>CM042036.1:38947500-41447500 GCA_023525975.1 Smallanthus sonchifolius | reverse complement strand
ATCATATATGTATGTGAGTAAATGAACACAACATGATAAACGTTAAACTTGCAAATCCTTAACTTGAAACTTTCAAGCCAACGGTAGTACAGATATGGGCCATAGGATGGAAACCGCATATACTTTATGGACAACTTTTGGTTGGACATCTTATTCGTTATTAGTGCAACTTGTGAGTTGTACCACTTATTCGTTACTCATCATTTTAGGTTGGATTTGCTAATCATGTGTTTATTTTATTACGTGCTATATGATGATCTTGGAATATGAATTGTCACCTTTGCCAAACTTATACTTTTATTAAACCTGTGATTTCTCACCAACTATTTTTAGTTGACACTTGTTTTTCGTACATGTTTCAGGTGATTAAGCTCGTGATAGGTCAAGTCAATATCACATAGGATTTGCCTAGATATCAATTGAAGAATCTTATTTTAAGTTTCTTGTCTTTTGAACATGTTATCTGTTTGGTTTAATTCGAAACTTATGTAATTGGGATTTTTTTTAATATTATGAAACTTTAATAGTAAATGTCTTTATTCCATTGTGTTCTTTTGTCAATTAAGTCGCACCCGTGGTTAAGATGCACGGTTGGGGTGTGACATATTTGACCCGCTTTTTGAACGATCAATCAAATTCTAAACTTTCTGGAATTTTTCTTAAGTGTTGTTCTTGCGCACTTAGCAAGTACGCAAGAGGTAGTTCTTCCGTACTTGTTAAGTACGCAAGAGGAAAAAGCTGCTCACTTGCTAAGTGCGCAGCAACAACACTTAGGAAATTTTCTAAGTCTGAAATTTCTGTTCAAAGAGTAACTACTATACCGTGTCATGTTTGTTCATTTCCAAAGATACGTGTTATTCTGATTGTGCTTTCTGTGTGCTTTTGCAGATTATGGCTCGGGCGTTTACTAACGAATTCAACCTGTTAGCGAACACTCAACCTGAATGGAAAGGTGCAGCATTGTAATATAGGGAGATAGTTGACTTCTTAAACCGCTCAAGAGTCAGCTATGCTATCTCAGCTGACCCGACCGTGTCAAGACCTTATTTGGAACAATTCTGGGAAACGGCGGAGCACGACTGCACGGTATCCCCCAATGTCATTAGGGCTACCGTTGCAGGTCATGCTATTGCTTTCTCTAAAGATACTATAAGAAGGGTCCTGCAGTTCAGAGACCTCACGACCGACCCGACAGCGTATCCAGACTACTTTGTGGATGGCTGTTGGAGGAAAAGAATGGGATACGTCGGAGCGAGGCACTATGCTTCATACAAAAAGATGTGGGTATTAGACCATTGGCGGTATTTCGCGCACGTCATGATCGTGTGCATCTCGTCAAGGAAAGATGGTAAAGATGCCATGGGTCATGACCTTGCAGCAGCCATGGTGGGCTTGTCTCTTAATAGGGGCTACAACTTCTCGCGCTACATCTTCAAAGCAATCAATGACCAGATCAACATAGCGGAGAAGTTTAGATTCTTATTGTACCCTAGGTTTGTGCAACTCTTGATTGATGACGCGTTGCCAAACCTTCCTGCTATAGGGGAGAGACTGCAAGTCAAGCGGGTGGACAAAAGAGTATTTGCTCAATTCCTGAAACCAGGCAGTGTAGAACCTACCCCTGTGCACACAGAACTCTTTGGCTACCTTCTAAATGAAGCATATGTGGCACCTGAAGACTGGAGATGGTACAGCCACGACTCGGAACCTGAATTGAGTGAACATTCCGATGAACCGCAAGAACAACACAACAAGGAGGATGATAGTGATGATGGTTCGTCTGAGGATGGAGACGACGAAGGCGGTGATGGTGGTGCTGAGGAATCCGATTCAGAAGCAACAGAATCAGATTCTTCTGATTCCGATGACGCACCATCAAAGGCACACCCCAGGAGAACGGCACAGGTAACCCTACCTGAGTCGTCCTCCAAAAGAAAGCGACAGAGCTTGAGCAGCGAATATGAGCCAACATCTGACTCTGACGCTGCTCTACAAAGACAAAGACGAGAGCGTGTTCATAAGAACAGGAGAGATAGGCAAGAGGTTGCTATCCCCATTGTGGTAGAGGCCCCGGCTCAGCAGCAAGTACAAGTTCAAGCTGCCAGTACAGATTCAGCCTCTACCCCACCAGCACAGCAATTGTACCATAGGAGGAGAAGACCACAAGTTCAAGCTGACGTGGTAGTCACGGCAGTCACAAAGGAGGTTCCTGTGACGGTGACCCTCCCTACAACATCAGTCCAATTGGCGGTGAGTACTCCAATTGTCATGGAGTCTGTCACCATCACCCCTACCATAACACCCACTCCCATCATCTCATCCCAAATCCCAGCACCCACCATTGATCCTCCAAGTCAACCCTTCACTTATGAAGATTTCTCACAAGGGTTTGACTTTGGTACCATCTTCTCCTCCCCTATCCATAATGCCGAAGCGTCATCGTCTAGGCATTCTGATCCGAATGAGGCAAGGATCGATGTGCTAGAAACCCAAGTTGCTGGACTGCTGAAGACTATTCAGAAGTCAAAGGAGGAATCTGATGCTCAACAAGCACAAATTAATTCACTGGCCGATGAAGTTAGGATTCTACATAGCCCGAGAACGGGGACTAATGAGCGACTGAAGAACGTAATGGCACAGAATGAGCTGTTAATGAAGACAAATGAAATGATTCTAGGCCACAGAACGTCACTTGAGCTAAGGCTGGATTTACAAAGAAAAGAGCACCAAGCGATGGTCAAATTAGTTGCAGAACTGACCATGAAGCTTGATGCTCAGGGGGAGAAAGAGAAGGAGAAAGAGAAAGAAAAGAAATCCACTGGTGCTGAGCCTTGTCATCCAGTCGACTTGACTAAGGATGACGATAAAGACAAGGATCCTGAAGCCGGTCCTAGTGGAGGTGAGCACCAAGCTTTGGCAATTGTGCCCATCTCTGATATTCCAATGACTGAGGGGGAGTCTACTCAGCAAGAGGGTGGTGATACCTCTGGTGGTGGTGGTGATAAAGGGAAGTCAGCAGCCGATGTGCTCAAGGACTTATCTGATGATGAGATCCTTTATCTTGAGCCTGACTATTCCAAGGAAGCACAGATCGATGCTCTCCTTAATCTGGAAGAAGGAGAGATCGACTCTGGTGATGACTGGAATGATGATGATGATGATGAAGACGTGGTGATAGAGATTCCCAAGGGTGACAGGGAAGGAGAATACGAGTTAGAAGATGGAGAGATCTTTGAGTTTCCATCCTTCGAAGCTCAGCTCGATACAGGTTCAGTCGAGCAAGCAAGAAATGAGGAAGCCTCAACTGAAGCCTCCCCAGTCGACCCTGTACCTGTGGACCCAGAGGCACCAAAAGAGACAGATATGCCTTCTACTAGTTCAAAGGGTCCAGCTCCGGTGTGGCAAAAGACGTCTATCATAGACAAGCACGGAGCAACAAGGATGATCTTGGCTGTAAGGTTCGAGGAGGATAAGCAGCTGTTCGCTATCAAAAGATCTGGCGGGGTTCAATACTTAAAACCCACCAGTGAAGCGTTCAGCTCTTTACCCAAATATGACCTTGTGAACCTAGCAAACCGAGAGCTACTGGGTCAGTGTAATCATGCAATGGCGATGGGTTTGTGGGTGGTTCTGCAGCGTGAAGCAAGATCTGGGAACTTTGAAATGTTCAAGCCCCAGGTGCCCAAGAGAGTCAAGGATAAGCAAGTTGTACATCCTGTGACTAAGAAGCACTTAAAGAAATTGGTATACAAGCCAGTGCGATGTGAAACTAAGATTCCCCTGAGCAAGTTATCTCAGGATATTCTTGGTGACATGTGGTACTGGTACGTAGATCCAAAAATGGGCGAGGCTGTGATCATGGGAAAGGGATGTTCCGAGAGTGGGAACTTAGTGCCAAAAGAACTGATCAGAATATTTGATGAAGTTTTCTTCATCAACTTTTCTGTGAAAGATCTGGAGGTACTAGCAGAACACTACTGCGTCTACACGGATGAATGGACAAAGCTCCTTGCTTCTAAATATGACATGGTGATTAAGTTCTGCCTTGATTACAAGAAGAAGATGGAAGCTGAAGACTGAAGCTGTGAAGACTGAAACTGTGAAGACTGAAGATTGAAGACAGAAGACGAAGAAGATCCCGAGCTGTTGTCAAGGGGGAGTTTGTTGAAGCACTTTCCTGTGACAACACTCTGGGATAGAGTCTTATTTTGAATTTTCATGTCTGTAATTGTCTTTGTATGTAAGAGTCTTTATGTATTAGTTTATCGAGTTGTATTTACTTTTACATATTGAATGTTGCATTTCTTTCTAAGTGTTTTGCGCACTTACATGTGCGCAGGAGAAAGCTCCTGCGTACTTAGCAAGTACGCAAGAATACCTTTGCGTACTTGTTAAGTACGCAAGAGCATTTTGCCCTGCGCACTTGCTAAGTGCGTAGGCATCAGGTCAGGTATAAGTAGGATAGGTTGACAGAAGTTAAGTACGCAGACATTATAGCAAATACGCAAATTGTAATCTCAGTACTTCTCTCTGTAACCTTCAAGTGTTTATAATACAAAGAACGTTTAAAGTGTTTTCTCTTGTCGGTTTACTTTGTTTAGCTAGACTCTCCGCCTAGTCACGGGCATTCCGCACCTGGTCCGAGTAGTAGATCCACTTGCATGTGACGATCTGCCACACCCGAGGGACCTACACTTGGCGCTCTCATCAGGATCCAATCTTCCGGAACTTCAAAACCAGGTTTGAGAATCAGGCATTCTGACTTGTCAAACATCACCGAGTACTCCTTGTCACACATTTGGGAGACACTCAACAGGTTATGCTTCAGCTGCTCGCAAAAGTTGACATTGTCAAAGCTGACACAACCGTTCGAAACCACGCCTTGACACGTGATACTGCCGCCTTTTTCTTCGGGAAAGGCCACATAGCCGCCTCTGAATGGTTTTATATCTTGAAGCAAGGCCATGTTTCCTGTCATGTGCCGGGAGCATCCACTATCTACATACCAGCGGTTAGAGATAGTACCCTTCGGACGTCCCTGCACGAGTCACAAAAGAATTAGTTAGATTTGGAGACCCAAGCCATTGTGGTCTTGGGTCGTCCATTCTTTTCAAAATAAACTACCTCTTTCAACTCACAGTCATGATGACTATTCAAAATTGGTGAATCTTTAGAAGAATCAGAACTAGGGGATTGAGAAATTTTGATTTGGTAGTCCAGGATCTCTTATGTTTCTAAACCGGAGCAGGAGACTTTGGTTCAACAACAGCAGGTGAACTTGTGGAAACTTCACCTGATGAACTGAAGTCAGCTGTTCTAGCTTTCTCAACCTCTTGTTTCTTCTCCTTCTCTGTGGTTTAGAAAGTCTCGCCAAAGGTTTCACACCAGTATGTGTACTACCAGAGGTAGATACACGAGGTACAGCAGGTTGCGTTACCTTTCTTGGAACAGATGGTTTAGCTTCAGATATGATCTTAGGCTTTACCATCGGTTTGACTGGTGATTTCACCACATTTTGCTTTGGATGTTTGGGAGATGGTTTCACTGGTGGCGACCTGGGGATAACAGCTGGTTGTGAAACAACAGGTCGTTTCCCTTGGTTCTTAGAAGGACAGTTCACAAAAATGTGACCAACCAAGCCACAGTGAAAACAGTTCCTCTTGTCTACATAAGTTCTCTTGTAAGGCTCATTAGATCTGGCCTTAGATAACTCAGCATTATGAGAAGGAGGAATTGGTTTATGAACATTAGTCTGAACCTTACCGGTTTGGTTTTTGGGAGCATAATATTTTTTTCCAAATTTTCTTTATACCCAAGCCCATAATGAGCTGAAAAAGCTTCTTTCTTTGCTTGGTTAAGACCTTTATACCCCCCGTAAAACATTACCTTTAGTTTATCATTTGTTTCAATGATGTCGGGTTCAGTTAAAATGCAATTATCACCATTAGTGATAATGTTTTTCTTTACCTTTTGTTCAGTCAACAACTCCTCAAAAACTACTCCTTCAGGGCAAGAGTTAACCGACCCATCTTCAGAAGCAGTAACGAACTCCTCACTAGATGTGGAGTTAGCCTTACTTGAGGATTCATCCTTATCAGAGGACTCATCTAGACAAGTGTGATCAATGTCTATTAAACTATTGACAAACTTCTCACTTACTGGTGGAGGAATGGCATTAGTACCTAAACCTAATCCATTCAGTTGTCTCACCACAGACTCGTAGTGTTCCACCACAAAGCAAGAGTTTTTCAACTTCTCATTAGTGCATTTTAACTGCAAGATCTCATTTTGCAGTTTGTTGATTTCATTGTTCTGTTTTTCTAACCCCATGTATGCAACATCTAAATGAAGCTGTTGATCACTTATTTTTAAAGAATATTCAGATTTTTCTTTTTTCAACGTTTCAATAGAATCTTTAAAACGTTTTTCATTTTCTTTATAGTTTAGATCTGCCAAACTTAGGGGTTCGATTTTTTCGTGGAGCCTAGAATTTTCAAGTTTTAGCCCTAGACATTTAGAACATGAAATAACAGAGAAAGGGTTAGAATCTACCTCAGACGATGAACTTGTTGCTTCTCCAATGGCCATGAGAGCAACAGCAGTGGTCGATTCCTCTTGATCTGCTACAGAAGCTTCCTTCTCCATAGCTTCCTTTCTCTCAGTTTCCATGAGCTCCATGATCTCAGCCATGAGACCAACATGTGTTTGAGCAATGATGGCATCTTCTAGATGAACGCCCCAATCAAAGTTTTCGTCCTGCTATGCTACAAGTGCATTGGATGAAACACCTTGCTGTTGATTGTGGTGGCTAGAGTTGTTGTGGCCATGGCTATTTCCTTGGCTAGGTATGGTGAAACCAGAGGCCGGTGCTCGGTCTTTCTGACACTCACGAGCAAAGTGTCCATAGTTTAGACACTTTAGCATTTGGCCTTGAATTTGTCAAATCCAACCTTGGCATTAGAATGCCCACCAATGAATTTTCTTCCTGTTATGTTCAGGTAACGCTTGGCCCTCCTCAATAGCATGGCTATATTCCATTGAATATCCATGTCCTCAATATCATCAGGATCCACTTGATTAAAGTCTTCTTCAACAGTTTCGGGATCTGTAAGCTTGCCACCTATGAAATTCTCATAAGCAAGCATACATGATGAAAATAGTGCTACATGATCTTCAGCTATTTTGGCTATAGCTGAGTGGTTAGCTGAAGACGTAGCGGGAGGGTTTCTTGAGGTATACTGATGATGAGATCCCAACCCTGATCCAGATGCATAACATGCATGACCACCACAACCATTTGAGTGGTCTTCTTCATTGGAGTTTCCAGTAAAGAGGGCAATTCCAGAGCCCGATGACTTTGATGTGGAAGTCGTCCCATGATACATGGAAGGGTCCTGTATCTGAGGTCTTCCTGAGCTCTCCTTCTTCTTAAGATTCATGTTATGAGCTTGAATCTTACCCATAGCCTCATCTACTGTCAACTCGTAGAATTTAGGATTCTCCCTAATCAGGGTTGTGTACATTTCAAACTTCGGTGGCAAAGCATCTAGAAACTTTTCCACCAGCTCCTCATCTGGATAATTGAGTTCAAAAGCTTTCAACTCCGTTTGTAGATGATAGAATCTAGAGATGAGATCATCTAAAGATTCATTTTCCAAAAATCTGAAGCATTCATACTGCTTCCAGAGTAGATCCCTCTTACTCTTCTTGATATCGCTATTACCTTCGAATCTTTTCTGTAAAGCTCTCCAAAGATCCTTCGAAGTGTCATAACCTTGGAAACTGTGGAACAACTCCCGAGTTAATGACATAGTGATTGAACCAAGAGCCTTCTTTTTTCGATCATAAGCTTTCTTTTCTTCTTCATCAAGCTTAGAGATAGGCTTTGGCATCACCTCATCAAGATAGATGTGTGTGGGATGCTTATATCCCTCAAGGATTGGTATCCATAATGATGAGTCGGTATATGAAATGTAGTGCTCAAAATGTGCCTTCCAATTGGAATAATCGTTTACGTTTAGCAACTTAGGTGGTTTCTGAGGTGTACCGATCTCATTATCATAGTTTAACATGTTTCCAAGATTCTGAAGGTTCGACATAGTGAACACTTAGTCAAAATTCAGAAAAATCAGACACAGTTGCGCACTTGATTTTGGCCTTGCGCACTTGAGAAATGGTCTTGTGTATTTAAGACTTGCTCTTGCGTACTTGTAAGTACGCATGAGGAAATGTTAAGTACGCAGAATATAACTTAAGTTCGCACAAGTTCAGTCTTGCGCACTTGTAAGTACGCAAGAGATAACTCTTGCGTATTTAGTAAGTACGCAGAAACCTGTACTTTTTGCCAGAAATGGTAAGTACGCAGGATACCTTTTCAGCAACTCTCACCTAACTTTTCCGGTCACTGGAAAATCGCCGGAGATGGTAAAAAGTCGACTGATGATCAATGCAAATTATCCAAATGGTCAGAAACGTGTTTCTAAACAGCCTTTGATACTCAAATCACTCAAATACACAACAAAAATCGGTTTTTGAGTGATTTTTGCTTCTAAAATAGTGCTCAAGAGCTACCCCTATTTTATCACAAAAATCAACAAAAATACCTCTTTTTGCTTGTAAAAACTCAGTAGATACTCTCCAAACTCACTCACAACACTTGAAATCAGGAGCAAAAGCTCTGATACCACTTGTAGGTCCCTCGGGTGTGGCGGATCGTCACATGCAAGTGGGTCTACTAGTCAGACCGAGTGCGGAATGCCCGTGACTAGGCGGAGAGTCTAGCTAAACAAAGTAAACCGACAAGAGAAAACACTTTAAGCGTTCTTTGTATTATAAACACTTGAAGTAACTACTATACCGTGTCATGTTTGTTCATTTCCAAAGATACGTGTTATTCTGATTGTGCTTTCTGTGTGCTTTTGCAGATTATGGCTCGGGCGTTTACTAACGAATTCAACCTGTTAGCGAACACTCAACCTGAATGGAAAGGTGCAGCATTGTAATATAGGGAGATAGTTGACTTCTTAAACCGCTCAAGAGTCAGCTATGCTATCTCAGCTGACCCGACCGTGTCAAGACCTTATTTGGAACAATTCTGGGAGACGGCGGAGCACGACTGCACGGTATCCCCCAATGTCATTAGGGCTACCGTTGCAGGTCATGCTATTGCTTTCTCTAAAGATACTATAAGAAGGGTCCTGCAGTTCAAAGACCTCACGACCGACCCGACAGCGTATCCAGACTACTTTGTGGATGGCTGTTGGAGGAAAAGAATGGGATACGTCGGAGCGAGGGACTATGCATCATACAAAAAGATGTGGGTATTAGACCATTGGCGGTATTTCGCCCACGTCATGATCGTGTGCATCTCGTCAAGGAAAGATGGTAAAGATGCCATGGGTCATGACCTTGCAGCAGCCATAGTGGGCTTGTCTCTTAATAGGGGCTACAACTTCTCGCGCTACATCTTCAAAGCAATCAATGACCAGATCAACATAGCGGAGAAGTTTAGATTCTTATTGTACCCTAGGTTTGTGCAACTCTTGATTGATGACGCGTTGCCAAACCTTCCTGCTATAGGGGAGAGACTGCAAGTCAAGCGGGTGGACAAAAGAGTATTTGCTCAATTCCTGAAACCAGGCAGTGTAGAACCTACCCCTGTGCACACAGAACTCTTTGGCTACCTTCTAAATGAAGCATATGTGGCACCTGAAGACTGGAGATGGTACAGCCACGACTCGGAACCTGAATTGAGTGAACATTCCGATGAACCGCAGGAACAACACAACAAGGAGAATGATAGTGATGATGGTTCGTCTGAGGATGGAGACGACGAAGGCGGTGATGGTGGTGCTGAGGAATCCGATTCAGAAGCAACAGAATCAGATTCTTCTGATTCCGATGACGCACCATCAAAGGCACACCCCAGGAGAACGGCACAGGTAACCCTACCTGAGTCGTCCTCCAAAAGAAAGCGACAGAGCTTGAGCAGCGAATATGAGCCAACATCTGACTCTGACGCTGCTCTACAAAGACAAAGACGAGAGCGTGTTCATAAGAACAGGAGAGATAGGCAAGAGGTTGCTATCCCCATTGTGGTAGAGGCCCCGGCTCAGCAGCAAGTACAAGTTCAAGCTGCCAGTACAGATTCAGCCTCTACCCCACCAGCACAGCAATTGTACCATAGGAGGAGAAGACCACAAGTTCAAGCTGACGTGGTAGTCACGGCAGTCACAAAGGAGGTTCCTGTGACGGTGACCCTCCCTACAACATCAGTCCAATTGGCGGTGAGTACTCCAATTGTCACGGAGTCTGTCACCATCACCCCTACCATAACACCCACTCCCATCATCTCATCCCAAATCCCAGCACCCACCATTGATCCTCCAAGTCAACCCTTCACTTATGAAGATTTCTCACAAGGGTTTGACTTTGGTACCATCTTCTCCTCCCCTATCCATAATGCCGAAGCGTCATCGTCTAGGCATTCTGATCCGAATGAGGCAAGGATCGATGTGCTAGAAACCCAAGTTGCTGGACTGCTGAAGACTATTCAGAAGTCAAAGGAGGAATCTGATGCTCAACAAGCACAAATTAATTCACTGGCCGATGAAGTTAGGATTCTACATAGCCCGAGAACGGGGACTAATGAGCGACTGAAGAACGTAATGGCACAGAATGAGCTGTTAATGAAGACAAATGAAATGATTCTAGGCCACAGAACGTCACTTGAGCTAAGGCTGGATTTACAAAGAAAAGAGCACCAAGCGATGGTCAAATTAGTTGCAGAACTGACCATGAAGCTTGATGCTCAGGGGGAGAAAGAGAAGGAGAAAGAGAAAGAAAAGAAATCCACTGGTGCTGAGCCTTGTCATCCAGTCGACTTGACTAAGGATGACGATAAAGACAAGGATCCTGAAGCCGGTCCTAGTGGAGGTGAGCACCAAGCTTTGGCAATTGTGCCCATCTCTGATATTCCAATGACTGAGGGGGAGTCTACTCAGCAAGAGGGTGGTGATACCTCTGGTGGTGGTGGTGATAAAGGGAAGTCAGCAGCCGATGTGCTCAAGGACTTATCTGATGATGAGATCCTTTATCTTGAGCCTGACTATTCCAAGGAAGCACAGATCGATGCTCTCCTTAATCTGGAAGAAGGAGAGATCGACTCTGGTGATGACTGGAATGATGATGATGATGATGAAGACGTGGTGATAGAGATTCCCAAGGGTGACAGGGAAGGAGAATACGAGTTAGAAGATGGAGAGATCTTTGAGTTTCCATCCTTCGAAGCTCAGCTCGATACAGGTTCAGTCGAGCAAGCAAGAAATGAGGAAGCCTCAACTGAAGCCTCCCCAGTCGACCCTGTACCTGTGGACCCAGAGGCACCAAAAGAGACAGATATGCCTTCTACTAGTTCAAAGGGTCCAGCTCCGGTGTGGCAAAAGACGTCTATCATAGACAAGCACGGAGCAACAAGGATGATCTTGGCTGTAAGGTTCGAGGAGGATAAGCAGCTGTTCGCTATCAAAAGATCTGGCGGGGTTCAATACTTAAAACCCACCAGTGAAGCGTTCAGCTCTTTACCCAAATATGACCTTGTGAACCTAGCAAACCGAGAGCTACTGGGTCAGTGTAATCATGCAATGGCGATGGGTTTGTGGGTGGTTCTGCAGCGTGAAGCAAGATCTGGGAACTTTGAAATGTTCAAGCCTCAGGTGCCCAAGAGAGTCAAGGATAAGCAAGTTGTACATCCTGTGACTAAGAAGCACTTAAAGAAATTGGTATACAAGCCAGTGCGATGTGAAACTAAGATTCCCCTGAGCAAGTTATCTCAGGATATTCTTGGTGACATGTGGTACTGGTACGTAGATCCAAAAATGGGCGAGGCTGTGATCATGGGAAAGGGACGTTCCGAGAGTGGGAACTTAGTGCCAAAAGAACTGATCAGAATATTTGATGAAGTTTTCTTCATCAACTTTTCTGTGAAAGATCTGGAGGTACTAGCAGAACACTACTGCGTCTACACGGATGAATGGACAAAGCTCCTTGCTTCTAAATATGACATGGTGATTAAGTTCTGCCTTGATTACAAGAAGAAGATGGAAGCTGAAGACTGAAGCTGTGAAGACAGAAACTGTGAAGACTGAAGATTGAAGACAGAAGACGAAGAAGATCCCGAGCTGTTGTCAAGGGGGAGTTTGTTGAAGCACTTTCCTGTGACAACACTCTGGGATAGAGTCTTATTTTGAATTTTCATGTCTGTAATTGTCTTTGTATGTAAGAGTCTTTATGTATTAGTTTATCGAGTTGTATTTACTTTTACATATTGAATGTTGCATTTCTTTCTAAGTGTTTTGCGCACTTACATGTGCGCAGGAGAAAGCTCCTGCGTACTTAGCAAGTACGCAAGAATACCTTTGCGTACTTGTTAAGTACGCAAGAGCATTTTGCCCTGCGCACTTGCTAAGTGCGTAGGCATCAGGTCAGGTATAAGTAGGATAGGTTGACAGAAGTTAAGTACGCAGACATTATAGCAAATACGCAAATTGTAATCTCAGTACTTCTCTCTGTAACCTTCAAGTGTTTATAATACAAAGAACGTTTAAAGTGTTTTCTCTTGTCGGTTTACTTTGTTTAGCTAGACTCTCCGCCTAGTCACGGGCATTCCGCACCTGGTCCGAGTAGTAGATCCACTTGCATGTGACGATCTGCCACACCCGAGGGACCTACACTTGGCGCTCTCATCAGGATCCAATCTTCCGGAACTTCAAAACCAGGTTTGAGAATCAGGCATTCTGACTTGTCAAACATCACCGAGTACTCCTTGTCACACATTTGGGAGACACTCAACAGGTTATGCTTCAGCTGCTCGCAAAAGTTGACATTGTCAAAGCTGACACAACCGTTCGAAACCACGCCTTGACACGTGATACTGCCGCCTTTTTCTTCGGGAAAGGCCACATAGCCGCCTCTGAATGGTTTTATATCTTGAAGCAAGGCCATGTTTCCTGTCATGTGCCGGGAGCATCCACTATCTACATACCAGCGGTTAGAGATAGTACCCTTCGGACGTCCCTGCACGAGTCACAAAAGAATTAGTTAGATTTGGAGACCCAAGCCATTGTGGTCTAGGGTCGTCCATTCTTTTCAAAATAAACTACCTCTTTCAACTCACAGTCATGATGACTATTCAAAATTGGTGAATCTTTAGAAGAATCAGAACTAGGAGATTGAGAAATTTTGATTTGGTAGTCCAGGATCTCTTATGTTTCTAAACCGGAGCAGGAGACTTTGGTTCAACAACAGCAGGTGAACTTGTGGAAACTTCACCTGATGAACTGAAGTCAGCTGTTCTAGCTTTCTCAACCTCTTGTTTCTTCTCCTTCTCTGTGGTTTAGAAAGTCTCGCCAAAGGTTTCTCACCAGTATGTGTACTACCAGAGGTAGATACACGAGGTACAGCAGGTTGCGTTACCTTTCTTGGAACAGATGGTTTAGCTTCAGATATGATCTTAGGCTTTACCATCGGTTTGACTGGTGATTTCACCACATTTTGCTTTGGATGTTTGGGAGATGGTTTCACTGGTGGCGACCTGGGGATAACAGCTGGTTGTGAAACAACAGGCCGTTTCCCTTGGTTATTAGAAGGACAGTTCACAAAAATGTGACCAACCAAGCCACAGTGAAAACAGTTCCTCTTGTCTACATAAGTTCTCTTGTAAGGCTCATTAGATATGGCCTTAGATAACTCAGCATTATGAGAAGGAGGAATTGGTTTATGAACATTAGTCTGAACCTTACCGGTTTGGTTTTTGGGAGCATAATATTTTTTCCAAATTTTCTTTATACCCAAGCCCATAATGAGCTGAAAAAGCTTCTTTCTTTGCTTGGTTAAGACCTTTATACCCCCCGTAAAACATTACCTTTAATTTATCATTTGTTTCAATGATGTCGGGTTCAGTTAAAATACAATTATCACCATTAGTGATAATGTTTTTCTTTACCTTTTGTTCAGTCAACAACTCCTCAAAAACTACTCCTTCAGGGCAAGAGTTAACCGACCCATCTTCAGAAGCAGTAACGAACTCCTCACTAGATGTGGAGTTAGCCTTACTTGAGGATTCATCCTTATCAGAGGACTCATCTAGACAAGTGTGATCAATGTCTATTAAACTATTGACAAACTACCCACTTACTGGTGGAGGAATGGCATTAGTACCTAAACCTAATCCATTCAGTTGTCTCACCACAGACTCGTAGTGTTCCACCACAAAGCAAGAGTTTTTCAACTTCTCATTAGTGCATTTTAACTGCAAGATCTCATTTTGCAGTTTGTTGATTTCATTGTTCTGTTTTTCTAACCCCATGTATGCAACATCTAAGTGAAGCTGTTGATCACTTATTTTTAAAGAATATTCAGATTTTTCTTTTTTCAACGTTTCAATAGAATCTTTAAAACGTTTTTCATTTTCTTTATAGTTTAGATCTGCCAAACTTAGGGGTTCGATTTTTTCGTGGAGCCTAGAATTTTCAAGTTTTAGCCCTAGACATTTAGAACATGAAATAACAGAGAAAGGGTTAGAATCTACCTCAGACGATGAACTTGTTGCTTCTCCAATGGCCATGAGAGCAACAGCAGTGGTCGATTCCTCTTGATCTGCTACAGAAGCTTCCTTCTCCATAGCTTCCTTTCTCTCAGTTTCCATGAGCTCCATGATCTCAGCCATGAGACCAACATGTGTTTGAGCAATGATGGCATCTTCTAGATGAACGCCCCAATCAAAGTTTTCGTCCTGCTATGCTACAAGTGCATTGGATGAAACACCTTGCTGTTGATTGTGGTGGCTAGAGTTGTTGTGGCCATGGCTATTTCCTTGGCTAGGTATGGTGAAACCAGAGGCCGGTGCTCGGTCTTTCTGACACTCACGAGCAAAGTGTCCATAGTTTAGACACTTTAGCATTTGGCCTTGAATTTGTCAAATCCAACCTTGGCATTAGAATGCCCACCAATGAATTTTCTTCCTGTTATGTTCAGGTAACGCTTGGCCCTCCTCAATAGCATGGCTATATTCCATTGAATATCCATGTCCTCAATATCATCAGGATCCACTTGATTAAAGTCTTCTTCAACAGTTTCGGGATCTGTAAGCTTGCCACCTATGAAATTCTCATAAGCAAGCATACATGATGAAAATAGTGCTACATGATCTTCAGCTATTTTGGCTATAGCTGAGTGGTTAGCTGAAGACGTAGCGGGAGGGTTTCTTGAGGTATACTGATGATGAGATCCCAACCCTGATCCAGATGCATAACATGCATGACCACCACAACCATTTGAGTGGTCTTCTTCATTGGAGTTTCCAGTAAAGAGGGCAATTCCAGAGCCCGATGACTTTGATGTGGAAGTCGTCCCATGATACATGGAAGGGTCCTGTATCTGAGGTCTTCCTGAGCTCTCCTTCTTCTTAAGATTCATGTTATGAGCTTGAATCTTACCCATAGCCTCATCTACTGTCAACTCGTAGAATTTAGGATTCTCCCTAATCAGGGTTGTGTACATTTCAAACTTCGGTGGCAAAGCATCTAGAAACTTTTCCACCAGCTCCTCATCTGGATAATTGAGTTCAAAAGCTTTCAACTCCGTTTGTAGATGATAGAATCTAGAGATGAGATCATCTAAAGATTCATTTTCCAAAAATCTGAAGCATTCATACTGCTTCCAGAGTAGATCCCTCTTACTCTTCTTGATATCGCTATTACCTTCGAATCTTTTCTGTAAAGCTCTCCAAAGATCCTTCGAAGTGTCATAACCTTGGAAACTGTGGAACAACTCCCGAGTTAATGACATAGTGATTGAACCAAGAGCCTTCTTTTTTCGATCATAAGCTTTCTTTTCTTCTTCATCAAGCTTAGAGATAGGCTTTGGCATCACCTCATCAAGATAGATGTGTGTGGGATGCTTATATCCCTCAAGGATTGGTATCCATAATGATGAGTCGGTATATGAAATGTAGTGCTCAAAATGTGCCTTCCAATTGGAATAATCGTTTACGTTTAGCAACTTAGGTGGTTTCTGAGGTGTACCGATCTCATTATCATAGTTTAACATGTTTCCAAGATTCTGAAGGTTCGACATAGTGAACACTTAGTCAAAATTCAGAAAAATCAGACACAGTTGCGCACTTGATTTTGGCCTTGCGCACTTGAGAAATGGTCTTGTGTATTTAAGACTTGCTCTTGCGTACTTGTAAGTACGCAGGAGGAAATGTTAAGTACGCAGAATATAACTTAAGTTCGCACAAGTTCAGTCTTGCGCACTTGTAAGTACGCAGGAGATAACTCTTGCGTATTTAGTAAGTACGCAGAAACCTGTACTTTTTGCCAGAAATGGTAAGTACGCAGGATACCTTTTCAGCAACTCTCACCTAACTTTTCCGGTCACTGGAAAATCGCCGGAGATGGTAAAAAGTCGACTGATGATCAATGCAAATTATCCAAATGGTCAGAAACGTGTTTCTAAACAGCCTTTGATACTCAAATCACTCAAATACACAACAAAAATCGGTTTTTGAGTGATTTTTGCTTCTAAAATAGTGCTCAAGAGCTACCCCTGTTTTATCACAAAAATCAACAAAAATACCTCTTTTTGCTTGTAAAAACTCAGTAGATACTCTCCAAACTCACTCACAACACTTGAAATCAGGAGCAAAAGCTCTGATACCACTTGTAGGTCCCTCGGGTGTGGCGGATCGTCACATGCAAGTGAGTCTACTAGTCAGACCGAGTGCGGAATGCTCGTGACTAGGCGGAGAGTCTAGCTAAACAAAGTAAACCGACAAGAGAAAACACTTTAAACGTTCTTTGTATTATAAACACTTGAAGGTTACAGAGAAAATCACTTAGGTTACAATCTGCGTATTTGCACTAAAGCCTGCGTACTTAACTACTGTCAACCTATCCTACTTATACCTGACATGATGTCTGCGCACTTAACAAGTGCGCAGGGCAAATTTCTCTTGCGTACTTAACAAGTACGCAAAGGTATTCTTGCGTACTTGCTAAGTACGCAGGAACATTCTCCTGCGCACATGTAAGTGCGCAAAACACTTAGAAAGAAATGCAACATTCAATATGTAAAAGTAAATACAACTCGATAAACTAATACATAAAGACTCTTACATACAAAGACAATTACAGACATGAAAATACAAACTAAGACTCTATCCAGAGTGTTGTCACATGAAAGTGCTTCAACAATAGGAAGAGAAAAGAAGAAGCCAAGTTCAAAATCACTGATTCTGAACTTGCTAAAGAAATGAGGGAAGAATGGACAGAGGCTCTGATTTCTCAAGGTGAGGATGCTGACTACCTTGAGAAGTTATCAAATAAAGAAATATACAGAGCTTCATGGGACAACAAGGTAAACTAGAAACTAAGAAAAGGGCTGAAGAAGAAGAAAAGGCCAGACAAAAATCTAGAAAAACCATTGCTTTCAATGTCAGATCCCATGAAGAAAGGAAGGTCATGAAGGACTTCCTAAAGTCTAGAGGAGAAAGTGGAAAGAGGCTGGGTCTCATCAGCTTCATGAACCTGCAGGCCTTATATGTCAAAGTTAAGAAGGAAGAGGAAGAGAGACTTGGGAAGATAGGCTCAAAAAAAAGGGTAAACACTCAAACTGATGAAAGAAAAAAAAAGAAACCCAAGCCTACTCTCTCATCCACTCCTTCCTCTGTCCAACAACCTTCCACTCTCCCTCCTAGACCTCCCTCCTCTCTTCTCAAAGAGTCCAAATCCTCTCACCCAGCTCCTCCTCATCAACAACCTCCCAAGAAGAAAACCAAACCTACTACCACACCAGAAGATTCAAGAGAAATTGTAGTATGGTTCTACAGCAATCAAGACCAATGGTTTGAAGTTTTCAGGGGAAGGGCAGAGTTAAAAAGATCAATCTACAGATCGGTTGATGAGGTGATGCAGCTTCCAGATTCTGATCTTCAGAGAATGATGGAGCTGGGTGAAGCTCATGAGCCTGAAAATGATAGTGGAAGACATTTGTTGCTAGTGATCAAGCATCACTTCAACCCTAGCAAAGATGTGGTTATTGATGTTAAACCTTTTCAATCCCACTATCCATTTGTCAGTTGGTCCTACAATGCTGCTCAAGATGAGTACACTTTGATAGATGTTATAGATCAGAAGATGAGATGTTCAAGCAAGACCAACTTCAGCATTCCAAGCAAGGACATCAAGAGTCTATCTGAACTCCCTCTTGACAATCCAAGCATGGACACAAAAGGCTATGAGATAGCAAGGATTGTTGCTCACATACAAAAGCTTCAGCAATAAAGGCAATAAGAGAGTTTTGGTAGCATCAGTATAGGTGGAGTTTGTAGAGATAAAGATTGATGGCTACAAAATTCTCTAAGTAAGATTGCTGCGGACTCCACAATTTTGCTGCTGACTTACAAGTTGCTGCAGATAAGGCTAAGTGCTGCAGATAGTTGTGTTCTCCTGCTGATGAACAAGTTTCCTGCTGATAGCCTTATCTGCTAAAGTCCAAAGTTGCGGCTGATAGGCTTCTCAGCAACATCAAACATTTGATGTTGCTGATAGGCAAATCATCAGTAGCTTTGACTTTGCCACTGACACTTCTGATGTAACACTGACACACCTATCAGTAGAAGGAATGTTATTGGTGGAGATGACAAAAAACAATGCTCCTATACTGATATGTCCTGCAATGATTTCTGAGAAGACCTTAGTTTTGATGTTGTCTTTTCAGTGAAGTCTTTTCACTGCAGTTGTCTTTTAGCTACTTGTCTTTTAGTTGTCTACCAACAGTAGTGTAACTTGTAACTGTTAAAGATCAACAGCTTGTGTTTGATCTGATCCTTAGAATCAAGGGTCTGTATTGATTCTAAGTTCCTTTATATGTATTGTATCTTTTCATTTTACAATGAGTGCTTCCTTAGAGCTTTCTCTATAAACTTGTAAACATTGAAGATTAATACACTTTGCATTTATCAGTATTATCCTTGTTTTCTTGTTTACATTGATTAGTTATTATTGTTTCCGCCAATCTCAACTAAGAACAGAATCATCTTGTAAACACCGATCCTACAGAAACACTTGCACTTGGTTTTGGATCTCTTGAAGAAGGAGCAATTGTATGCAAAGTTCTCCAAGTGTGAATTTTGGCTAAAGGAAGTCCAATTCTTGGGACATATAGTCAACGAGAAGGGTATTCATGTGGATCCCGCTAAGATTGAAGCGGTGAAGAACTGGCAAGCTCCAAAGACCCCTACAGAAGTCCCTTCGTTTCTTGGTCTAGCAGGCTATTATCATCGTTTCATAGCCAACTTTTCAAATATCGCGATACCACTCACAGCCTTAACTCATAAAGGCAAGCCCTACGAGTGGGGACCAAAGCAAGAGGAAGCCTTTCAAACGTTAAAGCAGAAATTGTGCAAGGCTCCCATTTTGACTCTTCCCAATGGAACCAAAGACTTTTTCGTCTACTGTGACACTTCCCACTTAGGCCTTGGTTGTGTTTTAATGCACCGAGGCAAAGTGGTCGCTTATGTGTCCCGACAACTCAAAATTCATGAGAAGAATCATACGACGCACGATCTTGAGCTGGGTGCGGTCGTATTCGCTCTCAAAATCTGGAGGCACTACTTATATGGTACTAAGTGTGAGGTTTTCACCGATCATAAGAGTCTACAGCACACTTTCAACCAGAAAGAACTCAACATGAGGCAAAGGAGTTGGGTTGAACTCCTAAATAACTACGACTGCAATATTCGTTACCATCCCGGTAAGGCGAATGTCGTAGTCGGTGCTCTTAGTCGTAAAGAACCTATCAAGATCCACAGCATTCGAATCCAAAATGACATTCAAACTCGCATCCTTGAAGCACAACATCTTTCCGTTACTGAAGGAAACATGTACAACGAAATGTCATGTGGTGTTGAACTTCAACTCGAAACCAAACCCAATGGATTACTCTACTTTCTGAATCGTATCTGGATTCCGGACCGTGACAATGTTCGTACCTTTGTCATGAACGAGGCTCACAAGACTCGTTATTCAGTGCATCCTGGTGCGGATAAGATGTACAAAGACCTTCGTACCCAATACTGGTGGCCCGGTATGAAAAAATACATTGCTCTATACGTGTCCAAGTGCCTTACTTGTTTGAAGGTTAAGGCCGAACACCAGCGTCCAGAGATACCCGTGTGGAAATGGGAGTGTATTGCCATGAACTTCATAACCAAACTCCCGCACACGTCCCGTGGTCATGATAGCATATGGGTGATCATCGACCGTTTGACAAAATCTGCTCATTTCCTACCCATTCCCGAAGACTATTGAGTTGAGAAATTGGCTCGAATCTATATTGATGAGATCGTCAGTCTTCAAGGTGTACCTCTCAACATTATTTCTGATCGTGATGGACGATTCACTTCTCGTTTCTGGCAGCCTCTACAATCAGCTTTGGGCAGTCAGCTGAATCTTAGTACGGCTTACCATCCGCAAACCGATGGTCAGTCCAAACGAACAATTCAAACCCTAGAAGACATGCTTAGAGCTTGTGTCATCTACTTCAAGGGAAATTGGGATTTACACCTACCCTTAGTCGAGTTCTCGTATAACAACAGCTACCACACGAGTATTGATATGGCTCCTTTTGAAGCACTATACGGTCGGAAGTGTCGATCTCCTATCTGTTAGTCTGAGAATGGTGAGGCACAAATCACTGGTCCCGAACTTATTCAGGAGACTTCCGACAAGATCATGTTAATCCGTGACAACCTCCTAGTAGCAAGGAGTCGGCAAAGGAGCTATGCCGACAAACGTCGAAAACCCCTAGAATTTCAAGTCGGCGATCTAGTGCTTCTCTAGGTATCCCCTTGGAAAGGCGTGGTTCGTTTTGGAAAGAAAGGGAAACTTGCACCAAGATTCGTAGGTCCTTTTAAAGTACTTGAGCGGATTGGAAAAGTAGCCTACAAGTTGGATTTACCCGAAGAACTCAGCAACATCCATCCTACATTCCATGTCTCGAACCTAAAGAAATGCTTAGCTGATGAAAACCTCCTAATACCGCTTGACGATTTTCACATTGACGAATCAATGCACTTCATGGAGAAACCCGTGGAGATTATGGACCGAGAAGTTAAGCAACTCAAGCGAAGTCGTACTCCAATCGTTAAGGTTCGGTGGGAATCCAAACGTGGCCCTGAGTTCACTTGGGAACGTGATGATCAAATGAAAGCCAAATACTCACATCTATTTCCAGGGGCGAAATTTTCTAAAGTAGGGGAGACTTTAATCCCCAGGAAATTCCGGCCTGTATTTGAACTTTTCCGACACTTGTAACTTCATTTTTTTTTGTTTGGCATATATGAAAGTTATCCTATCTATCCATTTCATTTTTCTAAGTATACGTACATTGAATGCAATTATTTCATATACAAAAAAATGATAAACATTTACATAAGGAATTATGTAAATAATTGTTATTATTCTATTAAATAAATACATATATACTAGGTTATTTTCTAAACCTATATATACATATATATATATATATATATAAATGCAAACTTATAAGACCTAAATTATAAATTCTATCAGAAAAAAATTAGGATTTATAAAAGATATATATATTTAAATTTCAAAACAAATAATTTTAATACCATTTTATTTTACAGAAAGAAAACATATATTATTTTCATGTATAAGAATAATAATAACATTTAATTGAAATTATAAAAATATTTATATTTTTATTTTTGTTATGTTATATAAATGTCCAGGGTTCAAAAAGTAATTTCCTGAAACTTAATTCTAATTAAAAACAAGGTTTCTACATAAAATAATAAACTTTGAAAGGCCAGGGGCCTGTTTTGCCATTCTCGGATAGTTCCTCTCCCCCTTTTCAGTCACGGGTTTGAAACCCACCCCCGCCGGTTCTTGCCTGTTTGTTCTCGAGCTCGTGAAGGAGATATTCTCACTCGAATTTGAAACCGTCAAAACGTTCGCACCAACTAGCTGGCCCACTAACTACGATTAATGGGGTTATTATGGTGAACTTGATGTCGAACTCGTAACTGAAGTCTCCACTCACAACCATTCAATTGATCAATCAATACAGTGTAGGTTGGCTATAAATAGAAACTCCTAATCATAGACGAGACACATTGCAAGCCCCTCGTACTCTCAATTCCATCGCAAATCTCTTCTGAAGTCGTTTTCAAAGTCGGAGAAACCCGGACCTTTGCACCAAGCCGTACTCTCTCTCCCTATTTGTAGTTGACATTTACTCACATGTTTCAGGTGCACTTGTTTAAGGACACTACCTGCTCACCTAGGACTTGGACCTAGTTTAAATTTAATGTTGTCTTATCTTGAACTTTTCATATTCCATTTCCTTTGTAATGGATGCTTTTAAATTGATGAATAAATATTATCATATTTATAGATGATCATGTGCTTATGAACAACCGCGTCAGCCCTGGCGTATAATCCGCCGTCGGCCGGGGTGTGACACGGAAGGTATTAGGATCTCAGATCAAAATCATTTATAAAACATTTTATAGAGCACAGTTCAAAGGAACTCACCTCAAGCAGAACCTCCTTCTGATTCAATTATAACAATCAATACCTTGACAGAACCCAAAATTATATTCAACATTATCATAATTAACATCCATATCTTAGGTTTACACAATGGAACCTCAGGATGTTCGAAAACCTTACCTTGGCACTATATACGGTAGTTTGCAGACGTTTTGCTAGAAACCGGACCCTCGTATGCGAACTGAAGCTCGGGAACATCTTCTCAAAAGTTTGTGCGTGTAAATGGAGGTATTTGGATGGTGTAAAACTTGTTGGGATCGTACATCTATTTATAGGGCAAAGATCAGGGTCGTGACGGACCGTTACCACTGTCACCCAATTCTGGGCAGCAAACGTAACGGACCGTTACGCCCCGTGACGGTCTGTCATAGGGTTACACGTGTCAGGATTGCTCCATTAGTCAGCATACACGTGTAATCTCCTGGTTCTTGGTCGTGCTGCGCCCGTAATGGACAGTTATGTTCTGTGACGGTCCGTCACCACCGTAATGGACCGTTATCTTCTTCTAACAGTCCGTCACAGTCAGAGATTTCCAATTTTTTTTCATATTTAGTCCTTTAACTTCTAGGAACTTATATCTTCAATCCTTGGGCTTTTTCTTTGAACATTTTTAGCCTCTAAAATATTTGGGGATTATCCAGGTGTTACAAATATTGGGGACTTAATGCGCTCATGAATCTACTCATGTAACAATGAATCGTGTATCAACCAATGTATCATGTATCCAAATAAATGTAACTTAGTGATGCAGCGTGTTGTTTAGTGTATAATTTTAGTTAACAAAATATAGAATATATTTTATTAGTTTATATGGTTTCACGAGATCAGGTTTTAAATTTATAAAATGATAAATACTCAAACTAAACACACACAATAGGTAAGTGTGCCTATCACAACGTAATATAGTTTAGGTAAGAACTAAGTATCGAACCAATGGACACAGTCGAGTTCCAATACTCAACTTTTGTTATCGTTTAGCCGGTTTAATTAGTGAGTGGGTTTTGTGTGTTTGTGAGGCAAAAAAGTAAATGACAAAAGAGTAAATGACGGTAAAGTAAGTAGCATAAAATGTAAAATGTGCGTGAAGTGTGTAACATAAATGTAATTAGCAGAATAGTAAATAACAGGAAAGTAAATAACTCGAGAATAATCAGGTCATGACGAGTATTGCTTTGGGCTTCGAATCCGCTTGGTATGTGATAATATTATGTTAACTAATCCGATGGTAAGACTAATACAAATGTGTGAACGGCACACCGCTAGAGCCTCATTCTCACAACATTTGGCTCATGAATTATGTCCTTTAGAATAAAATGGTAGGACTCCCAGCTAGGGACATTGTTACCCTCAACTCTTTGATTCTATCTCCGAGTTGGTTTAAAAGATCGAACTTAAATACCTTTATTTTTATTTAAAAGAGTGATTAGACTTTGTTCACCGGGAAGCGGTGCAACAATGGGACCATGTATAAAGACGTATCGTTCCCAACGTGAGTTCACCAATTCTTGGTTTCATAACAAGCTCGTATAAAGACGTACGGTCTTATTAATATTAACCAAGCTTTGGCTTATCAAAATCAGCTTGTATAAAGACGTACAAGTTTCAAGAGATGTGTGATTGAAAATGTTTTACGGTCTTACGCTTTAAAATCAAGAACACTCACAAGTGTAAAGACTAAATGAAATAATAATAAAAAGTCCATCATGAAGATGGTTTTAAGAACGAATGACTAAAGAACATAAACATACCATTAGATTAATAAGTTAAACATTAACATACACAAAACTTCATCTTCACCCAAGCAATACAAATGATTTAGCCACGAATGGCCATACGAACTAGCATAATGCTGAGTTTCGTAGGCTCCCCTATTGCGAACAAAGTGGAAGAGCCTCTCTACTCTAAACTACAACTACACACTCTAACAGTGTAACTTTCTCTCTAGAATAGTGTCTTGAGGTGTGTGAAATGAAGAACCCAAGTCATCTATTTATAGGCCTTAAAATGAGCAATGCATGGTCGTGTATTGGTTTACACGTACGTGCAAAAACCTCGGGAATCAAAGGGTACAAATGGCAGTGTACTAGGGTCCTTGGGGAGCAAGCATAACATTTTCACAGTCGTGCAATGCAATGCACGGTCGTGCATTGCCCTGCCTGCTCCCTGTTTTGTCTTTTAGCTGTTGTTTGACTGGTGTTGACGTTGGTTGACTTCTTGGGGGTCAAATCTCATGTTTGTTCATTCCAAAAGCTTGATTTCTTGATGTTTTTTAGTGGTTTTTGCTTTGTTTATCTTGGGACATCGTTTAACCTGCAATTGTGAAATATAAACGTTTTAAGTATCAATTGCAAGGCTTTTGTTCAACTAGTACCATAATATGGGGATTATTATGCATGCAAAACATGTATAAATTTGAACATATCACTTAGCGTGTATTCTCCCCCAAGTATTTAAAAGTAAAATTGTTTAAAATAGAGGCCATGAGACTCAGCTGTTGCAAGTAAGGTATGTGAAACGTACGATGTGTAGCAAAGTCTGAAAAATGAATCCGACCTACTCGTGCCCTAAAACATTTAAGACACCTTAAAGTCTAATCAATGTATCTAATGTGTAAGTTGGTCGTGTATACGATTCACCCAACTATACTTGACATGAGTACTAACTTATGTATCTGAAAGTTTTGACATGACGACCGTTGGTGACGGGTTGTGATGATAAAATATATTGATAACACTTATATAAATAAGATATGTATTTCAAAACATGTCTTTACGTTCTTGTATCAACATTATGTTTAGGGGTTAAACTTAAATATATATTATGGAAGATAGAACTTTCATATCAAAATAGTCTTTAGTAAAGTATTCTGGTTTTTAAGTCCAATTGTGACGTCTTTTTAGTTAGTTAAATTAACTCAAAAATTTTTGGGTTCTAGATATATATAACTATATGTCTTAGCATATATAACTATATGTCTTAGCTTTATAAAAATGTAGAGATCATGATTTACAAATAGTTTTAAGGGTTTCAAACATAAATCACAACTCAGTTAGGTTAATAGCTTCAGTTTTGCCAGATAGGTCTAGGGAATCTTGCTGATTGGATGTCAAAATGTTAGCTTCATGATAAGAGGTCATATGGATTTTAAAACTAACACAAAATACTAGTTTTTAGGAAAAAGAATCAAGTCGTTCGGTCATTTTTGAGTGAGTTATGACACCTTAAAGTTGTCCTTGAGAATCTGTCAAAAAATCTAGATTGTACCTTTCATCTTATATCAGTCTTTTGAGGTATAAAAACTCCACGAAAAATTATGAAATCCCTTGGGTTTGAAAGATAATTCTTTAAATTTAATTTTAGACTCAAGAAACGTTCAGTTTGGTTAATTTTTGACCGAGATACGACCCTCTAAAGTTGACTAAAATTTATGTCTGCTACTGTTTGCTTAAAGATAATGACTTTTCTTTTGAAATATGCACTACTTGGGTGAATTTACTACTCAATACAACAAGTAAACTTGATAAATACTAAAGTTTGAAAAATAATACTCACACAAGCAAGCAAAGAGAAGGTTTTGATGGATGAATGATGGCTTGAATCCTTGCAAACACTTGGAAACACCTTGATTTACTCTTGCAACTCATTAATCTACACTAGAAGGTGCAAGGAGTGTATGTGTGTGTGAATTCATAGAAATGGAGGGGAGAACAAGAGTTGGGTGTGTGCAATTATGATCTAGCCAAAGGTTAATGCCCATGAGATAATGGCATCTTAGTAGACAAAGTATGATAGGACATGCATGGAACTCATCAACTAAAACATGAGGGTACAAGAGGGTGGCTCATTGGTGGCCATGAGAAGGGGGTAAGGTAGGGTGGTGGTGTGATGGGTGAATGGTAAGTGGTGGTGGTTCAACCACGGTATAATACCCATAAATAATACCCGCTAAATACTCGATTTTAATAAAATAAATTCAAAACCGTCAAGTTATAAATAAGAAGGTGTCGGGTATATAAAATATACATGTTTACGTAGTTGTGACGCGTTAAATGTGTAATGTAATTCTTAGAGTCCAAATTACGCGTTGAAGAATCTAATTAATAACAAATATATGATTACATATATATATAGTATTACACATAAAATAATGAAATAGAATGTTTTTCCTAGCATTTGGTATTTATCACCAACGTACGTACATGTCGAGTTAACTGGTGTGTGACCCGGTAATTTCTAAAATTACCAATGCATGTCATGTGACGAATGGACTTTGCTATGCATGTGATGACCTAATTAGCCAAAATTAAGTCTAACACACAAATGCTTCATGTAATCATGATTAGGGCAAGAACGGATGTTAACCTGAAAATGTCAATTGTCACATGATCCGTTAGATCTTCGCGTGGTAACGTTTTCTGAGCTTTTCCATCTTGTGCCGACACTGAATCGAGGTTTTTGGCAGGTACACTTTAAAATAAGGGGGAGGTAAGCGGCTGGAGGTAGTCGAAACTGAGTCGAGGTTTTCTGAGCTTCTCCATCTTGTACCGTCTTGTCGTGAGAACAACAAGGGGGAAGTAGGTGTTGAGAGGCCGGTGGTTGGACGAAAGTTGTTGGTTCTTGAGGGGAAGACGGTGAATTCGAGCTTGCCATGGCTACCGCAACGGCGGCGATGGTAGGGGGGATGAGAGGAGGCTGCTTTTTTTTAAAGGGTTTAAATGAGTTAAATGTGGTTGGACTAAAATACCCTCACGTGGGAATCATGTGACTGGTTTTTAACAACAGGAATGTACGCCGTTTGGCATAAGGACTCAAATGGTTAAGAAAATCAAAAGTCAGACCACGAACCAACGAAAAAAAAGTAGGGACTCAAATGGTTAAAATGGCCAAAACCCAGGGACTCAAAACGAAATTAACTCTTTCAATTTTTTTTTTACTTTTAAAACTTTTTTTATGCTTATCTTTATCAACGTTTAGATGTTTACTTTTTTAACGGTTTCATTTTTTTATATTAGGTTTTCAATATTATCAACGTTCTCGTTGCAACGCGTGAGTTTATGTAAAGGTTTTGTTATTGAAGATGCTAATTTATTTAAGGTTTTTAATACTATCAACGCTCTCGCTACAACACATGAGTTTACGTAAAGGCTTTGTGTAGGTCCCGGGAGCCTCGTCGCGCAGCAGAGATACACGGACCTGTTCTGTGATTTGTGTGGGAACCAAGAAACGAGACAAAGAAACACAAACAAAGACAAAAGATAATGAAACGACACGTAATCCATAACATAGAAGTCATCCCGTATTATAGACTACATACCGAAGGAGCACACATCTCTCATCTAAAGCTCACGGTCCAGGGACGGGAGAGCTCATCCCGCCCGGACACCTCTCAACCTAGTTCTAGAGTTCCAACTACAAATGAAGACAAGTCTTCTATTTATAGGGGAAGGAACATTACCTGCGTACTTATCTAAGTACGCAGGGTTTGGTCATGCGTACTTGACAAGTACTCAAGGCAAAGGCTTGCGTACTTATTAAGTACGCATGACCAAACTGGTGTGCAGGCTAAGTACTCAGGAACACCCTCCTGCGTACTAGCCTAATACACCGATACATAAAAATTTATCTATAGTTACAAAAACATGCTTCTACACTTTGTTTTTTTTTATATAAAGTTTCACAGACGTTAACTTATTTCGCAGTGAAAGTTTCAAATTTCCGCGGTTTAACGCGCCGCAACACGGGTACTTTAATACTTGAACTAATTAAGAAGCAAATAAGTTTGGGTGACCGACCCGGATCGGAAAGATGGGTAGCGATGAGGGTTTATAAGTTTAGGGCAAAAGCAGCAGCAGCATTGCCGATCTCACTGCATCAGTGAAAGAAAGAAATGGCGTTAGCCTTTGATGAATACGGCAGGCCGTTTATAATACTGAGGGAACAAGAAAGTAAGAGTAGGTTAAGAGGTCTAGATGCTCAAAAAGCTAACATCGCCGCCGGCGTTGCCGTGTCTCGCATACTCCGTACATCTCTTGGTCCTAAAGGCATGGACAAGATGCTCCAGAGCCCCGACGGCGATATCACCATCAGTAAATTTTTAACTTACGGTGTCATTTCCATTTTCGTGACTTGAATCGGTTTTTTTGGTGTCACATTATATGAAAGATGATGCTCAACACTTTATTGAATTGTTTATTTTATTACAAATTGTAAGCTGAAATTGTTTGTTTGGCATTTCACACTAACTGTCATTCCTAGAGACCGACCTTTTACTTCCTACATGGTACTTTAAGCTTACGCATTTAAAAGTAAAATACTAAGGCAGAACAATGGATTTGCAGCAATATTTATTGTTTTTGTCTGTATCTTTTATGCTTCTATGTCAAAAAGTTTGATTTATGGAAGCATCTGTTATTTTCCTCACAGCAAATGATGGTGCGACCATCTTGGAGCAAATGGATGTTGACAATCAAATTGGAAAACTTATGGTTGAACTGTCACGAAGTCAAGATTATGAAATTGGTGATGGAACAACTGGGGTAGTTGTTATGGCTGGTGCACTTCTAGAACAAGCTGAGAAGCTTCTAGAACGTGGAATTCATCCCATTCGAGTTGCAGAAGGATTTGAAATATCTTCAAGGATTGCTGTTGATCATTTAGAACAAATAGCACACAAGTTTGATTTCAGTGCCACGAATATCGAGCCTTTGGTTCAAACGTGCATGACCACCTTATCCTCCAAAATGTAAGCTCTTGCTATTTTGTAGTTCATGAAATGATTACTTTTCTGAGCTGCATGAAATAGAAACAAACTTTACATTTTTCAGATTCTTGCAACCAACTTTAAACTAGGTGCAAAATGGAAATCAACTTACATTTTTTTACTGATGTTAGGAACGTAATTACATTTTATTACCGATTGTAGCAACGAATGACTTGTTCAACCAGCAGGTCATTTTTAAACTAATTTTTCAAAATTTTCTGACCTCTTCTTATTTATCTTTTAGTGTATATGTAATTTTAAATATTAAGTAGTTCTATATATATATATTTTTTAAAATATAGTTTCTCAAACTTGTAGATACATTTATTTTTTTTATTTATTTACGAACCTTTTTGTTCATATATGGCAGCTGGCATGCCATCCAACCATCAATCAGTGCCGTGTCAGTAATATACAGCTAAAATAAGTTAAAACAACTTATTTCACATTGAGGGTAAAGTTGTAATTTTGAATCACTATTCACTAGTAATAGTTCAGTTTGAAACAAGTGATCTCAAACTACTTACTCAAAACAACTTATTTCACCCCAAAGTAAGCTGCTAAGCATGAACACTTTTCTTCATTCACACACCCGAACGTGCTTATCTGGCAGTTCCTCTATCAATTTATTGTGAAATACCTGAGTGGGCCGTTCTGCCATCAGTACCTCCATATTGTGTTGCGTTGAGTAGAATTTGACAGTGGGTTTGCCATTAAGTAGTGCAATTTGTTTGAAACATTATGTTGTTCTAGTTGTACTTGTATTTTTTTTCCCAATCTGATTAAGCTCTACCTCTCAGTGTGAATCGATGCAAGCGTAGTTTGGCCGAGATTGCTGTAAAAGGTGTCATGGCTGTTGCGGATTTAGAGAGAAAAGATGTTAACCTAGATCTTATTAAAGTGGAGGGAAAAGTAGGTGGGAAATTGGAAGATACAGAACTTATTCATGGAATTATTGTTGATAAAGATATGAGTCACCCACAAATGCCAAAACAAATTTTAGATGCAAAAATAGCTATATTGACTTGCCCGTTTGAGCCACCAAAGCCTAAGACAAAACATAAGGTTGACATTGATACTGTTGAAAAGTTTCAAACTTTACGTAAGCAAGAACAGAAGTACTTTGATGACATGGTTCAGAAATGCAAGGTAAGATTGATATTTATATCAAGTAAAGTAGAGGTGGGAATTTCACCTCGTTTACTTATGAATGGGTTGATCTAGGTCATAGTTGTCAATAGCGATCATAGCGGGCGCTATAGCGCGCTATGTAGCGTTTCGGATGATGCCCGCTATCTAGTGTATAGCGACGACATAGCGGGAATTTAGCGAATTTAAATATATATATTTTTAATATAACAAGCGCTAGGGTGACTGTTTTATGAAGATTTAGATGATTAGTGATAGTGTATTTTAGCTATTTTGGTGGTAATTGCTACAATAGTTGACTAAATGTATTTCTAAAATTTTCTATTACTTTACCGCTAAACATGAAATAGCGGGCGCTATTTACTGCTATTCGCTACGTAGCATATCGGTAGCTTGTCGCTATTTACCGCTATTCGCTATTGACAACTATGATCTAGGTTGAGTTCTATTTCAAATGGGTCAGGTAAAAATGTCATTAAAAGTAAATGGGTCAATTGGGTGGAACAGGTCAAAAGTGGCGCAAAGTTTATTTTTAATGCGTAATACCCTCGTAAAACATTTTTCAAAAAGACTAGACTATTGTTTGAAGTTCAAATGGCTTAAAATGGATCAAATGGGTCAAAAGTGGCCCGGAATTTTGCGTCAAGCCTCCTAAATCATTTAAAGAAAAGATACGATTGTTCAAATTGGTCTGGTCAAACAGAAAAAAATCCTTAAGGAAACGGATCAAATTGGTGAGAAGTGGTCCAATTTTTTTTTTGATGCCTAAAACCTCATAAATTATTCTTTAAAAAGATTAGATTGTTGTTGAAATATTAAACTTTCTTCAATCCTATTTTGACACATCAATTATCTATAAAAAACCAAAGACTTTTGAGAAAGACTGTTTCCGGCTGATTAGACCTGATCTGTTTTGACCTTTAGTAAAAAATTGCTCATTTTGGCTTGTTACCCAACCCGCCCATTTTTCGCCTTTATTACCTGCGTGTGTTGTACTGTTGTTACGTGTGTGTGTGTGTATGTGATTGGTTGTTGGAACTTCATTCCCTAATAACTTTTGACTTTGACTGATTCAGGATGTTGGGGCAACATTGGTAATTTGTCAATGGGGGTTTGATGATGAAGCAAATCACTTACTAATGAACAGAAATTTGCCAGCTGTCAGATGGGTTGGTGGTGTAGAACTCGAGCTTATAGCAATAGCAACAGGTTTGTGCATGCTAATTAGCTATTTAAAACAAAGCTTTGTTTAGTATTGTACTATTAATATAGCTGCTAAATACCTTCTTTTTCTTTTTTCTTGTGCAGGTGGTAGAATTGTTCCCAGGTTCCAGGAACTAACACCTGAAAAACTAGGAAAGGTAATTATTGCCATAATCACACGAAAATGGCATTGCTTTAATACTATATAAAAAGGTATGAGAAAAAAATGTATTATATTGTAATATAATTATCTTTTTTGAAAAAGGACAGGCTGGTTTGGTTAGAGAAAAGGCATTTGGTACCACAAAAGATAGAATGCTTTATATTGAGCATTGTGCCAACTCAAAGGCTGTAACCATTTTTATTCGTGGAGGTGAGTTAGCTAATTGTATTTATTGTAAACTAACTTTATTAAGATGTTAATTAGCAATAATGAATTCGAACATCTTAGTTTATTTACTTGAATTATTTTGAGTAATCAGGTAACAAGATGATGATAGAGGAGACTAAACGCAGTATCCATGATGCATTGTGTGTTGCTAGAAATCTCATTCATAATAATTCGATTGTATATGGTGGGGGAGCTGCAGAAATTTCATGCTCAATTGCAGTTGAAGCTGCTGCTGATAAATATCCAGGAGTTGAACAGGTACCATTAGTAATATCCTCAAAACAATCTTCAAACTTGTCCCAGTAGTACAGGTGGTAGTTTCAACCCATTCGTAAATCAGCCAATTGGGGTTTTAATTTATACGGTGGAACATTTCTCACTCTTTAAAACAAATAAACAGGCTAGGGTTGGTCCTAAACGAGTCAGCTCGCCTAACTCATTTCATGGTGTTCAAGTTTGGTTGCGGATAAACGGGTCAATCCTGCCAACCTTTTTAATATTAAGATAATAAACTTTAGATATATATGTGTGTGTGTGTGTGTAAGCTCTACTCTTACAGCCCGCTGACCTGACCAATCTGTTTAAAACCTCTTTACCTGTTTGATCCGTTTAGATAAACGTGTTATGCGGGTCATGCCAGAGTTGCATAGGTTAAGTGTGTCCGACACTTAGGGTTGTGTTTTAGGGTTTGGCAGTACGAACCCGCCAACCTGAACCCAACACGAATTGCCACTTCTAGTATTTTATTGGTAACGAGTAAAATATAAAAACTTAGCTAAAAGTGAAATGAGTCGAATGGTTTAAATGTGTCAAAAATTGCCTGAAGTGTGTATAGATGCTTACAAGGTCCTACATATTTCTATTTAAAAGAATTTATGGTATTATGTTGCTAATATGGTTTTTCTAATCATATTTAATACGTAAATTATTTACAAAAATCAAAAAAATAAAAGGTGGACAATAAAGTTTTTATGAATCAGCCCAGTCCTATCTGTTTACCCCTGCACCTAAAGTGTAGCTGTTTTGACCCGAACCCATATCGACAGATTGTTGCGCACACTCAATTTGCCTGTTTTCATCCGAACTGTAATCATGTAGCACTTGGCTATATATTTTTTACAGAGGCCTAAGTTGTTTCCACTCTTGACATATTCGATTTGTGGGTCCCATTTATATAAAATATGCTGAATTCGTTTTTTGTTGACAGTATGCCATCAGGGCTTTTGCAGATGCTTTGGATTCGGTCCCCATGGCTCTTGCTGAGAATAGTGGTCTGCAACCCATTGAAACACTATCTGCAGTGAAAGCTCAGCAAATTAAGGTATTTTGACACTAGTTTGTAGCATGGTATTCTAAAATGGGCAGGTCGGGTAGGTTTTGGGTAATGGATCAAAATAGGTAATATTTTAGCGCAACTCAAATTGGTTGATGTTTCAGTAAGGGCCAAAATTGAACGGGTCGGGTTGACCACTTGTCTATTTTTTTAAATTTATTTAATGTATTAATATAACTATAAAAGCTCTATTATGAAAACAATAATCTTATTTCTTTTAGTTAAATAATTTAGGAGTTTTATGCATCTGAAAACACTTTTGACCTTACTCAACAACCCATTTGACCTTTTTTAGCTACTTTCATTTTTGTTTATTAGAAAAAAATAATTATATCCCAAATCGACTCGTTTGTCGAATAAGACTAGGAAGGATCTAGACAGGTGTGCTTTTGGAGCAGAAGAATGTTGTGGTTTAATATCTGGTTTAAATATGATATGTAGGATAACAATCATTGCTGTGGCATAGACTGCAACGATACTGGCACGAATGATATGCGTGAGGAAAACGTATTCGAAACCTTAATTGGCAAGCAACAACAGATCTTGCTTGCTACGCAAGTCGTGAAAATGATCTTGAAGATTGATGATGTCATCTCTCCATCAGATTATTGACCAACCTATCTACCTTCAATTTTTGCTCAATGCAGTTCATTGTTGGAAAACCTGGTCTATGTTTCTACGTACGGTCTTATGCCTTGCTGTCATTTGTTTCGTAATTGTGTGTGTTTATTTTAGAAAAGTACGTTTTAGTGTTCTACTGGTGTTTAGGAATGCTGCTTTTTTGGAGTTTGCTGTTTTTTTTTCTTTAAAAAGGTGATTTAACATTCAAAATTTTGTTCTTTCGTAAAATAAGTTGTTTTTAATAAATTATAAAATAGAAGGGACTTGTTAAGCATAATTCACCAAAAAAAGATGTTTAAAATAATAATAATAACCGGATGAAAGCAAATAAGTGACTGATTTCTTTGTGTAAACAATATTAATTAGAAACAAAGTAGTTTCTTAGTAGGTTGTTTCATTATGTAGCTAATTAGTGGGTATTTATTTGTTTCATGAAAGGATATGATTTGAGTTTGATCTTTCCCTGTTCCGTGTAATTTCACTCCTACCCAGATATCACATGAATGTATTTTCTTTTTCTCGTTTAGTTCAATAACATTTTTAAACATTTATGTTAACACTCTCTCTAAACCAACAAAGTGTCATTTTTGTCCATGTGGTTAGGTCATTTTAGACGCTTTCATCCAAAAAGGTTTTTTTTAGCTTTTTTGTCCCTAACTTTTCAAAATCTATCTATTTCATCCAATTGACTAACCCTGTTAAAATACTGCCGTTATATCAGGGGCATTTTCGTCTTTTCAAAATTCTTTTCTTCTTCACAGAGGTGAAGCAAGCTAGCAACCTTAAACATTCCGGCTACCTCCGACCAGGGGCGGCCCTTAGGGGGGGAGGGCGACCGTCCGGAGCCCGGTTTCCTAAGGGGCCGGTAATTTATTTTTTTTTATATATTTTATATATATATATATAGGGGTATGTTCTTTTGAGAACCAACAATATGTTAAGAACCGTGAGAACCGCATTAACTTTTGCTCTATTTATACTATAAATTGACTAGAATTCATGTACATTTTAATATGTTTAAGGTTTGTTTTTGAAAGACCTCGAATTTATAGTCGTTTTTTTAAATGCATATATGCACTCACACTATATGCACAAATGAATACATATATGTATATTTTTATACTTTTCTTAAAAAAATTTAGGAGATGAGATAAACTCAAACTAAGAGTGGGAAGAGATAAATAAAACATTGTTGTTGAATTTTACTTTTTTCACTAAAACGATATGTACACGTTTTGTGCGGTTCTTTCGGTTCTCAACATATGGTTGGTTCTCAAAAGAACATACCCCTATATATATATATATATATATATATATATATATATATATATATATATATATATATATATATAAAAGGCCTAACGTGTATTATCCAGTTAGCCTATTAACACACTTAGAAATTAAAAAATGCCAACTAGATTTTCAAACTTATTAAAAAATAACAAAATAATCGTTATGTATGATTCGTTAATCGTTATTCGTTTGTTGTAGTTTTTTATTATGCCATTACAAGATTATATTATGGGGCCCGCTTTTTTTACATGTCTCGGGCCCAAAACGTTATGAAGACTCTCGGGACCGGCCCTGCCTCCAACGATGATTCCGACCACAGTCTCCAGCCCGTTCCGCCTTCTATCGACCATCTCCACCCCGTCCCACCTTCTGCTTACCACCATCTCCAAATGACCGTCTCCATCGCCGGTTACACAAGCAACTCCGACAACCCACATCGATCTCCAATAACCTTTTTAATCTTGTACTCCATAATCTCCACCTCGTCCCACCTTCTTCCAGCCACCAAGAGTTATGAGGTCCTTCACCGCCGCTGCCTCAATATTCCGGCGACTTCACAGATTTGGGTTTGGTTCGGTTTCATGTACGTTGATTCAGAATTACGAGAACATGGTTACGAAGCGAAGAATGTTGAAGGCGGTTATGGTTCGTTGTTTGAGGACAGCCCTCGGTGGCCGAAAAAACGTGGCTCACCGGCAAAAATGGAGTGCCGGAAAAATTAGGTCTTCGGGAAGATGAACGTGGGGTTGGGGTTTGTGTGTTGGTGGTCTTGTGGGGTAGTATTTTAAAAAAGGAATTTTGAAAAGACGAAAATGCCCCTGATTTAACGGTAGAATTTTAACGGGGTTAGTCAATTGGATGAAAATGGATAGATTTTGAAAAGTCAGGGACGAAAAAGCTAAAAAAAAACTTTTTGAATAAAAGTAGATAAAATGGTCAAACCACATAAACGAAAATAACACTTTACTCTTTTATAAACAAATTAATACATAAATCCAACAGATATTTGAAGAGGCTTTGTAGGCTTCCTATATTTAGCATTATTATCTAATTTATTTTAATTAATACATAAATAAAAGATTTTGTTCGTTTATTAAACAAGCTTTTTTCACCTTCTTTAATCTTTATAAGGAAATTTTGAGGATGAATTAAATCAGCTATAATACACAAATGCAACTGAAATATTCACAACCCATTGAAAGACATTTATCCTAATACCATTTTCTACCTACATTCTTCACAGATCCTTCTTTTGTTTCTATGTACACTAATAAATATATACATGGAAGGAACAGACACCAAACGGAAAATAAAATACACAAACAATTTCAAAGATTAGTATAGGATTCTGTTAACTGAGATCGATCTCCACCCGTTCAGGCGTTGGCCTTTCGGTTTGGTTGGCCACAAGTTCCACACCCAGTTGACCTTTGTCACCCGCCCCGAATGCATATAATTTCCCGCTTTCTGTTAGCGCAAAGGTGTGGGCATTCCAATAGACCGAGTTTGTAAGGCTGATTTGCACCACCCTTTCATTAATCTGCTTTAATGATGTCACTAACTTCGGGCTCAAGATTTTAGCATGCTGATTTCCCTAAATAAAAAATGTGACATTAAATCATCAATACTGTTCTATACCAAAAAACAATTATATATCATGTAATCTTGTTCTTTAAACAACTCAATGGCAAATGCTGAATGCTTACAGTTTGTATTATACAATAATTGTGTTTATGACTCGAATGGTAAATATTGAATCCAAGTGTTGTAACTTGTATCATATCATCTTCTTGTCTTTAAGTAACTCAATGGCAGATGCTAAATAATAAAACCGGAGAAAGTAGAAGATTAAATAAAGCGCAAACCTGTTCATCAATGTCTGCAGTATTATGCCCGAGACTTGATGATTCACCACATCCAAAAGAATAAACATCACCATCATTAGAAACAACAAAAGTGGTATAATCCCCTGTAGCAACATGTACAGCTTTTACATTGCTTAAAGATTCAACCACATTTGGAACTGAATCACAATCTTCATTCCCATGGCCTAAACAACCGTACCGGCCCCAGCCCCATGTGCACACCCTGCCATCAGTCCCAACCACGGCTGCATGCCATGCACCGGCTGCAACCACCATGGGTTGTAGGTTCAAAGTTTGAAACTGTTTTATCAGCCTTGGCTGTTTCTCATCAGTTTTGGTCCCATGCCCTAGTTTCCCTCCTAACCCGCATCCAACAGAGTACACCGACCTGTTTGAGAAACCGATTTAACATGATAAGTAATTCAAGATTTTTGACCAGGATATGTACTAAAATAACAATTTATTTAAAATACAAAAAGATGCCTAACTTAAAACAGCTTTCATAAAAAGTAACATGCTATAGAGTACGACACAAGTTCTTGAAACTTACGTGCTGCTAGGTTGACTCACCAAAATTTAAGTCTTTATGCAAAGTACCTAAACAACATTACGTTTTTTATGCAATTTACCTAAAAAATAGCTAAGTATCACGCATTTTTCTCAAGTTCTTGAAACTCAGATGCCACTAAAATTTGTCCCAAACCCATTCTACTTGTCTTGAATTCAAATGTAACAAAAGGTACTCGATTTGACCCAATACATTTGACCCGGGTGTCTATTTTTGGCATGTACTAAAAAGTACTCATTTTGATGTGAACCATTTGACATGTTACCAAAATCCACCCATTTTTCCATCTCAAGTAAAAAATAAAAACCCAAAATTATTAGACCGAAAAATTTCTTGAAACTCATGCCATTAAATTTTGACCCAAACCCGTTTGACTCGGTTGTCTTGTTTTGAAATGCACTAAAACATACTGATTTTGACCCAATACCATTTGCCCATGTGACTATTTTTAACATGTATTAAAAAAGTACTCATTTTGATCCGAACTCATTTGACCCATTACCAAAACTGGTCGATCTACCCATTTATTCATCTCTAGTCAAAATGCAAACCTAAAAGCTATTAGACCCAAAAGTTTTTTGAAACTCACATGACATTAAATTTTGAGCCAAGCCCATTTGACTTGGCGTCTTGTTTTGGAATGTACTAAAAGCAGTAGTCAAAAGTTCACAAGGTGCATAGGTGAGGCGAGGCAAGGCGCCTGCGCCTCCAGTAAACACAAAGCAAGGAGCCTTTGGCCTGGTCCAGGCAAAATTCAATCTCTTTTTAAAACTTTTTTTTGAAATGTACTAGAACATACTGATTTTGACCCAATACAATTTGACACACATGTATACTTTTAGAAGGTACTAAAAAGTACTCATTTTGACCCCTATCAGTTTGGCGTGTAACCAAAACGGGAAGACCCGCCACAATTTTCACCTCTAGTAAAAATGAAACCAAAGCTGTTTGACCCAAAAGTTTCTTGAACTCACATGCCACTAAATTTTGACCCACACCCGTTTGACCCACATGTCTATTTTTTACATGAAAAAAACACTCATTTCGACAAAACCTATTTGACCTGTTACCAAACCAAGCAGGTAGCAATATCCAAGTTGGCTTGACCAACCTGTGTTGCAGCGTGTCAGGTTTGGGTTACAAGAACCCGCCAACCCGAATCTGACAATAATTGGCACCCCTAATTAGAGGTACTCATTTTGACCCGAACCCGTTACCAAAATGGGTGGTCCCACCCATTTTTCCATATCTAATAGAAAAGCAGGCCAAAAGCTATTAGAACTGGAAAGTCTCTTTTTAACATACTGATTTTGACCCAATACCATTTGCCCATGTGACTATTTTTAACATGTATTAAAAAAGTACTCATTTTGATCCGAACTCATTTGACCCATTACCAAAACTGGTCGATCTACCCATTTATTCATCTCTAGTCAAAATGCAAACCTAAAAGCTATTAGACCCAAAAGTTTTTTGAAACTCGCATGACACTAAATTTTGAGCCAAGCCCATTTGACTTGGCGTCTTGTTTTGAAATGTACTAAAAGCAGTAGTCAAAAGTTCACAAGGTGCATAGGTGAGGTGAGGCAAGGCGCCTGCGCCTCCAGTAAACACAAAGCAAGGAGCCTTTGGCCTGGTCCAGGCAAAATTCAATCTCTTTTTAAAACTTTTTTTTGAAATGTACTAGAACATACTGATTTTGACCCAATACAATTTGACACACATGTATACTTTTAGAAGGTACTAAAAAGTACTCATTTTGACCCCTATCAGTTTGGCGTGTAACCAAAACGGGAAGACCCGCCACAATTTTCACCTCTAGTAAAAATGAAACCAAAGCTGTTTGACCCAAAAGTTTCTTGAACTCACATGCCACTAAATTTTGACCCACACCCGTTTGACCCACATGTCTATTTTTTACATGAAAAAAACACTCATTTCGACAAAACCTATTTGACCTGTTACCAAACCAAGCAGGTAGCAATATTCAAGTTGGCTTGACCAACCTGTGTTGCAGCGTGTCAGGTTTGGGTTACAAGAACCCGCCAACCCGAATCTGACAATAATTGGCACCCCTAATTAGAGGTACTCATTTTGACCCGAACCCGTTACCAAAATGGGTGCCCATTTTTCCATATCTAATAGAAAAGCATGCCAAAAGCTATTAGAACTGGAAAGTCTCTTGAAACTCACATGCCACTAGGTTGACAAGCCAATGCAAGAAGATAGCAATATCCAGCCACAATCTGAACCACAGGTATGTTTTCAAGTGGGCCCAACAATGGCCGTGGTTCAAGATCAGTTGGTTCGGTCTGGTGACCGAGTTTATTCTCATTTCCCCAAGAAAACGTGTAGACTCTTCCTTCTCGTGATAATACAGCTGTAAAAAAATTTCCAATAGCAGCTTGTACCACGAATATGTCTTTCAAAGAGTCGACTATTTGAGGAGTGTTGACTTGTTGACTTCCTTGAACTCCATACTCTGCTTCCCCAAATGAGTCTTTTCCAAAGGCGTAAACCTGCCCAGAGTCACTGATTAGCATTGTTCGGCCCGCCCCTGCTGCTGCGTGTATTATACGTATTCCTGCCAAAGATCTACAACATACAGAACTCGTTAAAACAAAGGAAATTTCAACGCAGTTTACCTAAAGGGCAAATCGGTCTATATGAAATTACATTTTATTTCCATCTGGTAAAATGGGTAGAACTTAAAAACTTGGATAAAACATAAAACGATTCAAACGGGTCAAAAGTCCCATAAAATGTATTTTTAATGGATAAATCTTCTGTTAGGAAACGATTCACAATGATAATATAAAAGAAAAATAATATAATTCGATTGATTGAATATGGAAAGGGATAACAATGGTGAAAAGGAAAACAAGGAAATCCAGGGATATCTCCCTCTCTCTAGGCGTGAATGCCAGAGCCTCTAACAAACTAACAAACTCAATAATGCTTCATAATGTTAATACCACTAATATTAATACTACCCCCTTCCCATAATACAATCTCCCCCCTCTAATTTGCCTTTAGCCACTTTTAACATTTCCTCCTTTCCCCCTTCTAGAATAGACGTGTAACAACTCCGGTTTATGCTTTGTGATGGTTTGAGTAGGAATCGTATCACTACTCCCCCCTTCAAAAGAAGTCTTGTCCTCAAGACTTAGATCCGGAAATTGGCCTTTCACCCAAGAGGAATCCTCCCAAGTAGCATCTTCCATGGGTTGACCCTGCCACTGCACCAACCACTGCTCAATGGAATTCGACCCATCCCGAAGTAAACGGTTAGCAAGCACTGCTATGGGGACGGGAGGATCTTTATCAGATATGACCAGCTCAGGCGGTAAGGTCGATTCTGCAGTACCCGCAATTGCCTTTTTTAATAAGGAGACGTGGAAGACGGGGTGGATTTTGGACGTGACTGGTAGAAGTAATTTGTAAGCTACCGACCCCAGTTTTTCGACAATTTGGAATGGGCCAAAAAACTTAGCCGCCAACTTCTGATGGATTCGATTTTTAACGGACAGCTGGCGGTAAGGTTTGAGCTTCACATACACCCATTCGCCGAGCACGAAGTGGACATCCCTGCGTTTCTTATCCGCCTGTGATTTCATAGAACTTTGAGCATTAGCGAGATGTAACTTGAGCTGTTTCAGAGCTTCATCCCTATCTTGAAGCTCTTGAGCAACCGATTCGACCCGAATTTCCCCGGGAATATATTGAAAAACCGACGGAGGGCGACGGCCATAAACAATTTCAAATGGCGTGGTATTAGTTGATGCATGAAATGTAGAATTATACCAAAACTCAGCCCAAGGAATCCAAACTGCCCATGTTTTCGGTTGATCAACAGCGAAGCAGCGCAAGTAGGCTTCCACACACCGATTGATGACTTCCGTTTGCCCATCAGATTCCGGGTGGTAAGCAGAACTCATGTGGAGTTGAGTACCCATTGAGCGAAAAATCTCCTGCCAGAATTTGCTCAGAAACAGTGGGTCTCGGTCACTCACAATTGACTTTGGCACCCCGTGATGACGGATGACCTCTCGAACAAAAACCTCAGCAACACTTTTAGCGGTGTAAGGGTGTTTTAATAAAATGAAATGAGAATACTTTGATAATCGATCCACCACTACTAAAATCACATTATACCCGTGTGACGTGGGTAACCCCGAAATAAAGTCCATCGAAAGGTTCTCCCAAATGACTTCAGGAATATCCAAGGGCTGCAGTAATCCCCCGGGGAGCACAGAGCTCGCTTTACATCGTTGACAGATGTCACACTTTCGGAGAAAGTCTTTAATCGTTGCTGTCATTTTGGGCCAATATAAGTTAGCTGCAATGCGCCGATAAGTACGATAAAATCCAGAATGACCTCCCGCAGCCGTGGTATGAAATTCATGTAAGAGGGCGGGAAGGAATTTAGAGCTACGAGAGATAACGACCCGATTCTGATAATACAATACACCTTGTTTCACCGTGTACCCAGGACATTTATCCGGAGATAGATACCATTTTTGCACCAGCTTTTGAATTTCAGGATCACCTTTTGCCTCGTCAATCAGTTGGGCCCCCTGTACCCAAATCGGTGCGGAGATAGCCTGAAACAATTCTCCCGAATCAGCCCGACGAGACAGAGCATCAGCTGCACGGTTCTCTCGACCCGGTTTGTACTGAATATCAAAATTGTACCCGAGGAGTTTGGCGACCCAATTTTGTTGATCCGGGGAAGAGACCCGTTGTTGGAGCAAAAATTTCAAACTTTTCTGATCCGTGTAAACAATGAAACGAGTTCCCAACAGGTATGGGCGCCAATGCGTGACCGCCAAGACTAATGCCATCATTTCACGTTCGTACGCCGACTTAGCTAGATTACGATCGCTCAAAGCTTTGCTAAAGTAAGCAATAGGTCTGTGGTTTTGCATTAAGACCGCTCCAATGCCTCGTCCCGACGCGTCACACTCAACCACAAATGGTTCCTTAAAGTTTGGTAATGTTAAGACAGGAGCAGTGACCAGTGCCTGTTTGAGATCCTCAAAAGCTTGTTGGGCAATTGGTTGCCATAAAAAGGCATCCTTCTTGGTTAGATCAGTAAGAGGCCGAGCAATGTGACCATAATGCTTAACAAATTTACGGTAATAACCGGTGAGACCTAAAAAGCCCCGCAAACCCTTTAGATTTTTTGGGACAGGCCACTCGATAACCGCTTCCACTTTCGTAGGATCCATTGACACCCCATGTCCATCAATGATATGCCCCAAATAATCAATAGACGATTGACCAAATGAACATTTTTGTTGATTAACCATAAATTGATGTTGGTGCAGGACACGCAAAACCATCTCCAAATCTTTCACATGGGCCTCCCAACTAGGGCTGTATACCAGAATATCATCGAAAAAAATGACCACTTGACGACGCAACATTGGGCGAAAAATGTCATTCATAATTGCTTGAAAGGTGGCGGGTGCGTTCATCAGCCCAAAAGGCATGACGAGGTATTCGTAGTGGCCGTCATGGGTGCGAAACGCGGTTTTCTCAATGCTATCCGACCGCATACGAATCTGATTATAGCCCGATTTTAAATCCAACTTAGAAAAGAAACAAGCCCCATGTAATTCATCAAGCAATTCATCCACCACTGGAATAGGAAACTTATCCGGCACCGTAGCATGGTTCAAAGCTCTATAGTCGACACACATGCGCCATGAATTATCCTTCTTACGGACCAGAATTACCGGGCTCGAGTAAGCACTTTTACTTGGGCGAATCAAACCCGAAGCCAACAACTCATGGACTTGGCGTTCTATCTCGGTCTTTTGCACGTGAGGATAACGATAGGGACGGACACAAATTGGGTCATTAGTCATTAAAATGATACTATGATCATGCGAGCGGGAAGGAGGTAAAGTAGAGGGCATTTGGAATACCATAGCATATTGATGGAAAAGGATAGACAAGTCATCCTGATGTCTGGAAGATAAGGACGATGATAAGAGAGGGGAGGCCTCTATAGGAGCTGCCAATGAAAGACCAGAATTGGCCTTGGTAGAATCTCCCTCCCAAGACAGCCACTGATGTAACGCTGCTGGAGGTGTTTGACCCCTGAGCACCCCTTGCAATTGGACCGAAGAACCCTGAAACACAAACTTCATCCAAGCCTATTGCCAATCATGGACCACTTCTCCCAACGACTGCAGCCACTCCATCCCCAATATGAAATCAATGCCCCCCGTATCCATAACCAAAGCATTGAGTACAAAAGTGCAAGGACCCACTGTGACTGAAATGTTCGTGCAGCGTTCAGAAACAACCACAAAATGACCATCGCCTAGCTTGATTTTGATACCCCCAAACTCAGAGAAGGGTAACCCCAAAGCCGAAACGACACCGCGAGAAACAAAATTGTGGGAAGCTCCACTATCGACCAGAATGCAGATCGAAATACCGGATAAGGTGCCTTCCAATTTCAATGTGTGAGCGCCCCCATGAGTGGCTAAAATGCCAACAAAATCCAGGGAGATACACGTACCCGTAGGCGAATCGGGAGGTTTCTCCTCTTGAGGAGTAGGGTCTGCGTCCAAAGAGCAGAAATTCCCTTCAGGCTGATCATACTCATCATCCCCCAACAGTAATACACGTAATTTTCCCTCCGGACACTTGTGAGCGGGACCATACTGTTGTCCACACCGAAAACATAAACCCTTCTTGCGTCGGTCCTCCCACTCGGTACGGGAAAGAGAGCGAACCCCGCGATCACGATTGAAAATATGGGAAACATCTGAAGAAGGTGAGAATCCCGGCCTAGATGATGAAAAGGCGCGTGGAGGATCCCTACGATTTCCAGAAACCCTATCCACCCCCTTGGGCTGGGAAAAGGTATTGGGCTCACTGTGGCCCGAATTGTGAGGCCCATCAAGTGGGGAAAAGGAAGAAGGCCCAGAACGGTGAAGGTATCGGAATCGCGATGACGAACCAGTGCCCCCACTTGGTCGAAGCATCTCCTCGACATCTTTGGCAAGGTACATCGCATCCAAACGAGATTGCGGCCGATGTAGGCGGACCCATTTCTTGACATCATCACGTAAACCCGCCACAAAGTAACCCATCGCCTGTGATTCCGGTAACCGTGGTACCAACGATAGTAGGTATTCAAAATCATCAATATAATCGTGAATAGAATCCGATTGATGAATGTTTGCAAGTTGTTCGTACGGATTATGGATTTCTAATCCGCTAAAACGTTGCAAGAGTTCGTCCTGAAATTCGATCCAGGAAAGGGACTCACGCACCTGAGTCAGAATGGTGAACCAATGCTGGGCCACCCCCACCATGCTCAGTTGAGCCAATCGGAGCCGGAGCTCATCCGAAGTTTCATTGATATCAAAATAGAGTTTCGCCTTCTGGATCCAACCTTGTGGATCGAAACCGCTAAACTCAGGCAATTTAATCTTCTTCACTGCCCAAGGAAGACCGATGGAAGATCCACCCTCCCCCAAACCCGATTTACCACCAGGTGGCGAAAACAGAGCACCGGAAGTGGTACCAGAACCACCGGAGGTATCAACGTGTTTCTTCTCCTGTTGCTTCATCCATCCCAAGACCACCGTCCGGAATTCGCCGGATTCCACCCGATCGATTTCCAAGGCGTCCAAGGTCGTCTTCATCTCCGAAACATCAGATTGCAACTGCTTAATCTGCTGCTCTTGAACATCCAAGCGAATAGAACGAGTTTCCATAGTGAATGAAAGAAAACGGCAGGTCTACGGCAGGTCGGACCAATGTTAGGAAACGATTCACAATGATAATATAAAAGAAGAATAATATAATTCGATTGATTGAATATGGAAAGGGATAACAATGGTGAAAAGGAAAACAAGGAAATCCAGGGATATCTCCCTCTCTCTAGGCGTGAATGCCAGAGCCTCTAACAAACTAACAAACTCAATAATGCTTCATAATGTTAATACCACTAATATTAATACTACCCCCTTCCCATAATACAATCTCCCCCCTCTAATTTGCCTTTAGCCACTTTTAACATTTCCTCCTTTCCCCCTTCTAGAATAGACGTGTAACAACTCCGGTTTATGCTTTGTGATGGTTTGAGTAGGAATCGTATCATCTTCCTACTTCATTTTGTTTAAAAAAGTAGATTATTAATGAAATAATGCAATTTTATTTAACATTCTAATTATTTACAAAAGTTTTGGACAAAATGTGTTACAGGTCAACCCATACCAAAATTACCATTTTTGACCCATTATCAAAACTGCCTGACACACATTTTTCCATCTCTAGTAAAGACCAAAAATCGGTTGATTTAAGTTACAATGTATTTATGATTGCTAAAATGAGTTTATATAAAAATAGTAAAAAATCACTCACATCGTGTTCAAAAGCTTACAGACTTCTATAAATCTTTTGTTAAAAAATTATTTTAATACTATAGTTTTATAACTGTACTTGATACACTCAACCGGGCCTGTTTAAAAAGAACCAGTTGTGAACCGTTTAACCAAATGGCTCGCCCCACCTATATTGTCACCTCTAGTAAAAACCGGTCAAATCTTTCACTGAAACCTGATTATGCGAGGCCAGGACTCCTCTTCGGTGGTTCCATGACCTAATTGGCCCGAGCTATTCGTCCCGAAAGTATAAACAGACCCTTTTGAAGTCACAGCGATACTATGGCCTGGCCCGGCTATAGCCTGAGACTTTTCCCTTCTAGAACATGTTTCTCCAGCCAACAAGAATCTTAAAACCAATTTCCAAGAACCCCCACATCTTAATTTCAAGTCTTCACGTTTTTCTAAAGTCATTGGTTTAAAAATTGCTCTTTTTTGGCACATATCAAGAGCTGCAAGCTCAGATAAACATAGTTCATGATCAGGGGCAAAATGGGCAGGTTGCCTAAAGAAAGAACATGTAGCCTGAAAAAAAAACACAATTTTTCACAAAGAAACAAGCAGCACCATCAATTCTAAATGTTGGTTAAAATCTTTTTTATCTTTTAAATTTGAAAAATATTAACTTGCCTCTAGTTTTGCTAGATCTTGTGGGTCAAGATTACAACCAGTGAGAACATGAAGAACAATTGAAGGGTTTGCAGATAATGGAAATTCTCCTGGAGTTGCATCTCCAAAACAATGTCGGGTTTGTCGGTTGAATGATGGACTCGTGGGCATGGGAACGGGTTGATCGGGAATGTTGTGGTATTGAATACTTGGTGTTCCACTCGTGGAGCAGTGCCCAAATTAATCAAGATGAGAAGATTTAACTGCTAGAAGTCACATAAAGATATGTAAAAAATAATCACATTATTGTTTTTTTTTCTTTTTGTTAATTTTCCTGTCTAAAAACTAGTAGAATCACATTATTTCTTTATTCAAAGCCTCAATTTCCCGAAATCATTAAGTGCTAGAAATCACATAAATCAAACACATTATGGTATTTTGGACCGAAAACTTGTAGAATCAGTGAATCACATTATTCTCTCTAATCAAAGGCTGAGTTCATACAATTCAGGGGGGTGTTTGGATGCGCATCTTTGCAATGGATTGTGATATTCCGTTGCAGAAACACAATCCAAACACTCCGTTAGTTAGAAAACAAGGACATACCTTGAAATATTGCTTAATTCAGAACCACCCCAAGTCCCAAAAACTACAAAAAAACAACAAGATCAACATCAGAAACAATTAAATACACCCATTACATATAAAATTGATGAGACGTGTGTTGTTGATCTAGAGGAACATGATTTAACAAATTTGGCCAAACATGAAGACAAAAGGTTATTTATAAGCAAGAAATAAAGGAAACAATACTATTGCTTCACGAAATGATATTCCATCCCAAAAAGAAAACTTTCAATCAAAGCATCAGATGAATTAGAATGGTTGGAAAAATCAAAACAAAGAATTAAAGAATCTGAAGACAAACATGATCCTGATCATCAGTAATCAATCAAGAAAACAGAAATATGGTTTGGATAAGATAAATATTGCACATTTATGATCATCCATGTAATAAAGAAAGCAAGATCGGTCGGTTTTGTGAATAACCAACCCAGAAAAACAGAAACTTTATCCGTTCAACACCAACTTGAATCAAATTGTTCAAGTGCGATTGATGATTAAATAAGAAGTTGTTGTTGAATTGGAAGAATTTAGGAGGGGGAGAGAGAGAAACATGGATTTATTGATTGAATGAAAATAAATAAGGAGGCTTTGTTGTGTATGAATGGATGGGTATTTTGGGGTTCTCTTTTTGTATACGTATCTACAACACATTACTTGATGATTCAAGATCACCTCCTCATCTTTCTTTCCGTTCTACTTTAGATAACTACTTATAGATTTTTTATATTGATTTTTAAATTACTATAGCCTGTTTTAATATTTTAAAAAGACATCTTGGTGGTAAAGTGGTTGTAGAGCAGAGAGTGTGTGTTCGACGGTAAAAGTAAAAACAATAGCCGGTTTTAAATAAGGCTGTAACTATTAGTGAAAAATATTATGATTAATTTAGTCTTGATTGTGTCATTATGGTGATCCACAATTATAGGAGTTGATTGTGATATATCGTCCATATAAGGTGTCTTGTATTGCAAAGCAAATCAACAAACAAAATAATGATTTCCGCATTCTTTCATGGTAATCAGAGCCTCTCCTAAAACCTATTTTTTTTTCTGTCACCTTCACTGTGGTGTGCTTCTTCACGCCACCATGATTGAAACTGAAAATTCCTCCAACACCAACAAAACTACAACAGAAAAACAACCCCTACACCCAGCCTATACCGTCACCAATATCAACAACAAGATCCGAACCCTTGATGGCAAGAAAGTAACCTATTCATCTTGGGTTAAACTGTTCAAACTCCATGTTCGTGCCTATAAGGTCCTTCATCACATAGATGGTTCCGATCCACCAGCCGAAACTGATCCAACCTATCCCGCCTGGTCTGAACTTGATGCCTTGATTCTTCAATGGATATACAGCACACTTTTCGGATGACCTGTTAGCCCGTGTTCTCAATACCGACCTCACGGCCAGAGCTGCTTGGCTAAAGATACAAGACATTTTCATCAACAACAAACACGCCCGTGCTGCCACCCTTGAAAACAAATTCACCAACACCACCCTTTCCTCCTGTTCCTCATTCGATGACTATTGTCAGTCATTGAAGAACATCGCCGAACAATTAGGCGATGTTGATCTACCCGTCACCGAAAGCCGACTTGTCATCCAAATGGTTCGTGGCCTCCCAATTGAATACGACACCATCGGTGCAATTATAAATCAAAGCAAACCATCGTGGGATGATGCCTGTGGTATGATCGAAGATGAACAACAAAGACAGTCGGCTAGGACAAACGCCAACCGAGAGACGGTCCTCTTGAACTCAAGTCAATCACCGCTTCTGATTCGGTACGTTCACCATACCCCAACGGTTATCGTGGAAAACACTATGATCCAGTAAAGGCTGCTAGAGGACGAGGGCAAGCTAGTCGCGGTGGGCGGTACATGGGAAGGGGTGATAGGTCCAATATCAACAATGCTGGCCGCGGGTCCAACTCATGGGGACAGGCCCAATATTATCAACCCAGTATGGGCTTCTCTCAACAACCCAACATACAAGCCTCATGGACTCCACCACCAACTCCATACCCATCCCAGCCGGCCCACTATAACCACAATCACCAGGCCCATGTTGCTCAACAGGATCCGACACACCCGTCTCAGCAGGCCCACGTTAACCCAAATCAGGCCCACATCGCTCAACAGGCACAATTTTCACCGCCTCCAGGTTTCGGACCTACCGATGGCAATGCTCTCTGTCCAAGCGATATTGGCATGGCTCTCTCAACTTTGAGCTTGAACTACAACGACCCTCAATGGTATATGGACACAGGAGCTTCGTCACACATCACATCCGATCAAGGTAAAACAACTTCTCCATGTTTCTTACCTCCAAGCCATATTTTTGTTGGTAATGGTCAACGTTTACCCGTTAATGGTTCCGGTAATGGCTTATATAAACTCCCAAACAAAACCTACCAACTTAATAACATTGTTCACTCACCTCGTGTCATTAAAGATCTTTTAAGGACCTCAAGGATGGACACCTCATTTCCCTTCACAATAGCAGTGGAGACCTTTATCCTTTCACCAAGCCCGAGTTCACCTTGCTGTCTTTAACAACTCCTCCACCATGGCACGATCGTCTCGGACACCCCAGAGCGAACATGTTAAACTATCTTCGTCATTTCAGTAGTCAGTGTAATAAAAATGTTGGTCCTTCTATTTGTTCATCTTGTCAACTTGCCAACAGTAAACGGTTACCTTTTGTTGATTCAGTTTCTAGTACATTTAAACCATTTGATATTATTCACTGTGATCTTTGGACATCACCCATTTTGAGCAATTCTGGTTATAAATATTATATGGTTTTGATTGATAATTATACTCGCCGTGTTTGGGTCTATCCGCTTAAATACAAATCTGAAACTTTCACAACATTTGCTAAATTTCACAAACTAATCAAAACACAATTCCATTTACCCATTAAAACATTTCAGTGTGATCTTGGGGGTGAGTTTGGTAATAACAACTTCAAAACATTTGCTGACCTAAACGGCCTTGTTTTTTGTTTTCTTACCCGCAAACTTCTCAACAAAACGGTCGGCCGGAGCGAATGATCCGTCGCTTAAACGATGTCATCCGTGCCCTTCTTGTCCATGCTCATCTTCCACTCACGTTCTGGGTCGAAGCCCTCCACACCGCTGCCTACCTCCACAACATCCTTCCCACCACTCACCTACACTTTCAAACACCCGCATTTTCCCTCTACTTACGCCAACCGACATACGACCATCTTCACGTTTTCGGTTGTGCTTGTTATCCCAACATGTCCGCCACCCAACCCAACAAACTCTTACCCCGTTCCATCCGTTGTGCTTTTCTATGTTACCCTTCTGACTTCCGCGGGTACCGCTGCTATAACCCCATCACCGGTAGGGTTCACCTCTCTCGTCATGTCATCTTTGATGAACACACCTTCCCATTTAACGAACCGTCCTCGCCCACAACCTACAAATTCCTCGATGGCCCCACTCCTATCATACCTCATCTCTTTTACCCTTCTTTCCCTAACTCTACTCCAACCACACCCACCATAACCCCTACCACCTCAACAACAACTAATACCACCTCCACACCACAAACTTCACCCCCTACCACTCCAACTAACACAAACCTCCACCAACATACCCCAGCCCCCACTACCTCCCACGTCGTCCCCATCCCCACACCCTCTACGGATCAAAACCTCAATCCTATTCCCAACCATCCTCCCACAAATGATCATCCAATGCAAACCCGAGCCAAAGCCGGGGTTACTAAACCCAGCCCACGCTACAACCTAGCTGCTACTTCTAACATTTCACCCGTCCCCACCTCATATGTTAAAGCCTTATCGGACCATAACTGGCTACGTGCCATGAACGATGAATTTAGTGCCTTGCAGGTTAACCATACATGAGATTTAGTTCCAAGACCCGTTGATCACCCAGTTATTCGCTCCATGTGGCTGTTCCGTCACAAGTTTCAAGCCGATGGCACATTGGATCGGTACAAGGCTCGTCTAGTTTGCAATGGAAAATCACAGACCATGGGAATCGATTGCACCGAGACATTCAGTCCGGTTGTCAAACCGGCAACTATTCGCACCGTCTTGTCATCTGCCGTCTCAAGATCATGGCCGATACATCAGTTGGACGTTAAAAATGCCTTCCTCAATGGGAATCTTCAGGAAACCGTATATATGAATCAACCACCCGGATTTGTTGATCCGTCCCTTCCAAATCATGTTTGTCGCCTAAGAAAATCTCTATATGGGTTAAAACAGGCACCGAGGGCGTGGTACACAAGGTTTTCTGTATTTATTACTTCCTTGGGTTTTCATAGTAGCATGTGTGATACATCCTTGTTCATTTACCAAAACGGAGACCACCTTGCTTATCTTCTTCTTTATGTGGACGATATTATGCTCACCGCTAACCAACCCGGTCTTCTCACACGGATTATCACTCAGCTATCCATTGAATTTGCTATGACTGACCTAGGGTCCCTTCATCACTTCCTTAGCATCATAGTCACTAGAGATCATAATTCTTTGTTTCTCGCCCAATCTCAGTATGCTCGAGACATTCTACACCGGGCCAATATGACAGCATGCAAGCCATGTCACACCCCTATTGATACAAACTCCAAACTAAGTGCCATTGAGGGGGACCTTCTACCCGACGGCACGTTATACCGCAGTTTAGCCGGAGCATTACAATACCTTACCATCACTCGTCCGGACATTTCTTACGCGGTGCAACAAATCTGTTTGTTCATGCATGCCCCGCGGGAACTTCACTTTGCCTTTATGAAACGTGTGTTAAGGTATATTCATGGCACCATTGATCTCGTCTTACGTCTATCTGCATCCCATAATCATTCCCTAGTTGCCTACTCAGACGCTGTCTGGGGGGGGGGGGGGTGCCGGGATACGTGGCGGTCTACATCGGGGTACTGTATCTTTCTTAGTGATAACCTTATCTCGTGGTCGTCAAAACGCCAGCCGGCCATTTCTAGATCTAGTGCTGAGGCCGAGTACCGGGGGGTAGCGAATGCTGTGGTTGAAGTTACTTGGATTCGAAATCTGCTTCTTGAGTTACTAGTTCCCACGCGAAAAGCCACAGTAGTTTTTTGTGACAATGTTTCAGCCGTTTATTTATCCGGGAATCTTGTGCATCATCAGCGTACCAAGCACGTCGAGATGGATATTCACTTTGTCCGAGAGAAAGTCCAGCTTGGCCATATCTGAGTTCTTCACGTCCCATCATCTGAGCAATATGCGGACATCTTCACCAAAGGCCTACCAAGATCTTATTTGAGTCGTTTAGATCCAGTTTGAACGTATCTGCGTATCCACGTTCAGACTGAGGGGGAATATTAGTGGAAAATATTATGATTAATTTAGTCTTGATTGTGTCATTATGGTGATCCACAATTATAGGAGTTGATTGTGATATATCGTCCATATAAGGTGTCTTGTATTGCAAAGCAAATCAACAAACAAAATAATGATTTCCACATTCTTTCAGTATCTTCCTCTTTTAATTCGCAGAATTTCTTAAAATTACAACATAAATATAATATGATTGATTGAATAATTTCTTCAAGTAAATAAAATTCATTACAAATGCCGAATGAATTCAAATAAAAATTCAACATTTATCATAATCTCTTGTTCCCTCACCATCGACACAACTACTGCCGTTGCCGTTGTCGTCTTCGCCGATCATTGTTGCCACCACCATCATGAGACTCCAGTTTACTTAACAAATTTAAAAATTAAACATGATTATTTTATCAACTAAATACATTATAAATTTTACTAGAGACTTTCGATATAGTTAGTTTAATGTCAATTTATGTATTGCAGAGTATTTTGTAACTGTATTTTTCATCTGTATATAATGAAATGAATATATCTTTCTTTAAAGGTAATGTAAACATGATACAAAACTTTCTTCTATTTGCCTTTCAAAAAAAAAAAATTTCTTCTATTCATTTTCTTCAAATTTTAATTCTTTTAACGGATTTAGTTACTTTAAATTAAATTTTTTTTTTGGTAAATTTCAACACCAAATCAAATTCTTTAAACTTTAATATTTTTTTGACAGTTTAGAACAGAGGCGAATTATTAATTTATACGTATTCAGCCGAAAGTTTTATAGTTCCGGCCCCCCAGATAGGAAAAAAAATCCAGGCCGTCCCTGCGTTTTTCTTCAAGCTTCGCCACTGGTTTAGAAATGATTTTAAACCAAAAGGCTTTAGAATAATGCATATATCTCTCCTAACCATGATTTCGCACCATCAACATTAATTGACAAACCGATCGAGTGTGTAAATAGTCTTATAGGAATATCGCTACGGTAAGTGAAATACGCTTAAAAATCTTTTAACTTGTGTATTTGCTGCGTTGTTCATTTTCATCATTTTGTTATGTGCTATAAATTTAGAAGCAGTTTGAACATACTTTAGATTTATCGAGTAAACAATATTTCTTACTTTACATATAAGTATTACATGATAATAAGTAAAACAATTAGAAATTGATTAACGTATTGACAAACCTTTCATTTTTTTTGAACGGCGAACATTGAATGTTGTGACGTCGCACCCCCCGTCACATGGGAGTGACTCGTCCAACTCCGGCCAATATGTTGTCTTAACCGGGCCCATTTGCGTCAGAGTTGGAGAGCATCCAAGGAAAAATCCCACCTAATACGGCCCCTTCCGGGCTTGAGGGAGAGCCGAGGCTCGAACCCTGGATCGACGTGGGTAAAACCCTAGTGCATCAGCCTAAGAACTAGGCCTCATTTGCATGCATCAGAAATTAATGGTGATGACATGGATTAAACCCGGGTCTCTTAAGACTTTAGGGCTCACCTCAACCATTACAGCACAACCTCTTTGGCATTGACAAACCTTTCTGGCATTGACAAACCTTTCATGACGAAACTAAGCAATCATATAAGAACATGGACAAAAGTAGAATATATTCCATTTTTTTTTATTCCACAATTTTTCAAATTAAATAATTTCTTTAATAGCCCTTTAACTTTTCACTCTTTTACAATGACGCCCTCAGCTTCTTGGAAACCAAATAAGAGTTATTGAGCAAGTACACAATATCAATATGACGATGCCAAATTTATAGCCCTTCTACGTATTATTATCAAACACACCACATATTGATAGCAAGAGAATGTAAAAGATTTAACCATCAAATCAGTGTCATAACTTGTTAGGTAAACATAAACAAATAAATCATCAGATACCATATTGGACAAAGATACACTATAAAAACCGGTTAACATTATTCTAAATATTAAATATGTGCCTTTTTCTTATCTCATATTTGATCTTGAGGCATGAACCTGGTTGTTCGTGTATGTGAGGTTAAGAGTAATTTTATTAACTCTTGTACTCTTTCAAGTTTTAAATTTATATAAATGGTTTTTAATATAACAAATACCATACACACGTTAGGTAAATGCACCTAGTGGTATCTGTAATATAGTAAATGATAAGAACCAAGTATTGATTTATGAATACTTATGGCAGCTCCTAATACCAGACTTTATATCAATACCTGATTAACTAAAATAATGAGGAAAAGAATATTTAAAATAAAGAAAATAACTTTTGAGATAAAATCAGAGATAGGAAGGCTGTACCATGTAGACTTCAATTCCTTTTGACTAACAATATAATGGATCTTTGAATGATTAAAAATATGAAAGAAATTCTTTAAATGGCTAGGCTCTCGCCAGAGTAACATAGACAAGTGGCGATCTAAAGCTTCCGGACTCACTGCCAGTCACCCTAGGACATATTACTATGAAGAATCAACCGCACCTTAATGATTGAGCATGAAATATCAATCCACACCCGCCAGAGCTATGGGAAATCCATAGAATGATAGTGTTATAGACAACACTAACACCTTAAGTAAACCTTCATCAAATATCTTATCTCTAAGACATATCCAAAACAAGTATCACTCGTCAGAGGTAATTTACTATTCCTAGAATACATAATGAAAACTCTAACAAAGTGTTAATTCCTTTTATTCAGAATTAACAACTAAGCAATATTTTTACACTTACCCAATTAACCTAGACCTACATTACTCTCGCCAGAGTAGTAAGACCCAGACTATAGACCGATGACTATAACCTAAGAACGTTAAATAGTAACTCTAAAGAACATGACTTACACTCTAGAATCAAACTGACATCTGGATCAAAGATGAATTAGATAATATAAGATCTTGAAATAAGATTAATCAAATCATTAAAGCTTCATAAAATCAATCAAACAAATAAACATTCTTGGTCAAAATTCATCTACAGCTAGATGACACAAATGAGTTTAGCTACTCATAGCATTAAAGAACAAAACAAACAGATAGAAGAATATTATCAAATATAGACAAGAAATATAGAACCAAATAGAGGGCTCCAGTTTTCAATGCTTCTCCTAAGAATGATCTTTAACCTGAATGCTTCAGCCTTCATTTAACATCAAAAAATTTCAATCAATTTTAACTTTCAAAATCATGCAGAAAATAGGTCCCATTTAACACCCCTAATTAAACACCACTAAGTTGTTTGAAAACAACCCAACAATGAAATGTTTTTGTTTAAGAACTAGAAATTTTTCCCCGCGTTCTGCGGCGGGAAACAGGCCTTGGTTGATACGTGACATTAACGTGGCTACACACAAAAAGAAACATGATTAAATAAATGTTTCCCCACGCTCCGTGGCGGGAAACGGACCTTAAAGGGTTGACACGGTGACATTAACGTTGCAACACACAAAAAAACGTGATTAAATAAATTTTGCATCGCGCTCTAGGCAGAACTTAAACGTTTGAAGCGATGACATTAACGTGGCTAAGCACAAAAAGAAACATAGTTAAATACATAAAAGAAACGCATAAAGTTACGGTGACTCGGCTGTAGAGATCGAAATATAGATAAAAGACGATTAGATAACGGTGATGATGTTTTTAAGTCGGTGTCGTCTCTTCTTCACGGTACCTACACGTCACCGTCAGTCGATATAACTCACGATACCTAAAATAATTTATTTTGAACGCGACTCCGTTTTTAACAAAATTTATACCGGGACGTCAAGAAAAAAACTAAACAAACAAACGAAAATTATTAAGGAAAAATCAAATAATATAATACTACAGGGGTAAACTTGAAACTTTAAAACTTAAAGAAGTCAAAATGATATTTTACAAATTTGAGGGGTTATTTTTAACATTTCACAGAGTTTAGGGGATGATTTTGTCAGTTGCGATTTGCAACCGACACTTCATTTTAAGTCTATTTAAGAATAACTAACGAACATTTTGAAATGACAAAAAGCTTTCCATCAACGACATCCCAAAAACCGTTTCAAGACTCCTCCTAAAGAGATTCAACCCCAACAACCGACAATTGCCAAAGTCAAGTGAGAATCCCATCCAAAACGAAGCGTGACCTAAGACATCAAACCGTAGCTTAACCTACTAGGGAAACACCACAAATCACTATTAGTAATGATATACAACCCCTAACTGAGCCTCCTAAGCTCTTACAACAACCGACCCCAAACGATGAAATTTTACTTTAGGCGTAAACAGGGTCGTAAACAGTCTACTTTGGGCATAATTTACTACGGGGACGGCGTAAATTACTCCAGCCCGCCATAAATTACTCAGGTCCAAAATCAGTCAAAAAAGTGTTGCAAATTTCAGCCTTTTCCAACCCATCGTCCGACCCGTTTGCTTCTTTATGCAAGCAAACAACATTATTACTTGTTTTATCACCCAAAACACATCTAATACATTCAATACACCCAATTATATAAGACCTTACTCCTTGTAGGTCCCTGGGTGTCTCGGATCGTTACGTGTAGGTGTGTGACTAGTTGGACCGGGTGCGGAATACCCGTGACTAGGTGGAAAATCAAACAACACAAAGTAAACCGACAAAGAAATCACTTTAAAGTTCCTTCTATTATAAACTCGAACGGTTACAGAGAGAAAATACTGAGTGAAAATGTCTGCGTACTTATCTTCTGTCAACCTATTCTATTTATACAAGACCTGATCTCTGCGCACTTAACAAGTGCGCAAGGCAAATTGTTCATGCGTACTTAGCAAGTACGTAGAATATTCTTGCATACTTGCTAAGTACGCAGGAACTAATTCCTGCGCACATGCTAAGTGCGCAAAACACTTAGAGAAATAATACAACAATAACATACATTAGAAATTACAACTCGATAACTAATACATACAGACATTACAATACAAAGACAAAACATACAAGACAAGCATAATAAACTAAGACACTATCCATAGTGTTTATCACACAAAAGTGCTTCAATAAACTCCCCCTTGACAACAGCTCTGGATTGTCTTCGGTCTTCACTGCTCCCCAGCTTTAGCTTCCATCTTCTTTTTGTAGTCAAGGCAGAACTTGATCACCTTGTCGTATTTAGAAGCAAGGAACTTTTGTCCACTCGTCCGTGTACATGCAGTACTTGTCAGCTAGTGCCTCCAGATCTTTCACAGAGAAGTTTATGAAACAGACTTCATCAAACACTCTGATCAGTTCCCTTGGCACCAAGCTTCCACTATCAGACCACACCTTTCTAATTGTAGGTCCCTCGGGTGTGGCGGATCGTCACATGCAAGTGGGTCTACTAGTCGGACCGGGTGCGGAATACCCGTGACTAGGTGGAGAGTCTTACGAAACAAAGTAAACCGACAAGACAATCACTATAAACGTTTGTCTATTATAAACACTTGAAGGTTACAGAGAGAAGTTATGAGATTACAAAGTTCTGCGTATTTGCTAATCTAAGTGCGTACTTATCTACTGTCAACCATTCCTATTTATACATGACCTGATGTCTGCGCACTTAGCAAGTGCGCAGGGAAATTTGCTCATGCGTACTTAGCAAGTACGCAAAGGTATTCTTGCGTACTTGCTAAGTACGCAAGAACTATCTCCTGCGCACATACAAGTGCGCAAAACACTTAGAGAAAATTGCAACAATCAATATGTAAAAGTAAATACAACTCGATTACTAATACATACAGACACTTACAAAAAAGACAAATACATACATGAAAGTACTAAACTAAGACTCTAACTATCCATAATCTATCCAGAGTGTTTGTCACAGGAAAGTGCTTCAACAAACTCTCCCTTGACAACAGCTCTGGATCATCTTCGATCTTTAGTCTTCAGTCTTTGGTCTTCAGTCTTCACAGCTGTGCATCTTTAGCTTCCATCTTCTTCTTATAGTCAAGGCAGAACTTGATCACCTTGTCATATTTAGAAGCAAGGAATTTCGTCCATTTGTCGTATGCATACAATACCTGTCTGCTAGTGCCTCCAGGTCTTTCACAGAGAAGTTAATGAAGCAGACTTCATCAAATACTCTGATTAGTTCCCTCGGCACTAAGCATCCACTTTCTGACCGTACCTTTCCAATCACAACAGCCTCGCCCGTCTTTGGATCTACGTACCAGTACCACATATCACCGATGATATCCTGAGATAAATTGCTCAGGGGAATCTTGGTTTCACATAGCACTGGCTTGTATACCAAATTCTTTAAGAATTTCTTAGTCACAGGATGTCTTGCTGTCTTATCCTTGACTCTCTTGGGCACTTGAGGCTTGAACATATCAAACTTCCCAGATCTTGCTTCCCACTGTAGAACCACCCACAAACCCATCGCCACTGCGTGATTAGAATGACCCAGCAGCTCTCAGTTTGCTAGGTTCACAAGGTCGTATTTAGGTAAGGAGTTGAACGCTTCACTGGTTGGTTTCAAGTATTGAATCCCCCCAGATCTTTTGATTACGAACAACTGCTTATCCTCCTCGAACCTTACAGCCAAGATTATCCCTGTTGCCCCTTGTTTGTATATGATAGACGTCTTCTGCCAAACAGGAGCTGGACCCTTAGATGAAGTAGAAGGCATATCTTTTTCTTTTGGTGCCTCCAGATCCACAGGTGTAGGGTCAACTGGGGAGGCTTCAGTCGAGGCTTCCACATTACTAGCATGCTCGACTGAACTTGTGTCGAGCGGAGCTTCGAAGGATGGAAATTCAAAGATCTCTCCATCTTCTAACTCGTACTCTCCTTCCCCGTCACCCTTAGGAACTTCTATCACTACATCTTTATCATCTTCATCCCAATCATCACCATAGTCGATCTCTCCTTCTTCTAGATTAAAGAGAGCATCGATCTGTGCTTCCTTGGAATAGTCAGGCTCTAAGTATAAGATCTCATCATCAGATAGATCCTTAAGCACATCAGCCGCCGACTTTCCTTTGTCACCACCACCAAAGGTATCACCACCCTCTTGATGAGTAGACTCCCCCTGAGCCATTGGAATAGCAGAGATGGGCACAACTGCTAAAGCTTGGTGCTCACCTCCACTAGGACCGGCTTCAGGATCCTTGTCTTTGTCGTCATCCTTAGTCAAGTCAACAGGATGACAAGCCTCCTCACTAGTATTTTTCTCCTTCTCTTTATCTTTCTCCCCCTGAGCATCAAGCTTCTTAGTCAGATCAGCAATTAGTTTGACCATCAGCTCATGCTCTTTCTGTTGAGTATCAAACCTCAGCTCTAGAGATGACCTGTAACCCAGAATCATTTCATTTATCATGATTAGAAGCTCGTTCTGGGCCATGACGTTCTTCAGTCTCTCGTCAGTCCCCGTTATCTGGATTCTTAGAATCCTAACTTCATCCACCAACGAATTAATCTGTGCTTGTTGAGCGTCAGATTCCTCCTTTGACTTCCGAATAGTTTCCAATAATCCAGCAACTTGGGTTTCCAGAACATCTATCCTTGCATCATTAGGATCAGGATGTCTGGATGATGACACTTCGGCATTGTGAATTGGGGAGGAGAAGATGGTGTCGAAGTCAAACCCTTGAGTAAATTCCCCATAGTTGAAGGGTTGACTTAAAGGATCAATGGTGGTTGTTGGGATTGTGGATGTGATGACGGTTGTAGGTGTTATGGAATGGGTGATGGTGACTTACTCCGTGAGAATTGGAGTAGTCACCGCCACTTGGGCAGATGTGATAGGGAGGGTCACTATCACAGGAACCTCCTCTGTGATTGAAGTGACTGCCACCTCAGGTTTTACCTGTGGCCTCCTCCTCTATCTTCTGTATAGCTGCTGTGAAGGTGGGGTGGAAGCTGAGTCAGAACTCGCAGCTGAAATTTGTACTTGCTGCTGAGGACTCACCACCACCTCACTAGGAATAGGTTGTTGCTGCCCATCCCCCCTGTTCTTATGTATACTTTCACGTCGTTGCCTTTGAATAGCAGCGCCAGAGTCAGACTCTGGCTCATATTCGCTGCTTGAAGCTTGTCGCTTTCTCTTTGAGGAAGACTCAGGTAGGGTTACCTTTGTCGTTCTCTTTGGGTGTGCCTGAGATGGTGCATCATCGAAATCAGAAGAATCAGACTGAGTCTCTTTCGAGTCGAATCCCTCAGCACCATCATTCCCCGCTCCTTCGTCTCCACTATCGGACGATCCTTCTTCACTTTCATCTTTCTCTTCTTATTTTTGTTGTTCATCGGAATGTTCACTCAACTCTGGCTCCGAATCATTACTATACCATCTCCAGTCACCTGGTGCAACGTATGCTTCATTGATTAGGTGGCCAAAGAGTCATGTATGCTCAGGGGTAGGTTCTACACTACCTGGCTTAAGGAATTGTGCGAACACCCTCTTGTCCACCCTTTTCACTTACAATCTCTCCTCTGTAGCAGGTAGGTTTGGCAACGCATCGTTTATCAGAAGTTGCACAAACCTAGGGTACAACAAGAACCTGAACCTCTCAGCCGTGTTGATCTGGTCATTAATGGCTTTGAATATGTAGCGTGAGAAGTTGTAGCCCTTATTGAGAGATAAGCCAACCATGGCTGCAGCAAGGTCATGACCCATTGCATCCTTTCCAGCTTTTCTTGATGAGATGCACATGATCATGACGTGGGCAAAATATCTCCATTGGTCAAGCACCCACATTTTCTTATACGAAGCATAGTCTCTCGCCCCGACATATCCCGTTCTTTGCCTCCAACAGCCATCCACAAAGTAGTCTGGATAGGCTGTAGGGTCGGTCGAGAGATCTCGGAATTACAGGACCCTTCTAATTGTATCTTCAGAGAAGGCGATGTCATGACCAGCCACGGTAGCCCTTATAACATTGGGGGTTACCATGCAATCATGCTCCGCAGTCTCCCAAAATTGATCCAGATAAGGTCTTGAAATGATCGGGTCTGTAGAAATAGCATAGCTGATTCTTGAATGGTTCAAGAAATCAACTATCTAGCGGTACTGAAGCGCTGTACCCTTCCATTCCGGTTGAGTATTAGCTAACAGATTGAATTCGTTTGTAAACGCCCGAGCCATAATATGCAAAAACACACAGAAGACATAATCAGAACAACAAGTTTCATTGAAAATGAATAAACATGACACAGTATAGCAGTTACTCTTTGAACTGAAATTTCAGAGTTAGAAATTTTTCCCAAGTGTTGGTCCTACGTACTTAGCAAGTACGTAGGAATTTCCTCTTGCATACTTAACAAGTACGCATGAGTTGCTTCTTGCGTACTTGTTAAGTGCGCAGGAAACACACTTGTTCAAAGTTTTTAGAAATAAAAAATTCCACAGATGTTCAAACATTGGGTAGATTAGGTCACCACAAGGTCGGAATCAGTGATTACGACCCATGGAACCAACATCAACACCAAATCACTGCTACATTCTTCCAATTTTGACCTATAAGACGACCCTGGCGAACCGTCGGTCAAATGCAAGCCCAATGGTCAAAATCAAAGATTAGACGGACGATTAAGGGTCTATTACTGGTTTTAATCAAGTTTGATTATAAGGTTTTACCCAAACAACCCACAATTTGACTAAAAAGCTCGAATTAAACCCTAAGATTTTCAACTGATCAAATCGGTCCAAAATCGTGATTTTTGTGGATGGTTTGGCTCAAGATTCTCATCGATTGATTCTTACACGATGATGATACTAGAGATGGGACAAGAAATCGGTTAGGAACACTCGGATTTTTTTTGAGTAAAATTGCAGAGGGAAAATGAACAGACAATGAGTGTGAATGATAAAAGTCTGAAAATTTTCTAACTCCTGTATATATACCCAACACCAAACAGTCGTGCGTACTTGTTAAGTGCGCAAGCTTTAACTCCTACGTACTTACAAGTGCACAAGACTTAACTCTTGCGTACTTGATAAGTACGCAGGGCTTACTTCATGTGCACTTGTCAAGTACGCAGAAACCCTTAAGTGCTCAAACTTTCAACTCAAATTATGAAGGTTTTCAAGTCAAATAACGAACAAGATAAACATATTCAATTAGGAGGATTCAAATACAATTCAGGAAGGTTAAACACAAATATTTTTGGCTTTTCTGAATAAGATTTATCTATACACAAACATAAAATCTTTTTGATCTTTTCTAGATAGAAATATACAAGTAGTTACACAAACTATTTTTGATCTAGGACACGAGCAGAGGATCATATCAGACTAACTTATAGCAAAAACGATACAATATAAACATCAAAGAATATGAGATCATGTCATGGATTACTATTTATTCATACGTAATAAGCACATAAACAAGTAATTCAAGTTGACAATATTATAAGATTTGAAACTATAAGCATCTTTGTATCACGTTCTTGTGTATTAAGTTATTAATTATAAGATATACAACGTGTACCCCACTGATATGCTACAATAATATAAATTGCACTATCTCAAGGCATCTAAGATTTTCCTAATGATTTTCTAAATTTTCAGAATGAAGTTACATCAATTAGCACAGGAAAAATCAAGCAGAATCCATAAGGATTATCAGGAATCATAAGATTCAGAATCGAGTGATTCATTTGTCTTGGTTTCATTTGATTTCTTCATTGAATATCGGTATGATGATTCAGGATAATGAATATGGTGTTTGAATAATGTAAGGGAATCCAACTTTTATCTGGATTTGATTTCAATGAATCAGGAGTGATTCAAGGGTGAATACATGCTCAACGGTTGATGTAGAGACATGTCTTGATTCAATTTCTCCTTGCATACTTGTGAGTATGGGCAGTGAGATGAACCGCATTAATTGTGCTAATGACATAACCCGAAACTGATCTCAAAAGAAAATTATTGCCAAAATCTAACATCCTTTATCTGATAATGATCTTTTCTATTCTTTTATGCACACACACTAGCAAACATGGGTTCAAATCACAGTTGTAATTTAGACTTTAGTTTCCACACTACTAGTGATTCAAAGATGCATACAACCTACTGACAATTCATTTCTGATGTACTATCATTTTCTCTTTTCTCAAGTTAACTTTGAAATTTTCTCCATTTTCTATTTTGTTTTTGATTTTGTAAAATATTTTAAAAACTAAAAGAACTATACAGAAAAATTTAAAAGAAAATAAAATTTAACTTTCATGAATTGAATTGATTTACGAAAAATAAGTTTTCACTCAGGATTGAACATTCCTATCAAGTTGACAAGATGCTCAAAACGGGATCGATCAAATGCCTTTGTGAAAAGGTCAGCAAGATTGTCATACGTGTGAACTTTTACAAGTTCAATCAAATGCTTTTCAACACAATCACGGATGAAATGATGGCGAATTTCTATATGTTTAGTTTTGGAATGTTTCACCGGGTTATTTGTGATCGACATTGTAGCATTATTGTCAATGAACAAAGGAGTTCCAGTGAAGTTCAAGCCGTAGTCTCTCAATTGCTGCTGAATCCACAATATCTGAGAACAACCGCTCGCCGCAGCAATGTATTCTGCTTCACAAGTTGAGATAGAAACCGTTGACTGCTTCTTACACTACCAGGAAACAAGTCTGTCTCCTTAGAATTTACATCCGCCAGAAGTTGACTTTCTGTCAAGGTTACAACCGCCATAGTCTGAATCAGTGTAGGCTTTGAAGTCGAATGACTGCTGCTTAGAGTACCAAATACCCAATCGAGGTTTCCCTTTCAAGTATCTGAAAATTCTCTTCACGGCTATCATATGTGACTCGTTCGGTTGAGACTGAAACCTTGAGCACAAGCACACAGCAAACATTATATCGGGTCTTGAAGCTGTGAGATACATAAGTGATCCGATAATCCCACGGTACAATCTGCAATCCACATCCTTTCCATCTTTGTCAGGATGCAGACCATGATTGACTGGGATAGGTGTGCCATAAGTACTGCTATCATTCATCTTGTATTTTGACAAGATGTCCTGCACATACGTTGTTTGATGTAGATAAATGCCATCCTCTCTTTGACTGACTTGCAGACCCAGGAAGAACGACAATTCACCCATGTTACTCATTTCAAACTTGGACTTCATCACCTGTTCGAATTTCCTACACATCCCTTCATTGGTAGATCCAAAAATAATGTCGTCGACGTAGACTTATACAAGAAGAATGTCACCTCCTGCTTTCCTAATGAAGAGGGTCGAGTCAATCTATGCACGGTCGAAACCATTAGACAATAGATGCTTAGATAATGTCTCATACCATGCCCGCGGTGCTTGATGAAGACCATAAAGTGCTTTGTCGAGCTTATACAATTTACTGATATTATGAGGATCTTCAAAGCCGGGAGGTTGAGTGACATAGACCTCTTCATGAACTTTTCCATATTGGAAAGCACTCTTCACATCAAATTGATAGACCTTGAAGCCAACAAATGAGGCATAAGCCAGAAACAGTTGAATGGCTTCAAGTCTAGCAACTAGGGCATATACTTTCGTGTAATCCAAGCCCTCTTACTGATAAAAACCCTGAACAACCAATCTTGCTTTGTTCTTCACAACCACATGACGATCATCCGTTTTGCATATGAACACCCATCTGGTTCCAATTGGCTGAAAGCCTTTTGGCAAGTCAACCAAATCCCACACGTGCAACTTTTGGAGTTGAGACAATTCATCTTGCATCGTCTCAATCCAGCAGTTGTCAGTGAGAGCCTCCTTCACATTCTTCGGCTCTAACTGGGACACGAATGCAGCATGCAGACATGTTTCCATGACACCAGTGTTAAGTATCTCCGAGTAAAGACTAGTGTTCTTAGTGATAGTTCGATGACGAGTCATGAGGATCACCAATAATGTTGTCAATTGGATGATTCTTATGCACTCTCATCTCTGGTACATTCGGTTCCTGAATTTCTGAATCAAGGTTCGTGCTTATCTCCCCCATATCCTGTGTTCCAGAAGAAGAAGATTCAATGTTGATTGGATCAGTTGGAGCTTCATTTCCTACACGAGTGTTAGGATTAGCTTGAGCGTCATTTCCGTCAACATGAACATCTTCACTGTTATCACTGTCATGAGTTCTAGATGCAGATGCAGCATAGGAATCAGGAGTTACAATTGGTACAGTAGCACGAGTTGAGAAACTGGAGTCATCACCGCCACCAAATAATTCATATACATTTGCGGCATCTTTTGCAGACAGATCTGGAAGATTGAAAGATTTGAATAGCGCATCATAATCAAAACGCCAAGCTGGACCAGTTGGTTCTGGTGGAATGCTGTGTTTACTACAATCCACTTCAAACCATTCCTCGACAGTACAAGTTCCTATATTGTACACTCTCTTGCAAGGCGAGTTGGCAACATATCCTAAGAAGATGCCTTCCACCACTTTTGCATGAAACTTAGACTTTCGGTCTTTGTATTGTAGCAATAAGGAATAGGGACTACCAAAAGGAACTAGATAGTCAAGATTGGGAGGTCGATTGTTGATCAACTCATAACAAGTCCTGTTGTGCCTCTTCACAACCAGAACTCTGTTCAAGATACGACAAGATGTATTAACTGCTTCTGCCCAGAAAGTGACAGGAAGCTTTGCATCTGACAACATTGTCCTTGCAGTCTCAATCAAGGTTCTTTTCTTCGGTTCTGTGACTTCATTCTGCTGAGGTGTGTACGTGGCACTAAATTCGTGATGGATTCCCTTCTTGAGACAGAAAAGTTCCATAAAATTATTCTTGAATTCAGTTCCGTTGTCACTCCTTATTCTTCTAACCTTCAACTTGCAAAGAGATTCCAAGATCAGGATCAGGTATTGAAGAATGTCAGCAGTTTCGTCCTTTGTACCTAAAAAATGCACCCAAGAAAAACGTGAGAAATCATCAGTTACAACCAGACAGAATGACTTACCTCCAATACTCCTGATACTTATGGGGCCAAACATATCCATATGTAATAGCTCCAAAGGGGTATCGATGGAGTTTTGGTGCATGGGCTTGTGAGACTTCTGTTGCTGTTTGCCCTTTTTACAAGGCATACAGTCATCTGCAATGGTAAATCTCAGCTTAGGAACACCGGTTAGCAAACCGTTTCGGACAAGATGATTCATTTTTTGATAAGTCATGTGTCCGAGTTTCCTATGCCACAAGATGGAGTCAAGCTCTGTCGCTTTGGTAAGCAAACAAGTAGCAACTGATGAGGTGGTTGTTGCCACACTCATATCAATCTGATAGGTGTCGTTTGTCCTTGGCGCTCTCATCAGAATCCAGTCTTCAAGAACCTCAAAACCAGGTTTGAGTATCAAGCATTCAGTCTTGTCAAACATCACTGAGTACTCCTTGTCGCACATCTGGGAGACACTCAACAGGTTATGCTTCAGCTGCTCCCAGTAGTTGACGTTGTCGAAGCTGACACAACCATTTGAAACCACGCCTTGACACATGATACTACCACCTTTCTCTCCAGCAAAGGCCACATAGCCGCCTTTGAATGGTTTCACATCTTGAAGTAAGACCATGTTACATGTCATGTGCCGGGAGCATCCACTATCTACATACCAACGATTAGAGATAGTACCATTCGGATGTCCCTTCACGAGTCACAAAAAGAATTAATTATATTTGGAGACCCAAGCCATAGTGGTCTCTGGTCGTCCTTCTTTCTTAAAATAAACAACTTCAATTAACTCACAGTCGTGACTGTAAAAAATGGATGAATCTTTAGAAGATTTGGGATCAGGAGATTGAGAACATTTTGATTTGTTATTCCAGGACCTCTTCTTTTTCTTAACTGGAACAATAGACTTAGATTCAACAGTAGCAAGTGAACTAGTGGAAGCTTCCCCTGAATGAATTTCAGTCAGCTGTTCTAGCTTTCTCAATCTCTTGTTCCTTCTTCTCCTATGTAGCTTAGAGAGTTTCACCACAGGTTTCAGACCAGTTTGTGCACTACCAGAGGTAGATGCACTAGGTTTAGCAGGTAGCTTTCCCCCTTTTTGAAATAGATGGTTTAGCCTCAGATGTGATCTTTGGCTTTACCATAGGTTTTATTGGTGGTTTCACCACATTTGCTTTTGGACTTTTGGAATGCTTCACTAGTGGTGACTTAGGGTTAATAGCCGGTTGTGAAATAATTGGCCGGTTCCCTTGGTTCTTAGTAGGACAGTTCACAAGAATGTGACCAACCATACCATAGTGAAAGCAAGTTCTCTTTTCTTTGTAAGTCCTCCTGTAAGGCTAATTTGATCTAGCATTAGATGACTTAGCATGATGAGCAGGAGAAGTTGTTTGGCGAACATTAGTTTGACCTGATGATGATTGATTTTTGGGAGTATAAAATTTTTGCAAATTTTCTTGATAACCAAGCCCAAAATGAGCTGAAAAAGCTTCTTTCTTAACTTGATTAATGTTTTTATATCCCCCCATAAAGCATCACTTTCAATTTCTCATTAGATTCAATGATATCGGGTTCAGTCAAAATACAATTATCACTATTAGTGATAATGTTTTTCTTAACTTTCTGTTTACCTAGCAACTCCTCAGAGACTACTCCTTCAGGGCAAGTGTTCTCAGACCCATCATCAGAAGCAGTAAAGAACTCTTCATTAGATGTAGAGTCAGCCTTACTTGAGGAATCATCCTTGTTAGAGGAATCATCCTGACTTGAGGACTCATCAAGGCAAGACAAATCAATGTCAATTAAGCTGTTGACAAATTTCTCGCTAACTGGTGGAGGAATGGCACTAGTACCCAGCCCTATGCCATTCACTTACCTCACTATAGACTCGTAGTGTTCCACCACAAAACGAGAATTTTTTAACTTCTCAATATTACCTTTCAACTGCAAGATCTCATTTTGCAACTTGTTGATCTCATTGTTCCTTTTTTCTAACCTCTTGTACGCAACATCCAAAGGAAACTGTTGATCGCTGATTTTAAGTGAATAATCACATTTTTCTTTCTTTAAAGTTTCAATTGAATCTTTATAATATTTTTCATTTTTCTTGTAGCTTAACGCTGCAATACGAAGGGGTTCGACTTTGTCTTGAAGCTTAGAATTTTCAACCTTTAAGCTTAGAAATTTGGAACAAGAAATGACAGAAAAAGGATTAGAATCTACCTCATTCGATGAACATGATGCCTCTCCAATAGCCATGAGGTAAACTGCATTTGTAGACTCTACTTGATCAGCCACAGAAGCTTCCCGTTCCTCAGCTTCCATCATCTCCATAATCTCAGCCATGAGACCAACCTGTGTTTGTGCAATAAGGGCATCCTCTAAATGAACACCCCAATCAAAGCTTTCGTCCTGTTGAGCCACCAATGCATTGGACGTTCCACTTTGACTTTGATTGCGGTTGTTAGAGTTGTACCCTTGGTTGTTTCCTTGATTGCTTCACTGGCTTGGTCTTGTGAATCCAGAGGCAGGTGCTTTGTTCTTCTGATATTCACGAGCAAAGTGTCCAAAGTTCAGACACTTGTAGCACTTGGCCTTGGATTTGTCAAAACCAACCTTGGCATTTGAATGCCCGCCAATGAACTTTCGGCTAGTTCTGTTCAGGAAACGCTTCGCCATCCTCAAGATCATGGCCATATTCCATTGAATATCCATATCCTCCATATCATCTAGATCCACCTGATTGAAGTCTTCTTCTATGGTTTCAGGATCCGTGAGCTTACCGCCAATGAAGCTCTCATAGGGAAGCATGCATGATGAGAATAAAGCCACATGATCTTCAGCTATCTTGGCTATTGCTGATTGGTTAGCTGAAGATGTGGGAGAAGGATTTCTTGAGGAGTTCTGGTGATGAGATCCAGAACCAGATCCAGATGCTGCATAGCACGCATGACCACCACAAGCCTTTAAAGTTTCTTCCTCATGAGAGTTTCCTAAGAAAAGGGCAATTCCAGAGCCCGATGACTTGGTTGTAGAAGACGTCCCATAATACATAGAAGGGTCTTGTATTTGAGGTCTTCCTTAGCTCTCCTTTCTTTTTAGGTTCATGTCATGTGCTTGAACCTTTCTAATTGCCTCATCAATTGTCATCTCATAAAACTTAGAATTCTCTCTCATCAAGGTAGTATACATCTCAAATTTGGGTGGCAAAGCATCCAGAAAATTTTCAACTAATTCCTCATTAGGATAGACGAGGTCAAAAGCTTTCAACTCAGTCTGTAGATGATAGAATCTAGAGATGAGCTCATCTATGGATTCGTTCTCCGGATATCTGAAGCACTCATACTGCTTCCTGAGAAGATCCCTTTTACTTTTCTTGATGTCACTGTTACCCTCAAATCTCTTCTGTAAACGCCTTCTAGAGATCCTTGGAGTTATCGTATCCTCTGAAGCTGTGGAATAACTCCCTGGTCAAGGCCATAGTGATAGATCCATGTGCCTTCTTCTCTCTATCATAAACTTTCTTTTCTTGTTCATCAAGTTTAGAGATAGGCTTGGGAACTTCCTTATCAAGGTAAGTGTATGTGGGGTGCTTATAGCCCTCTAGAATGGGTATCCATAACGAAGAATCGGTATAAGAAATATAATGTTCAAAGCATGCTTTCCAGTTTGAATAATCATTTACATTAAGCAACTTTGGGGGTTTCTGTGGGGTTCGATCTCGTTGTCATAGTTCAGAAGGCTACCGAGGTTCTGAAGATTTGACATGGTGAACACTTAGTCAAATTTCAGAAAAGTTAAAGAAACTTGTGCACTTGTCTCTGGCCTTGCGCACTTAACAAACCTAGTCTTGCGTATTTAGAATTTGCTCTTGCGTACTTGATGTAGGATCGTGAAATTACAAGATGGTTCTGTTCTTAGTTGAAAATGGCGGAAACAATAACAACTACACAAGTATAATCGAGTAAACAAAATGAATACTAATAAGAACACTGTTGTATTAAGCTTTGTAAATAAACGATTACAAATGAAAACTCAGTGAAGAAGCACAAAAAGCACACATACAATGAAGTGTTTACAGATTATTTATACTCACTTAGAATCAAGACAGCCCCTTGATTCTAAGAATCAGATCTAGCACGGACCATTGATCTGTTGTGTCTTGCTAACTATTACACGTTTTGTCTATATCTAGTTAACTTTATTGAAGCGTCTTCTTTATGCATCATTACTTGCATGCTTGGACTTGTTGGATCGTGAAATTACAAGATGGTTCTGTTCTTAGTTGAAATTGGCGGAAACAATAACAACTACACAAATGTAATCGAAGAGACAGAAAGAATACTTTTAAGAACACTGTTGTATTAAGCTTTTGCAGATAAACGATTACAAGTGAAACTCAATCAGAAAGCACAAAAAGCACACTTACAATGAAGTGTTTACACAGTATTTATACTAACTTAGAATCAGGACAGACCCTTGATTCTAAGTATCAGATCTAACATGGACCGTTGATCTGTTGTGTCTTGCTAACTATTACACGTTTTGTCTATATCTAGTTAACTTTATTGAAGTGTCTTCTTTCTGTATCTTTACTTGCATGCTTGGAGAAGAGCATTGTTGTCAGTTATTGGTTGTGCCATTGAGGTTCCTTCTGCTTTGAGTGTGTCAGTTGCTTTTGCAGAAAGTTGTTAGTGACGCTTGGTATGGATAGTCAGCTGCAACGATTTGTCTTCAAGGCACAAGGCTGTCAGCAGCAAATATGTTGAGCAGCAGCAAGATGTAACCATCCAGAGCTGCTGATGATTTGCCTGTCAGCAGCATCAAGTGTTGATGCTGCTGAGAAGCTTATCCGCAGCAACTTTGGTCTTCAGCAGATAAGGCCATCCGCAGCAGATTTGTTCTTCAGCGGGAGAACAAGTATCCGTAGCAGATTGTTGGTCAGCAACAAACTCTGAGATCAGCAGCATTTGTACTTAGAGAACTTTGTAGCCATCAGTCTTTGATTCTACAAACTCCCCCTAGACTGATGCTACCAAAATTCTCTTATTGCCTTTGTTGCTGAAGCTTTTGCACATTTCTGACTATCCTTTCAACCAAAGGAAAAAGCTTCGAAAACATCCATCTTGTACTTTGAAATACAGCCTGCAGTCGTCAAAGCTGTCCGAGTCTTTCTCCATTGGGACCATCTCCCCCTTTTTGGTTGCATCAGTGGACAAATGTGCATCAGTTTGGGTGCCCACTGATACAAAGGAGGGAGTAAGAAAAGTTGGGCATTGATGTGCCTCTATCATATTCACCCTGGCCGTCAATTCCAAGATATGAAGTTTCAGTCTGTCCTCATCCACGGTTGTGTTATCCTTGGATCCAGATGGGGCCTTAGGCCTAGCCTCTTCATCCCCATCACCCATGGTTTCTTGGCACCTGGGATTCCTCTCAGTGAGGGGAGTTTCCAAGGAAACATCCTCACTGTGAGTTGCCGTGGTTGAGGTCTTAGCAATGTTGTCACTGTCCTCCTGGTCATTTGATGGACCAGCAGTAGTGACAGGCTCTTCCACATCCACTCTTTCATAACTCCTAGAGTGGTCCTTCAGGGTAGAAGAACTTGGGTTGGGTGTGTTGGAAGCAAGATCAATCAGTACCTCCGAGATAGTGGTAGTTGGAGAAGGTACATCATCTTGATCAGCTTCCTCAGCACTTAAGTTTAGAAGAGAAAGGAAGGGCTCAGTGGGGCTGTTCTATAGATCCGGGAAGTGATCCTAATCCTAATAGAGAGACATCCAAATGAGTCTCCCTAATAATGTGGCTTTCCCTTATGATATTCTCACCAGAATGTTGTGATTCTGAGTGAGGGCTGTTAGGTTGGGTTTAGGCCTTGGAGGCAAGAGAAGAAGGAGTTCTCTTGCCCCTTTTCCTAATATATGTCATTGCAACCTGGGCCCTGTGTTCCGGTTGAACGATATCATCCAAAACAGGTGTAAGTAATGTTTGTGCCTGTGCATCCTTAGTAGTATGCACAGGGGTTCGAATGGTTGAAGCAGACTGTTGTTCAGGATGTGAGGTGGAGGGTGTGGGATCAGTATCAGCTGGGATTGCTGAACTGTCACCCGGGGTACTCTGTATGTTCAGCATTGTAGATAACAATTGAACATTGACCCCTGAGAACCTTTTGGAAACAGTTCTCATGTTATCACTTCAGATCGGCAAAAATGCAGATCTTCGTGAAAACCCTAACGGGTAAGACGATCACGTTTGAGGTCGAATCCTTAGACACAATCGACAACGTGAAGGCAAAGATCCAAGACAAGGAAGGTATTCCGCCAGATCAGTAGCGTCTAATCTTCGCCGGAAAACAGCTCGAGGACGGCAGAACCCTAGCCGATTACAACATCCAGATGGAGTCAAATCTTCTCCTCGTCCTTCTTCTCGGCGGTGGCGCGAAGAAGCGCAAGAAGAAGACCATGGAACACGGAGACAAGTGCGGAGCTTACCTGATGACATCCGTTTCTTTTCTGAGATATGCATTGGAGAAGAGTGTGGCTTCCGAGATGGGGATATCCTTGCCGTCTTCCTTGTCTTTGATTTGGGGAATCCCTTGTTCGATAGAGTAGACGGCGGTACTTCAGAAATCCTCCATATGAGGGATATGTGTGACATGGTTGGTTGTGAGGGCAAATTGGATCTTTGATCGACATAAGAAGTCGATCATATCATTGAATCCTTCGAATATCTTTCACTTGGTTGGGTATGACAGTGAGGGATGAAGGGATTTGAAAGTGATGGGGGCTTGAAAGGAAGTGATGGGGACTTGAAGGAAAGTGATGTTGGTTTAGGGAGAAGTGGAAGGTGAAGAGGTGGAAATTTGATTTGTTTTATAATGGCAGAGGAGAGAAAAAGCAAAATGATTTGTACAGTACAACCCAATTCACCTTTTATTGTTACAGCTGTAATGCACCGAGGCAGTCATGGTAAAGACTGACGGGAATTTTAACAGCGGGAAAAGGTTAATTTGGACTTAAATTTACCAATTAGCAGCAAACTTGATTGCTGTGGATGCGGAAGGTTAAGTCTGTCAGTAGTAAACTTATCTGCTGCTGATGGGTTTAATAATCCACAGCAAGGATGTTGCTGCTGACAGTCTTAAAGAAATCCGCAGGAAGCCTGTTCATGCTGATAACTTAAAGCAGTCGGCTGCAAATATTTTGCTGCTGAGGATTAAACCTGTCAGCACCTGAAAGGATGCTGCTGAGTTATAACTTTTATTTACAACATAAGACAGACATATTTACAACAAAGGATAGACGCACTCAACTGAACCGATGATGATGCTTGGTGGTTTCTTTACCTTCCATTGTTGAGTTGGTGGTTTTCCAGCTCTCTTTGTCTTTTCAGTAGCAGATGTTGTATCTGAGGATTTTGGCTTATCAGCAGCAGATTTTTTTGCTGTTGATGGTTTTACTTGAGCAGATGCAGACTTTGTTGCTGCTGAAGGCTTTCCTTTTGGTTGCTTGGGCTTTACTCGATCAGCAACAGTTATTTTGGCTGCTGATGGCTTAGAAACAGATGTATGCTTATCCTTCTTCACCTTGCTGATAGGCTTTTGTATAACTGGGGTTGGAAGAAGAATCTGATTGAAAGGATTAGACTTACAATTTGCAGCAAAGTGGTCTGATTCTCCACAGATGATGCAAGATTGTTGAGGTTTTGGCAGCTTCACGCTTGGGGGTGATAAAGACACCCTGAACTTAGTTGCTTTGACCTCGTAGCTTCTTACCTTCTTGTTTTTGTTAGTCATTTCAAAGGCATGCTGCTTTGAATTTCTTTGGTATTTCAGGTAATGAAAGCAGGTGCTGGCAGTATGGTTATATCTGCCACACACAAAGCATGATCTTGCCAGTTTGTCTCTTGAAAGGTAGACATAGTCCTTTCTTTGGAACAGATCCTTGAAGTTCCATGGATGAGCTTTGTTGTGTTCAAAAGTGGCTTCTTCTATGGTCTTTTGAACATATGGAACTTTTTCTTCAGGCTTATGACATATATCAAATACCTTTCTCTTTGTGATCGGCTTTGACTGAGGCTTGGGGTTTGTGGGTCCTGATGTCTGTCCCTTTACAATGTTTAGCTTTCTTCCATCTGGAGGATAGCTGATCTTGATCCTTTTGAATGGTACAGGGGCTTGAACAGCTGGAAGAACAATAGGAACTTCAGCTCTATTTAGAACGGCTTCAGATGGGGCTGTACTGGTTTCATCATGGTCTGAGTAGGTTGACTCAGATTCCAATGAGGTAGTGCAGTCTTCGACGAAAGGTTCATCCATTGAAAGATCAAGGTTTTGGTTTGCAGTGTCAAGATTTGCAACATTGAAGCTTGGTGCGTAAATGGCAATATAGTCAGCAGGAGGAGGAACAGATTTGTACTGATCATTGTTATACCCAAGTCCAGTCTTTACCTTCTCATGGAATTGAATATCTAAAAGTCTTTGTAACTTTTTGGAGGAAAATTCATATTTTTCAACATGAACTTTCTGTTCTGCCAGTTCAGCTCTGGTAGCTTTTAGTTTGACCAGTAGATCATCAATCTGAGTTTCAAGATTAGTTTGTTCGTGTTTTAGCGATGAAATCTCTTTCTTAAGGCAGTTAACCTTTTCTTTATAAGTATTTTCAACCTTTTTGAACTCAGATTTCATCTGATGAAACTCTTCATTTTGATCTATGAAGTTTTGGTTGTGCTTTCTACAACCCAAAACTTTATCAATACAGGCTTGAGAGAAAAGATGTTCAAATACCTGAGGTGGTATCTCTGTAGTGTCTGCCATTAGAGCTTGATTGTTGACGGGCAGTTCTTCATATTGAAAGCTCCAGTCGAACTCTCTAGAATGGGTGATGATGGGAGAATAGTAGTTACTTGAACTAGGACCCGAGTGCTCAGAATGGAGGGCAGAGGAGGTGGTGGTGGATATTGAGGCTGTTTGGTAGCTTGAGCTTCTTTCTTTTGCCTGAATCATCTCTAGCTCATAGGTTTTTAGCATACCGAAGAGCTCTGTCATTTGGAGAGTCTTCAGATTCTCAGTTCTTCTAATGGACACCGTGTAGAGTGTCCATCAGCTAGGTAAAGACCTGATGAACTTTTTGAGAATATCTTCATTCTCTAGCTTCACCATTGAGCACTGCAGCTCCCCTACAAGATAGGTAAATCTGTTGTATAAAACAGTTAGAGACTCACCTTCCTTCCAGACGAAGTTTTCATACTGCTGCTTCAGGATGTCTTCAACCCCGTTGCTTTGTGCCACTTTTGTTCTTGGTGACTTTCTGAAGGAGAGAGAGTTTAGAATAGAACCAGAAGTGATTAAACAAGTGTGAGTTTGTTTAATCTGAGCCAAAGCTCTGATACCACTTGTTGGATCGTGAAATTACAAGATGGTTCTGTTCTTAGTTGAAATTGGCGGAAACAATAACAACTACACAAATGTAATCGAAGAGACAGAAAGAATACTTTTAAGAACACTGTTGTATTAAGCTTTTGCATATAAACGATTACAAGTGAAACTCAATCAGAAAGCACAAAAAGCACACTTACAATGAAGTGTTTACACAGTATTTATACTAACTTAGAATCAGGACAGACCCTTGATTCTAAGTATCAGATCTAACACGGACCGTTGATCTGTTGTGTCTTGCTAACTATTACACGTTTTGTCTATATCTAGTTAACTTTATTGAAGCGTCATCTTTATGCATCATTACTTGCATGCTTGGAGAAGAGCATTGTTTTCCGTCATTGGTTGTGCCATTGAGGTTCCTTCTGCTTTGAGTGTGTCAGTTGCTTTTGCAGAAAGTTGTTAGTGACGCTTGGTATGGATAGTCAGCTGCAACGATTTGTCTTCAAGGCACAAGGCTGTCAGCAGCAAAGATGTTGAGCAGCAGCAAGATGTAACCATCCAGAGCTACTGATGATTTGCCTGTCAGCAGCATCAAGTGTTGATGCTGCTGAGAAGCTTATCCGCAACAACTTTGGTCTTCAGCAGATAAGGCTATCCGCAGCAGATTTGTTCTTCAGCAGGAGAACAAGTATCCGCAACAGATTGTTGGTTAGCAGCAAACTCTGAGATCAACAACATTTGTACTTAGAGAATTTTGTAGCCATCATTCTTTGATTCTACACTTGATAAGTACGCAGGAGTAAATGATAAGTACGCAGGAGATCAATTAAGTACGCAACAAGTATGGTCTTGCGTACTTGATAAGTACGCAGCAAGATTGTACTTGTTGCCAAATAAGGTAAGTATGCAGGTCACTTTTTCACCAACTCTCACCAACTTTTTCGGTCACTGGAAATCACCGGAGACGGTAGAAATCGAAAAATTGACCAAACAAAATGAGCCAAAGGGCCAGAAACTCGTTTCTAACCAACCTTTGATGCTCAAAACACTCAAATACACAACAAAATTCGGTTTTTGAGTGATTTTTGCTTCTAAAATAGTGTTCAAGAGCTACCCCTAATTTATCACAAAAATCAACAAAAACACCCACTTTTGCTTGCAAAAACTCTGTAGGATGTGTAGAAGATACTCCTAACACACTCGAAACCAAGAGCTATGCTCTGATCCACTTGTAGGTCCTAGGAGCCTCGTAGCGCAGCAGATATACACGAACCTGTTATGTGATTTGTGTGGGAACCAAGAAACGAGACAGAGAAAACATGAACAAAGACAAAAGATAATGAAACGACACGTAATCCATAACATAGAAGTCATCCCGTATTACAGACTACATACCGAAGGAGCACACATCTCTCATCTAAGCGCACGGTTCAGGGGTCGGGAGAGCTCGTCCCGACCCGGACACCTCTCGACCTAGTTCCAGATTTCCACCTACAAATGATAACAAGTCTTCTATTTATAGGGGAAGGAACATTACCTGCGTACTTGTCTAAGTACGCAGGGTTTGGTCATGCGTACTTGACAAGTACGCAAGGCAAAAGCCTTGCGTACTTACTAAGTACGCAGGACTAAACTGGTGAACAAGCTAAGTACGCAGGAACACCCTCTTGCGTACTAGCCTAGTACACCGATACATAGAATTTAATCTATAGTTACAAAAACATGCTTCTACACTCCTTTGTGAGGTTCTAAAGACCTCAAACGCCCACAACGACATTGTGAAGTTCATGACCTCAGTTAATTATCGGGTGAGGTTCTTAGACTTCAAACAACAACGACAATAATGAAGTTCATGACCTCAATCAACTACCGGGTGAGGTTCTTAGACTTCAAACAACAACGACAATAGTGAAGTTCATGACCTCAATTAACTACCAGGTGAGGTTCTTAGACTTCAAACGCCGACTCTTTAACACACATACAAGTGTACACACACGACACCATTCAATTTTTATAACCCTTACGTTATCTACCAATATGTGGGATTCAAAGATCCCAAATTCACCATTTAAACTTGTGAAGTTTAAAGACTTTAATTACAAACAATTCACTCCTACCCTTGTATACAACATGGTCATACAATTACACTACTTTAACACATAACTAATTCAACGACTTTAATCACCATACTATATTGTGGGGTTCAAGCACCTTAAGCACCTTAAACACCCACCCTTTGCATACATTTCCCATATGCAATATCACCAATTCAACATACACACAATTACACACATGATAATCAACAAATCAACATGTATAACAAGTATGTGCATTTACAACCACCTATCATTACTAAGTAAGTGCAAAGCACTTACCTTTAGCTTAAGAGGATCCCGCCCGATCTTCAAAGCTATCTCCTTTATACCTTGATCACCTAAACAATCATTTGCAATTAGCAATCCTATGATCTCTGTGACAATCCGGACATTCCAGGTTAACTCCGTTAACCAAATCCAGTTAAAGTTTAACCTAATTAACCTAACTCAAACTCCAGGAACTGTTTCTGCCATTATCTAAACTTAAAACTACAAGGACTAGTAGTGTAATTAGTCAAAACCCATTCTGTTGACCTCTCAAAGTCAAAATTGAGTGAATTTAGTTCCTGTTGACTTTTGATAGTCAAACTAACAAGTTCTTAACCAAGTTAACTCAATTCAAACACTAGGGACCGTTTCTGCCAAGTTCTAAACTTTGAAACACGAAACTACAGGGATTAAACCTGAAATTTACACATTCTTGATTGGTGTTGACTTTTGAAAGTCAAATTGTTGTTCTTGAGCTTGAATTCACAAAATTCGTTTGATTCTGTAACTGAAACCCGCAATAAATCGTTAAAAGACCATCATTAAGTCCTTAAACCCGTCATTGATTCGTAATTAACACCAATTATGTGAATTAAGTCTATAACTGTCGACGCCATTAACGACCGCGATCAAATTAGCTCGAATTCTTCGGTCATCCTATCAATTGAACATCTATGCACATCCATCTCAAACCTCAGAAGCCGTTTCATACGCTAATTCGATCGGAGAAGGAACCGGTGTGGCCGGAGATCAAACTCGCCGAAGTCGTAGTCATTTTGGTCGAACCCTACTAATTCAAACTCGATTATGGTAATCAAACATTTCCTCAGCTTTGTTTCAATTCATAGATCAGAAGCCCTATCATGATCAGGGCCTACATTATAGAAGTCAACACGAACCGATTCTAGGTTTCATGTGATTTCGGGTTTAATCGAATTGTATCCTAGACCCAATCTCAATACAATTAAATGATATGGTTAGATTCGCAATCATCAATTTAACGAAAGCCCTATGATTCAAACACTTAACATCATCAGATTAAACCTAACTGATTCATGTTCATATCTAGGGTTTTCGGCATTTCAATATGCAATTAAACAACCCAAAACTTGTTGTTTTTCAAATTACAACCGACCCCAGGTTCGCAAACACCCGATTAACGAAATCCCTATGACTATTAGTTCAATCGAAGTCCAAATCGTTGGATTTGAGAGGGGTTTTGGTTCAGATCGCGATAGGGGGAGAATCACAGGGGAGCTAAGGGTCAAAACCATTCCTGTCCGGGTTCTAACGCGAATGCCCTAGCGGGTGGGTTGGTTAGTGTGTGTTGGTGGGGAGGGGACCCGGGTTCGAATCCCTCCACCCCCAATTCTCTTTAAACCTATTTTTTTTAATATAAAATCATCCCACTATTATTATAATATTATATTAATGTGTTTTAACCCCATAAACCACCCGTAGGCCCGGGTTTGATTTTTATAACCCATATTTAATATTTTCCACTCATAAAATAATATATTTATATTATTTTCAAACCACGACTCCAAATAAAATATTATATTTATGTATTATTTTCGCCACGTTTTTAAACTTTTTGTAACGTTTCAGACTAATAAATAATATAATTATATTATATTATTTACCCACGATTACATCCCCAAATAAAATTAATATATTTATTATTTTTGTCACAAGATTTATTAAATGTGTTAATTCTCTAAACTAAAAATAATATAATAGGTTATATTATTTTCTAAGACTGTTGTTAAATGGTATAAACGCACGAATATATTTTATTATTAATATTATTCGTAATTAGAGTCGTTCGACACGAAACATATTTATCTTAATTATTATATTAGGAAATCCTTATTCCCGTAGACAAGTTCGTCTACTATTTGACCCTAAGTATGTTCTAGGACGTTCAAATCTTCCGTGTTGTCGTCACAAAACCCCATTGTATCCCTAACTATTATGCTTATAATTATAGGGCATACGTAAGCCGTTCACAAGCAAACACTTGTGGTCCTAATTGCATCCTTGTGTGGTGCTAACTCGTACGCAAATCAGGTGAGTTTTCACGACCCCTTTTTACTTGTTTTCCTATTGGGGGAGAAACATGTACACATACAAACATTCTTTCACTTGTTTTTCCCGTTGGGGAGAAACATGCATACAAACATCATTTTACTTGTTTTCCCGTTGGGGAGTAACATGCATACAAACGAACACCATTTTTACTTGTTTTCCCATTGGGGAGAAACATGCTTGCAGACAAACATCCTTTTATTTGTTTTTCCGTTGGGGAGAAACATGCACACAAACATACACAGATCACATAGTATTTCACTACCACTTGTGTACTTAAGCGTAACACACTATCATTGAAAGTCCTTACACACATCGGACCGTTAATACGGATTTAGCGAGGTAATGTTTGGAAGTACTACTGGGTTTGAAAAACCCTACCTGCGTTATTCGTGCTAACTCGATTGGAGGTTGAACGGGTGAAATGTTGGCCTAAACACATTGCCAGAGTTGATAGACATGGCGGGAGGCAAACAAACGCAAACAGTCAGCTTCGGTTGCGAGCGCTTAGAGTAACTTGTACACTGTCTAGCTAGCAATAGGTGTGACTTACGTATGTGGATCCTGAAAACACACAAACAATATATTTACTTACAAACCTGTGAACTCAAAAACATCGTGTTGACACTTTTTCTTACATGTTTCTCAGGTCGCTAAGGCACATGTTGCACACCTAGGACATGCATGGAGTCCTACTGTCATTGCATTCTTATGCAAGCATTTAAAAACAATTCACTTGTTTTTATTAAACTAAACTTGCGTTTGCTTTGCGCATTTAATTCGTTGTTCAAACGTTTTCTCACTAACTCTGAACTTTAATGATATTTCATTTATGTCCCATATAGTGTCGTTTGATGTAACTAATGTCTGAGAACCTGGTATGTCACACCCCTAACGGTAAAACTCTGTTAGTGGGATTTGGGGGTGTGACAGATTGGTAACATAGATATTGGTTATAGAGAACTATGATTGCATACTAGACTATAACTGCACACATACAGTAGTTACACGACACAGACACTCATACATGATACATATAACATCCATACATACATTGCATTGCATGCATGTTGACATCGTCCATATCACCCTCTGCTGACGAGGAACACGTCATTCTCAGTGCATCATCCTTCCCAGTGGCGACACTCGGGGAATCACCAAAACAACATCCACTTCCGTTCGAGGGCAGCAAGATGGAGCCTTCGGAGGAATCACTCACAACACCATCATCTATAACACCGGCTTGAGCCTATCGATGACACAATCGGGAATGGTGGGCCTTCTCAAGTCCGTGTTAGGGACGACACACAACACTAGCCCATGTCTATTTGGGAATAGGGTTCATCGGAGGCGAGTCCCTCCTGCACCCACTAGCAACAATAATCCGATCTCACTAGCTTTACTCTACTTCAAGACCGAACCCGTGGACCTCGCTTGTGGTACACCGTGTGGAGGCAGACCGTTGCACGTATTATTATAGAAATTCATTGACACATAAATGTCATCACTTTCCCGAGCCGTGGGTTCGCGCTTTGGTCGATATTTTGTTGAAGAAAGATTGACCACAAGGTTGAGAACGCCTTGCTCATTGCATACCCAAACCCTATCCTGACTAAGTTGGAAGCACGGCTAGTTTGCCTCTTCCAGTAACACATAACCATGAACTAGTTTCACTCCTCAAAATCGCATTTCGCGTGCATGATTCCATCTACAATCCGCTGGATTAGACCATCGTAGTGTATTTTAACTCGAGTGAATACTCAGATCAAATGATTCCCGACTACTCATCCTGATATAAGTCATAGTTGATCAACTTGTGGTTGATGACTAAGCCTTTCGATGACTTATCATCTCTAACACACTCTAAACTCAATAATAAATTGAGGGACATTTTGACACAGGACAGGGAGAAGCTAGGGTGAGCATGCAAAGCAAATTATCGTTACGGGTGCACACGTAATAGTAATTTGAGGTGCATGTAAGTCCTGGTGAAACCTAGTGTGTGGATAAATGGTCCTAATCAGTGATTTACAGACTTAAGTTTCCACTATCAGTAGAAATTCTTGTAACCCACTCAACGACTAGTTGGTATCGTTAAACCTGTTCAACAGCTGATAGACGCAACTATCATGTCGAAAGTGTTTACGGACACCCTGAACTATCATCAATAGGATCCAACATTTTATTTCACTCATGTAAGAGTCTTAGTGAACTTAAGACTCTCATCCAGACTTGATCAATGGAACCACCTAGATTGAAACTCTAGTAGAACCTCATGGTAAACCCACCGACTCTAACTCTGTAAACGGAATTTGAGGAATTCTTTCTAAGCTAACAAGTTATTCCTTACACTCCAACAATAAACTCTATTTGACCCTATTACCTTATCCCGTGACTAATCCTTAGTCTAATTTGAATTATACCCGAACATATAAATCAAACTGAAATCATTTGTCATGACAAATTGTTCGCCTTCCTCTCCCGAGTGGAGAAACCCTTTCTGTCCAAGGCGAGAGGAGTGGTGCAGTCGTTGGCATCATATCCTTCATGAAAGCACAAAAGTGCCTACGAGAAGGTCACACCGCTATTTTAGCTCTTGTCACCGAATATCCATCTGAGGAGAAGAAGATTGACGACATCCCGATCGTACGTGATTATCCGATAGTATTTCCAGAAGACCTTCCTGGCTTTCCACCTCATCGTCAAGTCGAATTTTCAGATCGATCTAGCACCCGGAGTAGCGCCTATTGCTCAGGCACCCTCCAGACTTGTACCCAGTGAATTACAAGAACTATCTGCACAATTTCAAGAGTTATTGGATAAAGGTTTCATCTGATCTAACTCATCGCCATGAGGAGCTCTAGTCCTATTTGTCAAGAAGAAGGACGGGACCTTCCGCACGTGCATTGACTATCGTGAGCTGAACAAAGTGACGATCAAAGATCATTATCCTCTACCCCGCATTGATGATCTATTTGATCAACTCCAAGGATCAAGCTTCTACTCCAAGATAGATCTTAGATCCGGTTACCATTAACTGAAAGTCCAAGATGAGGACATTTCTAAAACTACATTCATAACTCGGTACAGCCATTATGAGTTTTTAGTCATTCCATTCGGATTAACCAATGCACCTGCGGTGTTAATGGATCTTATGGACCGTGTGTGTAAACCCTATCTTGACCAGTTCGTCATCGTCTTCATTGACGACATCCCCATCTATTCTAAGAGTAGGGATGAACATGAGGAACACCTGCGTTTGACTCTAGAATTGCTAAAACAAGAGCAATTGTATGCCAAATTTTCCAAGTGCGAATTCTGGATTCGTGAAGTGCAATTCTTAGGACATGTAGTCAACGAGAAGGGAATACATGTCGATCCATCCAAAATAGAAGCCATCAAGAATTGGGCGGCGCTGACTACTCCAACAGAGGTGCGACAATTTCTGGGATTGGCTGGCTATTACCGTCGTTTCATCAAGGGATTCTCCAAGATTGCTCAACCCCTCACTGCCTTAACTCAAAAGGGTAAACCTTATAACTAGGGTGACACCCAGGAGTCAGCGTTTCAACTGCTTAAACATAAACTATGCAGTGCACCCATCCTATCTCTTCCAGAGGGAACGGATTATTTTGTGGTGTATTGCGATACATCCATTCAAGGCCTTGATTGTGTATTAATGCAACATGAGAAGGTTATCGCATACGCTTCTCAGCTGAAAATACACAAGAGGAACTAGACGAATCATGACTTAGAGATGGGAGCCATGGTATTTGAACTAAAGATCTGGAGACATTACTTGTACGGTACCAAGTGCACCATTTACACCGATCACAAGAGTCTTCAGCACATCTTCGAATACAAAGAGTTGAACATGCGACTATGTCGTTGGATCGAACTCTTGAAGGACTATGATTGTGCTATCAAGTATCATCCAGGCAAGGCTAACGTAGTAGCCGATGCCCTAAGACAAAAAGAAACTAAACCTAGACAAGTCCGAGCATTATAACTTACTATTCACACTAGATTACCTGATCAAATCCGTAATGCTCAACTCGAAGCCCTGAAACAGGAAAACCTACCATTGGAATCCACCTATACTGGTGGTCAAACATGAAAGCTGATATAGCCACGTATTTAAGCAAGTGTCTGACCTGGTCGAAGGTCAAAGTCGAATACCAAAAGTCTTCTGGTTTGCTCCAACAACCGGAAATCCTGATGTAGAAATGGGAGCAGATTTCCATAGACTTTATCACTAAACTACCTCGAACTCCTAGCGGATGCGATACCATTTGGATGATCGTAGACCGTTTGACTAAATCCGCTCACTTTCTAGCAATCATAGAGACTGACAAGATGGAGAATTTAACTCGCATTTATCTGAAAGAAGTAGTCTCTCGGCACGGAGGGCCAATTTCAATCATCTCTGATCGTGACGCTCGATTCACCTCGCGTTTATGGAAATCCTTACAAAAAGCCCTAGGCACGCGCCTAGATATAAGCACAACATACCATCCTCAAACAGATGGCAAGATTGAACGTACCATTCAAACCCTTGAAGACATGTTACAAGCTTGTGTGATCGATTTCAGAAACAGTTGGGAAACTCACTTGCATTTAGTGGAGTTCTCCTACAATAATAGTTATTACACTAGAATCAAAGCAGCACCATTTAAGGCATTATACGGATAGAAATTCCGATCTCCTATCTGTTGGGTTGAAGTTGGGGATAGCCAACTTACGGGTCCTGAACTTGTATTCGAAACCTCTGAAAAGATCGTTCAAATTCGAAACCTCTGAAAAGATCGTTCAAATTCGAAACCGTATGGAGGCGGCTCGTGATCGTCAAAAGTGCTATGCCGATAATCGTCGTAAACTGTAAGAATTTCAAGTAGGCATTATGGTCCTACTGAAAGTTTCACCTTGGAAAGGTGTAATTCGCTTCGGGAAATGAGGTAAACTAAACCCTCGTTATGTTGGACCGTTCAAGATAGTGAAGAGAATTGGCCCAGTAGCATACCAACTGGACCTACCTGAAGGACTTGGTGGTGTACACAACGTCTTTCATGTCTCGAACTTGAAGAAATGTCTAGCAGATGAGACACTCGTGGTTCCTCTTGAGGAAATACAAATCGATGAACAATTACGCTTCATTGAAGAACCGGTAGAAATCATGGACAGGGAAGTCAAAACGCTCAAAGACAGTAAAATACCTATTGTTAGAGTTCGTTGGAACTTGAAACGCGGACCGGAATTCACATGGGAGTGCGAGGATCAGATGATGCGCAAGTATCCTCATCTGTTCAAGCACTCCGCGTCAAACACTTAAGGTACTATTCTAATTTTCGAGACAAAAATTCCTTCAACTAGGGGATGATGTGACACCCCTAGAAAGTTTTTTTTATTTTAATTTTCGGGACGAAAATTATTTCAACTAGTGGATGATGTGACAATCCGGACTTTCCAGGTTAACTCCGTTAACTAAATCCGGTTAAATTTTAACCTAATTAACCTAACTCAAACTCCAGGAACTGTTTCTTCTATTATCTAAACTTAAAACTACAAGGACTAGTAGTGTAATTAGTCAAAACCCATTCTGTTGACCTCTCAAAGTCAAAATTGAGTGAATTTAGTTCTTGTTGACTTTTGATAGTCAAACTAACAAGTTCTTAACCAAGTTAACTCAATTCAAACACTAGGGACCGTTTCTGCCAAGTTCTAAACTTTGAAACACGAAACTACAGGGATTAAACCTGTAATTTACACATTCTTGATTGGTGTTGACTTTTGAAAGTCAAATTGTTGTTCTTGAGCTTGAATTCACAAAATTCGTTTGATTCTGTAACTGAAACACGCAATAAATCGTTAAAAGACCATCATTAAGTCCTTAAACCCGACATTGATTCGTAATTAACACCAATTATGTGAATTAAGTCCATAACTGTCGATGCCATTAACGACCGCGATCAAATTAGCTCGAATTCTTCGGTCATCCTATCAATTGAACATCTATGCACATCCATCTCACACCTCAGAAGCCGTTTCGTACGCTAATTCGATCGGAGAAGGAACCGGTGTGGCCGGAGATCAAACTCGCCGAAGTCGTAGTCATTTTGGTCAAACCCTACCAATTCAAACTCGATTCTGGTAATCAAACATTTCCTCAGCTTTGTTTCAATTCATAGATCAGAAGCCCTATCATGATCAGGGCCTACATTATAGAAGTCAACACGAACCGATTCTAGGTTTCATGTGATTTCGGGTTTAATCGAATTGTATCCTAGACCCAATCTCAATACAATTAAATGATATGGTTAGATTCGCAATCATCAATTTAACGAAAGCCTATGATTCCAACACTTAACATCATCAGATTAAACCTAACTGATTCATGTTCATATCTAGGGTTTTCGGCATTTCAATCCGAAATTAAACAACCCAAAACTTGTTGTTTTTCAAATTACAACCCACCCTAGGTTCGCAAACAACCGATTAACGAAATCCCTATGACTACTAGTTCAATCGAATTCCAAATCGTTGGATTTGAGAGGGGTTTTGGTTCAGATCGCGATAGGGGGAGAATCACAGGGGAGCTAAGGGTCAAAACCATTCCTGTCCGGGTTCTAACACGAATGCCCTAGTGGGTGGGTTGGTTAGTTCGGTGTGTTGGTGGGGAGGGGACACGGGTTCGAATCCCTCCACCCCCAATTCTCTTTAAACCGATTTTTTTTAATTTTTTTTTAATATAAAATCATCCCACTATTATTATAATGTTATATTAATGTGTTTTAACCCCATAAACCACCCGTAGGCCCGGGTTTGGTTTTTATAACCCATATTTAATATTTTCTACTCATAAAATAGTATATTTATATTATTTTTAAACCGCGACTCCAATAAAATAATATATTTATATATTATTTTCGCCACGTTTTTAAACTTTGTGTAACGTTTCAAACTAATAAATAATATAATTATATTATATTATTTACACACGATCACATCCCCAAATAAAAATAATATATTTATTATTTTTGTCACAAGATTTATTAAATGTGTTAATTCTCTAAACTTAAAAATAATATAATAAGTTATATTATTTTCTTAGACCATTGTTAAATGGTATAAACGCACGAATATATTTTATTATTAATGTTATTCGTAATTAGAGACGTTCGACACGAAACAAATTTATCTTAATTATTATATTAGGAAATCCTTATTCCCGTAAATAAGTTCGTCTACTATTTGACCCTAAGTATGTTCTAGGACGTTCAAATCTTCCGTGTTGTCGTCACAAAACCCCATTGTATCCCTAACTATTATGCTTATAATTATAGGGCATACGTAAGCCGTTCACAAGCAAACACTTGTGGTCCTAATTGCATCCTTGTGTGGTGCTAACTCGTACGCAAATCAGGTGAGTTTTCACGACCCCTTTTTACTTGTTTTCCTATTGGGGGAGAAACATGTACACATACAAACATTCTTTCACTTGTTTTTCCCGTTGGGGAGAAACATGCATACAAACATCATTTTACTTGTTTTCCCGTTGGGGAGTAACATGCATACAAACGAACACCATTTTTACTTGTTTTCCCATTGGGGAGAAACATGCTTGCAGACAAACATCCTTTTATTTGTTTTTCTGTTGGGGAGAAACATGCACACAAACATACACAGATCACATAGTATTTCACTACCACTTGTGTACTTAAGCGTAACACACTATCATTGAAAGTCCTTACACACATCGGACCGTTAATACGGATTTAGCGAGGTAATGTTTGGAAGTACTACTAGGTTTGAAAAACCCTACCTGCGTTATTCGTGCTAACTCGATTGGAGGTTGAACGGGTGAAATGTTGGCCTAAACACATTGCCAGAGTTGATAGACATGGCGGGAGGCAAACAAACGCAAATAGTCAGCTTCGGTTGCGAGCGCTTAGAGTAACTTGTACATTGTGTAGCTAGCAATAGGTGTGACTTACGTATGTGGATCCTGCACACACACAAACAATATATTTACTTACAAACCTGTGAACTCAACAATCTCGTATTGACACTTTTTCTTACATGTTTCTCAGGTCGCTAAGGCACATGTTGCACACCTAGGACATGCATGGAGTCCTACTGTCATTGCATTCTTATGCAAGCATTTAAAAACAATTCACTTGTTTTTATTATACTAAACTTTGGCGCGTTTGCTTTGCGTATTTAATTCTTTGTTTAAATGTTTTCGCACTAACTCTGAACTTTTATGACATTTCATTTATGTCCCACATAGTGTCGTTTGATGTAAATAATGTCTGAGATCCTGGTATGTCACATGCCTAACAGTAAAACTCCGTTAGTGGGATTTGGGGGTGTGACAATCTCAATCTACACACCAAACTGAGATTCAAGAAACACTTATGATCTAAAGATCAACACCCCAACTTAATTTGGTTAACACAACTTTAACCAAACCTCTAACACCTAAAAACAACCTTTCAACCCATATTAACCCATTAAGGTTTATCCAAGTTCACCCAATTCCCCAAGGTTCTTGATTTACCAAATTGATTGTGGTTTCTATGAAGTTTAGTGTTTATGGACTTACCACAACACTCCTATGTTGGATACAGAATGTCCGATCGTCAATTAAGTCAACATTACTAACGAGGTATGATCCAAAGAGTTACACTTTGGGCAACGAGCAAATTGACAATATTTAATTATAAATATTATAGTTCACGATAGACGGTTTTATTATTCAGCAAATAAATATTTAGAGAAATATTTAGTGGTGAATTCAGTAATTAATTATTTAGAGAAATAATTAAAGAGTGGATGATTTAAACATTCAAGGGTTAAATGCTAATTTGTTAAAGTTTTACTAATTATTTGTAATTAGTTAACTGCAAGGATTATATGTAATTAATAGTTAATTACATGGGGATTAAAGTTTAAAACCTCGGGGGTGCGGTTTGTAAGATTAAGGATTATAAATAAACCTTAACTCTCAGACCCTAATAATCAATCCTAGCCACCTCAAGATTTGCGCAAGAGAGGAACCCCCTTGCGATCGTCCGTCGCCGGCCACCACCCTGCACCGCCGCCGTTTGCCGGCCACCACCCATCGCTGTCGCCGTCGCTGCCCTGCTCCGCCGCCGTCGCTGCCCTGCGCCGCCACCACCTATTCCGTGAGACGGTTCTTATCGTTTTGCGGGTATCTAGATTAGTTACTAGTGAGACGTTCGTTGAACCGAAGTGTAAATATTTTGGTTATATCGTCAAAGGTATAACTTTTTACTCGCTATGGTTGGATTTAATTATTGTTTATACGTGTGTAATCGGATCACTGGTGGGATCCCAGTTTAGAACTGTTAATCGTCTGTGTTAAATCTGATTTAATTATTTAAAAGGTTTAAATATATTTTGTTTTAAAACTTAAAATGGAACGAGGATTCCCAACATCCTACACCTTCCAAATATCATACAAAACCCCAATTTGAAAATCCCAATTTTAGTCCTCAAGAACCCTAAATTTCAAATCATGAAATTGGGTGAGGTTTCTTACATAAAAATGTGTCTATTAACACCATAGACACTATCCAACCACCAAGTCATCATTTAAACACCATTAGATTGAAAACCCCGCCATTCACCCTCAATAACCCTAATTCTTGAATCATCAAATTGGATGTTAAAATGATGAAATCTACCTTCCATTTCTTTCAATCAAGCTAGGTTATTACTTTAACAAGTATTTAACCATTTAAATCAACCACAATGTGACACCCACATCACAGAATACCCGAGATGCTGGCCACTTGTTGGATTTACTTATGAACATATAGTAAACAAAGATCATACACAGCGGAAGACTTTAAAATACAATTTTATATCATAACTTTCAATGTACATTCGAAAAGAAGTACAACATGTCTATTCTAATGCTAGCTTGCTAGAGTTTGCCAGACAGCCCTCAGATGCTTCTATCTTAGCCCCTTGCCTTTACTGCAGGAAGCTATAGGGATGAGATCGGTACCATACCGGTACCGAAAATACCGGTACCGAATTTTTGGAAAATTGGGTACTGGTACCGAATTTATCGGTAAGGTACCGGTATTTGTTACAAAATGTTCTTCTCTATAGGTATCGTTACCGTAAATACCGATACCGAATTTATGTAAAAATGGGTACCGGTACCGAATATATCGGTACGGTACCGGTACTCGGTACCAAATGCTCATCCCTAGGAAGCTATATCTTTACCTGATACACATGCTTAAACATATGTCAGCTTACGCTGGTGAGTTCTAAGTTTTAGTCAAAATATCTTTGACCTCTGTCTCATACATAAATGGATTTATATGACACGTATTAAAACATCACATTAACTTCTTGCCCAAACATAATACTTTATACTTGCACACTTGTCTTCCTGAGGTCACGTTAACCTCCAAGCAGTCGTCACCACTTATACATACCCTTGCACAAGGTGTCTATACTACATTCCACGGAGGAATGTAGTACATCTTGATGTGTTGCAAAGAACACCTCGATTTCCTTGTATTTTAAAGCGTATTTCGTATAATTTTAGAGTCGTTTTCATTCATTTATAGTTGGTACTAAGTAATGTCATGTCTTGTGGGTGTTCGTGTGTTATTGGAGCGTAAGCGAGCATGAGTTGTGAAGACATGAGCACACGAAGGGAAACGTCAAAACAATGAAAACTTTATGTCAAGAGGCACCCCTCGCGGTACGCGAAATATTTGTGGGCCCCCTGTGTGGTACGCGAGGATAAGGATTCCAGAAAAGTTGCATGACTATTTTGTCTTTAGCGGTACGTGAGTAATTGGCCAAACGGGCTGCGCGGTACGCGAAAAACCACAGATACAAGCTTTTTAGCCTAATTTCATGGTTTAAAAGAGGAGGACCCATTCTAGGGTTGGGGGTCGATTCCCAGCCATTAAAGCACTAGATAGAGGCAATTTTGAGAGTGGGAGAAGTAATCAGATCCAAAGTTTGAAGCTTGGTTGATCATGGCGGTTAGATTCTACTCGTTCGGTTTATGTTCTTCATTCCTTTGTTTTCAATTGGGTTATTTGACACTATGTTTCTGCATTTTATCTTTGATTTAATGTTATTAGACATGGTTGTTGGCTAAACTTTTATAGCTACCTAGGTTTATGATGATTACTTTGTTAAAGATTGGATTTTTACCGGTTTTCGGTTGCATGTTGATGGTTTAATATTAAAGTAAAGAACTTGTTCACAATTGATCTGATGTGTATGCATGTTTATGTCTAATTTATGATCATTTTATTGTTCCTCATGAATCTTGTTGAATGTCTTTCAGTTATAGATGCATGATTAGGTTATGTACTGTGTGTTTATGATTTGTTTATGGGTTTTTGATATCATTATCCATAGGAACCGTATTTGAGAGTTTAGAAGATATAGTTGTTCTACCTACTTCGATAGTTGAAAGGTGAGAGGTAGTCGGTTTGTCCTTGGTGTTAGGTGTTTAGGTGTAAAGACTCTGAAAAGAGGTTTCCCCTAGGTGTCCTAGTATTCTTTGCATTCCCGTGTCTTATCGAGAGTCTTCAAGTTACCCCTTGCATTCCTTGAATGTACTGAGATAGTGAGACTGAAAGGTAATCTGTCTTTAGGGTACTTTAGTATTGTTGGAGAGAGTGAAAGGTGATCCAACCAACTAGTGAGCGTCACACACCCCTTAGGTTTTCCTTCTAGGTCACACCTTGAGAATGATCAGGATCCTGTAGGTAGTCTGAGGGTTTAGTATTCATAGATCATGGTTCCATCATAGTTTCCTTAACCGAGAGAAATCCAAGTTTTACAAGTAGGATTCTTAACCTGTGTAGTGCTTTCCTCATTCTTGAGTCCGTCTAAATACTTTGCTTGATAATTAGATGTCGTTAGTTAGTTCTATTTAGTTTGCTAGGTTTAGAATCATTCAAATCAGTTAGTTAGTTGATTCAGAGTCTAGTTAGTTGTCACACCCCAACCGACGGCGGAAAACGTCGGGGCGTGAAGCTGTGCAGACTGTTCATAGCTCATGGTTGCTAAAGTTTGAATAATTTAAACATTCATTTTCATTACACGTAGCAAGTTCATAACATACATGAACCAAATGTAGCGATTACAAAATATAAATAGTTTAGATTAATTGCTAGGTCCAAATCCTATATGTAGCAGCTTGTAATACTTCAAACATTGTCACCTGAAACATGGTTAAAAACAAAGTCAACTAAAAAGTTGGTGAGAATACATAGGTTTTCGTGTCATGTAATAGAATATAGTGTCGTGTGCATACAATTCGTACAAACATGGCAATTAAGGCATTTATGGAGAGATACCATCGTGTGACCTGGTAGTACAATCAAACCTTTGTAACTAGCATGCAAAACAAACGCGTGTTGGCAGTAACAGTCACCCTACCTGGGTGGGTTTGTCAGACTCAATAGATCTATCACTGTTTACTGTAGGCTATAAAATAGTTAATGATTGCACGTGAATAGCAAACTGCGTGTTGGTCTACACACCTAGTACTCAAGCACAAAGCTCAAAATTGTAACACATGATTGTAGGGTGGAATTGTATATTGTGTAGTTTGTAAACATAGTAAATAGAACGCATGTTCCACCCCAAAAGTTTGTAAATAGAGTAAAAGAGGGGCTATGTAACTCACTTGTGTTGGAGCGTGTAGTTTGCACAGATCAACAAAAATACCAAGCGTGCTGTAGGTCGCTACGATTGACCTATTGGATAAATGTATAACGCGTGTCATTGTTTGTGTTATTTTTAAGTCGAAAAATGGATTTGTATGTTTAGGGTTTGTTTGAAATAAATAAATAAATAATTTTACTTATCTATTTAGTACATTTTAAATAGTAGTGATATATATATATTCTTTAAAATGTAAATTTAAATAACTGATATATATTTATATTTATTTAAATATAAATTTAAATAAATAATATTTGTTTAAGTCAAAATATATATTTGTATAAATGGTTTTATAAACTCACGATTTCATCGGTTTTGAAACTATCGGGAATTAATCGTTTTAAATTTCTAAATCAGCGATTTGGTATATAAATGATTCCCGGGTCTTGGGATTTTATAACTTAAATTTTTTATAAACAAGTTTTGAAATGTTTAAATAAAAACATATTAAATTAAGTTTGAAAATAATAAAATTAAAGTTTCTGGTCAAGGAGCACGACCGTGCTCAAGTAGGGCACGACCGCGCTCGTTGCCGGGCGTGACCGTGGTGGTCTGAGCGCGCCCGTGGTCGAGTCAGAAGTCACTACAGAGGGTCTGGACATAGAGCACGACCGTGCTCGTATCTGGCACGACCGCGTCTAGTGTTTGTTTTTGGTCAAGACTTGTTTGCTCGGTAAGCACGACCGGGCCACACCTGGGGCACGATTGTGCTTGGTCAGGCACGACCGCGCTCGTGGATGAGCGCGACCGTGTCGGGCCTTTTTCAGACACAATTCGATCGATTCTTATATTAATAGCTTCTGGATTCTTAGGGCTTTCGTTTAGTGGATGATTGCGAAGCTATCTATATAGTTTAATTGTATTTACATCGTGTTTAAGTGGTAGTTCGACTAAAAGTGTAGTTTCGACTTTTTGTTCAACAATCGGGCCGATTTGAGTGTTTCTACTACGAATTGGCATAGGGCTTTCGTAGTAGAGGGTGATACGAAGCTAATAGTGTATTACTTACTTGTTATAATAGGGCAATTTAATGCAGTCGGCTACGGGTCGACGGCTTTGCTTCTCGGCGATCAATCGAACGACAGAGGTTGTATGAGTGTCGAGTGAGAGTTCTGAGAGATTGAGTGGGTGTATATGAGGGTGTAGGAAGCGTGCAACTGGCTCTATATCAACGAATTTGAGAGACTCGGTTGTGGTGTGAATGGGATTAATTAATTGTGCAAATTGGACGACAATTGATGCGTGTTTCAGACGAATTTCAGTCGAGTATGGTCTGACGTGCAAGACCGGCTTTTCTTTACTTTAATTTTCACGAAATCAGAAGGTATGGTATGGTTTGACTTCTGCAGAGTCAAGTGGGTTCATCAGCGCGACCGTGCCTACTTTAGGCGCGACCGTGCTTAGGTCGGCAGGCGCGACCGTGCTTAGTCCTAGGCGCGACCGTGCTTGACTAGTTTTGTAGTTTTTGAGTTTTGTCAGTTTTGGTCCTCGGGGCTTGTGAGATAATTGCGTTTTTGTTTAATTTGTTATTGTAATAGAATAGTTTGTATATGTAACTGCATCGTAGTTTGTTTGTACATGAATCGAAACTGAAATGTGTTTGTTTATTGAAATCAAACGATTACATGATGAAAATCAGAAATGTTACAGTCTCCCCTTGTTGAGGGGATTTCGTCCCGAAATTCAACTAGTTGAGGTTGCAGAATTGGTGAATAGGTGAGGATACTTGAGTTTCATTTGGTCTTCACGTTCCCAAGTAAACTCAGGACCGCGTTTTGAATCCCAACGGACTTTGACTATAGGGATGCGGCTGCGCTTGAGTTGCTTGATTTCACGATCCATGATTTCCACTGGTTTCTCGACGAAATGCATCGTTTCATCAATGCGCACGTCGTCAAGAGGTATGTGGAGGTTATCATCAGCAAGACATTTCTTCAGGTTGGACACGTGGAAGGTTGGATGAACATTGTTGAGTGCTGGAGGTAGCTCAAGTTTGTAAGCCACTTTCCCGATTCTTTCAAGGATCTTGAACGGGCCTACGTAACGAGGTGCTAGCTTGCCTTTCTTTCCAAAGCGGATCACACCCTTCCAAGGGGATACTTTGAGAAGCACAAGGTCACCTACTTGGAATTCCAAGGGTTTTCGTCGCTTGTCGGCATAGCTCTTTTGTCGACTTCTCGCTACTCGGATGTTGTCACGGATTTGAAGGATTTTGTCGGATGTTTCCTGAATTAACTCGGGACCGGTGATTTGTGCTTCACCAATCTCGTTCCAACAGATGGGAGAACGACATTTGCGACCATAAAGAGCTTCGAATGGAGCCATGTTGATGCTGGTGTGGTAGCTGTTATTGTAGGAGAATTCAATAAGTGATAAGTGTGAATCCCAATTGCCACCAAAGTCTATGACACAGGCTCTCAGCATGTCTTCGAGGGTTTGGATTGTTCGTTCTGTCTGACCATCAGTTTGGGGATGGTAGGCTGTGCTTAAATCCAATCGTGTGCCAAGTGCCTTTTGCAGAGATTGCCAAAATCTGGAAGTGAAACGAGCATCTCTGTCGGAGATTATGTTCAAAGGTATACCGTGTCGACTCACAATTTCGTTAATATAGATTCGGGCCAATTTCTCAACCCGATAGTCTTCACGGATGGGCAGGAAGTGTGCGGACTTTGTGAGACGGTCAATGATTACCCAAATGCTATCATAGCCGTTTGAAGTACGGGGGAGTTTAGTAATGAAGTCCATGGCTAGATTTTCCCATTTCCACACGGGGATTTCCGGTTGTTCAAGTAAACCGGAAGGACGTTGATGTTCGGCTTTAACTTTAGAGCAGGTTAGACATTTAGCAACATAGAGTGCAATGTGTTTCTTCATACCAGGCCACCAATATTGTGGTCGAAGATTGTGATACATTTTATCCGCACCGGGATGAATAGAATACCGAGACTTGTGTGCTTCAGTCATGAGGAATTCCCGGAGATCATTGCGATTGGGAATCCAAATACGATCCAAGAAATAAAGCAAACCATTGTTTTTAGTCTCTAGTTGGAATTCAGCACCGCACGACATTTCCTCATACATATTGCCCTCGGTAATCGAGACGTGTTGAGCTTCTAGAATACGGGTTTGAATGTCGGAATGAATCTTGACACTTTGGAGCATGACGCGTTCTTTACGGCTCAGCGCATCGGCTACAACATTAGCCTTGCCGGGATGATAACGAATATCGCAATCGTAATCATTGAGGAGTTCAACCCAACGTCGTTGCCTCATGTTGAGTTCTTTTTGATTGAAGATGTGTTGGAGGCTTTTGTGGTCGGTAAATACCACACACTTCGTGCCATATAGATAATGTCTCCAAATCTTCAAGGCAAATATGACTGCACCTAGCTCCAGATCGTGCGTCGTATAGTTCTTTTCATGGATCTTGAGTTGCCTCGATGCATAAGCGATTACCTTGCCTCGTTGCATGAGAACACAACCAAGGCCTAGGTTAGAGGCATCACAGTAGACGACTAGATCATCGTTTCCTTCGGGAAGAGTCAGAATAGGAGCATCACATAACTTCTGTTTAAGAGTTTGGAAAGCTTCTTCTTGTTTCGGCCCCCATTCATAAGGTTTACCTTTATGAGTCAAGGCGGTGAGGGGAACAGCAATCTTGGAGAAATTGGAAATGAATCTTCGATAATAACCCGCTAAACCAAGGAACGAACGAACCTCGGTAGGGGTTTGAGGAGCACCCCAATTCTTGACAGCTTCGATCTTGGCAGGGTCGACATGTATTCCCTTTTTATTGACAACATGACCCAAAAATTGAACCTCCTTTAGCCAGAATTCACATTTGGATAACTTGGCGTATAATTGTTCGGTTCTCAGGAGATCCAAAATCAGTCTAAGGTGCTGTTCATGTTCTTCCTCAGTCTTGGAATAGATCAAGATGTCATCGATGAAAACGATCACGAATTTGTCAAGGTATGGTTTGCACATGCGGTTCATGAGATCCATAAAGACAGCAGGTGCATTGGTCAACCCAAAAGGCATTACCGTGAACTCGTAATGACCATATCTTGTTCGGAAGGCGGTCTTTGGAATATCTTCTTCTCGGACACGCAGTTGGTGATAACCAGATCGAAGATCAATCTTCGAGAAACAAGTAGAACCTTGGAGTTGATCGAAGAGATCGTCAATCCTAGGTAATGGGTAGCGGTTTTTGATTGTAAGCTTGTTGAGCTCTCGATAGTTAATACACATGCGGAATGAACCATCCTTCTTTTTAACAAACAAGACCGGTGCACCCCACGGTGAATGACTTGGCCGTATGAAACCTTTGTCAGCGAGTTCTTGAAGTTGACTTGCAAGTTCTTGCAATTCGGAAGGTGCAAGCCGGTATGGAGCTTTAGCCACAGGGTTTGCTCCGGGTATAAGATCGATTCGAAACTTTACTTCCCGAACAGGTGGAAGACCGGGTAAGTCGTCGGGAAAGACTTCGGGAAACTCCCGAATGACGGGAATATCTTCTATTCTTCTCTCCTTGTCTTCTTTTTGAATCACATGAGCTAGGAAAACCATGCACTTCTTTCGAATGTATTTCTGGGCAGTTATGCATGAAATCAGTTTAAGTCCTTTGCAAGGTTTCTCGCCAAAGACTTTCAATATGTCTCCCGGTGGAAGAGGTACTCAGATGTACTTTTCAAAGCACATGACCTCGGCATGGTTTTTAGATAACCAGTCCATGCCGATGATGACGTCAAAGCTTCCCAACGGCATTGGTATAAGGTTGACTGGAAACGTGTGACCATTGAGTTCTAGTGAGCAGTCATGAATGATGGAGTCAATAGTGATGGAGTTTCCATCCGCTACTTCAACGGTGAAGGTTTTCTCGAGTTTGGATCGTGTTTTTGCAAGTAAAGGTTCAAAATTAAGTGACACAAAACTCTTATCGGCCCCGGTATCAAATAGTATAGATGCAAATTGTTTATTTACAAGAAACGTACCGTTGACCACATGATCGTTGGCTTGAGCTTCATTGGCGTTGATGTTGAAAGCACGTCCACGAGCTCCGCCCTGATTATTGTTCACAAGTTTTGGACATTGGTTTCGGAAGTGGTTCGGGTTGCCACATTCAAAGCAAGCCCGTCCATTTGCATTGATTGGAACCACTTGATTAGCTCCGGGTTGATTAACCGGGTTGGCTTGAGTAGTAAGTGCCTTTTGTCGGCAGATATTGGTCGTATGGCCAAGTTTCCCACAATGATTGCAAATGCGACATGGGATAGTTTGTGGGTGATGATAGTTGCAGTTGTTGCAGAGTGGGTAGGTACCTCCATAAGCTTTCTTGGCTGGATTTTGAGCCAAGGGTGCAACTTGATTAATTGGGGCAGCCGGAGTGACTACTGCAAAATTTTTCGCCTTTCTCTTCCTGGTGTTTCGATACTGTTCGTTTTGAACTTCTTTGACATGAGTAGGAGGAGTTGTGGTGTCAGAAACTTTCTTGGCCCCCTTTTTGGTAAGAGTACCAGCTTTAACGTGATTATCGGTCAGTGTGGCAGCTAGACGAATAGCATCTTCTAGGTTTGCAGGATTTCTTCCCAGAACAGTGTCCTGGATTTGTCTCGGTAGGCCACCGATATATTTTTCAATACACCTAGACAAAGGTGTAACCATGTGAGGTACCAGCATGCTCAGTTCGTGAAAACGGTTGGTGTACGCCAAGCTTTCACCGCTATCTTGGGTGAGATCCCAAAATTCCGCTTCCAGTTTCTTCATCTCATTTCGAGGACAGAATTCCTCGGTCATGATCTTTTCAGCTCATCCCATGGCAGAGCCATTGCTACTTCTACTCCCCTTGTTCTCTTCTCCCCATTCCACCAGGTTAGTGCCCGTTTTTGGAAGACACTAGTGGCATGGCGAACACGCAGATTGTCCGGACAGTCACTATTGAGGAAGGTGCCCTCAATATTTTCGAACCATTGAAGGAGTCCCGTGGCTCCTTCGGTACCATAAAATTTCAGGGGATTACAAGAGTTGAAATGCTTGAAGGTACAATGTGGCGGGTTGGCACCACCGCCACCACTAGTATTAGCACTACCACTGGCGTTTCCATTGTTGTTGTTATTGGCTTGAGTTAATTGAGTTACTAGCTGAGTGAGGAGAGCAGCAAGGTCGGTATTATTGTTGTTGGCATTGCTGGTATTGGTGTTGGTGCTATCGTTGGCGTTGTCGGTGTTGTTGCGGTTGATGTTACGACGAGGAGGCATTCTATAAAAAGAGAATGATACAAAAATGTTGTGAGAATTTATAAAAATCTGTTGAAATTTAGGATAGGAGGAAAAATAACATATTTATTTCATAGTTCGGATTGTTTTCAAGTAATCACATTTCTACTTGAACACAATGACATATTAAGGTTAATTAGACTCATATAATTTTCAAGGAGACGTGCTTTAGCCTATAGGTAAACACTCATCCCGGGAATTCCTAGGAAAGCATACGGATCCCTCGGTTGATTGGGATTTATATGAAATGCTTTCCGAGACAGAAAACCCAGAATACAGGTGTCACCCTTCCAGATTGCACATGTCCTTTAATAATTAACAGAGTCTAAAACCTTAACGGGTATATAAAAATATTTTTGATAGACTAATGTCTACGAGTATGAGTTTTTCCACAAGTTATGGCGATGATGACATAGAAGCAGTTAAGGGGGATATGCGGCTTAGGATACGGGTATGGATACGATTTATTTAATTTATTATTTACGTATGCTTATTAAGTCATGTAGTCTAAACGTTTTAAGTATCAAATAACTAACACATAAAGCATGAGACATATAGCAAATAGCACGTATCACATAAAACATGTAGCATGACATTGTTGGGTGTCCTAAAGTTATAGTCTAGGTCAATGGTGTCTAATAACCTAATTCCCTATAACCAAGGCTCTGATACCAATCTGTCACACCCCAACCGACGGCGGAAAACGTCGGGGCGTGAAGCTATGCAGACTGTTCATAGCTCATGGTTGCTAAAGTTTGAATAATTTAAACATTCATTTTCATTACACGTAGCAAGTTCATAACATACAAGAACCAAATGTAGCGATTACAAAATATAAATAGTTTAGATTAATTGCTAGGTCCAAATCCTATATGTAGCAGCTTGTAATACTTCAAACATTGTCACCTGAAACATGGTTAAAAACAAAGTCAACTAAAAAGTTGGTGAGAATACATAGGTTTTCGTGTCATGTAATAGAATATAGTGTCGTGTGCATACAATTCGTACAAACATGGCAATTAAGGCATTTATGGAGAGATACCATCGTGTGACCTGGTAGTACAATCAAACCTTTGTAACTAGCATGCAAAACAAACGCGTGTTGGCAGTAACAGTCACCCTACCTGGGTGGGTTTGTCAGACTCAATAGATCTATCACTGTTTACTGTAGGCTATAAAATAGTTAATGATTGCACGTGAATAGCAAACTGCGTGTTGGTCTACACACCTAGTACTCAAGCACAAAGCTCAAAATTGTAACACATGATTGTAGGGTGGAATTGTATATTGTGTAGTTTGTAAACATAGTAAATAGAACGCATGTTCCACCCCAAAAGTTTGTAAATAGAGTAAAAGAGGGGCTATGTAACTCACTTGTGTTGGAGCGTGTAGTTTGCACAGATCAACAAAAATACCAAGCGTGCTGTAGGTCGCTACGTTTGACCTATTGGATAAATGTATAACGCGTGTCATTGTTTGTGTTATTTTTAAGTCGAAAAATGGATTTGTATGTTTAGGGTTTGTTTGAAATAAATAAATAAATAATTTTACTTATCTATTTAGTACATTTTAAATAGTAGTGATATATATATTCTTTAAAATGTAAATTTAAATAACTGATATATTTATATTTATTTAAATATAAATTTAAATAAATAATATTTGTTTAAGTCAAAATATATATTTGTATAAATGGTTTTATAAACTCACGATTTCATCGGTTTTGAAACTATCGGGAATTAATCGTTTTAAAATTCTAAATCAGCGATTTGGTATATAAATGATTCCCGGGTCTTGGGATTTTATAACTTAAATTTTTTATAAACAAGTTTTGAAATGTTTAAATAAAAACATATTAAATTAAGTTTGAAAATAATAAAATTAAAGTTTCTGGTCAAGGAGCACGACCGTGCTCAAGTAGGGCACGACCGCGCTCGTTGCCGGGCGTGACCGTGGTGGTCTGAGCGCGCCCGTGGTCGAGTCAGAAGTCACTACAGAGGGTCTGGACATAGAGCACGACCGTGCTCGTATCTGGCACGACCGCGTCTAGTGTTTGTTTTTGGTCAAGACTTGTTTGCTCGGTAAGCACGACCGGGCCACACCTGGGGCACGATTGTGCTTGGTCAGGCACGACCGCGCTCGTGGATGAGCGCGACCGTGTCGGGCTTTTTTCAGACACAATTCGATCGATTCTTATATTAATAGCTTCTGGATTCTTAGGGCTTTCGTTTAGTGGATGATTGCGAAGCTATCTATATAGTTTAATTGTATTTACATCGTGTTTAAGTGGTAGTTCGACTAAAAGTGTAGTTTCGACTTTTTGTTCAACAATCGGGCCGATTTGAGTGTTTCTACTACGAATTGGCATAGGGCTTTCGTAGTAGAGGGTGATACGAAGCTAATGGTGTATTACTTACTTGTTATAATAGGGCAATTTAATGCAGTCGGCTACGGGTCGACGGCTTTGCTTCTCGGCGATCAATCGGACGACAGAGGTTGTATGAGTGTCGAGTGAGAGTTCTGAGAGATTGAGTGGGTGTATATGAGGGTGTAGGAAGCGTGCAACTGGCTCTATATCAACGAATTTGAGAGACTCGGTTGTGGTGTGAATGGGATTAATTAATTGTGCAAATTGGACGACAATTGATGCGTGTTTCAGACGAATTTCAGTCGAGTATGGTCTGACGCGCAAGACCGGCTTTTCTTTACTTTAATTTTCACGAAATCAGAAGGTATGGTATGGTTTGACTTCTGCAGAGTCAAGTGGGTTCATCAGCGCGACCGTGCCTACTTCAGGCGCGACCGTGCTTAGGTCGGCAGGCGCGACCGTGCCTAGTCCTAGGCGCGACCGTGCTTGACTAGTTTTGTAGTTTTTGAGTTTTGTCAGTTTTGGTCTTCGGGGCTTGTGAGATAATTGCGTTTTTGTTTAATTTGTTATTGTAATAGAATAGTTTGTATATGTAACTGCATCGTAGTTTGTTTGTACATGAATCGAAACTGAAATGTGTTTGTTTATTGAAATCAAACGATTACATGATGAAAATCAGAAATGTTACATTAGTTGTCACTAGTGTCTCGTGGGTTCGATATCCGGACTTCCATTAGGCTTTACTTTACTCGATAGGTACACTTGCCTGTCATTGTGGTATAGTATTTAGGATATTCTAGAGTTTAACTAGAGTGTCTAGGTTAGGTTAAATTAGGTATATTTTATAGACCATACCGAGCGCATCACATCTCTACATCTATCTAAGTTGCAAGATATTATGTGGCATTTGGCCAGACGTGGCAAAATATTTTCTTTCTTTACAGACCAATATGGTCAAAATATTTGACATGGCAAAACATGCCAAAAATTCTATCTCTTTCTCTCTACTCTTTGTCATGACAATGATTGTTAAGACCTCTCCTAGTCAAGGTAAAACCCTGACCTCTCTGCCATTACTTATATGGGCACACCATGATAAGCTCTAGTACATGTGTGCATCGGGTTACTTGCATATAATATGGATATTTACAGATCACGGACAGCAGAAAAAATGAAAAATATGATTGATAGAACAACATAATATATAGGAAACTCAAAATTTTAAATTAGGGATACATATATATCCTTAACATACTAAAGCGGGTCCCATTATTGGTGTCAAACCAATAGCGATTCATACAAGCTAAATCCTCTAATCGATAATTAGGCCAAAAAAAGAACTTTAATTTAATTAATTCATTTTTTTTTCTGTCAAAATTTTCATTTTCACCCATCCAGTTTTTTATCTTGTTCTCTTTGCAAAAAAATTGATTTCTATGCACATTATTTTGATTCTTTAAATTGAAAGAAATTAGAATTCTCAATTCTCTACGACGTCTAGACGATAAAATTTTTCCAGGAACAAGCAAATCAGAATTCTTTTTGTCTCGTCATAACCATTTTCTTTCCCAAAACCTTTACTTTATGAAATCATGCCAAAAAGGCAAGGATTCATTTCTTTCTTTCTTTCAAAAAAAAATCTTTATCGTAAATCCTCGTGAAGGTTTCTTCATGGTATATCAAAGAAGATAAGGTGGTTATCTTCCTAAAGTAGTACCTCCAATAAAAATGTTCTCAGGAAAGAATGACGGGTCCAGGAGGGATTTATACACCACTCTTTCCTTAGACAGAATATTTCGTTTGCAGATAACTACATACCGATCGGATGGTTACCCAACACTTCTTTGATATCTCATGAATACTTCGTTACTTAGTTTTAAGATTTAGACATCTTTTATACATAACCTCTTACAACATGAATGCTATCTCAAATATTTAAATCAAGGTATATAACATTTATGTAAATCTTTCTAGCATGCATACCGGCCCAAAACATTTAAAGTAAAATATTTAAAAAGGGCCTCATAGAACTCACCTCTAACTTCTTTCTCCTTCAAATAATCTTTACGTGCTAATGTAAAAAACATAATGACTTGGATCAGGGTCCTAAGTCATTATAACATTACTTAATCACAAGTCTCTAGCTTAGTGAAAGTAACCAAGTCATTAGGAACTAGTCAACACCTTACATCAGAACTATCTCCTGCGTATTGGGGTCGAAAAGCTAGAAACCGGACTTCTTTACGCGAACCGGGGTTTCTGGGCACTCCTACCGAGACTACGTGTGTTTTTTTTAGAGTGTGGAATTGTGTCTAAAACCAAAATCCCGAGCTTTCTATTTATAGGCAACTTTCAGCTCCGTAACGGACCGTTAACAATGGTGACGGTCCGTCACCCAATTCTGGGCGGTGTCCGTAACGGACCGTTATCTCCCGTGACGGTCCGTCACGGGTATGAGTCACCTGCCACGCGTCAACTCTCGGATGAGCAGTCTAATTTGCGGCTGTGAAGGACCGTTACCCCTCGTGACGGTCCGTTATAGGGTTTCTATACGCCATTAGTCAGCAGACACGTGTCATTTCCTTAATGATTGTCGTGGTCAAGCCATAACGGACCGTTATGCCATGTGACGGTCAGTCACCGTCCGTAATGGACCGTTACCTATCTGTGACGGTCCGTCACAGGTCAAAAACTTCAAATTTCCATTTTTGATCCTTGAACTTTTATCTATTTACATTTTACCCCTGGGGTATCATTCATTGACTAATTTTGTCCCTCTACTTATACATCTTTATAAAAATTGGGGTGTTACAAATCTACACCCTTACAAAGGATTCGTCCCCGAAACCTATTACTTACTCGAATAAATAGGGATAGGATTGCTTCATTTCTTCCTCTGTCTCCCATGTGACTTCAGATCCCTTTCGATGTTCCATTGAACTTTCACTTGCTTAATTACTTTGTTTCGTAATCTATTTTCGTTACAGTCGAGTATAGCCGCTGGCTTCTTGACATAATTCAATCTTACGTCTACCTTTATATCATTCAGTGGTACATGAGAGGTTTAGTGTTACAATCCGACTCTTCAAAGTTAATGCCGTTAGCAATCCTGTTAAATATTATGTTAAATCCTAACCAAGTTAACCCAATTCTAAAACCAAGGGATCGTTTCTGTCAAAGCTGAAGTTACAACGGCTGGTTTTGTAAATAATCAGAAACCCTAGTAGGCACGGTCACGCCTTGTTTTGGCACGGTCGCTCCAAGTGCCTTGGCACGGTTGCGCCTCTTGTCAGTTGAAACGTAAACGCAGTCTTTAATCGCAAGTTCATTCGATTTCGTAACCGTTATGCACGTCTCATCTATTAACGACTATCATTAAAACTTTAATCCTCGTTATTACTCCGAATTAAACCCAATTATAGTCATGATTACCGTAACCGTCGACCCTTTATCAAATATCAACACATTTGATCAATTCTCGTATTACTCTTACGAATTGAACGAACACACACCTAAATCACACCTGTTGCACACTCGAATTTGGCCGAAATCGCTGCAGTGGTCGCCGGGGATCGAAGTTGACGACGGCAGAACCTGTTCTAGTCGGGAACCTTCAATTCGAGTTCGTTTCTGGTAATTTCCTTCTTGTTTACCTTCGTTTTTGCTTCATGATGAATAGCCCTATGATTATTTGGGCTTACAACATCAAATCAGTGATGAACCAATTCTAGGGTTCATCACATTCTAGGTTTAATCGATTACCAGTCCAGGCTTAATCTCAATCAAATTAACCTATACTGATAGATTTGAAATGTTATGGTTTGTAAAACCCCCATGTCCTTTTGGTCAATTGCGATCGAAACCAAAAGGATTTGGATTTATTGGGTTATTCTATTAAACCCTGTAACTGTAAGTCCTGGAGACACGGTTGTGCCGAGTTTTAGCATGGTCGTGCCTCACCCTCTGACCCGGTCGTGCCTCTTGGCTAGACCTGGTCGTGCCTCAAAACCTTAAACACGATCGTGCCTGGCTCAGACACGGTCGTGTCTAGTGATCAGCCTTGTTGTGTCTGTTTTTTTATCAACACTATCGCGCCCCTGACCAGCACGGTCACGCTCGTAAACCTAACACGGTCGTGCCTTGTCTTAGGCACGGTCGTGTGTGAGAAAACCTGTTGTCAGAATGTTTTTATTAATATTTATATTTTTATTTTCAAAACAATAATTATTATATATTATTTGTCATTTATCGCGAAACGCATTTATACTAATTAAAAAATCCGTATTTTCGTAAACTCATTCATTTACCCATTAATCTTTAGAATTATTAAAGACGTTCTAATCCTCCGTGTGTCGTCACAAATCCCATTGAGTCCCTAATAGTTAAGTTGTAATTCTAGGGCATTCGTGAGCCGTGTCAGGCTAACGCTTGAGATTTCAATCTCGTGCTTGTGTGATTACTACCTAAGCCGTTCGGGTGAGTTTTCACGGCCCCTTTTTATTGTTTTAACTTGGGGGAGAAAACATGACACAAATATTTTGAGATTATTATAATTCATATGTTATCAATGTTAAAGCTAAGCGTAACACTCTATCACTGAAAGTCCTCAACACACATCGAATCGTTAATATGGATCTTAGCGAGGTAATGTTTAGTAGTACTACTTGGTTTGAAAAATCCCACCCGTGTTAGTCACGCTAACTCGACTTGAAGTCGAACGGGTGAAATGTTAGCCTACTCACATCGCCGGGGTTGATAGACCTGGCAGGAGGCAAATAAACAAACGGTCAGCTTCGGTTGCGAGCGCTTAAGTTAAACATGATCATAGGTTAGCTACCTATAGATACATATTGAATGACTGATAATCTGGTAAACGTTTATTTATATACTGAAACCTGTGAACTCACCAACCTCGTGTTGACATCTTTTCTTACATGTTTTCTCAGGTCGCTAAGATAAGGCACAGGTGCACATATAGGACATGCATGAGATTCTTCTATTGATTGTTGTTTTATTAAATTGTTTGGACTTTGTTTTGAATTATGTTTGGTTTGGACTTTGGACTTTTTGGGCGCTTGTGTTTTGCGCATTTACTTTTCTTTACGCTTCCACATTAAACTCTGATTAATATGATATTTTCATTTTAGTCCCATGTAGAGTCGTTCGATGTAATTAATGACTGAGATCCTAGTGTGTCACCTCCCAAACGGTAAAACTCCGTTAGTGGAATTTGAGGGTGTGACAGATTGGTATCAGAGCCATTGGTTATAGAGAACTAGGATTTGCATACTAGACTATAACCTCACACGTTAGTTACATATCATGAGTGTTTTATATTGGCACTTATGTTACGTTACAGGATCTTGTCGTCAACCCCACCACCATCACCTAAGGCATCTACCTTATCATCCCCGGAGCCCAAAAGGCGCCAGACTAGTTCTAGTGACAACTCGGTGGAACAGGGTGAACCAAGTAATGCACGAGTAAGGAACACAACACTTAATTGGAGTGCATATCCGAAGATGATCCAAAGGTGGATCGAGATGGGAAACGTTCCATTACCTTACTTTGGTTCCACTTCCTCATCCGCTACTTTGCCAAGCTTGCCATGCACCATGGAACAAGCTTTTACAGCTACAATGTTTATCATAACTAAGGAGTTAAAGGAGATGAAGGAGTCCACCGATGAGATACCCGACATTATTCTAGAACGAGAGCCACAAATGGAAGAAAACAAGGAGCAAATAGAGCATCTGACCGCTGAACTAGCATTAACGGGTCAGGTCCATAACCATTAGGTGGATCGAGTTAGACATTTGGAGACGAGGGTGGACACCTCGGACCAGGATGTAGGAGGGACCCTAGAGAGAGTGACTCATCTGGAAGCCCAACTACAAGTAACAGACCATGCTGCTGAAGGACATCGAGAGAGAGTGACCCACTTAGAAGCCCAACTACAAGCAACCCTATTTCTAGAGGACATTCCACTTTCGGACGACGAAGAGGAGCCCTTCGAGGATGAGCCCTTATAGGAGGAGCCACCCGAGGAGGAACCGGTGGAGATCGACGATGCAAAATCATATGTTTCCTTCGATGACGAGGATGTTTGATGATCTTTCTATCCTATCTTTCCTTTTCATTCATGCTTCGTTTATGTTATTTCTCTTTTCAACCTAGATGGGTAAGGTTGTTCCCATTCATAAAAAGCATGAGAAGTTTAATGTTTGAGTTATTTATTTTGTAGCCTTACAATTTATTTAATTTTCAATATGTTAGATGTTGTATTTCCTTACCTGTACATAAATAATGTTTAATATGCGATATATTTCTCATTGTTTTGTATTTGTGATTGTGAAGAATCATGTCGGGAAGAGGACGTGGAGGTCGTGCTGGTGGCCGAGGTACCATCAACATGACCGCAGCTGAGCTGGCGGTACTAATCAACGATAGTGTGGCTGAGGCTCTAGCAGCACAGAAAGCTGTAGGTAAATGCTATAACTATTTGACTAGTGAGGTCAATTCATCTCTCAAAGCGCCTTTCCCAAGCTTTATAACCCCGATCCTATATTATGCTTCTAAATCTAGGTCAACAGAATCAGCAGCCAGCATGCACCTTCAAAACATTTATGGACTGTAAGCCCACACCTTTAGTGGAGCTGAAGAAGCTGTCGGACTGCTCTGTTGGTTTGAAAAAGTAGAATCGGTATTTTCCATGTGCTACTGCCCATTAGCCAATCAGGTCAAGTTCGCTTCTGGAACTTTGGAGGGCCCGACTCTTACTTGGTGGAATGCACATGTCTAGATGTTGGGTTTGGCTATGGCCAATGCACTGCCGTGGGAGGAGTTTAAGACAATGATGAAGGAGGAGTACTGTCCTCGGGATGAAATTCAAAAGTTGGAAGGAGAATTCTGGAACCTAAAGATGGAAGGTTCAGAAATTGAGCTTTACACCACTCGTTCCCATGAGCTTGCTACCATGTGCCCACACATGGTGACTCCAGACTACAAGAGGATAAAACTGTACATTGGAGGCTTAGTGCCTCAGATTCAGAGTATGGTCACCTCATCCAACCCTACCACCATCCAGCAGACGATCAGACTAGCCCACAAGCTAACCGATCAGGTGGTGACTCAAGGAACTCTACCTCTGAGGGGTTCAGTCTCTAAATCCACTGACAATCATAAGCGCAAGTTTGATCACCACTCCAACTCTCACTCCAGCTCCAAAGGACCCCAGCCCAACCAACCCTAGCAGCAGCAGCGAAAGTTTGATCATGCTAAGAACTTTAAGCAGACGACCTATTCAAGTCAAAATCAGGGTGGTTATGCGGGAAAATCTCCTAAGTGTAACAAGTGCAACTTCCATCACTTCGGGGTTTGCAACCGTTTTCAGCGGTGTGGAAAAATAGGTCATGCTGCCAAGGATTGTAGGGGTGAGTTACAAGCCAAGAAACCTTTTCAACAGCCTGGGTCTACAAAGGGTTGTTTCGAGTGTGGGAAGGAGGGACATTTTCAGAAGAATTTTCGTCAGTTAAAGAAGGGAGGTAATGGAAACCACAACCCTAATCAGAATAACAACAATGGTGGTAACAACAGCAATGGTGGAGGAAATGGTGCGAAGGGACGAGCCTTCGTGCTAGGATTTGGAGAAGCTCATTATGATCATAATGTGGTCACCGGTAAGTTCCTCTTAGATAATTACTTTGCTTCTGTCCTTTTTGACACTGGTGCTGATAGGAGTTTTATATCTAAGAAACTTAGTGATATGATAAAAAGGAACTCCAACTCTGTTAGAAGCTAAGTATATAATAGAGATAGCTGATGCACAAATAATTGAAGCAACTCACATTCTTAAGGGATGTAAGCTTGAGCTAGCTAGTCATATACTTGATATCGACCTTATGCCGGTCACACTTGGTAGTTTTGATGTAATCGTTGGAATGGATTGGTTATCTACAAACCAAGCTAAAATCATATGTCGTGAGAAAATTGTTCGCATTCCTCTCCCGAGTGGAGAAACCCTTTCCGTTCAGGGCGAAAAGGTTGGTGTAGTCATGGGCATCATATCCTTTATGAAAGCACAGAATGCCTTTGAAAATGGCATACTGCTATATTGGCTCTCATTGCTGAGCAGCCATCAGAAGAGAAGAAGATTGATGATATTCCCATCGTTCGTGAATCTCTGGAAGTATTTCCCGAGGATTTGCCTGGTCTGCCACCACACCGTCAAGTTGAATTCCAAATTGATCTACCACCCGGAGCGACACCGATCGCTCGGGCACCTTACAGACTAGCACCTAGTGAATTGCAAGAGCTGTCCACACAGTTACAGGAATTGTTGGATAAAGGTTTCATCCGACCTAGCTCATCGCCATGGGGAGCTCCGGTCCTGTTTGTCAAGAAGAAGGATGGCACATTCCGTATGTGTATCGACTACCGTGAACTATATAAACTGACAATCAAGAATCGTTATCCTTTGCCTCGTATAGATGATCTCTTTGATCAACTCCAAGGATCAAGTTTCTATTCCAAGATAGTTCTTAGGTCCGGTTACCATCAATTGAGAGTCCTAGATAAGGATATCTCTAAGACTGCTTTCAGGACAAGGTATGGCCACTACGAGTTTATGGTCATGCCTTTCGTATTAACCAACACACCTGTGGTATTCATGGACCTCATGAACCGTGTGTGTAAGCCATACCTTGATCAATTTGTTATCATTTTCATCGACGACATTGTCATTTATTCCAAAAACAAGGAGGAACATGAGGAACAAATACGCCTAATTTTGGAATTACTTAAGCAGGAGCAGCCGTATGCTAAGTTTTCCAAGTGTGAATTCTGGATCCGGGAAGTTCAATTCTTAGGACATGTGGTTAACGAGAAAGGAATACATGTCGATCCATCAAAGATAGAAGCCATCAAGAATTGGGCAGCACCGACGACTTCGACTGAGGTGCTAAAATTTTTGGGATTGGCTGGATATTACCGTCGATTCATCGAGGGATTTTCAAAAATTGCACAACCTCTCACTGCCTTAACTCAAAAGGGTAAAGCCTACAACTGGGGCGATAACCAAGAGTCAGCATTCCAACATCTTAAGCAGAAATTTGCAGTGCACCCATTCTAGCTCTTCCGGAGGGAATGTATGATTTTGTGGTGTATTGTGATGCATCCATTTAGGGTCTGGGTTGTGTTCTAATGCAATGAGAAAAGGTGATCGCATATGCTTCGCGTTAACTAAAGATTCGCACTTAAGATATGGAGACACTACTTGTACGGTACCAAGTGCACTATCTACACCGATCACAAGAGTCTTCAGGATATCTTCAAGCAGAAAGAGTTGAACATGAGACAGCGTCGTTGGGTCGAGCTCTTGAATGAATATGACTGTGCGATTCGGTATCATCCGGGTAAGGCTAATGTTGTAGCTGATGCCATAAGTCGAAAGGAAACCAAGCCCAAACGAGTTCGAGCATTACAGCTTACTATTCACCCCGAATTACCTGAAAAAATCCGTAGTGTTCAACTTGAAGCTCTGAAAGAGGAAAACCTACCGCTGGAAGGTACACGAGGTATGGAAGCACAACTCGAGGTCAAATCGGACGGTATTCGCTACTTCGCTGAGCGAATATGGGTTCCAGTATTCAGAAACTTAAGGGAACTAGTCATGGACGAAGCTCATAAATCTCGTTACTCTATTCATCCAAGTTCTAACAAGATGTATCATGACCTAAAGGTGCTGTGTTGGTGGCCAAAGATGAAGGCCGATATAGCCACCTATGTGAGCAAGTGCATGACTTGCGCGAAGTCAAAGTTGAATATCAAAAGCCTTCCGGTCTTCTCCAACAACCAGAGATTCCCATGTGGAAATGGGAACAGATATCCATTGACTTTATCACAAAATTTCCACGAACTCCTACCGGATGTGATACCATTTGGGTAATAGTCGATCGTTTAACAAAGTCCGCTCACTTCTTGGCAATCAAGGAACCAGACAAAATGGATAAGCTTACTCGTATTTACTTGAAAGAAGTAGTCTCTCGGCACAGGGTGCCAATCTCTATCATTTCGGATCATGATGCATGATTCGCCTCTCATTTCTGACAATCGTTACATAAAGCTTTAGGCACGCGTCTAGATATGAGCACAACATACCATCCTCAAACTGATGGCCAGACGGACCGTACCATTCAAACCCTGGAGGACATGCTACGAGCTTGTGTGATTGACTTTGGTAACACTTGAGAGTCTCACCACCGTTGGTGGAGTTCTCCTACAACAACAATTATCACACTAGCATCAAGGCAGCTCCATTTGAAGCACTATATGGACGGAAATGTCGTTCTCCTATTTGTTGGGCCGAGGTTGGGTATTGTCAACTTACAGGTCCTGAACTCGTACTTAAAACTTCTGAGAAAATCATTCAAATTAGAAACCGTATGGCAGCAGCTCTTGACCGTCAAAAGAGCTATGCCGATAAGCGCCATAAACCGTTAGAATTTCAAGTAAGGGATATGGTATTGTTAAAAGTCTCACCTTGGAAGGGTGTCATTCGTTTTGGGAAATGAGGCAAGCTGAATCCTCGTTATGTTGGATCATTCAAGATAGTGAAGAGAATTGGTCCAGTAGCGTATCAACTGGACCTACCTGAAGGACTTAGTGGTGTACACAACGTCTTTCACGTCTCAAACTTGAAGAAATGTCTAGCTGACGAGTCACTCGCGGTTCCTCTTGAGGAAGTACACATTGATGAACAGTTACGCTTCATCGAAGAACCCGTGGAAATTATGGATAGGGAAGTCAAAACGTTAAAACGCAGTAAAATCCCTATTGTCAGAGTCCGTTGGAACTCGAAACGCGGACCGAAATTCACGTGGGAGCGTGAGGATCAGATGATGCGCAAGTATCCTAATCTGTTCAAGCACTCCATGTCAAGCTGTTAAGGTACTATTTTAATTTTTGGGACGCAAATTCTTTCAACTAGGGGATGATGTGAGAATCCGACTCTTCAAAGTTAACGCCGTTAGCAATCCTATTAAATATTCTGTTAAATCCTAACCAAGTTAACCCAATTCTAAAACCAAGGGATCGTTTCTGTCAAAGATGAAGTTACAAGGGCTGGTTTTGTAAATAACCAGAAACCCTAGTAGGCACGGTCGCGCCTCTTGTCAGTTTAAACGTAAACGCAGTATTTAATCGCAAGTTCGTTCGATTTCGTAACCTTTATGCACGTCTCATCTATTAACGACCATCATTAAAACTTTAATCCTCGTTATTACTCCGAATTAAACCCATTATAGTCATGATTACCGTAACCGTCGACCCTTTATCAAATATCAACACATTTGATCAATTCTCGTATTACTCTCACGAATTGAACGAACACACACCTAAATCGCACCTGTTAGAACCTGTTGCACACTCGAATTTGGCCGAAATAGCTGTAGTGGTCGCCGGGGATCGAAGTCGACGAAGGCAGAACCTGTTCTAGTCGGGAACCTTCAATTCGAGTTCGTTTCTGGTAATTTTCTTCTTGTTTACCTTCGTTTTTACTTCATAATGAATAGCCCTATGATTATTTAGGCTTACAACATCAAATCGGTGATGAACCAATTCTAGGGTTCATCACATTCTAGGTTTAATCGATTACCAGTCCAGGCTTAATCTCAATCAAATTAACCTATACTGATAGATTCGAAGTGTTCTGTTTTGTAAAACCCCCATGTCCTTTTGGTCAATCACGATCGAAACCAAACGGATTTGGATTTATTGGGTTATTCTGTTAAACCCTGTAACTGTAAATCTAGGAGACACGGTCGTGCCGAGTTTTAGCACGGTTGTGCCTCACCCCCTGACCCGGTCGTGCCTCTTTGCTAGACCTGGTCGTGCCTCAAAACCTTAGACACGCTCGTGCTTGGCTCAGACACGCTCGTGCCTAGTGATCAACCTTGTTGTGTCTTCTTTTTTATCAACACTGTCGCGCCCCTAACCAGCACGGTCACGCTCGTAACCCTAACACGGTCGTGCCTTGTCTTAGGCACTGTCGTGTGTGAGAAAACCTGTTGTCAGAATGTTTTTATTAATATTTATATTTTTATTTTCAAAACAATAATTATTATATATTATTTGTCATTTATCGCGAAACGCATTTATACTAATTTAAAAATCCGTATTTCCGTAAACTCGTTCGTTTACCCATTAATCTTTAGAATATTTAAAGACGTTCTAATCCTCCGTGTGTCGTCACAAATCCCATTGAGTCCCTAACAATGATGTTGTAATTCTAGGGAATTCGTGAGCCGTGTCAGGCTAACGCTTGAGATTTCATTCTCGTGCTTGTGTGATTACTACCTACGCCGTTCGGGTGAGTTTTCACGACCCCTTTTTACTGTTTTAACTCGGGGGAGAAAACATGACACAAACATTTTGAGATTTTTATAATTCATATGTTATCAATGTTAAAGCTAAGCGTAACACGCTATCACTAAAAGTCCTCAACACGCATTGAACCGTTAATATGGATCTTAGCGAGGTAATGTTTAGTAGTACTACTGGGTTTGACAAATCCCACCCGCGTTAGTCGCGCTAACTCGACTTGAAGTCGAACGGGTGAAATGTTAGACTACTCAATCGTCGAGGTTGATAGACCTAGCCGGAGGCAAATAAACAAACAGTCAGCTTCGGTTGCGAGCGCTTAAGTTAAACATGATCATAGGTTAACTACCTATAGATACATATTGAATGATCGATAATCTGGTAAACGTTTATTTATATACTGAAACCTGTGAACTCACCAACCTCGTGTTGACATCTTTTATTACATGTTTTCTCAGGTCGCTAAAATAAGGCACATGTGCACATATAGGACATGCATGGGATTCTTCTATTGATTTTTGTTTTATTAAATTGTCTGGACTTTGTTTCGAATTATGTTTGGTTTGGACTTTGGACTTTTTGGGCGCGTGTGTTTTGCGCATTTAATTTTCTTTACGCTTCCGCATTAAACTCTGATTAATATGATATTTTAATTTTAGTCCCATGTAGAGTCATTCGATGTAACTAATGACTGAGATCCTGGTGTGTCACCTCCCAAACGGTAAAACTCTGTTAGTGGAAGTTAGGGGTGTGACATTTAGTCTGCCAGACACTTTGGCAAGTACGATTCATGGAACGTTGGGTGGATTCCACTCAATTCTTCTGGTAATTCTAGTCTATATGCAACCTTCCCTACTTGAGTCACAATCTTAAATTGTCCAATAAATCTTGGACTCAACTTCCCTCTCTTTCTGAAACTTATAATTCCCTTCCACGGAGATACTTTCAACATGTAACATCCCGAAAATTATAAACGACAATAAATGAAAACGGGTTAAACACGAGACGAATAGAATAAACGAGCGTGGAATGGGCCGGCTATGGGCTTGCGCGTGTATGGGCTCAAGGGTAGTCTCTACCTATAAATACCCTAGCCCATCTCTTTTCTCTCATTTGCAACATCTAGAGAGAAAAAATGTAGAGAGAGAAAGTTAGCGGATTGACCCGAGATTCTAGCAAAGTGTTGCTCCATAGCTCGTGACAGGAACTTCCGAATCAGAAGCTCGATACAGGTGATGATCTGGCCTAGATCTGAGTTTTTGTTCGTTTTGGGGATTTTCGGGTTTTGGATGAAAAGGTAACGTTTTTACGGATGAAACTGGAAGAAAAACATAAATTTGAGTTCTTAAACGAAAAGCAAACGTTTTGAATGTAAACAAGTTAGGGATCTTGAAGTGATCAGATCCGCATGCGAAAGTTAGGGTTTTTGCGGGGAAGCAGGTCCTGAGTACTTATCAAGTACGCAAGAAGCAGATCATGCGTACTTATCAAGTACGCAAGAAAAAGGTTCTGCGTACTTATCAAGTATGCATGAAGCAAAGCCTACGTACTTATCAAGTATGCATGAAGCAAAGCATGCGTACTTATCAAGTACGCATGAAACGAAATGAAAGAATCTGCCACGAAATGAACGAATCTGCCACGAGTGATGTAAAGGCGGTAACGGTTATTTTTATGAAAGTCACGAAATGAACGAATATGCCACGAGTTCCTACGGGAACTAAGGTATGCATGAATGGGCCTTACCCTTATGGGGGCCTTTGTGGCTGGCTAACGGTTGTACAACAGGGTGGATAAAGGGGTGACGACGGTCACCATGGGATTATTGGGATCCCTATTGAAGGTACTAATCCCTGCGAGGGAACAGTGCTTAAGGTGAAGTTACGTGCTGTCCTTTGGGACGCCGTGCTTAAGGTGAAGGTGCGTGTTTCCTTTTGATACCGTTCCTAAGGTTCTGGTGTCGAACGGCTTTGGGGTATCGAGCCCTAGGTTTTTCTGCCTACAGGTAAAGTACGGTGTCGAAGGGCCTAGTGGTGGCGTGCCTCGGGGTTTCTCCGCCAATATGCGTTGAATGGAATTGGCGGTTACGAAAAGGCGCAGATTCGGTTCATGTTGACTTATGTTATGATGATACGATTACAAGGTTTTGATGATGTTAAGTTATTGCATGTTTTTACGTACGGTTTTATTAAATGAATGAATGTTATGTTTTTGGCAAATGTAAATGTTAAAGTTTTATGTAATGCTTGAACTCACCAGCGTAACTAACTTTTTAGTATGCACATTCAGGTTAAATCAGGTATGGACGATGGACGGTGATGCTTGGCAAGCAAGAAGAGTTACCCGGTTGATCATGAAGACTGGCATCCCGTTATGAGTTGTTTATGTTATGTTTATGTATTTGACAATGTTACGCTTCCGCATGTTTGAATAAGTTTTAATTATGATGAATGAATGATTCTGCTGCGTTATTTGATATTCAAGTTTAATAACTGCTTGTAAATGAGTAAATCCAACAAGTGAGGCCTCCCGGGTTTGGGGCCTTACACAAGAGAACGTAATCTCCAACTTGGAACTCTATTGATCTTCGCCTTTTGTCTGCATAAGACTTTTATCTGTCCTGAGCTGCTTTTAGATGAGCTTTAATGTGATCTAACTTTATACCCATCTCTTGGACAATTTCTTTGCTTCCCAACTCTTTATGTCCAACTTCTCCCCAACATATGAGAGTTCTACACCTTTTTCCGTACAACATTTCATATTGTGGCATGCCAATACTTGCATGATAACTGTTGTTTTATGAGAACTCTACCAAAGGTAGTTGACTATCCCAACTTCCATCGAAGTCAATAATGCAAGTACGCAGTGTATTGTTCTTTCACTTTGACTGTCTGTTTGAGGATGATATGTCGTGCTAATCAATAACTTAGTTCCCATTTCTTCATGGAACTTCTTCCAAAAATGTGATGCAAAACGTGTGTCTCTATCAGATACAATTGAAACAGGCACTCTATGCCGTGAAAAAATTTCTTTGATAAATGCCTCTGCTAATTTTTTTGAAGAGTAGGTCTCACGCATCGGTAAGAAGTGAACACTCTTAGTCAGTCTATCAACTATCACCCATATGGTATCATAACCTTTAGCTATTTACAGTAGCTTTGTTATGAAGTTCATAGTGATATGTTCCCACTTCCACTCTGGAATCTCTAGTGGCTGCAATCTGCCATAAGGCTTTTGATGCTCTGCTTTAACTTGAGAACAAGTCAAGCATTTAGCCACGTATTTCATGATATCGAATTTCATACCGGGCCACCAATAATCTTGGCGTAGATCTTGGTACATCTTTTTAGTACCCGGATGAATCGAATATCGTGATTTTTGAGCTTTGTCCAGAATTCTAACTCTGTATTCACCCATATGTGGTATCGACATATGGCCAAATTGAATTTTAACTCCATACTCAATTTCTTCCAGATATTTTTCTCTGTACGCCTAGCCATGAAACCTTATTATCATAAGCTTGTAAAGAGATCAAATCTCCACCAATTAACATAAAAACAACATAACCAAGAGGTCTTTAGTTGGATTGTAATGGGGCTTAAGGTTCCGGGTATGGAAAGAGATTTAAAAGTGGCTAAGTGTGAAAATTTTTGGTTTAGACAAGTTAAATAAAACAAAAACTGCTAAACTGAAATAATATAAAAAATATCAAACTATTTTATTTTATCTTTAGATCACTTCGATCTGTATTTCTCTATCTTCTTTTTTTTTTCAACACAACTAATTTTATGCTGGAATAATAACTAACTTTATTTACAGAACCACCACAATTTAAAAACTACCTAAAACTGAAAATAACACAAGGGTTAAAAATAAAAAAAAAGCTTAAAAAGGTTTTAGGGTTAATTTACATGGGTTTATACCAAATGAAAGGTAAATGTCTCAAACTTGGTTCATTAGGTGATAGTTTCGGGGTATGGGAAAACAAAAGAAAAGGCTAAACAAAAGGGTAAATCATAATGTCTATGTCATTTTATGCAATTAACTAGGTTATAAACCCGTGCACTACACGGGTTGGACAATAAAAAAGACAAAATTCATAATTGTAAGTAATTTTCATAACTGAAATTACGTAATAGCATATAATATTTCCAAATGAAAAGTTACAACAATATTTCATAAATCTGAATACTTCTTTGTATACAACGTTTGATGTAAGGTAGAGATTAGGGGTTGTAAGCATTTCAATACAATTTAGGCAAGTTTTGAGCCAATTTTCCGGTTCCATTTTTAACTAAGCTTTTAAATTTACCGAACCAACAACAAAATCGACCCATTTTAAAGTAAAAATATCAAAGTTGCCCCCTAAAAACTATCATTTCTATGAAAGTACGGAAATAACTGAGCATACCAAAAGTATGATTGCATATTCGGGTGAAATATCTTGATGGGTACAATAGAGTCCTACAACCAAACAAATAAAAAAAAGGATATCAAGTCTCTAGACATAAAAACTACAAAGACAATTTAGATTTATATTTAGTTCCACACTTGATAATGCAAAACTTAACAGTGATAAACAACCGGTAAGAATAGTGAATACTTCTCATTGGGGGCAACCCTAAGTCAACATATGATAAAAGCATACAACCGGCAGGGACAAAAATGCAATTGTTTGGCATATATTACGCACCTGCACGAAAAACAATTAGGCATAGAAGTTGATTCTAAGAATGATTTAACATATATTACGTAAATCCGTGGGTCAGGCGGGTTTGGTAACGATTCAAAACACTAAAATTTGTGTGGGTCAAAAATATAGGGTAAGGTTGACCAGACATTTTTACAAGATTCCTTTTTAACTGAATATATGCTCAAAAGGCTAAGATCTTTATGTGATTGAACATTAAAACTCACTTGCAGATGGCTTTTTACTTCATCATTGGTAAGGCCTTCAAGCTGCATAAGCTCTCTAATTTGTTTAGGAGTGGCAGGTGCAAAAGATTCAACAAAGTAATAATTTAAAATACGATCAAAGAAATGTTCCAGCTGAACCATTGGAACATGCAATTTGACTTACATAAAGCTGCAAATTAGTTAGACGAATCATTTGCAAAAAAAATACATATGAAATAAATGTATTTCTCTATGTAATTTTGACGACAATGAAAAGATCTTTCATATATATATAAACATTTTTTCCTTTACAAAAGCTATAATATACATAAACCAAGAAACCTTGTGGTTAGAAGCTCACAAACACCGTGTCTAAAAATCTAAAACGTGTCAAGTAATAATGTATATAGACATAGTTTAGTTGATACTGTTGTAAATATATCTAAAAATGTATTTTTAAATGAAAATGGATTTTAATATGTATAAACAATCATGGTTATTATAAATAAGATAAAAATCGTATTAAATACATTACAGCAAAACATTTAGCTGTAATCAATTGATGGATTGTTAGAACATAGAATGACTACAAAATCCATTTACATGAATTGATTTGCAAGTTAAAAATCAACATGTAACATCCCGAAAATAATAAACGACAATAAATAAAAACGGGTTATACGCGAGACGAACGGAATAAACAAGCGTGGAATGGGCCGGCTATGGGCTTGCGCGCGTATCGGCTCAAGGGTAGTCTCTCCCTATAAATACCCTAGCCACTCTCTTTTCTCTCATTTGCAACATCTAGAGAGAGAAACCGTAGAGAGAGAAAATTGGTGGATCGACCCGAGATTCCAGCAAAGTGTTGCTCCATAGCTCGTGAGAGGAACCTCCGAATCCGAAGCTCGATACAGGTAACGATCTGGCCTAGATCTGAGTTTTTGTTTGTTTTGGGGTTTTTCGGGTTTTGGATGAAAAGGTAACATTTTTATGGATGAAACTTGAAGAAAAACATAGATTTGAGTTCTTAAACGAAAAGCAAACGTTTTGAATGTAAACAAGTTCAGGATCTTGACGTGATCAGATCCGCATACGAAAGTTAGGGTTTTTACGGGGAAGCTGGTCGTGCGTACTTATCATGTACGCAAGAAGCAGGTCCTGCGTACTTATCATGTACGCAAGAAGCAGATCCTGCGTACTTATCAAGTACGTAAGAAGAAGGTTCTGCGTACTTATCAAGTACGCATGAAGCAAAGCCTACGTACTTATCAAGTATCCATGAAACGAAGTCTGCGCACTTATTAAGTACGCAAGAACAAGGCCCTGCGCACTTGCTAAGTGTGCAGGCATCAGGCTGGTTAGTAAAGTCAGTATATTCGCCTAATTCAGAATGGTTAAACCGTTAGAGTCGGGATTAGGTCTGATGTGTATTTAACTAATCAATTCAGATCGGAAGTGACGTTGTTGGACATTTGTTTAGGACAACCCAGATTAGCTTATCAGGTGATTTCTAGAGCCCTCTTTTAAATGTTTTATTAATGTTTTGGGGTAGTGTGCATACTTACGAAATGATGTTTAACGAAAGGATGATTTATGAAATGATGTTTACGAAAGGAAAGTTGAAATGTGTTTATGAAGTGTTTTGCCAAAGAGGTTTATGAATGGTTTACAAACGGTTTAATGATGAAATTTTTTATAATAAAATGTACGAATGCTTTAACTGAATGATGTAAAGGCGGTAACGGTTATTTTTATGAAAGTCACAAAATGAACGAATCTGCCACGAGTTCCTACGGGAACTAAGGTGTGTATGCATGAATGGGCCTTACCCTTATGGGGGCCTTCGTGGCTGGCTAATGGTTATACAACTAGGTGGATAAAGGGGTGACGACGGTCACCATGGGATTACCGGGATCCCTATTGAAGGTACTAATCCATGCGAGGGAACAATGCTTAAGGTGAAGGTATGTGCTGCCCTTTGGGATGCCGTGCATAAGGTGAAGGTGCGTGTATCCTTGTGATACCGTTCCTAAGGTTCTGGTGTCGAACTACTTAGCAAGTACGCAAAGGTATTCTTGCGTACTTTCTAAGTACGCAGGAACTATCTCCTGACACTTAGAGAAAATTGCAACAATCAATATGTAAAAGTAAATACAACTCGATTACTAATACATACAGACACTTACAAACAAAGACAAATACAAACATGAAAGTACTAAACTAAGACTCTATCTATCCATAATATATCCAGAGTGTTTGTCACAGGAAAGTGCTTCAACAAACTCCCCCTTGACAACAGCTCTGGATCATCTTCGATCTTTAGTCTTGAGTCTTCGGTCTTCAGTCTTCACAGCTATGCATCTTTAGCTTCCATCTTCTTCTTATAGTCAAGCCAGAACTTGATCACCTTGTCATATTTAGAAACAAGTAATTTCGTCCACTCGCCAGTATGCATGCAATACCTGTCTGCTAGTGCCTCCAGATCTTTCACAGAGAAGTTAATGAAGCAGACTTCATCAAATACTGTGATTAGTTCCCTCGGCACTAAGCATCCACTTTCTGACCTCACCTTTCCAATCACCACAGCCTCGCCCGTATTTGGATCTACGTACCAGTAACCACATGTCACCAAGAATATCCCGAGATAACTTGCTCAAGGGAATCTTAGTTTCACATAGCACTGGCTTGTATACCAATTTCTTTAAAAATTTCTTAGTCACAGGATGTCTTGCTATCTTATCCTTGACTCTCTTGGGCACTTGAGGCTTGAACACTTCGAACTTCCCAGATCTTGCTTCCCGTTGTAGAACCACCCACAAACCCATCACCACTGCATGATTAGAATGACCCAGCTGCTCTCGGTTTGCTAGGTTCACAAGGTCGTATTTGGGTAAGGAGTTGAACGCTTCTCTGGTTGGTTTCAAGTATTGAACCCCTCCAGATCTTTTGATTGCGAACAACTGCTTATCCTCCTCGAACCTTACAACCAAGATCATCACTGTTGCCCCTTGTGTGTCTATGATAGACGTCTTCTGCCAAACATGAGCTGGACCCTTAGATGAAGTAGAAGGCATATCTTTTTCTTTTGGTGCCTCCGGATCCACAGGTGTAGGGTCGACTGGGGAGGCTTCAGTCGAGGCTTCCACATTACTAGCATACTCGACTGAACCTGTGTCGAGCTGAGTTTCGAAGGATGGAAATTCAAAGATCTCTCCATCTTCTAACTCGTACTCTCCTTCCCCGTCGCCCTTGGGAATTTCAATCACTACATCCTCATCATCTTCATCCCAATCATCACCAGAGTCGATCTCTCCTTCTTTTAGATTAAAGAGAGCATCGATTTGTGCTTCCTTGGAATAGTCAGGCTCTAGGTATAAGATCTCATCATCAGATAGATCCTTAAGAACATCAGCCACTGACTTTCCTTTGTCACCACCACCATAGGTATCACCACCCTCTTGATGAGTATACTCCCCCTGAGCCATTGGAATAGCAGAGATGGGCACAATTGCTAAATCTTGGTGCTCACCTCCACTAGGACCAGCTTCGGGATCCTTGTCTTTGTCGTCATCCTTAGTCAAGTCAACAGGATGACAATCCTCATCACCAACTGTTTTCTCCTTCTCTTTCTCTTTCTCTTTCTCTTTCTCCCCCTTGAGCATCAAGCTTCTTGGTCAGGTCAGCAATTAGTTTGACCATCAGCTCATGCTCTTTCTGTTGAGTATCAAACCTCAGCTCTAGAGATGACCTGTTACCCAGAATCATTTCATTTATCCTGATTAGAAGCTCGTTCTGGGCCATGACATTCTTCAGTCTCTCTTCAGTCCCCGTTCTCTAGCTTCTCAGAATCCTAACTGCATCCACCAATGAATTAATCTGTGCTTGTTGAGCGTCAGATTCCTCCTTTGACTTCCGAATAGTTTCCCATAATCCAGCAACTTGGGTTTCCAGAACATCTATCCTTGCATCATTAGGATCAAGATGTCTGGATGATGACGCTTCGGCATTGTGAATTAGGGAGTAGAAGATGGTGTTGAAGTCAAACCCTTGAGTAAATTCCCCATAGTTGAAGGGTTGACTTAAAGGTTCAATGGTGGTTGTTGGGATTATGGATGTGATGACAGTTGTAGGTGTTATGGAAGGGGTGATGGTGACTGACTCCGTGAAAATTGGAGTAGTCACCGCCACCTGGGCAGATGTGATAGGGAGGTCACTAGCACAGGAACCTCCTCTGTGACTGAAGTGACTACCACGTCAGGTTGTACCTGTGGCCTCCTCTATCTTTGGTATAACTGCTGTGAAGGTGGGGTGGAAGCTGAGTCAGAACTCGCAGCTGAAACTTGTACTTATTGCTGAAGACTCACCACCACCTCACTAGGAATAGGTTGTAGCTGCCTATCCCCCCTGTTCTTATGAACACTTTCACGTCTTTGCCTTTGAATAGCAGCGTCAGAGTCAGAATCTGGCTCATATTCGCTGCTAGAGGACTGTCGCTTTCTCTTCGAGGACGACTCAGGTAGGGTTACCTTTGCCGTTCTCCTTGGGTGTGCCTGAGATGGTGCATCATCGGAATCAGAAGAATCAGACTCAGTCTCTTCCGAGTCGGATCCCTCAGCACCATCATGTCCTCCTTATTCGTCTCCATTATCAGACGATCCATCTTCACTTTCATCTTCCTCTTCTTGTTGTTGTTGTTCATCTGAATGCTCACTCAATTCTGGCTCTGAATCGTGACTATACCATTTCCAGTCACCTGATGCCACGTACGCTTCATTTATAAGGTGGAGAAAGAGTGTTGTGTGCTCAGGGGTAGGATCTACACTGCCTGGCTTAAAGAATTGTGCGAACACCCTCTTGTCCACCCTTTTCAATTGCAATCTCTCCCCTGTAGCAGGTAGGTTTGGCAACGCATCATTTATCTGAAGTTGCACAAACCTAGGGTATAATAAGAACCTGGACCTCTCAGCTGTGTTGATCTGGTCATTGATGGCTTTAAAGATGTAGCGTGAGAAGTTGTAGCCCTTATTGAGAGATAAGCCAACCATGGCTGCAGCAAGGTCATGACCCATGGCATCCTTTCCAGCTTTTCTTGAGGAGATGCACATGATCATGACGTGGGCAAAATATCTCCATTGGTCAAGCACCCACATTTTCTTATACGAAGCATAGTCTCTCGCCCCGACATATCCCATTCTTTGCCTCCAACAGCCATCCACAAAGTAGTCTGGATAGGCTGTCGGGTCGGTTGAGAGATCTCGGAATTGCAGGACCCTTCTAATTGTATCTTCAGAGAAGGCGATGTCATGACCAGCCACGGTAGCCCTTATAACATTGGTGGTTATCGTGCAATCATGCTCCGCCGTCTCCCAAAATTGCTCCAGATAGGGTCTTGAAACGATCGGTATGCAGAAATAGCGTAGCTGATTCTTGAACAGTTCAAGAAGTCAACTATCTCGCGGTACTGAAGCGCTGCACCCTTCCATTCTGGTTGAGTATTAGCTAACAGATTGAATTCGTTAGTAAACGCCCGAGCCATAATCTGCAAAGACACACAGAAAACATAATCAGAACAACAAGTTTCATTGGAAATGAATAAACATGACGCAGTATAGCAGTTACTCTTTGAACTGAGATTTCAGACTTAGAAATTTTCCCAAGTGTTGGTCCTGCGTACTTAGCAAGTACGCATGAATTTCCTCTTGCGTACTTAACAAGTACGCATGAATTACTTCTTGCGTACTTGCTAAGTGCGCAAGAACTACACTTGTTCAAAATTCCAGAAGTTTGAAAAATTCAACTGATGTTTAAATAACGGTTAGATTAGGTCACCACAAGGTCAGAATCTATGATTCTAGCCTATGGGACCAACATCTATACCAAACACTTGCTACACTCGTCAAATTTTGACCTAAATGATGACCGAAGATGAACCGACGGTCAACCCAAGCCCAAGGTCAAAATCAAAGATTAAGCGGACGATTAAGAACAGATTAAGGGTCTATTACATGTTCTAATCAAGTTTTAAATGTAAGGATTTACCCAAACAACCCAAAATTTGACTAAAACTCTCGATTTAAACCCTAAGTTTTTGTCTCAGAATCGGTCCAAAATCGCGACTATTGCGGATGGATTGAGTCTAGATTCTCACCGATTGATTGCTACACTATGATGATACTAGAGATGGGACGAGAAATTAGTTTGGGACACTTGAATTTTTGAGTATGATTTGGAGAGGGAAAATGAGCAGATGTACTTAAGTTTGAATGAGATAACATCTGAAAATTTTCTAAGTCCTGCTTATATACCCAACACCAAACGGTCGTGCGTACTTGCTAAGTGCGCAAGATTTAACTCTTACGTACTTAGAAGTGCGCAAGACTTAACTCTTGCGTACTTGTTAAGTACGCAAGGCTTACTTCATGCGCACTTGTCAAGTGCGCAAAGTTTCAACTCAAATTATGAAGATTTTCAAGTCAAATAATGAACAAGATAAAACATATTCAATCAAGAGGATTCAAAATCAATTTAGGAAGGTTAAACACAAATATTTTTGGTTTTTCTGATTAAGATTGAACTGTTCAAAATCTTAAAATCTTTTTGATCTTTTCCAAATAGAAATATACACGTATTTACACAAACGAATTTTGATCAAAGACACGAGCAGATGATCATATCAGGCTAACTTATAGTAAAAACGATACAATATAAACATCAAAGAATATGGGATCATGTCATGGATTACTATTTATTCATACATAATAAGCACATAAACAAGTAATTCAAGTTAACAATATTATAAGATTTGAAACTATAAGCATATTTGCATCACGTTCTTGTGTATTAAGGTTTTAATTATAAAATATACAACGTGTACCCCACTGATATACTACAGCAATATAAATTGCACTATCTCAAGGCATCTAGGATTTTCTCAATGATTTTCTAAATTTTTAGAACGAAGCTACATCAATTAGCACAGGAAAAATCAAGCAGAATCCATAAGGATTATCATGAATCATAAGATTCAGAATCGAGTGATTCATATGTCTTGGTTTCATTTGATTTCTTCATTGAATATCGGTATGATGATTCAGGATAATGAGTATGGTGTTTGAATAAGGTAAGGGAATCCAACTTTTATATGGATTTGATTTCAATGAATCAGGAGTGATTCAAGGGTGAATACATGCTCAACGGTTGATGTAGAGACATGTCTTGATTCAGTCTCTCCTTGCATACTTGTGAGTATGGGAAGTGAGATGAACCGCATTAATTGTGCTAACGACATAACCCGAAACTGATCTCAAAAGAAAATTATTGCCAAAATCTAACATCTTTTATCTGATAATGATCTTTTTTATTCTTTTACACACACACACTAGCAAACATGGGTTCAAATCACAGTTGTAATTTTAGATTAAGTTTCCACGCTACTAGTGATTCAAAGACGCATACAGCCTACTGACAATTTAAATTACTTGTAAATAAGCAGATTAAAAATATAATAATTTAAACAATTAAGTAAGCATGAGGCAATCATTTCCCATATGAGCAGTCTATGACGTTTAGATCATTTCTGATGTACTATCATTTCCTCTTTGCTCAAGTTAACTTTGAAATTTTGTCCATTTTCTATTTTGTTTTTGATTTTGTAAAATATTTTAAAAACTAAAAGAACTATACAGAAAATTTAAAAGAAATAAAATTTAACTTTCATGAATTGAATTGATTTGAGAAAACAAGTTTTCACTCAGGATTGAACATTCCTATCAAGTTGACAAGATGCTCAAAACGGGATCGATCAAAAGCCTTTGTGAAAAGGCCAGCAAAATTGTCATCCGTGTGAACTTTTACAAGTTCAATTAAATGCTTTTCAGCACAATCACGGATGAAATGATGGCGAATTTCAATATGTTTAGTTTTGGAATGTTTCACCGGGTTATTTGTGACGGACATGGTGGCATTGTTGTCAATGAATAAAGGAGTTCCAGTGAATTTTAATCCATAGTCTCTCAATTGCTGCTGAATCCACAATATCTGAGAGCAACCGCTCGCCACAGCAATGTATTCTGCTTCACAAGTTGAGACAGAAACAGTTGACTGCTTCTTACACTGCCAGGAAACCAGTCTGTCTCCTAAGAATTGACATCCAACAGAAGTTGACTTTCTGTCGAGGTTACAACCGCCATAGTCTGAATCAGTGTAGGCTTTGAAGTCGAATGACTGCTGCTTAGAGTACCAAATACCCAATCGAGGTTTCCCTTTCAAATATCTGAAAATTCTCTTCACGGCTATCATATGTGACTCCTTCGGTTGAGACTGAAACCTTGAGCACAAGCACACAGCAAACATTATATCGGGTCTTGAAGCTGTGAGATACATAAGTGATCCGATCAACCCACAGTACAATCTGCAATCCACATCCTTTCCATCTTTGTCAGGATGCAGACCATGATTGACTGGGATAGGTGTGCCATAAGTACTGCTATCATTCATCTTGTATTTTGACAAGATGTCCTGCACATACATTGTTTGATGTAGATAAATCCCATCCTCTCTTTGACTGACTTGCAGACCCAGGAAGAATGACAATTCACCCATGTTACTCATTTCAAACTTGGACTTCATCACCAATTCGAATTCCCTACACATCCCTTCATTGGTAGATCCAAAAATAATGTCGTCGACGTAGACTTGTACAAGAAGAATGTCACCTCCTGCTTTCCTAATGAAGAGGGTCGAGTCAATCTGTCCACGGTCAAAACCATTAGACAATAGATGCTTAGATAATGTCTCATACCATGCCCGCGGTGCTTGATGAAGACCATAAAGTGCTTTGTCGAGCTTATACACTTTATTGATATTATGCAGATCTTCAAAGCCGGGAGGTTGAGTGACATAGACCTCTTCATGAACTTTTCCATATAGAAAAGCACTCTTCACATCAAGTTGATTGACCTTGAAGCCGACATATGTGGCATAAGCCAAGAACAGTCGAATGGCCTCGATTCTAGCAACTGGGGCATATATTTCCGTGTAATGCAAGCCCTCGTGTTGGTAAAAACCCTGAACAACCAATCTTGCTTTGTTCTTCACAACCACATGACGATCACCCGTCTTGCATTTGAACACCTATCTGGTTCCAATTTGCTGAAAGCCTTTTGGCAAGTCAACCAAATCCCACACGTGCAACTTTTGGAATTGAGACAATTCATCTTGCATCGCCTTAATCCAGCAGTTGTCAGTGAGAGCCTCCTTTACATTCTTCGGCACTAACTGGGACACGAATGCAACATGCAAACATGTTTCCATGACACCAGTGTCAAGTATCTCCGAGTAAAGACCAGTGTTCTCAGTGATAGTTCGATGACGAGTCTGAACACCGGCATGAGGATCACCAATAATGTTGCCAATTGGATGATTCTTATGCACTCTCGCCTCCGGTACATTCGGTTCCTGAATTTCTGAATCGAGATTTGTGCTTAACTCCCCCATTTCTTGTGTTCCAGAAGAAGAGGATTCAATGTTAATTGGATCAGCTGGAGCTTCATTTCCTACAGATGTGTTAGGATTAGCTTGAGCGTCATCTCCATTAACATGAACATCTTCACTGTTATCACCATTAAGAGTTCCAGATGCAGACGCATCATTGGAATTAGGAGTTACAATCAGTATAGTAGTACGAGTAGAGAAACTGGAGTCATCGCCGCCACCCAATAATCCATAAACATTTGCGGCGTCATCTGCAGATAGATCAGGAAGATTGAATGACTTGAATAGCGCATCATAATTAAAACCCCAAGCTGGACCTGTTGGTTCTGATGGAATGTTGTGTTTACTGCAATACACTTCAAACCATTCCTCGACATTACGAGTTCCTATGTTGTACACTCTCTTGCAAGGCGAGTTGGCAACGTATCCTAAGAAGATTCCTTCCACCGCTTTTGCATGAAACTTAGACTGACGGTCTTTGTACTGAAGCAACAAGGAACAGGGACTACCAAAAGGAACTAGGTAATCAAAATTGGGAAGTCGATTGTTGATCAACTCGTAACAAGTCTTGTCGTGCCTCTTCACAACCAGAACTCTGTTTAAGACGTGACAAGATGTATTAACTGCTTCTGCCCAAAACGTGACAGGAATCTTTTCATCCGACAGCATAGTCCTTGCAGTCTCAATCAGTGTTCTGTTCTTTCGTTCTGCAACTCCATTCTGCTGAGGTGTATACGGGGCGCTGAATTCGTGACGAATCCCCTTCTTGAGACAAAAAAGTTCCATCAAATTATTCTTGAACTAAGTTCCGTTGTCACTCCTTATTCTTCTAACCTTTAGCTTGCAAAGAGATTCCAAGCTCAGGATCAAGTATTGAAGAATATCAGCAGTCTCGTCCTTAGTACCTAAAAAATGCACCCAAGAAAATCGTGAGAAATCATCAGTTACAACCAGACATAAAGACTTACCTCCAATACTCCTGATACTTATGGGGCCAAACAGATCCATGTGTAATAGCTCCAAAGGGGTATCAATGGAGTTTTGGAGCTTGGGCTTTTGAGACTTCCGCTGTTGTTTGCCCTTTTTACAAGGCATACAGTCATCTGCAACGGTAAATCTCAGCTTAGGAACCCCGGTTACCAAACCGTTTCGGACAAGATGGTTCATTTTATGATACGAAATATGTTCGAGTTTCCTATGCCACAAGATAGAGTCAAGCTCTGTCGCTTTGGTAAGCAAACAAGTAGCAACTGATGAGGTGGTTGTTGCCACGCTCATATCGATCTGATAGGTGTCGTTTGTCCTTGGCGCTCTCATCAGAATCCAGTCTTCAGGAACTTCAAAACCAGGCTTGAGAATCAAGCATTCATTCTTATCAAACATCACCAAGTACTCCTTGTCGCACATTTGGGAGACACTCAGCAGGTTATGCTTCAGCTGCTCGCAAAAGTTGACATTGTCAAAACTGACACAACCATTTGATACAACGCCTTGACACGTGATACTACCGCCTTTCTCTCCAGCAAAGGCCACATAGCCTCCTCTGAATGGTTTCACATCTTGAAGCAAGGCCATGTTTCCTATCATGTGCTGGGAGCATCCACTATCTACATACCAGTGGTTAGAGATAATACCCTTCGAACGTCCCTGCACGAGTCACAAAAAGAATTAGTTAGATTTGGAGACCCAAGCCATAGTGGTCTTGGGTCGTCCATCCTTTTGAAAATAAACTACCTCTTTTAACACACAGTCGTGATGACTGTTCGAAATGGATGAATCTTTAAAAGAATTAGGACTAGGAGATTGAGAATTTTTGAATTTGTTAGTCCAGGACCTCTTCTGTTTCTTAACTGGAACAGTAGACTTATGTTCAAAAACAGCAGGTGAACATGTGGAAGCTTCACCTGATTGAACTCCACTCAGCTATTCTAGCTTTCTTAACCTCTTATTCCTTCTCCTTCTCTGTGGCTTAGAGAGTTTCGCCACAGGTTTCTCACCAGTAGGTATACTACCAGAGGTAGATACACAAGGTGTAGCGGGTTGCTTTCCCTTCCTTGAAACAAATGGTTTAGCCTCAGAGGTTATCTTTGGCTTTACCATTGGTTTTACTGGTGGTTTCATCACATTTGCTTTTGGACTTTTGGGATGGTTCACTTGTGGTGACTTAGGGATGACAGCCGGTTGTGAAACAATAGGCCGTTTCCCTTGGTTCTTAGAAGGGCAGTTCACAAAAATGTGACCAACCATACCACAGTGAAAACAAGTTCTCTTGTCTGTGTAAGTTCTCCTGTAAGGCTCATTGGATCTGGCATTAGATGACTCAGCATGATGAGCAGGAGGAGTTGGTTTGTGAACAGAAGTTTGACCCGATACAGATTGGTTCTTGGGAGTACAGTATTTTTGCAAATTTTCTTTGTAACCAAGCCCAAAGTGAGCTGAAAAAGCCTCTTTCTTTACTTGATTAACATTTTTATACCCCCATAAAGCATTACCTTTAATTTATCATTAGATTCAATGATATCAGGTTCAGATAAAATACAGTTATCACTATTAGTGATAATGTTTTTCTTGACTTTTTGTTCACACAACAACTCCTCAGATACTACTCCTTCTGGGCAAGTGTTAACCGACCCATCATCAGAAGCAGTAAAGAACTCCTCATCAGATGCGGAGTTGGCCTTACTTGAGGAATCATCCCTTTTAGAGGAATCCTCCTTTCATGTGGACTCATCAAAACAAGTTAGATCAATGTCTACTAAGCTGTTGACAAACTTCCCGTTAACTGGTGGAGGAATGGCATTAGTACCCAGCCCTAACCCATTCATTTGCCGCACTACAGATTTGTAGTGTTCCACCACAAAACGAGAGTTTTTCAACTTCTCATTAGAACATTTCAACTGTAAGATTTCATTTTTCAGCTTGTTAATTTCATTGTTCCTTTTCTCCAACCCCTTGTATGCAATATCCAAGTGAAACTGTTGATCGCTCATTTTCAGTGAATACTCACGTTTTTCCTTTTTCAACGTTTCAATTGAATCTTTAAAACATTTTTTGTTTTCTTTATAAATTAGAGCTGCAATGAGAAGGGGTTTGACCTTGTCTTGAAGCTTGGAATTTTCAAGTTTTAAGGAAAGACATTTAGAACAAGAAATAACAGAAAAGGATTAGAATCTACCTCAGTTGATGAACTTGTTGCCTCTCCAATAGCCATGAGAGCAACAGTAGTAGTAGATTCCTCTTGGTCAGCTACAGAAGCTTCCTTTTCTTCAGCTTCCTTCTCCTCAGCTTCCTTTTTTCTCAGCTTCCATCAACTCCATGATCTCAGCCATGAGACCAACCTGAGTTTGTGCAATGATGGCATCTTCCAGATGAACACCCCAATCAAAGTTGTCATCCTGTTGAGCTACCAGTGCATTGGATGAACCATCGTGGCTTTGATTGTGGTTGTTAGTGTTGTTGTAACCATGACTGTTTCCTTGGCTAGGTCTGGTGAAACACGAAGCCGGTGCTCTGTCTTTCTGACATTCACGAGCAAAGTGTCCAAAGTTTAGACACTTATAGCACTTGGCCTTGGATTTGTCAAAACCAACCTTGGTATTAGAATGCCCACCAATGAACTTTCTTCCTGTTCTGTTCAGGAAACGCTTGGCTCTCCTCAGTATCATGGCCATATTCCATTGAATATCCATGTCCTCCATATCATCAGGATCCACTTGATTGAAGTCTTCTTCTATTGTCTCGGGATCTGTAAGCTTGCCACCTATGAAGTTCTCGTAGGCCAGCATACAAGATGAAAATAGTGCTACATGATCTTCGGCTATTTTGGCTATAGCTGATTGGTTAGCTGAAGTTGTAGCGGGAGGATTTCTTGAGGTATGTTGGTGATGAGATCCAGAACCTGATCCAGATGCATAGCATGCATGACCACCACAACTGTAACATTTCTGATTTTCATTATCTGTATTTTAGTTCATTGTGATACATTTCAAGCCCCATTTTAGTACACTGACTTGTTCTATTCGTACCAACAATTAAATACTATGTTTCAATGCAAATCCGCAAATTTTACACGAGTATATCCTATTAAAATTCTAAATAAGTTTATATTTATATAAATCTGTCAAAACTGAAATGTACAAGGACTGATTTTAACAAATTAACAAAAAAACCCTAATACGCACGGTCGCGCCTCGTTCTGGCACGGTCGCGCCAAGTGTCTTGGCACGGTCGCGCGCCTTGCTTTAAAACGGTCGCGCCCGGTGCTTGGGCACGGTCGTGCCTCTTATGGGCACGGTCACGCCGCTCGTCAACTGAAACGTAAATGCAGCCTTTAATTGCGGAATCGTTTGATTTCGTAACCGTTGCGCACGTTTCTACCATTAACAACCCAATTAAGAATTTTAATCATCGTATTTACAATAAATAAACCCAATTATACCGATTCCTCTCAAAAACCGTCAACCCACTTTAGCAAGACCACAAATTCCTCCATTACGATCCAAATTCTCTCAAGAAAACACACGATACCCACTACTCGATCCTCTCTAAGGCTTCTGGACACGTGAATTAGCCGGAGCTGCAGTAAAGGACACCGGAAACCAAACCCGTCACCGCCGGAACTCGTTCTACCCGCACGCCATCGATTCATCACCATTCCGGGTAATTGGAACATTCCACATCTACGTTTTAGTCTATAGATCAAAAGCCCTAATCTAATTCGGGCTTACAATATGGGAATCATCACGAACCCGAATATATTTTTCGTTTAAAATGGATTTAATCGAACACTGCTTTGAACGCGTTTTAAATACAATTAAATTATTTCAATAGACTCATAATAACCTTATAGATGAAAGCCCTATCAATCCCAACATTTACAATATAAGATTTAGGCAATTCGTTCCTGTTTTGGAACAGACACGGTCGCGCTAGTCTTTTAGCGCGGTCGTGCTTCATGAGACACGGTCGTGCCAATACCAGCGCAGTTGTGCCTCACACACTCATACCCGGTCATGCCTCTTGACTAGACTTGGTCGTGCCTCAGAACCCTAGACACGGTCGTGCCTGGCCCAGAAACGGTCGTGCCTAGTGAACAGCTTTGTTATGCCTTCTATATGATCAACACGGTCGCGCCCTGACTAGCACGGTCGCGCCCGTGGTTCTAGCACGTTCGTGCCTGGTGCCAGACACGGTCGTGTGTGAGAAAAATCTTGACAGAATAATTAATTTTTTTATATTTTAAAAACAATAAGTATTTCAGATTAATTTTCAAATGAAAATAATTGAGTTTATAAAGATTTATACTAACTTTATTTAAAAAGATCAAATTATTAATCCTAAAATAAATAGAAGTTAGTTATTTAAATTTACAGAATTAAATTTATCCTTATTGTTAAACCTTACACTTAAATATTATTTACACAACTTATTTACACATCTTTATGAAAATAAAGTAAAGAAATTTATATTTAATATAAAACATCCGATACATTTTTATAACTAAATGACTAAGTTACATATTTTATAAATAAATAAATAAGGTAACAATTATTTATTTAATTTACATTAAACAAAAATTATTTATTTAGGTTATACTTAATTACCCCTAATACCTACATTCTTTTTACAAATAAGTGAATAAATAATAATTATGTAATTTATTTAGTTATTCAAACTCAAACATTGATCAGAATGTTCTAAAATATCCATTTCAAATATTTCATTTTATACAATACTTTTCAAGTACAAACCACAAGCTTTATACACACATCCAATTCAACCCTAGACTTAGACATAGACTATTGTGCACACTATTAATTCAATATACATCCCACACTAGGTTAACGTTGTGCATTACAAGGATCATATTACTCTCTAGTATCTCGTGTTAGCTACGCCTTCGAATCAAGTGAGTATTACTAGCCCCTTTTACTCTTTTACACTTTTTGGGGTGGAACATGAACACTATACAAACTATGAGCTTTATGCCTGAGTGCTAGTTGTGCTAACTTTTGTGTGCAATTTTTGTGCAATCATTAACTATTCAAGCCGACGGTAAACAATGATAGATCTATTGAGTCTGACACACCCACCCAGATTGGGGTAATTGTTACCGACAACACAATTTTGCATGCTAGTTACAAAGGTTTGATTGTACTTTGGTTTGATTGTACTTTGGTTACACAATAGCTGCTCTCCATAAATGCCTTATTTTATCATGTTATGTAAGGATTTGATCATTTACAACTATTCAATACCTATGTATAAACCTTTGTATGCTCACCAAATTTTTAGTTGACCTTATTTTATTCATGATTCAGGTACTAATATGTGATTTTGATCAAGACTGGTTACACTTAAGTTTTGGACCTAGATAATTTTAAATAAAGGATTATGTATTTCATTTTATGTACTTGGTTTGATTTGGTTTTATCTTGAATACTTGAAATGAATTTGAATGATTAATATATTTCAATTTAGTCAACCTTGTGCTCATGAACAGTCTACATGTCCCGCCCCGATGATTCCGCCGTCGGTTGGGGTGTGACAGATTGGTATCAGAGCCTTGGTTATAGGGAACTAAGTTATTAGACACCCTTGACCTAGACTATAACTTTAGGACACCCACTTAATCCATGCTTCATGATTATGTGATATGTGCTACATGCTATGTGTTACGTGCTTACTATGATTAGTTATTATTTCGTTTTGATGCCTTACTTGTTAAAAATTCATGACTTATTAAGATATACTTAAATAATATTTAAATAAACAATATCCCTACCTATACCCTAAAACCTCATAATATTCTTACCCACTCCTCTATCGTCATCTACTTAGCATGTGGAAACTTCATGGATCTAAATCTAGAAAAAAAAAATTCTTTATTTCCTCGTTAAGGCTTTTAAACTTTGTTAATTATTTGAGGACACGTGCAATCTGGAAGGGTGACACCTGTATTCTGGGTTTTCTGTCTAGGAAAGCATTTCGCATAAATCCCAATCAACCGAGGGACCCGTATGCTTTCTTGGGAATTCCCGGGATGAGTGTTTACTTATAGGCTAAAGCATGTCTCCTTGAAAAATTATATGAGTTTAATTAACCTTAATGTGTCATAGTATTCAAGTGATTATGTCGCTATTTGAGTACAATCCAAACCATGATTAACTATTTTATTTGTTATCTTATTCTTTTAAATCCAAACAACATTCATAAGTTCTTACATCTTTTCTTGTGTTGTGCAATTCTGTAGAATGCCTCCCCGTCGTGCTCCCGTGACCAACAACAATACCGACATCGCTGCTATCCTTACACAACTTGTAACCCAACTCACTCAAGCTAATGGTGCCACAAATGGTAACCATGTGGCTAATGGTAATGGTGGTGCCAACCCATCACAATGCACCTTCAAGCATTTCAACTCATGTAATCCACTTAAGTACTATGGTACCGAAGGAGCTACGGGACTTCTTCAATGGTTCGAAAGTATTGAGAATACCTCCCTCAATAGTGACTGCCCCAATAACCTTTGTGTTCGTCATGCCACAAGTGTCTTACAAAAACGGGCACTCACGTGGTGGAATGGGGAAAAGAGAACTAGAGGGGTGGAAGTAGCAATGGCCTTACCTTGGGATGAGGTTAAAAGGCTAATGACCGAAGAATTTTGTCCTCGAAATGAGGTAAAGAAACTGGAAGCCGAGTTTTGGGATCTTGCCCAAGATAGCGGTGAAAGTCTAGCTTATACAACTCGGTTCCATGAGTTGAGTCTCCTTGTGCCCCATATGGTCACACCTTTATCCCGCTGCATTGAGAAGTATATTGGTGGATTACCTAGGCAAATTCAAGATACTGTCTTAGGGAGAAATCCCGCAACACTAGAAGATGCTATCCGCTTATCTGCTACATTAACTGACAAACATGTGAAAGCGGGAACTCTGACTAGAAAAGGCACCAAGAAAGTTCCCGACACCACAACCCCTCCCACACACATCAAAGAAGCCACAATTGAACCCTCCCGTAATAATAAGAAAAGAAAGGCTAGAAACTATGCTATGGTCCTGCTATCCCTGTTAACCAAGCTGCGCCTATGGTTCAAGCACCAGCCAAAAAGCCATATGTTGGGATCTACCCACTCTGTGCCACATGCAACTATCACCATCTCCAAAACATTCCATGTCGCCTTTGCACTCACTGTGGGAAATATGGCCATACAGTTAATGTTTGTAGAGCCAAAGCACTTGCAGGCCAAGTCAACCCACCAAACCGAACCAACCCCCAAGTGGCTAATCAAGGTGTGGCCGCTATTGCAAATGGGCGTGCTTTTTATGAATGTGGTAACCCAAATCATTTTCGTGACCAGTGCCCAAAGTTCATCAATGCTAGACAAGGCGGAGCTCGTGGGCGTGCTTTCAACATAAATGCCAATGAAGTTCAAGCCAACAATGATGCGGTCAACGGTACGTTCCTTATTAATAGTCAATATGCCTCCATTTTATTTGATACCGGTGCCGATAAAAGTTTTGTGTCACTTAAATTTGAACCCTTACTTGCAAAGACACGATCCCAATTAGAGAAAACCTTCACCGTCGAAGTAGCAAATGATGACTCCCTTACAATTGACTCTGTTATTCACGACTGCTCTTTAGAACTTAATGATCATACATTTCCAATCAACCTTGTACCAATGCCACTAGGAAGTTTTGATATCATCATAGGCATGGATTGGCTATCAAATCATCATGCCGAAGTCATCTGTTTCGAGAAATGCATCTGAATACCTCTACCGTCGGGAGAAACGTTAAGAGTCTTTAGTGAAAAGCCTTGCAAAAGACTCAAGTTAATGTCATGCACTACCGCCCAAAAGTACTTACGAAAGAAGTACGTTGCCTTCTTAGCACATGTTGTTCAAAAGGATATCAAAGAGAAGAGTATCCAAGACATTCCCATCATTCAGGATTTTCCCGAAGTATTTCCCGAAGATCTATCCGGTCTTCCACCCGTTCGACAAGTAGAATTTTGCATTGACCTTATACCCGGAGCTAACCCCATGGCTAGAGGTCCTTACAGTCTTGCACCTTCTGAAATGCAAGAACTTGCAAGTCAACTCCAAGAGCTCTCCGACAAGGGCTTCATTCATCTAAGTCATTCACCGTGGGGTGCACCCGTCTTATTCGTCAAAAAGAAGGATGGATCATTCCGCATGTGTATTGACTACCGCGAACTCAACAAGCTTACCATCAAGAACCGTTATCCCTTGCCTAGATTTGATGATCTCTTTGATCAACTTCAAGGTTCTACTTGCTTCTCGAAGATTGACCTCCGATCTGGTTATCACCAACTCCGTGTACAAGAGGAAGATATTCCAAAGACTGCCTTCTGAACAAGGTATGGTCATTACGAGTTCATGGTCATGCCTTTTGGGCTAACCAATGCACCCGCAGTTTTCATGGACCTCATGAATCGTGTGTGCAAATTGTACCTTGATAAATTCGTGATCGTCTTCATTGATGATATCTTAATCTACTCCAAGACAAAAGCCGACCATGAGCAACACCTTAGACTGGTTTTGGACCTCTTGAGGAAGGAACAACTATATGCCAAATTCTCCAAATGTGAATTTTGGCTAAAGGAAGTTCAATTTCTTGGTCATATCGTCAACGACAAGGGAATCCATCTTGACCCTGCTAAGATCGAAGCGGTTAAGAATTGGAATGCCCCGAAGACCCCCACCGAAGTTCGTTCACTTCTTGGTCTTGCGGGATATTATTGTCGTTTAATCTCAAATTTCTCTAAGATTGTTGTCCCTCTTACCGCTTTAACCCACAAGGGTAAACCTTATGAATGGGGACCAAAACAAGAAGAAGCTTTCCAAACTCTCAAGCAAAAGTTGTGCAATGCTCCTATTTTTACTCTCCCCGATGGGAATGATGATCTAGTTGTTTACTATGATGCTTCCAACCAAGGTCTCGGTTGTGTCCTCATGTAACGAGGCAAAGTAATCGCCTATGCATCAAGGCAACTTAAGATTCATGAGAAGAATTATACGTCGCACGACCTCGAGTTGGGTGCGGTCGTATTCGCATTAAAGATTTGGAGACATTACCTCTATGGCACAAAATGTGTGGTGTTCACCGACCACAAAAGTCTTCAACACATCTTCAATAAAAAAGAACTCAATATGAGAAAAAGACGTTGGGTTGAACTCCTTAACGACTATGACTGCGAGATTCGTTACCATCCCAGCAAAGCGAAAGTTGTAGCCGACGCTTTGAGTCGCAAGGACCATGTCATGCTTCATTATGCCCGAATCCAAACCGACATTCAAAACAGCATCCTAGAAGCTCAACACGTCTCAATCACCGAGGGTAACATGTACGAGGAAATGTCGTGTGGTGTTGAACTCAGCTTGAATCAAAACCCAATGGCTTACTTTATTACTTGAACCGTATTTGGGTCCCCGATCGTGGTGATCTCCGTGCATTTCTTATGAACGAGGCTCACAAGACTCGTTATTCTATTCACCCTGGTGCGGATAAGATGTACCAAGATCTCCGCCAACAATATTGGTGGCCCGGTATGAAGAAAGACATTGCTCTCTATATTGCCAAATGTCTAACTTGCTCCAAAGTCAAAGCCGAACATCAACGTCCTTCCGGTTTACTTGAACAACCAGAAATTCCCGTGTAGAAATGGGAAAACTTAGCTATGGATTTCATTACCAAAATCCCTCGTAACTCAAGTGGTTATGATAGCATTTGGGTGATTATTGACCGTCTCACCAAATCTGCTCATTTCTTGCCTATCCGTGAAGACTATCGGGTTGAGAAACTAGCCCGAATTTACACTGACGAAATTGTGAGCCGTCACAGCGTTCCCTTAAACATAATCTCCGATAGATATGCTCGGTTCACCTCTTGTTTTTGGCAATCTCTCCAAAATGCTCTTGGTACATGATTGGATTTGAGCACGGCTTACCATCCCCAAACTGATGGTCAGACCGAGCGAACAATCCAAACTCTTGAGGATATGCTTAGAGCTTGTGTAATTGATTTTGGTAGCAATTGGGATACTCATCTATCCCTAATCGAGTTCTCTTACAATAATAGCTACCACACAAGTATCAACATCTGACAAGATCATTCAAATCCGTGACAACATTCGAAGAGCGAGGAGTCGGCAAAAGAGTTATGCCGACAAACGATGAAAACCCTTGGAATTCCAAGTCGATGACTTTGTCCTTCTAAAGGTGTCTCCATGGAAGGGTGTAATCCGTTTCGGAAAGAAAGGCAAGTTAGCACCTCGCTATGTGGGTCCATTCAAGATCCTTGAAAGGATTGGGAAAGTGGCTTACAAACTCGAGTTACCTCCATCACTTGGCAATGTGCATCCTACATTTCATGTATCTAATATGAAGAAATGCCTTGCTGATGAAAATCTCCATATACCTCTTGACGACGTGCGCATTGACGAAACGATGCACTTCGTTGAGAGACCGGTAGAAATCATGGATCGTGAGATCAAGCAGCTTAAACGAAGTCGCATCCCTATTGTCAAAGTTCGTTGGAAATCTAAACGTGGTCCTAAGTTTACTTGGGAACGAGAGGACCAAATGAAGCTCAAGTACCCCCATCTCTTCACTGATGCCGTCACCTCCACTAGCTAAATTTCGGGACGAAATTCCCTCAACAGGGGGATACTGTAACATTTTTGATTTTCATTATCTGTATTTCAGTTCAATGTGATACATTTCAAGCCCCGTTTTAGTACACTGACTTGTTCTATTCGTACCAACAATTAAATACTATGTTTCATTGCAAATCCGTAAATTTTACACGAGTATATCCTATTAAAATTCTAAATAAGTTTATATTTATATAAATCTGTCAAAACTGAAATGTATAAGGACTGATTTTAACAAATTAACAAAAAACCCTAATAGGCACGGTCGCGCCAAGTGTCTTGGCACAGTCGCGCGCATTATTTTAGAACGGTCGCGCCTCTTATGGGCACCGTCGCGCCGCTCGTCAACTGAAACGTAAATGCAGCCTTTAATCGCGGAATCGTTTGATTTCGTAACCATTGCGCACGTTTCTACCATTAACAACCCAATTAAGAATTTTAATCATCGTATTTACAACAAATAAACCCAATTATACTGATTCCTCTAAAAAACCGTCAACCCACTTTAGCAAGACCACGAATTCCTCCATTACGATCCAAATTCTCTCAAGTAAACACACGATACCCACTACTCGATCCTCTCTAAGGCTTCTGGACACGTGAATTAGCTGGAGCTACAGCAAAGGACACCGGAAACCAAACCCGTCGCCGCCGGAACTCGTTCTACCCGCACGCCATCGATTCATCACCATTTCCGGTAATTGGAACATTCCACATCTACGTTTTAGTCTATAGATCAAAAGCCCTAATCTAATTTGGGCTTACAATATGGGAATCATCACGAACCCGAATCTATTTTTCGTTCAAAATGGATTTAATCGAACACTGCTTTGAACGCGTTTTAAATACAATTAAATTATTTCAATAGACTCGTAATAACCTTATAGATGAAAGCCCTATGAATCCCAACATTTACAATATAAGATTTAGGCAATTTGTTCCTGTTTTGGAACAGACACGGTCGCGCTAGTCTTCTAGCGCGGTCGTGCTTCATGAGACACGGTCGTGCCAATACCAGCGCAGTCGTGCCTCACACACTCAGACCCGGTCATGCCTCTTGGCTAGACTTGGTCGTGCCTCAGAACCCTAAACACGGTCGTGCCTGGCCCAGACACGGTCGTGCCTAGTGAACAGCTTTGTTATGCCTTCTGTTTGATCAACACGGTCGCGCCCTGACTAGCACGGTCGCGCCCGTGGTTCTTGCACGATCGTGCCTGGTGCCAGATACGGTCGTGTGTGTGAGAAAAATCTTGACATAATAATTATTTTTTTTATATTTTAAAAACAATAAGTATTTCAGATTAATTTTCAAATGAAAATAATTGAGTTTATAAAGATTTATATTAACTTAATTTAAAAAGATCAAATTCTTAATCCTAAAATAAATAGAAGTTAGTTATTTAAATTTACAAAATTAAATTTATCTTATTGTTAAACCCTACACTTAAATATTATTTACACAACTTAATGAAAATAAAGTAAAGAAATTTATATTTAATATAAAAATCCGATACATTTTTATAACTAAAGGACTAAGTTACATATTTTATAAATAAATAAATAAGGTAACAATTATTTATTTAATTTAAATTAAATAAAAATTATTTATTTAGGTTATACTTAATTACCCCTAATACCTACATTATTTTTACAAATAAGTGAATAAATAATAATTATGTAATTTATTTATTTAGTTATTCAAACTCAAACATTGATTAGAATGTTCTAAAATATCCATTTCAAATCTTTCATTTTATACAATACTTTTCAAGTACAAACCACTAGCTTTATACACACATCCAATTCAACCCTAGACTTAGACATAGACTATTGTGCACACTATTAATTCAATATACATCCCACACTAGGTTAATGTTGTTGTAGGTCCCTCGGGTGTGGTGGATCGTCACATGCAAGTGGGTCTACTAGTCGGACCGGGTGCGGAATGCCCGTGACTAGGTGGAGAGTCAAACTAAACAAAGTAAACCAACAGAGAAAAGCACTGAATTTACAATCTGCGTATTTGCTATAATGCTTGCGTACTTAACTTCTGTTAACCTATCCTACTTATACCTGACCTGATGCCTGCGCACTTAGCAAGTGCGCAGGGCAAAATGCTCTTGCGTACTTAACAAGTACGCAAAGGTATTCTTGCATACTTGCTAAGTACGCAGGAGCTTTCTCCTGCGCACATGTAAGTGCGCAAAACACTTAGTAAGAAATGCAACATTCAATATGTAAAAGTAAATACATCTCGATAAACTAATACATAAAGACTCTTACATACAAAGACAATTATAGACATGAAAATACAAACTAAGACTCTATCCAGAGTGTTGTCATAGGAAAGTTCTTCAACAAACTCCCCCTTGACAACAGCTCGGGATCTTCATCGTCTTCAGTCTTCAATCTTCAGTCTTCACAGCTGTCCATCCTTAGCTTCCATCTTCTTCTTGTAATCAAGGCAGAACTTAATCACCTTGTCATATTTAGAAGCAAGGAGCTTTGTCCATTCGTCCGTGTGGACACAGTAGCATTCTGCTAGTACCTCCAGATCTTTTACAGAAAATTTGATGAAGCAGACTTCATCAAAGATTCTGATCAGTTCCTTTGGCACTATGTTCCCACTTCGGAACATCCCTATCCCATGATCACAGCCTCGCCCGTTTTTGGATCTACGTACCAGTACCACATGTCACCAAGGATATCCTGAGATAACTTGCTCAGGGGAATCTTAGTTTCACATCGCACTGGCTTGTATACCAATTTCTTTAAGTGCTTCTTAGTCACAGGATGCACAACGTGCTTATCCTTGACTCTCTTGGGCACCTGAGGCTTGAACATTTCAAAGTTCCCAGATCTTGCTTCACGCTGCAGAACCACCCACAAACCCATCGCCACTTTGTGATTGGAATGACCCAGCAGCTCTCGGTTTGCTAGGTTCACCAGGTCATATTTGGGCAAGGAGCTTAACGCTTCACTGGTGGGTTTCAAGTATTGAACCCCCCCAGATCTTTTGATAGCGAACAGCTGCTTGTCCTCCTCGAACCTTACAGCCAAGATCATCCCTGTTGCTCCGTGCTTGTCTATGATAGACGTCTTTTGCCACACCGGAGCTGGACCCTTTAAAGTAGTAGAAGGCATATATGTCTCTTTTGGTGCCTCTGGGTCCACAGGTTCAGGGTCAACTGGGGAGGCTTCAGTCGAGGCTTCTACATTACTACCCTGCTCGACTGAACCTGTGTCGAGCGGAGCGTCGAAGGATGGAACTTCAAAGATCTCTCCATCTTCTAGCTCGTACTCTCCTTCCCCGTCACCCTTGGAAATCTCTATCACCACGTCTTCATCATCATCATTCCAGTCATCACCAGAGTCGATCTCTCCTTCTTCTAGATTAAGGAGAGCATCGATCTGTGCTTCCTTGGAATAGTCAGGCTCAAGATAAAGGATCTTATCATCAGATAAGTCCTTGAGCACCTCGGCTGCTGACTTCCCTTTATCACCACCACCACCAGAGGTATCACCACCCTCTTGCTGAGTAGACTCCCCCTCGTCCATTGGAATAGCAGAGATGGGCACAATTGCCAAAGCTTGGTGCTCACCTCCACTAGGACCGGCTTCAGGATCCTTGTCTTTATCGTCATCCTTAGTCAAGTCGACTGGATGACAAGGCTCAGCACTAGTGGATTTCTTTTCTTTCTCTTTCTCTTTCTCTTTCTCTTTCTCCCCCTGAGCATCAAGCTTCTTGGTCAGTTCTGCAACTAATTTGACCATCGCTTCGTGCTCTTTTCTTTGTAAATCCAGCCTTAGCTCAAGTGACGTTCTGTGGCCTAGAATCATTTCATTTGTCTTCATTAATAGCTCATTCTGTGCCATTACGTTCTTCAGTCGCTCATTAGTCCCCGTTCTCTGGCTATGTAGAATCCTAACTTCATCGGCCAGTGAATTAATCTGTGCTTGTTGAGCATCAGATTCCTCCTTTGACTTCTGAATAGTCTTCAGCAGTCCAGCAACTTGGGTTTCTAGCACATCGATCCTTGCCTCATTCGGATCAGGATGCCTAGACGATGATGCTTCGGCATTATGGATGGGGAGGAGAAGATGGTACCAAAGTCAAACCCTTGTGAGAAATCTTCATAAGTGAAGGGTTGACTTGGAGGATCAATGGTGGGTTTTGGGATTTGGGATGAGATGATGGGAGTGGGTGTTATGGTAGGGGTGATGGTGACAGACTCCGTAACAATTGGAGTAGTCACCGCCACCTGGACGGATGTTGTAGGGAGGGTCTCCGTCACAGGAACCTCCTCTGTGACTGTCGTGACTGCCACATCAGCTTGAACTTGTGGCCTTCTCCTCCTTCGGTACAATTGCTGTTCTGGTGAGGTAGAGGCTGAATCTGGACTGGCAGCTGGAACTTGTACTTGCTGCATAGTCGGGACCTCTACTACCCTGGGGATAGCAACCTCTTGCCTATCTCCTCTGTTCTTATGAACACGCTCTCGTCTTTGTCTTTGTAGAGCAGCGTCAGAGTCAGATGTTGGCTCATAATCGCTGCTCGAGCTTTGTCGCTTCTTTTTCGAGGACGACTCAGGTAGGGTTACCTATGCCGATCTCCTGGGGTGTGCCTGTGATGGTGCATCATCAGAATCAGAAGAATCTGATTCTGTTGCTTCTGAATCGGATTCCTCAGCACCACCATTACCGCCTTCGTTGTCTCCATCCTCAGACGATCCATCATCACTATCATTTTCCTCATCGTGTTGTTCATGTTGTTCATTAGAATGTTCACTCAGTTCAGATTCCGAGTCGTGGCTGTACCATCTCCAGTCTTCAGGTGCCACATATGCTTCATTTAGAAGGTGGCCAAAGAGTTCTGTGTGCACAGGGGTAGGTTCTACACTGCCTGGCTTCAGAAATTGAGCAAATACTCTTTTGTCCACCCGCTTGACTTGCAGTCTCTCCCCTATAGCAGGAAGGTTTGGCTACGCGTCATTTATCAAAAGTTGCACAAACCGAGGGTATATCAAGAACCGAAACCTCTCCGCTGTGTTGATCTGGTCATTGATGGCCTTAAAGATATAACGAGAGAAGTTGTAGCCCTTGTTGAGAGAAAGGCCGACCATGGCTGCTGCAAGGTCATGACCCATGGCATCTTTCCCAGCTTTCCTAGACGAGATGCACACGATCATGACGTGGGCGAAATACCGCCATTGGTCTAATACCCACATCTTTTTATAAGAAGCATAGTCCCTTGCTCCGACGTATCCCATTCTTTGCCTCCAACACCCATCCACAAAGTAGTCTGGATAGGCTGTCGGGTCGGTAGCAAGGTCTCTGAACTGCAGGACCCTTCTTATGGTATCTTCAGATAATACGATAGCCTGACCTGCAACGGTAGCCCTAATGACATTGGGGGATACCGTGCAGTTGTGCTCCGCCGTCTCCCAGAATTGTTCGAGATAGGTTCTTGACACGATCGGGTCAGCATAAATGGCGTAGCTGATTCTTGAACGGTTCAAGAAATCAACTATGTCTCTGTACTGCAACGCTGCACCCTTCCATTCTGGTTCAGTGTTAGCTAACAGGTTGAATTCGTTAGAAAACGCCCAAGCCATGATCTGCAAAAACACACAGAAAACATAATCAGAACAACACGGATCATTAGAAATGGATAAAAACGACTCAGTATAGCAGTTACTCTTTGAACTGAATTTCAGACTTAGGAATTTTTGCTAAGTGTTGGTCCTGCGTACTTAGCAAGTACGCAGGAGTTTGTTCTTGCGTACTTAACAAGTACGCAGGAATTACTTCTTGCGTACTTGTTAAGTGCGCAAGACTTGCACCTAGCCAAAATTCTAGAAATCTCAACTTTCAATCAGAAGAGAGGCATTGCCGTGGATTATGGTCACCACAAGGTCGAAATACTTGATTAAGACCTATGGGACCACTATCCACCGCAACTAACCGCTAAGCCCATCAAATTTTTGACCTAGATGACGACCCAGTTGAACCAACGGGCAGTCGAGGGTCAAGGCCAAAATCAAACCAAGTTAAGGACAAATTAGGAGTCAATAGGTTTCGATTAGTGATTATTAACAAGTTTTAGGTCTTAATTTGCATTTAGAACACCAAAATAGGTCAATAAATTCACACTCAAAACCGTCGATGAATCGGTCGAAAACATGGGATTTAATGGATGATACGGACCGAGATTCTCACCAAGTAAATGTTAGATGATGATTAAACAATGAGCGGGACGAAAAATCCGGTTGGAACACTCGAAATTTTTTTGAGGAAAATGGTCGGAGGGAATATCACAGGAGAAAAGGTTTGAAAGTGATAAACTCTAAAAAAATTTCTAAGTCCTGTATTTATACCCAACACATATTGGTCGTGCGTACTTACTAAATGCGCAGGACTTAACTCCTGCGTACTTACTAAGTACGCATGACTTAAGTCTTGCGAGGGTTTACCTCATGCGCACTTATCAAGTACGCAGAGACCCTTATGTGCGCACACTTTCAACTCAAATTATGAAGATTTCAAGTCAAATAACGAACAAGATAAAAATATTCAATCACGAGGTTTCAAATACAATTCAGGAAGGTTAAACACAAATATTTTTGGTTTTTCTGAATAAAGTTGAACTATGCATAAACTAAAAATATTTTTGATCTTTTCTCATAGAAATATACAAGTATTTACACAAACTATTTTTGATCAAAGACACGAGCAGAGGATCATATCAGGCTATCTTTTAGCAAAAACGATACAAAATAAACATCAAAGAATATGGGATCATGTCATGGATTACTATTTATTCATACGTAATAAGCATATAGACAAGTAATTCAAGTAGACAATATTATAAGATTTGAAACTATAAGCATCTTTATATCACATTCTTGTGTATTAAGGTATTTTTTATAAGATATACGTGTACCCCACTGATATGCTATACTAATGTAAATTACATTATCTCAAGGCATCTAAGATTTTTCCAATGATTTTCTAAATTTTCAGAATGAAGCTACATCTATTAGCACAGGAAAATCAAGCAGAATCCATAAGGATTATCAGGAATCATAAGATTCAGAATCGAGTGATTCAGTTGTCTTGGTTTCATTTGATTTTCTTCATTGAATATTGGAATGATGATTCAGGATAATATAAATGGTGATTGAATAAGATAAGGTGATCCAACTTTTATCTGGATTTGATTTCAATGAATCAGGAATGATTCAAGGGTGAATACATGCTCAATGGTTAATGTAGAGACATGTCTTGATTCAATCTCTCATTGCATACTAGTGAGTATGGGCAGTGAGATGAACCACATTAATTGTGCTAACGACATAACCCAAAACTGACCTCAAAAGAAAATTATTGCAAAAATCTAACATCCTATATCTGATAATGATCATTTCTATTCTTTTACACACACACACTTGCAAACATGGGTTCAAATCATAGTTGTAATTTAGATTTAGTTTCCACACTACTAGTGATTCAAAGACGCATACAGCCTACTGACAATTTAAATTATTCGTAAATAAGCAGATTAAAAACATAATAACCTAAACAGTTAAGTAAGCATGACGCAATCATTTCCCATATGAGCAGTCTGTGACATTTAGATCATTTCTGATGTACTATCATTTCCTCTTTTCTCAAGTTAGCTTTGAAATTATCTCCATTTTCTATTTTTGTTTTTGTTTTTGTAAAATATTTTGAAACTTAAAAGAACTATACAGAAAATTTAAAAGAAATAAAGTTTAACTTCCATGAATTGAATTGAATTAAGAAAAATTAATTTTCACTCAGGATTGAACATTCCTATCAAGTTGACAAGATGCTCAAAACGGGATCGATCAAATGCCTTTGTGAAAAGGTCAGCAAGATTGTCATCCGTGTGAACTTTTACAAGTTCAATTAAATGCTTTTCAGCACAATCACGGATGAAGTGATGGCGAATCTCTATATGTTTAGTTTTGGGATGTTTCACCGGGTTATTTGTGATGAACATCGTGGCATTGTTTTCAATGAATAGAGGAGTTCCAGTGAAGTTTAAGCCATAGTCTCTCAACTGCTGCTGAATCCACAGTATCTGAGAACAACCGCTCGCTGCAGCAATGTATTCTGCTTCACAAGTTGAGACAGAAACCGTTGACTGCTTCTTACACTGCCAGGAGACCAGTCTGTCTCCTAAGAATTCACATCCACCAGAAGTTGACTTTCTATCAAGGTTACAACCGCCATAATCTGAATCAGTGTAGGCTTTGAAGTCGAATGACTGCTGCTTAGAGTACCAAAGACCAAATCGCGGTTTCCCTTTCAGGTATCTGAAAATTCTCTTCACGGCTATCATATGTGACTCCTTCGGTTGAGACTGAAACCTTGAGCACATGCACAAAGCAAACATTATATCGGGTCTTGAAGCTGTGAGATACATAAGTGATCCGATCATCACACGGTACAATCTGCTGTCTACATCCTTTCCATCTTTATCAGGATGCAGACCATGATTGACTGGGATAGGTGTTCCATAAGTACTGCTATCATTCATCTTGTATTTTGATAAGATGTCCTGCACATACTTAGTTTGATGTAGATAAATGCCATCCTCTCTTTGACTGACTTGCAGACCCAGGAAGAACGACAATTCACCCATATTACTCATTTCAAATTTGGACTTCATCACCTGCTCGAATTCCCTACACATCCCTTCATTGGTAGACCCAAAAATGATGTCGTCGACATTTATTGTACAAGAAGAATGTCACCTCCTGCTTTCCTAATGAAGAGAGTCGAGTCAATCTATCCACGGTCGAAACCATTAGACAGTAAATGCTGAGATAATGTCTCATACCATGCCCGCGGTGCTTGATGAAGACCATAAAGTGCTTTGTCAAGCTTATACACTTTATTGATGTTATACGGATCTTCAAAGCCGGGAGGTTGAGTGACATAGACCTCTTCATGAACTTTACCATAAAGGAAAGCACTCTTCACATCAAGTTGATAGACCTTGAAGCCGACATATGTGGCATAAGCCAAGAACAGTCGAATGGCCTCAATTCTAGCAACTAGGGCATATACTTCCGTGTAATCCAAGCCCTCTTGCTGATAAAAACCCTGAACAACCAATCTTGCTTTGTTCTTCACAACAACATGACGATCATCCGTCTTGCACTTGAACACCCATCTGGTTCCAATTGGCTGAAAGCCTTTTGGCAAGTCAACCAAATCCTACACGTGCAACTTTTGGAATTGAGACAATTCATCTTGCATCGCCTCAATCCAACAGTTGTCAGTGAGAGCCTCCTTCACATTCTTCGGCTCTAACTGGGACACGAATGCAGCATGCAGACATGTTTCTATGACACCAGTGTCAAGTATCTCTGTGTAAAGACTGGTGTTCTCAGTGATGGTTCGATGACGAGTCTGAACGCCGGCATAAGGATCACCAATAATGTTATCGATTGGATGATTCCTATGCACTCTCGTCTCCGATACAATCGGTTCCTGAATTTCTGGATCAAGATTCATGCTTAACTCCCCCATTTCCTATGTTCCAGAGGAAGAAGATTCAATGTTAATTGGATCAGCTGGAGCGTCATTTCCTACAGTTGTGTTAGGATTGGCTTGAGCGTCATCTCCAACAACAAGAACATCTTCACTGTTATCACTATCATGAGTTCCAGATGCAGATGCAGCATTGGAATCAGGAGTTACAATCGGTACAGTAGCACGAGTAGAGAAACTGAAGTCATCGCCGCCACCTAATAATTCATAAACATTTGCGGCGTCATCTGCAGATATATCAGGAGGATTGAATGACTTGAATAGCGCATCATAATCAAAACCCCAAGCTGGACCTGTTAGTTCGGGTGGAATGCTGTGTTTATGTAGGTCCCTTCGTGTGTGTCGGATCGTTGTATGCAAGTGGTCTACTAGTCGGACCAGGTGCGGAATACCCGTGACTAAGAGGAGAGTCTAACTAAAACAAAGTAAACCAACACGAGAGTCACAATAAAAGCTCTTTCTATTATAAACACTCGATGGTTACAGAGAGATTACAAATTGCGTACTTAACAAACTGATTTCGTCTAAGATATGAGTTCTGCGTACTTATCCTCTATGAACCAAACCTATTTATACAGACATGATGCCTGCGCACTTAGCAAGTACGCATGACCAAATGCTCTTGCGTACTTAGCAAGTACGCATGGGTCTTCCTGCGTACTTGCTAAGTACGCAGGAACTTTCTCCTGCGCACATGTAAGTGCGCAAAACACTTAGAAGAAATGCAACATACACTATGTAAAAGTAAATACAACTCGATAAACTATTACATAACGACTCTTACATACAAAGACAAATTACAGACATTAGAAATACAAACTAAGACTCTATCCAGAGTGTTGTCACAGGAAAGTGCATCAACAAACTCCCCCTTGACAACAGCTCGGGATCTTCATCGCCTTCAGTCTTCAATATTCAGTCTTCACAGCACTGGTCCCTTAGCTTCCATCTTCTTCTTGTAATCAAGGCAGAACTTAATCTCCTTGTTATATTTAGAAGTAAGGAGCTTTGTCCATTCGTCCGTGTGGACACAGTAGCGTTCCGCTAGTACCTCCAGATCTTTCACAGAAAAGTTGATGAAGCAGACTTCATCAAAGATTCTGATCAGTTCTTTTGGTACTGTGTTCCCACTCTCGGAACGAACCTTTCCCATGATCACAGCCTCGCCCGTTTTTGGATCTACGTACCAGTACCACATGTCACCAAGAATATCCTGAGATAACTTGCTCAAGTGAATCTTAGTTTCACATTGAACTGGCTTGTATACCAATCTCTTTATGTGCTTCTTAGTCACAGGATGTACAACGTTCTTATCCTTGACTCTTCTAGGCACTTGAGGCTTGAAGTATTCAAATTTCCTTGATCTTGCTTCCTGCTGTAGTGTTACCCACAAACCCATTGCTACTGCATGACTCGAGTGACTCAGCAGGTCGCGGTTTGTGAGGTTCACAAGGTCGTACTTGGGCAAAGAGTTGAACGCCTCACTGGTTGGTTTCAAGTATTGAACCCCCCAGATCTTTTGATGGCGAACAACTGTTTGTCCTCCTCGAACCTAACAGCCAAGATCATACCTGTAGCCCCGTGCTTGTCTGTGATGGACGTCTTTTGCCACACGGGAGCTGGACCCTTAGATGATGCAGAAGGCATGTCTTTATCTTTTGGTGCCTCGGGGTCCACAGGTGTAGGGTCGACTGGGGAGGCTTTAGTTGTAGCTTCAACTTTACTTGCCATGTCAACTGAGCCTGTGTCGAGTAGAGATTCGAGCGATGGTACTTCAAAGATCTCACCATCCTCTAACTCGTACTCTCCTTCCCCGTCGCCCTTGGGAAACTCTATCACCACATCCTCATCTTCATCATTCCAGTCATCACCATGGTCGATCTCTCCTTCTTCTAGATTGAAGAGAGCATCGATCTGTGCTTCTTTAGAGTAGTCAGGCACTAGATATAGGATCTCATCATCAGATAAGTCTTTAAGTACTTCAGCCACTGACTTCCCTTTGTCACCACCACCACCAGATGTATCACCACCCTCTTGCTGAGTAGAGTCCCCCTCAGCCATTGGAACAGAAGAGATGGGCACAATCGCCAAAGCTTGGTGCTCACCTCCACTAGGACCGGCTTCAGGATCCTTGTCTTTATCATCATCCTTAGTCAAGTCGACTGGATGACAAGGCTCAGCACCAGTGGATTTATTTTCTTTCTCTTTCTCCTTCTCTTTATCTTTTTCTTTCTCTTTCTATTTTTCCTTCTCTTTCTCCCCCTGAGCACCAAGCTTCTTGGTCAGTTCTTCAACTAATTTGACCATCGCTTCGTGCTCTTTTCACTGCAAATCCATCCTTAGCTCAAGTGAAGTTCTGTGGCCTAGAATCATTTCATTGGTTTTCATCAGTAGCTCGTTCTGTGCCATTACATTCTTCAGTTGCACATTTGTCCCTGTTCTCTGGCTATGGAGAATCCTAACTTCATCGGCCAGGGAATTAATATGTGCTTGTTGAGCATCAGACTCCTCCTTCGACTTTTGAATGGTCTTCAATAGTTCAGCAACTTGGGTTTCTAAGACATTGATCCTTGCTTCATACGGATCAGAATGCCTAGATGATGAGGCTTCAGCATTATAGATGGGGTAGGAGAAAATTGTGTCAAAGTCAAACCCTTGTGAGAAATCACCATAGTTGAAGGGTTGACCTGACGGCTCAGTGGTGTGAGGTTGGTGTGGAGATGGAATGATGGGAGTGGGTGTTATGGTTGGGGTGATGGTGACTGACTCCGTGAGAAGTGGAGTAGTCACTGTCACTTGGACGGTTAGAGTAGGGAGGGTCACCGTCACAGGAATCTCCTCTGTGACCGCCGTGACTGTCACATTTTCTTGTATTAGTGGCCTTCTCCTCCTTCTGTACAGTTGTTGTGCTGGTGGGGTAGATTCTGACTCTGGACTGGCAGCCGCAGCTTGTACTTGCTGCACAGTCGGGATCTCTACAACCCTGGGGATAGCAACCTCTTGCCTATCGCCCCTCTTCTTATTGGCTTTCTCTCGCCTTTGTCTTTGTAGAGTAGCGTCAGAGTCAGATGTTGGCTCATATTCGCCACTCGAGCTTTGTCGCTTTCTTTTAGAAGACGACGCAGGCAGGGTTACCTGTGCCAATCTCCTCGGGTGTGCCTGGGATGGTGCGTCATCGGAATCAGAAGAATCTGATTCTGTTGCTTCTGAATCGGATTCCTCAGCACCACCATCACCACCTTCGTCATCACCACCATCACTTTCATTCTCTTCTTCTTGTTGTTCATCAGAATCATCACTCATCTCTGGTGCCGAATTGGGACTATACCAATTCCAATCTTCTGGTGCGACATATGCTTCATTAAGCAGGTGTCCAAAGAGTTCAGTATGCACAGGGGTAGGATCTACACTACCTGGCTTTAGAAACTGAGCAAATACTCTCTTGTCCACCCGTTTTACTTGCAGTCTCTCCCCGATAGCACGTAGGTTTGGCAATGCATCATCAATCAAGAGTTGCACAAACCTCGGGTACAATAGGAACCTAAACTTCTCTGCTGTATTGATCTGATCATTGATTGCTTTGAAGATGTAGCGAGAGAAGTTGTAGCCCCTATTAAGAGACAAGCCCACTATGGCTGCTGCAAGGTCATGACCCATGGTATCTTTCCCCACTTTTCTAGACGAGATGCACACGATCATGATGTGGGCAAAATACCGCCATTGATCCAAAACCCACATCTTCTTGTAAGAAGCATAGTCTCTCGCTCCGACATATCCCATTCTATGCCTCCAACATCCATCCACATAGTAATTTGGATAGGATGTCGGGTCGATAGCGAGGTCTCCGAACTGCAGGACCCTTCTTATTGTATCCTCAGAGAAAGCAATAGCCCGACCATCCACAGTAGCCCTTATGACATTAGGGGATACCGTGCAGTCGTGCTCTGCCGTCTCCCAGAACTGCTCCAAGTAAGGTCTTGAGACTGTTGGGTCAGCTGAGATTGCATAACTTATTTTTGATCGGTTCAAAAAGTCAATGATCTACCGATACTGCAAAGCCGCCCCTTTCCACTCAGGTTGAGTGTTTGCTAACAAGTTGAACTCATCAGTGAATGCCCGAGCCATAGTCTGCAGAAACACACAGAAAACATAATCAGAACAACACGTATCATTGGAAATGGATAAACATGACTCAGTATAGCAGTTACTCAATGAAGTGAATTTCAGACTTAGGAAATTTTGCTAAGTGTTGGTCCTGCGTACTTAGCAAGTACGTAGGAGTTAGTTCTTGCGTACTTAACAAGTACGCCGGAGTTACTTCTTGCGTACTTGTTAAGTGCGCAAGACTTGTACTTAGCCAAAATTCCAGAAGTCTCAATTTCAAACAGAAGTGAGGCATTCATGTGGATTATGGTCACCACAAGGTCGAAATACTTGATTAAGACCTATGGGACCACTATCCACTGCAAGTAACTGTTAAACTCGTCAATTTTATGACCTAGATGACCACCCAGTGGAAACCACGGTCAATCGAGGGTCAAGGCCAAAATCAAACCATGTTAAGGACAAATTCGGAGTCAATAGGTTTCGATTAGTGATTATTAATAAGTTTTAGGTCTTAATTTGTATTTAGAACACCAAAATAGGTCAATAATTTCACACTCAAAAACGTCAATGAATCGGTCGAAAACTTGGGATTTAATGGATGATACGGACCGAGATTCTCACCAAGTAAATGTTTGATGATGATTAAACAATGAGTGGGACGAAAAATCCGGTTGGAACACTCGAAATTTTTGAGGAAAATGGTCGGAGGGAATATCACAGGAGAAAACGATTTGAAAGTGATAAACCCTAAAAAATTTTCTAAGTCCTGTATTTATACCCAACACATATTGGTCGTGCGTACTTACTAAGTGCGCAGGACTTAACTCCTGCGTACTTACTAAGTACGCATGACTTAAGTCTTGCGTACTTGTTAAGTACGCAGGGTTTACCTCATGCGCACTTATCAAGTACGCAGAGACCCTTATGTGCGCACACTTTCAACTCAACTTATGAAGATTTTAAGTCAAATAACGAACAAGATAAAAGCGTTCAATCAAGAGGATTCAAAATCAATTCAGGAAGGTTAAATACAAATATTTTTGGCTTTTCTGAATAAAGTTGAACTATGCATAAACTTAAAATATTTTTGATCTTTTCTCATAGAAATATACAAGTGTTCACACAAACTATTTTTGATCAAAGACACGAGCAGAGGATCATATCAGGCTATCTTTTAGCAAAAACGATACAAAATAAACATCAAAGAATATGGGATCATATCATGGATTACTATTTATTCATACGTAATAAGCATATAGACAAGTAATTCAAGTTGACAATATTATAAGATTTGAAACTATAAGCATCTTTTTATCACATTCTTGTGTATTAATGTATTATTTATAAGATATACAACGTGTACCTCACTGATATGCTTTTCTAACTTGCACTATCTTAATGCATCTAAGATTTTTCCAATGATTTTCTAAATTTTCAGAATGAAGCTACATCTATTAGCACAGGAAAAATCAAGCAGAATCCAAAAGGATTATCAGGAATCATAAGATTCAGAATCGAGTGATTCATTTGTCTTGGTTTCATGTGATTTTCTTCTTTGAATATCGGGATGATGATTCAGGATAATAGATATGGTGTTTGATTATCAGGTAAGGGGATCTAACTTTTATCTGGATTTAATTTCAATGAATCAGGAGTGATTCAAGGGTGAATACATGCTCAACGGTTAATGTAGAGACATGTCTTGATTCAATCTCTCCTTGCATACTTGTGAGTATGGGCAGTGAGATGAACCGCATTAATTGTGCTAACGACATAACCCGAAACTGATCTCAAAAGAAAATTATTTGCCAAAATCTAACATCCTTTATCTGATAATGATCTTTTCTATTCTTTTACGCACACACGCTTGCAATCATGGGTTCAAATCACGGTTGTAATTTAGATTTAGTTTCCACACTACTAGTGATTCAAAGACGCATACAGCCTACTAACAATTCAAATTACTTGTTAATAAACAGATTAAAAACATAATAATTTAGGCAATTAAGTAAGCATGACGCAATCATTTCCCATATGAGCAGTCTATGGTGTTTAGATCATTTCTGATATACTATCATTTCCTCTTTTCTCAAGTTAACTTTGAAAAAAAAAATTTCTCCATTTTCTATTTTGTTTTTGATTTTTGTAAAATATTTTTAAAAACTAAAAGAACTATACAGAAAATTTAAAAGAATTAAAAATTTAACTTTCATGAATTGAATTGAGTTAAGAAAACTTAGTTTTCACTCAGGATTGAGCATTCCTATCAAGTTGACAAGATGCTCAAAACGGGATCGATCAAATGCCTTTGTGAAAAGGTCAGCAAGATTTTCATACGTGTGAACTTTAACAAGTTCGATTAAATGCTTTTCAGCACAATCACGGATGAAATGATGGCGAATCTCTATGTGTTTAGTTTTGGAATGTTTCACCGGGTTATTTGTGATGGACATGGTGGCATTGTTGTCAATGAATAGAGGAGTTCCAGTGAAGTTTAAGCCGTAGTCTCTCAACTGTTGCTGAATCCACAGTATCTGAGAACAACTGCTCGCTGCAGCGATGTATTCTGCTTCACAAGTTGAGACAGAAACCGTTGACTGCTTCTTACACTGCCAGGAGACCAGTCTGTCTCCTAAGAACTGACATCCACCAGAAGTTGACTTTCTGTCAAGGTTACAACCGCCATAATCTGAATCAGTGTAGGCTTTGAAGTCGAATGACTACTGCTTAGAGTACCAAAGACCTAATCGGGGTTTCCCTTTCAGGTATCTGAAAATTCTCTTCACGGCTATCATATGTGACTCCTTCGGTTGAGACTGAAACCTTGAGCACAAACATACACCAAACATTATATCGGGTCTTGAAGCTGTGAGATACATAAGTGATCCGATCATCCCACGGTACAATCTGCTGTCTACATCTTTTCCATCTTTGTCAGGATGCAAACCATGATTGACTGGGATAGGTGTACCATAAGTACTGCTATCATTCATCTTGTATTTTGATAAGATATCCTGCACATACTAAGTTTGATGTAGATAAATGCCATCCTCTCTTTGACTGACTTGCAGACCCAGGAAGAACGACAATTCACCCATATTACTCATTTCAAATTTGGACTTCATCACCTGCTCGAATTCCCTACACATCCCTTCATTGGTAGACCCAAAAATGATGTCGTCAACATATACTTGTACAAGAAGAATGTCACCTCCTGCTTTCCTAATGAAGAGAGTCGAGTCAATCTGTCCACAGTCGAAACCATTAGACAGTAAATGCTTAGATAAGGTTTCATACCATGCCCGCAGTGCTTGATGAAGACCATAAAGTTCTTTGTCGAGCTTATACACTTTATTGATATTATGCGGATCTTCAAAACCGGGAGGCTGAGTGACATAGACTTCTTCATGAACTTTACCATAAAGGAAAGTACTCTTCACATCGAGTTGATAGACCTTGAAGCCGACATATGTGGCATAAGCCAAGAACAGTCGAATAGCTTCAATTCTAGCAACTGGGGCATATACTTCCGTGTAATCCAAGCCCTCTTGCTGATAAAAACCCTGAACAACCAATCTTGCTTTGTTCTTCATAACAACATGACGATCATCCGTCTTGCATTTGAACACCCATCTGGTTCCAATTGGTTGAAAACCCTTTGGCAAGTCAACCAAATCCCACACGTGCAACTTTTGGAATTGAGACAATTCATCTTGCATCGCCTCAATCTAGCAGTTGTCAGTGAGAGCCTCCTTCACATTCTTCGGCTCTAACTGGGACACAAATACAGCATGCAGACATGTTTCTATAACACCAGTGTCAAGTATCTCTGTGTAAAGACTGATGTTCTCAGTGATGGTTCGATGACGAGTCTGAACGCCGGCATAAGGATCACCAATAATGTTGTCAATTGGATGATTCCTATGCACTCTCGTCTCCGGTACCATTGGTTCTTGAATTTCTGGATCAAGATTCGTGCTTAACTCCCCCATTTCTTGTGTTCCAGAGGAAGAAGATTCAATGTTAATTGGATCAGCTGGAGCTTCATTTCCTACAGTTGTGTTAGGATTGGCTTGAGCGTCATCTCCAACAGCAAGAACATCTTCACTGTTATCACTGTCATGAGTTCCAGATGCAGATGCAACATTGGAATCAGGAGTTACAATTGGTACAGTAGCACGAGTAGAGAAGCTGGAGTCATCGCCGCCACCCAATAATTCATAAACATTTGCGGCGTCATCTGCAGATATATCAGGAAGGTTGAATGACTTGAATAGCGCATCATAATCAAAACCCCAAGCTGGACCTGTTGGTTCGGATGGAATGCTGTGTTTACTACAATCCACTTCAAACCATTCCTCGATAGTACGAGTTCCTATGTTGTACACTCTCTTGCAAGGCGAGTTGGCAACGTATCCTAAGAAGATGCCTTCCACCGCTTTTGCATGAAACTTAGACTGGCGGTCTTTGTACTTTAGCAACAAAGAACAAGGACTACCAAAAGGAACTAGGTAATCAAGATTGGGAAGTCGATTGTTGATCAACTCGTAACAAGTCTTGTTGTGCCTCTTCACTACCAGAACTCTGTTTAAGACGTGACATGCTGTATTAACTGCTTCTGCCCAGAAAGTGACAGGAAGCTTTGCATCCGACAGCATAGTCCTTGCAGTCTCAATCAGTGTTCTGTTCTTCCGTTCAGCAACTCCATTCTGCTGAGGTGTGTACGGCGCGCTGAATTCGTGAAGGATCCCTTTCTTGAGACAGAAAAGCTCCATCAAATTATTCTTGAACTCAGTTCCGTTGTCGCTCCTTATCCTTCTAACTTTCAGCTTGCAGAGAGATTCCAAGCTCAGGATCAAATATTGAAGAATATCAGCAGTCTCGTCTTTAGTACCTAAAAAATGCACCCAAGAAAAACGTGAGAAATCATCAGTTACTACTAGACAGAACGTCTTACCTCCAATACTCCGGATACTTATGGGGACAAACAGATCCATGTGTAATAGCTCCAAAGGGGTATCAATAGAGTTTCGAAGCTTGGGCTTGTGAGACTTCCGTTGCAGTTTGCCCTTTTACAAGGCATACAGTCTTCTGCAACGGTAAATATCAGCTTAGGAACCCCGGTTACCAATCCGTTTCGGACAAGATGATTCATTTTACGATACGAAATATGTCCGAGTTTCCTATGCCACAAGATTGAGTCAAGCTCTATCGCTTTGGTAAGCAAACAAGTAGAAACTGATGAGGTGGTTGTTGCCACGCTTATATCGATCTGATAGGTGTCGTTTGTTCTTGGCGCTATCATCAGGATTCAATCTTCCGGAACTTCAAAACCGGTTTTGAGAATCAGGCATTCTGACTTGTCAAACATCACTGAGTACTCCTTATCACACATTTAGGAGACACTCAACAGGTTATGCTTCAGCTGCTCGCAGAAGTTGACATTGTCAAAGCTGACACAATCGTTCGAAACCACGCCTTGACACGTTTTACTGCCGCCTTTTTTCTCCGGCAAAGGCCACATAGCCGCCTCTTAATGGTTTAACGTCTTGAAGCAGGGCCATGTTTCCTGTCATGTGCCTAGAACATCCACTATCTACATACCAGCGGTTAGAGATAGTACCCTTCGGACGTCCCTGCATGAGTCACAAAAGAATTAGTTAGTTTTGGAGACCCAAGCCATTGTGGTCTTGGGTCGTCCATCCTTTTCAAAATAAACTACTTCCTTTAACTCACAGTCATGATGACTGTTCAAAATTGATGAATCTTTAGAAGAAATAGAAATAGGAGATTGAGAAGTTTTGGATTTGGCAGTCCAGGATCTATTTTGTTTCTTAACCGGAACAGGAGACTTTGGTTCAACTACAGCAGGTGAACTTGTGGAAGCTTCACCTGATTGAACTGAAGTCAGCTGTTCAAGCTTTCTCAACCTCTTGTTCCATCTCCTCCTCTGTGGATTAGAGAATCTTGCCACAGGTTTCTTACCAGTACGTGTACTACCAAAGGTAGATACACGAGGTACAGCAGGTTGCTTTACCTTTCTTGGAACAGATGGTTTAGCTTCAGATATGATCTTAGGCTTTACCATCGGTTTGACTGGTGGTTTCACCACATTTTGCTTTGGATGTTTGGGAGATGGTTTCACTGGTGGCGACCTGGGGATAACAGCTGGTTGTGAAACAACAGTCCGTTTCCCTTGGTTCTTAGAAGGACAGTTCACAAAAAATATGACCAACCAAGCCACAGTGAAAACAGTTCCTCTTGTCTACATAAGTTCTCTTGTAAGGCTCATTAGATCTGGCCTTAGATAACTCAGCATTATGAGAAGGAGGAGTTAGTTTATGAACATTAGTCTGAACCTTACCAGTTTGGTTTTTGGGAGTATAATATTTTTCTAAATTTTCTTTATACCCAAGCCCATAGTGAGCTGAAAAAGCCTCTTTCTTTACTTGGTTAAGACTTTTATACCCCCCGTAAAGCAATACCTTTAGTTTATCATTTGTTTCAATGATGTTGGGTTCAGTTAAAATGCAGTTATCACCATTAGTGATAACGTTTTTCTTTACCTTTTGTTCAGTCAACAACTCCTCAGATACTACTCCTTCAGGGCAAGAGTTAACCGACCCGTTTTCAGAAGCAGTAACAAACTCCTCACTAGATGTGGAGTTAGCCTTACTTGAGGATTCATCCTTTTTAGGGGAATCATCCTTATCAGAGGACTCATCTAGACAAGTGAGATCAATGTCTATTAAGCTATTGACAAACTTCCCGCTCACTGGTGGAGGAATGGCATTAGTACCCAAACCTAACCCATTCAATTGTCTCACCACAGACTCGTAGTGTTCCACCACAAAGCGAGAGTTTTTCAACTTCTCATTAGTGCATTTTAACTGTAAGATCTCATTTTTGCAGTTTGTTGATTTCATTGTTCCGTTTTTCCAACCCCTTATAAGCAATGTCCAAGTGAAACTGTTGATCGCTCATTTTTAAAGAATACTCACGTTTTTCCTTTTTCAACGTTTCAATAGACTCTTTAAAACGTTTTTCGTTTTCTTTATAGTTTAGAGCTGCCAAACTTATGGGTTCGATTTTGTCTTGGAGCTTAGAATTTTCAAGTTTTAGCCCTAGACACTTGTTGCTTCTCCAATGGCCATGAGAGCAACAGCAGTAGTCGATTCCTCTTTCTCAGCTACATAAGCGTCCTTTCCTTCAGCTTCCTCCTCTTCCTCTGTAGCAGCAGTAGTAGACTCTTTTAGGTCAACCATAGAAGCTTCCCTTCTCCCTGCTTCCATCATTTCCATGATCTTAGCCATGAGACCAACCTGTGTTTGTGCGATGATGGCATCCTCTAGATGAACACCCCAGTCAAAGCTTTCGTCCTGTTGGGCTACCAGTGCATTGGACGTTTCACCTTGGCTTTGATTGTGGTGGTTTGGATTGTTTTGGCCATGGCAATTGTCTTGGCTGGGTCGGGTGAAACCAAAGGCAGGTGCTCTGTCTTTCTGACACTCACGAGCAAAGTGTCCATAGTTCAGACACTTGTAGCATTTGGCCTTGGATTTGTCAAACCCGACCTTGGCATTAGGATGCCCGCCAATAAACTTTCTTCCTGTTTTGTTCAGGAAACGCTTGGCTCTCCTCAAAAGCATGGCCATATTCCATTGAATATCCATGTCCTCCATGTCATCAGGATCCACTTGATTAAAATCTTCTTCAATCGTCTCTGGATCAGTAAGCTTGCCACCTATGAAGTTTTCATATGCAAGCATGCAAGATGAGAATAGTGCTACATGATCTTCAGCAATTCTGGCTATAGATGAGTTGTTAGCTGAAGACGTAGCAGGAGGATTTCTTGAGTTATTTTGATGATGAGATCCCAACCCTGATCCTGAAGCAGAGCAAGCATGACCACTACACCCAGTTAAGTGGTCTTCTTCGGTAGGATTTCCAGTGAAGAGGGCAATTCCAGAGCCTGATGACTTGGATGTAGAAGTCGTCCCGTGATACATAGAAGGGTCTTGTATCTGGGGTCTACCAGAGCTCTCCTTTCTTCTTAGGTTCATGTCATGAGCTTGAACCTTTCTTATTGCCTCTTCAACTGTCAGCTCATAGAATTTAGTATTTTCCCTCATCAGGGTTGTGTACATCTCAAATTTGGGTGGTAAAGCATCCAAAAACTTTTCCACCAACTCTTCATCCGGATACTTGAGTTCAAAAGCCTTCAACTCAGTCTGTAAATGATAGAACCTAGAGATGAGGTCATCTAAAGATTCGTTCTCAAGAAATCTGAAGCACTCATACTGCTTCCTGAGAAGATCCCGCTTACTCTTCTTGATGTCACTATTTCCTTTGAATCTCTTCTGTAAAGCTTTCCAGAGATCCTTAGAATTGTCATACCCTCGAAAACTGTGGAACAATTCCCGAGTTAATGCCATAGTGATTGAACCAAGTGCCTTCTTCTCTCGATCATATGCTTTCTTTTCTTCCTCGTCGAGTTTAGAAATAGGCTTGGGCAATTCATCATCAAGATAGATGTGTGTGGGATGCTTATATCCCTCAAGGATTGGTATCCATAGCGATGAGTCGGTATATGAAATGTAGTGCTCGAAACATGCTTTCCAATTAGAATAATCGTTCACGTTCAGCAACTTTGGTGGTTTCTGTGGTGTACCGATCTCATTATCATAATTCAGCAGGTTTCCAAGATTCTGAAGATTCGACATAGTGAACACTTAGTCAAATTTCAGAAAAATCAGACACAGTTGCGCACTTGACTTTGGCCTTGCGCACTTGAGAAATGGTCTTGCGTATTTATATTTGCTCTTGCGTACTTGTAAGTACGCAGGAGTAGATGTAAGTACGCAGGATATAACTTAAGTTCGCACAAGTTTAGTCTTGCGCACTTATAAGTACGCAGGAGATAAGTCTTGCGTATTTAGTAAGTACGCACAAAACTGTACTTTTTGCCAGAAATGGTAAGTACGCAGGACACCTTTTCAGCAACTTTCACCAAACTTTTTCGGTCACCTGAAACTCACCAGAGATGGTAAAAATTCGTCTGATGATCAAAGCAAATGAGCCAAAGGGTCAGAAACTTGTTTCTAACCAACCTTTGATGCTCAAAACACTCAAATACACAACAAAAATCAGTTTTTGAGTGATTTTTGCTTCTAAAATAGTGCTCAAGAGCTACCCCTATTTTATCACAAAAATCAACAAAAATACCTCTCTTTGCTTGTAAAAACTCTCCAAACTCACTCACAACACTCGAAATCAGGAGCAATAGCTCTAATACCACTTGTAGGTCCCTCGGGTGTGGCGGATCGTCACATGCAAGTGGGTCTACTAGTCGGACCGGGTGTGGAATGCCCGTGACTAGGTGGAGAGTCAAACTAAACAAAGTAAACCAACAAGAGAATCACTTTAAATGTTCTTTGTATTATAAACACTTGAAGGTTACAGAGAAAAGCACTGAATTTACAATCTGCGTATTTGCTATAATGCCTGCGTACTTAACTTCTGTTAACCTATCCTACTTATACCTGACATGATGCCTGCGCACTTAGCAAGTGCGCAGGGCAAAATGCTCTTGCGTACTTAACAAGTACGCAAAGGTATTCTTGCGTACTTGCTAAGTACGCAGGAGCTTTCTCCTGCGCACATGTAAGTGCGCAAAACACTTAGTAAGAAATGCAACATTCAATATGTAAAAGTAAATACAACTCGATAAACTAATACATAAAGACTCTTACATACAAAGACAATTATAGACATGAAAATACAAACTAAGACTCTATCCAGAGTGTTGTCACAGGAAAGTGCTTCAACAGTTGTGCATTACAAGGATCATATTACTATCTAGTATCTCGTGTTAGCTACGCCTTCGAATCAAGTGAGTATTACATAGCCCCTTTTACTCTTTTACACTTTTTGGGGTGGAACATGAACACTATACAAACTATTGCTCACATTTACACAAACTACACAAATACAAATCCTCTTTACATTCATGTGTGCAATTTGAGCTTTATGCCTGAGTGCTAGTTGTGCTTACTTTTGTGTGCAATTTTTGTGCAATCATTAACTATTCAAGCCGACGGTAAACAATGATAGATCCATTGAGTCTGACAAACCCACCTAGATTGGGGTGATTGTTACCGACAACACAATTTTGCATGCTAGTTACAAAGGTTTGATTGTACTTTGGTTACACAATAGCTGCTCTCCATAAATGCCTTATTTTATCATGTTATGTAAGGATTTGATCATTTACAATTATTCAGTACCTATGTATAAACCTTTGTATGCTCACCAACTTTTTAGTTGACCTTATTTTATTCATGTTTCAGGTACTAATGTGTGATTTTGATCAAGACTGGCTACACTTAAGTTTTGGACCTAGATAATTTTAAATAAAGGATTATGTATTTCATTTTATGTACTTGGTTTTATTTGGTTTTATCTTAAATACTTGAAATGAATTTGAATGATTAATATATTTCAATTTAGTCAACCTTGTGCTCATGAACAGTCTACATGTCCCACCCCGATGATTCCGCTGTCGGTTGGGGTGTGACATCAAGTGGTTGAGTGGTCTTCTTCAGTAGAGTTTCCAGATAAAAGGGCAATTCCAGAGCCCGGTGACTTGGTTGTAGAAGACGTCCCATGATACATAGAAGGGTCTTGTATCTGAGGTCTTCCTGAGCTCTCCTTCTTTCTTAGGTTCATGTTATGAGCTTGAACCTTTCCAATTGCCTCCTCCACTGTCATCTCATAGAATTTTGGATTCTCTTTCATCAGGGTTGTGTACATTTCAAACCTGGGTGGCAAAGCATCCAGAAACGTTTCCACCAACTCTTCATCGGGATACTTGAGATCAAAAGCTTTCAACACTGTCTACAGATGATAGAATCTAGAGATGAGGTCATCTAAGGATTCATTCTCCATAAATCTGAAGCACTCATACTAATTCCTGAGAAGATCCCGTTTACTTTTCCTGATGTCACTATTCCCCTCGAATCTTTTCTGTAACGCCTTCCAAAGATCCTTAGGGTTGTCATATCCTCTGAAACTGTGGAACAATTCCCGAGTCAATGCCATAGTGATAGAACCGCGAGCCTTCTTCTCTCGATCATAAACTTTCTTTTCTTCTTCATCAAGTTTAGAAATAGGCTTAGGCAGTTCATCATCAAGGTAAATGTATGTGGGATGCTTATATCCCTCCAGAATTGGTATCTAAAACAAAGAATAGGAATAAGAAATGTAATGCTCAAAGCGTGCTTTCCAGTTGGAATAATCATTTACATTTAGCAGCTTTGGCGGTTTCTGAGGAGTACCAATCTCGTTGTCATAGTTTAAGAGGTTTCCAAGATTCTGAAGATTCGACATGGTGAACACTTAGTCAAATTTCAGGAAAATAAGAGACACTTGCGCACTTGATATTGGCCTTGCGCACTTAGAGGAATGGTTTTGCGTATTTAAGATTTGCTCTTGCGTACTTGATAAGTACGCAGGATATAACTTAAGTACGCACAAGATTAGTCTTGCGTATTTAGTAAGTACGCAAGAGATTAGTCTTGCGTATTTAGTAAGTACGCAGCACGACTGTACTTTTTGCCAGATATGGTAAGTACGCAAAACACCTTTTTACCAACTCTCACCAAACTATTCCGGTCACTGGAAACACACCGGAGATGGCAAAAATCAGACGGATGAACAGTCAAAATGATCCAAAGGGTCAGAAACTTGTTTCTAACCAACATTTGATGCTCAAAACACTCAAAATACACAACAAAAGTCAGTTTTTGAGTGATTTTTGCTACTAAAATAATGCTCAAGAGCTACCCATATTTTATCACAAAAATCAACAAAAACACCTCCTTTTGCTTGTAAAACTCTGATGAAAACTCTCCAAACTCACTCACAACACTCGAAATCGAGAGCAAAGCTCTGATACCACTTGTAGGTCCCTCGGGTGTGTCGGATCGTCACATGCAAGTGGGTCTACTAGTCGGACCGGGTGCGGAATACCCGTGACTAGGTGGATTGTCTTACGAAACAAAGTAAACCGACAAGATAATCACTATAAACGTTCGTCTATTATAAACACTTGAAGGTTACAGAGAGAAGTTCTGACATTACAAAGTTCTGCGTATTTGCTAATCTGAATGCCTATGATTGTGTACTTATCACATGTCAACCATTCCTATTTAATCATGACCTGATGCATGCGCACTCAGCAAGTGCATAGGGCAATTTGCTCATGCGTACTTAGCAAGTATACAAAGGTATTTGTAACATCCCAAAAATAATAAAACGAATAAACATAACGAGACCAGTGATTTAGTCGGAACATTTAAACAAAAAAGAGAGCGGGCCTGGGCCCGGCTTCAATGGGCCGAGGGAAGCCCATTGCACATAAGAGGCAAGGCAGCCCTCTTCCCTGCTCATTTCCCCAACTCACGCAGCTTTTAGAGAGAGAAAGGAGAGCTCGGGTCTAGAGAGAGAAAGTGACGGATCAACTCGGGAATTCAGGAGAACGTTGCTGCTGTTCCCGTGAGCAAAACCTCCGAATCAGAATTACAATCCAGGTAACGATTCGATCACATTATGAGTTTTTGTTCGTTTTGGGATGTTTCGGGTTTTGGCTAAAAGATAACGATTTTACGGATGAAACTTGAAAGTGAACTTAGGTATAGCATCTAGAATGAAAAACGAACGTTTTGATCAAAGAAAATTTAGATATCGACATGATCAGATTCGCATGCAGAACATTCGGATTTTTGGGGAAGGCGATAAGTGCAGACCCATCGAAACTACTTAGTTTCGATATGTGCAGGTCCATCGAAACTACTTAGTTTCGATATATGCAGACCCAATCGAAACTACTATAGTTTCAATATGAGCCCCCGATCCGAAGCTAAGATAATACATAAGTTACTTATCGAAACTACCTATCGAAACTACCAAGTTTCGACAGGAACAACCTATCGAAACTACCAAGTTTCGATATAAGCTAATCAATCGAAACTACTAGGTTCAAGCATAGTAATGTCTAGTGTCATCTAGGAGCACTACCTTATGTATATGACTTTATTATACAGATCGTGAGTGACATTAGTGAAGCTCAGTAGCCAGCTAAGTGTATTACAGAAACTACTCATCAGGTGAGTTTTATGTGCCCCCTTCTAAGTTATGTGCAAATGATTTATAAATGTTTTGGGGCTGAAGTGTATACACTAAATGAATAAATGAAATGAATGTCAAGTGATCATACGTGATATATTAAGGTATATGTGTAGATACATATGAATGCGAATAATGAATTACGAACAAAGAACGACACGTATGTTTGCAAAGAATGAATGAATGAATGGTATAACATAAATAAATGAAACCTTGCTTTATAAATATATATTGCATGCGAAGAATGTAAGTATACGTTATGGACGGAAACGAAGCTAACGACTACTACGGTAGACGGACGACCACTTGACTATTATGCAGCTAGAGAAGGAAGTCTAGAAAGGTAGACTAAATAAAGGCCACTACGGTGGAGTAAGACGCTAAATCGATATTCGGCTGCATAATTAGTTCAAGTGGGAAACGGATGCCTTAGGGCAGACGGGCGAATATGACGGACTACGACGGTAGGACGGTAAAGAATGACGGCCGAAGGTTGGTCGGACGGAAGTTAAGGCGGACGGTTTCTAGGACCGGACGAGTAAAAGGGCTACGACGGTAGCTCAAGGGCGTATGTCTTTGTGACATACGTACCGTAAGATGAGTTGATCACCCTTATGTGTATGACCAATAAATGGTAAAGAAAGTAAAGGTGAATGCATATCTATGTAATCACGTAAGAAAGATAAGGAAATAATGTTAAGAAAAGTGAAAGAAAAAGGGTGAACGCATATATATATGTAATCACATTAATAATGAAAAGGAAAATGAAAGAAAAGCAAAAGCTATGAATACGTATTTCTATGAATAACTTTATAATAATGTTTACTTATGAAGTAAAGAAAAGAATGTTTATATCTAAACGCATTAAACTAGAACTCACCAGCGTTAGCTGACTTTAGTATACATTTCAGGTAAAGGAAGAAAAGGTCGTGCGAGGGCGTGAAGGTTACCCGACACAAGACTGACATCCCACTTTTGTTTGTTAAGACAATGTTGTGTTTTTAATTGCTAAGACTTCCGCTGTTATGATTATGTAATTGAATGATGAAGGTTTTAATTTAAGTTCAGTATTTATGACTATGTTTATGAGTAAATCCAACAAGTGAGGTCACCCGGTTTTGGGGCCTTACAAGTTGGTATCAGAGCAATAGTTTGAGAGATTTAGACATCCCTAAATGTCTAGACTCAAACTGATTATGGGACCAACGCACGGATGTCAGTATGGGTAACCAACGCCAACGCCAGCACGGTAAGTAAGTAATAAAGTTAATGCTCTTGCATAAGAATAGATACCATAACTTAGAACAAATAGATGTTAATGCCATGACTGATTTGAAGAGTTTTGAACCCGAAAAGCAATGTAAATTAGTAATCACAAACCGGTCACTGTAATTAAGAATTTACCTTGCTCGTACTGTTCCAAACTATGATCTGAAGAAATGACATTGATGTATTCCCTTTGTAACTATCAGGAAATTAAGAATTATGGCTGGGGGAGGAAGAACAGGACCTCGAGGTGGTCGCACTGGCCGACGAGGTAGACCTCCGCTGAACCCAAGATTTGAAGAAGAAGAGAGTGTGCACGTAGAGCACACAGAAAGTATGCACGAAACAGAAGTGACCCCGATTAGGAACGACAGTCCAGGGCCTATACAGTTGGAACCTGAAGTCAGGGATGCTATTGCCCGTGAAGTTGTGCTCACTTTGAGGAAGGTATTGCCTGACCTACTATCTGAGGCACTAAAGAAAAGCAAAGAAGAGGATGAAGGGAACGATGAAGAGAAAATTTATGACAGTGACGGGGATGAAGTAAAAGTGGTATCGAGCAACCGTGGGTGTACTTACAAAGGTTTCAAGGATGGAGACCCACCCAAGTTTGATGGCAGCAAGGATTTGGTGGCTACGCTTGAATGGATAGAGAGGATGAGTGCTGTAATCAACATTAGCGAGTGTCGACCTGACCAGGCTGTTAAATATGTTGCTCATTCTTTCACCAATGAGGCCCTAGGTTGGTGGAGGAACATTCAGAGGACAAAGTCCCCAATTGCTCTTGCAAGAATGACATGGGAAGAACTGAAAAAGCTGGAAATTCAAAAGTTCTGTCCCCAGAACGAAATTGATCGCGTGGAAAATGAATTCCTAAACCTTAAGGCTGGCAACAAGACACACCGCCAGTACACTTCTAGATTCAATGAGTTGGCTCAGCTAGTACCCCACCTGGTGGAGACAGAGGAGCGAATGATCAAGTATTATGTGAAGGGCCTACCTCAAAGGGTCCGTGTCCACGTGAAAGCCAACCTACCCTCGACCTTCGAGTCGGTAGTGAACCTGAGCGGAATCGTCTACGACGATTATGCCAATGAGGACCCACCAACAGAAACCCAAAAGAGATAGTGGGAGAACCCGTCTAGAGGAACCGGGAGAGGGAATGTAACAACGGAAACCAAGAAGCCAAGGCTGGATGAACATGAAACTTGCAAGAAATGTGGAAGGCAACATCTTGGCGAATGTAAAATTGGCACCACCACATGCTATAAGTGCGGGAAGCTGGGGCACTTCTCCCGAGAATGTGTAAGAGACGTCAAGTGTCAAGTATGTGGATTGTTTGGACATTTGACAAAGAACTGCAGGAAGGCCGGCCAATCTGGTTCGGGAAAGGATAGGGAGCAGGAACAGCCTAAGGCAAGGACTCGTGCCTATGCCTTGACTGAGGAAGAAGCAAGAGGAAACCCTGATGTCGTATCAGGTACGTTTCTAGTAAATGATGAACATGCTGCTATTTTATTTGACTCTGGTGCTAGTAAAAGCTTCATATCAAATGCATTTAGTCGTAAACTGGATTGCACTATCAACACCATAGTAAAGGCCTTTAGCGTACAAACTGCCGTGGGTAAAAATTCGGCAGTATTCCAAGTAACAGAGGATTGCATCATAGAAATAGAGGGACATAAGTTTCCATCTAGATTATTCCTTCTTACCTTAGGAGGATTCGATATAGTATTGGGTATGGATTGGTTAGCTGCCAACGAAGCTCAAATCATATGCAAACGTAAGAGGGTACACCTAAAAGCTCCTAGCGGCAGTCCAATTACAGTTTATGGGGATTGGAATTGCACGATGCCAAACGTCATCTCGATGATCAAGGCCGAAAGTCACATGAGGCGCGGTTGCGAAGCTTATCTGGCATATGTTATTGATGATAGAATGAAAATGAAAGAACTCAAGAATGTACCCGTGGTGTGCAACTTTCCGGAAGTATTCCCTGAGGATCTACCTGGGTTACCACCCGATCGGGAAATAGAATTTCAGATTGAATTATTTCCAGGAGCTGAGCCCGTTGCCAAAGCCCCCTACCGATTGGCTCCGTCAGAAATGAAAGAATTGATGTCTCAACTAGAGGAACTAACAGAAAAAGGATTTATTAGACCGAGCATCTCACCATGGGGCGCTCCGGTACTATTTGTAAAGAAGAAGGACGGCAGCATGCGCATGTGCATTGACTACCGCGAACTGAACAAGAGGACAGTAAAGAACAAATACCCACTGCCCAGGATAGACGACCTTTTTGATCAACTACAAGGTGCGAGTTGGTTCTCAAAGATCGATCTTAGGTCGGGTTATCATCAGTTGAAAGTAAGAGAGGAAGACGTACCAAAGACCGCGTTTCGCACGCGTTATGGGCATTATGAGTTTCTCGTGATGTCCTTCGGATTAACTAACGCACCAGCAGCGTTCATGGATTTGATGAATAGAGTATGTCGACCCATGTTGGATCGATCTGTGATAGTTTTTATAGACGACATACTGGTATATTCGAAAAACGAGGGTGATCACCACTGTCACCTAAGGGCGGTTCTGGGGGTGCTAAAGCAAGAAAAGTTGTACGCAAAATTCTCCAAATGCGCGTTCTGGCTTAGGGAAGTCCAATTCCTAGGTCATGTAATAAACCCAAACGGCATCATGGTGGATCCTGCAAAGATCGAGACAGTAAAGGAATGGAACATCCCAAAGACACCAACAGAGATACGAAGTTTTCTAGGATTGGCAGGCTACTATCGAAGGTTCATTCAAGATTTCTCAAGAGTTGCCTCGCCACTAACCAAACTGACACGGAAGGAAGTAAAGTATGAATGGGGTCCAACCCAAAACAACGCGTTTGAGGAACTTAAGACACGATTAACTCAAGCTCCAGTCTTAACACTACCTGAGGGAAATGAAGACTTGGTAGTCTACTCTGACGCTTCAGGGCAAGGTTTAGGGTGCGTACTCATGCAAAGAGGAAAGGTAATTGCTTATGCATCGCGGCAACTAAAGATTCACGAGGTTAACTACCCAACACACGATCTAGAATTAGCAGCAGTAGTTTTCGCGTTGAAAATATGGAGGCACTATCTGTATGGAGTTAAATGCACCATTTACTCCGATCACAAAAGCCTGAGGTACTTTTTCGAACAAAAGGAATTAAACATGAGACAAAGAAGGTGGTTAGAGCTACTGAAAGACTATGACTGTGAGATATTGTACCATCCGGGCAAGGCAAACGTAGTGGCCGACGCTTTAAGTAGAAAGGAAGAATCGGCACCTATCCGGATCAAAGCGTGTCAGCTGATTATAACACCAGATTGGATGGGTGAAATAGCAAAAGCACAAGATGAAGCGCTGTTAGAAAGAAATGTGAAACGGGAAAGAATAGTAGGACAACAAGGGAACTTGGATGCAAATGCATACGGTGTACGAACTAGGTTTGGCCGAAAGTGGATACCTAAGATTGGCGAGCTTAGAGCCAAAATACTTGATGAGGCCCATAAGTCTCGTTATTCTATCCACCCCGGGACAAACAAAATGTATCAAGACTTGAAGAAAGAATACTGGTGGCCTGGCATGAAGAATGATGTGACCGAGTACGTGAACAAGTGCCTAACGTGTTCACTAGTTAAAGCCGAGCACCAGAAACCATGCGGTAAAATGCAGCCTTTGCCAATACCAGAATGGAAGTGGGAGGAGATCACAATGGACTTCATTACCAAGCTACCGCGAACAGCTAAAGGCAATGACACCATTTGGGTGATCGTCGACCGCTTGACAAAGAGTGCTCACTTCTTGCCAATACGTGAGACTTCTTCGTCTGAAAAGCTAGCAGAAGTATTTATCAAGGAAATTGTGAGCAGACATGGTATGCCACTGTCAATTGTGTCCGACAGGGATACTAGATTCACATCCAGATTTTGGAAGAAATTCAACGAAGCGATGGGCACTAGACTGAACATCAGCACCGCTTACCACCCTCAGACCGATGGTCAATCTGAAAGAACCATTCAGACCTTGGAAGATATGCTCCGGGCCTGTATCATTGACTTCGGTGGGAGTTGGGACAACCATCTACCATTGGCAGAATTTTCATATAACAACAGCTATCACTCAACCATTGGCATGCCGCCATTTGAAATGTTGTATGGAAGGAGATGTAGGACCCCAGTTTGTTGGGGGAAATTGGACAAAAGGACTTCGCAAGTCTCGAAGTGGTCAAAGCTACTTCCGAGAAATTTGATCAAATAAAGGCTCGAATGAAAGCCGCAAAAGACAGACATAAATCATACGCGGATAAGAGAAGAAGGGATTTGGAGTATCAAGTAGGGGATATGGTACTATTGAAAGTGTCTTCGTGGAAAGGAATCATTCGATTCAGGAAGCGTGGCAAACTAAGTCCAAGGTTTGTCGGGCCTTTCAAGATTTTAGCGAGAGTGGGTCAAGTTGCTTACAAACTCGACCTACCCGTTGAGCTTAATGGAATACACCCACGTTCCACGTGTCCCACTTACGCAAGTGTCTAGCTGACGACACAGCTCACATACCTTACGACGAGATCGAAGTGGATAATAGTCTGAATTATGTAGAGGAACCAATAGCCATTCTTGACCGAGCTGAAAAACGACTACGCAATAAGTCGATACCGTTAGTCAAGATACAATGGAAGCACAGAAAAGGGTCAGAAGCTACATGGGAAAAGGAAGACGAGATGAGGGGACTATACCCTAAATTGTTTAACGTATGAACAGTTTCGAGGACGAAACCTCTTTAAGGAGGGTAGACTTGTAACATCCCAAAAATAATAAAACGAATAAACATAACGAGACCAGTGATTTAGTCGGAACATTTAAACAAAAAAGAGAGCGGGCCTGGGCCCGGCTTCAATGGGCCGAGGGAAGCCCATTGCACATAAGAGGCAAGGCAGCCCTCTTCCCTGCTCATTTCCCCAACTCACGCAGCTTTTAGAGAGAGAAAGGAGAGCTCGGGTCTAGAGAGAGAAAGTGACGGATCAACTCGGGAATTCAGGAGAACGTTGCTGCTGTTCCCGTGAGCAAAACCTCCGAATCAGAATTACAATCCAGGTAACGATTCGATCACATTATGAGTTTTTGTTCGTTTTGGGAAGTTTCGGGTTTTGGCTAAAAGATAACGATTTTACGGATGAAACTTGAAAGTGAACTTAGGTATAGCATCTAGAATGAAAAACGAACGTTTTGATCAAAGAAAATTTAGATATCGACATGATCAGATTCGCATGCAGAACATTCGGATTTTTGGGGAAGGCGATAAGTGCAGACCCATCGAAACTACATAGTTTCGATATGTGCAGGTCCATCGAAACTACTTAGTTTCGATACAGACCCAATCGAAACTACTATAGTTTCGATATGAGCCCCCGATCCGAAGCTAAGATAATACATAAGTTACTTATCGAAACTACCTATCGAAACTACCAAGTTTCGACAGGAACAACCTATCGAAACTACCAAGTTTCGATATAAGCTAATCAATCGAAACTACTAGGTTCAAGCATAGTAATGTCTAGTGTCATCTAGGAGCACTACCTTATGTATATGACTTTATTATACAGATCGTGAGTGACATTAGTGAAGCTCAGTAGCCAGCTAAGTGTATTACAGAAACTACTCATCAGGTGAGTTTTATGTGCCCCCTTCTAAGTTATGTGCAAATGATTTATAAATGTTTTGGGGCTGAAGTGTATACACTAAATGAATAAATGAAATGAATGTCAATGTGATCATACGTGATATATTAAGGTATATGTGTAGATACATATGAATGCGAATAATGAATTACGAACAAAGAACGACACGTATGTTTGCAAAGAATGAATGAATGAATGGTATAACGTAAATAAATGAAACCTTGCTTTATAAATATATATTGCATGCGAAGAATGTAAGTATACGTTATGGACGGAAACGAAGCTAACGACTACTACGGTAGACGGACGACCACTTGACTATTATGCAGCTAGAGAAGGAAGTCTAGAAAGGTAGACTAAATAAAGGCCACTACGGTGGAGTAAGACGCTAAATCAATATTCGGCTGCATAATTAGTTCAAGTGGGAAACGGATGCCTTAGGGTAGACGGGCGAATATGACGGACTACGACGGTAGGACGGTAAAGAATGACGGCCGAAGGTTGGTCGGACGGAAGTTAAGGCGGACGGTTTCTAGGACCGGACGAGTAAAAGGGCTACGACGGTAGCTCAAGGGCGTATGTCTTTGTGACATACGTACCGTAAGATGGGTTGATCACCCTTATGAGTATGACCAATAAATGGTAAAGAAAGTAAAGGTGAATGCATATCTATGTAATCACGTAAGAAAGATAAGGAAAGAATGTTAAGAAAAGTGAAAGAAAAAGGGTGAACGCATATATATATGTAATCACATTAATAATGAAAAGGAAAATGAAAGAAAAGCAAAAGCTATGAATACGTATTTCTATGAATAACTTTATAATAATGTTTACTTATGAAGTAAAGAAAAGAATGTTTATATCTAAACGCATTAAACTAGAACTCACCAGCGTTAGCTGACTTTAGTATACATTTCAGGTAAAGGAAGAAAAGGTCGTGCGAGGGCGTGAAGGTTACCCGACACAAGACTGACATCCCACTTTTGTTTATTAAGACAATGTTGTGTTTTTAATTGCTAAGACTTCCGCTGTTATGATTATGTAATTGAATGATGAAGGTTTTAATTTAAGTTCAGTATTTATGACTATGTTTATGAGTAAATCCAACAAGTGAGGTCACCCGGTTTTGGGGCCTTACAGTATTCTTGCGTACTTGCTAAGTACGCAGGAACTATCTCCTGCGCACATACAAGTGCGCAAAACATTTAGAGAAAATTGCAACAATCAATATGTAAAAGTAAATACAACTCGATTACTAATACATACAGAAACTTACACACAAAGACAAATACAAACATGAAAGTACTAAACTAAGACTCTATCTATCCATAATCTATCCAGAGTGTTTGTCACATGAAAGTGCTTCAACAGAAGGTAGTATATATTTACATATATAGTATGCCTTAGAAAGTGTTAAGGTTAGGACTTGTGTTCTGATGAAATCATAATGGTGATCAAATAGAACAAAAATTTTAATCACGGGTTAAACATGAGACGAGCCGAATAAACAAGCAAGGCACGATGGACCGGGCCGGATGGGCCAGGCGCGAATGAGGATGGAAATCAATGGAGGTGAGCCCCTGCATAAACAGCATATACCACCACCATTTCTCTCGTTTGTAATTTCTAGAGAGAGAAAGTTGGCGGATCGACCCGAGATTCAAGAAGCGTGTTACCACATAGCTTGGGAGCAAGACCTCTGAATCAGACGCTCGATTCAGGTAACGACTCATTCTGAATCTGGATTTTTGTTTAAATTCGGGTTCCCGGGTAGTTTTGGTAAAAAGGCTGGGTTTTTATTTACCAAAAGACAAATGGATTATAGATCTGGAATCACGAGAGGAAAATACGCGTTTTGAACGTAAAAATTTTCAAACTTGACGAAACCGTTTATCCAGATCTGAATCCATGCAAAAAGGGATGTTAGGATAAAGTTTGTGGATGGGTAAAGTTCATGGTTTGGGAAGTTTGTGTATGGGTAAAGTTCACGGTTTGGGAAGTTTGCGGTTGGGACGAAGTTCACGGTTTGGGTAAAGTTTGCGGTTGGGACGAAGTTCATGGTTTGGGTTAAGTTTACGGTTTGGTAAGTTCACGGTTTGGGGTGAAGTTCACGGTTGAGAATCCTCAAGCCTAGTTCCCGGGTACACCCCGAGAATTCCCCTTGAACCACGAACCCCTAAATTCGCAGGGAAGAAACCGTGTACCCCTACGTTATAGGCATGTAGAAGTAAAATGTAATAGTTGTGTGTAAGGCTAAGGCTAGGTTGTGTACGTACAGGTTAGAAGATCCTTTACAGACCTTTGACCTTATTTATCTCAGGTGAGTTCTAGAAGCCCTCTTTTAAATGTATTGAATAGTATTTTTGGGCTGGTGTGCATATGTAACGATGTGACTATTTTATAAAATGATGTTTATGAATGATGTATGTGACGTTTTATAAAATGATGTTTATGAACGATGTTTTGGAAGGAAAGGTTATGAAAGAAGTGTTTATGAAATATTTTGCCAAAAGAAGTTTATGAATTGTTTATGAATGAATGAATGATTTTAAATAAAACATACGAATGCTTTAACTGAAGTTTTGAAGTAAAAGAAGTGAATGTTTACGAAAGTCACAAACGAACGAATCTGCCATTATTCCTTAGGGAATGAAGGTTATGGGTATGCGATGTATGTTATGGTCCTTTACCTTTTAGGGGCCTTTGTGGCTGGCTAACTGTTGTACAACTGGGGTGATGACGGTCACCATGGGGATTACCGTGATCCTTCAAGTGGGTACGATTTACCTTGCGGGGTAATCGTGCTTGAAGTTAGGTACGACTACTCAACGGAGTATCATGCTGGAAGTTTGGTACGTGTCATCCTTGTGATGTCGTGCTTGAAGTTTGGTACAGATGCCCTATGTGGTATTGTACTTGAAGTTGGAATTGACGGTTACGAGAAGGCGCAGATTCGATATGTTTGTTGACTTAAGTGTATGTTACGTTATTGCATGTTTTACGTACGCTTTTATTAATGAAGTTAAATTTTATGTTTTTGGCAAATATTTGAAGATAATGTTTTATGAAAAGCTAGAACTCACCAGTGTAGCTGACTTTTAGTATGCACATTCAGGTTAAGGAAGGTTATAATGATGGACGGCGATGCTGGGCGGCTTGGTGAGTTACCGGATGATATGAAGACTGTCATCCCGTTATGATTATTTTATGTTATGTTTTTGTATTAGACTATCTTTCGAATGTATTAGACAATGTTAAGATTATTTTTGAATGAAGTTTCCCACTGCATTATTTGATATTCAAGTTTAAGAACTGTTTGTGAAGGAGTTAATCCAACACGTGAGGCCTCCCGGGTTTGGGGCCTTACAAGTTGGTATCAGAGCAAGAGTTTGAGAGATTCGGACACTCCCAGTGTCTGAACTTAAACTGTGAATGGGACAGAAAGCGGATGCTAGTACGGGTAACTCGAGCCCCAACATCAGGTATTAAGGTAGTATATATTTACATATATAGTATGCCTTAGAAAGTGTTAGATTAGTACTTGTTCTCTGATGGAATCACAAAGGTGGTCAAATAGGAATCGAGAGGTAGTGTAATGGTTAATTGCAGATGGCCAGTGTATATTAACATCTTACAGTACTTGTTGAATTCTATTTGTTAACTAGCGTGATGACATTGGATTCCTTGTCTTAAAATACGAAATGGCGATACGAAAGAGCGGAAGGCGTGGTGGGGGCCGTACCGGCGGTCGTACCGGTAGGCGTGATAGGACTCATGCTCGCCAGGAGTACAGTGAAGAGGGAAGTTTTCACACGGAACCGGAAAACAGTATGCACGAAACTGAATGGACTCCCGTGGAAGAACAACATTTCACTTTCGAACCAGAAGTGAAAGCGGCACTGGCACGCGAATTCACTGAGTTGATGAAGACTTCTTTGCCGGAACTACTGGCAAAAGCATTAAAGAAAGTTAACGAGGCGGGCGGGTCTAACATGACAATTGGTACCCCGAACACTAAGGCAGTTAACACACCCCTTACCCGTGGTTGCGACTATAAGTCCTTCAAGGCATGTAACCCGCCGGTCCTGACATGAAAGAAAGACGCGGAGGCTACTTTAGACTAGGTGATCCGTATGGTAGCTGCCATTCGTCTGAGCGAATGTCGGGCGAATCAAGTTGTGAAGTTTGATGCTAACTCCTTAAAGGAGGAAGCATCTCATTGGTGGGAAGGTGTGCGTCAAGCCAAGGGGGACGAGACTGTTGACACAATGATGTGGGATGATTTGAAAACCCTGGTGATCAAGAAATTCTGTCCGAAGAATGAGATCGAGAAGGTAGAGAGGGAATTTCTAGGGTTGAAAGTCGGGAGCATGACGCACTGACAGTACACAATTCGGTTCAACGAACTGGCACGTCTGGTGCCACATCTTGTCACTACTAAAGAGAGAAAGATTGCATGTTACATTCTGGGGTTGCTGGACAAGGTACACACCTATGTTAAGGCAAACGCCCCTACTTCCTATGAATCGGTAGTAGAACTGAGTGGCGTGGTGTTTGATGATATGGCATTGAATGTCGTTGCCATTGAAAAGCCTAAGAAGAAGCTGAGTTTTCCCGCTAAGCGGTCGGGTGGGAAGTTGTTTGGGGCTTGGGACAAACAGGCCAGGGTAGGTGAGACGGCAGCCTATGGAAAATGTGGGGTAAGGCATGCGGGTGAATGTCGGCTAGGGTCAAATCTGTACTTTAAACGTGTCAAGACCGGACACTACTCCCGCGAATGCCCACAAGGCTTCAAATGCTACAACTGTGGGGAGGGCGGTCATATGAGCCGGGAATGCACTAAGCCTAGGATGGGTGAGACCGGCAAGGGAAAAGGCCCGGAGAAGAAGGAAGAAAGGCCCCGAGCGAAGACTCGAGCGTATGCACTAACACAAGAACAAGCCAAGGTGGACCCCGACGTGGCATCATGTACGTTCATCCTTGACAACACTTTTGTATCTGTGTTATTTGATTCGGGTGCCAGTAAGAGTTTTATATCTGCAACTTTTTGTAAACAAGTGAAGTACGCTGTTAGTAAACTAGAAAGGGCCTTTAGTGTTCAAATGCTACAACTATGGGGAGGGCGGTCATATGAGCCGGGAATGCACTAAGCCTAGGATGGGTGAGACCGGAAAGGGGAAAGGCCCGGAGAAGAAGGAAGGAAGGCCCTGAGCGAAGACTCGAGCGTATGCACTAACACAAGAACATGCCAAGGTGGACCTTGTAGGTCCCTCGGGTGTCTCGAATCGTCACATGCAAGTGTGTTCCTGGTCGAACCGGGTGCAGAATGCCCATAACTAGGTGGAGTATCAATCAACACAAAGTAAACCGATAACAACGACACCAGATACTTTGAAACTTCGTCTATTGATAATCACAGCCGGTTACAGAGAGAATGAGTGCGTACATACATTCTGTCACTAACAGCTATATATACTAGACCTGTTGCCTGCGCACTTAGCAAGTGCGCAGGGTTTAACTCATGCGTACTTAGCAAGTACACATTGCGTACTTGCTAAGTACGCAGGATATACATCATGCGCACTTACTAAGTGCGCACAACACTTAACAGAAACAGACAAGACTAAGTACATACATATGTGATTACAACTCAATAATCAATACATACATATACTTAAATACAAGTACAAATACATAAAGAAAAGTACATAAGCTAGGACAACATCCAGAGTGTCTGTCACACAAACGTGCTTCAACAAACTCCCCTTTGACAACAGCTCTGGAATGTCTTCGGTCTTCAAACTCCACCAGCTTTAGCTTCCATCTTCAGCTTGTAGTCCAGACAAAACTTGACCAACTTGTCGTATCTAGATGCTTGAAGCTTTGTCCACTCGTCCTTGTAGATGCAGTATCTTTCATTTAGGACCATCAGATCTTTCACAGAGAAATTAATGAAAGTGATTTCATCAAAAACTCTGATCAGTTCCTTTGGTTCCAAGCTTCCACCTGCGGACCTTACTCTTCTAATCACCACTGCCGCGCCCGTCTTTGGGTTCACGTACTAGTACCATATGTTACCAAGGATATCCTAAGATAACTTGCTCAGGGGAATCCTGGTTTCACACAGCACTGGCTTGTAAACCAGCGTCTTTAGACTACGGTTTGTCACCGGATGTTTAATACTTTTACCCCGGACTTTCTTGGGCATCTGAGGCTTGAAGACTTCAAAGTTCCCTGATCTTCCCTCTCTATGTAGTGTCTTCCACAAACCCATTTCCATCGCATGATGAGAATCGCCAAGCAGCTCTCGGTTTGAAAGGTTCACCAGATCATTCTTCGGCAGGGAGCTGAACGCTTCACTGGTAGGTTTCAAGTATTGAACCCCACCATCCCATTTAATAGCGAACAGCTTCTTGTCATCGTCGAACCTGACAGACAAGATCATACCTGTAGCTCAATGTTTGTCTATGATGGATGTCTTCTGCCAGACAGGAGCTTGATCCTTTGTAAACCAACCAGGCGGATATTTACTTTTCCACACCTCTGGATCAATAGGTTTAGGAACGGTGGGAGATGCTTCAGTCGAAGCCTTAGCAGTACTTTCGGACTCGACTGAACCTGTGTTAAAATCGTCTTCAAAGGCTGGAGCTTCAAATATCTCTCCATCCTCAAGCTCGTAAACTCCTTCACCATCCCCTTTGGGAAACCGCAACATAACATCCTCATCTTCTACATCTCATTCATCATCAGCCTCGATCTCTCCTTCCTCCAGATTGCTGAGGGCATCGATTTGAGCTTCTTTGGAATAGCCTGGCTCAATCAGTAGAATGACCTCATCATATAGGTCGTATAGCACCTCAGCCGCAAACTTTCCTTTATCACCTCCACTACCAGAAGCATCACCGCCTTCATGTTGAGTGGACTCCCCCCAGCCATAGGCACGAAAGAATAAGGAACAATCGCCCATGCTAACTATTGCTACTTACTTCCACTGGGACCGGCTTCAGGATCCTTGTCCTGGTCGTCAGCCTTAGACAGATCATCTAGGTGACAAACCTCATCACTACTTGGCTTTATCGGTTTCTCCTTCAGCAACTCCTTAATCTTCTCCCCCTGAGCAACAAGAGTTTTGGTCATATGACAAACCAATTTGACCATCATATCGTGCTCTTTACGCTGCAACTCATCAACCGCCCTTTCCTTTTTCAAAGTCGCTACTTCATCAACCAAAGAGTTAATCTGACCTTGTTGCTTGTCAGACTCCTCCCTTGATTTCCGTACCGTCTCTAGTAAACCAGCAACTTGATACTCCAGGGTAGCAATCCTTGCATCCCGTGGATCTGGATCCCTAGATGTAGAGGCTCCGGCTGTATGAGTGGGAAAAGTGAAGATGTCATCAAAGTCGAACCCATGGGTGAAATCACCATATGAAAAGGGTTCACTGATTGGTTGAAGGGTGGTAGTTGGAATAGTGGTTGGGATGGAAGTTGGTATGGTAGATGTTGCAATGGTGGTTGGGGTGATAGTGACCGACTCAGTGAGGATTGGAGTCGTCACCGTCACCTGGACATGTTGTAGTGGGAGGGATACTATCACAGGAACCTCCTATGTGAGAGTAGCAGCAGTTACTTGACTTATTACACGTGGCCGCCTCCCCGTACTTAGATATAGCTGGGTGGAAGTTGACGTAAAAGTTGAAGCAGTGCTCACGGCCTTAGTGACTTGTCGCCGTGCAACACTAACTTCTACCTCTCTAGGGATACCCGCAGATGGCCTATCCCCCCGACGCTTGTTAATACTTTCTCGTCTCTGTCTTTGTATAGCAGCATTTGAATCAGTTTCGGGTTTATACTCATTGCTTGTACTTTTTTTTCTCTTTCTCTTAGAAGACGACTCGGGAAGGGTCACCGCTGTCGTTCTTCTCGGGTGTGATTGGTCTGGTGCATCATCAGAATCAGATGAATCAGATTTTGTTGCTTCGGAGTCAGATTATTCAGTAACAGCACTTCCTTCTTCTTCATCTCCTTCATCTTCAGATTCATTACCACCTTCAACTTCCTCCTCTTCTTGCTTCTTAGAGTGTTCACTTAGTTCTGGCTCCGACTCGAGACTATACCATCTGAAATTATCTGGGGCCACATATGCTTCATTGATTAAGTGTCCGAAGAGAGGAATATGCACAAGGGTAGGTTCTACACTGCCTGGCTTTAAGAATTGAGAGAATACTCTCTTATCCACTCGTTTCACTTGTAATATTTCCCCAAATTCTGGTAGATTTGGCAACACATCATTGATCAAAAGTTGCACAAATCTGGGGTATAACAAGAACCTAAACCTCTACGCTGTATTGATCTGATCAGTTAAGGTTTTGTAGATGTATCTGGAGAAGTTATAACCCATGTTTAGAGCCAGCCCAACCATAGCAGCTGCTAGATCATGACCCATGGCATCCTTCCCTGCCTTCCTAGAAAAAATACACATGATCATTATGTGGGCAAAGTACCTCCACTGATCTAGCACCCACATCTTCTTGTACGATGCATAGTCTTGCACACCGACGTATCCCATTCGTTGCCTCCAACACCCATCCACAAAGTAATCAGGATAGGAAGTAGGGTTGGTTGTACGATCCCGGAACTGTAAAACTCTTCTGATAGTGTCCTCAGAAATGGCAACGTCATGACCTGCCACAGTAGCCCGAATGACATTGGGAGTTACTTTGCAGTCATGTTCTGCCGTATCCCAGAACTGCTCCAAGTACGGTCTTGATACGACAGGGTCTGCTAAGATAGCGTAGCTAATCTTTGAACGGTTCAAGAAATCGATGATCTCCCGGTACTCAAGTGCAGAACCCTTCCATTCCGGTTCAGTAAGGGCCAGCAGATTGAATTCACTTGTAAACGCATGAGCCATCACTGCAAAAACATACAATGAACATAATTAGAACAAGAATGATCACTGGAAATGTACAAACATGACCCAGTATAGCACATTCACAAGAAAGAAATTTCAAGACTTAGAAAAATTTTCAATTTGCCTTCCTGCGTACTTAGCAAGTATGCAGGGTTTATACCTTGCGTACTTAGTAAGTACGCAAGAGTTATATCTTGCGTACTTACTAAGTGAGCAAGTTCTAACACTTGAACAAAAAGCAGACATTTCCAAATCAACGAATGAACGAATTTGATGTTGTTCAAGGTCAACACAACTTCGAAAAAAGCATTTAGAATTCATGGGACCAAGTCCAACACCAAAAATGGGCTAAAACCATGGTCAATTATGACCTAAACCTGTCCTGACCTCAACCGATGGCCAGACCAAGTCCAGAGTCAAAATCAAATGATGTAAAGGACGATATTAGAGAGATTAGGGTTCGATTAAAAATCATAAACAAGATTTAGGTCTTAATTTCAATAAAGAACATCCAAAACTTGTCTCAATTTTGACTTCCAACCGTAGGTTCAAGAAAAGTCAAGAATCGGTCCAAAACATCGTGATTTGCGGATGAAATCTTCTGAGAATCTCACCAATAGTTGATTAGGTGAAGAGGAAACAATGACCGGGACGATAAAAACGTTTGGAATCACACCAAAAATTCAAGGAAATATGAGCAGCGGGAATAATGAGATGAAGCCTCAAAATATTTCTAACACTTGTATTTATACCCTTCACAAATGGGTCGTGCGTACTTAGCAAGTACGCATGACTTAAGTCTTGCGTACTTGTAAGTACGCAAGGTTTAATTCCTGCGTATTTAGCAAGTACGTAGAAACCCTTGTGAGTTCAAATTTCAACTCAAATTCTGAAGATGTCAAGTCAAATAGCGAACTTGATAAGAATATTCAATCAAGAGGTTTCAAAAGCAATTTAAGGAAGTTAAACACAAATATATATATATATATATATATATATATATATATTTTATTTTTTTATTTTTCTTAACTTTTGATAAACTGTACTCAAAATATTTTTGCGCTTTTCGGAAAGAAGATTATATGCACACGAATATACACACAAGCTATTTTTGGGTCAAAGTCATGAGCAGAAGATCATATCAGGCTATTATAAGCAAAAATGATACACAATAAACATCAAAGAATATAGGATCATGTCATGGATTACTACTTATTCATAAGTAATATTCAATATAAACAAGTAAATTCAAGTTGTCAATATTATAAGATTTGAAACCATAAGCATCTTTGCATCATGTTCTTGTGTGTTAAGGTACTTAATTATAAGATATACACCGTGTACCCCACAGTTATGCTACAGAAATTTAAATTGCACTATCTCAAGGCATCTAAGATTTTCCCTAAGATTTTCAAATCTCTAGAATGAAGTTACATCGTTTAGCACAAAAAAAATCAAGCAGAATCCATAAGGATTATCAAGAATCATAAAATTCAGAATCGAGTGATTTAGTTGTCTTGGTTTGATTGGTTTTTCTTCTGTGAATATCATATGATGATTCAGGTTAATAGATATGGAGTTTGAGGATTTAGGTAAGGGGATCCAACTTTTATCTGGATTTGATTTCAATGAATCAGGTATGATTCAAGGGTGAATATAAGCTTAACGGTTGATGTCAAGACATATCTTGCCCCAACTTCCCATTGAATACTTGTGAGTATGGGCAGTGAAGTGAACTAAAAAATTGTGCTAAAGACATAACCCGAAACTGGTCTCTTAAGAAAATATTTGATAAAATCTTACATCCTTTATCTGATAATGATCTTTTTGTATTGTTTTACACACACACACATGCATACATGGGTTCAAATCACAGTTGTAGTCTAGATTTAGTTTCCACACTACTAATGATTCAAAAATGCTTATAGCCTATTGACAATTCTAATTACTTGCAAATATTCAAATTAAGACTGAAACAACTTAATTATTCAAGTAATCATGACACAATCATTTCCCATTTGTGCAGTCTAAGACGTTTAGATCATTACTGATGTACTATCATTTCCTCTTTTCTTCAAATAACTTTGAAATTTTCTCTATTTTCTATTTTGTTCAGATTTTTGTAAAATATTTGAAAATTAAAAGTAACTATATAGAAGAAATTTAAAAGAAATAAAGATTAACTTCCAAGAAATGATTTGATTTGTAAAACGAGTTTTCTCACTCAGGATTGAACATTCCTATCAGGTTGACAAGATGTTCAAAACGGGTCCGATCAAACGCCTTAGTGAAAAGGTCAGCAAAGTTGTCATCCGTGTGAACTTTGACAAGCTCAACAAAATGCTTTTCAGCACAGTCACGGATGAAATGGTGGCGAATTTCAATATGTTTAGTTTTGGAATGTTTCACCAGGTTGTTTGTGATGGACATGGTGGCATTGTTGTCAATGAACAGTGGAGTTCCAGTGAAGTTTAAGCCGTAGTCTCTCAATTGCTGTTGAATCCACAATATCTGAGAACAACCACTCGCTACAGCAATGTACTCTGCTTCACATGTTGAGACAGAAACCGTTGACTGCTTCTTACACTGCCAGGAAACCAGCCTGTCTCCCAAGAATTGACATCCACCTGAAGTTGACTTTCTATCAAGGTTACAACCGCCATAGTCTGAATCAGTATAGGCTTTGAGGTCAAATGACTGCTGCTTTGAGTACCAAAGACCCAATCGGGGTTTCCCTTTCAAGTATCTGAATATTCTCTTAACAGCTATCAGATGAGACTCTTTTGGTTGTGACTGAAACCTTGAGCACAAGCATACAGTAAACATTATGTCAGGCATTGAAGCTGTGAGATATATAAGAGATCCGATCATCCCACGGTACAATTTGCAATCCACATCCTTTCCATCTTTGTCTGGATGCAGACCATGATTGACAGGGATAGGTGTGCCATAAGTACTGCTATCATTCATCTTGTATTTTGTCAAGATGTCATGCACATACTTAGTTTGATGCTGATAAATGCCATCCTGTCTTTGACTGACTTGCAGACCTAGAAAGAACGACAGTTCACCCATGTTGCTCATTTCAAACTTGGACTTCATCACCTGTTCGAATTCCCTACACATCCATTCATTTGTAGACCCAAAGATAATGTCGTCGACATAGACTTGTACAAGAAGAATATCACCTCCTGCTTTCCTAATGAAGAGGGTCGAGTCAATTTGTCCGCCGTTGAAACCATTGGATAGAAGATGCTTTGATAAAGTCTCATACCATGCCCGAGGTGCTTGATGAAGACCATAAAGTGCTTTGTCGAGCTTGTACACTTTATTGATATTATGCGGATCTTCAGAACCTGGTGGTTGAGTGACATAGACCTCTTCATGAACTTTTCCATAGAGGAAAGCACTCTTCACATCAAGTTGATAGACCTTGAAGCCGACATAGGAGGCATAAGCCAGAAACAGTCGAATGGCCTCAAGTCTAGTAACTGGGGCATATACTTCTGTGTAATCCAAGCCTTCTTGTTGATAAAAACCCTGAACAACCAACCTTGCTTTATTCTTCACTACAATATGTCGATCATCCGTCTTGCATTTGAACACCCATCTAGTTCTAATCGGATGCATTCCCTTCGGAAGGTCGACCAGATCCCACACGTGCAACTTTTGGAATTGAGACAATTCATCTTGAATCGCCTTTATCCAGCCGTTGTCAGCGAGAGCCTCTTTCACATTCTATGGCTCCAATTGGGATACGAAAGCAGCATGCAAACACATTTCCATGACACATGTGTCAAGTATCTCAGCGTACAGAATGGTGTTCTCAGTAATGGTTCTATGACACGTTTGAACACCGGCATCAGGATCACCAATAATGTTCTCAATTGGATGATTCTGATTTACTCTCGTCTCTGGTAATTGCGATTTTTGAATTTCTGAATCGAGGTTCGTGCTCAACTCCCCCATATCCTGTGTTCCAGAAGAAGAAAATTCAATGTTGATTGGATCAGCTGAAGCTTCATTTCCTACGTGAGTGTTAGGATCAGCTTGAGCATCATTTCCGTCAACATGAACAACTTCAATGTTAACACTATCATGAGTTCCAGATGAATAAACAGCATTTTAATCGGGAGTTACAATCGGTACAGTTGCACGGGTTGAGAAATTGGAGTCATCACCGCCACCAAAGAACTCGTACACATTGACGGCATCATCTGCAGATAGATCAGGAAGATTTAACGACTTGAATAGAGCATCATAATCAAATCCCCAAGCAGGACCAGTTGGTTCTGGTGGAATGTTGTGTTTAGTGCAGTCCACTTCGAACCATTCTTCCACAGACCTACTCTCAATATTGTACACTCTCTTGCAAGGCGAGTTGGCAACATATCCTAAGAAGATGTCTTCCACTGCTTTTGCATGAAATTTAGACTTGCGGACTTTGTACTGTAATAATAACGAGCAGGGACTACCAAAAGGAACTAGGTAGTCAAGATTGGGAGTCGATTGTTAATCAACTCATAACAAGTTTTATTGTGCTTTTTAACCACCAGAACTCTATTCAAGATGTGACACGCTGTGTTGACTGCTTCTGCCCAGAAAGTGAGAGAAAGCTTTGCATCTGATAGCATTGTCCTTGCAGTCTCAATTAGTGTTCTGTTCTTCCGTTCTGCAACTCCATTCTGCTGAGGTGTGTACGGGGCACTAAATTCGTGACGAATACCCTTCTTGAGACAGAAAATTTCCATCAAATTATTCTTGAACTCAGTTCCGTTATCACTCCTTATTCTTCTAACCTTCAACTTGCATAAAGACTCCAAGCTCAAGATCAGGTATTGAAGAGCGTCAGCAGTCTCATCCTTTGCACCTAAAAAATGCACCCAAGAAAAACGTGAGAAATCATCAGTTACAACTAGACAGTATGACTTCCCTCCAATACTCCTGGTACTTATGGGCCCAAACAGATCCATATGTAAGAGCTCCAAAGCGGTATCGATGGAGTTTTGGAGCTTAGGCTTGTGAGACTTCCATTGTTGTTTGCCCTTTTTACAAGGCATATAGTCATCTGCAACGGAGAATCTCAGCTTAGGAACCCCGGTAACTAAACCGTTTCGGACAAGATGGTTAATTTTACGAGAATAAATATGTCCGAGTTTCATATGCCACAAGATTGAGTCAAGCTCTGTCGCTTTGGTAAGCAAACAAGTAGCAATTGAAGATGTGGTTTTCGCCACGCTCATGTTGATCTGATAGGTATCATTCATTCTTGGCGCACGCATCAAAATCCAGTCTTCAGGAACCTCAAACCCATGTTTGAGAATCATGCATTCAGATTTGTCAAACATAACCAAGTACTCCTTGTTACACATCTGAGAAACACTCAATAGGTTATGCTTTAGCTGCTCGCAGTAGTTGACGTTATCAAAGCTTACACATCCATTTGAAACCACGCCTTGACACGTAATGCTGCCACCTTTCTCTCTTGCAAAGGCCACATAGCCTCCTCTGAATGGTTTAACATCTTGAAGTAGGGCCATGTTGCCTGTCATGTGCCGGGAGCATCTACTATCTACATACCAACGATTAGAGATAGTTCCCTTTGGATGTCCCTCCACGAGTCACAAGAAATTAATTAGATTTGGAGACCCAAGCCATGGTGGTCTTGGGTCGTCCGTCTTTCTCAAAATAAACTACTTCAATTAATTCACATTCATGACTGTCAAAAATGGGTGAATCTTTAGAAGACTTGGGACCAGGAGATTGAGAAATTTTAGATTTGTTGTTCCAGGACCTTTTCTTTTGTTTTACTGGAACAGTCGGTTTGCATTCAGAAGCACTAGGTGAACTAGTAGAAGCTTCACCTGATTGAATTCCAGCCAACTGTTCCAGCTTCCCCAATCTCTTTTTCCTTCTTCTCCTCTATGGCTTAGAAAGCTTAACCACAGGTTTGTCACCAATTGGTGCACTACCATAGGTAGACACACAGGGTTTAGCAGCTTGCTTTTCCCTTTTTGAAACAGATGGCTTAGCCTCAGATGTGATCTTTGGCTTCACCATAGGTTTCATTGGTGGTTTCACCACATTTGATTTGGGATTCTTGGGTTGCTTCACTAGCGATGACTTAGAGATAACAGATGGTTGTGAAACAATTGGTCGTTTCCCTTGGTTCTTAGCAGGGCAGTTCACAAGGATGTGACCAACCATACCACAGTGAAAGCGAGCACGCTTTTCCTTATAAATCCTCCTGTAGGGCTCATTTGATTTGACATTTGATGACTCAGTATGATGAACGGGAGAAGTTGTTTGGTGAACATGAGTAGTGGTTTTTTATGTACCTGATGTTGATTCATTTTTGGAAATGCAGTATTTTTCTAAATTTTCTTTATAACCAAGCCCATAATGATTTGCAAAGGTTTCTTTCTTAACTTGGTTAATATTCTTATAACCCCCATAAAGCATCACTTTTAGTTTTTCATTTGTTTCAATGGTATCAGGCTCAGTCAAAATGCAGTTATCACGATCAATGATAATGTTTTTCATAACTTTGTGTTCACCAATCAACTACTCTGAGATAGCACCATCTGGGATGGTGTTCTTAGAGCCTCCATTAGTGAAGAACTCCGGATCAGAAGCAGAGTCAGCCTTGCTTGAGGAATCATCCTTGTTATAGGAATTATCCTGACTTGAGGATTCATCCAGGCATGACAAGTCAATATTAATTAAGCCGTTGACAAATTTTCCGCTTACTAGTGGAGGAATGGCATTAGTACCCAACCCTAAGCCATTCACTTGTCTCACTACTGTATCATAATGTTCCACCACAAAGCGAGAATTTTTCAACTTCTCAATTTTACCATTGAACTGCAAGACCTCATTCTGCAGCTTGGTAATTTCATTATTTCTCTTTTCTAACCCCTTGTACGCAACATCCAAATGAAACTGTTGTTCGCTGATTTTAAGTGAAAAATCACGTTTTTCTTTCTTTAAAGTTTTAATTGAATCCTTGTAACGTTTTTCATTTTCTTTGTAGCTTAAAGCTGCAATATGAAGGGGTTCGACTTTGTCGTGAAGCTTAGAATTTTCTTCTTTCAAGCCAAGACATTTGGAACATGAAATGATAGCAAAAGAATTAGAGTCTACCTTAGTTGACGAACTTGATGCCTCCCCAATAGCCATGAGGGAAAATGCAGTTGTAGACTCCTCTTGGTCAGCTACAGATGCTTCCCGTTCTTCTGCTTCCATCATCTTTACTATCTCAGCCATTAGACCAACTTGTGTTTGAGCAGTAAGGGCATCCTCCAAATGAACACCACAATCAAAGCTTTCATCCTGTTGAGCTACCAAAGCATTGGACGTTCCACCTTGACCTTGATTGCGGTTGTCAGAATTGTTGTACCCTTGATTATTTCCTTGGTTGTTTCCCTGGCTTGGTCTAGTGAATCCTGAGGCAGGTGCTTTATCCTTCTGACATTCACGAGCAAAGTGTCCAAAGTTCTGACACTTGTAGCACTTGGCCTTGGATTTATCAAAACCCACCTTGGCATTTGAATGCCCACCAATAAACTTCCTACCAGTTCTATTCAAGAAATGATTGGCCCTTCTCAAGATCATGGCCATATTCCATTGAATATCCATGTCCTCCATGTCATCTGGATCCACCTGATTAAAATCTTCTTCAATTATTTCAGGATCTGTAAGCTTGCCACCAATGAAGTTCTCATAGGCAAGCATACACGATGAAAACAATGCTACATGATCTTCAGCTATCTTGGCTATTGCATTCTGGTTAGCTGAAGATGTGGAGGAAGGATTTCTTAAGGAATGTTGGTGGTGAGAACCAGATCCAGATGCTGTAAAGCATGTATGACCCCCATAACCATTCGAGTTATCTTCTTCATGAGAGTTCCCAGAGAATAAGGCGATTCCTGAACCAGATGATTTAGTTGTGGAAGACGTCCCATAATACATAGAAGGGTCTTGGATTTGAGGTCTCCCTGAGCTTTCTTTTCTCTTAAGGTTCATATCGTGTGCTTGAACCTTACCGATTGCTTCTTCAATCATCATCTTATAGAACTTGGGGTTCTCTCTCAGCAGAGTGGTATATATCTCAAACTTTGGTGGTAACGCATCCAGAAATTTTTCAACTAATTCCCCATCAGGATACTTCAGCTCAAAAGCTTTTAACTCAGTTTGCAGATGATAGAATCTAGATATAAGTTCATCTGTAGATTTATTCTCGATGTATCTGAAGCACTCATACTTCTTTCTCAGGAGATCTCTTTTGCTCTTCTTGATGTCACAGTTCCCCTCAAATCTTTTCTGCAATCCCTTCCAAAGATCTTTTGAATTATCATATCCTCTGAAGCTGTGAAAGAGTTCTCTAGTTAGGGCCATTGTGATAGATCCATGTGCTTTCTTTTCTCTGTCATAAAATTTCTTTTCTTCTTCATCTAGCTTAGATATAGGCTTGGGAATAATTTCATCAAGATATGTATAAGTAGGATGCTTATAACCCTCAAGTATAGGTATCCACAAAGAGGAATTAGAGTATGAGATATAATGCTCAAAGCGTGCTTTCCAATTCGAATAATCATTAACATTAAGCAGTTTTGGCGGTTTTTGTGGAGTATCTATCTCGTTATCATAGTTAAGCAGGTTACCAAGATTCTGAAGATTTGCCATAGGGTAAAACTTAGTCAAAAACTCAGAAAGTCGATAGAACTTGCGCACTTAAGAATGGCCTTGCGCACTTAAGAAACTGTTCTTGCGCACTTGAGATTTCCTCTTGCGTACTTAGTAAGTATGTAGGAGTAAATGTTAAGTACACACGAGGAAAAGTTAAGTACACACAAGAATGGTCTTGCGTACTTGTCAAGTACGCACGAAGACTGTCCTTTTAGCCAAAAAGGGTAAGTACGCAGGTCACTTTTTCACCTGCTCTCACCAACTTTTTCGATCGCCGGAAATACCTCAGATCTTCAAATTTTGAAGATATGAACAAATTGATCAAGCCAAAAGGTTAGAAACTTGTTTCTAACAAACCCTTAATGACCAAAACACTCAAATAAACAAGAAAAATGTCGGATTTTGAAGGATTTTTGCTTTTAAAATAGCGCTCAAGAGCTACCTCTATTTTATCACAAATATCCCCATAATCAGTAATCAGTCACTTTTCCTTGTAGAAAGGCTGTAAATTATGTCGAAAATGCTCCTAGCACACTCACAACACTCAAAATCAAGAGCAAAGGCTCTGATACCACTTGTAGGCCCTCGGGTGTCTCGAATCGTCACATGCAAGTGTGTTCCTGGTCGAACCGGGTGCAGAATGCCCATAACTAGGTGGAGTATCAATCAACACAAAGTAAACCGATAACAACGACACCAGATACTTTCAAACTTCGTCTATTGATAATCACAGCCGGTTACAGAGAGAATGAGTGCGTACATACATTCTGTCACTAACAGCTATATATACTAGACCTGTTGCCTGCGCACTTAGCAAGTGCGCAGGGTTTAACTCATGCGTACTTAGCAAGTACGCAGACTTTGTTCTTGCGTACTTGCTAAGTACACAGGATATACATCCTGCGCACTTACTAAGTGCGCACAACACTTAACAGAAACAGACAAGACTAAGTACATACATATGTGATTACAACTTGATAATCAATACATACAGATACTTAACAGAAACAGACAAGACTAGGTACGTTCATCCTTGACAACACTTCTGTATCTGTGTTATTTGATTCGGGTTCCGGTAAGAGTTTTATATCTACAACGTTTTGTAAACAAGTGAAGTACGCTGTTAGTAAACTAGAAAGGTCCTTTAGTGTAGAAACCGCTGAGGGTAGAACCTTGAGGGTAACTGAGGCAGTTGATAATTCCATAATAAAAATAGAAGGCCATAGATTCCTGTCGGGTTGTTCGTTATGCTTTTGGGTGGGTTCTATGTAGTGTTGGGTATGGACTGGCTAACTGTCAATGAAGCGCAGATTATATGCAAACGAAAGATAATCTGACTCAAGGCTCCGGATGGTAGCGAATTCGAGGTTTTTGGAGATCGTGACGCTCCGATGCCTAACGTCATTTCAATGATTAGGGCAGCAGATTACCTGAGGCGCGGATGCGAGGCTTATCTGGTGTACGTGATTGACAAGTGTAAGGTAGTGAAGGAACTAGACGATGTACTTGTGGTACGCGAGTATCCGGAGGTGTTTCCAGAGGATTTGCCTCGGATACCACCCGACAGAGAGATTGAGTTCCGAATCGACTTAGTACCAGATGCCCAACCCATGGCCAATGCTCCATATCGACTAGCTCCGGTGGAGATGAAAGAACTAATGGCTTAACTAGACGAATTAGTTGAGAAAGGATTTATCCAACTGAGCATCTCGCCCTAGGGTGCTCCGGTATTGTTTGCAAAGAAGAAGGATGGTTCGATGAGAATGTGTATTGACTACCGTGAGTTGAACAAACGAACGGTGAAGAACAAGTATCCTTTACCAAGGATCAACGACATCTTTGATCAGCTACAGGGCGCAAGCTTGTTCTCAAAAATCGACCTTCGATCCGGGTAGCATCAGTTGAAGGTAAGGGAAGAAGACATACCAAAAAACCGCGTTTCGCAAGCGCTATGGACATTTCGAGTTCCGCGTAATGTCCTTCGGATTGACGAACGCCCCCGCAGCATTCGTGGATTTAATGAATACGGTGTGTCGACCGGTGCTGGACCGATCGGTAATAGTCTTCATCGACGATATCCTCATCTACTTCAAGATAGAGGGTGATCCCGCATGTCACTTGAAGGAAGTGTTGGAAGCTCTAAAGAAGGTGAAGTTGTATGCTAAGTTCTCCAAATGCGCGTTCTGGCTTAGGGAAGTCCAATTCCTAGGTCACATCGTTAACCCAAACGGCATTATGATTGACCCAGCAAAGATAATGACGGTAAGGGAATGGAATATTTCTAAGACGCCAACTGAAATCCGCAGTTTCTTGGGATTGGCAGGCTACTATCGGAGATTCATCCAGGACTTCTTGAAAATAGCTTCGCCGTTGACAAAGTTGACGTGGAAGGAGGTAAAGTATGAATGGGGTTCGACCCAGGATGAGGCATTTAAGAAATTGAAGAAGAAGCTAACCCAAGCTCCAGTCTTGGCCCTTCCCGGGGGCAATGAAGACCTGGTAGTATACTCTAACGCTTCGGGTCAGGGATTGGGGTGCGTGTTGATGCAACGGTGGAAAGTGATCGCATATGCATCACGACAGTTGAAAGTTCACGAAGTCAATTATCCGACTCACGATCTGAAGGCACTACCTTTACGGGGTGAATTTTACTATTTACTCCAACCACAAAAGTTTGAATTACTTCTTCGAACAAAGGGAGCTTAATATGAGGCATAGACGATGGTTGTAACTCTTAAAATATTTTGACTGTAAAATCATATAACATCCTGGAAAGGCAAACGTGGTGGCTGACGCTCTAAGCCGAAAGGATGTGCCTGCTCCTATTAGAGTGAAAGCTTGTCAGTTGGTGGTAACATCGAATGTGATGAGGGAAATTGAAAAGTCTCAAGATGAGGCACTTAAAGAGGAAAACATAAAGAAGGAAAGGATGGTTGGCCAACAGGACAAGTTGGAATATAACACCCTTGGTGTTAGGACACGTTTTAGACGGGTGTGGATACCTATGGGTAGCGAGCTTAGAACCAAAGTCTTGGATGAGGCTCATAAGTCTCGTTACTCTATCCATCCCGGTACGAACAAAATGTACCAAGATCTGAAGAAGGAATACTAGTGGTCTAGGATGAAACATGAAGTGACGAAATACGTAAGCAAGTGCTTGACTTGCTCACAAGTTAAGGCCTAACACCAAAAATTGTATGGGAAGATTCAACCACTTGATATACGAGAATGGAAGTGGGAACACATTACCATGGATTTCATAACCAAGCAACCTCGCACAGCTAAAGGTCATGATACCATTTGGGTAAATGTGGACCGTTTAACGAAGAGTGCTCATTTCCTACCTATTCGCGAGACATTCTCGTCGGAAAGGCTAGTAGAAGTATTTATTAATGAGGTAGTAGCACGTCATGGAATGCCTTTGACTATTGTATCTGACCGGGACACACGATTCACATCGAGGTTCTAGAAAAGATTTCATGAAGGGATGGGCACGAGACTCAATATCAGCACGGCATACCACCCGCAGACGGATGGTCAGTCCGAAAGGACCATTCAAACATTGGAGGATATGGGTGCTTGTATTATTGATTTCGGCGGTAGTTGGGACAACCATCTACCGTTAGCCGAATTTTCCTATAACAACAGTTATCACACAACGATAGGCATGCCGCCTTACGAAATGTTGTATGGGAGAAGATGCAGGATCCCGGTTTGTTGGGGTGAGATTGGACAGAAGGAATTAGGAAGTCTCGAAGTCGTAAGAGAAACGTCGGAAAGGTTTGATCAAATCAAGGCACGGATGAAGGCCGCTCAAGATCGTCAGAAATCCTATGCGGATAAACGACGAAGGCCTATTGAGTTTGATGTTAGGGACAGAGTATTATTGAAAGTGTCACCCTGGAAGGGAATCATACGATTCAGAAAGAGAGGAAAGTTGAGTCCGAGGTTTGTCGGACCATTCCGGGTAAAGGCTCGGGTTGGTGAAGTCGCTTATCGGTTGGAGTTGACTGACGAGTTAAGTGGGATTCATTCTACCTTCCATGTATCACACTTGTGAAAGTGTTTAGAGGATGAATCGGCTCACGTACCACTTACCGACATCGAGGTAGACAACAACCTTAACTACATCGAGGAACCCTTGGCCATCCTAGACAAGAAGGAGAAACGTTGGCATAACAAAGTTATCCAATTGGTTAAAGTCCAATGGAAGCATAAAAATGGATCAGAGGCTACATGGGAAACGGAGAGGGAAATGAGGGAGTCGTACCCTCAACTATTTGACTTATGATAGGTTTCGGGGACGAAACCTATTGTAGGGGGGTAGACATGTAACATCCCAAAAATAAAACAAAAATTTTAATCACGGGTTAAACATGAGACGAGCCGAATAAACAAGCAAGGCACGATGTGCCGGGCCGGATGGGCCAGGCGCGCATGAGGATGGCAATCAAGGGAGGTGAGACCTTCCATAAATAGCATAAACCACCACCTTTTCTCTCGTTTGCAAGTTCTAGAGAGAGAAACTGTAGAGAGAGAAAGTTGGCGGATCGAACCGATATTCAAGAAGCGTGTTACCACATAGCTTGGGAGCAAGACCTTCGAATCAGACGCTCGATTCAGGTAACGACTCGTACCGAATCTGGGTTTTTGTTTAAAGTCGGGTTCCCGGGTATTTTTGGTAAAAAGGTTGGGTTTTTATTAACCAAAAGAGAAACGGATTATAGATCTGGAATCACAAGAGGAATATACACTTTTTGAACATTAAAAGTTTGAAACTTGATGAAACCATCGATCCAGATCTGAATCCATGAAAAAACGGGCTGTTTTGATGAAGTTTGCGGATGGGTAAAGTTCACGATTTGGGAAGTTTGTGGATGGGTAAAGTTCACGGTTTGGGTAGTTTGTTGTAGGATCATGAGAATACAAGATGGTTCTGTTCTTAGTTGAGGTTGGCGGAAACAAAATCAACTACACAATTTATAGTCAAGTAAACACAAAGAATACTGATAAACACTGTTGTATTAAGCTTTTGTGAATGCAAAGATTACAAGTGAGAAACTCAATGAATAAGTATGACAAGCACTACAAGCACACTTACAATGAAGTGGCAACTCAGTATTTATAGTAACTTAGAATCAAGACAGACCCTTGATTCTAAGGATCAGATCGAACACAAGCCGTTGATCTTGTTTATTAATTTACATTACACGTAAAGGCTAATCTAGTTAACTTTACTGAAACGTTTTCTTTATTCATGATTGTTTGCATTCTTTGAGAAGTGTATTGTTGTCCGTCATTGGTTGACCATAGCGGTTCCTTCTGCTTTGAGTCTGTCAGTTGCTTTTGCAGAAAGGTGTCAGAGACGCTTGGCCTGGATAGTCAGCTGCAACGTTTGGTTTTCAGTGAATAGAGCTATCAGCTGCAAAGAGTGAAGATTGCTGCTGGTAAGCCTATCAGCAGCAAACATGGATGACCGCTGCTGATAAGCCTATCAGCAGCAACTTGTGCTGAATGCTGCTGATAAGCCTATCAGCAGCAACTTGTGCTGAATGCTGTTGATAAGCCTATCAACAACATTTGTACTTGGAATAATTTTGTAACAATCAGTCTTTGGTTCTACAAAAGACTGATGCTACCAAAATTCTTCTAGTGTCTTTGTTGCTGAAGCTTTTGCATATGGCTGACTATTCTTTCCACCTCATAGCCTCTTTGATCCTTGCTGGGATTTTTCAATGGAAGTTCAGATAGAGTCTTGATGTCTTTGTGTGGCATTTTGTAGATAGCTTTGCTTGAACATCTCATCTGCTGCTTCTTTACATCAATCAAAGTGAATTCATCCAAATCAGCATTATAGGACCAAGATACAAATGGAGAGTGAGACTTGAGTGGTTTGATATTCATGACCACATCTTTGCTAGGATTGAAGTAGTGTCTGATAGCTAGCATAAGATGTTTCCCACTCTCATTTGTAGGCTTATGAGCTTCACCCAGCTCTAAAATTCTTTGAAGATCGGAATCAGGTAATTGCAGAACCTCATCAACAGACCTGTAAGTGGATCTTCTTCTCTCAGTTCTCCCCCTGAAGATCTCAAACACTTGATCTTGTGAATTGTAGAACCAGTTAACTATATTTCTTGAGTCTTCTGGTTTAGGAGTGGGTTTGGGTATCTTCAAGGGAGGCTGTTGATGAGTGGGAGCTGGGTGGGATGACTTGGACTTTTTGGGTGGAGGAGTGGAAGGCTTGGGGATGTTTGTGGATGGTGTTTGGAGAGAGGAAGTAGTTTCTGGTGCAGAGGTTCTTTGTTTCTTGACTGGTCTCTTTTCCAGTCTTTCTTCCTCTTCCTTTTTCACTGTTGTATACAGGGCTTGTAGGTTCATGAAAGACATGGGACCTAGCCTTTTTCCACTTTCTCCCCTTGCTTTAAGGAAGTCAGTCATCTTCTTCCTTTCTTCATGGGTCCTTAGATTAAGGGCAATGGCTTTCTTTGACTTCTGTTGAGCTTTTTCTTTCTCTTCATCTTTCTTTTTCCTTGCCAATTCCCCCTGCTGACCCATGAAGGCTCTATAGATCTCTTTGTTTGACAGTTTTTCAAGGTAGTCTGCATCCTCACCTTGAGAGATCAGAGCTTCAGTCCACTCCTCCCTTAATTCTTTTGCTAATTTAGAATCAGTGATTCTAAACTTAGCATCTTCCTTTCTTTTCCTTTTAGCTTCTTCTTCTTCTTCTTTTGCAAACTGTTCCTGCAGCTGTCTAGCAAGTTGTTCATCTTCCTCAACTTGAGACCCTGCATGGACTTTTACTTTCATTTCATCCAGCTGTTTGGCATACAACTGGATTGTCTGTTGTCTGAGAAGTATGGCTGCCTTTCTATCTTCATGCCTTTGTTTTTGAGCCATCTCTTCAGCCAACTCTTCTTCTTCTCTTTTCCTTCTTCTCTCTTCTTTCTCTTTCTTTTCCTTTTGCAACCTCTCTTCATCCTCTATTGTCATGATGCCCTTCCCTTTATTAACATTGGATGCCTCTGCTCTGGCTTCACTGATCACAGAAACAGCTGATTGTTGTGCTGTTGGGATCTCTGCCTCGGCTTCATTGGCATATTGAGGGATTGACAAGGGATGATCACTTTCTTCATCAAGTTGATACTCAGGACCTTCTATTTCCTTCAGTTGATCCCTGAGAGAAGATCTTGTGCCAGATGCTGCAGATGTGGCTTCAACTTGAGGAGTATCTGAGTTGGAGTCAGCATCAGAAGTTGACACATCTTCTTCCTCATCAATCCTTCCTTCCTTCTCAAGGTGAGCTTTGATAATTGCTATCATCGCCTGGCTTTCAAGGGAGTTGACATTGCAGATGTTGGCTTTTAGTAGATAGATCTTGTGGAGGAAATTTGTTGGTAGCTGAAGGATGTTCCCGGTGTTGATGATGAGAGCAGAACCGTTGCTTAGGAAGAAAGCGTGGTCAAGGAGCCTAGTGCTTACCCATCCTAGCACGTCCGAGTCCTTGACCAGGAAGGCATACAGAAATCTTTGAAGGCCCAGAACTTCTTCTTCAGTGATAAGACTGCTCCTTGTTATTGCAAGATTGTTGGGAGACAGTCTTCTTTCTGCGGCCGACGAAGATTCAGGATAAGCTACCCGATGTGCTGCTTGTTGGAATCTTTGGAACCTGGGTAGATTATCCTCCATCAGGTCATAGAACCTGCCAATGGCAAGTTCAGCTGAGAGATCTGCTGAAGTGTTGATGCAGTCAGTTAGATGCAGTTCTAGGACTTGGAGGGCATTGAGAGAGTTCCAGTTCAGCTCTTCTACTCCGCTTAACTCCCATCCAATCCAGAACCTCTCAGCTGATCCATCATACCCCCAAGCTAGAATAGAGTCAAACTCTAGCTTCCTTGAAGATTTGAAGATTTGGGGGGTAGTGGATTGACCTATGATGGCTGCTGCTTGAGGAAGGATGCTGAATGATGCATTTGTTTATTCTGTGTCTTCAGCATCATTAAGCATTTCATCGACAGCCCTGACGACCAACTGCCAGTCTTCAGATATCTCTTCGTCTTCGTTATCTGGGGCTGGCAAGTCATGAACTTGGACAAAAGCTGGCTTGTATTGTGAGCTTTGAAGAACAAACTGCTCTTGAATCCAGTTGTCAAGACTGTCTTCGTCTTCTTCCATGGAGACTTTCTCCCCCTTTTTGGTTGCATCAGTGGACATATAGGCATTTGTTTGAGTGCCCACTGAGACAAGAGAGGGAGAAGCCGTGGAGGGACATTGATGGGCTTCATGCATCAAGACTTGGTGTCGTAGTTTGGACACTTCAGCCTCAAGCATAGCCACCCTGGCCGTCAATTCCAAGTTGTGTAGTTTCAGACTGTCCTCATCCATAGTTGTGGAATCCTTGGACCCAGATGGGGCCGTAGGCCTAGCCTCAGTATCCCCATCACCCGTGGTTTCTTGGCGCCTGGGATTCTTCTCCATGAAGGGAGTTTCCAAGGAAACACCCTCACCGTGAGTTGCCGTGGTTGAGGTCTTAAAGATGTTGTCACTGTCCTCCTGGTCAGTTGATGGACCAGCAGTAGTGACAGCCTCGTCCACATCCACTCTTTCAATACTCCCAGAGTGGACCTTCAAGGTTGAAGAACTTGGGCTGGGTGTTTCGGAAGCAAGACCAATCAGTACCCCCTTGATAGTGGTAGTTGGAGAAGGTACATCACTTTGGTCAGGTTCCTCTACACTTAAGTTCAAAGAAGAGAGGAATGGCTCGAAGGGTTGTTCTATGGATCCGGGAAGTGATCCTAATCCTAATAGAGAGACTTCCGAAGGAGTCTCCCTAGCAATGTGGCTTTCCCTTATGATATTCTCACTAGAATGTTGTGATTCTGAGTGAGGGATGTTGGCTTGGGTTTGGGCCTTGGAGGCAAGAGAAGAAGGAGTTCTCTTGCCCCTCTTCCTTGTATACTTGGCTGCAACCGGGGCCCTGTGTTCCGGTTGAGCAATCAAACTGGGGATGAGTAATGTATGTGCCTGTGCATCCTCAGTAGAATGCACAGGGGTTCGATCAAGGGAAACAGTAGGTTGAGTTTGTGGCAGTGAGGTGGAGGGTGTGGGATCAGTATCAGCTGGGTTTGCTGAACTGTCACCCTGGGCACTATGTGTGTTCAACAATGTAGATAACAATGGAACATCGGCCCCTGAGAACTTTGATGAAACTATTCTCATGCTTTGAAAAATGTTGTTCTTATGTCCCAGAATTGAGTAGATTCTTGCAGTTTTTGAAAGATCTTGGTGTTCAATATTGAACACTTCTTGCAAGAATCTTGGGTACATGAAGAACTGAGATTTCACCCCTTCTTGAAGGTTGTATCTCAAACCTTCAAGAATGAGGTGGGAAAAATTGAAACCTGCCCCTGTTATCATACCGTGAACGGCCGACGCAAGTCCGGAGCTGAGTTGGTTCCAGCCACTCCTCTTTTGAGATATGCATTGGAGAAGAGTGTGGCAGAGATACTTCCATTTAGGACCCATGAGTGCCTTCTCTATCGTATACTCTGTTTGATTCCTAGTGTACCCTATGGATACAAAGGTCATCATGTATACGTCTCTTGGGTAAGAGAGGGCGTCCCCTTCATCCTGAAGCTTGAGGTGTTGGCGGAGTTTTGCTTCAGTGATGATCATTTCCTTACCGTCTACTGTGCCTCTGATTTGAGGAGTGCCCTGTTCAGTAGAATACACGGCTGAGCTCCAAAAATCTTCCATGTGTGAAGTATATATGGTTGGGTTGACGGTTAGGGCATGGTAAATTTTGGACCGACAGAGGAAGTCGATCATATCATCGAAACCTTTGGATTTCTTGCCTTTTATTAGGTATGCGGTGAGGTTGTGATATGGGGAAAACTTGTCGTTTGGGTTGTTTATGTCTGCGCCTGCCATTGTTATGGATTTGGAGGGAAAAGAGACGGGTGTTTGAATGGCGGTTGATTATGGAAGGCTTTGAATGCTGTGGGGACGGGAGAGAAAGTGATGGAAGGTTAGGGTTTGAAATTGAAAATGAAGAGGTGGTGGGAACGTTTGAGATTGTGAAATAACGGCAGACGAAGAAAAAGCAACTTCACTTGTACAGTACAACCTATTTTACTTTTCATTGTTACAGCTGTAATACACCAAGGCAGTCATGGAAGGGACTGACGGTAAACTTTACAGCGGGTAAAAGTTAATTTAGACTTATGTTTACCCATCAGCAGCAAACTTGGTTGCTGCTGATAATGAGCTATCCGCTGCAAACTTGGTTGCTGCGGATAGTTAAGTCTTTCAGCAGCAGATTTGGTAGCTGCTGACTGTTGTATTCTTTCCGCAGCAAAAAGGTTGCTGCTGACCGCCTTAAAGCAATCCGCAGGAAACTTGTTCCTGCTGATAACTTAAAGCGATCAGTGGCAAAAGCTTTGCTGCTGAAGAGTAAATCTGTCAGCAGTGAAAAAGTGCTGCTGACTAATTACTTTTATTTACAACAAGATACCAACATATTTACAGAATCTGATTTTGGAGAAAGATTTTAAACAAAGTTCATCATACCAGTGGGAGAAATCCAAGAGCTTGCGTTCTTGCAGAAAAGGGTTCTTGGATTATTAGTGTCAGCATGTGCACATTCAACGGAGCCAATGATGATGCTTGGTGGTATCTTCACCTTCCATTGCTGAGGTATAGGTTTTGCAGTTTTCTTTGACCTATGAGCAGCTGGCGTGAATGCTGATGACTTTGGCATAGCTGCAGCAGCTGGTGTTGCTGCTGATGGTTTTGATTGAGCAGTAGCAGACTGTGTTGCTGTTGAAGGCTTTGCTTGAGCAGCAGCAGACTTTGTTGATGCTGAAGGCTTTCCCTTGGATCTTGCTTTATTAGCATTGGACACTTTTGCTGCGGACTTTGTTAGCTTATCAGCAGCAGACTTGGTTGTTGCTGAAGGCTTCTGCTTCGTTTTCTTGGGCTTAACTGGACTAACAACCGATGTATGTTGATCCTTCTTTACCCTTTGTCTTTGAGGGGCATGTTGAAGAATCTGGTTGAAAGGGTTAAACTTACAGTTTGCTGCATTGTGGTTTGATTCTCCACAGATGATGCAAGATTTTTGAGGCTTTGACAACTGCTCCCTTGGTGAAGAAAGAGATTTTCTGAATTGAGTTGTCTTAGCTTCAAAGCTTCTTACCTGTTTGTTCTTCCATGTCTTCTCAAAAGCATGTTGCTTTAGGTTTCTTTGCTGCTGTAGGTAGTAGAAGCAGGTGCTGGCAGTGTGGTTATATTTCCCACAGACAAAACATGACTTTGCCAGTTTATCCTTTGAAGGATGCACATAATCCTTTCTTTTGAAAAGGTCTTTGAAATTCCAAGGGTGAGCTTTGTTGTGCTCAAAAGTAGCTTCTTCCAATGTTTTTTGAACATATGGAACCCTTACTTCAGGCGCATGATATGTGTCAAACACCTTCCTTGGCTGGACTAAATTGGAAGGAGGCTTTGAGTTGGTGGAGGTGGAAGACTGTCCCTTTTCAATAGTTAGCTTTCTTCCTGCTGGAGGATAGCTAATTCTGATTTGTTTGAAGGGTTTAGGAACTGGTATTGAAGGGATAATAGGGACTTCATCTTTAGTGACTATCACTTGAGGGGCAGGAGAAGATGAGGCATTACTTGTTTCAGTGGAGTCTGAGCAAGTTGACTCAGTCTCTGATGAAGTAGTGCATTCTTGCACAGGGGTTTCTTTGACAGCAGGGTCAAGATTTCGGTTGGCCATGTCAAGATTTGCTAGATTGAAACTTGGTTCATGGATGGCAGCGTAATCAGCAGGAGGTGCGACAGTTTTGTACTGGTCAGCATGATATCCCAACCCAGTTTTTACATTTTCATGGATTTGAATATCCAAAAGTCTTTGCAGCTTTTTGGATGCAAATTCATATTTTTCCACATGGACCTTTTGGTCTGCTAGTTCAGCCCTTGCAGCTTTCAACTTAACCAGAATATCATCAATTTGAGTTTCAAGGTTTGTTTGTTCATGTTTTAATGATGAAATTTCTTTCTTTAAACAATCATTCTTTTCCTTGTAACTATTTTCAACCTTTTTAAATTCAGATTTCATTTGGTGAAATTCTTCATTTTGATCTATGAGCTTCTGGTTATGTTTCCTATATCCAAGGACCTTATCAATGCACTCTTGAGTACATAGATTTTCATATACCTTTGGTGGTACCTCTGATGTGTCTGAAGTTAGAGAGGATACCTCTAGTGTGTCTGCCATGAGAGCTTGATTGTTGGCAGAAAGATCCTCAGGCTGGAAGCTCCAGTCAAAGTCAGTAGTTCCAACATTTGCACAGGCTGCAGTTTGTGCTGGAGGATTGACATGTTGCTGTTGTTGGTGTCTTGGCTGAGCTTGGTGTGCTTGTCTGGTAGGATAGTAGTCGCTTGAACTAGGACCTGAGTGGTCAGAGTGAAGCGCGGGAGAGGTGGTGGAAGAGGCTGATTGATGGCTTGAGTTTCTTTCTTTGGCTTGAATTATTTCTAATTCATAGGCTTTTAGCATACAAAAGAGCTCGGTCATCTGCAGGGTCTTCAGATTCTCAGTTCTTCTTATTGACACTGTGTAAAGTGTCCAGCAACTAGGAAGAGATCTGATGAACCTTTTGAGAATGTCTTCATTCTCCAGTTTCACCTTAGAGCACTGCAGCTCTCCTACCAGGTAAGTGTACCTGTTATACACACTGGTTAGTAACTCACCTTCATTGCAGACAAAGTTTCCGTATTGCTGCTTCAGGATGTCTTCAAGCTCGTTGCTTTGTGCCATTTTTGTTTTGATTTTGGGTGACTTGATCAAAGAGAGAGTTTAGAATAGAACCAGAGATGATTAGACAAATGTTAGTTTGTTTAATCTGAGCCAAAGCTCTGATACCACTTGTAGGATCGTGAGAATACAAGATGGTTCTGTTCTTAGTTGAGGTTGGCGGAAACAAAATCAACTACACAATTTATTGTCAAGTAAACACAAAGAATACTGATAAACATTGTTGTATTAAGCTTTTGTGAATGCAAATATTACAAGTGAGAAACTCAATGAATAAGTATGACAAGCACTACAAGCATACTTACAATGAAGTGGCAACTCAGTATTTATAGTAACTTAGAATCAAGACAGACCCTTGGTTCTAAGGATCAGATCGAACACAAGCCGTTGATCTTGTTTATTAATTTACATTACACGTAAAGGCTAATCTAGTTAACTTTACTGAAACGTTTTCTTTATTCATGATTGTTTGCATGCTTGGAGAAGTGTATTGTTGTCCGTCATTGGTTGACCATAGCGGTTCCTTCTGCTTTGAGTCTGTCAGTTGCTTTTGCAGAAAGGTGTCAGAGACGCTTGGCCTGGATAGTCAGCTGCAACGTTTGGTTTTCAGTGAATAGAGCTATCAGCTGCAAAGAGTGAAGGTTGCTGCTGGTAAGCCTATCAGCAGCAAACATGGATGACCGCTGCTGATAAGCCTATCAGCAGCAACTTGTGCTGAATGCTGCTGATAAGCCTATCAGCAGCAACTTGTGCTGAATGCTGCTGATAAGCCTATCAGCAGCATTTGTACTTGGAATAATTTTGTAACAATCAGTCTTTGGTTCTACATTTGTGGTTGGGACAAAGTTCACGGTTTGGGACAAAGTTCACAGTTTGGGAAGTTTGCGGTTAGGACGAAGTTCACGGTTTGGGTAAAGTTTGCGGTTGGGACGAAGTTCACGGTTTGGGTTAAGTTTGCGGTTTGGGAAGTTCACGGTTTGGGGTGAAGTTCACGGCTGAGAATCCTCAAGCCTGTTAAGTTCACGGTTTGGGGTGAAGTTCACGGTTTGGGGTGAAGTTCGCCTAGTCTATTTGAGGCGAACTTGTTAAGTTCGCCTACTGCAGAGCTTAAGTCTATAAATAGGTGTTTACAGATTCTGTTAAGTAGGACTTAATCGATCGTATTCAGTGAATCTTGTAAACTCTGTGTTTGGTGATATACAAAGAGAAGTTTATTTACCTGCTGTTTCTATTGTCAATTCGTATACAAACGTGAACACAGTAGGATTCCGCACTCCGTGTTATCGAGACGTCCTGTCACGAGATCAATCTGCAGATGAGTCATGTGGACCTACAAAGCCTAGTTCCCGTGTACACCCAGAGAATTCCCCTTGAACCACGAACCCCTAAATTCGCGGGGAAGAAACCGTGTACCCCTACGTTCTAGGCCTGTAGAAGTAAAATGTAATAGTTGGGTGTAAAGCTAAGGCTAGGTTTTCTACGTACAGGTTAGAAGATCCTTTACAGACCCTTGACCTTGTTTATCTCAGGTGAGTTCTAGAAGCCCTCTTTTAAATGTTTTGAATAATATTTTTGGGCTGGTGTTCATACATAACGATGTGACTTTTTTATAAAACGATGTTTATGAATGATGTATGTGACGTTTTATAAAATGATGTTTATGAACGATGTTTTGGAAGGAAAGGCTATGAAAGAAGTTTTTATGGAATATTTTGCCAAAAAGAAGTTTATGAAGTGTTTATGAATGAATGATTGATTTTTAATAAAACATACGAATGCTTTAACTGAATTTTTGAAGTAAAAGAAGTGAATGTTTACGAAAGTCGCAAACGAACGAATCTGCCATTATTCCTTAGGGAATGAAGGTTATGGGTATGGGATGTATGTTATGGGCCTTTACCTTTTAAGGGCCTTTGTGGCTAGCTAAATGTTGTACAACTGGGGTGATGACGGTCACCATGGGGATTACCGTGATCCTTGAAATTGGTACGATTTACCTTGCGGGGTAATCGTGATTGAAGTTAGGTACGACTACTCCAAGGAGTATCATGCTGGAAGTTTGGTACGTGTCATCCTTGTGATGTCGTGCTTGAAGTTTGGTACAGATGCCCTATGTGGTATCGTACTTGAAGTTGCAATTGACGGTTACGAGAATGCGCAGATTCGATATGTTTGTTGACTTAAGTGTATGTTACGTTTTTTCATGTTTTACGTACGCTTTTATTAATGAAGTTAAATGTTATGTTTTAGGCAAATATTTGAAGTTAATGTTTTATTAAAAGCTAGAACACACCAGTGTAGCTGACTTTTAGTATGCACATTCAGGTTAAGGCAGGTTATGATGATGGACGGCGATGCTGAGCGGCTTGATGAGTTACCCGGATGATATGAAGACTGGCATCCCGTTATGATTATTTTATGTTATGTTTATGTATTAGACTATATTACGCTTCCGCATGTATTAGACAATGTTAAGATTATGTTTGAACGAAGTTTTTTGTTGCGTTATTTGATATTCAAGTTTAAGAACTGTTTGTGAATGAGTAAATCCAACACGTGGTATCCATACCCGACCAAAACGTGTCCTAACACCATGGGTGTTATATTCCAACTTGTCATGTTGGCCAACCATTCTCTCTTTCTTTATGTTTTCTCTTTTAAGTGCTTCATCTTGAGCCTTTTCAATTTCCCCCATCACATCTGATGTTACTACAAACTGGCAAGCTTTCACTCTAATAGGAGCAGGCACATCCTTTCGGCTTAGAGCGTCAACCACCGTGTTCGCCTTTCCAGGATGGTATATGATTTCACAATCACAGTCCTTCAAAAGTTCCAACCATCGCCTCTGCCTCATATTCAGCTCCCTCAGTTCGAAGAAGTACTTCAAACTTTTGTGGTCGGACTATATGGTAAACTTCACCCCGTAAAGGTAGTGTCTCAAGATTTTCAATGGAAACACGACATCAGCAGGTTCCAAATCGTGAGTTGGATAATTGACTTCGTGAACTTTCAACTGCCATGACGCATACACGATCACTCTTCCGCGTTGCATCAGTACACAACCCAATCCCTGACCCAAAGCGTCAGAGTATACCATCAAGTCTTCATTGCCATCGGGAAGGGCTGAGACTGGAGCTTGGTTTAGCTTCTCCTTCAATTCCTTAAATGCCTCATCCTTGGTCGAACCCCATTCGTACTTCACCTACTTCTAAGTCAGCTTTGTCAACGGCGAAGCTATTTTTGAGAAATCCTTGATGAATCTCCGATAGTATCCCGCCAATCCCAAGAAACTGCGGACTTCAGTTGGCGTCTTAGGAATATCCCAATCTCTTACCATCATTATCTTTGCTGGGTCGACCATAATGCCGTTCAGGTTAATGACGTGACCTAGGAATTGGTCTTCTCTAAGCCAGAACGCGCATTTGGAGAACATAGCATAAAGCTTCTCCTTCTTCAAGGCTTCCAACACTTCCTTCAAGTGACATGCGTGATCACCCTTATTCTTGGAGTAGATGAGGATATCATCAATGAACACTATTACCGATCGGTCCAGCTTCGGTCGACACACCCTATTCATTAAACCCATGAATGCTGCGGGGGCGTTCGTCAATCCGGAGGACATTACGCGGAAGTCAAAACGTCCATAGCGTGTGCAAAACGCGGTTTTTGGTATGTCTTCTTCCCTTACCTTCAACTGATGGTACCCGGATCGAAGGTCGATCTTTGAGAACCAACTGGCGCCCTGTAACTGATCGAACAAGTCGTCGATCCTTGGTAGAGGGTACTTGTTCTTCACGGTACGTTTGTTCAACTCACGATAATCAATACACATTCTCATCGAACCATCCTTCTTCTGCACAAACAACACCAGGGCACCCCAATGTGAGATGCTCGGTTAGATAAATCCTTTCTCAAGTAATTCGTCTAATTGTGCATTAGTTCTTTCATCTCTACCGGTGCTAGTCGATATGAAGCCTTAGCCACGGGCTGGGCAACTGGTACTAAGTCGATTCAGAACTCAATCTATCTGTCAGGTAGTATCCCAGGAAAATCCTCTGGAAACACCTCCGGGTACTCACGTACCACGAGTACATCGTCTAGTTCCTTCACTTCCTTACAATTATCAATCAGGTATAACCAGATAAGCCTCGCATCCACGCCCCAGGTAATTTGTTTCCTTAATCATCGAGATGATGTTAGGCATTGGGGCGTCGCGATCCCCGAATACTTCGACTTCGCTACCATTTGGAGCCTTGAGTTGGATTATCTTCCGTTTGCATATAATTTGGGCCTCATTGGCAATTACCCAATCCATACCCGATACGACATCAAACCCTCCCAAAACCATAACAAACAATTTGATGGGGAATCTATGGCCTTCAATATTTATCGTGGAATTGTCAACTGTTTCGGTCACCCTCGCAGTTCTACCCTCAGCGGTTTCTACGCTAAAGGCCCTTTCTAGGTTATTTACGATACACTTCACTCTTTTACAAAAAGTTGTAGGTATAAAACATTTACTGGCACCCGAATCAAATAAAATATAAACAAAAGTTTTGTCAAGGATGAACGTACATGACGCCACATCGGGGTCCACCCTAGCCTGTTCCTGCATCAGTGCATACGCTCGAGTCTTCGCCCGGGGCCTCTTTTCTTTCTTTTCAGGTCCTTTCTCTTTCCCGGCTTCACCCATCCTTGGCTTAGTGCATTCCCGGCTCATGTGGCCACTCTCGCCACAATTATAACACTAAAAGCCCTGTGTGCATTCCCGGGAGTAGTGCCCGGTCTTGCCACATTTGTAGCACAGATTTAACCCTAGCCTGCATTCACCTGCATGCCTTCCTCCACATTTTCCACAGACTGCAATCTCGCCTACCCTAGCCTATTTGTCCCGAGCCCCAAATAACTTCCCACCCGCTCGCTTGGCATGAAAATCGACTTCTTTTTGGGCTCATCAATGGCAACGATATTTAGCTCCAGATCATAAAATACCACGCCACTCAGTTCTACTACCGAATCATAGGTAGTAGGGGAGTTTGCCTTAACATAAGTGCGAACCTTGTCCGATAGTCCCTGAATGTAGCAGGCAATCTTCCTCTCTTCAGTTGTGACAAGATGTGGCAACAGACTTGCCAGTTCATTGAACCGAGTGGTGTACTACCGGTGCGTCATGCTCCAGGCCTTCAAACCCAGAAATTCCCTCTCAACCTTCTCAATCTCGTTCCTCGGACAAAAGTTCTTGATTCCCAGAATTTTCAAGTCATTCCAAATCATTGAGTCAACCACCTCATCCCCCTTAGCTTGACGTACACCTTCCCACCAGTGAGATGCTTCCTCCCTTAAGGAGTTAGCAGCAAATTTCGTAACCTGATTTGCTCGGCATTCACTAAGATGAAGACCGGCTTCCATACGGATCACCCAGTCAAACATAGCCACCGCGTCTTTCTTTCCAGTCGGGACCAGCGGATAACATGCTTTGAAGGACTTAAGTCGCAATCGCGAGCAGGCGGTGCGTTAACTACCTCAGTGATCGGGGTATCAGTTGCCGTGTTGGACCCGCCCGTCTCATTAGCCTTCTTCAATGCTTCTGCCAGCAGATCCGGCAGGGTAGCCTTCATCAGCTCAGTAAACTCGCGTACCAAGGCAGCCTTCACTTCCGGTTCGAAGGTGAAGTGTTGTTCTTCCACAGAAGTCCGTCCAATTCCATGCACGGTGACTTCTGGTTCTGTGTGGACACTTCCCTCTTCACTTTACTCCTGACCAGCAGGAGTCCTACCATGACCATCGGTACGACCGCTGGTACGGCCCCCACCACGCCTTCCACAATTTTGTCCCGCCATTTCGTTCTATAAGACAAGGAATCTAATGTCATCACGCTAGTTAACAAATAGAATTCAACTAGAACTGTAAGATGTTAATATACACTGGCCATATGCAATTAACCATTACACTACCCCTCGATTTCTATTTGACTACCTTTGTGATTCCATCAGAACACAAGTCCTGATCTAACACTTCTAAGGCATACTATATATGTAAATATACATAATACCTTCATACCTGATGCTGTGGCTCGAGTTACCCGTACTGGCATCCGCTTTCAGTCCCATTCACAGTTTAAGTTCAGACACTAGGAGTGTCCAAATCTCTCAAACTATTGCTCTGATACCAACTTGTAAGGCCCCAAACCCGTAAGGCCTCACTTGTTGCATTTACTCATTCACAAACAGTTCTTAAACTTGAATATCAAATAACACAGCCAAAAACTTTCATTTAAACATAACCGTAACATTTTCAGACATGCGGAAGCGTAAACATTGTCTAAAACATTCATTACATAACATAAACATAACGTAGCGGGATGCCAGTTATCATATCGGCCGGTAACTCTTCATCGCTTGCCAAGCATCACTGTCCCTCCGTACCTGTCCTTAACCTGAATGTGCATACTAAAAGTCAGCTACGCTTGTGAGTTCTAGCTTTACATAAAACCTTAGCATAATCATTTTTTTTTCAAAAACATAACATGCATTTATTCAACAAAAGCGTACGTAAAGCATTCAATAACATAACATCATCATAACCTCGTAACGTAGCATCATAACATAAGTCAACATGAACCGAATATGCGCCTTCTCGTAACCGTCAATTTCATACATCACATACCAGCGGATGAACTTAAGGCTCGTTACCACTAAGTCATCTGTCACCCAAGTCTCCTAAGGCTCGTTACCTCTAGGTATACCAAACACATGTCTCCTTAGGCTCATTACCTCTAGGGACACCATACACATGTCTCATAAGGCTCGTTGCCTCTAGGAAAACTAAACATACCTTAGGCACTGTTTCCCCGCAAGGAATAGTACCTTCCATCGGGATCCCTGTAATCCCATGGGTGACCGTCGTCACCCCATCCTCAACCAGTTGTACAACCGTTAGCCAGCCACAAAGCCCCCCCCCCCCCCGTAAAGGTAAGGCCAATACATACATATATACATGCCCTAGTTCCCATAGGAACTCGTGGCAGATTCGTTCATTCGTGACTTTCACAAAACCTTTACCTCATTTTAGTTAAAGCATTCATACGTTTTAATAAATAATGTTTCATTCATAAACCTTTCATAAACTTCGTTTGGAAAATAATTTCATAACATCATCCTTCGTAGACATCATTTCATAATCGCCACTTCGTAAACATCATTTCGTAAAACATCATTTCGTATGTATGCACACCAGCCCAAAAACATTAAATAAAACATTTAAAGAAGGGCTTCTAGAACTCACCAGTCTATCGATACTCAACCCAAAGTTGATGCTTTATCTATTACTTAAGCGTATACCGATCTGCACATAAATCAAAGTGCGGATTCTATCATTTGCACAAGAGTCGGCCAGAAACGTTACTAGCGACTCATGAGAGTCGGCTGAGACAAACGCCAGTGAAACTAGAGTGTCGGCCGAGAGTATCGGCAGGCACACCTTAGAGTCGGCTGGGAGAGTCGCCAGCCACACTCATAAGTGTCGCCTGAACTTGCGTTCAGGACTTCGCGTTGTGCTAGGGAGCCGATTTTAGCGTGTTCATTAGAGGGTTGACTCTCAAAGGGCCGAATCTTCAGGAGTCGATTCTCTGAGGGCTGATTTTCTCCATGGCTGACCCTCCTCTTCGTCTCCCTCGCTGAGAGTCGGCATATTGCAGATGCCGTCTCTTGAGAGTCGGCTCAAGAACATCAATCATCTGCAGGTCTGATTTTAATCCAAAACCTTAACTTTTTATGTCCAAAACGTTTTTCTAGATTCCATGAAGCTAGATCTGAGCTATAACCTTATTTCATACGTTAATATTCCACCTTTTTGCTTAGAAACCCCATAAACCCTAAAAACCCATATTTGAATAAAAACACAGATCTGAGGTCGATCCTTACCTCAAAACTCGTGATTCTTCATGTAGAAACGATCAGTGATGTTGGAGAAACCAGATGAAGCAGAAATCAGAGCTTGGATGTTGCTCCTCCAACTTTATCTCTCTAGAACTCCAAGCTTTCTCTCTCTAGGTTTTGGTGAAATTTGGTGGAAATGAGGAAGAAGATGTTGAATCATGCATTTATATGCATGGGATACACCGACCCATTGGAGCCGAGCCCAAGCCCGCTCCCTCCCCTTTCACTCCTTCTTTGACTAAATCCCGACCTCGTTTTCATGGAGGCATCATCTTCGTTTTATTCTTTCTTGTTATTTTTGGGATGTTACAAGTGACCTACAGTTTGTTGTAGGAAAAGCTCGGGTATAAGCTCGGGATTACAAGTTGCTCGGATTGGATCTCTCGTTGAAATTAGACATGTTTTTGTATTGTTTTGCTTAAACCTCCTTGTGAGGGTTTTAAACCTTGATTTTAGTGTAAATATAATCACTTCTATGATGTGGTTATGCACTTGAACTCAAACCTAGAATGCTCTTGATGGGGGGGGGGGAACAAGAATCCAATCGAGACTTGACCGAGGCTTGGAGCTTAAATGGTGGAGGTTAGTAGTGGTCAATGTCATTTGATTGTTGTTGTGTTTATGTGCGCTGAAACTTGTTAAGGGAATTGTAGTACGGAGACGGAAATGAAACTTAAGTATACTAGGTTATGAATTATTTCTGGTCAGCAAGTTTCATAATGTAATATGCATAAGTGAAATTGTGATAACCATACAACAATGAACACTAAGAAGGATTGGGTAAAGGTGGATATGTATGTATATCTATATATGTGCAGGAGCGTTAGCATTATTTTGATGCCTTGGATTATGTTTATGCACATACAATAGATTGTCCATTGTTAATCTCAGCCGAAGAATGACTGATGATGGGAACTCAGATAGGGTTAGGGATGAGGTTGACCATTACGATAGTGATTCGGATTCGAATAAAACCATGTATACCCCACCTCGGGGCGATGGAGAAGGTGAACTGGGGGATCAGGAAAGAGATCTCTGAGGTGGTAGCTAGGCCTTCGAGCAAACGATGTCAATTTTCCTTGAGGAAATACAAAACACGGTTAATGCGGCCTTCAAGGAAAATCAGGAGAAAGCCAAATCTGGGGAAGGAACGACATCGAGCGAAAAGGTGAAAGCCAATGAGAAGAAAAAGGGGATGGAGGTTAGACCTTGTACTTATAAGGAATTCATGGCATGTAAGCCAAATGAGTTCAATGGGGAAATCGACCCTTGGGTTAGTCAACGGTGGATCACTGAAATGGAATCAACCTTTGAAATGAGCCATTATGACTGGAAGGATCAACTGACGTTCGCGGTGAACCAACTTTAAGATCTAGCAAAGCACTGGTTACAAGTTCTCTGCAAAGAGAAGGGTAAGGGTGGTGTGAAGCCCATGTCACAGGGGAAGTTCAAGGAGGTATTCTTGAAATATTTTTATCCATAGGCGGCGGTGGATTGCATTACTAAAGAATTTCTCCACACGAGACAACAAATGAAAGCATTGATGAGCTCACATGTTTGTTTTATGATAAGCTTCAGTTTTGCCCGGATCTTGTGGTAACAGAGAAGATGAAGATTTATCGATTCTTCTCAATCTTGTCGGTTCAATACCGAGAGTTTGTCTCCCCTTCCCAATGAACGACACTGGTGGATTTGATTAATAAGTGTCGGGAAAAAGAGATTGAGCTAAAATGGCAAGAGAAGCATGGTGAAAAGTGCAAGAAGGAGGAAGTGGAGGTGACTTCAAAGTGTTGGATATAGGATGTCCGATCGCTTATTAAATCAACTTTACTATCGATGTACGATACAAAGAGTTACAGTTTGGGAAATGGGCAATTAATAATATTTAGTCGCAAATATTATAGTTCACGAAACACGGTTTTATTATTCGACGAATAAATATTTAATGAAATATTTATCGATATGTTTGGTAATTAATTATTTAGAGAAATAATTATATGCGGAGGATTAAATGTTTAAATGTTAAACATTAAAGGATTAAGCTTTACTGATTATTTATAATTAGTTAAACTACAGCGATTAACAATTATTAATAGTTAATTAACTGGGTGCAGTTTATTTGTAAGTTTAAGGATTATAAATATAACCTTAAACTGCAAACCCTAATAACAGTTGCTGCCTCCACCTGAAACATGCACAAAAACTCCCTCCCATCCGGTTCTGTCTGATGCCGAGCACCACCGGACCGCCGTCAATCGCCATTTCCGGTCCCGCCGTCGCATCCTATCGTGAACCGTTAAACGGTCTGCGTTGTGTTGCGGGTTTTCGTGTTCAGTCACCAGCGAGACTCTCGTTAAACCAAAGTGTTGATTTTTCGGTTAATCATCTAAGGTATAATTACTTACCCGCTATGGTTAGTTTTATTGTTTATACGCGTGTAATCGGATCACTAGCGGGATCCCGGTTTATAATCGTTAACTTGTACAACCGCTTCCGCTCCCTATATCTGGTTTATTTGTTTAATAAGATTAAATTAATTTTGTTTTAAAAGTTAAAACTGGTACAAAGATTCCCAACAGTGGTATCAGAGACACCTTTACGAGCGTTTAGAAATATTATTTATTTTTCGATCTTATGTTTTATTTGTCAAAACTTTTGTTTGACAAAAAGATCGTGCCTTTTTCGTTGGTTTGATTGTGTTTGATAAATCGAGATCTAGTGACCCGTGAATGTGTTTATTTATTTTGGTTTTATTTATCTTTGTAATTTTATGGGTTATTTGAAACCCGTTGTAATAGTTACGTTTATTTTATTTTATTTATTTTATTGTAATTGTAAATAAAATTGTAAACCTAAAGCGACGAAGACTAGAAGACCAAAGGCGGACACAATTGGGACTAGAAAATGGAGATCTTGGACTAAGTGGAAGATAGCAAGATTGGTTATTTTGTTGTCCTTTAGGCCGGTTCGATTTCCGTTTGATGGCTGGAATGAAACGGAACAAAATTTACTAGTTGCTCAATTTACTTGTTTTTATATATATTTTGTGGTTGTTAACATTATTTAGGATAACAATTAAACCGCATATACTTTTATAGTACTTTTGACACAATCTTAAAGCGACGAGAAAATTAAATTGTTTAAAGATTTCTTGGAAAGGTTATTAAATAAAAGTGCTTTTATTTAAAAGTAAAACGAGTTTTAAATTTAATTGTTTTATTTAAAACCATTTTAAATTAATTAAAGTGTTGATTAGTTTAAAATATAGTTCGTGATTAACGACCAATATAGATTAAATAAGGTACTTAAAATTGGATCGTGTCGAGTGTTGAAAGGCGTTTCACGAACTAAAATAGTAAAATCGGTTTACTAAAATTGCATGACTTGGATCATACTCCTCGTCGTCCAAAATGTTTTTTGACCGTTACTCGGTAATTTAAAACATTAAAGTAAATCCCAAATTAAAATCAATATTTATGCGCAACCCTAAATTGTGACACTTCAACTGATCTATCCGAACCCCCGGTGTTTGTGAATTACCCTGCGTCCGGCCCTACGGTTTTGGTTGAAGTTACAACCGCGATTCTTGAGTTACTTAGGCCGGCTCTACGGTTACGATTGAAGGGAAAATATCACTTAAGGTCGTATTAAGTGGACGTAGTTGAGGGAAATGTATCAAAGCTTGACAATACTCGCCATGCCCCTCAAACTGAGAATTGTGTAGTTAACACAATCGGTAATCGTTGCCTACCTACCTAGCCGTGCCAGTAGAGAGTGCTCAACCATTCACTGAGCCATGCTGAACCGAGATCTCATTCCTAATTATATATTTTTGCAATTGGGTCATAAATTTAATTAGGACGCTATGCATAAAAATACTAAAACTTTATTTTTTTAATTTTGTATATGTGTAACGAATCCAATCCCAACTCCTCATTCTCCCTAAAGTCTATCTTGAGAAGGACAAACTTGACAACTCCAACTTCATGGATTGGTACCGAAACCTGAAAATTGTTATCAGGGCTGAGAACGAGATATATGTTCTCGGGGAACCAATTCCAGAACAACCTACTGCTGCCACGGGCATTGCTCGTAAGACCTGGGATAAACATGTGGATGATTCCATCAAGGTCTCTTGCTTAATGCTGGCATCCATGATATCAGAACTTCAAAAGAATCTGGTTGATATCCCATCCTACGACATGATTAGGCAACAACAAGAACTGTTCGAGCAGCAAGCCCGTCATGAACGCTTTGAAGTGATGAGATCACTTATAAGCGGTCGTATGCAAGAAGGTTCTTCGGTCATCACTCATGTGTTGAAGATGGAGGGATATATTGATCACTTAGCACGTCTTAACTTTCCCTTGAGTAATGAGCTGGCTGGGGATATAATCCTCAACTCACTGCCTAAATCATATGACCAATATGAATGCTTGGGACAAGACCATCCCAGAGTTGCATATGATGCTTAAAACTGCCGAGATAAACATACCTACTTCTGCCAAGTCTAGTCTACTGCTGATGATCAAGGAGGGTTGAATCAGGAAATCTGAAGCCAAGGGGAAAGGCAAGAAAAGCTTCAAGGGCAAAGGCAAGGCTGTTGCTAAGAAACCTCTGAAGGATGCCAAATGCTTTCATTGTGATGAAGCTGGTCACTGGAAGAGAAACTGCTCCAAATTTCTAGCTGAGCTGAAGCAGAAGAAGACTTCTGGAGGACAGTCCTCAGGTATATTCGTTATTGAGATCTTCTCTCTGTCTAGAAAATCTTGGGTTTACGACACTGGATGTGGTTTTCACATTTGTAATGATTTGCAAGGACTAAAGAAGGTTAGGAAGTTAAAGAATGGAGACTTGGAGCTCTGTGTGGGAAATGGTCAAAAGGTCGCGGTGAAGGCTGTAGGAGAATATGTTCTTTTACTTCCTTCTGGTCTTGAACTTGTTTTGAACAAAGTTTATTTCATTCCTAGTTTAACTAAGAATATTGTTTCAGTATCCACTTTGCGAGAACAAGGGTTTAAGTATGCTTTTGATTGTGATTATATGTCTGCATATTTGAATGATTTGTTTTATTTTACTACAAAGCCTCATAATGGAATCTATGAGATAGAGGTCCATGATAATAACGTTTTATACAACATCTCCTCTAAACGTACGAAATTAGATTTCAAAGATACGTATCTATGGCATTGTCGACTTGGACACATAAAAAAGAATTGCATAAAGAAACTCCAGACTATAGGAATTTTGAATTCCACTGGTCAAATGGATGTTGAATCTTGTTTATGCGGTAAGTTGACCAAAGCCTATTTCACCGGTATCGGTCAAAGGGCTAAGAATCTGTTAAGACTCATACATACTGATGTATGTGCTCCATTCAAAATAATGTCTAGAAGTGGGGAGAGATACTTCGTTACATTTACTGATTACTTCAGTAGATATGGTTATGTTTATCTTATAAAACATAAACATGAAACGTTTGAAATGTTCAAACAATACCAAAACGAGGTACAAAATCAGCTGGGTAAAACGATTAAGATGCTTCGATCTGATCAAGGTGGCGAATATCTTAGTCAAGAGTTTGAAGAACATCTTGAGAAATGTGGTATCATTTCTCAGCTCACTCCACTTGGAACACCACAACTTAATGGTGTGTCGGAGAGGAGAAATCGAACTCTATTAGATATGGTTCGATCAATGATGTGTCGTACAAACCTTCCACACTCCTTATGGAGTTTTGCTTTTGAAACTGCCATAAGAATCATCAATCTAGCTCCTACAAAGAAGGTGGACAACACCTTATGAGATATGACATGGGGAGAAACCCAAATTGTCATACCATAGGGTCTGGGGATGTAATGCTTATGTTACCAGTGAATCTACGGATAAACTGAATTCCCGTGGTGACAAAGTTGTTTTCTTCGGATACCCTTAAAACATTGGTTACTACTTCTACAATCCTGCTGAAAACCGGGTTTTCACTAAACGCAGACCTACCTTCTTGGAGAAGGAACTACTTGCGCGAGGGATCAGAGAAAACCATGTGGACCTATATGAGATCTGAGAACCATAAGTAACCGAACCCCAAATTGAAACTGCTAATCAACATGAGACTATTGAAACTGAATCTGAAATGTTCAAGATCAATAGTGACACAAACCATCCGCAGAAGTACTAGGGATCGTCATGAACCCATCGGTATATCAAATTTCATGAGATTGACGACATCCTGATAGTTGATCAGGCTGAGCCCACTAGTTACAAATCTGCAATCTTAGATTCTGAATCTAAGAAATGGCTTGAAGCCATAGATACCAAAATCTAATCCATGTATGACAACTATGTATGGGAATTGGTTGATCTTCCTCCCGAGAATTGGACTGTAGGAAGTAAGATGATTTTCAAGAAGAAAATCGACATGGGTGGAAACGTGCAAACCTTCAAAGCAAGGCTAGTAGCGAAAGGCTTTACTCATAAACCTTCAAAGCAAGGCTAGTAGCGAAAGGCTTTACTCATACTCAAAGAATTGATTATGAGGAAACCTTCTCACCAGTAGCCATGCTTAAGTCAATTAGGATCTTGCTTTCCATTGTTGCGTATTATTAATACGAAATATGGCAAATGGATGTCAAAACCGCGTTCCTAAATGGACACCTTACTAAAGACACCTATATGGTTCAACCTGAAGGTTTTGAAGATCCAAAGAATCCTAATAAGGTATGCAAGTTAAACAAATCCATTTATAGATTAAAACAGGCATCCAAAAGCTGGAATCTTCGCTTTGACTAGAAAATCAAATAATTTGGTTTTGTCAAGAACGAAGATGAACTGTGTGTCTATAGGAAGGCAAGTGAGAGCTATATGAATTTTATTATTCTGTATGTAGATGACATACTACTCTTTAGAAACCATGTTCCTATGCTATAACATGTAAAGTCTTGGCTAGGTAAATGTTTCGCAATGAAGGATCTTGGCGAAACCGCCTATATTCTGGGAATAAAGATCTATAGAGATAGATCAAAGAGGATTATAGGTTTAAGTCAAAGTACATACGTTGATAAGGTCATTCGATGCTTTTCAATGCAATATTCCAAGAGAGGATCTTTGCCTATGGCATATGGAACCATATTGAACAATAAGCAGTGCCCTCAGTCTGACAAGGAAAAGAAGAAAATGGAAAGGGTTCCATATGCTCCTACTATTGGTTCCATCATGTATGCCATGCTATGTACTAGACCCGACATATCATACTATCACACCCCGCCATGGCGGAAACGCGAGGCGTAACATTCACTGGTTTCCAAAGCATATGATTACCGCAAACACATACATGATCAAGTTTAAAGTTTTACATCCAAAAATATCAATTTGAGTTTACAAAAGATTAAGATTTCGCAAATATGACCCATATGTAATGAGTTATAGAACAGAAATCTCCCAAAAGCCGTATCCGCTCATGCATGCATGTAATCCTACATTGCTAACCTTGAGACCACGTTCAATTTCCTAAAAAACCTACTTAAAAAGTGTCAACACGAGGTTGGTGAGTTCACATATTTTGATCAAATGTTCTTATAGTTCCAACGTTCACAAACGTTCAAATGTATAACGTTTTCCAGATCAAAAGTGTATGTATAACCAATGAATGACCAATTGACCCCATTTGTAAACTAGCAAGGAATACAAATAATATGTAATACACGAGACCGTAACCTAACCATGACTGGTGAATGCCCTTTCCCTCGCTATACCACGAGAACGGAATAAGACAATATGCGGCCATTTGACCCTTCAAGTCCCGGTTAGCGCGACTAACCATGACCGGGGATGTCACCCCCAATAGTACTACTCATAGAATCCTACGCTAAGTCCATAGCTAATGGTTACAAAATGTTGATGTTTTTCAGGGGACTTTTAGCGCTCTATTGTTCCTCATGCAAACATAATGGTCTGGTCTTTCTTCATTTCATTAATATATGAAAATAAGTACAAGTATGTTTCCTCCCCAAAATATTTCAAAAACCAGAAAAAGGGGACAGTGAAACTCACCTCGACAAGAATGTATGCTAGCAACTATTTGAATAACTGTAAGCCCCGCTTATCGGTACCCTAATCACACAAGGATACCTTATATGTTAAGACTACCCGTCTTAAACGCAAGTTGTTCACCCAACTTAACGAATCCCGTTAAGTACGTCTTTGTTTAGTAAAACAGTGTTTTCATGTGACGACTCGTTTGTGATTATTATTCCAGTCTAGACACTTACCTATTTTTCAAGAAAATATTATGTTTCCATATTGGTGACTTGTTATGTGTACCAAAAATAAATATTATTTTTCCAAAAACTTATAATATATTCATATTATAGTTTACGTATAAACATATAGATATTTCTTAAAAACAATTATATAAAACCCCAAATATCGTTCAATTATATTCTATGCATGTCAAAGTATTCCACATACGAACAAACCACGATGCTACGTCCACATGCAAGTACTAATGTTCCGAACGACATTTATTAACTCGTTTACGTTCAACATGCATTTATTCTTACCAACACATGCATACAAGTATTTCAATAATTCAACATATGCTTAAATATGTTTCACGATAACATGTGATCATTTATTTTTAACCAAACGTCTTTAGATTTCATGCACATGATTTCACCTATGATTATTTCATCATGATATATGCGTATATGCTTCTTATAGTTACCAAATGTCCTAAACACTTTAATCATGACAAGTTTCATGTCAACACATAACTATATAATATTATCCTTAATTTATTTTTAAGATAACGTTTATAATTATGCATCCATATATATATATATATATATAACATTTTACTCAAGTTCCATAACTATCCTTACACACACACACACAAATATATATATATATATATATATATATATATATATATATATATATATATATATATATTTGGTTCCTAATATGCTCACATATACTTTAACGATTCTCAAGTTAACAAGTTATGAACATATATTTGTACATAAATATATCACGATTTCTATTTACACAACTCACTTGATTATATATGTCACACCCCCAAATTTATTTACTTAATGAATAAATAAATAAATTAAGGTTGCAATGATTGGTAATCATTACACAACATGTAAGGCCCCAAACCCGGGAGGCATCAGTTGTTGGATTTACTCATTCACAAACAGTTATTAAACTTGAATATCAAATAACGCAGCGGAAAAATTCATTAACATGCGGAAGCGTAACATAGTCTAATACATAAACATAACATAAACTACTCATAACAGGATGCCAGTCTTCATGATCAACCGGGTAACTCTTCTCGCTTGCCAAGCATCACCGTCCATCATCCATATCTGCCTTAACCTGAATGTGCATACTAAAAAGTCAGCTACGCTGGTGAGTTCCAGTTTTTCATTCGATTTAAGAAATGGTTCATCATTCAATAATTCATTAGGGTTTAACATCATGTATAAGAAAACAGGGCCTTTCATTCATCATTAAAAACATTCAAACATTTATCATCATCATAAACACGTTGAACGAATCGTTCGTTTAAAACATCTAACATTCATTTAAGTCATACATTACTATCTAAATCTGTGTTACCATTCGTCCCGTCATTTAGTATTGTATTGCCCCTAAGGCTTTACTGCACGAAGACCGACAATACAATACATTCCGTCAATTCCCTTTTGTATTGCCCCCAAGGCTTAACTACACGAGGACCGACAATACCCATTTAGTTGCCCCTATGGCTCTCATGTCCATAAACCGACAACTTCCATCGACGGTTATGGCTCACGGCCATAACACCGTCGGATCATAATTTAACCTTCATGGGGTCACGTTAACCCCTGAGTAACCGTCGTTACTCCCATACCAGTTGTATAACATCATAGCCATTGGCAGGCCACTAAGACACTGCCCCTGTTGTTCTTATGGAAACTATGGCTCGCTGTCCATAATCTACCACAAGGCTGGGAATTACATTCCCAGACTTCATTCGTCAATTTCATTCATTCGACAGATTAGATTTGTAATGACTTCTTTAAAACCTTTGCCCTTTTTATTTTCTTTTCATAAAACCTTTCATTCATTTTCGAAACCCTTTACCTTTAGTTTAAACCATTTCTTTATAAACATTGCGTTCGTAAACATTCCATTCATAAAACTTTCTTTCCATAAACCGTTCATTCCAAATCATTTCATTTCGTAAACATAGTTTCATAAGCATCATTTTTTAAACATAGTTTCATAAACATCGTTTCCTAAAACATCATTTCATATGTAAGCACACCAGCCCAAAAACATTATATAAAACATTTAAAAGAGGGCTTCTAGAACTCACCTGATAAGCTAATCCGGGTTGTCCTAAACAAAGGTCCCACTACGTCACTTCCGATCTGAATTGATTAGTTAAATACACATCAGACCAAATCCCGACTCTAACGGTTTAACCTTCTAAACATACCTACTTTACCTAAATAGCCTGATGCCTGCGCACTAAGCAAGTGCACAGGGCCTTGCTCTTGCGTACTTAATAAGTGCGCAAACCTCGCTTCATGCGTACTTGATAAGTACGCATGATCCTCTTCATGCGTACTTGATAAGTACGTAGGACCCTCTTCCTGTGTACTTGATAAGTATGCAGGATATGCTTCCTCGTAAAAACCCTAACTTTCGCCTTCGGGTCTGATCATGTCAAGATCCCGAACTTGTTTACATTTAAAACGTTTGCTTTTCATTAAGGAACTCAAAACTATGTTTTTCTTCCAGTTTCATCCGTAAAAACGTCACATTTTCATCCAAAACCTGAAAAACCCAAAAACGAACAAAAACTCAGATCTAGGTTGGATCGTTACCTGTATCGAGCTTCTGATTCGGAAGTTCTTCTCACGAGCTATGGAGCAACGCACTTCTCAAATCTCTGGTCGATCCGCCAACTTTCTCTCTCTACGGTTTCTCTCTCTAGAACTTGTAAATGAGAGAAATATGGAATGACTTAGGCTATTTATAGAGGAAGCTCCCCTATGTTCTCCCGTTCAAGCCTGCCGGCCCATCCGGCCCGGCCCATCATGCCTCATTCGTTTATTCCGTTATTATAATTGTCGTTTTATATTTTGGGATGTTACACAACAGTGGAAGCTAAAGTACAAGTTTCCAAGTATCGAACATCTTTACTAACATTAAAAAAAAAAGATCTAAATACACCTATATCAAAAATAGACTCGAGGTTTGACAATTTGTTTCTTCAGCTTCTATGGTTTAATCCAAAGAGCTAGCCTATTCCAACCGATCCTTAGCTATGTGTTACCTGAAAAACATACTTGAAAGTGTAAACACAAAGGTTGGTGAGATCACATGTTTAGTTGTCTCAATGTAAAGCGGTTTTCCTTGAAAAACATTGATATCGTGTACGTGGCCATAATATAAAACCATTTTCTTTGAAAACTTATGATGACTTCAGAGTCACATAGTAAAACCATTGTAAAGGTGTACATGGCCATATTATGAAACTGTGTTCCTCGAAAACATTTGATGACCTTATAGTCATAAAGTGAGTCGTTTTCCCAATGAAAACAGGTGATGATCTCATGGTCATAAACGAGTGGTTTTCCCAATGAAAACATAGTGATAACTTCATAGTCATAAAACGAGTAGTTTTTCCGCATGAAAACATATCCAATTGTACGCAAATAGTTCCGAGTGTATATGATAAACAACCACGTAATGTTGACATATTTGTACACAAGCTAGGAATACAAATAATATGTTCATACATGAGGCGTAACCAAACCATGACAAATGTTCTTTTGCCCCTCTCATTTGTTATCAGATACTATGCGGCCATAAATCCTATAGATTGCGATTAGCACGACTAACCATGACCGGGGGACGTCACTCCCCATAGTACTATTCATAGGACCCTAGGCTACAGTTAATGGTTACTAATTTGTTCCAGGGGACTTTACGAGCTCTATAATTGTTCGTACTCATGCAAACATAAAGGTTGGGTCTTGTTCTCTTGTTACCATATGAAAATGCTTGTAAATGTGTTTCATGTTTTCTCAAATGTTTCAAACATTTGTTTTTCATGCTTTCAAATATGTAAGCAAATGTGTTGTATAGGTATGTTTCTCCCCCGATGTTTACAAAACATTAAAAGCTAAAAAGGGGTCGTGAACTCACCTGGTAGTCCTTCAATGTGAAAGTGGTAGCAACTATATAATTGTAAGAGTGAGACCTGACTACTCATGCCCTATTTAGTATAACATATGTCTTAGAATCGAGAAACGACATCTCGAATGCAAGTTGTTCATCCTTTCGAGTTAATCCTAGTTGGAAATTTTTTTTGTTTGAGGAATTGTCGTATGTTACAGCCCGTTGGTGATTAATATTCATTCGTTCGTATAACTATTCCCACATGTATTATACACACACAATTGAGTACAAGAATGTAAGTCGTGACCATCAAGTAGTTATACATTTTAAAGATACATATATATATATATATAACTTATTTTTAAGAAAATATCACATTTCTCGTCGTACAAGTGCAAATAATATAACTTATATTATTTATATTTCTTAACATATGTTTTTATTCAAGTTTCGGGTTTATCACGAATACAACTATATAAACACTCTTTTCTAAAAAAAAGACAAATTATTTATTAAGGTTTCGTCGTAAACATTTTTTTAGTAAAACGTATGCTCATTAGCACTTTGATATAATTATATTAATCGTGCTTTCAAAGTCCATTAATGTCATGTAGACATATAATAATTTAAAATAATTATTTGAATCCGTTTAACGGTTTTATTTAATACATACGTGAGTTTTTAATGTTTAAAGAATCATTTTCCGAAAATGCATTGTTACCTATAAGTTACAAACTTTGCATTCAACGTCTTAATATCAACACTTGCAGAACCCATGTTTATTCGAAACGACCAAAAATATATTTTTTAATCAAAATTGTCACGTATCTTTTTGGCATTTTACTTGAAAATCTAAATTTTACGTATCCTACGTTTTCGAGCTAACATTTATATATTATAAACATCTATATATATATATACACACACACACACATTAACTTTTATTCTCAATGTGTAATCCATTTAATAAACTTCTTATGTACTAACTATAAGTATATATATATATATATACACTTATACATGATTTCGGTCTTCATATACACAAAATTTCATGTTTAGTATAACCTATATTAGTAGATCTATATACTTCATCATGAATTTAGGTGACCAATGATCCAAAATTTTCAAGATCTAAATGTTTATTACTCATGTTTAGCTTTTTAGTAACTTTTATGAACATAATCATATTCACACATACACATATACACACGGCATATATACATGCACATATACATGTTTTCATTTTTAGATCTAGTTCCTTTTTCTTGTTAAGTTATTTGTTTAAAAGATCTTTATGAAACCATTCCCTCACTAAGTGAACAACATGCACTTTTAATCATGAATCAATGAAAATAGTAGAGATACGAAGTGTGTTCTTACTACTAGCCAAGCTAGGGTAGATTTCACAAATGGACGAGGATTTTGAGTAGAAAAGTGAAGGTTCTTTTGATCTTTAGCCCCTCATCTTGAGAATTCACTTGAAATCTTTAAGGAACACCTTAGGATCGTTGATCTAAAGCTTGGAATGGATGATCTTTCAACCGAAAATGGATGGTTTGTATGTATGTATGTGTGCCGAGAGAGAGATGTAGATGGAGATTTTGAAAAGTGAATCTTTCATTTGAAGTTAGTTGCATATATGTATATATATACATATATGTGTATATATATATATATATATATCTTATGGAGGTTGAGTGTTGGTATAGATGATTGAATATGTTCTTCAAACAATAATCATGATGATGAGATTTAAGTATAGATTGTTAGTTGAATGAAGATATGATGGTGATGTGGGTTGGTGGTAGCGTGAGGGACAAGGGAAGGGGAGTGGGTGAGAGTTGGGTGTGTTGGAGCATGTTTTGTGACAAGCAGCTTGAAGATTGTTTGTAGTTTATGAGAGTCGTTTGTATCTGATCGAGCTGTATAGTCGAGTCTTTGTTCATGTGTGTTTTCGGTTGTTTTAGTGGATGCGTACTTTGCAAGTACGCAACCTGAGTCTGTGAGTATAAATAGCTGTTAGGGTTCTTGTAGAAACAGGTCTGAACAAGTTCTTGAGAGAAAACCCTTTGTAATCGGTTGTTTGATGCTAATAGACAAAGTTTTATATACTTGTGTTTATTCTCATCGTATCTAGTCATCTTGTTCAAGCTAATCACAGAGGATTCCGCACTCTGTTGATTGGTTTCATCTCCTATACGTCAATCGATCTAACACCAGGGGACCTACAAGTGGTATCAGAGCCTCGGTGTTCGCTGATTTGTGTTCCAGTTTCGATTTTTTTAGGGTTTTGAGCAAAACGAGTTCGTAACCTAAAATCCTTAAAATCGAGTTTGTTATCACTTCATTTGATGTTTGGAAGGCTAAGGGTTTGTTAGATGATGTTTTCGAAGCTTTTTGAAGCATTAATTTCTCAGATCCGTCACTTTTCGAGCATTTTCCTCAAGATCTGTCAAGAACACTGCTGTACTGAACAAGTACGCAGAATCACCTTTTCTGCGTATTTGCTAAGTACGCATGGGTTAGCCCTGCGTACTTAGTAAGTACGCATGAGAAGTGACCTGCGTACTTAGCTAAGTACGCAAGAGCATTTGTCTGCGCACTTAGCAAGTACGCATGAGTACTTGGCTTTGCGAACTTACTAAATACGCAGCAACACCCTACATATACGTATTTACTAAGTACGCATTGACTAGCCTCTGGGATTCGTAAAAAAAAAAAAAAAAGTTTTTTGGCGGGAAAACCTTCCTTGTCCAAAATTTTGTGTCATCATTTGTACGCGTGTTTCGGCCCATTCTTGAGAAGATAGTAATTTTGGTTTTTCCGGACCAGAATTTGTATACGATGTGGCTTGGCGAAACACGAACGAGATTTTTGTTGGATGATACCACTTGTCATACATTGTTTAAGGGTCCGTACCTGAAAATGTAGGCTACGAGTATCCGGGATACTTATTTAATAGGGTATGAATGCTGAACTAATGGGAGCAATTGGGTCGTCATCGGCTAAAGGTCTCGTTCTATTTGTGAAGATGTGGCTGCTTTGGGTCTTTCGGAAAAAGAATCATCTTGTTTAGGTATTCAAACCTGAATATGTTGGCTACGAGTGTCCTCGGATACTTCTTTAATAGGGGATGAATACTGGAACAACTTGAACCCAAGGATTTGCTGTTTTGGATCTTTGCAAAGGAATAAAGAATAAAATCCTGGAGTTGGCTATTTGTGCTTTTTGAGGATTTGAGTGAAGTGGTGATGAAGCTGGTCATAGTTTACAGAGAAATGAGGGGGATAATATCTAGTATTCATGAGACATTAAAGAGGTGGTGGAAAAGCCGTTGGTACTTCCTATATATATACCTCTTTAACGTAACGTGGATCTCAACTATGATTTCTCGTGTAAACTATATTTATCGTGTTTGATTCTATCATGTGTCTTCAAGATGAAGCTGGATATTCGTTGGATTATTAGTTGAAGATGGAACCTTTTATCATTGGCTGATGGGATAGGAAACATACCCTTGTTTCTGGTCTAGTCAGATGGAGCTTAACCTGAAAGGGGATATTGGAAATGAACGTCTTCGGGAATTTGGTTGACTTGTGAGGATACAGGATAGAGTTGGACACATCTGGTTGAAGACTTAAGTTTATCTTACTGGAATTCCTATGGGAGCTGATTAGTTTGATGCAGGTTATTGGAAACTCAAACTCTCTATCATATGCCAGCTGATTTGGAGTTGTCTTAGTCTACTATTGTTACCTGTTTAGGAAGACATTGTAAGACTCAGAGTTCTAAGTCAGGGTGGAGGTTGCTACTGCTGAGAGGATGAACTACAATGAGTTGTGTTGGGTTAGTTGGTTCTTATTGAAGCACTTGGTTTGGTCTACAATGAAAGCTACAGTTAGAGGGAGTCGGGTTTGTCATCACTCGGCAACTGAAGACTGAAGTTTGAAGATTTGAAGATCTCAAGTGGAATGCCAGAAGATCAAGTCTCGCCAGAAGACACGTGATGTCATTAGTTTAGAGGGAGTCTGTTAGGACATTCTTTGTAAACTGATGATTATCAGTATTAGTGATAGATAGAATTTGATGCTATAGTTAAGAGGGAGTTTGTAGAAGCATGTTTTGTAACTATAGATTAAATTCTATGTATCGGTGTACGTGGCTAGTACGAGGGAGGGTGTTCCTGAGTACTTAGCCCGCACACCAGTTTGGTCCTGCGTACTTAGTAAGTACGCAAGGCTTTTGCCTTGCGTACTTGTCAAGTACGCATGACCAAACCATGCGTACTTAGTAAGTACGCAAGGCTTTTGCCTTGCGTATAGAGCTTATTTGGAAGCATGTGACAAACATCTTCAGAGCTGTTGTCAAGGGGGAGTTTGTTGGAGCATGTTTTGTGACAAGCAGCTTGAAGATTGTTTGTAGTTTATGAGAGTCGTTTGTATCTGATCGAGCTGTATAGTCGAGTCTTTGTTCATGTGTGTTTTCGGTTGTTTTAGTGGATGCGTACTTAGCAAGTACGCAACCTGAGTCTGTGAGTATAAATAGCTGTTAGGGTTCTTGTAGAAACAGGTCTGAACAAGTTCTTGAGAGAAAACCCTTTGTAATCGGTTGTTTGATGCTAATAGACAAAGTTTTATATACTTGTGTTTGTTCTCATCGTATCTAGTCATCTTGTTCAAGCTAATCACAGAGGATTCCGCACTCTGTTGATTGGTTTCATCTCCTATACGTCAATCGATCTAACACCAGGGGACCTACAAGATGCCTCTCCAATCGCCATGAGAGCAACAGCAGTGGCAGACTCTTCTTGGTCAGCTACAGAAGCTTCCCTTTCTTCTTCAAGAGGAATTTCACATTCATTTTTTTATCCTTTTGAGCAACCAAAGATTTTGGTGAATCCACATAATTCATCGTCTTTACTTTCTCGTTCAAGCATCCTTCACACTTCATTTGAACTGCTTCCCATAAGCTTTTTGAAGTGTAGTAACTGCTAAATTTATAGTTGAATTCTTGTGAAAAAGCCATTTCAAGAACCTCTCTAGTATTCTTTTCTCTATCAAATTCTTTCTTTTCTTTCACCGTGAACTTTGATGGAGGTTTTGGAATGTTTCACCGGGTTATTTGTGATGGACATGGTGGCATTGTTGTCAATGAATAAAGGAGTTCTAGTGAAGTTCAAGCCGTAGTCTCGCAATTGCTGCTGAATCCACAATATCTGAGAACAACCGCTAGCTGCAGCAATGTATTCTGCTTCACAAGTTGAGACAGAAACCGTTGACTGCTTCTTGCACTGCCAGGAGACCAGTCTGTCTCCCAAGAATTGACATCCGCCAGAAGTTGACTTTCTGTCAAGGTTACAACCGCCATAATCTGAATCAGTGTAGGCTTTGAAGTCGAATGACTGCAGCTTAGAGTACCAAAGACCTAATCGGGGTTTCCCTTTCAGGTATCTGCAAATCCTCTTCACGGCTATCATATGTGACTCCTTCGGTTGAGACTGAAACCTTGAGCACAAGCATACAGCAAACATAATATCGGGTCTTGAAGCTGTGAGATACATAAGTGATCCGATCATCCCACGGTATAACCTGCTGTCTACATCCTTCCCATCTTTGTCAGGATGCAAACCATGATTGACTGGAATTGGTGTGCCATAAGTAGTGCTATCACTCATCTTGTATTTTGATAAGATGTCCTGCACGTACTTAGTTTGATGTAGATAAATGACATCCTCTCTTTGACTGACTTGCAGACCCAGGAAGAACGACAGTTCACCCATATTGCTCATTTCAAACTTGGACTTCATCACCTTTTCGAAATCCCTACACATCCCTTCATTGGTCGACCCAAAAATGATGTCGTCGACATATACTTGCACAAGAAGAATGTCACCTTCTGCTTTCCTTATGAAGAGAGTCGAGTCAATCTGCCCACGGTCGAAACCATTAGACAGTAAATGCTTTGATAGTGTCTCATACCATGCCCTCGGTGCTTGATGAAGACCATAAAGTGCTTTGTCGAGCTTGTACACTTTATTGATATTATGCGGATCTTCAAAACCGGGAGGTTGAGTGACATAGACTTCTTCATGAACTTTACCATAAAGGAAAGCACTCTTCACATCAAGTTGGTAGACCTTGAAGCCGACATATGTGGCATAAGCCAAGAACAGTCGAATGGCCTCAATTCTAGCAACTGGGGCATATACTTCTGTGTAATCCAAGCCCTCTTGTTGATAAAAACCCTGAACAACCAATCTTGCCTTGTTCTTCACAACTACATGACGATCATCCGTCTTGCATTTGAACACCCATCTGGTTCCAATTGGCTGAAAGCCTTTTGGCAAGTCAACCAAATCCCATACATGCAACTTTTGGAATTGGGACAATTCATCTTCCATCGCCTCAATCCAGCAGTTGTCAGTAAGAGCCTCCTTCACATTCTTTGGCTCTATCTGGGACACGAATGCAGCATGCAGACATGTTTCCCTGACACCAGTGTCAAATATCTCTGTGTAAAGACCTACAAGATATTTGACACCAGGTGTCATCCACTTGGATATTTTCCTGTGCTAAAACAGCTTCATCACTGTAAAGATTGAATGTCTGAATGAAGTCTAGCATGTCTTGAGGATAGATAAAGACTTAGATTGTGGGTAACACGATGATATCTACTAAAAGTACCATAATCACACGAAATTAGGGACTAAACATGATTTTAGTTTCAAGTCTTATAATATCGGCAACTTAAATTATATGCTATGGGGTTTAAATTGCAACACCTTGGAAATTCATGATATGATCCCATTTTCTATGATGTCTATAGTATCATTGCTATTTAATCTTGAAATAATGAAATATAATGAATTATCTAACTGTTTGCAGTTCATGATTAAGGCTGAAATTGATACTAGAACTCATAGAAGTTAGTTCAATGTGTGTGTCATTCAATTTGTATCTGGTATGATCCCCTTTCTCGCGACTCTTGAACAAAAGAAGTTGCTTGGTAAATAGCTTTCTGTAAATAACTTTGTTATTTTCCTGTATATTCTAATCTCTTTCTCATTTATTTAAAAAAAAAATAAAAAATTCTAAACTTCCATGAAGTTCACATTTTTTATGACTTGGGAAATTAAGTGTTTGAGAATCCTTGAATGTAGACAAATAGTTCTCTTTCTTATGTCTTGTTTGAGATTTAGTGCAGATATACTAGGCAAGGACTGAAGATACAGACTGGACTTCATGATGTGAGCAGACTTGAAGACAACTTCTGAAGACTTCTGAAGCTGTTGTCAAGGGGGAGTCTGTTAGAGCTTATTTGGAAGCATGTGACAAACATCTTCAGAGCTGTTGTCAAGGGGGAGTTTGTTGGAGCATGTTTTGTGACAAGCAGCTTGAAGATTGTTTGTAGTTTATGAGAGTCGTTTGTATATGATCGAGCTGTATAGTCGAGTCTTTGTTCATGTGTGTTTTCGGTTGTTTTAGTGGATGCGTACTTAGCAAGTACGCAACCTGAGTCTGTGAGTATAAATAGCTGTTAGGGTTTTTGTAGAAACAGGTCTGAACAAGTTCTTGAGAGAAAACCCTTTGTAATCGGTTGTTTGATGCTAATAGACAAAGTTTTATATACTTGTGTTTGTTCTCATCGTATCTAGTCATCTTGTTCAAGCTAATCACAGAGGATTCCGCACTCTGTTGATTGGTTTCATCTCCTATACGTCAATCGATCTAACACCAGGGGACCTACAGAGTGTGATCTTAAACAAAATGATGAGTGGTGAAGGTGTTGGTAGTGGGTAGTAGTGTACACTACTCGAAATTAATACCGGCTAAATACTCGTCTTAATAAATACATTTCGAGGTCGTCATAATATAAATAAAAGAATTGTGTCGGGTATATACCTATATATATACACGCTCGTATTTTAGACGTGTTAACGATCTCCAATGAAAAACTAAATTGTATATATGTATTTAATGGATGTTGGAGTGTGAATGTGGTTGATTGAAGTCATGATGAGTTTATTTGATGGAAGTGATGGATGGAGTGTAGATTTAAATAAAAGAGTATGTTCTTGCACTAAATCATCATGAGGATTTTCATATGAACCATGAAATAAATATTTAAGACTTAGGCGCCTAGACATAAATGTTTATATAGAATATAATTCTAAATATTTTTTTCCGTTATAATAATTTATCACCATCGTTCGTATTATTTGATTTCTTTTTTTTTGTACGTCTGAACTAGTAATTCCTACAATTACTAAGATATGAAAGGATTGATGTACTATGTTTGCTAGACTTTTATTGTTTGAGTTTATGATTTCGAATGGTTCGGGAAATATAAAAACGTAACGCGTTTATGTTGGGTACGGATATTGATCTAGAATATCGGGGTGTCACATTCTCCCCTTGTTAAATAAGTTTCGTCCTCGAAACTTAGATTAAGTTATCCTCTAGGATTGGTTTACTCTATTCAGATGAGAGTTTCATACTCTTAGTTTATTTCTAAATCATAGGGAGAATTTCTGATTCAGTTCACTTAGTAGTCGGTCTTCGTGGGTAAAGCGAACACCTTACTGACTAGCGACATTGGAAGTGTAAGGATTCAAGATATTTTGGTATAACGTACAGTGCATCGGTACCGTTGAACATTTGTTATCTCAAACAAGTGGGTTCGGGAAGGTTCCTTGAATATATTGGCAACTGGATCGACGTTAGTTATACCTTAAAGTGATAAAATCATTGCTAGAGTCCCATGAGCAAAAGGGATTATAATCAGTGAGGTCACTTCCCTGTAATAAGTGAGTCACTAAGAGGTTTTCTGATTGATTTTAATTAATGAAAATGAGTTTCATTACGTGGTCATTCTCATCACAGTGGAACCGTATGATAATTATCATTGGTAATGAAAAGGAAATGGTGTATTTGTGCACGTTGAATTCTGAATGTATGTGGGCACATACTCTTTATTCACATACATGTTTTAACGCACGAGGATCAAATCATGGTAGAATTTAAAAGAAACTATCAGAAGTCTAGTAAGATATGTCAGACGATTTGATGAGGAGTTCAGGCCTTAGTTTGAAATTGGTTACCTGACTGTTTCTTGTAACCAGTCAATGCCTTGGTGCATTTGATCTTTTCAGAATAAAAGATCCTGACTGGCATTTCATCTGTCAAATCAACATATAGGTTAAATCGGTTCAATTGAATTCTAGGAAATAACATCCTCATATGCTTTTTCTCTTAATTGAGTCGGAATGGTTTAGAGGAATCGGGGTAGTGTATTAAACAACTATGATATAGAATAAAGTTTTATGATGATATGACCTCCTGAGGTTGGCCTTGGTCTTGTCAAATCTCATTACGGGTAATTCTATCATGAATGTTATTCGTAACTTGGTGTAGATTGATCTCTTAATGAAATAGATGTCGAACCATAATTCGAGATTACAGAATCTCACCGTAGTCTTGCATCATCAAGATCTCTGTGGTTCATCTACCGTCTAGATGAAGCAGGTGAGTGCGTCAAAGTATGTCAGAATAGTATTGTTGACTTGGCTTAGTAATTACTAAAGATAAGTGAATCTTCATGGGTGTTCAAAAAAGTGAGAATGGGTTTCTAACCAGTTTTAAGAGTTAGGAATGCAGTTTCATCATTATCAATTTGCTGTAATTGGATAGCAGTGATAGAATGCACGAATGAAACTTTATGTTTATCCCTTTTGCACTTCTCGAACGTATTTTCTGCCAATAAGACTTTACTCTCATTTCAGGTTTCGTGTCATCTAGGATCTTTCATTACCATGGGCCGTAATGGATTTTAGATTTTAGGATTTCTTGTGAGCTCTTGCTAGCCAAGGTTGAGTTCAATCACCACTTTACCCATTGCTTGCTTTAGCATCTGGGTCGTATCGTCATGATTTGTAAATTCATGACCTGGCTATCATACCCTCGAGGTGCGCAAGCCATAAGAAGTTCTATGTTTGCTTAGAATAGTCATATTTCTTCTAGGTGAGGAAATAAACATTGAGGGTGTGGGTATGGTCTCATAAAATTAGTGTCTCCCCGAAATGGGCTATGTGTTTGCCAACCCATTAATTTGGTAGGAAAAGTCCAGAAGTTTTAAAATTTGCCAACTATTAGTCACACAGTGTGTCTGCACTTCCCTGGCGTTCGAATGGTATTTTATTAACTTACTAGTACGTATTCTGCTCATATTGGCCATAGCCTCAAAGTCCTTAGCACAAGGATTTAAGTCATAAAATTGAAGTAATGAGTGTTAAATGTCAAAGTTTTGTATTTTCCCTGAGCATGTGTTAAGAAGTTGTTTCTTAACATTAGTTTTTTCTCGAGTTTTCTATCTATAGATGGCTGGGAGTAAGAGATGTGAGTGTGCCTCTCCCTGCAGGCTGACATTAGAGACTCAGCCAACCAAATGATTCTTAAGGAATTGTAAGTAAAGAGGAGGTCAAATTATCCACTTATCTCAAGTCTGGTTTCCATAATACCCTGTAGGTGTCAGGCGTAAGAGGTTCAGAATAAATTCCAATTCTATTACAGGAGTTAGTGCAACGCACTTCCGATTGTAAACTTCAAGTGAGTGTGATTCTAGATCGTAGGGTAGATCCTGAGATTATACCGTGACTTCTAATAATAATCGTGCAATGAATGCGAGTATGGGTTGTTGTAAGAATCAACATGAAGTTGAAGTAAAATCTCAAGGAATGTGAATTATCAAGTAGAAATAGGTGGGCGAGAACTTTCGTTACTCGGGATTCACCAAAGGCTAGTTAGATCCAATTTGAATTCCTTTGGTTCCTCCAGAACCGCGAGAATGTTTCGTGAATATCTAATTGAGGAGTCTGAATTGTTAAGATCTGATTCATGCTAAACCGAAAACCGGGCACATACATTGACTGATAAGTAGCGAAGTTGAAAAGAGGCGATCTATAGCGCAATCTCAAAAGTTGAAGTAGTACTCCACATTGAATTTCAGTCTAAATACCGAAGTTAGATCACCGAAGATAGATCTCTTCAAAGTTTTGGTTAAACAATTGTCGTGCCAACGAAATCTCGATAAGGCGTTTGGATTCATTAGAACTCGAAGATAAAGGAGGTGATATACATTTCCACGTCACTTGTGGTAGCCCATCATACCACCTAATTCCTTTTGGTTCAACCCTTACGGTTATGGTGATTTCGATCATTAATCGAGTAACCGTGAATTGAGACTAGGGATACGGATTAATCATGAACATTGGCTCGGACAGTAAGACTCACTAGAGTTCTTATGCACTGCAAATTATGATTACGTGTGCACCCAAAATGATAATTTACTTTGCATGATCCCTTCAGTGTTTCTCTTATTCAAAAGGATTCTGAAATGTTCATTAGATCGTGTTGCGCTCTCGCGCAGGAGTGTGTATGTTCTTTCGGATTACTCGTAATCGTGTGTACCAATACTCATTAATTAGCCGACTAAGGCTATTGTTGGATGGAGTTAATGGTATAGAGACACAACCGATGTCTTCTAATAACAGGATGTGTATGGTGGAAGTCAGGTACTATGTTTAGGGTAGAGATCCTCAAAATAGTATCGAGAAACCCATGCTCCAAGTTTGTATGTGCGTGTGGATCCACATGATCCTGGTGAGTGTTTGGGTCTCCAGACGCATAAAGTTCTCTCCCATTTAGTCCTGCTTCTCCACCTCGGGTTCCCACCAGATCAGGGAGTCCTATCTGTCATACCTCGTGGCGAAGGTTTTTGTCATCCAACCCAACAAATCATGAAAGAGAGTATGTATACCGCACCAAATGGAGGCAATCATACGACATAAGAGAAAGCCGACTCCACGGCTGGAGTAGTCGTAGGTGTGGTGCAGGTACAGGTACAGGTTCTGGAACGGGTTCAGCCTGTTATGATACCAAGATCGCTGACTGGCGATTGCTACCGTCGTCGCCCAAGCTCAACTCGTAACTCGATCTTCTATGGTTATGGTGTGTTGAGTTCCTGTCATCCTTGATTCATAATCCGAACAGTGACACTTTGTTGAGAAACGTTGTAGGTGTCCATTATTTCCACATTGTTGTATGTGTTAAGTGTTCGTTACATGTGCCCTGTAATTGTACTAGTGTGGCTAATGATACCCTAGTGTAACCATATACACTAATGGTCCACTCAAGTTGTTCGGCAATGGTTGGAATTTCTATACTCAAGTCTTGGGTGATGTAAGTCTTAGAAATCTTGGTCCTTAATTGAGTCTGGTTAGAGCCTAGGTGTCGCTAACGAAACCTAATTCGCTAAAACCATTGGCTCTGATACCAATTTGTCACATCCCCAAATTTATTTACTTAATGACCAAATAAATAAATTAAGGTTGCAACGATTGGTAATCATTACACAACAGCGGAAGCTAAAGTACAAGTTTCCAAGTATCGAACATCTTTACTAACATGAAAAAAAAGATGATCTACATACTCCTAGATCAAAAATAGACTTGGGGTTTGACAATTTGTTTCTTCAGCTTCTATGGTTTAATCCAAAGAGCTAGCCTATTCCAACCGAGCCTTAGCTATGTGTTACCTGAAAAACATACTTGAAAATGTCAACACAAAGGTTGGTGAGTTCACAGGTTTAGTTGTCTCAATGTAAAGCGGTTTTCCTTGAAAAACATTGATATCGTGTACGTGGCCATAATATAAAACCATTTTCTTTGAAAACTTGTGATGACTTCAGAGACACATAGTAAAACCATTGAAAAGGTGTACATGGCCATATTATGAAACCGTTTTCCTCGAAAACATTTGATGAACTTATAGTCATAAAGTGAGTCGTTTTCCCAATGAAAACAGGTGATGACATCATGGTCATAAAACGAGTGGTTTTCCCAATAAAAACATAGTGATAACTTCATAGTCATAAAACGAGTAGTTTTTCCCCATGAAAACATATCCAATTGTACGCAAATAGTTCCGAGTGTATATGATAAACAACCACGTAATGTTGACCTTTTTGTAAACTAGCTAGGAATACAAATAATATGTTCATACATGAGGCGTAACCAAACCATGACAACTGTTCTTTTGCCCCTCTCATTTGTTATCAGATGCTATGCGGCCATAAATCCTCCAGATTGCGGTTAGCGCGACTAACCATGACCGGGGGACGTCACTCCCAATAGTACTATTCATAGGACCCTAGGCTACAGTTAATGGTTACTAAGTTGTTCCAGGGGACTTTACGAGCTCTATAATTGTTCGTACTCATGCAAACATAAAGGTCGGGTCTTGTTCTCTTGTTACCATATGAAAATTCTTGTAAATGTGTTTCATGTTTTCTTAAATGTATCAAACATTTATTTTTCATGTTTTCAAATATGTAAGAAAATGTGTTGTATAAGTATGTTTCTCCCCTAATGTTTACAAAACATTAAAAGCTAAAAGGGGACCGTGAACTCACCCGGTAGTCCTTCAATGTGAAAGTGCTAGCAACTATATAATTGTAAGAGCGAGACATTACTACTCGTGCCCTATTTAGTATAACATATGTCTTAGAATCGAGAAACGACATCTCGAATGCAAGTTGTTCACCCATCGGGTTAATCCTAGTTGGAAATGGTTTTTGTTTGAGGAATTGTCGTATGTTACAACCCGTTGGTGATTAATATTCATTCGTCCGTATAACAATTCCCACATGTATTATACCCACATAATTGAGTACAAGAATGTAAGTCGTGACCATCAAGTAGTTATACATTTTAAAGATACATATATATACATATATATAAAACTTATTTTTAAGAAAATATCACATTTCTCGTCGTACAAGTGCAAATAATATAACTCATATTATTTATATTTCTTAACATATGTTTTTATTCTAGTTTCGGGTTTATCACGAATACAATTATATAAACACTCTTTTCGGAAAAAAAAACGACACAAATTATTTATTAAGGTTTCTTCGTAAACATTTTTTAAGTAAAACGTATGCTCATTAGCAATTTGATATAATTATATTCATCGTGCTTTCAAAGTCCATTAATGTCATGTGACATATAATAATTTAAAATAATTATTTGAATCCGTTGAACGGTTTTATTTAATACATACATGAGTTTTTAATGTTTAAAGCATCATTTTCGGAAAACGCATTGTTACCTATAAGTTACAAACTTTGCATTCAACGTCTTAATATCTATACTTGCAGAACCCATGTTTATTCGAAAAGACAAAAAATATTTTTTTTATCAAAATTGTCACGTATCTTTTTGGCATTTTACTTGAAAATCTAAATTTTACGTATCCTACGTTTTCGAGCTAACATTTATATATTATAAACATATATATATATATATATATATATACACTTATACATGATTTCGGTCTTCATATACACAAAATTTCATGTTTAGTATAACCTATATTAGTAGATCTATATACTTCATTATGAATTTAGGTGACCAATGATCCAAAATTTTCAAGATCTAAATGTTTATTACTCATGTTCAGCTTTTTAGTAACTTTTATGAACATAATCATATTCACACATAAACATATACACACGGCATATATACATGCACATATACATGTTTTCATTTTTAGATCTAGTTCCTTTTTCTTGTTAAGTTATTTGTTTAAAAGATCTTTATGAAACCATTCCCTCACTAAGTGAACAACATGCACTTTTAATCATGAATCAATGAAAATAGTAGAGATACGAAGTGTGTTCTTACTACTAGCCAAGCTAGGGTAGATTTCACAAATGGACGAGGATTTTGAGTAGAAAAGTGAAGGTTCTTTTGATCTTTAGCCCCTCATCTTGAGAATTCACTTGAAATCTTTAAGGAACACCTTAGGATCGTTGATCTAAAGCTTGGAATGGATGATCTTTCAACCGAAAATGGATGGTTTGTATGTATGTATGTGTGCCGAGAGAGAGATGTAGATGGAGACTTTGAAAAGTGAATCTTTCATTTGAGGTTAGTTGCATATATGTGTGTGTGTGTGTGTGTGTATATATATATATATATGTTTATCTTATGGAGGTTGAGTGTTGGTATAGGTGTTGGTAGTGGGTAGTAGTGTACGCTACTCGAAATTAATACCCGCTAAATACTCGTCTTAATTAATACATTTCGAGGTCGTCATAATATAAATAAAAGAATTGTGTCGGGTATATACCTATATTCATACGCTCGTAGTTTAGACGTGTTAACGATCTCCAATGAAAAACTAAATTGTATATTTGTATTGAATGGATGTTGGAGTGTGAATGTGGTTGATTGAAGTCATGATGAGTTTATTTGATGGAAGTGATGGATGGAGTGTATATTTAGATAAAAGAGTATGTTCTTGCACTAAATCATCGTAAGGATTTTCATATGAACCATGAAATAAATATTTAAGACTTAAGCATCTGGACATAAACGTTTATATAGAATATAATTCTAAATATTTTTTCCGTTATAATAATTTATCACCATCGTTCGTATTATTTGATTTCATTTTTTTTGTACGCCTGAACTAGTAATTCCTACATTTACTAAGATATGAAAGGATTGATGTACTATGTTTGCTAGACTTTTATTGTTCGAGTTTATGATTTCAAACGGTTCGGGAAATATAAAAACGTAACGCGTTTATGTTGGGTACGGATATTGATCTAGAATATCGAGGTGTCACAATCTCCAATTTAACATCTCTAAACATGTATATATATTCATTTTCGATTTCCATATATATATATATATATATATATATATATATATATATATATATATATATATATATATATATATATATATATACTAGTAGGAGACGCGCGCGATGCGATGGGGACGATAATTTACAACACGGAACTTGTTTTCTATCATGTATAGTATTATATTATCAACAAATCATGGAACAAACAAACCGAATAAGAAATTGCAAACTATGAACGAATACTAATTAACATGTATATATATTCATTTTTGATTTCCATATAACTCAAATTTATTTATTACTAATACTAATTAACACTTACGAACGAACAAGAAAATCCGCCCATTTAAGTGTCTGTGTTCCACCTACATATAAATCAAAAGACAATTTAATAAAAATAACTATTCTTGTGAAGGAGCAGGTACACCTTTTTGTTTGATACTACCATGTCTATGGACTAAGAGGCTGTTTGATAACATCTTATGGTCATTAAGAGTGGTTCAAAGTCTCTTAATAATTAAAAGGAAAGGGGCTATACAACTTGTGAGAACTTACCATTAAGATTTTATTTCTTAACCATTCAGACTTAATGTTACCTCTTAACCATTAAGAGGCTTTGAACCATTAAAAAGTAGCTTCTTAATAACATTAAGAGGCTACCAAACAGAACATAAAAGACTTTAAAAGGCTGTAGCAGCTACACCTATTTCATATATAGCTATTTAATTAATTTTAATAATAGTGTTTTAAGGCTATGATATGTAAAACAGTAGGCTGTAAAAAGTACCAACAGTGTTTTAAGGCTGATATGCTGCAAATATACTTTTCCATAGCTCAAGAATTTCTCAAGTTCCAACAGGTTTTAAAGCTGATATGTAATTAAAATAGGGTGATTCTAACCACACACGAAATATTGTTAATTGGACCCGTCGTCACACTATACGCCCTCGTATAGGGCAATATGAGGGCGTATAGAGTTCAATCACTGACAACAGAATGGCACGTGTCCTTCTCTGTATGACGGCTGGTCCAATACGTGACGTATTGATCTATACACAGCGTATGAGGCACGGGTTATATTTTTGCTTCAAAAGTTAGAAGATTTAGAGTTTATGAATCCTATACGTGGCGTATTGACCTATACGCCACGTATAGGTATTTTTTATTTAATTATATATTTTTTATATTTTGTTTATTTTTATTTTAATTTATATAATTTTATTAATATAAGTTTGTTATCTATTTATATATTTTATATTTTTTTCAAACATTTATTATATTTTTACAGTATAACAAAACAAAATATTAAACATTGCAAACCAAACAAAATATTAAACATTACAATCAAACAAAATATTAAACATTACAAACAAGCAAATAAACTAAACATTATATACATTATATCAAAAAATAAAATATATACATCAAAATGTTTTACATACATAACAACGAAAGAAATAAAATACAAATAAAAGAACAGGCTCCGCCCTCATCCTGAACGGGGTCGTCCGGATAATGACATGGCGATGGTAGTGGGCATGGCTCGATGCCGGCGGCTCATGACAGATCCACGAGCTGTCCAACCGCCCACATCATCAGGTCCTCCATGCGATCGAGTTGACGACCCTGTCGCCGTGAATCGGCAACAAGGCCATCAAGCAATGCCTGGGTAGCCCTCTACAGCCTAACAGACCGACGTACGTGTCGGGGATGCTATGGCGGATGGTCGTGGATGTGATCGACGTGCGGCGGTCCGTCCTCCATCGCCACACCCTGTAGCGGATGAGGCATAGGCGGGTCCCCCTGTCCAGGCATCTGCGGCAACGGCACCGGGACCCAAACCTGGTCCTCGACGGCCCCTATGAACCGAAGGCCCTGCGGGAATCGGTGCGTGATGCGCATGCCGCTCGCCGTGCGACGGTCTAATCGGACAGGGGGAATGGTCGGTAACATCGCAGGCTCATGCACGTCAAATGGTGTAACCGACCGCATGATCTGCATGATGAAAGCACCGTCATACAAAAGCCCGCGCTTCTGTCGCATATAGGCTGATGTAAAATAATGTGCCATGCACGTGGATAGGTCGCACCGCCTCCCAGTAAGCATGCAATAAAGAAAGAAAAGGTTTATATCAGTGCACCACTCACGGCTTTTCAGACGCGGTGCGATCGACGTCGAAATAAGCCGGTGCAGATATCTATACAAAAGGTCTCTAATACCCGAGACCCTTCCCTTGATACCCAACCAAGGACTATCTGAAATCAAGCCCCAAAAAATAAGGAGTTCCTCCTTATCCACCTCTGTCACCGCCTCGGTGAAAAGTGGCGTGACCGTCTCAGGCTCGTAGTACAAGCCCGTCGTGACGGCCCACTGACGGAGGGTCTGACAGTAAACGACTACAAAAATAGAAAAAGAAATATGATCTTGATTCATATCCGGCGCCTCCCCTGGAAGAGGCTCCAGCCCAGCCTCTGAGTAGATGAACGTCGAAAGAAACTCGACGACCACCTCTCGGTAGGTCTTCGCGAACGAAATATCAAAAAGACGCGACCATGGCGTGTCCTGGCCGATGATGGCCATAGCACGCTCGGCTTCTTGTACCTCCTCGAGGAGCCCCCAATCCACCGTCGTCCCTGGGCCCAACCGCACCTCTCGCAGCTTCAGGCACCGGGCATATGCCTCTGAATCGGCCGGAAAATCCAAAAAATGGTATTGCGCAAGATTGTCTAGCTGGTCCATTTGAATATCATCATCATGATCCGCCATATCTGATAATAATTAATTGTTTTTAATTTTTTATTAATATATTGTTTTATTTTAAATAATAAAAATAAATAATAATAATATATTGTTTTTATTTTAAATAATAAAAATAAATAATAATAATATATTGTTTTTATTTTAAATAATAATAAATAATAATAATAAATAATTAATTTTTTTTATTTTAAATAATAAATAATAATAATAATATATTTTATTTTAAATTATAAAATAATGTTTTTTTAAACCTATACGTCACGTATAGATTTATAGGTGGCGTATAAACTGTTACCGGGTAAACCAAGTCATACGCAGGGCCCCCAACCCATACGCAGGCCAGTCACCGGGCAAACTAAGCCATACGCGGGCAACCAGGCCATACGCGGACGAAGTTGCCGGGAACCTGAGCCATACGCAACGTATAAATCTATACGTGGCGTATGGCTTCATCGTCTTCCTCAGACGAACTATATGCCACGTATGGCCCTATACGTGGCGTATAGTTCTTAAGTTTTAAACTAAAAATCACTAATCTACCCAATTTTACCCGCTAATATTCAATATAAACCTAACATTAATGATCGCGAGTAAAGACACGTACCTTTACAAAGTTTTTTTGAGTCGACAATCCAAATGAACGAGCGTTTTCCTGCCGGGTCGCGTATGGTTTTGTGTGTGATTTTTTGGTTCGTTTGGCACTGTACGATGCGTTTACTTGGTATATCTAATGGCTGTACGCCTCGTACCTTTGGTATTCTATACGTCGCGTATTTACCTATACGATGCGTATAGCCTTTAAAATATCTCAGATTTGAAAAGTTTGAATTCCCTCTTATTCAAGTCTATACACCAAATATAGATCAATACGTGACGTATAGTTCTTTTGTTTTTTTATTAAAATTAATTTTATTTAATTAATAATTATTTAAAACTAATAAAAAATTAATTATAATTAAGTAAAATTAATATAAAATAATTAAAATGACAAATAAAATTAATTATATTTAAATAATAATTAATTAAAACTAACAAACATCATCCGTAGTTCGTGAAGTATTGCGGAAATCTAGATCTATTAGTAGCTATTATTTTCTTAAATCGCTCAATACGATCACTGTATATATTTTTCCCATTTTGCTGCATCATCATTTCGGTGCAAATTCCAAAGTGCATTCGGCGTGAGAGTCGGAAAATCTCCGTCTAACTTGACGTGGATGAAATGAGCATTTTTTACGTGAACTAACGATACGATTTGATGTTGAGCGTGAACGTTATGACCAAACCACAATGGAAAAAATGTTTGATTACCGCTGATGCTTAAAAGATGAATAATCACCCCAAATCTTTAAGCAATTAGGAGTCCTGTGTATGGCATCGACATCCAACGACTAACTGGTGCGGCTTTCACATCCTGGCAATCTATCGTTTGACGTAACCTATCATACTCTTGAAAGGCGACTCTGTCAAAAACAGTTATCCACCATTCCTCTTTATTGTCCATCTCATGTAGAAGTTGTTGTCGGATAAAAAGTCACCGGTTTTCATTTAACCCTAAGCCCAAAGCTAATGATCGAAAACCACAGTTACCGTTGAGATTTACATCCTGTATATGTGAAATGTACGGATAAAATAAAGATGGTATCGAATCCTTAAAACAATTTATATTGTTAACCGCATCTTTCCCCATAATCAATGGAAACCCAAGATGGGCGTTATCATTTTGTGGTTGCTTTCCTTTACCTTTCGTTGAACGACGGTGTTGAATGACCGAACTCGCTTGTATAGACTCTTGTGACGCAATAAACGAGCTGTGTCTCGCAGGGTCACATTTGCTTTGTTGGGATCCTGTGAATGAGCTGTTTCTCGCGACATCCTGTTTCCTTTGTTGTTGCTTTTTCAAAGTTGGACGAACGCGAGTATCTTCTTGTACCACATGCGCTTTCTTGTTACTTTGGCTCGGAAAGACCACCCCTGCGATTCTCGACAGCATACTTTTTTTGACCTAATCGGGTTGTGACATAATTTTGTTATTCACTTGACCAAGTACTTTATGCACGTCTACATTTTCATCATCGACAAACGACGGTTTTAAATCAAGCTTCCTCCATAAGACGTCCACCGCATCTAGAGGGATTATGACATCTGTATTTTAAACGAAATAGTTAAAACATTTTGAAAAGCACACGTCAACCCACAAATACTGAATAGTCAGAACACTTTACCTGTAGCTTCGATATTTACCAGACGACAAGCACACGGCAACCCACAACTACTGAAAAGTTGGCAACTACACGTTGCATTTTGTTTCCGTATATGTGATAACTTGTACCACTCGTTTTCTAACAAACCTAGAGCTTTATGTGAAACTTTACCGTGCAGGTTATCAAACAATTCAATAGCTATGTAGCTGTCCATTTTTCTTATGAGGCTTGTTCCAAACCTAAACTGTAACTGATAATACTGATCTGATACAATTTCATCAACAAACCCAACAAGTTTATCTAACGAGCTGTTAGCATTTCTAAGATAGCTCTTTAAGAGCGAATGCTGGCTCTCGACTCGGTTCGTTGTATGTTGACTAAAATTGAGGTTTCTGTTAGACCATGCGGATACAAACTTTTTTTTATACGGATCCAGCCAATTTTTAGTCACATAATTTACAACTCCTGAAAATATATTAAATATTGAATAAATATTTAAATATATAATAAATATTCAATACTGAAAATATTAAATATTCAAAATTGCTTCCTCGTTTGGCTGCATACAGTCGTTCGTAAAGCCGGTTGAAGTTGTACTGGTATATATCTGGCGTGGGAGACTCACATAATACCGACCATGAATACTTGAAATTTGTTCAGTGTTCGTTTGTAAATGATGCCCTGCAATGTATTGCGATATTCTCATGTATGTGCCACCGACATAGGTTCTTGAAACAGACCGGAAATATTTTATCACACGCGTTCATAAGAGCTTTGTATCTGTATGTTATTATCACGCGCTGCTCCATACACTTTTGCAACATTGCTTTTATTTGCAGTAGCACCCAGACGGAGTTTTCCTCCCGTTCTATTGATATAAATGCATGAGCGACGCAAAACGACTGGTGTGTGGAGGTCACACCGAACACTTGGTCAAATGAAAGTTTATACATGTTTGTTTTGTACGTCGCGTCGATCATCAACACGTGCGGGAATGCACGCCACATCTCGTACGATTTTGGATGAACAAATAATATCTCCTCCACAATATTTGTGGCAGGATCTTCCCGAGTATAGTAGACGTATTTTTTTAAAAGAGAGCAGGTTTTCCAGAATCTGCATTGGAGTTTCACCGACTCTCATTTCGTTTTTTATCTTTTGTATCGCATTATAAATGTCCTTTTTAATGCAACTACTCTCTGGGTTTTGGTCCCTTATAGTTGCCAAAATGTTTCGTGACAACATGTTCTGCGAATACAATTTCCCCACCAAAAGATGTTGACTAGGATCGTGGTTATGACTGTCATCATTCACCGTTAATTTTCAATCACCAGTATTTTCTTAGTACTCTCCTTCCAATTTAAAGGGACAACCTATTTTCTTGCTACCGACACGTCTAACCGTGGCAGTAGACGCACGTTCGCCGTGACGATCACACACAAGCCACACCTTGATAAACGGTTCCGTCGGATCGTCGCCTTTTCTCCTCGATCGTCGGGTGACAAGGACGTAACCATTCTCATGTCCTCTCCGGATAGCCCAATCCACCAACTGTTCACGTGACTGAAAATTATGGTCAGTTTTATACGACACATTTTGATGGTTTTGTTCTTCGTCTTCGGAGTCGTCGGTTTGTTGTGTCGGGTAAAAGACTTCACCGCACACGAAGTTGTTAGTTTGTTGTGTCGAGTAAGAGACTTCACTATATACGTAGTCGTTCGTGGGTTGTGTAAGGTAAGACGGTTCACCGTATACGAACTCGGGATTGCTTAGTGGCTCGTTCAAATCTGGAAGCCTTACCCGTTGATTAGAATAAACGTCGGACGAGACCTCCCAGTTCAAGGTTTTCATATATTTTCTATGCAATAATATATATAATTAATTGCAAAATGACATAATCTTTTAAAATGTATGTGTGTGTATGTAATAATAAGAAATTATGGACTGGTTTGGATGAAACCTTGAAATTGAAATATAACATAAGGTAGGGAAAATTTAAATAATGATTATTGCACTAGAACAAGTACATGAAAATCAAGGATGTTACAATATAAAGCCTTGCAAGTTTCTCGGTTTTATCTGTCTCTTTGATCGGAAGGAAATGAGCGGATTTCGTCAAACGATCGACGATTACCCATATAGTATCATACCCGCTCAACGTCTTGGGTAATTTTGTAATGAAATCCAAGGAAATATGCTCCCATTTTCATTGAGAAATCTCGGGTTGTTGTAATAATCCAGGCGGTTTCTGATCTTCTGCCTTTACCTTTGAACACGATAGGCATTTACCGACATAAATAGCAATTTCTCCTTTCATGATCGGCCACCAATAGAGTTCTTTCATATTCTTATACATTTTATCCGAACCTGGGTGAATGGAGTACCTGGACTTGTGGGCTTCGACCATAACTAACTCCCGTAGATTACTAGTATGTGGCACCCAAATTCTATACATGAAGTATAAAGTATCATCTGATTTAGGTTCTAACTGTCTGATCATTCCTCATAGAGCTTCATTTTGAACATTCTCTTCCTTAAGTGCCTCTTGTTGTGCCATTCGGATTTGATTCGTGAGACTCGTATGAATTGTCAATCCTAGGGCACGAACCCGAAGAGTTTTAACTCATTCTTTTCAACTCAAGGCGTCTGCCACGATGTTTGCCTTACCAAGGTGACACCTGATATATCAGTCGTAATCATTCTGTAGTTCTACCCAACGACGTTGTCTCATGTTGAGTTCCTTCTGATTAAAGATGTGCTGGAGATTCTTATGATCTGTAAAGATAGTACATTTGTTACCATATAAGTAATGTCTCCAAATATTGAGCGCAAATACGACAGCACCCAATTCCAAATCGTGAGTCGTATAATTTTTCTCATGGACTTTCAGCTGTCTGGATGCATATGCTATGACTTTTTCTTTCTGCATCAGCGTACATCCCAGACCTTGGTGTGATGCGTCGCAGTACACGATTAAATTGTCGGTTCCCTCGGGAAGTGATAGGATTGGTGCACTGCAAAGCTTTTGCTTTAGCAATTGAAAAGGCAGGGCTAGTTTATCGGTCCAATCAAAATTTTTGTCCTTCTGGGTTAACGTTGTCAAAGGCAGGGCTATTTTTGAAAAGTTTTTGATTAATCGCCTGTAGTAGCCTGCCAAACCCAGAAATTGACGCACCTCAGTCGGAGTCCTTGGTGCTTCCAAGTTTTTGATAGCTTCAATCTTGGATGGGTCCACGTGGATGCCCTTCTTATTGATCACATGTCCAAGAAAATGAACTTTGCGAATCCAAAACTCACACTTAGAGAATTTGGCATATAGCTTCTCATTCCTGAGTAGTTCCAAGATCAAATTCAAATGATGTTCATGTTCCCTCTTGATTCGTGAATATATTAATATGTCATCGATAAACACAATCACGAATTTATCCAAGTACGGCTTGCACACGGGGTTCATGAGATCCATAAAAACTGTCGGTGCATTAGTCAATCCAAACGGCATGACTAGAAACTCGTAGTGACCGTAACGAGTCCTAAAAGCCGTCTTTGGTATATCCTCCTCCTGGATTCTCAGTTGATGATACCCTGATCATAGATCAATCTTAGAATAGAAGCTGGAACCTTGAAGTTGGTCGAATAAATCGTCTATTCGAGAAAGCGGATACCGGTTCTTAATTGTAAGTTTGTTCAACTCCCGGTAATCAATACACATTCTAAAGGTTCCATCCTTTTTCTTCACAAACAAGACCGGAGCTCCCCAAGGTGAGAAACTCAGTCTTATAAAACCTTTATCAAGTAACTCTTGCATTTGACTTGATAATTCTTGCATCTTGGAAGATGCTAGATGATACGGTGATCGTGCAACTGGTGCGGCTCCTGGTATTAGGTCGATCTGGAACTCGACTTGTCTTGGTGGCGGTAGTCCAGGTAAGTTTTCGGGAAATACCTCAGGGTAATCCCTAACGATCGATATATCCTCAAGTCGACGTTCCTCAGGTTTCTTCGTGACGACGTGAGCCAGGAATGCGCAATAACCCTTGCGTAGATACTTATGAGCTTTCATGCAGTTTATCATCTTCAACATTGTTCTACTCTTTTCGCCTTGAATTGAAAGAATTTTTCCGCTTGGTAGTGGGACACGTACAATCTTTTCGAAACATACGATCTCGGCATGATTCTTCGATAACCAATCCATGCCAATAACGATGTCAAAACTCCCCTGATCAATAGGTAGAAGGTCTATACTAAATGTATGGTTTTCTAGACATAAAGTACATCCCTTAATGATTTCTCCGGTTTTTATTAATTTCCCATTCGCTAATTCAATTGTGTAACTTTGTTCTAGTTTGCTGGCCTTAGTACCAAGTAAAGATTTAAATTCATTTGACACAAAGCTCATATCAGCACCTGAATCAAAAAGTACCGAGGCATAGTGATTATTTAGCGGAAACGTACCAGTGACAATGTTCGGGTCCTGGCGTGCGTCCCAGGCACCCATCACAAATGCTCTCGCCGGTGCCTGAGCGTTGTTCTGATTCGCCCACTTGGGACAGTCTTTCTTGAAGTGCTTCAGATCACTTGATTCGACAGTTTTGTGTGGTATGTCCAAACCTACCACATTTCCCACACTTAATGCATCCACCCCCATGGTCATATCCATACTTGTTACACCCCGTCAGTGTTCCATCGTACTCTTTTCTCTCTATAATGTTGGCTGCAAAAGCCTTCATCGTTTCCTGCTTCTTGAATCCTTGCTTCCCAGATTTGTTACTCGGATTTCCCATCCATTTCCTTTTCTCTCCAGATTTACTTACTTCAAACTCCTTCTTCCCAAATAATCCAATATGCACTGCATCATCTCTTAACTTGAATGCTAAAGTTATAGCACTCTTGGCATCTATCGGATTATATGAAGTTACCATGCTACGAATTTGAGGCGCAAGGCCACACAAATATCTCGCAACACGCTTATGTTCTGGTGTGACCATGTGTGGCACTAGGATTGCCAGTTCATTAAAACGGTCAGTGTAACTGGCCAAGTCATCTCCGATCATTTGCAAATTCCATGTCTCAGCCTCAATCTTTTGTAACTCATTTCGAGGACAGTATTCGTCAATCATCATACTTTTCAGTTCTTCCCGTGATAATTGATATGCTGTCTGCCTCCCCAAAGTCTTTACTTGAGAATTCCACCAAGTCAAGGCCTTGTCGGTGAGCGTGCAAGTAGAATACTTCACCATGCAGTCAGCGGTGCATTCACTGATATCAATTACTGACTCCATCTTTTCAATCCACCTCATCAAGCCTACTGCACCCTCGGTGCCATTGAAGCTGCGAGGGTTGCAGGATAGGAAGGCCTTATAGGTGCACTTCCTGCTTGAAGCATCTGTAGGGTCACAAGTCATTGTTTTAATAACACTATTAATTTATATCATGACCATGTGTTACAAATGTGATTACTCGTTCTACTACCTCTAGAACCTCTGGCTATGCCACTGCCTCCTGTACCTCCTCCGCCAGTACCACTGCCATTTCCTCCACCGCTATTCCGATTGGCTTCGTACTGCTCCATGGCGGCAGCTACCCGTTGTGATATGAGTTGCTCCACGTCTGCGGAAATCGTCTCGTTGTTATCACGAGTGGTGTCATGGGGCATCCTTCGCTTAGGTGCCATTGTGTTCTTTCTAACATAAGATTTAAAAACAAACAACATTATATAATAATAATGATATAACATGACTTAAAGGATACAACAACATCAAACGTGGACAACCATCATCACAACATATATTACACATACATAGTTAAAACATACACAGTACATTGTTCCAAAAGACAAGGATATAAAATAGATGGGTTCATATGACCACATCAGTACCAAAATTTCAAACTACATTGTGTGTTACGGGCACAACCCGCCCATAATAGGTCTAATGAAAGAAGTGGGAGTACAGCCCAATCAACATGGCAAGTCCAGCCATGACTGCACTAGCTCTAGCTACCATCTCTACAGCCAAAGTCCTCTCCTCAAGTTCCTCCACATTGTCTCGAACCGTAGTAGTCAACTGCCAGTCCATATCGGCCCTTATCTCCAAGTAATCGGTGGTACCCTGCAGGTGTCTGGTGTTGTCCTCCGATGTCTCCACTCGGGATCCAAGTCCTCGCTGCAGCCGAGTAGATGCATCTCCATGTGCCCGGAGATCGTCTAAGAGGTCATCAAGACGCTCCTCGTGTGTGTGTACACGGGCTACCAAAGTAGGAACAGTGAGCCCCATGTCCTCCCTAGTGTGGGGCAGTTGTGATGGGGAGTTTGAAGACTCCCCGAGCTCAAATGTGGAATGGATGCCCTCCATCTCTCTCCAGCGTGCAAGAGTACGGGGCACCCAACTGGTGGTAGGGTGACAGCAAGGTCGCTGTCGGGGCGGCTCCTCTCTAGTCTCCCGGTCCTCGGGGTCACGTGCAGCCAAGGTCCTCTTGTGGGGCAGTCGTTTCCTCTTCCTGGAACTCTTGACTCGGTCCTCCGCTCTTCTTGCGGTAGCAGATAGGTGGCTCTCCAAAAGCTACGTCAGGTGGTGTGGAGCTGCGGGTCTGAACCCGATACCAGGGGTGTGTGGTGGGAGTCTCCTCCCTAACAGGTAAGCGGTGCTCTTACGACTCGCCCTCAGAGTCAGAAGTGGGGATGTGACCATCGTTTTATGGCATGATGTAACTACAATATCCATATGACATGATGAATGGTTATGTAATGCTTATGCAATGAAAACGTTTTAGTAAGTCATTTAAATTATAGACTAGGTTCAGTTTTAGACTCCTAGTTTGATATAATCAATGGCTCTGATACCAATCTGTCACACCCCGCCATGGCGGAAACGCGAGGTGTAACATTCACTGGTTCCAAAGCATATGATTACCGCAAACACATACATGAAAATTGGATACATGATCAAGTTTAAAGTTTTACATCCCAAAATATCAATTTGAGTTTACAAAAGATTAAGATTTCGCAAATATGACCCATATGTAATGAGTTATATAAGAGCAGTCTCCCAAAAGCCGCATCCGCTCATGCATGCATGTAATCCTACATTGCTAACCTTGAGACCACGTTCAATTTCCTGAAAAACATACTTAAAAAGTGTCAACACGAGGTTGGTGAGTTCACAGGTTTTGATCAAATGTTCTTGTAGTTCCAACGTTCACAAACGTTCAAATGTATAAAGTTTTTCGGATCAAAAGTATATGTATAACCAATGAAGTGAACAATTAATGACCAATTGACCCCATTTGTAAACTAGGAAGGAATACAAATAATATGTAATACACTAGATCGTAACCTAACCATGACTGGTGAATGCCCCTCCCTCGCTTTACCACGAGAAAGGAATAAGACAATATGCGGCCATTTGACCCTTTAAGTCCCGGTTAGCACGACTAACCATGATCGGGGACGTCACCCCCAATAGTACTATTTATAGACTCCTACGCTAAGTCCATAGCTAATAGTTACAAAATGTTGATGTTGTTCAGGGTACTTTTATCGCTCTATTGTTCCTCATGCAAACACAACGGTCTGGTCTTTGTTCATTTCATTAATATATGAAAATAAGTACAAGTATGTTTCCTCCCCAAAACATTTCAAAAACCAGAAAAAGGGGACAGTGAAACTCACCTCGACAAGAATGTATGCTAGTAACTATTTGAATAACTGTAAGCCCCGCTAATCCGTACCCTAATCACACAAGGATACCTTATATGTTAAGACTACCCGTCTTAAACGCAAGTTGTTCACCCGTCTTAACGAATCCCGTTAAGTACGTCTTTTTTTAGTAAAACATTGTTTTCATGTGACGACTTATTGGTGATTATTATTCCAGTCTAGACACTTACCTATTTTCCATATTGGTGACTTATTATGTATACCAAAAATAAATATTATTTTTGCAATAACTTATAATATATTCATATTATAGTTCACGCATAAACATATAATTATTTCTTAAAAATAATTATATAAAATCCCAAATATCGTTCAATTATATTCTATGCATGTTAACTATTCCACATACGAACAAACCACGATGCTACGTCCACATGCAAGTACTTATGTTTCAAACGACATTTATTAACTCGTTTACGTTCAACATGCATTTATTTGTACCAACACATGCATACAAGTATTTCAATAATTCAACATATGCTTAAATATGTTTCATGATAACATGTGGTCATTTATTTTTTTACCGAACGTCTTTAGATTTCACGCACATGAATTCACCTATGATTATTTCATCATGATATATGCATATATGCTTCTTATAGTTATCAAATGTCCTAAACATTTTGATCATGACAAGTTTCATATCAACACATAACTATATAATATTATTCGTAATTTATTTTCAAGATAACGTTTATAATTATGCATCCATATATATTATTTGATTTCCACATATATATATATATATATATATTTAACATTTTACTCAAGTTCCATAACTATCCTTACATGCATACATACATACATATATATATATATATATATATATATTTCCTCACATATACTTTAACGATTCTCAAGTTAAATATATATTCATTTTCGATTTCCATATATATATATATATATATATATATATCTATTTTAAACCTTCTCATATTTATTAAGTTTTCCAAGTTAATAAACTTTAAAGCGCACACACACACACACATACACACACACACATATATATATATATATATACAAATCATGAATTTATTCATGTATGTATCTATACATTTCATTTTCCATCCATTATTAACCATACTTTCAATTTAATATCTACATTTTACCATCAACTGATCAAACAACAATATATAAACATATATATACTAAATTTTCGGCCATATATATATATATATATTTATACAAAACCATAGTTTTTAAACTTAATAAAGTTAAACTTTATATAAACTCTTTAATCCTTTCAAATCCTTTATTTTCATGGTGAACAACAAGCTCTAAACTTAGAAATAAAGATGAAAATAAAGTGTGGTGTCGGTTTCATACCGCTAGACAAAGCTAGGTGAAGAATCATGAGTAGAAAGTGATAAAGACTTGTGTTGGTAACAAGATCGATCCTTAAACCATCAAGACTTTCTTGGATCTCCAAATCTCTAGCTAAATCTCTCTAGACTTTGTGTTCTTGGATTTTGAAAAAGTAAGTGTGTGCATCGTATATATAGAGAAAGAGAGTGAGAGTTTGAGTGTAAAACTCCTCAAAATCATTGCAAGACATGGCATCTATTGATGGATTAGATGGACTTGACTTATGGCTTGATTTACACTTGAAGTGGTATGGTTCTTACAATACTACCATGAAGAAGTTGTTAGGTTTTGTAAGTGGGTCGCCCCACTTAGCCTTTCTCGGCCGAAAGGGGGAAGTAGGGGGGTTGGGTGTTGTCACTTCACTTGTTGAAATCTAATGGTTAGTTAGATGGATTTTTAGGTGGTGTAAACCCGATAGGTGTTCCCGTAATATAATACCCGGTGTATGAACTTTTAAGATAAAAAATCTTATATATTTTGTGTATCTTGACTAGTTTTAATAGTTTACTAGTTAACCCCGACATAGTTATTATCTTAACTATAATATACATGTATGCACATAAAAATAACTTAAAACCATGTAATAAACATTTTTATGTCAACTTTTAAAAGTTTAGTCACCAATATTTATGTTTTTATATTATAACGTGTCTCTAGACTTTACTTGAATAAAATTTTGTTAATCACCAACGAACGTACCTTGCGGGTTCTAATTGTTTATTTCCTAGTAATTCTTAAAATTACTAAAATGTGATGTGTGTTCCTTTGCTAGACTCCTTGACAGTACTTCGTCAAACAATAATCCAGGAAATATAAAATATAAACGTGAAAATGTGAATATGGATATTGATCTGAAACGCTGGGTGTCACAGATACGCATTAAGCATGACTAATAGATATCAACAGAATCCAGGTGAGAGTCATTGGACAACTGTGAAGAACATACTAAAGTACCTGAGAAGGACTAAGGATATGAGTAGGTCCCAACAGGTCTACGGATCGATCTCAAACGTATAACACGCAACGTGAACTCGTAGTGCAGAATCCTAACGAATACACGCGTTACGAACTGATATGAACACAAAGTAGAACACACAAGACAAGATTCCTAACGAATACAGAAACTGATGACTGAAATCACGGGTTGCTAATTGACTGAAAACGCGTTTTAAACCCTATATACACCGATGCTATAGTTATTTTCGAACACACCACTTTCACCAATCTGTTACCTTACTCGAAATCGTCCCTGCTCTGTTATCCGTTGCCGTCGCCGCCGCCAATTCGCGTTTTTTGGCGAGGCCACCGGTACCTATTCGTGCATCATTCATAGGTAATAATACTACCCTGTACTCGTAATTATCTACTAAATGAAATCCCTAAGGTTTGGTTTACAAACTGTGATGATTCGATCATGAATTCTTTAATTGAATATTGGGGATTCGACCTAGGGTTCGTATGGAGAAGAAGGTTAACCGGAGCAGTGAGTTAAAACTTTTCTGTTTAAAACCAAGTTCAAGCATGTAATCTACTGGTTAAACACCTTCTTCCTTACCAACCCGTGACCGACCTTTCTTTTTCCTTTCCTTATTTTTGGTTTTGCTTCCATTTATTCACACACACATGTATATATTTATAAAACATAAATTCTTTTATAGATATATATTTTTTTTCTTTCCTCTCAAGGATTTATAATTATTATTTTATAAAAAGGGGGTGGGGGGGTATTATTACTTATATGTCTAATTGATTTCTAAAAACCTTTTGTTCGTGTTTAAATATGTATATTTTCTTTTTTCATTACCACTATGAATTTCGAAACGTGATGAACGTTATTATTTTATGTACATATCATAAGTTCGATTAAACAAAAGGTTATAAATGTTTTAGTAACAATTTAATTTATTGTATATTTTTACTAATAACATAGATTCTATTAATCATTTTAATAGGATACTTATCATCATATCATTATTAATACTTTCTAAAATATTATGATACTAGTAGTTAAATGACTCTTTTAATGATTAATCCTATTAAACTCGCATAATTAATATATTTATTTCAAATGATATCCATATAAATATTATTATAATGTTCCAACAAAATAACTTTTAGGGTATTTATTATCTTAAATTACAATTAATAGTTATTGATGCCACCTAAAATCTCTTTTACAGATTAAATCTATAAAACATTATTTCATGTAGCTTGATTTATACAATTCGAATCGTTAATATTTCTTTCATCCGTTAATTCGTTCCAAATCCTATTGTCCCAAATCGTTCCATTCTCATTCCTTTTAATCGTTCATATATATTAAATAACATATTTTATTTAACTTAGGGCATCTTTAATCCTTGTTGCTACAAGTTTCAATTCCAACCCTCTACTATTCAATGTGAGTTTACATAGCCCCTTTTACATTTTTACATATTTTGGGGTGGAACATGATTTTCATTGAAAACTATTTGCAACTACGTTATACAACTCTACATTATGAACATGTGTGAAATTTGTGCTTTGTGCTTGCATATTATGAGTTGAAACTACATATACATGACATTCTCGTACAATCATTAACTCTGTACAAGCCAACGGTAACATTGATAAATCTATTGTGTCTGAAAAACCCACCCAGGTAGGGTGATTGTTGCCGACATTACATCAGGATAACATTAAGTGTTATGCCCTACATTAAGATAACCTGCGGGTTATGCCCTTCAGTCACAAGGTTTGATTATACACCTAGTTTGACTATAGTGGTTCTCCATAAATGCCTTATTTGCCATGTTTCATAAAGAATTGTTAACAAACACTTGGAAACTATTTATGGTTTCAAAACCTATGTATGCTCACCAACTATTTTTATTTGATCCTATTTTCATCATGTTTCAAGTACAAATGCTTAAGTGCTTATTCAAGTTTCTACACTTAGGAATGGAGACCTAGTTAATTAAACATTGGACCATGTGATTGTATTTTGTTTGAATGTTAGTTGTGTTTTGTTAAACAATGTATGGAATTGGAGTAAATTTTAAATATGAAACGTTAGTTTGATCATGTGCTTATGAACAGTATACACGTCCGCCCAGACGTATTCCACCGTCGGTTGGGGTGTGACAGATTGGTATCATAGTAATGGTTAAAGGGAATTAGGTTATTAGAAACCAATGACCTAGTCTATAACCTTAGGATACCCCCTTTTGTGATTATCCTACTTGTTATCTTAGATGTTACATTGCATGATACAATACATGTTATATTATGTGCTACACTACTTAATAACTCACATGCTTATAAAATTGTTATCTATATAATACCTTGTTTACCACACTGCTTGATTACATGCTACTTATTTGAGCCCATTAAATGCTATCCTAAGTCTTACCACACATTTATTCATATCTAAGTATTTATACACCTTCACTCTCACACATTGAGAAGTACATCTTCATCATCATCACTTGTGAAGAATTTAAACTGTTAGGCCTAAAGGCTATTAAAATTTTAAAATCCCGTCAAAGTTTTGAGTTTAGAAAATTAGTAAAGAACATGTGCAATCCGGAAGGGTGAATGCCTGTACTTTGGGTCTTCTGTCTAGGAAAGCATTTCATATAAATCCAAATCAACCGAAGTATCTGTATGCTTTCCTAGGAATTCCCGAGGTGAGTGTTCACCTATAGGCTAAATCATGTCTTCTTGAAAGTATAAGAATTTGAATTACTTTGATTTGTCAAAGTACCCATTTGGTTATGATACCAAATGAGTACAATCAAAACACCATCATTTTGTTTATTGCAATTTAGTACACATACCATAGCCTTCTTTATGAACTAATCATTTTATTATCTAATTTAAACAACATCGTTATTTGTTCAAACAAAGCATTTATCAAACATTTGGTTTATAGATATTATCTAGAATATAAACTTCTATAAACCTTTTTCAACTTGTAAGTAAACTTAATGCAACTTGTTTTATAAAAACATTATCTTAATTAATTATGACTTTTACTTCGTTAAATTAGTTATTATTAAATCTTGGCTTGAGTTATTAAATAAATTAGCCATTATTTTCTTTTGAAATATTCTTTTTATGATAATTAAAATTAAATAAAAATTTTCATTTATTTAGTTATTCAACTTATTATTTTCACCATTTTATTAATTTACAAATAAGAATAAATTACAATTACTTGTTTATTTACAAACAAAGAGCACAAATCAGTTATTCGTAAGCACACTACTCTGAATATCTACACAACCTTCTCGTTATCTTACACCTTCAGAAATGTATGAGTGTACTAGGCACTGCAAGTAGATGAATCACTTTGCGTATGCGTTAACCATCCATATTGATGTGTGAATTTTGATGTAGTTAAATGTTATATAATAATATTTATAGATTATGGTTTCACGAGATCAGTTTTTAAATTTATAAAATGATAATTATTTTAACTTAAAACACACACAATAGGCAAGTGTACCTATCGCAACGTAATCTAGTCTAGGTAAGAACCACGTATCGAACCAATGGACACGGTCGAGTTCCAATACTCAACTTTTGTTATCGTTTAACTAGATTAATTGATAAGTGGGTTTTGTGTGCTTGTGAATCAGAATAGTAAATGACAGAAAAGTAAATGACGATAAAGTAAATAACATAAAAGTAAGAATGTGCGTGATGTGTGTAACAGAAATGTAACGAACAGAATAATAAATAGCAGAAAAGTAAATATCTCGGAGATGATCAGGTCACGGAGAGTATTGCTTCGGGATTCGAATCCGCTTGGTATGTGATAATGTTAAGTTGACTAATCCAGTGATGTGACTACTACAAACTTGTGACCTGGGTCACCGCTATAACCTCGTCCTCACGACATTTGATTTGCAAATTAAAATCTTTAACAAATGGTAGTGCCTCCCGTTAAGGACAACAATTACCCTCAACCCTTCGAATGGTCATCTCCGGGTTGGTTTAAGACATCGAACTTAAAATGTTTTATATTAGAGTTAAATAGGTGATTATATTTTGCTCACCAGGAGGCGGTGCAACAATGGGACCAAGTATAAAGACGTACCGTTCCCAACATGAGTTCACCAATTCTTGGTCGCATAATAAGTTCGTATAAAGATGTACGACCTTAATAGTGTTGACCAAGCCTTGGCTTATCAATCTCTACTTGTACAAAGACATACAAGCTTCAAGAGAAGTTTGATTAAAAATATTTTACAATCTTACACTTTAAAATCAAGAACATTCACAAATATAAAGACGGATTTAGACAATAATAATAGCCCACCGAAATGGTGGTTTTAAGGACGAATGAATAAAGACATAAACACATCACTTGGATTAATACGTTAAACATTAACATGCACCAAACTTCATCTTCACCCTAGCAATACAAAGAGTCTAGCCACGAATGGCCATACTAACTAGCATAACGCTGAGTTTCGTTGGCTCCACTATTGTAGAACAAGGAGGAAGAGCCCTTCTACTCACTATAACTACACTCTAACTACAAAATAAGCTTTCTCTGGTGTGTTCTTGGGGTGTGTAAGGGATGGTTCAATGAAGAACTTAAGCCATCTATTTATAGGCCTCAAAATGAGCAATGCACGGCCGTGCATTGGATTGCACGGGCGTGCAACCACCTCGGGAATCAAACAGGGTACAAAGGACAGTGTACCGGAGTCTGGGGAGGCCAGACAGGCTTTGCACAATCGTGCAAAGGGATGCACGGCCGTGCATCCCTCTTTCTGCTCCCCAGGCTCGTCTTTTAGCTGTTGGTTGACTTGTTTTGACCTGGTTTGACTTCTTAGGGGTTAATGCTCGGGTTTGGTCCTCAAAAAGCTTGATTTCTTCATATTTTAAGCTGGTTTTTTGCTCTTTTTATCTTGGGATACCGAATAACCCGCAATTGTGAAATATTAACGCATTAAGTATCATTTGCAAGGCTTTTAATCAATTAGTACCATAATATGAGGATTATTATGCATGCAAAACATGTATAATTTAGGGCATATCATAATACCCTACACTTAAACTTTGCTTGTCCTCAAGCAAACTCATGCATGATCATACACATAACTAAAAACTTTACAAAGTTAATGGAACTCCAAACAAGTCGAAGCTCCAGGATAACTCTTGAGTTGCTTATTCTATTTTTGTATTTTTCTGTTTCAAGATGATGGAATCCATGACAAGCCTACTAGAACTTTAATTATGCATAACCTATCACTCCACATAATGTTCACTCAACTCTTAGGGTTATATATGTTTGGATAATGTAAGTTAAGTGGAACACTCAAGTTCGAATTGAATTATGCAATGGTCAAAAGCTTGTATGCAAATCAAGTCTCCATCAATTAACTAAGTAGTATGCATGAATCAAGAGAACTTTAAAGGGTTGTAATGTGGCTAAAATAAAAATAAAGGGTGAAAATGAAAATCTTTTTGGATTTTTAGGGTTTGAAGGGCTGTAGCTATCGTGAAACACATAGCTACGACCTCATGGCTTAAAATGGAAAATACTAGCAGGTCCCTCTACAGTACTCAGATCATGAGGGTATAACTAATCTGAGGGCTCGTTTATGGTCAGATTTTCAAGACTAAGATCTCTTATCATTCTCAACTATTCCCTTACTGCGTAATACACATTGCTGCCTTTGCGCATAGATCATTCGGCTTGTAGCCTAACAGATCCTACTTGGATCAGGTGCGTATACTCACTTAGGGAATAAGTTTGATTCTTGCTGCACTTTCCATCATGGCTCCAGTTGTCACACTTCCCACATTTGCCGTATCTTTTGGCTCTTCTCTTGGCGACACTTTTTGACAACTCACAGAATGGTGGTAATTGTTCTTGCTTGCGCCACCATTTTCTTATATCACTGGTTGCTTTGAAAACTTTCTCTCGGATTCGGGCTTTGCGAAATGAATACAAGAAAGCAAATTGAAATCAAAAGAATGCATATCCAGCTCTTTAGGGTCTAACCGGTAAAAGACCAACTTCTCTCTTTCTTTTTCTTTTCTTCTTTTTCTATTTTTTTCTTTTCTTTTTTTTTGTATCAAGACAAATTCTTCAATAACTCTTTTTCCTCAATTTACTTGAAATAATATTTCCATAAATTCCTTGTAGATAGTTGGGCTGTTTCTTCCTAATACATCCACCTTTTGTATATTCCAATTCTTTTGAGTAAAACAGATTTCTTTCCAAAATTGTCTCAATGATAATAAACTTGAAATGACGACATAAGATAATTTTCCCATTTTGAAGACATTCAGCCAATAGCTGGTGTTTATGAAAAGTTGGTTGGGTAATAAATGTGGGTAGTAGAAAAGAAAAGGCTAGGGCTCAGAGGGCTATCTAGGCGGATAATATTTTTGGGATTTTTAGGGTTTAAGGATAATATATAAGGGTAATAAAATCCTAGGTGCCTCAATCATTTTCATACTTCCACTAGTTCATGATCTTGATATGTATAAGTCATACAAGTTCTAATTATGCATAAAATTCGATTGAATAAACACTCAATATAGGAAACGAAAGAGCATTGAAAATGATAATAATGCTCGTGAAAAGCCTCAGATTATTCTCACATGAAAACAGATGGAATAGGGTTTAGCGATTTGTTATGCATAATATGCATTTGTTTCTACTTGCCATGTCTTCGTTTTATTTAATTAGGTGCGAACTCAAAGAGGTTTAAATTTAAGGTTTAAAATTTTTGAAAAATTTTCGGGTTTTTCAAAAGGTAGATTTTTGTAATGTTTTAGTCAAATGGGTAGAAAATCACAAGTTAAGTTTTATTGCTTTGAGGTTACAAGTAGTCCTGAATCTCTAATTCCTCACCCCACACTTAAAACTGTGCATTGTCCTCAATATACAAATGCATGTAATGAAATGCTATGCAGGAATTTAATGCATGAAGTTTTAAGGGAAAAGAAACCTGTACTCCCCCGATCAATTCGGTGTATAACCTAAGGCCGAAACTTATTGCTGCTGTCAGGCAGTGCCTATCAGCTGCTTATCAACATGTTGCTTCAAAGACTTCATCGAATTTCAAAGAAATTTGATGTGGTTTCCGATTCCTCAGGTTGTAGAGTTGGAGTGTGATTCCTCAAAGAAGTAGAAAGACTATCTGGTGATGAGTGGGGGCATACCTAGGGCTGAAGTATGAGAGGGCATACCTAGGGCTGAAGTATGAGAAACTTAAATTCGAAAAGTCAAACCTAAGGTCCATGATTCTGCCGTATGCACCAACCTCTCAATTTATTCATGATCATCGGGTTGCCTCCCGGAAACGCTATGTTTATTTAAGGGTCTTTAGCCCGACCCATACGTGCTGCATCAGTCTTTCTTCACGTGGGGGCCATCAACTTCCCCCGTGTCTCCTTGTCACACCCCGCCAAGGCGGAAACGCGAGGCGTAACGTTCACTGGTTTTCAAAGCATATGATTATCGCAAACACATACATGATATTGGATACATAATCAAAGTTTAAATGTTTACATCCCAAAACATAACATAGTTTTTATACAAAGTTTAAGATTTCTCAAATATGACTCAAAACCATGAGTTATACAAGTGAAATCCTTCCAAAAGCTGCATCCTCATGTATGTAAGTAACCTACATTGCTAGCCTGGAGACCACGTTCATTTTCCTGAAAACATACTTAAAAATGTCAACACGAGGTTGGTGAGTTCACAAATTATTATAAAGAGTTATCATAAACCCAATGATTAAACCTGATCATTTTCACCTGATCAAAACCCTTTATTTAAACCTGATCACTTAAACCTGATCAAAACTCTTTTGTTAAACCTGATCACTTTAACCTGATCAGAACTCTTTTGTTTAAACCTGATCAGAAATCTTTTGTTTAAACCTGATCACTTTAACCTGATCAGAACTCTTTTGTTTAAACCTGATCACTTTAACCTGATCAGAACTCTTTTGTTTAAACCTGATCACTTTAACCTGATCAAAACTCTTTTGCATGTATGACCAATGAATCTGAATACTAATCCGATCTATTGACCCCATTTGTAAGCTTGCAAGGAATACAAAATAGTATGTAATGTACGAGACCGTAACCAAACCCCAACATTCTGTGGCTCCCCCCGCCTTTCTGCGAGTAAGACAATATGCGGTCATTCGGCCATTTGGACCCCTGGTTAGCGCGACTAACCATGACCGGAGGCGTCACCCCCAATAGTACTATCCATATAATCCCGGGCTAAAATAGCTAATGGTTACTAACTTATTCAGAGGACTTTAAGCGCTTTACTTTTCTCTCAATACACACATACGGTCAGATCATTAGTTCATTCATTTACATACAAAAGTCTTTTACAAGTATGTTTCCACCCCAAATCATTTCAAAAACTTTAGAAAAAGGGGGATTAGTGAAACTCACCTTGATGCTAGCAAATCTTTAAATAACAGCAGACCCGCTTATCCGTATCCTAATTACACAAGGATACTATACCTGTTAAGACTACCCGTCTTAAACGCAAGTTGTTCACCCGACTTAACTATTCCTGTTAAGTTCGACTTTGTTTATTTAAAACATTGTTTTATCATGACGACTCGTTGGTGATTATTATTCAAGTATAGACGCTTTATTTATTTTCCGGAAAAACTATTATATTTCCATATTGGTGACTCATTATGTTTGTCAAAAATAAATACTATTTTTGCAATCGTCTTATAATATATTTATATTATAGTCCATGTATAAACACATATAATTATTTCTTTCCAATAATTATACAAGTATCGTTCATGTATTTCCTATGTATGTCTATCTCTATATATACATACAATTACATGTTCCGAACGATATTTATTAACTTGTTTATGTTTATCATGCATTTATTCGTACTAATCCATGCACACAATTATAAATATAGTCCAACGATCCAACATATATTTAAGTATGCTCCATGATAACATAAGAACTTTTATCCTTATGTATGCACATATATTTTTAGACTAACTTGACAGTGTGCTTTCAAGATTTACATGCATATACATACATATACTTTATGTATAATATTAGGGTTTTTAACATGATCTTCTTAGTATACATTTCCAGAACTTGATAAGTTATCAATATGTATATCTTTATATATATATATATGTATTGTCATGTTTTTAACCAATATCATAAACTATTTTTATGAACATACTCCATAATCATGCATACATATGATTCAATAATTCTCATTTTAACAAGTTTAACACTTTATGAACATACATTTATCAAGTTTTCCAAAACACACCTACATATATATATCTATATATCATGATTCCTTCATATATGTATCCATGTTCAAACCTTTTTATCTAATGTTAATCATGCTTTTAACATCTACAACTATCATTATGGTATCAAAACAACAACATATACACTTATACCTACAATTTTCGGCTACACACATATATACACATTTACTCACATCTTTTTAGTTTATCAATTCTTAATTTAGCATCATGAATTCAAATCAACACATATTTCATAAATATGTTAAGATAATAACTTATGTATAAAAACTTATCATTTTCGAATTTCATACATCTTTTTATATAAAATCTAGCTTTTAAATCATAAAAATGTTAAACTTTATAAACTCTTTAGCTTTTTAATCCTCCTTTAATTTTGGATGAACAACATGCTTACTTTAAGGAAGTAAAGAAAACATAAAAGATGGATGATGGTTTCGTACCACTAGACAAGCTAGGTGAAGAAAAACGTATGGAAGACACTAGGTGCTCGTGTTGTTATCAAGTCCCGACTCCTAGACTCCAAACCTTCCTTGAATCTTCAACTCTAACTCAAACTTCTCTAGGGTTTTTGTTCTTGAAATTGAAAGATACAAAGTGTTTGTGTGTGTGCATGTGTGAGCCGTATGTGTGTATACATATGGTATGGTGAGAGGTTGAGTGTGTAAGTGGGTGCATTAAATGTGATGGAACATGATGTTGGTGTGGTCTATACTCAAAGAGGCATGTCCTTCTATGACATGGGTATGGGAGTGGTGAGGTGGTGTTAAGAGGGTGGGGCCCTCTATTCTCGGCCGAAGTGGGGGAGAAGGGATGGGGGTTGGGTGTTGCATTCAACCTAATCATGGCAAGGGATGGGTGACTTGATGGTTTGACCCTTGCTTGCACACTTGGTTAATAGGGTATGGGCTTATGACAACCATGATGGTGGTAAGCATGGTGGAGTGGGTGTGTGGGTGGTCCCACACATGCTTGGCCGAAATGGGGTAGTAGGGTGGGGGTTGGGTCTTGTCACATCTCATAATTACAATCCAAGTCTTAGTTAGATAGGTTCTTTGGTGTTGTCAACCTTCTAGGTGATCGCGTGATCTAATACCCGGTGTAGGAATTTTTATGATTAAATATCCTTATGTATTTTTGTGTATTTTGACTTGTTTATTAGTTTACTAGTTGATCCCGACCTAGTCATTACTTTAACTAAATCACACGTGTTTTACACATAAAATAACATAGCGACATGTAACAATTATTTATATGTCAACTTTCAAGAGTTTAGTCACCAATATTTGTGTTTTTAAGTTAAAGCGTCTCCCTAGACTTTTACTAGAGTAACATCCTTGTTAATCACCAACGATCGTACTTTGCGGGTTATTACTGCTTATTTCCCTAGTAATTCATAAAGATTACTATTTTGATATAAGTTTCTTTGCTAGACTCCTTGACTTACTTAGTCAAAATAATACTTCAGGAAAATATATGATTTGAACGTGCATTTATGTAATATGGATATTCACCTGAATTACTGGGTGTCACATTCTCCCCATGTTAAAGAGAATTTCGTCCCGAAATTCAGTTCTTGTCATCTTGACTTGGAGTGCTCGTGAACAAGGACGGATACTTGGCTTTCATTTTATCTTCCCGCTCCCACGTATACTCGGGGCCGCGCTTTGAGTTCCAACGTACCTTAACCAATTTAATCCGGCTACGCCTTGTTCTCTGAACCTTCCAATCTGTGACTTCAATGGGTTCCTCAACGAAGTGCAGCTTGTTATCTATGTGAATCTCATCAGGCGGTATAATTAACGTGTCTTCTGATAAGCACTTCTTGAGATTTGATACATGAAACGTATCATGTACATTGCTTAGTTCTTTTGGCAACTTGTGCTTGTATGCTACAGGGCCAACCCTAGCCAATATTTCAAATGGTCCAACGTACCTAGGGTTAAGCTTGCCACGGTTGACAAATCTTGCAACTCCTTTCCAAGGTGAGACCTTCAACATGACGCGGTCCCTGACTTGGAATTCTAATGGTTTTCGTCTGTTATCCGTGTAACTCTTTTGTCTATCACGGGCGGCCTTAAGACGATCTTTGATCTTGAAGATCTTGTCAGTAGTCTCCTGAATAATCTCAGGACCGGTTAAATGTTTGTCGCCAACCTCCGCCCAACATAGGTGAACGACATTTTCGACCATACAAAGCCTCAAACGGAGCGGCTTTGATGCTGGTGTGGTAACTGTTATTGTATGAAAACTCAGCTAGCGGCAAATGAGTATCCCAATTTCCACCGAAGTCAATTGCACACGCACGGAGCATATCCTCTAAGGTTTGAATGGTCCTTTCACTTTGACCATCTGTTTGTGGGTGATATGCCGTGCTCATGTCAAGACGTGTGCCCATGGCTTCTTGTAATGATTTCCAGATTCTAGACACGAATCTGCTGTCTCTATCAGAGATAATAGAAATTGGCACTCCATGCCTAGCCACAATTTCCTTGATATAAAGCTTCGCAAGTTTCTCGGTTTTATCCGTCTCTTTGATGGGTAGAAAATGAGCTGATTTTGTCAGACGATCGACAATTACCCATATCGTGTCATACCCGCTCGACGTCCTGGGTAACTTTGTAATGAAATCCATTGAAATCTGTTCCCATTTCCATTGAGGTATCTCGGGTTGTTGTAATAATCCCGATGGTTTCTGATGTTCTGCCTTTACCTTTGAACATGTCAGGCATTTACCGACATAAATAGCAATTTCTCCTTTCATGTTCGGCCACCAATAGTGTTCTTTCAGATCCTTATACATCTTATCCAAACCTGGGTGAATGGAGTACCTGGACTTGTGGGCTTCGTCCATAACCAACTCCCGTAAGTTACCAAAACATGGCACCCAAATTCTATTCATGAAGTATAAAGTGTCATCTGACTTTGGTTCCAATTGTCTGATCATTCCTCGTAAAGCTTCATTATGAATGTTTTCTTCTTTGATTGCCTCTTGTTGTGCCATCCGGATTTGAGTCGTGAGACTCGTATGAATTGTCAATCCTAGGGCACGGACACGAAGAGTTTTAACTCGCTCCTTACGACTCAAGGCGTCTGCTACGACATTCGCCTTCCCAGGGTGATACTTGATATCACAGTCGTAATCATTCAGTAGCTCTACCCAACGACATTGCCTCATGTTGAGTTCTTTCTGATTAAAGATGTGCTGGAGACTCTTGTGGTCTGTAAAGATAGTACATTTTGTACCGTATAAGTAATGTCTCCAAATCTTGAGTGCAAACACGACAGCACCCAATTCCAGCTCGTGAGTCGTATAATTTTTCTCATGGACTTTCAGCTGTCTGGATGCATATGCTATGACTTTTTCTCTCTGCATCAACACACATCCCAGACCTTGGTGTGATGCGTCACAGTACACGATAAAATTGTCAGTTCCTTCAGGAAGGGATAGGATTGGTGCACTGCAAAGTTTTTGCTTCAGCAATTGAAAAGCTGATTCTTGTTTATCAATCCAATCAAACTTTTTGTCCTTCTGAGTTAACGTGGTCAAAGGCAAGGCTATCTTTGAAAAATTCTCGATGAATCGCCTGTAATAGCCTGCCAAACCCAGAAATTGACGCACCTCAGTCGGAGTTCTTGGTGCTTCCCAGTTTTTGATAGCTTCAATCTTGGATGGATCTACGTTAATACCATTCTTATTGATGACGTGTCCGAGAAAGTGAACCTCTCGAATCCAAAACTCACACTTAGAGAATTTAGCATAAAGCTTCTCATTCCTGAGTAGTTCCAAGATTAATTTCAAATGATGTTCATGTTCCTCCTTGGTTCGTGAATATATCAATATGTCATCGATAAACACAATCACGAATTTATCCAAGTACGGCTTACACACGTGGTTCATGAGATCCATGAAAACAGCCGGTGCATTAGTCAAGCCAAATGGCATAACTAGGAATCTCGTAGTGACCGTAACGAGTCCTAAAAGCCGTTTTTGGTATATCTTCTTCTTGAATTTTCAGTTGATGATACCCTGATCGTAGATCAATTTTAGAATAGAAACTGGAACCTTGAAGTTGATCAAACAAATCGTCTATTCGAGGAAGAGGATACCGGTTTTTGATTGTCAGCTTGTTCAATTCTCAGTAATCAATACACATTCTAAACGTTCCATCCTTTTTCTTTACAAACAGGACCGGAGCTCCCCATGGTGAGAAACTCGGTCTTATGAAACCTTTGTCAAGTAATTCTTGTAGTTGGCTCGACAGTTCCTGCATCTCGGAAGGGGCTAGACGATACGGAGATCGTGCAACTGGTGCGGCTCCTGGTACTAGGTCGATCCGGAACTCGACTTGCCTTGATGGTGGTAATCTAGGTAAGTCCTTGGGAAATAATTCAGGGTAATCCCTAACGATTGGTATGTCCTCGAGTCGACGTTCCTCGGGTTTCTTCTCGACGATGTGAGCCAGGAATGCACAATAACCCTTGCGTAGATACTTATGAGCTTTCATGCAGTTTATCGTCTTCAACATCGTTTTACACTTTTCGCCTCGAATTGAAAGAATTTCTCCGCTTGGTAGTGGGATACGTACGATCTTCTCGAAGCATACGATCTCGGCACGATTCTTTGATAACCAATCCATGCCAATAACAATATCAAAACTCCCTAGTTCAACGGGTAGAAGGTCTATACTGAAAGTATGGTTTTCTAAACATAAAGTACAACCCTTAATGACCTCTCCGACTTCTATTAATTTCCCATTTGCTAATTCAATTGTATAACTTTGATCTAGTTTGCTGGCCTTAATACCGAGTAAGGATTTAAAATCATTCGACACAAAGCTCATATCCGCACCCGAATCAAAAAGTACAGAGGCATAGTGATTATTTATCGGGAACGTACCAGTGACGATGTTCGGGTCCTGGCATGCTTCCCTTGCACCCATCACAAATGCTCTCCCATGTGCCTGAGCATTCGTCTGATTCTTCCACTTGGGACAATCCTTTTTGAAGTGTTTCAGGTCACCACATATGAAACATCCCGGTTTAAATTTCCCTGTTCGGTCGTCAACTTGACAAGCTTGTGTGGTGTGACCAAACCTGTCACACTTTCCACATTTGATACATTCACCGGTGTGCTGATTTCCGCACTTCTTACACCTCGGTAGGCCCCTATCATACTCCTTCCTTTCCATTGTGTTGGCTGCAAAAGCCTTCACAGTTCTTTGTTTCTTAAACCCTTGTTTTCCAGATTTGTTACTTGAATTTCCCATCCATTTCCTTTTCTCCCCAGATCTACCTTCCCCATTCTCCTTCCTTCTAAACACTCCATTACGCACTGCGTCATCCCTCAGTTTGAATGCTAAAGTTATAGCACTCTTGGCATCCATTGGATTAGATGCTGTTACCATACTACGAATTTGAGGCGCAAGGCCCCACAGATACCTTTCCACACGCTTATGTTCTGGTGTGACCATATGAGGTACTAGAATTGCCAATTCATTAAAACGGTCGGTGTACCCCGCCACATCATCTCCGATCATTTGTAAGTTCCACATCTCAGTTTCAATCTTTTGCAATTCGTTTCGAGGACAATATTCCTCGATCATCATATTTTTCAAGTCTTCCCAAGATAATTGATACGCTGTCTCTCTCCCCAAAGTCTTGACTTGTGAATTCCACCAGGTTAAAGCTTTATCAGTGAGTGTGCATGTAGAATACTTCACCATGCAGTCAGCGGTGCATTCACTTATATCAATCACCGACTCCATCTTTTCTATCCATCTCATTAGTCCTACTGCACCCTCGGTGCCATTAAAACTGCGAGGGTTGTAGGATAGGAAGGCCTTGTAGGTGCAATTCCTATTTGGAGCATCTGTAGAATCACAAGTCATAACGTCATTAATTCGGATCATGACTATGTGTTATGGCTTATTTATTTTTATTACCTCCGGAACCTCCTGCTGTACCGCTACCTCCTACTGTACCGCTACCTCCTGCACCTCCTCCGCCGGTACCGCTGCCGTTTCCTCCGCCACTATTTCGATTTGCTTCATACTGCTCCATGGCGGAAGCTACTCGCTGTGCTATGAGTTGTTCCACGTTTGAGGAAATCGTCTCGTTGTTACCACTAGTAGTGTTACGGGGCGTCCTTCGCTTAGGTGCCATGACGTTCTTTCTAACATAACATTTAAAAAGAAACAACATTATATAATAATAATGATAGATCATGACATAAGGATACAACAACGTCAAACGTAAACAACCATCATCACAACATAAACCATCACGTACATAGTTAAAACATACATAGTACATTGTTCCAAAAGACAAGGATACAAAAGGGATGGGTTCACATGACCACATCAGTACCAAAGTTTCAAACTACATAATGCGTTACGGGCACAACCCGCCCGTAATAGGTTTAAAAGTAGAAGTGGGAGTACAAACCAATCATCATGGCAAGTCCCGTCATGACAAGGCTAGCCCTAGCCACAAACTCTGCAGCCAAAGTCCTCTCTTCCAGCGCCTCCACCCTGTCTCGGACCGTGATAGTCAACTGCCAATCCATATCAGCTCTCATCTCTAGATAGTCAGTGGCACCCTGTATACCTCGGGTGATGTCCTCCAGAGTCTGCACTCGAGATCCGAGCCCTTGATGTAGTCGTGTGGTTGAATCTCTATGTGCCTGGATATCATCTAGGAGGTCATCAAGACGCTCCTCGTGCGTATAAACACGTGCTACCAATGTAGGCACTGTGAGCTCCATGTCTTCCCCAGTGTGGAGTAGGGGTGTTGGGGAGTTGGAGGACTCCTCGAGCTCAAAGGTAGAGGGGATGCTCTCCATCTCCCTCCATCGTGCCAGTGTACGGGGCATCCAGTTGATAGTCCCCACAGTAGGGTGGTAGCAGGTTCGTTGCCTAGGTGGTTCCTCATCAGTCTCCAAGTCTTCCGGGTCACGGGATGCCAGAGTCCTCTTGCGTGGTAATCGAACCTTCTTCCTAGCACTCTTTACCATAACCGGTCCTCCACTTTTCTTTCGGTAGACGATAGGCGGTTCTCCCAGGGCGACATTGGGTGGTGTGGAGCTGCGGACTTGCACTCGACCTCTGGGGCGTGCGACGGGAAGTTCATCATTGGATTCAGAGGCAGAGACGGGGTCAGAGTGTGACGACATACTTGTGACTACAATATCCATATAACAAGATGAAGGGTTATGCAATGCTTATGCAATGAATACGTTTTAGTGAGTCACTCAAATTATAGACTAGGTTCCATTTTAGACTCCTAGTTCGCTATAATCAATGGCTCTGATACCAAGTTCTGTCACACCCCGCCAAGGCGGAAACGCGAGGCGTAACGTTCACTGGTTTTCAAAGCATATGATTACCGCAAACACATACATGATATTGGATACATAATCAAAGTTTAAATGTTTACATCCCAAAACATAACTTAGTTTTTATACAAAGTTTAAGATTTCTCAAATATGACTCAAAACCATGAGTTATACAAGTGAAATCCTTCCAAAAGTTGTATCCTCATGTATGTAAGTAACCTACGTTGCTAGCCTGGAGACCACGTTCATTTTCCTGAAAACATACTTAAAAATGTCAACACGAGGTTGGTGAGTTCACAAATTATTATAAAGAGTTATCATAAACCCAATGATTAAACCTGATCATTTTACCTGATCAAAACCCTTTATTTAAACCTGATCACTTAAACCTGATCAGAACTCTTTTGTTAAACCTGATCACTTTAACCTGATCAGAACTCTTTTGTTTAAACCTGATCAGAACTCTTTTGTTTAAACCTGATCACTTTAACCTGATCAGAACTCTTTTGTTTAAACCTGATCACTTTAACCTGATAAAAACTCTTTTGCATGTATTACCAATGAATCTGAATACTAATCCGATCTATTGACCCCATTTGTAAGCTTGCAAGGAATACAAAATAGTATGTAATGTACGAGACCGTAACCAAACCCCAACATTCTGTGCCTCCCCCCGCCTTTCTGCGAGTAAGACAATATGCGGTCATTCGGCCATTTGGACCCCTGGTTAGCGCGACTAACCATGACCGGAGGCGTCACCCCCAATAGTACTATCCATATAATCCCGGGCTAAAATAGCTAATGGTTACTAACTTATTCAGAGGACTTTAAGCGCTTTACTTTTCCCTCAATACACACATACGGTCAGATCATTAGTTCATTCATTTACATACAAAAGTCTTTTACAAGTATGTTTCCACCCCAAATCATTTCAAAAACTTTAGAAAACGGGGAATTAGTGAAACTCACCTTGATGCTAGCAAATCTTTAAATAACAGCAGACCCGCTTATCCGTATCCTAATTACACAAGGATACTATACCCGTTAAGACTACCCGTCTTAAACGCAAGTTGTTCACCCGAATTAACTATTCCTGTTAAGTTCGACTTTGTTTATTTAAAACATTGTTTTATCATGACGACTCGTTGGTGATTATTATTCAAGTCTAGACGCTTTATTTATTTTCCGGAAAAACTATTATATTTCCATATTGGTGACTCATTATGTTTGTAAAAAATAAATACTATTTTTGCAATCGTCTTATAATATATTTATATTATAGTCCATGTATAAACACATATAATTATTTCTTTCCAATAATTATACAAGTATCGTTCATGTATTTCCTATGTATGTCTATCTCTATATGTACATACAATTACATGTTCCGAACGATATTTATTAACTTGTTTATGTTTATCATGCATTTATTCGTACTAATCTATGCACACAATTATAAATATAGTCCAACGATCCAACATATATTTAAGTATGCTCCATGATAACATAAGAACTTTTATCCTTATGTATGTACATATATTTTTAGACTAACTTGACAGTGTGCTTTCAAGATTTACATGCATATACATACATATACTTTATGTATAATATTAGGGTTTTTAACATGATCTTATTAGTATACATTTCCAGAACTTGATAAGTTATCAATATGTATATCTTTATATATATATATATATATATATATATATATATATATATATATATATATATATATATATGTATTGTCATGTTTTTAACCAATATCATAAACTATTTTTATGAACATACTCCATAATCATGCATACATATGATTCAATAATTCTCATTTTAACAAGTTTAACACTTTATGAACATACATTTATCAAGTTTTCCAAAACACACCTACATATATATATCTATATATCATGATTCCTTCATATATGTATCCATGTTCAAACCTTTTTATCTAATGTTAATCATGCTTTTAACATCTACAACTATCATTATGGTATCAAAACAACAACATATACACTTATACCTACAATTTTCGGCTACACACATATATACACATTGTCACACCCCGAAAACGACGATTCGCAGCGGAAACGAGACGTAAGCATGGTGGTCACATAAGTTGGAGCCCAATGATAATAAGCAAACACATTTAATTTAAAACATCGGAAATGTTCAACGAGATAAAAGATAAGTCTTACAATTATCCAAACTTGAAAGCATTAAAATTTAAAACACGAGTTTTAATGATCCAACACACGAGGATCCAAAATAAAGTTTAAAATGTCCCAACAGAAATCCGATGCAAGCGTTTGCCCAAAAGCCCGTTTTCATAACCGCGCGAGAGCATCTAAGTACCTGAAAAACATGCTTAAAAACATCAACATAAAGTTGAGCGAGTTTCACGGGTTTAACGATAACATAAACGAATTTAACGAACTATCAAGTAACTTGGACAAACATGTGATATGTCATAAGCTTGCAAGGAATACAACATGATGACAGTACCTAGAGCTTATAATCAAACCGAGACACGAATACAACATATCCCCACGAATCCTTTCAAAATATATTCTCTCGTACGAACGACCGATCAGCGCTACTGATCACGAGAGTGGGCAGTCAGTCCCAAATAGATCTATCAACACACCTTGCGGCCTACACGAGGCTAATGATTATAACGGCGGGGCTATTCATGAACGACATATATGAACACATAACGAAAGCCCTTACTCGAGACCATCAAACGAACACATAACGTAAGTCCAGTATCATGATAAACGAACGAAAGCATGTTCTTCCCCCATAGTTTATAAAGCAACAAAATAGTTTAAAAAGGGGCCGTGAAAACTCACCTTGATAACGAACGGCGGAAAAACGAGTGTTAGCAAAAATACGCCCACGAACGCTAACGGTGCCCTAAACATGAGGGGTACATTACTAATTGAAACTCACGTCTTACTAGCAAGTTGTTCACCCAACCTACTTAGACTTGTAATATTTTTAAGAAAATATTTATTTGAACGACCCGTTGGTGACTTCGACACGCGGTTATGTTTTTAACGAAAAATGGTGTATCATACACACATACGAAGACTTCAAGTGTTATTACCTAACAACGATCAACATGAAAGTATGAAACTAGTAACATATATATATCTACTCATACATATGCTTATGAGTTCTAAATCACATGTGAAAACACTAAAATCACAATATTTGCACATAAGCACTTTTCAAGCAAAACGACTAACTTTTAAGGAACAAACTTCCAAATTTCTAACGCATGAGTTCATATAACATCATATATCATCAAAATATACTTAATAAAATATATTTCATCAAACAAAACAATCTTTCATTATTTTGACATAAAGTAACTATACATGGCAATTTCTAGCACATATGCGATAACCGAAACATCATACCACATAAGTAAACACATGGGTCATAACACTAACTCATCATATACATTATTAGCTGAAAATATGTCATAAAATAAGTTTAATTTGCTGTTAGAAATCAGACCTAACTAGCATTCATTTTTCAAGGCGAAAAACACCGATTTTACGACTAGTCATGTCTAAAATGTTATCCAAAAGCATCAAAACACCAAGGATCATATAATTTATTAAAAATATGGATTTTTAACATAAAATATAATCTTTTTACAGCCATATAATCAGACCTAACTTATCCATCATTTTACATGTAATAATCCATCATTTAAGCACCCTTTTTGTAACAAATCATGGTCAAAACTCTAGCTAATCATCACAACATAAAATACCCTTTTAGAGCTGATCATTATACATAAAATACATCATATTTATCACCTTATTTCCAGATTTCAAATAATCCTAACAATTCATGTACAAACCTAGCTTTTATCATGCTTTTTAAACCACAATCTTTAGTAACAAGCATCCAAACGTAGGGGTTTAAGATCCATACATAAAATAACAAGTTTTTATGTAATAATACACTTTATTTTTCTGTTTTAACTTGGTCATAATAAAATATTTGTTTGCATGCAAGAATCTAACATTATTCATCATCATTTTGCAAGATATGAACACATAAACACACATTCATTCACATGACTACATGCATGCATATATAAATACTAAAACCCTTTTATAAAAACTCTTATTTGCTGAATTTTAATGGTTCATAAAAAGTCTTTTAGTTGGTGATGAACAACTCTTGCAAAGATCACTATTTTTATCAAAGAAAAAGAAAGAAACGAAAGAAATATGAGGTTCATACCTCTTGAACTAAATCAAGGGAGATACTAGAACAAATAGAAGATGATGGATGATGATTTCTTGAATACTTTCTCCAACTATGTCCACCAAACTTGCAAGAACTTGCAAAATCTCCACCAAAAAGCAAGGTTTCAAAGTTGAAAATGATGAACACCTTGAGAGAACTCTTGCAAATTCAAAGATGAATTTTTGTGTGATATGAAGGAGGTGGGGTGGAGGGGGACGATTTCTAAGAGGGTGGGGGAGAGTGGATTGGTTGATTTTGAGAGGTGAGTAATAATGAGGGAGATGGAGTGTGGTGTTGGAAATATGTGTAAGTGAATAAAATGATTAATATTTTTGTGGGAAAAGAGGGAGTGGGACCCACACTTGGCTGATTTATGGGGGAGAGAAAAGATGTCATTTTTTTATTTTATAAACCTCTACACACATGTAGGTGATCTTTTATAAAAACCACTACACTTTTATAAAATTCTACCACTTTAAACATGATTTTTCATCAAAATAAAAATATATAAAATATCCACTAATTATTTGCTATCATAATTAGTAAAAATAATAATTTTTACTAACAGTTCATTTTAACTCATCCGGTACGCGATTGTACCGGGTAAAACGCAACGAAAATCGCCAAAAGCGATATTTAACACATAACACATAAATTTCACACATAATCCAATAATATAGACCAGTTTATATAATTTTCATCAAAACTGATATTTTTAAGGTTAACCGGGTCGTCACCAACGTTAAATACGGACATTTTACCGATACGCGGTATCGAAATTTCTGAAATTTCACGAAATGCAAACCTATGCATACGAAGGGCTTTGCTAGACTTTATAATAACCTAATTGACTGAAATTAAGTCTAAGACACACACAATTAAATTGCAAACGCGTTCTAAGGTTTAACGGTAAATAACCTGAAAATTGCCGGATGTCACACACATTTACACACATCTTTTTAGTTTATCAATTCTTAATTTAGCATCATGAATTCAAATCAACACATATTTCATAAATATGTTAAGATAATAACTTATGTATAAAAACTTATCATTTTCGAATTTCATACATCTTTTTATATAAAATCTAGCTTTTAAATCATAAAAATGTTAAACTTTATAAACTCTTTAGCTTTTTAAACCTCCTTTAATTTTGGATGAACAACATGCTTACTTTAAGGAAGTAAAGAAAACATAAAAGATGGATGATGGTTTCGTACCACTAGACAAGCTAGGTGAAGAAAAACGTATGGAAGACACTAGGTGCTCGTGTTGTTATCAAGTCCCGACTCCTAGACTCCAAACCTTCCTTGAATCTTCAACTCTAACTCAAACTTCTCTAGGGTTTTTGTTCTTGAAATTGAAAGATACAAAGTGTTTGTGTGTGTGTGTGTGTGCATGTGTGAGCCGTATATGTATATACATATGGTTTGGTGAGAGGTTGAGTGTGTAAGTGGGTGCATTAAATGTGATGGAACTTGATGTTGGTGTGGTCTATACTCAAAGAGGCATGGCCTTCTATGACATGGGTATGAGAGTGGTGAGGTGGTGTTAAGAGGGTGGCGCCCTCTATTCTCGGCCGAAGTGGGGGAGAAGGGATGGGGGTTGGGTGTTGCATTCAACCTAATCATGGCAAGGGATGGGTGACTTGATGGTTTGACCCTTGCTTGCACACTTGGTTAATAGGGTATGGGCTTATGACAACCATGATGGTGGTAAGCATGGTGGAGTGGGTGTGTGGGTGGTCCCACACATGCTTGGCCGAAATGGGGTAGTAGGGTGGGGGTTGGGTCTTGTCACATCTCATAATTACAATCCAAGTCTTAGTTAGATAGGTTCTTTGGTGGTGTCAACCTTCTAGGTGATCGCGTGATCTAATACCCGGTGTAGGACTTTTTATGATCAAATATCCTTATGTATTTTTGTGTATTTTGACTTGTTTATTAGTTTACTAGTTGATTCCGACCTAGTCATTACTTTAACTAAATCACACGTGTTTTACACATAAAATAACATAGCGACATGTAACAATTATTTATATGTCAACTTTCAAGAGTTTAGTCACCAATATTTGTGTTTTTAAGTTAAAGCGTCTCCCTAGACTTTTACTAGAATAACATCCTTGTTAATCACCAACGATCGTACTTTACGGGTTATTACTGCTTATTTCCCTAGTAATTCATAAAGATTACTATTTTGATATAAGTTTCTTTGCTAGACTCCTTGACTTTACTTAGTCAAAATAATACTTCAGGAAAATATATGATTTGAACATGCATTTATGTAATATGGATATTCACCTGAATTACTGGGTGTCACACTCCTGTCCCTTCATTCAAGTCCTTCAACTTTGGTAGCTTATCAAAGTATTTATCGATCCAATTAGTGTTGTCAAGGTCTTTGCCAAGATCAAGTTTCTTTCCTTTGTTGAATTCCTTAGCTTTCTTAAGTTGGTAGTCCAGATTAGTATCGATGAATTGTGCAATTTCAAAGGGATCATTCGATAAGCATTCATTTCCTCCGATGTTGTAGGTTACTGATTGTTTTCCAACACGAAGTGTTAAGATTCCTTCATTCATGTCAATGATGGCTCTGACGGTAGCTAAAAATGGGCGACCTAAAATCAAGGGTATTGAATAATCGGGTCCCATTTCCAGTACCATGAAATCGGCGGGGAAGATAAACTTGCCGACTTTTACTAGTAAGTTTTCAATGACTCCAATAGGTGACTTAATTGATCCATCCGCGAGTTCGATAATTGCATTAACAGGTCGCGGGTTTCCAATTTGGAGTCTTTGGAACATGTTATATGGCATAACGTTCACGCTTGCTCCTAGATCAGCTAGTGCAAAAGTGATCGGTAGTGGTCCGATAGAGCATGGTAGAGAGAATTTTCCAGGATCTGAAAGTTTCTTTGGAAGGTACCTTTCAATGAGACGACACAATGGTTAGTCCTCTTTACTGCTTCCTCCATGTTTCTCTTGTTTGTAAGGAAATCCTTCAAGAAACGTCCATACTTAGGCATTTGTTGTATGATATCTAGAAAAGGAAGATTGACATGGATTTGACTCAAAAGCTCGATGAATTTTTCATATTGTTCGTCAGTCTTCTGCTTTACCAACCTTCCTGGATATGGTATATGAGAGTGGAATGCTCTTTTTGTTGGAGCTTTCGGAGGGAGATCCATCGGAGGAGGAGGAATCACATTTGATTGTGATCCTTGAGTGGTTGTTTCTGTGATATGTGGACGAAGTGGTACTCCGGTGAATATTTCTCTCCTTGGTGATTGAACTTCTTCTCCTGGCATTGGTGGCTCTGGATAGACTTTGCTATTTCTAAGAGTGATAGCACTCACGTTAGCTTTTGGATTGGTTTCAGTGTTACTCGGGAGACATACTGGTTGTCTTTCGGATAATAGTTTTGCAATTTGCCCGAATTGCGTTTCAATGGCTTGAAGTGTTGCTTTTTGTGTCTGGAACTCAGCTTCATGAAGACTAAACTGTTCCTCATATTGTTTGTGACGGGAGTCCGCTAGAAGTGCTTGACTTTTAGTTATAGAGATCAACTTAGTTACCGCTTCCTCTAGGCTTAACCCATTAATTGGCTTGTTAGCTCCTTGAAATTGTTGACGAGACTGATAGTTCTGGGATTGTATTTGTTGAAACTGTTGTTGTTATCCGAAGCCAGTTTGTCCCTGATTGTTATTATCCCTCTGGCTGAAATTCGGATGGTTCCTCCATCCAGGGTTGTAAGTATTGCTGTAGGGGTTGTTCTGCGGGCAGTTTGTTCCGATAAAGTCAACCTGCTCAGCATCAATAGTGATGCTTTTCACTTCTTCAGTAGTTTCAGGGGTTGCTTTGCCCTTGTTAAGTTGATCGAGTCGAGTGGTGAGGGCATCTACTTGAGCAGAAAGTGAAGTGACAGTATCGACAGAGTGAACTCCTTGCCTTGCTCCCCTGTTACTCCTTGGATTGTACCATTGATAGCTATTCATTGCTATTTCCTCAATTAGGTTGTATACTTCTTGTGGCCTCTTGTTTCTAAAAATACCACCTGCAGTAGCGTCAAGTGTCTGACGAGGTTGTGCAACCCATTGTAGAATGATGATACTTGTAACTAAACCTCTAACCCATGATGATGACATTTATCCTTAAAGCGTTCCCATGCCTCATATAGTGATTCACCATCATCCTGAGTGAAAGTGGTGATATCATTTCTTAGTTTAGCAGTTTTAGCTGACGGGAAGTATTTCGATAGGAATTTCAAGCAAATATTGTCCCATGTAGTGATTGACCCAGTAGGAAGATAATTTAGCCATGTCTTAGCTCGTTCCCTTAAATAGAAGGGAAACATTCGGAGGCGAATTGCGTCATTCGAAACTCCGTTCAGTTTGAAAGTGTCACAAATTTCGAGGAAATTTGCAATGTGGGCATGTGGATCTTCATCGGGTAATCCATGGAAAGTGCATGATGACTGTAACATGTGGATAACATGAGACTTGATCTCAAAGTTGTTAGCGTCAACCGTTGGCTTTGTGATGCTAGACCCCAAAGCTTCAGTGACGGTCTTGCGAAATCGAAAATAGTGCATTTTTCAACTGCCATTTTTCTAGCACCGTTTTCTCGTATTCGACGGTGAAAGAATCTTTCGGGCTCTGCTAAAGGTCGATATAAACCAGTAGTGGAGTTGTGGATCATACACTACCTGCAACAAAATGTAAGAGGAAAACAGATGGAAGATGATAAGGCTATTCCGTTAAGTCGAATTTTTCTTGAAATCACCGTGTCCCCGGCAACGGCGCCAAAAACTTGATGGGTGAATTTTGATGTAGTTAAATATTCTATAATAATATTTAGAGATTATGGTTTCATGAGATCAGGTTTTAAATTTAAAAAATGATAATTACTTTAACTTAAAACACACACAATAGGCAAGTATACCTATCGCAGCGTAATATAGTCTAGGTAAGAACCAAGTATCGAACCAATGGACACAGTCGAGTTCCAATACTCAACTTTTGTTATCGTCTAGCCGGATTAATTGATAAGTGGGTTTTTGTAGAAATAAAGACTGATGGCTACAAAATCCTCTAAGTACAAACGCTGCTGATCTCAGAGTCTGCTGCTGACCAACAAACTGCTGCGGACAAGCTTACCTGCAGCGGATACTTGTTCTTCTGCTGAAGAACAAATCTGCTGCGGATAGCCTTATTTGCTGAAGACCAAAGTTGTTGCGGATAGGCTTCTCAGCAGCATCAACACTTGATGCTGCTGATAGGCAAATCATCAGCAGCTTTGGATGGTCACATCTTGCTGCTGACAGCCCTGTGCCTTGAAGTTAAATCGTTGCAGCTGACTATTCATGCCAAGCGTTACTGACAACTTTCTGCAAAAGCAACTGACACACTCAAAGCAGAAGGAACCTCAATGGCACAACCAATGACGGACAACAATGCTCTTCTCCAAGCCTGCAAGTAATAATGCATAAAGAAGACGCTTCAATAAAGTTAGCTAGCTTAGACTACACTTGTAATAGTTAGCTATATACAACAGATCAACGGTCTGTGTTAGATCTGATCCTTAGAATCAAGGGTCTGTCTTGATTTTAAGTGAGTATAAATACAGTGTAAACACTTCATTGTATAAGTGCTTTTTGATTGAGTTTTCATTTGTAATCGTTTATTTGCAAAAGCTTAATACAACAGTGTTCTTATAAGTATTCTTTCTGTTTACTCGATTATACTTGTGTAGTTGTTATTATTTCCGCCAATTTCAACTAAGAACAGAACCATCTTGTACTTTCACGATCCTACAATATATATATTTTATTTATCTTATTTTTAACACGTATCAATTCAAAATTTTCAACCTTGTATTTGCATATCATTTCTCTATCTTATATATATATATAACACATGTAGGCGTACTTATATATATGTACGTATATAACTACTTTGTTATAATAAATATGTATATCAAGATAAAGCATGTGAGTTTTAACCTTGTAACTATATCTTTTATTTTATCATTTGCAAACATACCTTTTGATTATACTAAATAAGGCAAATATACAACTCTTGATAATATATAAAACTTATACATCTTAAATCACGTTTATTTTTTTTATCTACGAAACAAAAGATGTATATTTATTTTTAAATGAAATACATAATTCTCTCATTTAAAAGAAATATAAATTTATTTAAATTAACGTCTTGGAAACATAATTTAGGAGAAAAGATGTTTTATTAATTTCATTAATTTATATTTATATGTATTAGAGTGTACGTGGCTAGTACGCAGGAGGGTACTTCTCTGTGTTATATATATATATATATATATATAAAAGATAAAACTTCTCTTAGGGTTCGTATGGAGAAGAAGGTTAACCGGACCAGTGAGTTAAAACTTCTCTGTTTCTGTTTAAAACCAAGTTCAAGCATGTAATCTACTCGTTAAACACCTTTTCCCTTACCAACAAGGTCACGGGTTCTAACCCCGTGATCGAGTTTTCTTTTTCCTTTCCTTATTTTTGGTTTTGCTTCCATTTATTCACACACATGTATATATTTATAAATCTATTATTATTAAGTTAGGTTAATAAACAAATTCTTTTATAGATATATTTTTTTTCTTTCCTCTCAAAGATTTATAATTATTATTTTATAAAAGGGGGGGGGGTATTATTACTTATGATAAATAAAGGTTTTTAGTGTCATGTGTCACCTCCATATTCATTCTCATCATTTTTGTTGATTTGGATTCCAGTTTTGGGTTTTAGGGTTTTTGAGCAGATCTGAGTTATAAAAAGTTCGCTACTTTTTCATCCAAAAATCCTCAAATCCGAGTTTGTTATCACTTCATTTGGTGTTTGGAAGGCTAAGGGTTTGTTAGATGATGTTTTCGAAGCTTTTGGAAGCATTAATTTCTCAGATCCATCACTTTTCGAGCATTCTCCTCAAGATCCGTCAAGAACACTGCTGTACTGAACAAGTACGCAGAATCATCTTTTCTGCGTATTTGCTAAGTACGCATGGGTTAGCCCTGCGTACTTAGTAAGTACGCATGAGAAGTGACCTGCGTACTTAGATAAGTACGCAAGAGCATTTCTCTGCGCACTTAGCAAGTACGCATGAGTACTTGTCTTTGCGAACTTACTAAATACGCAGCAACACCCTACATATGCGTATTTACTAAGTACGCATGGACTAGCCTTTGGGATTCAAAAATAAAAAAAAGTTTTTTGGCGGGAAAACTTTTCTTGGCCAAAATTTTGTGTGATTATATGTACGCGTGTTTCGGCCCATTCTTGAGAAGATAGTAATTTTGGTTTTGCCGGACCAGAATTTGTATACGATGTGGCTTGGCGAAACACGAACGAGATTTTTGTTGGATGATACCACTTGTCATACATTGTTTAAGGGTCCATACCTGAAAATGTAGGCTACGAGTATCCGGGATACTTATTTAATAGGGTATGAATGCTAAACTAATGGGAGCAATTGGGTCGTCATCGGCTAAAGGTCTCGTTCTATTTGTGAAGACTGAAGAATGAAGACTGAAGACGATGAAGATCCCGAGCTGTTGTCAAGGGGGAGTTTGTTGATGCACTTTCCTATGACAACACTCTAGATAGAGTCTTAGTTTGTATTTCATTTGTCTGTAATTTGTCTTTGTATGTAAGAGTCGTTATGCAATAGTTTATCGAGTTGTATTTACTTTTACATAATGTTTGTTGTTTTTCTGCTAAGTGTTTTGCGCACTTACATGTGCGCAGGAGAAAGCTCCTGCGTACTTAGCAAGTACGCAAGAACACCTCTGCGTACTTGTTAAGTACGCAAGAGCAATTGGTCCTGCGCACTTGCTAAGTGCGCAGGCATCAGGTTTGTATAAATAGGATAGGTTCACAGAAGCTAAGTACGCAGAAACCATTTTGTTCAGACGAACTCAGTTCTGCTAAGTACGCAGCTTGTATTCTCTCTGTAACCGTCGAGTGTTTATAATAGAAAGAACATTTATTGTGACTCTCGTGTTTGGTTTACTTTGTTTTGTAAGACTCTCCACCTAGTCACGGGTATTCCGCAACCCGGTCCGACTAGTAGACCACTTGCATGTGACGATCCGACACACACGAAGGGACCTACAAAATCTAAAGCTAAACCATCAGTTTCAAGAAAGGTAACGCAACCTGCTGTACCTCGTGTATCTACCTCTGGTAGTACACGTACTGGTGAGAAACCTGTGGCAAGACTTTCAAAGCCAAAGAGAAGAAGAAGGAACAAGAGGTTGAGAAAGCTAGAACAGCTGACTTCAGTTCAATCAGGTGAAGCTTCCACTAGTTCACCTGCTGTTGTTGAACCAAAGTCTCCTGTTCCAGTTAAGAAACAGAAGAGATCCTGGACTGCCAAATCCAAAAACTTCTCAATCTCCTAGTCCTAATTCTTTGAAAGAATCATCCGTTGTGAACAGTCATCACGACTGTGAGTTAAAGGAAGTAGTTTATTTTGAAAAGGATGGACGACCCAAGACCACAATGGCTTGGGTCTCCAAATCTAACTAATTCCTTTGTTACTCGTGTAGGGACGTCCGAAGGGTACTATCTCTAACCGCTGGTATGTAGATAGTGGATGCTCCCGGCACATGACAGGGAACATGGCCTTGCTTCAAGACGTGAAACCATTCAGAGGCGGCTATGTGGCCTTTGCTGGAGAAAAAGGCGGAAGTATCACTTGTCAAGGCGTGGTTTCGAACGGTTGTGTCAGCTTTGACAATGTCAACTTTTGCGAGCAGCTGAAGCATAACCTGTTGAGTGTCTCCCAAATGTGTGACAAGGAGTACTCGGTGATGTTTGACAAGTCAGAATGCCTGATTCTCAAACCTGGTTTTGAAGTTCCCGAAGATTGGATCCTGATGAGAGCGCCAAGAACAAACGACGCCTATCAGATCGATATTAGCGTGGCAACAACCACCTCATCAGTTGCTACTTGCTTGCTTACAAAAGTAACAGAGCTTGACTCTATCTTGTGGCATAGGAAACTCGGACATATTTCGTATCGTAAAATAAACCATCTTATCCGAAACGGTTTGGTAACCGGGGTTCCTAAGCTGAGATTTACCGTTGCAGATGACTGTATGCCTTGTAAAAAGGGCAAACAGCAACGGAAGTCTCACAAGCCCAAGCTCCAAAACTCTATTGATACCTCTTTGGAGCTATTGCACATGGATCTGTTTGGCCCCATAAGTATCAGGAGTATTGGAGGTCAGTCATTCTGTCTGGTTGTAACTGATGACTTCTCACTTTTTCTTGGGTGCACTTTTTAGGTACTAAAGACGAGACTGCTGATATTCTTCAATACTTGATCCTAAGCTTGGAATCTCTTTACAAGCTGAAAGTTAGAAGGATAAGGAGCGACAACGGAACTGAGTTCAAGAATAATTTGATGGAGCTTTTCTGTCTAAAGAAAGGGACCCGTCATGAATTCAGCGCGCCGTACACGCCTCAGCAGAATGGAGTTGCTGAACGGAAGAACAGAACACTGATTGAGACTGCAAGGACTATGCTGTCGGATGCAAAGCTTCCTGTCACTTTCTGGGCAGAAGCAGTTAATACAGCTTGTCACGTCTTAAACAGAGTTCTGGTTGTGAAGAGACACAACAAGACTTGTTACTAGTTGATCAACAATCGACTTCCCAATCTTGATTACCTTTTGGTAGTCCCTGTTCCTTGTTGCTATAGTACAAAGACCGCTAGTCTAAGTTTCATGCAAAAGCGATGGAAGGCAACTTCTTAGGATACGTTGCCAACTCGCCTTGCAAGAGAGTGTACAACATAGGAACTCGTACTGTCGAGGAATGGTTTGAAGTGGATTGCAGTAAACACAACATTCCACCCGAACCAACAGGTCCAACTTGGGGTTTTGATTATGATGCGCTATTCAAGTCATTCAATCTTCCTGATCTATCTGCAGTTAACGCCGAAAATGTTTATGAATTATTGGGTGGCGGCGATGACTCCAGCTTCTCTACTCGTGCTACTGTACCGATTGTAACTCCTGATTCCAATGCTGCATCTGCATCTGGAACTCATGACAGTGATAACAGTGAAGATGTTCTTGCTGTTGTAGATGACGCTCAAGCCAATCCTAACACAACTGTAGGAAATGAAGCTCCAGCTGATCCAATTAACATTGAATCTTCTTCCTCTGGAACACAAGAAATGGGGGAGTTAAGCACGAATCTTGATCCAGAAATTCAAGAACCAATGGTACCGGAGACGAGAGTGCATAGGAATCATCCAATCGACAACATTATTGGTGATCCTTATGCCGGTGTTCAGACTCGTCATCGAACCATCACTGAGAACACCAGTCTTTACACAGAGATACTTGACACTGGTGTCGTGGAAACATGTCTACATGTTGCATTCGTGTCCCAGTTAGAGCCGAAGAATGTGAAGGAGGCTCTCATTGATAACTGCTGGATTGAGGCGATGCAAGATGAATTGTCTCAATTCCAAAAGTTGCACGTGTGGGATTTGGTTGACTTGCCAAAAGGCTTTCAGCCAATTGGAACCAGATGGGTGTTCAAATGCAAGATGGATGATCGTCATGTCGTTGTGAAGAACAAAGCAAGATTGGTTGTTCAGGGTTTTTATCAGCAAGAGGGCTTGGATTACACGGAAGTATATGCCCCAGTTGCTAGAATTGAGGCCATTCGACTGTTCTTGGCTTATGCCACATATGTCGGCTTCAAGGTCTATCAACTTGATGTGAAGAGTGCTTTCCTTTATGGTAAAGTTCATGAAGAGGTCTATGTCACTCAACCTCCCGGCTTTGAAGATCCGCATAATATCAATAAAGTGTATAAGCTCGACAAAGCACTTTATGGTCTTCATCAAGCACCGCGGGCATGGTATGAGACATTATCTAAGCATTTACTGTCTAATGGTTTCGACCGTGGACAGATTGACTCGACTCTCTTCATTAGGAAAGCAGGAGGTGACAATCTTCTTGTACAAGTATACGTCGATGACATTATTTTTGGATCTACCAATGAAGGGATGTGTAGGGAATTCGAAAAGGTGATGAAGTCCAAGTTCGAAATGAGTAACATGGGTGAATTGTCATTCTTCCTGGGTCTGCAAGTCAGTCAAAGAGAGGATGGCATTTATCTACATCAAACAAAGTATATGCAGGACATCTTGTCATAATACAAGATGAATGATAGCAGTACTTATGGCACACCTATCCCAGTCAATCATGGTCTGCATCCTGACAAAGATGGAAAGGATGTAGACAGCAGATTGTACCGTGGGATGATCGGATCACTTATGTATCTCACAGCTTCAAGACCCGATATAATGTTTGCTGTGTGCTTGTGCTCAAGGTTTCAGTCTCAACCGAAGGAGTCACATATGATAGCCGTGAAGAGGATTTTCAGATATCTGAAAGGGAAACCCCGATTAGGTCTTTGGTACTCTAAGCAGCAGTCATTCGACTTAAAAGCCTACACTGATTTAGATTATGGCGGTTGTAACCTTGATAGAAAGTCAACTTCTGGTGGATGTCAATTCTTAGGAGACAGACTGGTCTCCTGGCAGTGCAAGAAGTAGTCAACGGTTTCTGTCTCAACTTGTGAAGCAGAATACATTGCTGCGGCGAGCGGTTGTTCTCAGATATTGTGGATTCAACAGCAATTGAGAGACTACAGATTAAACTTCACTAGAACTCCTTTATTCATTGACAACAATGCCACCATGTCCATCACAAATAACCCGGTGAAACATTCCAATACTAAACATATAGAGATTCGCCATCATTTCATCCGTGATTGTGTTGAAAAGCACTTAATTGAACTTGTAAAAGTTCACACGGATGACAATCTTGCTGACCTTTTCACAAAGACATTTGATCGATCCCGTTTTGAGCATCTTGTCAACTTGATAAGAATGTTCAATCCTGAGTGAAAATTAATTTTTCTTAACTCAATTCAATTCATGGAAGTTAAACTTTATTTCCCTTAAATTTTCTGTATAGTTCTTTTAATTTTCAAAATATTTTACAAAATCAAAAACAAAATAGAAAATGGAGAAAATTTCAAAGTTAACTTAAGAAAAGAGGAAATGATAGTACATTAGAAATGATCTAAACGTCACAAACTGCTCATATGGGAAATGATTGCGTCATGCTTACTTAATTGTTTAAATTATTGTGTTTTTAGTCTGCTTATTTACAAGTAATTTAAATTGTCAGTAGGCTGTATGCGTCTTTGAATCACTAGTAGTGTGGAAACTAAATCTAAATTACAACCGTGATTTGAACCCATGTTTGCAAGTGTGTGCGCGTAAAAGAATAGGAAAGATCATTATCAGATAAAGGATGTTAGATTTTGTCAATAATTTTCTTTTGAGGTCAGTTTCGGGTTATATCGTTAGCACAATTAATACGGTTCCTCTCATTGCCCATACTCACAAGCATGCAAGGAGAGATTGAATCAAGACATGTCTCTACATTAACCGTTGAGCATGTATTCACCCTTGAATCACTCCTGATTCATTGAAATCAAATCCAGATAAAAGTTGGATCCCCTTACCTTAAAACTCAAACACCATATATATTATCCTGAATCATCATACCAATATTCAATGAAGAAAATCAAATGAATCCAAGACAAATGAATCACTCGATTCTGAATCTTATGATTCCTGATAATCCTTATGGATTCTGCTTGATTTTTTCTATGCTAATAGATGTAACTTCATTCTGAAAATTTAGAAAATCATTGGGAAAATCTTAGATGCCTTGAGATAGTGCAATTTACATTATTGTAGCATATCAGTGGGGTACACGTTGTATATCTTATTATTAATACCTTAACACACAAGAACGTGATACAAAGATGCTTATAGTTTCAAATCTTATAATATTGTCAACTTGAATTACTTGTTTATGCGCTTATTACGTATGAATAAATAGTAATCCATGACATGATCCCATATTCTTTGATGTTTATTTTATATCGTTTTTGCTAAAAGATAGCCTGATATGATCCTCTGCTCATGACTTTGATCAAAAATAGTTTGTGAGAATACTTGTATATTTCTATTAGAAAAGATCAAAAAGATTTTAAGTTTATGCATAGTTCAATTTTATTCAGAAAAGCAAAAATTTTGTATTTAACCTTCCTGAACTGTATTTGAATCCTCTTAATTGAATATTTTTAACTTGTTCGTTATTTGACTTGAAAAACTTCATAAATTTGAGTTGAAAGTTTGCGCACTTAAGGGTTTGTGCGTACTTGTAAGTGCGCATGAAGTAAGCCCTGCGTACTTAATAAGTACGCAAGAGTTAAATCGTGCACACTTGTAAGTACGCAAGAGTTAATTATTGCGCACTTGTAAGTACACATGAGTTAAATCGTGCGCACTTGTTAAGTACGCATGGCCTTTTAGTGTTGAGTATAAAAGGGGGAGTTAGAAATTTTCTGAGTTTTTCATCACATTCAAATGGACTCTTTCCCTCTGCAAACTTACTCAAAAATTTGTGTGACCCAATCCGATTTTTCGTCCCACTACAAGTTTCATCATCTCATAACATCGATTTGGTGAGATTTTAGGCTTAATCCATCCACGAATTCGTGACATTGGACCGTTTCATTGACTAAGAAAATCTAGGTTCAATCCGTGATTTTTAGGGCAAATTGTGGGTTGTTTGGGTAATCTCTTATCATTAAAACATGATTAGATCACATAATCGTCCCTTAATCGTCCTTTTTAGTCTTTGATTTTGACCTTGTGCATGAAGTTGAATCGACAGTGGTTCGGTCGAACATTTTTAGGTCAAAATTGGTCATGTGTAGTAGTATTTGGTGTTGTTGTTGGTCCCTTAGGTTAGAATCATTGATTCCGACCTAGTGGTGACCCAATACACACCAATTTTTGAACATTGGTTGAATTTCAAACTTCTGAATTTTTCCACCAAGTCCGTTTCCTGCGCACTTAATAAGTACACAAGAAGCACTTCATGCGTACTTGTTAAGTACGCAGGAGGAAACTCCTGCGTACTTGCTAAGTACGCAGGACCAACACTTGGCAAAAATTCCTAAGTCTGAAATTCAGTTCAAAGAGTAACTGCTATACTAAGTCATGTTTATCCACTTCCAATGATACGTGTTGTTCTGATTCTGTTTTCTGTGTGTTTTTGCAGATCATGGCTAAGGCGTTTACTAACGAATTCAACCTGTTAGCTAACACTGAACCAGAGTGGAAGGGTGCAGCATTGTAGTACAGAGATATAGTTGATTTCTTGAACCGTTCAAGAATCAGCTACGCCATTTCTGCTGACCCGATCGTGTCAAGACCCTACCTCGAGCAGTTTTGGGAAACTGCGGAGCACGACTGCACGGTAACCCCCAACGTAATAAGGGCTACCGTTGCTGATCATGCTATTGCTTTTTCTGAAGATACTATAAGAATGGTCATTCAATTCAGAGATCTCACGACCGACCCGACAACCTATCCAGACTACTTTGTGGACGACTGTTGGAGACAAAGAATGGGCTATGTCGGTGCGAGGGACTATGCTTCATACAAGAAGATGTGGGTGTTAGACCAATGGAGATACTTCGCCCACGTCATGATCATGTGCATCTCATCAAGGAAAGCTGGGAAAGATGCCATGGGTCATGACCTTGCAGCAGCCATGGTCGGCCTTTCTCTCAATAAGGGCTACAACTTCTCCCGCTACATCTTCAAGGCCATCAATGACCAGATCAACACAGCGGAGAGGTTTCGGTTCTTGTTATACCCTCGGTTTGTGCAACTTCTGATTAATGACGCGTTGCCAAACCTTCCTGCTATAGGGGAGAGACTGCAAGTAAAGAGGGTGGACAAAAGAGTATTCGCCCAATTCCTAAAGCCAGGCAGTGTAGATCCTACCCCTGTGCATACAGAACTCTTTGGCCACCTCATCAATGAAGCATACATGGCCCCAGGTGACTGGAGATGGTACAGTCATGACTCGGAGCCTGAATTAAGTGAACACTCCGACGAACAACAGGAACAACAAGGGGAGGAAATGGAGAGTGATGATGGATCGTCTGATGATGGAGACGACGAAGGAGGAAATGATGGTGCTGAGGGATCCGACTCGGAAGCGACTGAGTCAGATTCTTCTGATTCCGATGATGCACCGTCGCAGGTACACCCACAGAGAACGGCTAAGGTAACCCTACCTGAGTCGTCCTCCAAGAGAAAGCGACAGTCCTCTAGCAGCGAATACGAGCCAGACTCTGACTCTGACGCTGCTATACAAAGACAAAGAAGAGAAAGCATTCACAAGAACATGGGCGATAGGCAACAACCTTCTATCCCCAGTGAGGTGGAGGCTCAGCAGCAAATACAAGTGTTAGCTGCTAGTCCTGATTCAGCCTCCACCCCACCTTCACAGCAGCTTTACCGTAGGAGGAGGCCGCAAGTGCAAAGTGAAGTGGCCGTCACTACAATCACAGAGGTGATTCCTGTGATAGTGACCCTCCCTACCACAACTACTCAGGTGGCGGTGACTACTCCAATCCTCACGGAGTCAGTCACCATCACCACTACCATTACCCCTACAACTCTTGTCACATCCTCAATCCCAACCACCACCACTGAGCCTTTACGTCAACCCTTCAACTATGGAGACTTCACACAAGGGTTTGACTTTGATACCATATTCTCCTCCCCTACTCATATTGCCGAGGCGTCCTCATCCAGACATCCTGATCCGAATAATGAAAGGGTAGATGTTCTGGAAACCCAAGTTGCTGAACTACAGGAGACTGTTCGGAAATCAAAGGAGGAGTCTGACGCTCAACAAGCACAGATCAATTCTTTGGTAGACGAAGTCAGAATCCTTCATAGCCAGAGAACTGGGACTGAGGAATGACTGAAGAATGTCTTGGCCCAGAACGATCTCCTAATCAAGACAAATGAAATGCTTCTGGGTCACGGGTCGTCCTTGGAGCTGAGGTTTGACACTCAAAGGAAGGAGCATGAGCTGATGGTCATGCTGATTGCTGATTTGACCAAGAAGCTTGATGCTCAGGGGGAGAAGGAGACAGAGAAAGAGAAAGAGAAAGAAAAGAGGACTACTGGTGATGAGGCGTGTCATCCGGTCGACTTGACTAAGGATGACGACAAGGACAAGGATCCCGAAGCCGGTCCTAGTGGAGGTGAGCACCAAGCTTTAGCAATCGTACCCATCTCTGCTGTTCCAACGGCTCAGGGGGAGTCGACTCATCAAGAGGGTGGTGATACCTCTAGTGGTGGTGGTGACAAAGGAAAGTCAGTGGCTGAAGTACTCAAGGACTTATCTGATGATGAGATCCTATATCTAGAGCCTGACTATTCCAAAGAAGCACAGATCGATGCTCTCTTCAATCTAGAAGAAGGAGAGATCGACTCTGGTGAAGATTGGGATGATGATGATGAAGATGTTGTGATCGAAATTCCCAAGGGTGACGGGGAAGGAGAGTACGAGTTAGAAGATGGAGAAATCTTTGAATTTCCATCCTTTGAAGCTCCGCTCGACACAGGTTCAATCGAGCAGGCTAGTAATGTAGAAGCCTCGACTGAAGCCTCCCCAGTTGACCCTGCACCTGTGGACCCAGAGGCACTGAAAGAAACAGACATGCATTCTACTTCATCAAAGGGTCCAGCTCCTGTGTGGCAAAATACGTCTATTATAGACAAACATGGAGCAACAGGGATGATCTTGGTTGTAAGGTTCGAGGAGGATAAGCAGTTGTTCGCTATCAAAAGATCTGGCGGGGTTCAATACTTGAAACCTAACAGTGAAGCGTTCAACTCCTTACCCAAATACGACCTTGTGAACCTAGCAAACCGAGAGCTGCTGGGTCATTCCAATCACGCAGTGGCGACGGGTTTGTGGGTGGTTCTGCAGCGGGAAGCAAGATCGGGGAAATTTGAGATGTTCAAGCCTCAAGTGCCCAAGAGAGTCAAGGATAAGCACGCTATACATCCTGTGACTAAGAAACACTTAAAGAAATTGGTATACAAGCCAGTTCGATGTGAAACTAAGATTCCCCTGAGCAAGTTATCTCAGGATATTCTTGGTGACATGTGGTACTGTACGTAGATCCAAAGACGGGCGAGGCTGTGATCATGGGTAAAGGACGTTCAGAGAGCGGGAACATAGTGCCAAAGGAACTGATCAGAATATTTGATGAAGTCTGCTTCATCAACTTTTCTGTGAAAGATCTAAAGGCACTAGCAGACAGGTACTGTGTCTACACCGATGAATGGACAAAGCTCCTTGCTTCTAAATATGACAAGGTGATTAAGTTCTGCCTTGATTACAAGAAGAAGATGGAAGCTAAAGATCAAGTGCTGTGAAGACTGAAGATGTGAAGACCGAATACTGATAATTATCCAGAACTGTTGTCAAGGGGGAGTTTGTTGAAGCACTTTCCTGTGACAAGCACTCTGGATAGATAAAGTCTTAGTATTAGGTTGTATTGTCTTGTTTGTAATTGTCTTTGTATGTAAGAGTCTTTATGTATTAGTTTATCGAGTTGTATTTACTTTTACATATTGAATGTTGCAAAATTCTCTAAGTGTTTTGCGCACTTGTAAGTGCGCAGGAGAAAGCTCATGCATACTTAGCAAGTACGCAAGAGTAACTCTGCGTACTTGCTAAGTACGCAAGAGCATTTTGTCGCAAGTGCGCAGGCATCAGGTCTTGTATAAATAGGATAGGTTGACAGAAGTTAAGTACGCAGGCATTATAGTAAATACGTAGATTGTAATCTCAATGCTTTTCTCTGTAACATTCAACTGTTTATAATACAAAGAACGTTTAAAGTGTTTTCTCTTGTCGGTTTACTTTGTTTAGTTTGACTCTCCACCTAGTCACGGGCATTCCGCACCCGGTCCGACTAGTAGACCCACTTGCATGTGACGATCCGCCACACCCGAGGGACCTACAGTTCTTATTTCAAGTGATGCATTCCATCGCTGGAGTCCAAAATGTCCTTCGACAGCCTTCCTATCAATCCTCTTCAAACTAAACCCACCATCATCATTCATACCTGACTTTGAGTATCAGACCTGAATCTTGCTATCAACTATACTCCTCAAACCGACAGTCAAAGTTCATTGAGAATCTAAACGTGGCCCCGAGGTTTTCTTGGGAACGCGAAGCTTAAATAAAGCTCAAGTACCCACATCTCTTTCCTGATTTAGTAGCCTCCACTAGTTGAATTTCAGGACGAAATTCCCTCAACTTGGGGATACTGTAACATACATAATTTTCTTGTGCCTTATTTATGCAATTATGACACTTTAATTTCATTTCTTGTTCAATACATGGTGTCACAACCATTACTAATTTCATGTGCAATAAATCCATAGTTTCAATTTTTGCAAATTACATATTATTTCCCTACTATATATACAAATAACATATGTATATATATAATACATAGTTATACTTAGCTATAAAAAACAAGTCAAAGATAAAGCTTATGAATTTTTATCATGTATTTATTTATAAAAAATAAATAAATAAATAAAACTCATGAGTTTTAATCATGTGTTTACATCTTCTTAAGTATCTACATATACCTATTTATGATTAAATATGTAAATATATATATATATATATATATATATATATATACATTCGACTTTGTTAACCATTTGTAATTTTATAAAAAGAATTTTTTCTTTATGTATTTATAATCAAGCAAATTATGAATAGATTTTTAGTTATGAAAACATTTTTTTACAAACAATTAAGATGATTTAAAATCAAATAAGTTAAGCCTTGGACCCTATTCAATAGCTTGAACCCCCACCTTTATATTTGATTGAACCCTTTCTTCTCCAGGTTTACGATTTTGACTTTTCAGAGTCAAAATCGAATCCCAAATCTCCCATAATCAACAAATTCAATCAAGAATCATTACCACATTCATCCCAAATCCGTTACCCCCTAAAACATGCACCGTCTGACAACTGTAATTGCCCATTAAACTTAGTAATTACAAGAAATCAAACCCCTCCCAATCGTTTTCTTTGAACTCGCGAATCCAGCCTAGAAATCCCGCAATCCACGACGGTTACGAACTATTATACGCATTTCTAACATTCAATAGTTTCCCATTCCACTTCATCATCGAAATCATCACCCGAAACCATCATCAACCCGTTCCTTCCTCTCTCGGGTCGCGTCGACAGGGAGGAGCACGAGTCAGCTCTTTCGACGATTCATGGGTCAATGGTCACACCCCAACCGACGGCGGAAACGTCGGGGCGAGACATGTAGACTGTTCATGAGCACAAGGTTGATTAGATTTCAATATTTTAATTATCAAATTTAACTTCAAATAATTCAACACAACCAAATTCAAACAAGTACATAAACGAAATACATAATAGTCTTTATTTAAATTTCACTACGTCCAAAGCCTATGTGTAGCATGCCTTGATCAAACTGACTCATTAGCACCTGAAACATGAATTAAATAAGGTCAACTAAAAAGTTGGTGAGCATACACAGGTTTGTATATGGATAGCATATAGATTATGAATAAACAAATCCTTACATAACATGATAAAATAAGGCATTTATGGAGAGCAGCTATTGTGTAACCAAAATACAATCAAACCTTTGTAACTAGCATGCAAATTGTGTTGTCGGTAACAATCACCCCAATCTGGGTGGGTTTGTCAGACACAATAGATCTATCATTGTTAACCGTCGGCTTGTATAGTTAATGATTGCACATGTAATTGCACACAAAGTAGTTAACACACCTAGTACTCAAACATAAAGCTCAAATTGCACACATGAATGTAAAGTGGATTTTTATTGGGTAGTTTGTGCAAATCATTGTATGAAATGTTCATGTTTCACCCCAAAAATGTAAAACAGCGAAAAAGGGGCTATGTAAAACTCACCTGTAATAGGTAACTTGGAAATCACACGCACAAGTTGTTGATGTACAAAAGTCTAGCTAACCACATGGTTAACCTAAGTTTGAAGGTATATGGATCAATGGTTTGTACATGCTTAATATGTAAATAAATAAACGAAAAACAAAGAATAAGACCGTTGGGACTTTAGGGTTTTGGAACGAGCGAACGGGGTTTTGGAACGAGCGAACGAAGGGAGGATACGAGTCTTAACAGTTATTTACGTGATAATATATAGACGAAATTAGGTGAAATATTGTTTCATAACTTTTATTTATAAAAGAGGTTTCTTTTGATGCCAATAAGTATTAATTGTAAAAACTGATATAATTGATGTCTCGGTAAAACGATTAGGCAAGAAAAATACTTGCTTGAGTTTGAAATAATGTTTATGTAAATCTTGATAAATAATTGTATTGCAATTTGAACAGGTGAAAGAATAAATAAACAATTTCATTTGTTTGTAAATAAATAAATGTATAAATACTTAGTGTCCTTTTTGCTTCTAAATAAATGAAGGAATAAATAATACATAGTTTTCTTTCATTTGAAATTGCATAATTTAATAATTGAATGAATAAATAAATGGGTATTAATAAATTGAGTAAATACATAATTAACTACATAAATAAATAAATAAATAAAACTTTTTATTTATTTTAGTTTGATTTTCATGCAAAAGAAGTGTTAAGAAAAATTATGATTTAATTTATTAGTAATAATGATTTGTAAAAGAAAAAGAATTAGTTTATAAAATCGAGTTTAAAATCATGTTTGTCATGCTTGAGAATAAATATATTAGTAACAAAATAAAGCACGCGTATAAATAATAATGTTCAAATGCCAGTCATTATACGTTTGTGCCAATTAGAAAAGTCAAATATAGTTATAGATATATTTATCCGAGAAGGATAATAATTGTAACTCTTGTTTATTAAAAAAAAAGAAAGGGTTTGTTTATAATAATAATTGTTCAAATATATATATATAAATATATATAGGCACACCCATAAAAAAAACTTAATGGTGTTAAGATTTATTTTCATATGTTTTGTTTATAAACAAAATGTGTATTTCCCGCTATTAATTTTATGAGAAAAATAGGTATGTGATTATATGTACATATATTTATATATGTGTGTGAGTGACAAGGTCTAACAACCAACAAGAATAAATAAATTAAAAAAAAATGAAAACAGGTATGACCGGGTTCGAACCCGCGACCTGTGCTAGAATGGTGGAGTGCTTTAACCATCGATCTGGGCTAAGGCCTTGCTTGAAATGAGAATGCCTAAACTCAAAACAAACACCCTCCCGTCCCCATCGTCTTCCCTAAACGCCCGACCCAAACCCTAACCTCCCAATCAACCCGTTCAAACCCACAATCGTTCCCGGATTCATGGGGCTTTTATTTTAACAATTACCACGAGTCAAATGGCACAAGAATTACCTTAAATAGTTGTGTGAAGAGGGCGAACGCTGGGTTTTGACAGGTACGGGTTCGTCGACTGATTCGTGCTGCAGGGACGAGATGAGTTGAGTTTTGAGTGTTCAGGAAGGACATAAAGGGTGTTGCAAAGGTGTGGAAGTGGTTTTGATTGATCAATTTTGTTTTAATCGCTCGATTTGATTTGGGTTTGTGGAGTACCGTTGTTGCCACAAATCACGCGTAAATTCGATGTTTGAGGATGAACTGGGTCTTGATTTAGGACTGAATACATGCGCAAATTATTAGGCGTGATTTTTGTGTTCTAAAACGCGTCTAAATTACTTGATTTGGCAATGATTTAGTCTCGGTTTGATTTATGGATAGTTAAACCATTTCAAATTATTTGAATCTTGATTCTGGCCGCAAAATTTGTCAAATTGGACCGTTACTGAAGTTTAGGAATGGACGAGAACCTTTACTCACACAAGGAAAGTCCGTATCAAGCGGATTGGATCGGTTTTGGTTGTTGGATTGCAAGGATTTGTCCCTGTTGACTTTTGAAAAGTCAAAATAGCTCAAGGATTCTTGAATGGGGTCAAATTTGGGATCAAAGGTTCAATTTCAAAATCATTTAGTTTCTTCATCATTTTATTTGTTTATAAAACTTTTTTTTTACTTACAAAAATTGAATTTATAAACCTTATAAGAAAAGAATTCTAATTACTACTTTATTCACAAGTATTTTATAAAGGAAACAAATTTTCATTTAATTTATAAATTGTATCATTTTTTTATTTAACATGAATAACAATATATATTACATATATTCATATATATATATATATATATATATAAAGATGTAATTTTTCGATAAAATCTAGCAGATTTATTTTTGATATATTTATATATAGCAGAAAATAATATGTAACTGAAAGGTTGAAGTCTTGAGTCGATACATATTTAATATAATAACTAATGTGACATATTAAGTTGGGGAAGTATGGAATTGAAATGAAAATAAAATAATACCAGAAAAGTTGTGGATGTTACAGTATCCCCAAGTTGAGAGAATCGAAATTTAACTGATGGGGGCTACTGAATTAGAAAAAAAAAGATGTGGATATTTAGGCTTTGTGTGATCCTCACGTCCTCCGGTAAACTCTGGACCGCTTTGGGATCCTCAATGAACTTTGAAAGTTGGGTCGAGGAGTACGATTGATAACAAGATTTAGACGTGTTTCTAAAGTTTAGGTATGAATGACGATAATGAATTTAGTTTTAAAATGAACTTAAGGAGAAAACTGTCGAATAATAATTTGGATTCTAAAGTGAAATGCATTACTTGGAATGGATTTGATGGGAATTTGATTATCAGGGTTTGTTTAAGGTGTAGTCTAATACGCTTAAGATACGTTACAGGTCAAGAGATTTCACAACCATTGGTCAGATCAACATAACTTGAAACTTCACATGATACGAATGACGTTACTACTGACAATATGACAGGAACACTTATATATAGGAAGTACCAGCGGCGTATCCACCATGCCCTTGTCATATCACATTAGTCTCGTTATTATATATATCATGATAGGTTTTAGGTCATAACACATGACATAATTCACTATGTTTTTCATGTGTTGATTCTTATAATTACGTATGCACCCGTAATTACTCGAATCACTGCATGGTCCGTATAGATCATTCCTTTGTGTGTGAGTCAAAAGGGCACAAATTCACTTAGTTCATGTCTATCGTTTTCACATATGAGTTGCTAAGAAGTAACTATGTCCCTAAATAGGCAGGTTTGTTAGCAAGTAAAGAGTAACAAGGTAGTATAAGTTAAAGTTTCATGTATGGTCTAGTGCATGTAGCTTGTAATCGAATAGATTTCATGTGTAATGTGAACAACTTAGCATCATGTATTTTTTAAATCAATAAGCTCTCATGTGTAATGTAAACAACATAGTATCATGTGTATTTTAGGAAATGAAGTTCATGTATGGTGTTGACAACTTAGCATCATGTATTTTGTAACTCAATAAGTTTCATGTTCAATGTAGTCAATCTAGTATTATGTACCAAACAAACAATTGTTATGTATCATGTATATTGCAACCAACCAAGTTCCATGTGTCCAACCCAGTAGCATATGTATTGCAAATAAGCAAGTTTCATGTGTTATGTGATCAATCCAGTAAATTGTGTATTGCAAATAAACAAGTTTCATGTGTTATGTGAACAATCCAGTAAATTGGGATTTGTAAATAAACTAGTTTCATGTATTATGTGATCGTGTTGTGTATCTTGTGAACGTGCATACGTACATTATTGAATTCCTTGTGTGACGTATACTAACGAGTTTTGAATGTGATCGAGTGTTGCGGACGAGCGTGTTATTTGGTGTTCATGTATAATGTGGTAGTTAGGTTCTAGCTTTTTAAATCTCGTTGAGGTTTGTAGGGATGGTTAATGTCTACGTGAAATGGGTCGTCTCTTGAAGCGGCAAGTGAAAGGAAACGAGGAGGTTTAGAAAATATCATGGGAAATGGGCTTACAAGGAACTGATCTTTGTTTGAAAATAGGAAATTGTAACATGTTCTTGGTGGTAGATATATGAAGTAGTGAAACTATTGAGTCAAATAATCTAAATAAATAACCAATTTATAGGAAAAATCTTTTTATTAAAATTTTCAATTATTATAAGAAGAACATTTTTAAGAGAAATTTATTGGCTAAACAAGCGGTTTGTATATTAATTTAACCAAGATTTAGAATTTATTGACTTAACGAGAAAAGTCATAATTATTTATCAATTTGAAATACTGCTTTTATAAGACAGGTCGTATTAAGTCCCCATATAGGGTGAAAAGGTTTATGGAAAATTTATGTTTTTGATACTATCTGAAAGTTTGACAAACATTTTGTTTGAGCAAGATAACGAGGTTTGTTTAAATCTAATAGGATGAGTTGTTTACGAAGAAGATTGTTGGTAGTGTACTAAATCGTATTGAATGAAGAAGGTGATACTTAAGAAATTTTAATGAAAATATGATGGGTGTGATTTACACTCAACGGGTCAAATCAATGAATAATAACTTTAGAGTTGAAATATATATAAAATGGATTAAATGCTGAAATGTTAAACATTACTCAAAACATAGGGAAATGGTTCTTAAACTGAAAATTTAAGGACAATAAATAATGGAAAAATAATTTTGTTAACGTCTCTTGTAGTTTTCCATTAGAAGGAAGATAATTCCCAAGACGAGCACCGCTATGGTCACTCGGGTAGTCGTCCTGGCTTCAGCTTTAGCTGTCTCCGTGCGATGCTCCAGTATTTCTTTTTCGAGGATGGAGATTAATTCCTTTTGGTACCCTAATTGGTTTGCTAGGCTATCCATTCTTTGTCCTTGCAAGTCGTGCATTACCTCATGCTCCATCCTTTGCCTCTCAAACTCTGCGGTCCTAACATATTGGTGAATGTCATTGATTGGAATTCCCATAGCACTAGTGGGTGCCATGGTATGCCTTACCCAAGGGTTAGGTTGATATGGGTCGGGCACCAGATACGGGTCTCTTAATGGGGGTGATCTAGGTGTTCGAAGTCTTGGGCCGGTGTTCCTAGCCCAATCTGCCCTTATATCAAACCTTGGCCTGGCAGCTGGGGGTGGTGGTGACCGATACACGGGTGACCTGATGTCTTCTTCCCAATCAGACTCTGCTCCGGGAAGGTATACCGGGGAGGAAGGAGAGTAGGAGTCCATATCTAGCAGAGAAACAAAGAAAATGTTGTAAGTGATAATAAAATACCGAGTGTTAAATATAAGAGTTCTCATAGGTTTAGAGTTTGACTAGTCATAACACCGAGTCTTCACAATAGTATCTTAGAAATACACTTGACCTATAAGCAATGCATCCCTGAGGAGAATTCCCAAGAAAGAGGGGTGGGTCACTAAGACACACTTAAGTACCCTGTCTTTCCTTAGTCAGAATCCCTCATGGGTCTACACACTCTTCCAGCCATCATGTATTCATAACACTATTGTTGGGCTCATGGTTATGATGAGAATTGTTGTGGACTGGGTTTTGAGACTCGAAAGTGAGGCTTTTATATTGTAGTAGGCTTCTTCTTCTTGGAGGGTAAATGGGCTTCTAGTTTATTATTAATGGGCTTTAGGCCCAATAGTTTAGATTTAGATCACAAGAGTTGGTGACGTTATATGTGTGAGTTTAAGGGTGCATGAAGAACTAAGTGTGTATGAGTGTGTGTGGAAATTTAGGATAGTACTTTAAATAAATCAAATAGGTAGCAATGAATAGGAGACAAAAGTTGGCAGGTAATGTGACACATAGACTATTATGTATTATATCATATGATGTAATTATATAGTATAACATGTAAAAATATTCACATAAGAAATAATCATGTAGCAGGTAGTAGCATGGCATAGTATGGGTGTCCTAAGGTTATAGTCTAGGTCAAGAGTGTCTAATAACCTAATTCCCTATAACCAAGGCTCTGATACCAATCTGTCACACCCCAACCGACGGCGGAAACGTCGGGGCGAGACATGTAGACTGTTCATGAGCACAAGGTTGATTAGATTTCAATATTTTAATTATCAAATTTAACTTCAAATAATTCAAACAACCAAATTCAAACAAGTACATAAACGAAATACATAATAGTCTTTATTTAAATTTAACTAAGTCCAAAGCCTATGTGTAGCATGCCTTGATCAAACTCACTCATTAGCACCTGAAACATGAATAAAATAAGGTCAACTAAAAAGTTGGTGAACATACACAGGTTTGTATATGGATAGCATATAGATTATGAATAAACAAATCCTTACATAACATGATAAAATAAGGCATTTATGGAGAGCAGCTATTGTGTAACTAAAGTACAATCAAACCTTTGTAACTAGCATGCAAATTGTGTTGTCGGTAACAATCACCCCAATCTGGGTGGGTTTGTCAGACTCAATAGATCTATCATTGTTAACCATCGGCACAAAGTAGTTAACACACCTAGTACTCAAACATAAAGCTCAAATTGCACACATGAATGTAAAGTGGATTTATATTGTGTAGTTTGTGCAAATCATTGTATGAAATGTTCATGTTTCACCCCAAAAATGTAAAACAGTGAAAAAGGGGCTATGTAAAACTCACCTGTAATAGGTAACTTGGAAATCACACGCACAAGTTGTTGATGTACAAAAGTCTAGCTAACCACATGGTTAACCTAAGTTTGAAGGTATATGGATCAATGGTTTGTACAAGCTTAATATGGAAATAAATAAAGGAAAAACAAAGAATGAGACCGTTGGGACTTTAGGGTTTTGGAATGAGCGAACGAAGGGAGGATACGAGTCTTAACAGTTATTTACGTGATAATATATAGACGAAATTAGGTGAAATATTGTTTCATAACTTTTATTTATAAAAGAGGTTTCTTTTGATGCCAATAAGTATTAATTGTAAAAACTGATATAATTGATGTCTCCGTAACACGATTAGGTAAGAAAAATACTTGCTTGAGTTTGAAATAATGTTTATGTAAATCTTGATAAATAATTGTATTGCAATTTGAACAGGTGAAAGAATAAATAAACAATTTCATTTGTTTGTAAATAAATAAATAAATGTATAAATAGTTAGTGTCCTTTTTGCTTGTAAATAAATGAAGGAATAAATAATACATAGTTTTCTTTCATTTGAAATTGCATAATTTAATAATTGAATGAATAAATAAATGGGTATTAATTAATTGAGTAAATACATAAATAAATAAATAAAACTTTTATTTATTTTAGTTTGATTTTCATGCAAAAGAAGTGTTAAGAAAAATTATGATTTAATTTATTAGTAATAAAGATTTGTAAAGGAAAAAGAATTAGTTAATAAAATCGAGTTTAAAATCATGTTTGTCATGCTTGAGAATAAATATATTAGTAACAAAATAAAGCGTACGTATAAATAATAATGTTCAAATGCCGGTCATTATACGTTTGTGCCAATTAGAATAGTCAAATATAGTTATAGATATATTTATCCGAGAAGGATAATAATTGTAACTCTTGTTTATTAAAAAAAAAGGGTTTGTTTATAATAATAATTGTTCAAATATATATATATATATATATATATATATATATATAGAGGCACACCCATAAAAAAAACTTATAGGTGTTAAGATTTATTTTCATATGTTTTGTTTATAAACAAAATGTGTATTTCCCGCCATTAATTTTATGAGAAAAATAGGTATGTGATTATATGTACATATATTTATATATGTGTGTGAGTGACAAGGTCTAACAACCAACAAGAATAAATAAATTAAAAAAAAATGAAAACATGTACGACCGGGTTCGAACCCGCGACCTTTGCTAGAATGGTGGAGTGCTTTAACCATCGATCTGGGCTAAGGCCTTGCTTGAAATGAGAATGCCTAAACTCAAAACAAACACCCTCCCGTCCCCATCGTCTTCCCTAAACGCCCGACCCAAACCCTAACCTCCCAATCAACCCGTTCAAACCCACAATCGTTCCCGGATTCATGGGGCTTTTATTTTAACAATTACCATGAGTCAAATGGCACAAGAATTACCTTAAATAGTTGTGTGAAGAGGGCGAACGCTGGGTTTTGACAGGTACGGGTTCGTCGACTGATTCGTGCTGCAGGGACGAGATGAGTTGAGTTTTGAGTGTTTAGGAAGGACGTAAAGGATGTTGCAAAGGTGTGGAAGTGGTTTTGATTGATCAATTTTGTTTTAATCGATCAATTTTGTTTTAATCGCTCGATTTGATTTGGGTTTGTGGAGTACCGTTGTTGCCACAAATCACGCGTAAATTCGATGTTTGAGGATGAACTGGGTCTTGATTTAGGACTGAATACATGCGCAAATGATTAGGCGTGATTTTTGTGTTCTAAAACGCGTCTAAATTACTTGATTTGGCAATGATTTAGTCTCGGTTTGATTTATGGATAGTCAAACCATTTCAAATTAGTTTGAATCTTGATTCTGGCCGCGAAATTTGTCAAATTGGACCGTTACTGAAGTTTAGGAATGGCCGAGAACCTTTACTCACACAAGGAAAGTCCGTATCAAGCGGATTGGATCGGTTTTGGTTGTTGGATTGCAAGGATATGTCCCTGTTGACTTTTGAAAAGTCAAAATAGGTCAAGGATTCTTGAATGGGGTCAAATTTGGGATCAAAGGTTCAATTTCAAAATCATTTAGTTTCTTCATCATTTTATTTGTTTATAAAACTTTTTTTTTTACTTACAAAAAATTGAATTTATAAACCTTATAAGAAAAGAATTCTAATTACTACTTTATTCACAAGTATTTTATAAAGGAAACAAATTTTCATTTAATTTATAAATTGTATCATTTTTTTATTTAACATGAATAACAATATATATTACATATATTCATATATATATATATATATATATATATATATATATATATATATATATATAAAGATGTAATTTTTCGATAAAATCCAGCAGATTTTTTTTTGATATATTTAAATATAACAGAAAATAATATGTAACTGAAAGGTTGAAGTCTTGAGTCGATACATATTTAATATAATAACTAATGTGACATATTAAGTTGGGGAAGTATGGAATTGAAATGAAAATAAAATAATACCAGAAAAGTTGTGGATGTTACATCAATTTTTGGTAATAATCTCACTCCTTTACTCGATTCAAATCCTCTGTTTCAAAAAGCCCTTTGATCTGTTGACGATTTGATGGAGATTTGGGAGTTAGGGTTTGAGTTCTTGGATGGTTTGGGGAAGATGATACTATCTGACTGCATGTTAAAAATGCAAGATTCCAAGATTTTAACAAGGGCATTGCCTAGATCAAATGGTTAAATCATTAAGCAACGGTCATGGGTTCGAGACCTGTTGCCATGATGTTATTTTTTCTCCTTTCTGCTTTGGTTACACACACATGGACACATACTCCCACACACACATATATATATAAAGATATATATACATTTACATACATATATTTCTTATAGGGATGAAAAGCTAAAATACATATTTATAATTATAACAAAAACACTTGCTCATAATTTTGATACCTAGACTTTATTTTATAAATTTTTATGATTATTATGTTATGGATAATATTTATAAAAATCTCTTTCTATGAATAAAATTTATAAAACATTATTTCATGTAAAATTTATTTATATATTATCACCTCATTTAACTCGTTATCGAAATAAATCAAATCTTAAATATTGTTTCGTCCGTCCATTCGTTCCAAATCCTTTTGTCCCAATCGTCCCGTTCCTATTTCCTTTAATCATTACTATATATTAAATATGTACAATTATTCATTTAGGACATCGTTAACCCGGTTCGCTCGTCCTCACTATCTAGTTCAAGTTTGGATCACAATATCAAGGTGAGTTACATAACCCCTCTTTTTACTTTTTACATATTTTGGGGTGAATCATGATACATTGAAAACTATTTACAAATACATTATACAATTCTACATTTATGAACATATGTGCAATATTGTGTTTTGTGCTTGAATGCTATGAGTTGAAACTACATGTACATGACATACACGTGCAATCATTAACTCTGTACAAGCCAACGGTAACATTGATAGATCTATTGTGTTTTACAAACCCACCCAGGTAAGGTGATTGTTACCGACATTACATTAGGGTAACATGCGTGTTATGCCTCAGTCACAGGTTTTGATTGTACACCTAGTTTGACTATAGCGATTCTCCATAAATGCCTTATTTTCCATGGTTCATTAAATTGTATAAAACACTTGGAAACTACTTGGGATATCAAAACCTATGTATACTCACCAACTATTTTTAGTTCATGTTTCAAGTTGCTACATATAGGATATGAGGACCTAGTTGAAATAAACAATTGAACTTGTTGATGTATTTCATTTCCTTTGATTGTTTGATTGTATTTGTTGAACATTGTTATAAAATTGAGTAAATTTAATATATGGAACTTTAGTTGAATCATGTGCTTATGAACAGTCTACATGTCCCGCCCCGACGTATTCCGCCGTCGGTTGGGGTGTGACAATAGGGTAGCGGACCGCTACCCATTGGCTAACGGTCCGCTACAGGAGTCAGGGAAATGCCTCGCTACAGGCTTGGCGGATCAACAACACATGGTTAACGGTCCGCTACGGAAAGGAATTGACTAGCGGACCACCAGCGTTCAGGCTAACAGTCCGCTACACACCTCCCTAGGGACCTTCTCCAAAAGACACGTGTCTGGACGCGTGTAGGGCATGCGTTAGCCCTAGTGACGCGTGGTCGGTGGCGGACCGCTATGGCAGGTCCACACGGTCCGCTACAGACGTGTGGCGCGCATGCGCTGCATGGCCACAACGTGTCATGCATGCAGGCAACATGGGGAGGTAGCGGACCCCCAGCTCCCTGGCTAATGGTCCGCTACGGGTGCAAAATCAGCATATAAATAAAGAGCTTCACCATTTCATTTATCACAACTCAAAACACTCCAACGCCGGATTTCTCTCTACCTTCGCTGATCCCGAACCTCCTCTGCCATCCCGACTCCCTAGCCACTCACCTGAGTTCGACTAGCTTTCGCTTATCGAGCGAACCCGAGTGTTTAATGCCGCAGAAACTCGAGAAGCATGTTGAGGCCAAGTTAAGAAGCCAGAGCTCTAAGTCTCAACTCGCTAAGCTATTACGCACTAAGTTTACCATCTTCCACTCCAAAATCAAGGAGAATACGAGTCTGTCAAAAATACCAATTTACGTCATGAGTGTGCTACAAACACTATCACGTAACGATCAAACTATTTACGTTTACGAAAAGGGCAAAACACGAAAACTAAATACTTACACAAACCATCCTGTGGGGGGGTTTGCTGCGGATATAACCCTGGGGATGTGTGTTACTGTTACCCGAATAAAAGTATACGTAAGGTTTGATCAAATGCTTATACACGTTTCGGTCTATACGACAGGGCGGGGTTGGCATATAGGGTCGAGTGAATGTGTAAAATGGGGGAGCCTGTGACTCCACGTGTTCGCTCGGGTATGTGACCAACGTATACGCACATAAAAGGGATGAAGGGATGAAGTGATGTGTTCACTGTCTCCCATTGAGTTATGTTTAATTTTTTAATTCAACTGTTTTGCCAATTGATAAAGGATTTTGATGTCATAAAGTATTCACCAGCAAATAGCCGATGTTCATTTTCAAATGTTTTAAGGAAAGGGATTAAATAATCTATAAACAGTCAGGACTGGCTACGTGTAACATTTATGCTTTTCACGTACTTGTAACGCTTACCATATTTGTGAATCAAAGAAGCTTGAAACCCTCATCATAGCTCGTGTTCACATCATACTTGAAACATACCTATTTCATGCATATTATACTTATTACATAGTCACATGTTGACTACAATGCTTGGAATTGCCTTAAATTGCAACTTGGACCGTTAAACCATTTAAAAACTCGTTTATCGACATGAAAACTCACCCACTACTAATTCAAAGGCAATGTATCAACCATATGTGCCTAACATAGTTATTTAACTCATTCAATTTGTCACATAATTCAAATTGATGCACTAGTACGTTAGTTAGTGCCTATACGTATCCGTTAGCCTTCTAAACCGCAGTTTGACTCCGTACCATTTACAACCAACAAATACATCCTTTATGAAACTAAATTATGTTTTAAAATGACTACCACATCCATTTCATTAAATAAAATAACTTTCATTTACAAAACTTTCCTTAATTAAACTCCGAATTGCGAAAACCGAACGTTTTGTGCACCGATGCACCACTTGTATACTTGAGGGACCGAGTTGTCCATCCTTAAACCTTAATTTCAAAATTCTTGGCTGATAAGGGGGATGGCGGCTGGAATGGGGCTAGAAACCCTAAACTTGTCCTCCATGTTCTTTCCTAATTTACACCATCTCAATCAATTAGTATAAATAGAGGCCTTAGGGTGCTTGAATTCTTTGCTAAACCACTTCCAAAACTCCTCCAAGCCCTCAATTTCTAAAATTCCTACCCTATCACTCTTGGATTTCGCAATTAGCAAGAAAGGATCAAGAACGAAGCAAACAAGTAAGTCGCATCACCCTTTTCTATTTAGTTTCTTTCGTTCTTTGATTTTATATTCTCTACACCTCCAATCTCTTTCTTTTTCTTTTGTGATTTTATGATCATAATCCCTTAGCCTCATAAACCCTAAATCTTCATGATTTAACTTTTAAACGAGCTTACATTAATGTTTCATAACCGAAAACTCACTTTAAAACCCTAAAAAGTTGCACAAGTGCATGTCTGGATTCTGGATAGAATACTTGTGTCAACTTCTGACAGCTATATCTTGGTCATCCTTAATCCAAAAAGGGCTGTTTTTAAACCAAAATCTAAGTTCAAAGAGTTTTCTTTCCATAAAATCTAACCTCGTAATTTTTTGACAAGTTTAAGGCTTTCAAACCTATTTTTTAAGAGGTAAAGGTCAATTCTGACTTTTTGACAGAATATTTTTCGTTATTTCTGGGACCATATCTCTCATTCTACAAATCCAATCGTGTTCAATCTTTTTGCAAATCAAAGTGTATTGAATATTATTTAAAACCATGTATAATTGACGTTCTAAATCTTTGTAATACTCCCTAAAATGACAAATCAAAACAAAAAGGTCTATTATGGACCTCTGATCTTGTGTCGGGATATTTAAGTTGCCCAAATTAAATAGATTTATTATCAAACGTTGTTCACTATAACCTAAATTAAAGATCTGGAGAATCTTAGAATTTTTTGAAATCTTTTAATATTTTTAAAACATGCCTAAAGTTCAGCAACACAATCTATCTAAATCTGAATTCTACAAAACTAACTCTCATCTTATAACATTTGAGCATCCTTAATTCTTTGACTTTCTTTTCTTAAAAAACATTTTATTCATAATCTAAGGTGTTGCATGCATTAGAACCCTATCCAAACCTACGATGTACGTATATAACAAATGAACAATTCGGGCTAGGAAAGACGCGGTAATCTAAACGAGTCCTTTGTGACCGACCCCTCTTTCCTGGGAATCTTTTCGTTAGATGTACTACTCTAGGTGGATTATCATGTTCTATTATGTAACCACCTATCCTCCTGCATCGTTCCCATTCAAACTTTCTCTTCGCTTAACGATAATTCCTTAAACTTATTCAATTCTTAAATTCTATAGGGCACGTTCACTAAGATTGATACACCCGCCTCCTCTCTAATCATCAAGGTGAGATCATAGTCCCTTGTTTATTTATTATTTGGGGTGGAACATGTAACAAGCAATAAAAAAAGACATTTTTAGTACAATTCAAATAATTAGCAAAGGTTTTCATACTCGACGTTAAAACATTATTTAACTATGGATAAACACGTTAAGACCCTCTTTTTCAAACACATACACAATAATCAACTTGTTACAAGCCGACAGTAGTACAATTATAGCGCTATAGGTGTGACAAACCCACCCATCTTCCCAGTTAGGGGTTTGGGTGATTGAAATCTGACACATATGCTTAGGTTAACCCGTGGGGGGTTGAACCTAAGAGGGCATGTCACTAGGTTTGGTTGTGGCTTCATGTTGTGACGTTTTACAAATGTGAGTATGTGAAGTATTGCCATGAATTGTATACATCTTTCTATGTTTATTTTATAAAAACCTATGCATCTCACCAACTTTGTTAGTTGACTCATTTTATTACATGTTTCAGGAAATACCGCGTAAGGATAGACTTTGGATTTGCTCACATAGGATGGCCTAGTTATCAATTGAAGGCTTATGATTTATTTTAAAGTTGTTTTGTTTGATCAAGATTGTTATCTTTGGTTATTTAGAGACACATGTAATCAATTTAATGTTTATGAAATCTTAATAGTAATTTTCTTTATTGCCTTGTGTTCTCTTATTCAATTTCATCTCACTCCCGTGTTTCCGCCGCTGGCGGGGGTATGACACTACAACTTTAGTCTCGGGGATAGTTTTGTTGTATATCCAGGCCAGGCTACACACCCAGACCCGGTGCAACCAAAATAATATTATACAGGTTTGGTGCTATGCACGTGAAGGACCTAGAGAAAAAATATACAAGGTTAGGTGTCAAAAGGATTACGACTCCCTAGGCAGATACCTTCCTTGTAGGATTTACTGACTTTGGCCAGGGATTTGATTTTGGTTTTAATGTATCAAAACAATCGGGTTGTTACACCCAAGTGAATGAATAAAGATCTCCTGTCTACACGACGAGACTCTAATATTTACAAAACCAACCCTTGAGGTTGAGAATGATTAATGAAACGATCCTTTGAAAAACGTTATTCTGCTGCACAAATACAAACTCTGAAATCAAAGCAGGTACCGATGGTGCCAACTGTTCTCGCAACCTGGTAATGTACCAGGGGTGTCCGGGGCGGGGTGTGACGTTGGTTACTATCAGAGCCTGAGGTTTTAGAGAATTAGATATTTGGAGTTAGTATCTAAGCTTTAACCAGTAGAAACATTGACTTGCCTACTAGTGAATGTAGGTAGACACTCTTACTAAGTTATTAGTGTTAAAACTATTGGTAGAAATGTCAGACTTCAGTAATTGGAGGATCGACACACCTCCACACTTTCCGACACCTCCTCCGGCTAATCAATTTGAGGTAGGGCCTAGTAAGGCAACAAAACCTCGGATGAGAACAATGATGCCAACAAAGGAACTCTCCATCACGGAGGTGAGTTTGGAAGAAGTATACAAAAATCTATCCAACTACGAGAGCTCCGAATCTGAAGGATTCCTACCTCTAACACATATGAAGGCATACTCTCCGCAAATGGATAGTTACGAACCTTTCACCGATTATCTGAACTATCCACTAGTAACAGGTCCGTATGTGAGTAATAATTCGGACACTGAAGAAACATACGCCGACGCAAGCTCTTTTAACCGAGGAGCAAGCTCTGGCACCTCTGGTTCATATCAGGATTATGTGAATGATATTGTGCGAAAGCACATGTCTTTATTCCGTTGTTTTAATGTGTTTTTAGTTAGTTTTATATTTGTTTTGAGTCGTTTTTATGTACAATTGAGTCTTTATCATATTTGTAGGAGTTCGTATGGAATACAAGTGAATACATGAAGAAAACGAACAAAGGAACCAAGCCCGAAAAAGTCCAAGCTCTAGAAGACAATTTTCTAGATTTTATGTCTCTCGCGGTACGCGAGAGAGGAGTGGAGAAGTCTCGCGGTACGCGAAGATCTTCAAAAGCGCGCCCGACTAAATTGGCTCTCGCGGTACGCGAGGGGCTGGCCCAAATTCTCTCGCGGTACGCGAGAGAGTCGTAAATCCGGAAAAATTGGATTTTTAGGTTTTTATTGATGATGTCGGCTGTTATTGGAAAAGGTCGATTCCAGCCGTCAAGTTAGAACCTTTTGGCGATTTTGAGGAAGAAGAAGGCTAGTGGAGCAAGGAGTTGGAGTTTTGGAACCCGAATTGGTTATTCGTGATCGTTCGGTTTATGATTCTTCTTCTTTTATCTTTACTTTGTTTAATTGAACCTATGACTATGTTTATTACTTCTGTTTTGGTTGTTTTGAACATGTTTGTTGGCTAGATTTTGCATACTGCCTAGGTTTAAGATGATTGCATGTTAAAGTTATGATTTTTATTGGTTTTTGGATTCAATTGATGGGTTTATGATTTAGTAAAGATCTTTGGTTGATTATGTATGATGTTAGTATATATTTACTGCTGATCTTGTGGTTGTTTGTGATTTCCTGCGTTGATTGTGGTTGTCTGCCAGTTTGATCTTCGTTTTGTGGTCATAGATCTTAGGGTTTGTGATTGTGAGTGGTTTCTAGACGTAGTAGCCATAGGAATTCATAAGTGATTACTGATTAGAAGTGAATGTGTGTCCTAGTTCAATACCCGAGAGGTGAGAATTAGTCGTTTAGTCTTCGTCATTAGGAATCCGAGTATTAACAGTCTGAGAGGACGTTAGTGTTAGGTGTCTAGTGAATTTAGCTATCCGAATCATAGTAGTTAGCTTGAGATTACCCCGTGCATTCCTTGAGTGTATGGTAGACGGTGAGACTGAGAGGTAATCCGTTTATTAGGGTACTTGTCATAGTTGGAAATACCTGAGAAGTGATCCAATTATCTGGTGAGTTTAATACGCTTTAGGTAGCTGAGTTGGTGACATCCCGAGACCGAGAGTGATCAGGAATCCATTAGGTTATCTAGAGTTGTTTCATTAGAAACCCAGATCCATCATAGTTTTCAGAACCGATAGAAGTTATACTTTGCAAGTAAGATTCTTAACCTAGGTAGTGCCTTCCCTATTCTTGAATTCGTTTAAAGAGTTCTGCTTGATAGTTGAGTGTCGTTAGTTAGAAAGTTTACATTAAGTTACAACACAAAATCCCCCAATATATTTCAGTTTAGTTAGTTGAGTCAGAGTCTAGGTAGGGTTATTGCTAGTGTCTCGTGGGTTCGATATCCGGACTTCATTAGGCTTTACTACATTGATCGGTACACTTGCCGGTTGTGTGGTCTAGTATTAGATTGAGTCTAGATTTATAAATTTAAAGCTAGAGAGTCTAGGTTAGGTTTTATATAGTTATTTTTATAGACCGTCCGAGCGACATCAAGTTTTTGGCGCCGTTGCCGGGGACACTTAGGCGATAGCGTATCTAACTTTGATTGAACTTATCTGATTATTTGGTCTTTTGTGTTTTGAGTCTTTTCTATTTTGTTGAGTCTAGTTTGTGTGTCCTTTAGTGAGTCTTTGTTTTTAGTGTGTCTAGCTTGTATCTTGAGTCTGCTTAATTAAATTTTTTTTATTTAATTTTTATTAATTTTTTCATTATGTGTGAAATCTGTGGAGGACCCCATTTTACTTGTCGTTGCCCATATTCATCGGGGGAATCTGCAAACTACTATGAGTATGCTTATCCGCAGGTACAGCCACAGGCGGAATACAGAACTCGAGAGGAGTTGAATGCCTGGTGCAAAGAGGCAAACGAGCAGTACGAGAGGGATATCCAAGCAATATTAGCTCGCATTGGATCACACCGGCCTACAAATATAGATCGTGTGGTTTACGATCAAGATGGGAATGAGATTGGGATCGAAACTGCATCAGGGGAGTTAATACTGGGGAATACAATGGACGACGTGCAAAGCACAGTGACAGAAGGTGAAGCACAAGTCCCACCTCCAGGTATATATTCTGACCCTGATTATATTACTGATGTTGGTGTGTCAACTTCTACACAAGATAACACAGTTCATTATGATACTTTACACTTGTCTTGTGAGAATGAGTTGGTGCAGGAAATAAGGAATGAAGATATAATCAAGGAGGAGCAGAGGAAGGTGCAAGATATCATGAACAATCAATGGCACCTGATAACTAGAGCCGAACAATTACACTTTCTAGAAGAAAATGGGAGGCTCATGGATGAGCTAGAAAGTATCAAGCTACAACAGGAAGAGGAACCTCCGGAACCGAGGACAAAAATGGGCGTAGTAGTCCCACCCTCGGACCTGCAGGGTCTTAAGCAAATTCGGCCGGGTGTCTATGAATTCTCTTGGGATGAGAGTGACAATGATAGCTTTTGGAGCGATGATGAAGATGTGATTGATGATGAAGAGAATATTGAAATCCCTAAAACCCCGATTGAAGATGAATGCTTTGAAGAGGGATTAGCCGGGTTGTTCGAGACTGATGATAATAGTGAGGATGAGCTTTTAGTTAAGATTGTTGATGAGGCGTCATGGGAAGAAGAGTTTGGTGACGAGTTGGTGGGTTTGCCAACTTTTGAAGAAGATGGAGAATATGACCCACTTGGCGATCTAAAACTTCTTGAAGATCTATTATATCAAGAGCCAAGTGTGGGGATAGAAGAAGAGGTGAAAGTGCAAGAGGTTATCAACGAACCACGAACCGAGCTGGTGTCGGACCTTAAGCTTTTCACCCAAGGTAGAGAAAGGCAAGAGCCCGTGGAGGAAGAAGATGGTGGATCGCCACCTAGATCATCAAGACCACGGGACAGGGCGAGAAGACGTATGGACCGGCATGTTATGAAGGTCCTGGGATGGTCATACACGGATCGTAGGAAGGAGTATACTGGAGATGATCATGCACCACATTACATGCCACGTATCAAGTTTGGTCCAGGTAAGTTTAAGTATTGGTGGCCCGACCCGTTTGAATTTTCAAAATTGTTCTTAAGGTCTGCCACCCATGTTTGTAAAAAAGGTGGTAGACCAATCATACTAAACGGGCCGGATGGGGGCGGCATAAAGGAGAAGCCTCCTGATAGGTAGGCTTGCTTGAATCTCGGGCAAGTGCCCGGGATGTAGAGTTTGTGTGCATTCGTTAGTGTGAGTCCGTGTCTTTTCCTTTATTTTTTTTTTTTTTTTTTTCGGTAGTGTGTTTTGTTTGTGTCGAGTTTTGCAGTAATTCATGCTTGATTCGGTGCGGAGAATCATCGGGAATGAAGTTCCAGGTATGTTTACATTCGTTTTTATGATTGGGATGGTTTTTAGTGAGTTTGGGTGAAACAAGATTTTAAATGATCAAAAATTTTTCTAAGTATAAAAAGTGAAAAAAGTTCGAATCTTTCTGTGAAGGATGCCTCCTCGCGGTACGCGAGGAGTTTGGATGCAATATTTCGCGGTACGCTAGAGACAAAAAGAGTGGCCGGCTCAGTCTTTTGTTCCTCGCGGTACGCGAGGAGCCAGCCACATGTCTCTCGCGGTACGCGAGGGGGTCTTGACCAAAACTTTTTCATTTGTTCCCATGGTTTCCCTTACCCGTTTCCGTCCCCGTTTTCACTCACCACCACTATTCATCACCTACCTTCATACCACCACTACCATGAAGCATCACCTTTAACCACCATCATCCATCACATTAATTCACACATCATCATTCACCGACCATCATTACAACGGGAGATCTAGAAACCGTTCATGACCGATGATCTACGTAATGTGGCTTTCATGTCTATGTGTTTGCCACCTATCGAGTATGTTTTCTCTGCAATCTATCTATCTTGAGTCTTTTATTTCTTAGTGAGTCAGTCGAGTCTTTTATTTTATTTTTATTTTGAGTCACTTTGATGCTGCGGGTATGTTTGCGGTTTATTTTGCAGGTTTTATCATTTCGCCCGTACTCAATCTCCATTCGGGCGGGATTGATTATCATCTTATTTATCTTGTAAAGGCAACCCGTCAGTGAGATGTGCAAGCCGCGAAGGAAATGCTATACGGTGCACACAAGGAAGAACGAAGCTGCATACTAGATTGCATCTACATTACCAGCTAAGTCGCTTCCTGTTCTGTTTTGTTTTTATTTTTGCATTTTCATTTTTAGTTGTGTTTTGCTTCACATTGAGGACAATGTGTCTTTCAAGTGTGAGGATGTGAGTGTCTAGTTTGTTTAGTTTGTGTCTTTAAAAAAAAAAAAAAAAAAAAAAAAAAAAAAAAAAAAAAAAAAAAATTGAAAAATTTGAAAAATGTTCTTGAAAATAATTGCAAATACTTGGAAAATGATAGTAGAACTGGATCTATTTATGAGTTTAAAAGATTAAATAATTGAAAACGTGTCTAATTAGTGATGTTTTGGTAGACCCAGCTAACTAGTAGAGCTTAAATATCCTGTTTGTGTTATTTAGGATTAATCACGGAATAAAATCATGATATCTTGTGGGTATTCATCTTAGAGTAATGGTAATACTGAAACTGTCAATATAGGGTGATAGGTACCACGATTAAGTTAAAATTTAGAGGTTTTTGAAATTTTCATGGCACACCACTCTCTTTTTATGAAAATAAATCCGAGTTTGGTGGCGCCTGCATCCATTATTCCATAATTTATGAGCTATACTGAGTTTTGCTTATGTGTTTCCCTCTGGGATAGCGACTTGGAGGATACACCCCTAAGTAAGATTTATGTGCTTCATTGATAGAATGTAGTCTATGTGTTACCCTCCGGGATGGTGACTTGGTTGAAACACCTCTAGACGAAAGTTCTTTTGCTTATTATGCTCATTATCATCCATTCATTCATGATTTCATCTGATTTCTAAAAACCTGTAAATAGTAGTTTAACGTGGTAGGGTAAATCTATATGGTTTAATCCGTGCCTAAACATGACCTTGAGACGGGATTAGGTAGAGCTGTAACTTCTAAGTGTGAGTCACATAGATTGATTGATATGTTGTATAAAATGGATTTAGAACACGTAACGGGGGCTTGAAAGTTAGTGCTTGGGTTTAATCGGACAGAAATACTAATTGTTGCTTTTTAACACGTGAGTATGTTTTGAAAATTGAAATTTATGTTTGTTGAGTTAGATGCCAGTTATGATTCCATTTGCATATTTTTCGAGGACGAAAAAAGGTTAAGTGTGGGGATATTTGATATTGTGCGAAAGCACATGTCTTTATTCCGTTGTTTTAATGTGTTTTTAGTTAGTTTTATATTTGTTTTGAGTCGTTTTTATGTACAATTGAGTCTTTATCATATTTGTAGGAGTTCGTATGGAATACAAGTGAATACATGAAGAAAACGAACAAAGGAACCAAGCCCGAAAAAGTCCAAGCTCTAGAAGACAATTTTCTAGATTTTATGTCTCTCGCGGTACGCGAGAGAGGAGTGGAGAAGTCTCGCGGTACGCGAAGATCTTCAAAAGCGCGCCCGACTAAATTGGCTCTCGCGGTACGCGAGGGGCTGGCCCAAATTCTCTCGCGGTACGCGAGAGAGTCGTAAATCCGGAAAAATTGGATTTTTAGGTTTTTATTGATGATGTCGGCTGTTATTGGAAAAGGTCGATTCCAGCCGTCAAGTTAGAACCTTTTGGCGATTTTGAGGAAGAAGAAGGCTAGTGGAGCAAGGAGTTGGAGTTTTGGAACCCGAATTGGTTATTCGTGATCGTTCGGTTTATGATTCTTCTTCTTTTATCTTTACTTTGTTTAATTGAACCTATGACTATGTTTATTACTTCTGTTTTGGTTGTTTTGAACATGTTTGTTGTCTAGATTTTGCATACTGCCTAGGTTTAAGATGATTGCATGTTAAAGTTATGATTTTTATTGGTTTTTGGATTCAATTGATGGGTTTATGATTTAGTAAAGATCTTTGGTTGATTATGTATGATGTTAGTATATATTTACTGCTGATCTTGTGGTTGTTTGTGATTTCCTGCGTTGATTGTGGTTGTCTGCCAGTTTGATCTTCGTTTTGTGGTCATAGATCTTAGGGTTTGTGATTGTGAGTGGTTTCTAGACGTAGTAGCCATAGGAATTCATAAGTGATTACTGATTAGAAGTGAATGTGTGTCCTAGTTCAATACCCGAGAGGTGAGAATTAGTCGTTTAGTCTTCGTCATTAGGAATCCGAGTATTAACAGTCTGAGAGGACGTTAGTGTTAGGTGTCTAGTGAATTTAGCTATCCGAATCATAGTAGTTAGCTTGAGATTACCCCGTGCATTCCTTGAGTGTATGGTAGACGGTGAGACTGAGAGGTAATCCGTTTATTAGGGTACTTGTCATAGTTGGAAATACCTGAGAAGTGATCCAATTATCTGGTGAGTTTAATACGCTTTAGGTAGCTGAGTTGGTGACATCCCGAGACCGAGAGTGATCAGGAATCCATTAGGTTATCTAGAGTTGTTTCATTAGAAACCCAGATCCATCATAGTTTTCAGAACCGATAGAAGTTATACTTTGCAAGTAAGATTCTTAACCTAGGTAGTGCCTTCCCTATTCTTGAATTCGTTTAAAGAGTTCTGCTTGATAGTTGAGTGTCGTTAGTTAGAAAGTTTACATTAAGTTACAACACAAAATCCCCCAATATATTTCAGTTTAGTTAGTTGAGTCAGAGTCTAGGTAGGGTTATTGCTAGTGTCTCGTGGGTTCGATATCCGGACTTCATTAGGCTTTACTACATTGATCGGTACACTTGCCGGTTGTGTGGTCTAGTATTAGATTGAGTCTAGATTTATAAATTTAAAGCTAGAGAGTCTAGGTTAGGTTTTATATAGTTATTTTTATAGACCGTCCGAGCGACATCAGTGAACCATCCTAAATTCTTGGATCCCTACATCCAAGATAGTACCGACTATGACCCTATGGCTATATATGATGCAACGTTCGACGATCCGAACGCATTCCCGCCTGACTATAGCCCAAGGGCAACCCTAAACCACAAACATGTTCCCGCCTATGATAATGTCCATAACGACATAGGCTTAGGTCTTAGAGACCCTCCACCTAAATTTGGATATCCTGCTTCTATACCAGGGTCTCCAATCGAGTGTCTTAATCGGTCGCTTCGTGAAACCGATCAGGTCAAGAAAGAGCTTATCTTGACTAGGGAAGAATTGGCAGAAAACCAAAAGGATCTGTCAAAAGCTAACAGGAAGTTGGCAAAGAAGGAGAAGGAGTGATGTAGTGCAAAGCACCCATCTTTATTCCTTTGTATTCGTGCGTTTTTATTTAATTTTGTATATGTTTTTACTTGTTTTTGTTTCGTATTAAGTCTATTGTGTGTTTTCAGGTGCTCGTGTGAATAACAAGTCAAATCATGAAGAAACCAAGCAAGAGAAGAAGCCCGGAAGAAAAGAAGAGGAAAAGTTGGAATTTGGTTCCCTTGCGATACGCGAGGGAGGAGAGACAATGCTTCGCGGTACGCGAGAGAAGAGAAAACCGGCCCAACTATTTTGTTCCTCACGGTACGCGAGGAACCCAGTGAAGTCCTTCGCGATACGCGGGAGACTGAATTTCCGTAAAACCTTAGATTTCGAATTTAATTAGATTTTGATTGCAATTATGCAAGTAGATCGACTTTTGGCCGTCAGAGAAGAAGCTTTGGGTGATTTTGGGAGCTTGAGAGGTCGCTTGAAGGCTAAAGTTGAAGGCTTTGGATTCCGGGTTCGTTAGATTTACGTATTCGGTGTCAAAGTTTGAATCTTTATCTGTGATTTCTTTGTTCGAACCAATGTTTTGCTTATTTACTTCTATCATGGATGTTTTGAGTATGAATCTAGGCTAAAACCTTAGTACCGCCTAGGTTATATGATGATTGCTTGTTGAAGTATTGATTTTTATCGGTTTTTGGATGCAATTGAATGGATTAATGATTTTGTAGTAATCTCATGTTAATGATTATGATGTTTATGCATGTTTAGATTTGATATATGATTGATTATAAGTTCCGTATGTTATTTGTGGATGTCTTCCAATTTGAATAGCGTATCTAGATCATAGACTGTGTGTTTGTGGTTGTTTGTATGGTTTGCTAGACATAGTATCCATAGGAGCTGTAGTTGAGAGTTATTAGATCTGAGTGTATTTCTTATCTCAATACCCGAGAAGTGATAGATAATCGGTTAGTCTTCGGTATTAGGATTCTGAGTGAAATCTGTCTGAGAGGAAGTTTCCCTTAGGTGTTCTTAGTATTTGTTGCTAATCCGAGTCATAGTTGTTGATCTGAGATTACCCCGTGCATCTTAGATGTATTGTGGACAGTAAGACTGAAAGGTGATCAGTCTTTTGGGTACATTATCATTGTTGGAGCGACTGAAAGGTAATCCGACTATCTGGTGAGTTTAGTACTTCTTTATAGTTTCTTAGTTGGTGACACCCTGAGAGTGATTAGGGATCCACTAGGTGGTCTAGAGTTGTCATCCTTAGAAACCCAAATCCATCATTGTTTCCATAACCAATAGAAGTTGAGCTTTGCAAGTAGGATTCCGACCTAGGTAGTGTTCTTCCCATTCTTGAAATTCCCCAAGTCTTTGTTCTGATAGTTGAGTTGATCTTTAGTATTCATTGCTAGTTTAATCAGTAGTGTAGTAAACCCCCCAATCAAACCATCTTTAGTCCGAGTCAGAGTCTAGTTTAGCAATAGTAGTGTCTCTAGGGTTCGATATTCCGGTTTACCATTAAGCTGTGCTACACTCGATAGGTACACTTACCCGTCAGTGAGGTTTAATTCATGGGTACTCCATTTATTACTTAGGAGTCTAGGTTAGGTTTATGTGTTAATTTTTATAGACCGTCTAGGCGACATCAAGTTTTTGGCGCCGTTGCCGGGGACACTTGGCAATAGCAACATTAGCTTTGACTAGTTCTTTGTGTGATTTTTGGTTTGTTTCTTTCTTTTATTTGTGAGTTTTAATTGTGTGTCTTTGCCCTATCTGCTAGTTGTGTGTCCTATCTGAGTGTCTAACTGTAAGGCCCCAAACCCGGGAGGCCTCACTTGTTGGATTTACTCATTCACACACAGTTCTTAAACTTGAATATCAAATAACGCAGCGAAAAATTTCATTTCAAACATAACATAACCTCGTTCAACACGCAGAAGCGTAACATTGTCTATTACATAAACATAACATAACCAACTTCAAAACGGGATGCCAGTCTTCATATCACCCAGGTAACTCGTCAAGCCGCCCAGCATCACCGTCCATCATCATAACTTGCCTTAACCTGAATGTGCATACTAAAAAGTCAGCTACGCTGGTGAGTTGCTTTTCATAAAACATTAACTTCAAATATTTGCCAAAAACATATCATTTAATTTCATTAATAAAAGTGTACGAAAACATGCAATAACATAACATAACGTCATAAACATAAGTCAACGAACATATCGAATCTACGCCTTCTTGTAACCGTCAATTCCAAACTTCAAGTACGATACAACATAGGGCATCCATACCAAACTTCAAGTACGACATCACAAGGATGACACGTACCAAACTTCCAGCACGATACTCCGTGGAGTAGTCGTACCTAACTTCAAGCACGATTACCCCGCAAGGTAAATCGTACCAACTTCAAGGATCACGGTAATCCCCATGGTGACCGTCATCACCCCAGTTGTACAACAGTTGGCCACCCACAAAGGCCCCTAAAAGGTAAAGGCCCATAACATACTTCCCATACCCATAACCTTCATTCCATAAGGAATAATGGCAGATTTGTTCGTTTGTGACTTTCGTAAACATTCACTTCTTTTACTTGAAAACTTCTGTTAAAGCATTCGTACGTTTTGTTAAAAATCATTCATTCATTCGTAAACACTTCATAAAATTCTTTTGACAAAATATATCATAAACACTTCTTTCATAACCTTTCCTTTCGAAACATCGTTTCATAAACGTCACATACATCATTAATAAACATCGTTTTATAAAACGGTCACATCGTTACGTATGCACACCAACCCAAAAACATTATTAAAACATTTAAAAGAGGGCTTCTAGAACTCACCTGAGATAAACAGGGTCAAAGGTCTCTAAAGGATCTTCTAACCTGTATGTACGCAACCTAGTTTTAGCTTCTCATACAACTCATTACATTTCATTCCCAACCGCAAACTTCACCCAACCGCAAACTTTACCCAAACCGCAAACTTCACCCAACCGTGAACTTCACCCAGCCCTGAAATTCACTCAACCGTGAACTTCACCCAACTGTGAACTTCACCCAAACCGCAAACTTCTCCCAACCGTGAACTTTACCCATTCGCAAACTTCACCCTACCGTAAACTTTACCCAATCGCAAACTTCCTCAGCCGTGAACTTCATCAGCCGTGAACTTCACTCAAACGTGAACTTCAGAAACCGTGAACTTCAGAAACCGTGAACTTTCTAAGCCGTGAACTTCCCAAAACCGTGAACTTCCCAAAACCGTGAACTTCCCAAAAACCGTGTTTTTGCATGGATTCAGACCTGGATCGATTGGTTCGTCAAGTTTGGAACTTTTTACGTTCAAAACGTTTGTTTTCCACTCTAGATGCTAGATCTATGTTTATTTCCATGTTTCATACGTAAAAATGCCATTTTTATCCAAAAACTCGAGAAACCCAACAAAAACTAAAAACTCAATTCTAGGTCGAGTTGTTACCTCTTTCAAGCTTCTGAATCGGAGGTTCTGCTCACGAGTAGTGTAGGAACAAGTTGCTAGCTTCTCGGACCGATCTGTCAACTTTCTCTCTCTACAATTTCTCTCTCTAGGATGGCAAAATGAGATAAATGAGGAGGGTTTTTGCTATTTATAGGGAGGCTCATCTCCCTTGATCGCCACCCTTATGTTTGCCGGCCTATCCGACCCGGCCCTTCATGCCTTGTTCATTTATTCTTTTCATCTCGCGTTTAATCCCATTATTATAACTCGTCCTTTTTTTATTTTTGGAATGTTACAAGTCTACCCCCCTTACAATAGGTTTCGTCCCCGAAACCTATCATAAATCAAACAGTTGAGCGTACGACTCCCTCATTTCCATCTCAATTTCCAATTTAGCCTCCGACCCCTTTCGGTGCTTCCATTGAACTGTAACCAATTAGATAACTTTGTTACACAAACGTTTCTCCTTCCTATCTAGGATGGCCATGGGTTCTTCGATGTAGTTAAGGCTGTTGTCAATCTCGATGTCAGTAAGTGGTACGTGAGCTGATTCATCCGCCAAACACTTTCTTAAGTGTGATACATGGAAGGTAGGATGGATCCCACTTAACTCATCAGGCAACTACAACCGATAAGCGACTTCACCAACCCGTGCCATTATTCTGAATGGTCCGACAAACCTCAGACTTAAATTTCCTCTCTTTCTGAATCGTATGATTCCCTTCCAGGGCGACACTTTCAACATTACTCTATCCCCAACATCAAACTCAATAGGCCTTCGTCGTTTATATGCGTAGGATTTCTGACAATCTTGGGCGGCCTTCATTCGTGCTTTGATTTGAACAAACCTTTCCGACATTTCTCGTATGACTTCAAGGCTTCCTAATTCCTTCTGACCAATCTCACCCCAGCAGACCGGGGTCCTGCATCTTCTCCCATACAACATTTCGTAAGGCGGCATGCCTATCGTCGTGTGATGACTATTGTTGTCGGATAATTCGGCTAATGGCAGGTGACTTTCCCAACTGCACCCAAAGTCTATAATACAAGCACAGAGCATGTCCTCCAATGTTTGAATTGTCCTTTCGGACTGACCATCCATTTGCGGGTGGTATGCCGTGCTGATATTAAGCCTCGTGCCCATTGCTTTGTGAAATCTTTTCCAGAACCTCGATGTGAATCGTGTGTCCCGGTCAGATACAATTGTTAAAGGCATCCCATGCCGTGCTACTACTTCGTTAATAAATACTTCTGCTAACCTTTCCGACGAGAACGTCTCACGAATAGGTAGGAAATGAGCACTCTTCGTTAAACGGTCCACAATTACTCAAATGGTGTCATGACCTTTAGCTGTGCGAGGTAGCTTGGTTATGAAGTCCATGGTAATGTGTTCCCACTTCCATTCCGGTATATTAAGTGGTTGAATCTTTCCATATGATTTCTGGTGTTCGGCCTTTACTTGTGAGAAAGTCAAGCACTTGCTTACATACATCGTCACCTCATGTTTCATTCCAGGCCACTAGTATTCATTCCTCAGATCTTGGTACATTTTATTGGTACAAGGATGGATAGAGTAACGAGACTTATGAACCTCATCTAGGATCTTGGTTCTAATCTCACCACTCATAGGTATCCATACCCGTTCAAAACATGTCCTAACACCAAGGGTGTTATATTCCAACTTGTCCTGTTGGCCAACCATCCTTTCCTTCTTTATGTTTTCCTCTTTAAGTGCCTCATCTTGAGCCTTTTTAATTTCCCTCATCACATCTGATGTTACCACCAACTGGCAAGCTTTCACTCTAATAGGAGCAGGCACATCCTTTCGACTTAGAGCGTCAGCCACCACGTTTGCCTTTCCAGGATGGTATATGATTTCACAGTCATAATCTTTCAAGAGTTCCAACTATCGTCTCTGCCTCATATTAAGCTCCCTTTGTTCGAAGAAGTACTTCAAACTTTTGTGGTCGGAGTAAATAGTAAACTTCACCCCATAAAGGTAGTGCCTCCAGATCTTCAATGCGAATACGACAGCAGCAAGTTCCAAATCGTGAGTCGGATAATTGACTTAGGGAACTTTCAAATTTCGTGATGCATACGCGATCACTCTTCCGTGTTGCATCAGCACGTACCCCAACCCCTGACCCGAAGCGTCGGAGTATACCACCAAGTCTTCATTGCCATTGGGAAGGGCCAAGACTAGAGCTTGAGTTAGCTTCTTCTTCAATTCCTTAAACCCCTCATCCTGGTTCGAACCCCATTCGTACTTTACCTCTTTCCGTGTTAGTTTTGTAAGTGGCGAAGCTATTTTCGAGAAATCCTGGATGAATCTCCGGTAGTAGCCTGCCAATCCTAAGAAATTGCGGATCTTAGTTGGCGTCTTAGGAATATCCCAATCATTTACCGTCATTATCTTTGCTGGGTCAACCATAATGCCGTTCGTGTTAATGACGTGACCTAGGAATTGGACTTCCCTAAGCCAGAACGCGCATTTGGAGAACTTAGCATACAACTTCTCCTTGTTTAGAGCTTCCAACACTTCCTTCAAGTGACATGCGTGATCACCCTCATTCTTGGAGTAGGTGAGGATATCATCGATGAACACAATTATCGATCAGTCCAGCATCGGTCGACACACCCTATTTATCAAATCCATGAACGCCGCGGGGGCGTTCGTCAATCCGAAGGACATCACGCGGAACTCTAAATGTACATAACTCGTGCGAAACGCGGTTTTCGGTATGTCTTCTTCCCTCACCTTCAACTGATGGTACCCGGATCTAAGGTCGATTTTTGAGAACCAACTTGCACCCTATAATTGATCGAACAGGTCGTCGATCCTTGGTAAAGGGTACTTGTTCTTCACCATTCATTTGTTCAACTCCCTGTAGTCGATATACATTCTCATAGAACCATCTTTCTTCTTCACAAACAATACCGGAGCACCCCAAGGTGAGATGCTCGGTTGGATAAATCCTTTCTCAAGTAATTCATCTAATTGTGCCATTAGTTCATTCATCTGTACTGGTGCTAGTCGATATGGAGCCTTAGCCACAGGCTGGGCATCTGGTACTAAGTCGATTCGGAACTCAATCTCTCTGTCAGGTGGTATCCCAGGCAAATCCTCTGGAAACACCTCCAGGTACTCGCGCACCACGGGTACACCGTCTAGTTCCTTCACTTCCTTACACTTGTCAATCACGTACACCAGATAAGCCTTGCATCCGCGCCTCAAGTATTTTGTTGCCTTAATCATTGAAATGATGTTGGGCATCGGGGCGTCACGTTCTCCAAAAACCTTAACTTCGCTACCATCCGGAGCCTTGAGTCGGATTATCTTTCGTTTGCGTATAATTTGCGCTTCATTGGCAGTTAGCCAATCCATACCTAACACGACATCGAACCCACACAAAACCATAACAAACAACCTGATGGGGAATCTACGGCCTTCTATTTTTATCATGGAATTGTCAACTACTTCGGTTAGTCTTGCAGTTCTACCCTCAGCGGTTTCTACACTAAAGGCCCTTTCTAGTTACTGACTAAGTATTTTACCTGTTTAAAAAAAGTGGCAGATATAAAACTTTTACTAGTGCCTGAATCAAATAACATAGATACAAAAGTTTTGTCGAGAATGAACATACCTGACGCCACATCGGGGTCAACCCTGGCATGTTCTTGCGTCAGTGCATACGCACGAGTCTTTGCTGGGGACCTCTCTTCATTCTTCTCCGGGCCTTTCCCTTACTGGCTTCACCCATCCTAGGCTTAGTGCATTCCCAACACATATGACCACTCTCCCCACAGTTGTAGCATTTGAAGCCTTGTGGGCATTCGCGGGAGTAGTGTCCGGTCTTGCCGCATTTAAAGCACATATTTGACCTAGCCGACATTCACCCGCATGCCTTACCCCACATTTTCAACAGATTGCCGTCTCGCCTATCCTGGCCTGTTTTTCCCGAGCCCCAAAAAAATGCCCACCCGATCGCTTAGCGGGAAAACCCAGTTTCTTCTTAGGCTCTTCAATGGTAACGACATTCAATGCCAGATCATCAAACACCACGCCACTCAGTTCTACTACCGAATCGTAGGTAGTAGGGGCGTTTGCCTTAACATAAGTGCAGACCTGGTCTGGCAGCCCTTGAATGTAGTAGTCAATCTTCCTCTCCTCAGTCGTGACAAGATGTGGCACCAGACGTGCCAGTTCATTGAATCGGGTAGTGTACTGCTGATGCGTCTTGCTCCCGGCCTTCAACCCTAGAAATTCCCTTTCTACCATCTCGATCTCATTCCTTGGACATAAATTATTCATCACCAGAGTTTTTAGATCATTCCACATCATTGCGTCGACAGCCTCGTCCCCCTTGGCTTGACGCACTCCCTCCCACCAATGAGATGCTTCCTCCCTCAAGAAGTTAGCAGCAAACTTCACAACCTGGTTTGAGCGGCAATCTCTCAGACGAATGGCGGCTTCCATACGGATTACCCAATCAAAAGTAGCCACCGCGTCTTTCTTTCCAGTCAGGACCGGCGAGTCACATGCCTTAAAGGACTTATAGTTGCAACCACGGGTAAGCGGTACGTTAGCTGCCTCAGTGTTCGGGGTACCAACCGACGTGTTAGACCCATCCATCTCACTAGCCTTCTTTAACGTATCTGCCAACAGTCCTGGCAAAGAAGCCTTCATCAACTCAGTGAACTCGCGTGCCAGAGTCGCTCTCACTTCCGGTTCAAAAGTGAATTGTTGTTCTTCGACATGAGTCACCTCAGTCCCGTGCATACTAACTTCTGGCTCCGTGTGAACACTTCCTTCTTCACTGTACTCTTGGCGCGCAGGGGTCCTGCCGCGCCCACCGTGACGACCACCGGTATGGCCCCCACCACGCCTTCTGTTTCCTCTCCTTGCCATTTCGTTCTATAAGACAAGGAATCCAATGTCATCACGCTAGTTAACAAATAGAATTCAACAAGTACTGTAAGATGTTAATATACACTTGCCATCTGCAATTAACCATTACACTACCTTTCGATTGCTATTTGACCACCTTTGTGATTTACATCAGAACACAAGTCCAAACCTTAACACTTTCTAAGGAAAACTATATATGTAAATATATACTACCATCATACCTGATGCTGTGGCTCGAGTTACCCATACTGGCATCCGCTTTCGGTCCCATTCATAATTTAAGTTCACACACCAGAAGTGTCCAAATCTCTCAAACTATTGCTCTGATACCAACTTGTAAGGCCCAAACCCGGGAGGCCTCACTTGTTGGATTTACTCATTCACAAACAGTTCTTAAACTTGAATATCAAATAACGTAGCGGAAAATTTCATTTCAAACATAACATAACCTCGTTCAATATGCGGAAGCGTAACATTGTCTATTACATAAACATAACATAACCAACTTCAAAACGGGATGCCAGTCTTCATATCACCCGGGTAACTCATCAAGCCGCCCAGCATCACTGTCCATCACCATAACCTGCCTTAACCTGAATGTGCATACTAAAAAGTCAGCTACGCTGGTAAGTACTAGCTTTTCATAAAACATTAACTTCAAATATTTGCCAAAAACATATCATTTAACTTCATTAATAAAAGCGTACGAAAACATGCAATAACATAACATAACTTCATAAACATAAGTCAACGAACATATCGAATCTGCGCCTTCTCGTAACCGTCAATTCCAAACTTCAAGTATGATACCACATAGGGCATCAATACCAAAATTCAAGTACGGCATCACAAGGATGACATGTACCAAACTTCCTGCACGATACTCCGTTGAGTAGTCGTACATAACTTCAAGCATGATTACCCTGCAAGGTAAATCATACCAACTTCAAGGATCACGGTAATCCCCATGGTGACCGTCATCACCCCAGTTGTACAACAGTTGGCCAGCCATAAAGGCCCCTAAAAGGTAAAGGCCCATAACATACTTCCCATACCCAAAACTTTCATTCCCTACGGAATAATGAAAGATTCGTTCGTTTGTGACTTTCGTAAACATTCACTTCTTTTACTTGAAAAATTCAGTTAAAGCATTCGTACATTTTATTAAAAATCATTCATTCATTCGTAAACACTTCATAAACTTGTTTTGGAAAAATATTTCATAAACACTTCTTTCATAACCTTCCCTTTCGAAACGTCGTTCATAAACACCGTTTCATAAAACGTCACATACATCATTCATAAACATCGTTTTATAAAATGGTCACATCGTTAAGTATGCACACCAGCCCAAAAACATTAATAAAACATTTAAAAGAGGGCTTCTAGAACTCACCTGAGATAAACATGATCAAAGGTCTCTAAAGGATCTTCTAACCTGTACGTACGAAACCTAGTTTTAGCTTCTCATACAACTCATTACATTTAATTCCTAACCGCAAACTTCACCCAACCGCATACTTTACCCAAACCGAAAACTTCACCCAATCATGAACTTCACCCAGCCGTGAACTTCACCCAACCGTGAACTTCACCCAAACCGTGAACTTCTCCCAACTGTGAACTTTACCCATCCGCAAACTTCACCCTACCGTAAACTTTACCCAACCGTAAACTTCCTCAGCCGTGAACTTCATCAGCCATGAACTTCACTCAACCGTGAACTTCACAAACCGTGAACTTTCCAAACCGTGAACTTCCCAAAACCGTGAACTTCCTAAAAACCGTGTTTTTGCATGGATTCAGATCTAGATCGATTGGTTCGTCAAGTTTGGAACTTTTTACGTTCAAAACATTTGTTTTCCACTCTAGATGCTAGATCTATGTTTATTTCCAAGTTTCATACGCATAAATGCCATCTTTTATCCAAAAACCCGAGAAACCCAACAAAAACTAAAAACTCAATTCTAGGTCGTGTTGTTACCTTTTTCGAGCTTCTGAATCGGAGGTTCTGCTCACGAGTAGTGTAGGAACAAGATGCTAGCTTCTCGGACCGATCCGTCAACTTTCTCTCTCTACGGTTTCTCTCTCTAGGATGGAAAAATGAGAGAAATGAGGAGGGTTTTGGCCATTTATAGGGAGGCTCATCTCCCTTAATCGCCACCCTTATGTTTACCGGCCCATCCGACCCGGCCCATCATGCCTCGTTCATTTATTCTTTTCTTCTCGCGTTTAATCCCATTATTATAACTCGTCTTTTTATTTTATTTTTGGGATGTTACACTAACATATGATCGAGTCTTTCTGTTTTTGAGTCCTTATTTTGTTTCTTTTGATTTTTGTGTGTCAGTTTATGCACCACACTCATTCACAGGGATCACCACCATATTCTGCTTTCTTAGAGCCCAAACAAGAGCTTCACGAGCGCACATACGACTTTCGGGAGCGTTTGAAAGTGTTGTGTAAAACCCAGGTATGTAATTCTAGCCCTATTCCGTTTCCAAATATGGGTGACGCTGACCCACCAGCGAGACGTACCGTACACTAGAGAGAAACAATGATGGGCCCCCAGGGCGCGATCTTCGATCGCCCGCCCCCCTATTCCTAATACAAATACTTGGCAGATCCCATCACATGTCATGAGTACGATCACTCATGCTACTCAATTTCATGGCCTCGAGGATGAGGATGCAACCGAACATCTGTCCCGCTTCACGCGCATATGTGATACCATCAATATCACGTGTGTATCTAAGGACGCAATCTACTTGCGTCTCTTTTCATTCTCGCTCTCTGGACATGCTTCCACTTGGCTAGACACCCTCCTCGCAATTCTACCACTACATGCGAGGACTTGCAAGCCAAGTTTCTGAAAAAGTACTATCCACCTTCCAGGGCCGCTCGCCACAGGGACCGAATCCACTCCTTCTGGATGGACCCTATCGATCCTTATCACATGGCATGGGAGCGGTTAAACGCGCTATTGAGCCGATTTCCCCAGCATGGTCTTTCTGACTGGCCGATTATGGAGAAGTTCTATAATGGCCTCACCTTCGAGAAGCAGCAAATGTTCAACACAGCTGCGGGAGGCCATATCATAGATAAACTGGAGCCTACTGAATGCGAGGATATGTGCGAGAGCTTCGCTCTCGCTGAGAAACAGCGGCCATCTACTAGGACTTCCATTCCTAGTGCTAAAGCACCCGCCTCTTCTCCTAGAGGTGTTCATTAGGTTAACCCTGATACTAGCGTGGCTGCTGCACTCACAGCGATGGAGAATGAGATAAAAGAGCTAAAGGTGAGTGCTCAAAGGTGTGAGGTGTGAAGGGGAGGCCACAACACCAGGGACTGCCCCGTCAGTCAGCAGGAGTAGGTGAACTTTGCGGGCAACCTGAACCGAGGGTACAATAATTATAACAATTATTTTGGCTCGGGATGGAGATCTGGAAACAACCCACATGGGTTTAATGCCCGCTCTAATTGGTATGGAGGAGGTGAAGCAGGAGCGAGTTCTGGGAGCAGTGCCAGGGATAAGAAGATTGAAGAGATGCTGGAGAACCAGACTCAGACGCTAGCTCATTGAGTGTAGAAGGATAAGGAGACTGGATGCGCATGACACTTTACTGAAGAATCAGCAATCGACATCATGGATCTGCAGCGCACGGTAATGGACATCGCTAAGAGTTTGAAGGAAAAGCTGGGAGAAGCATCTGTGGCTTATAAGAGTTCTAATGCTTCAGTGATGGCCATTTCTACTAGGAGTCAGAGAATAGAGGAGAGAGAGCAACCACCGGTATAAGAAGAAGAGGAGCCGGTGGTTGAGGAGATAGTAGTTGAGAAGCCTGCCGAGAAGGCAGAGGAGAAGAAGAAAGGGGTGGAGATGAAGACCCCCGAGATTGACTTGAGTCGTGTTCCCTACCCAGCGCGCTTGCTGCCACATAAGTATGCTAGGGAATACGGTTACTTTCTGAATATGTTCAAACAGCTCAAAGTCAATCTACCCTTCATAGAGGTCCTCCAGCATATTCCTAAGTATGGCAAGTTCCTAAAATATCTTCTGTCCAACAAGAAGAAGCTGGAGGAAGTCTCTGAAGTCTCACTTAGTGAGCGATGTTCTGCGGTGGCTCAGAACAAACTGCCAGAGAAACTGGCAGATCTGGGTCGCTTCATGATCCCGTGTCTGCTTGGCGGTTTGCCCTTGAACCACGCGTTGCTTGACCTGGGTGCTAGCATCAACTTGATGCCTTATTCGATATATAAGCAACTAGATATGTGAGAGCCTAAGCCGACGCGCATGAGCATATCCTTGGCTGATCGATCAGTCAAGTATCCGCGGGGAGTGGTGGAGAACTTGTTGGTGAAGGTAAATAAATTTGTTTTCCCCACGGATTTCATGATTCTTGATATGGAGGCGGATTATCGAGTTCCACTAATCTTAGGATGCCCTTTCTTGTGAACCGTCAAAGCATTGATCGATGTCTTTGATGGTACGATCACACTTAATGTAGGGGACGAGCACGTCAGATGTGATGTCACACAGTCGGTGAGAGATTCTAAGGATCAGAACGCGTCGGTTTTTTTTGTTGATAGCTTCACATCATTCATGGATGAATCACAAGATTCTGTTCGGGGAGAGAATGCGGACGGAGAAACCCCGCTTGATGAGGAGGAAGAAGTAGTGGAGACTGTTACTGATACACTGATTCCCACTGTAGAGGAAGTCTCCCATAACCTTGTTCACATTCCGTCACCTGAAGAGGTGAGGAAGATAGAATGGAGAGCCCGCTTTGCTGAGATCGAGGCTAGGATGGTAGAGGAGCCTGAGATAGTTGAGGTACAGGAGACAGAGACTATAATGGACGACGCAGTCCTACCTCTGGTTCAAAAGGAGATTAGGACCGAGCCCTCAGCTGAGGATGAGCATGTGGAGGACGAGTTTGAGAGTGAGATTATAGAATCCCCAAGTGTGGGGATATTGATAGGTTTCGAGGATATTACTATAAGAGAGAGTGAGATCGGAGAGTCTACACCTGAGATGAGTGATAGTGATAGAGGAGGAATGGTAGAGGATCCTCCGGATTGGCTTGCGGAGTTTGTAAAGAAGTTGGTAGAGTCTCCGTTTTTAGGTGCTGATGGTGATTGTCGCGACCAACTATTGGTACCTTTTTCTTATTTTATCTCATCAGAAATTTTTAAACACATCGGAATATTTTAATAACTCGGGATCTTTTCAAAAGACGGGGAATCTCCCGTTTCATTTCATTTCATAAATAGGGATAAACCCTGATATAGTACACAAGCGTTTTATTTCACAAACCAAGGTTTTCATGAGTCATTTCTTTCAATTGATGTCTAGGGTGAACGTTCCCTTTTTCATGGCATCTTTTCTTTGTCATCACATGGCTAATCAAAATCAATTCACCCTTGGTTACCTGTAAAAACATTTGAAAATATTTTATCAGCATAAACTGTTAAATACAAGTATATGGGAATCATAATCTGATAAGCGTGAATAAATAGAACAATTTGCCCATAGTTTCTGGTCAATTTACACAGTCAACGGACTAATCACCAGCCACACCAGGGACCTTGGATATATTTGTATGTCTATCTGCCATACGCTTTCGGCGATGGGCTTTACAACAACCAAGGGTTCAACCCCTAACCCTGTTACAGCCTCTCATCTGTAACACGTGTATATATACGTGACTCTATGGGCTGACTGCTATATACTAAATTACCTTATGCAACGAATGGTTGTATAAATTCATTCAAGTCAGAGTATAATCATAACCATTTTCAGTTTTGGAATCATTTTATAAAAATACAAGTATTCACCTTTTAAGAGTCTCAGCTTAGTAGGCTTCCATAATGAGTGTTCTAGTGGGCAGCGACTCTGCTTAGATCGTCTAGCTTGGATTCTCCAAAGGAGTGTTTCATAGCTTCTCGAATTTTTCTTAAGCGAACCGATACTTCTAAAACTTAAATGTATGAGCGAGAATGGAATTGTGAGAGTGGGATATCAGTTTGTAACTCAAGATTTCAAGTTTGAGTGTGAGGAGTTATCTAAACCCGAGCTTGCTATTTATAGTGTAATTTGGCAGCTGTGATGGACCGTTATGAGTGCTGACAGTCCGTCACTGCTTGGGTCCTAACGGACCTTTATCTCTGGTGACGGTTCATCACCAAGCTAGGGTTAGCGAGTCACTAGACGCGTGTCAGCGTCAGCTTGAATTGCGGTGTGACGGACCGTTGATGGTCCGTCACAGGGTTTTCACGCATCAGAATTAATTCGCTACTCAGGGGACACATGGCAGATCATCATTGTCTGCGCGCCCAACCCGTAACAGACCGTTACGGACCATGATGGTCCGTTACCGTCTATGTTTCATGTTTTTCACTTTTGGTCCTTGTATTTTCATATAATTACATTTCCAATACCTTTACTTTATATTTTTATTATTTTGAACGCGAAAAATTTTCAAATGTTACAGTGATGATTACAGTTTGAGTGAGATATTAGCACAAGTAGGGTTATTAATCTGTGAGACACCCAAGGTTGAGAGTTTAGAGGATCGTGATGATCCGGATGAGAGCCTAGAGATCGTTTCAGTAGAAATACCCCATCCTGAGCCTTTGTCCATTCCTGTTGGTCATGCTGAGGGGATAGAGACCGAGTTACCCCCGAAATCTAGGCCACCCTGTAAGAAAACCCGAGAGTCAAGTGATACAAATGATCTAAGGGAAATGCAAACCCCAAGTGTGGGGATGTGTAAGGGTGATTGCTTGCTGGGGTACATGATGCAGGTTATTTTGGGACATGGTAGGTTTAAGTGTTGGTGGACTGATTTGAGAGAAAGTGTGAGTAGATGGTTAAGGTTAGTTGATAGTAGTGTGCTAGTGAGAGCCGGGATACCACACAGGATGAAGGCGGTACCAGTTAGGATCAATGAGAAGCCTCCTAATAGGTTTATTTGAGTTTTGGGCAAGTACCCGGGATGTATAGTTTGTATATTTCTTGGTTCTATTTTCGTTTCATTTTTGTGTTTTTTGGTGTGTTTTGTTTGTGTGTGTCCCCGCTTGATTCGGTGAGGAAAATCATCAGGAACGAAGTTCCAGGTATATTTACATTGGGTTTTATCGTTGGAACGAGTTTTAAGGGAATTGGGTGAAAGAAGTTTTCAGGGGTCAAAATTTTTCTAAAATTAACTTTATGTTACCAACAGCCCCTCGCGGTACGCGAAGCCCAGTATGAGTTCTCTCGCGGTACACGGAGAACAAGAATTGTGGCCAGCTCATGTTCCATCTCTTCGCGGTACGCGAGGATTGGTTCTTTGTCTCTCGCGGTACGCGGGGGACATTTGGTCTTGCCGGTTTTCCTTTATTTCCCATGGTTTCCTAAATCCGTCACCACCACCACTCATTATCCTTCATAACCATCATCCACCACCATCACCAGCCTTCATCATCTATCATCATACATACCATCTATCAGCATCCATTATATCATTCACATCCACCTACCATGGGATCTTAAAAACCATTCGTAACTGTTGGTTCACTTTGCCTGTGGCATTCATGTCTATGTGTTTGTCACTCATCGGGTACGTATCCCTGCCTTCTATCTTAAGTCTTAGGGAGCCAGTTGAGTCTTTTATTTTACTTTGAGTCTGTTACTTGTGTCAGTTTAATGCTTTGGGTTTGTGTGAGCTTATCTGTGCAGGTATTAATCGCCTCGTCCGTACTCAATCTACATTCGGGCGGGGTTGATTCTCATCTTATTTATTTTGTAAAGGCAACCTAGCAGTAAATTATGCAACCGAGAACGAAGTGCTATACGGTGTACAAGAGGAAGAGTAAAGCTGGAACATTCACTGCTTCATTACCAGCTAAGTCTATTCCCAGTTTATTTTTTATCTTTTTATTTTCTATGTTTCTCAATTCATATTGGGGATAATGTTTGTTTCAAGTGTGGGGATGGGACTGCATCTAATGAGTCTAGGAGTCTAGTTTGTTTTTCTTTTATAAAAATACAAAAGTACAAAAAAATTGAAAATTTTTGAAAAATGTCCTTTGAAATCAAAAGTTTTTGCATAATAAATGGAAAATGATAGTACAACTGGATCTGCCTGTTAAGTTTTAAAAGAAATAAATAATTGAAAACGCGTCTAATTAGTGATGTTTTGGTAGACCTAGTCAGCTAGTAGAGCTTAAATAGCATGTTTGTGTTAAATAGGAATTTAATTGAATTTAAAAATCATGATATCTTGTGGGTACTCAACTTAGGGTAATCGGTAATACTGAAACTGTCAACATAGGGTGATAGGTATCATGTTAAGTTAAAATTTAGAAGTTTTTGAAATTTCCTTGGCTCACCACTCTCTTTTTATGGGAATAAATCCGAGTTTCGGTGGCGCCCGCATCCATAGTTTTATATTCATGAGCTCATTTGATTATAAATATAAGTCTTGCTTATGTGTTGCCCAATAGAATGGCAACCTGGTTGAAACACCACTAAGTGAATCTTATGTGCTTAATTGTTAGAACTGTAGTATATATGTTACCTTCCGGGATAGTGACTTGGTTGAAACGCCTCTAGACGAAAGTTCATTTTCTTAATAATGCTCATATTCATCTATTCATTTCATAATTCATCTTAATTTCTAAAAACCTGTAAATTTTAGTTTAACGTGGTGGGTGAAATCTATATGGTTAAATTCGTGCCTTGACATGATCGTGAGACGAGATTAGGTAGAGCTGTAGCTTTTGAGTGCGAGTCCCATAGATTGATTGATATGCTTGGTAAAATGAATTAGAACACTAAACGGGGGCTTGAAAGTTGGTGGTTGGGTTTAATCGGATAGAAATACCGATTATTGCTTTTTAACGCGTGAGTATGTTTGTGCTTATTGAAATAAATTGAGATTGTTAAGCTAGGTCCAGTTATGATTCCATTACAGGCTTTTTCGGGGATGAAAAAAGGTTAAGTGTGGGGATGTTTGATGTAGTGCCAAGCACACATCTTTATTCCTTTGTATTCGTGCGATTTTATATAGTTTTGTATATGTTTTTACTTGTTTTTTGTTTCGTATTGAGTCTATTGTGTGTTTTTAGGTGCTCGTGTGAATAACAAGTCAAATCATGAAAAAACCGAGCAAGTGAAGAAGCCCGGAAGAAAATAAGAGGAAAAGTTGGAATTTGGTTCCCTCGCGGTATGCGAGGGAGGAGAGACAATGCTTCGCGGTACGCGAGAGAAGAGAAAATCGGGCCCGACTATTTTGTTCCTCACGGTACGCGAGGAACCCAGTGAAGAACACGGGAGATTGAATTTTTGCAAAACCCTAGATTTCGAATTTAATTAGATTTTGATTGCCATTATGCAAGTAGTTCGACTTTTGGCCGTCAGAGAAGAAGCTTTGGGCGATTTTGGGGCTTGAGAGGTCGATTGAAGGCTAAAGTTTAAGGCTTTGGATTCCGGGTTCGTAAGATTTACGTATTCAATGTCAAAGTTCGAATCTTTATCTGTGATTTCTTTGTTTGAACCTATGTTTTGCTTATTTACTTCTGTCATGGATGTTTTGAGTATGAATCTAGGCTAAAACCTTAGTACCGCCTAGGTTATATGATGATTGCTTGTTGAAGTATTGATTTTTATCTGTTTTTGGATGCAATTGAATGGATTAATTTTTTTGTAGTAATCTCATGTTAATGATTATGATGTTTATGCATGTTTAGATTTGATATATGATTGATTATAAGTTCCGTATGTTATTTGTGGATGTCTTCCAATTTGAATAGCGTATCTAGATCATAGACTGTGTGTTTGTGGTTGTTTGTATGGTTTCCTAGACATAGTAGCCATAGGAGCTGTAGTTGAGAGTTATTAGATCTGAGTGTGTTTCTTATCTCAATACCCGAGAAGTGAGAGATAATTGGTTAGTCTTCGGTGTTAGGATTCTGAGTGAAATCTGTCTGAGAGGAAGTTTCCCTTAGGTGTTCTTAGTATTTGTTTCTAATCCGAGTCATAGTTGTTGATCTGAGATTACCCCGTGCATCTTTGATGTATTGTGGACAGTGAGACTGAAAGGTGATCTGTCTTTTGGGTACATTATCATTGTTGGAGCGACTGAAAGGTAATCCGACTATCTGGTGAGTTTAGTACTTCTTTAGAGTTTCTTAGTTGGTGACACCCTGAGAGTGATTAAGGATCCACTAGGTGGTCTAGAGTTGTCATCCTTAGAAACCCAGATCCATCATTGTTTCCATAACCGGTAGAAGTTGATCTTTGCAAGTAGGATTCCGACCTAGGAAGTGTTCTTCCCAATCTTGATATTTCCCAATATTGATATTTCCCTAAGTATTCGGTGTCAAAGTTCGAATCTTTATCTGTGATTTCTTTGTTTGAACCTATGTTTTGCTTATTTACTTCTGTCATGGATGTTTTGAGTATGAATCTAGGCTAAAACCTTAGTACCGCCTAGGTTATAGGATGATTGCTTGTTGAAGTATTGATTTTTATCTATTTTTGGATGCAATTGAATGGATTAATTTTTTTGTAGTAATCTCATGTTAATGATTATGATGTTTATGCATGTTTAGATTTGATATATGATTGATTATAAGTTCCGTATGTTATTTGTGGATGTCTTCCAATTTGAATAGCGTATCTAGATCATAGACTGTGTGTTTGTGGTTGTTTGTATGGTTTGCTAGACATAGTAGCCATAGGAGCTGTAGTTGAGAGTTATTAGATCTGAGTGTGTTTCTTATCTCAATACCCGAGAAGTGAGAGATAATTGGTTAGTCTTCGGTGTTAGGATTCTGAGTGAAATCTGTCTGAGAGGAAGTTTCCCTTAGGTGTTCTTAGTATTTGTTGCTAATCCGAGTCATAGTTGTTGATCTGAGATTACCCCGTGCATCTTTGATGTATTGTGGACAGTGAGACTGAAAGGTGATCTGTCTTTTGGGTACATTATCATTGTTGGAGCGACTGAAAGGTAATCCGACTATCTGGTGAGTTTAGTACTTCTTTAGAGTTTCTTAGTTGGTGACACCCTGAGAGTGATTAAGGATCCACTAGGTGGTCTAGAGTTGTCATCCTTAGAAACCCAGATCCATCATTGTTTCCATAACCGGTAGAAGTTGATCTTTACAAGTAGGATTCCGACCTAGGAAGTGTTCTTCCCAATCTTGATATTTCCCTAAGTCTTTGTTCTGATAGTTAGAGTTGATCTTTAGTATTCATTGCTAGTTTTATCAGTAGTGTAGTAAACCCCCCAATCAAATCATCTTTAGTCTAAGTCAGAGTGTAGTTTAGCTATAGTAGTGTCTATAGGGTTCGATATTCCAGTTTACCATTAAGCCGTGCTTCACTCGATAGGTACACTTGCCTGTAAGTGCGGTTTAGTTCATAGGTACTCCATTTATTACTTAGCAGTCTAGGTTAGGTTTATGTGTTAGTTTTAATAGATCGTCTGGGCGACATCAAGGAGCACAAATCCTTTGCTAAAAGGATTTAGTGCCAAAGCAATGGATAAATGAAGGAAGCAAAGGATATGATGAAGAAATAGGCTTCCCGTTGTTTTTTCACTGTTTTTGTTTTTCCTTGTATTTTCAATAAGGTATTGTAGTTTCCAAATTATGTCATTAATACGTTTGTCTTAGAATGGCAGGAAAGGGCAAAGGGCCTAACTTTTTCCGTAAATACGCTCCACCTGGAAACAACGAACGTATAACAAACTCATCAGAATCCTATTCTAGAACAAATTCCGAATATACTAGCGGAACATTCCAAAACTTAGGGGAAATAGAAACAACAAAACATTTCTATGAAACCCCCATAAGTTATTACACAACACCCACACTGGAGAGTTATAACCAAACTTACATGAATACCTACAATTACCAAGAGAGACTACCCGAACCACCGTACGAACACCACTATACTTTAGAAGGAGAGGAAATGGCTGATTCAAACAGACCCTACAGAACTTACCATTCCGCAAACCCTACTCCAATACATACTCCTCGTGTTAACAAAGAAACATGTAAGGAGGAGAGGATTGCAACTAGGCAAGCTAGAATAGCTGAACTAGAGAGGATTGAGGCGGAGAAAGATGCAAAGATCGCCGCTCTACAACAAGCTTTCAAAGTAATAAAACATCGTATTTTTGTAATATCAAAAAATATCTTGAAAATATAACAAAGTATTATATCTTTCGTTTGGTATGTCGAGAAGAACTGGACCCTCAATAAACACTAGAGGAAGAAAGAAACAACATGATGATGCTCTTGAGAGGGAAGCTCAGGCAGCTGAGATACAAAAACTTGTGACAAAAGGGATCGAAGAAGCAGTCCCGTCTATCCTAGAAGACTTTGAAAAAGTGATGTGATGCGTGATGTTAAATATATTTTTAAATATGGTTTCACGAGATCAGGTTTTAAATTTATAAAATGATAATTACTTCAACCAAACACACATACACAATAGGCAAGTGTACCTATCGCAGCGTAATATAGTTTGAGTAAGAACCAAGTATCGAACCAATGGACATGGTCGAGTTCCAATACTCAATCTTTAGTTATCGTTTGGCCGGTTTAATTAGTGAGTGGGTTTTGTGCGCTTTTGAAACAGAATAGTAAATGACAGAAAAGTAAATGACGGTAAAGTATACAACATAAAAGTAAAAATGTGCGTGAAGTGTGTAACAGAAATGTAAATAGAAGAATAGTAAATAGTAGAAAAGTAAATATCTCGAGGATGATCAGGTCACGAAGAGTATTGCTTGGGGCTTCGAATCCGCTTGGTATATGATAATGTTAAGTTGACTAATCCGGTGGTATGACTAATACAAATGTGTGAACGATACACAGCTAGAGCTTCATTCTCACAACATTTGGTTCATGAATTACAATCTTTAATAATAAATAGGTAATGATTCCAGGCTAGGGACAACGTTACCCTCAATTCCTTGAATGCTATATCCAAGTTGGTTAAGACATCGAACTTAAATGCTTAATTACTATTAATAAAAGAGTGATTAGACTTTGTTCACCAGGAGGCGGTGTAACAACGGGACCATGTATAAAGACGTACCGTTCCCAACGTGAGTTCACCAATTCTTGGTCTCATAACAAGTTCGTATAAAGACGTACAACCTTATTAGTATTAACCAAGCCTTGGCTTATCAAAATCTTCTTGTATAAAGACATACAAGTTTCAAGAGAAGTTTGATTAAAAAGGTTTTACGGTATTATACTTTAAAATGAAGAACACTCACAATTGTAAAGACAAGTTTAGAAAATAATAAAAAACCACCTTCCTAGAAGGTGGTTTTAAGAGCGAATAATTAAAGACATAAACATACCGCTAGATTAATACGTTAAACATTAACATATACCAAACTTCATCTTCACCCTAGAAATACAAAGAGTTTAGCCATGAATGACCATACTAACTAGCGTAACGCTGAATTTCGTAGGCTCCCCTATTGTGGACGAAGAGGAGGAGCCTCTCTAGTCTCTACTGTCTACTCTAAACTACAGAAACGGACTCTCTTGAGCTATGGTAATGTATCTTGAGGTGTGTGGAACGAAGAACTCAAGCCATCTATTTATTGGCCATAAAATGAGCAATGCACGACTGTGCATTGGTTTGCATGAGCGTACAAACACCTAGGGAATCAAACATGGTATAGAGAATAGTGTACTAGAGCCTTGGGGAGCAAGGAGGGCCTTGCACGGCCATGCAATGGGATGCACGACCGTGCATCCCCCTTCCTGCTCCCTGCTTCGTCTTTTAGCTGCTTGTTGACTTGTTGTTGACCTTGGTTGACTTCTTGGGGGTCAAAGCTAGGGTTTGGTTATTCAGAAGCTTGATTTCTTAATGTTTTTGTCTCGTTTTAGCTTTGTTTACTTCGGGACACCGAATAACATGCAATTAGGAAATATAAACACTTTAGGTATCTTTTGCAAGGCTTTTGTTAAATTAGTACCATATCATGGGGATTATTATGCATGCAAAACATGTATAATTTAGGGCATATCATGATACCCCACACTTAGACTTTGCTTCTTCTCAAGCAAACTCACGCATGATTAGACCCATAACTAAAAAACTTTACAAAAGGAAAAGGGAGTCCCAAGTAGTTGGAAACTCCAGGATAACTCATGAGTTGCTTATTCTACATTTGTATTTTCTATATTTAGGATGATAGAATCCATGACAAGCCTAATCTATCACTCCTCACAATGTTCACTCAACTCTAGGGCTATATATATGGATAATGTAAAGTAGAACACTCAAGCTCGAATCGAATTATGCAATAGTCATAAGCTTGTATGCAAATCAAGTCTCCACCAACTAACTAAGTAATATACATGAATTAAGAGGACTTAAAAGGGTTGTAATATGGCTAAATAGAAAATAAAGGGTGAAAATGAAAATCTTTTTGGGTTTTTAGGGTTTAAAAGGGTTTTGTAGGTTGCAACTAACATAGAACAATAGGCTAAGGCTTATTGGCTTAAGATAGGAAAATTATTAGTGGCTTCCTATACAATACTTAGATCATGAGGGTATAACTAATCTGAGGGCTCGTTTATGGTCAAAATACATAGACCGATACTTTTTATCATGTTCAACTCCTCCCGCACCTACTTTGATAAGATGCGTATACTCATGTGGTGAATAAGTTTGATTCTTGCTGCATTTTCCATCATGGCTCTAGTTGCCACACTTTTCACATTTGCCATATCTTTTGGCTCTTCTTTTAGCGGCGCATTTTGACTAGCCGCATAATGGTGGTAGTTGCTCTTGCTTGTGCCACCGTTTTGGTACATCAAATGTTGCTTCAAATACTTTTTCTTGGAGTTCGGGCGGTAAGCCAGGCTTTGCGAAATGAATACAAGAAAGCAAATGAAAATCAAAAGAATACATATCCAGCTCTTTAATGTCTAACCGGTAAAAGACCAATTTCTTTTCTCTTTTTTTTTTCTTTTAACATCAAGACTGATTCTTCCATAATTCAAATTCCTCAATTTTCTTGAAATATTTTGCAACATCTTCCTTGTAGATCGTTCGACTGTTTTGCTCCTAATACATCCACTTTCTTTTGTATACTTTAATTCCTTGAGTGAGTCAGATTCCTTCCGAATTGTCTTAACGGTTGCATACTTGAAATAACGAAACGAGATAAACTAATGATTCTCCATCTTGAAGTCAATTAGCCAATAACCGGTGTTTATGAAAACCTGGTATCGGGATAAACGGGTAATGGGTGATAGAAAAGAAAAGGCTAAGGCTCAAAGGGCTAACTAGGCGGATAGTTTTAGTATGTGGGCTTAAGGATAGTATATATTGGTTATAAAGTACTAGGTGCCTTAATCATTTTCATACAACTACTAGTTTATGGTCTTGATATGTATAAGTCATACAAGTTCTAATTATGCATAAAGTTTGATCCAAAAACATTCAATATACCACACGAAAAGAGCATGCAAAAATATGATAATAATATTCGTGAAAGGCTTAAGTTATTCTCACATGGAAACGAATGGAATAGGGTTTAGTGATTCGTTATGCATAATATCCATTTGTTTCTACTTGCCATGTTTCCATTTATTCCTTTCAGTTTATTTAAGCTCGAACCCAAAGAGGTTTAACTTTTTTTAAAATTTTCAACTTTTTAGGGTTTTTAAGAAAATAAGTTTTGGTGAAAATAAGGTTTTAGTCAAATGGGTAGAAAATCACGAGTTTAGTTTTACTACTTTGAGGAAACAAGTTTGTCCTAAATCTCTAATTCCCCACCCTACACTTAAAACTGTACATTGCACTCAACGTACAAATGCATGTAATGGAGTGCTATGCATGAAGTTAAATGCATGAAGTTTTAAGAGAAAAGAAACTGGTACTCCTCCGATCAATTCGGTGTATAACCTATGGCTAATGCTTGCGACTGTTGTCAATGTTATGCCAAAAACTCCCGTCAAATCTCTCACAAATTTGATGTGGTTTGCTGGCGTCCAAGCTTGTAGAGGTGGAGTGGAACTCCTCAAAGAAATTGAGAAACTACTTGGTGATGTTATGCTACTTGACACATAAAGAACAACATAAAAACAGAAACAAAAATAACAGGTAGTAGTTAAGCTACTAAGGTCCTAGTATCGAGAAGGCAATACCTGAAGGCGGAAATATGAGAAACTTAAACTAGGGAAAACCAAACCCGAGGTCCATGTGTTCTGCCGTAGGCACCAACTTCTCAATTTATTCATGATCATTGGGTTGCCTCCCGGAAGCGCCACATTTATTTAAGGGTCGTTGGCCAGACCCGTACGTGCTTCACCAGTTTATCTTCTGGTGGGGACTTTGGATATCCCACGTTTCTCCTATTCCTTCCTCGAAGGTTCTTTTCCTGGTTAATTTTCGTTACTGGTCCCAGTAGTTATCAATCCAATTGGTGTTGTTGAGGTCTGTGTCTAGATCTGGCTTCTTTCCTTTGTTGATTTCCTTATCTTTCTTCAGTTGGTATTCCAGATTGGTGTCAATGAAGTGTTCAAACTCAAAGGGATCATTGGATAGACATTCATTTCCTCCGATGTTGTTGGTTACTGATTGTTTTCCAACACGAAGTGTCAGGATATCTTAGTTCATGTCAATGACTGCTCAAGCAGTAACTAAGAATGGGCGACCCAAAATCAAAAGGCACAGAATAGCCAGACCCATTTCTAAGACCATGAAGTCGGCAAGGAAGACATACTTGCCGACTTTTACTAGTAAATTTTCAATAACTCCCATAGTTGATTTAACAGTTCCATCCGCAAGCTTGATAGTTGCATTGACAGGTTGCGGATGTCAAATCTTTAGTTTTTTGAACATGTTGTATGGCATACATTCACACTTGCTCCCAGATCAGCGAGTGCAAAAGTTATCGGTAGTGGTCCGATAGAACATGGTAGAGAGAAGTTTCCAGGGTCGGAGAGTTTCTTTGGAAGATATCGTTCAATGAGAGTGACACATTAGTTAGTTCTCTTGACTGCTTTTTTTCCATGTTTCTTTTGTTAGTGAGGAAATATTTTAAGAAACGTCCGTACTTAGGAATTTTCTGTATTATATCCAGGAAAGGAAGATTGACATGAATCTGCCTTAAAAGCTCGATGAATTTCTCATATTATTCGTCAGTCCTTTACTTCACTAGCCTTCCTGGGTAGGGTATGTGAGATTTGTAAGTTCTTTTTGTCGGAATGCTAGGAGAAATTTTCACTGTAGTGGGTTGTGGATTCTCCTTTGGTGGTGATTCTTAAGCGGTAGAGTCTGTGACAGGTGGACGAAGTGGTACTCTAGTGAATATTTCCTTCAATGGTGTTTGAACTTCCTCTTCTTCTGGTAAGGGAGGTTCTGGATAAACCTTGCTATTTTCTCAGAGTGATAACACTAACATTCGGTTTTAGATTTGGTTTAGTGTTGCTTGGAAAATATCCTGTTGCCTTTCAGATAAGAGCTTAGCAATCTGACCCAATTGTACCTCAATGGACTGAAGAGTTGCTTTATGTGTCCTAAACTCAGCTTCTTGAAGACTAAACTTTTCCTCATATTGTTTGTGACGAGCATCCGCTAAGAGGGCTTGACTTTCAATTGTGACAAGCTCAGCCCATTAGTTGGCTTGTTAGTTCCTTGAAATTGTTGACGAGGCTGAAAGTTTTGAGGTTGTCTTTGTTGAAACTGTTGTTGATGGAGCAAGAAATCAGTTTCCCTCCGATAAGAGGTGGAGATTTTGCTAGTGGGGCGCTTCATGTAACTGCTGACATTGCCGGTCATCAGGTACGAAGGGTTTATGTTGACCAGATGGTCCTTGGTTGTTATTATCCTTCGAGCTGAAGTTCGGATGGTTCCTCCATCCAGGATTGTAAGTGTTGCTGTAGGGGTTATTTTGCGGGCGGTTTGTTCTGATAAAGTCAACATGCTTAGCATTGGAAGTGATGATTTTTACTTCTTCAGTAGTCTCAGTGATTGTTTTGCCCTTGCTAAGTTGTTTGAGTCGGGTGGTGAGGGCGTCTACTTAATTATAAAGTGAAGTGACAGTATCGATAGAGTGAACACCTTGCCTAGCTCCCCTATTACTTCTCCGATTATACCATTAATAGCTGTTCATAGCTATTTCCTCAATTAGGTTGTAAGCTTCTTGTGGCCTTTTGTTTCCAAAAATACCACCTGCAGTAGCGTCGATTGTGCAAACCATTATAGAATGATGATACTTGTAACCAAACTTCTAGCCGATGATGAGGGCATTTCCTCAATATGTCCTTAAAACGTTCTAATGCCTCATATAATGATTCACCATCTTCCTAGGTGAAGGTGGTAATGTCATTTCATAATTTTGCAGTTTTTGCTGGCGAGAAGTAATTTGTTGAAGCACTTTCCTGTGACAACACTCTGGATAGAGTCTTAGTTTGTATTTTCATGTATGTAATTGTCTTTGTATGTAAGAGTCTCTATGTATTAGTTTATCGAGTTGTATTTACTTTTACATATTGAATGTTGCATTTCTTTCTAAGTGTTTTGCGCACTTACATGTGCGCAGGAGAAAGCTCCTGCGTACTTAACAAGTACGCAAGAATACCTTTGCGTACTTGTTAAGTACGCAAGAGCATTTTTCCCTGCGCACTTGCTAAGTGCGCAGGCATCAGGTCAGGTATAAGTAGGATAGGTTGACAGAAGTTAAGTACGCAGACATTATAGCAAATACGCAATTTGTATTTTCAGTGCTTCTCTTTGTAACCTTCAAGTGTTTATAATACAAAGAACGTTTAAAGTGTTTTCTCTTGTCGGTTTACTTTGTTTAGCTAGACTCTCCACCTAGTCACGGGCATTCCGCACCCGGTCCGACTAGTAGACCCACTTGCATGTGACGATCCGCCACACCCGAGGGACCTGCAAGTGGTATCAGAGCTTTTGCTCCTGATTTCGAGTGTTGTGAGTGAGTTTGGAGAGTTTTTACAAGCAAAAAGAGGTATTTTTGTGATAAAATAGGGGTAGCTCTTGAGCACTATTTTAGAAGCAAAAATCACTCAAAAAACTGAATTTTGTTGTGTATTTGAGTGTTTTGAGCCTCAAAGGTTGGTTAGAAACAAGTTTCTGACCATTTGGCTCATTTGCATTGATCATCAGACGAATTTTTACCATCTCCGGCGAGTTTCAGGTGACCGAAAAAGTTTGGTGAAAGTTGCTGAAAAGGTATCCTGCGTACTTACCATTTCTGGCAAAAAGTACAGTTTTGTGCGTACTTACTAAATACGCAAAACTTATCTCCTGCGTACTTATAAGTGCACAAGACTGAACTTGTGCGAACTTAAGTTATATCCTGCGTACTTACATTTACTCCTGCGTACTTACAAGTACGCAAGAGGAAATCTAAATACGCAAGACTATTTCTCAAGTACGCAAGGCCAAAACCAAGTGCGCAACTGTGTCTGACTTTTCTGAAATTTGACTAAGTGTTCACTATGTCGAATCTTCAGAATCTTGGAAACCTGCTGAATTATGATAATGAGATCGGTACACCACAGAAACCACCAAAGTTGCTGAACGTGAATGACTATTCTAATTGGAAAGCACGTTTCGAGCACTACATTTCTTATACCGACTCATCACTATGGATACCAATCCTTGAGGGATATAAGCATCCCACACACATCTATCTTGATGAAACCAAGCCCAAACCTATCTCTAAGCTTTCTGAAGAAGAAAAGAAAGCTTATGATTGTGAAAAGAAGGCACTTGGTTTGATCACTATGGCATTAACTCGGGAATTGTTCCACAGTTATGACAATTCTAAGGATCTCTGGAAAGCTTTACAGAAGAGATTCAAAGTAAATAGTGACATCAAGAAGAGTAAGCGGGATCTTCTCAGGAAGCAGTATGAGTGCTTCAGATTTTTTAAGAACGAATCTTTAGATGACCTCATCTCTTGGTTCTATCATTTACAGACTGAGTTGAAGGCTTTTGAACTCAGGTATCCGGATGAAGAGATGGTGGAAAAGTTTTTGGATGCTTTACCACCCAAATTTGAGATGTACACAACCCTGATGAGGGAAAATCCTAAATTCTATGAACTGACAGTTGAAGAGGCAATAGGAAAGGTTCAAGCTCATGACATGAACCTAAGAAGAAAGGAGAGCTCTGGAAGACCCCAGATACAAGACCATTCTTTGTATCATGGGACGACTTTGACATCCAAGTCATCGGGCTCTGGAATTGCCCTCTTCACTGGAAATCCTACTGAAGAAGACCACTCAACTGAATGTGGTGGTCATGCTTGCTATGCTTCAGGATCAGGGTTGGGGTCTCATCATCAAAATACCTCAAGAAATCCTCCTGCTACGTCTTCAGCTAACAACTCAGCTATAGCCAGAATAGCTGAAGATCATGTAGCACTATTCTCATCTTGTATGCTTGAATATGAAAATTTCATAGGTGGCAAGCTTACTGATCCAGAGACGATTGAAGAAGATTTTAATCAAGTGGATCCTGATGACATGGAGGACATGGATATTCAATGGAATATGGCCATGTTATTGAGGAGAGCCAAGTGTTTCCTGAACAGAACAGGTAGAAAGTTTATTGGCGGGCATCCTAATGCCAAGGTCGGGTTTGACAAACCTAAGGCCAAATGCTACAAGTGTCTAAACTATGGACACTTTGCTCGTGAGTGTCAGAAAGACAGAGCACCTGCCTCTGGTTTTACCCGACCCAGCCAAGGAAACAGCCATGGCCACAACAATCCAAACCACCACAATCAAAGCCAAAGTGGAACGTCTAATGCACTGGTAGCACAATAGGACGACATCTTTGACTGGGGTGTTCATCTTGAGGATGCCATCATCGCACAAACCCAGGTTGGTCTCATGGCTGAGATCATGGAGATGATGGAAGCAGAGAAAAGGGAAGCTTCTATGGCTGACCTAGAAGAATCTATAACTGCTGCTACAGAGGAGGTGAAGGAAGCTGAAGAAATGGAAGCACCTATAGCTGATGAAGAGGAATCGACCAATGCTGTTGCTCTCATGGCCATTGGAGAAGCAACAAGTTCGTCGTCTGAGGTAGATTCTAACCCTTTCTCTGTTATTTCATGTTCTAAATGTCGAGGGGTAAAACTTGAAAATTCTAGGCTCCAAAACAAAATCGAACCCCTAAGTTTGGCAGCTCTAAACTATAAAGAAAATGAAAAACGGTTTAAAGATTCTATTGAAACGTTAAAAAGGGAAAAATCTGAATATTCTTTAAAAATAAGTGATCAACAGCTTCACTTAGATGTTGCCTACAGGGGGTTAGAAAAATGGAACAATGAAATCAACAAACTGCAAAATGAGATCCTGCAGTTAAAATGCACTAATGAGAAGTTGAAAAACTCTCTCTTTGTGGTGGAACACTACGAGTCTGTGGTGAGACAACTGAATGGGTTAGGTTTGGGTACTAATGCCATTCCTCCACCAGTGAGCGGGTAGTTTGTCAATAGCTTAATAGACATTGATCTCACTTGTCTAGATGAGTCCTCTGATAAGAATGATTCCCCTAAAAAGGATGAATCCTCAAGTAAGGCTAACTCCACATCTAGTGAGGAGTTTGTTACTGCTTCTGAAGACGGGTCGGTTAACTCTTGCCCTGAAGGAGTAGTATCTGAGGAGTTGTTGACTGAACAAAAGGTAAAGAAAAACGTTATCACTAATGGTGATAATTACATTTTAACTGAACCTGATATCATTGAAACAAATGATAATCTAAATTTAATGATTTATGGGGGGTATAAAGGTCTTAACCAAGCAAAGAAAGAAGCTTTTTCAGCTCATTATGGGCTTGGGTATAAAGAAAATTTGGAAAAATATTATACTCCCAAAAACCAAACTGGTAAGGTTCAGACTAATGTTCATAAACCAACTCCTCCTTCTCATAATGCTGAGTTATCTAAGGCCAGATCTAATGAGCCTTACAAGAGAACTTATGTAGACAAGAGGAACTGTTTTCACTGTGGCTTGGTTGGTCACTTTTTTGTGAACTGTCCTTCTAAGAACCAAGGGAAACGGCCTGTTGTTTCACAACCAGCTGTTATCCCCAGGTCACCACCAGTGAAACTATCTCCTAAACATCCAAAGCAAAATGTGGTGAAACCACTAGTCAAACCGATGGTAAAGCCTAAGATCATATCTGAAGCTAAACCATCTATTCCAAGAAAGGTAACGCAACCTGTTGTACCTCGTGTATCTACCTCTGGTAGTACACGTACTGGTGAGAAACCTGTGGCAAGACTCTCTAAACCATATAGGAGGAGACGGAACAAGAGGTTGAGAAAGCTTGAACAGCTGACTTCAGTTCAATCAGGTGAAGCTTCCACAAGTTCACATGCTGTTGTTGAACCAAAGTCTCCTGTTCCGGTTAAGAAACAGAAGAGATATTGGACAGCCAAATCCAAAACTTCTCAATCTCCTAGTTCTATTTCTTCTAAATATTCATCAATTTTGAACAGTTATCATGACTGTGAGTTAAAGGAAGTAGTTTATTTTGAAAAGGATGGACGACCCAAGACCACAATGGCTTGGGTCTCCAAATCTAACTAATTCTTTTGTGACTCGTACAGGGACGTCCGAAGGGTACTATCTCTAACCGTTGGTATGTAGATAGTGGATGTTCCAGGCACATGACAGGAAACATGGCCCTGCTCCAAGACGTTAAACCATTCAGAGGCGGTTATGTGGCCTTTGCCGGAGAAAAAGGCGGCAGCATCACGTGTCAAGGCGTGGTTTCGAACGGTTGTGTCAGCTTTGACAATGTCAACTTCTGCGAGCAGTTGAAGCATAACCTATTGAGTGTCTCCCAAATGTGTGATAAGGAGTACTCGGTGATGTTTGACAAGTCAGAATGCCTGATTCTCAAACCCGGTTTTGAAGTTCCGGAAGATTGGATCCAGATGAGAGTGCCAAGAAAAAACGACACCTATCAGATCGATATGAGCGTGGCAACAACCACCTCATCAGTTCCTACATGTTTGCTTTCTAAAGCGACAGAGCTCGACTCCATCTTGTGGCATAGGAAACTCGGACATATTTTGTATTGTAAAATGAATCATCTTGTTCGAAACGGTTTGGTAACCGGGGTTCCTAAGCTGAGGATTACCGTTGCAGATGACTGTATGCCTTGTAAAAAGGGCAAACAGCAACGGAAGTCTCACAAGCCCAAGCTCCAAAACTCTATTGATACCCCTTTGGAGCTATTACACATGGATCTGTTTGGCACCATAAGTATCAGGAGTATTGGAGGTAAGTCGTTTTGTCTAGTAGTAAATGATGATTTCTCACGTTTTTCTTGGGTGCATTTCTTAGGTACTAAAGACGAGACAGCTGATATTCTTCAATATTTGATCCTGAGCTTGGAATCTCTTTGCAAGCTGAAAGTTAGAAGAATTAGGAGTGACAACGGAACTGAGTTCAAGAATAATTTGATGGAGCTTTTCTATCTCAAGAAAGGGATCCGTCACGAATTCAGCGCGCCGTACACGCCTCAGCAGAATGGAGTTGCTGAACGGAAGAACAAAACACTGATTGAGACTGCAAGGACTATGCTGTCGGATGCAAAGCTTCCTGTCACTTTCTGGGCAGAAGCCGTTAATACAGCTTGTCACGTCTTAAACAGAGTTCTGGTTGTAAAAAGGCACAACAAGACTTGTTACGAGTTGATCAACAATCGACTTCCCAATCTTGATTACCTAGTTCCTTTTGGTAGTCCTTGTTCCTTGTTGCTACAGTACAAAGATCGCCAGTCTAAGTTTTATGCAAAAGCGGTGGAAGGCATCTTCTTAGGATACGTTGCCAACTCGCCTTGCAAGAGAGTGTACAACATAGGAACTCGTACTGTCGAGGAATGGTTTGAAGTGGATTGTAGTAAACACAGCATTCCACCCGAAACAACAGGTCCAGCTTGGGGTTTTGATTATGGTGCGCTATTCATGTCATTCAATCTTCCTGATCTATCTACAGTTGATGCCGCAAAGTTTATGAATTATTGGGTGGCGACAATGACTCCAGCTTCTCTACTCGTGCTACCGTACCGATTGTAACTCTTGATTCCAATGCTGCATCTGCATCTGGAACTCATGACAGTGATAACAGTGAAGATGTTCTTGTTGTTGGAGATGACGCTCAAGCCAATCCTAACACAACTGTAGGAAATGAAGCTCCAGCTGATCCAATTAACATTGAATCTTCTTCCTCTGGAAGACAGGAAATGGGGGAGTTAAGCACGAATCTAGATCCAAAAATTCAGGAACCGATTGTACTGGAGACGAGAGTGCATAGGAATCATCCAATCGACAACATTATTGGTGATCCTTATGCTGGTGTTCAGACTCGTCATTGAACTATCACTGAGAACACCAGTCTTTACACAGAGATACTTGACACTGGTGTCATGGAAACATGTCTGCATGCTGCATTCAGAGCGCGAAGAATGTGAAGGAGGCTCTCACTGACAACTGCTGGATTGAGGCGATGCAAGATGAATTGTCTCAATTCCAAAAGTTTCACGTGTGGGATTTAGTTGACTTGCCAAAAGGCTTTCAGCCAATTGGAACCAGATGGGTGTTCAAATGCAAGACGGATGATCGTCATGTCGTTGTGAAGAACAAAGTAAGATTGGTTGTTCAGGGTTTTTACCAACAAGAGGGCTTGGATTACACAGAAGTATATGCCCTAGTTGCTAGAATTGAGGCCATTCGACTATTCTTGGCTTATGCCACTTATGTCGGCTTCAGGGTCTATCAACTTGATGTGAAGAGTGCTTTCCTTTATGGTAAAGTTCATGAAGAGGTCTATGTCACTCAACCTCCCGGTTTTGAAGATCCGCATAATATTAATAAAGTGTATAAGCTCGACAAAGCACTTTATGGTCTTCATCAAGCACCGCGGGCATGGTATGAGACATTATCTAAGCATCTACTGTCTAATGGTTTCGACTGTGGACAGATTGACTTAACCCTCTTCATTAGGAAAGCAGGAGGTGACATTCTTCTTGTACAAGTCTACGTCGACGACATTATTTTTGGATCTACCAATGAAGGGATGTGTAGGGAATTCGAGCAGGTGATGAAGTCCAAATTTGAAATGAGTAATATGGGTGAATTGTCGTTATTCCTGGGTCTGCAAGTCAGTCAAAGAGAGGATGGCATTTATCTACATCAAACAAAGTATGTGCAGGACATCTTGTCAAAATACAAGATGAATGATAGCAGTACTTATGGCACACCTATCCCAGTCAATCATGGTCTGCATCCTAACAAAGATGGAAAGGATGTCGATAGCAGATTGTACCGTGGGATGATCGGATCACTTATGTATCTCACAGCTTCAAGACCTGATATAATGTTTGTTGTGTGCTTGTGCTCAAGGTTTCAGTCTCAACCGAAGGAGTCACATATGATAGCCGTGAAGAGAATTTTCAGATACCTGAAAGGGAAACCCCAATTAGGTCTTTGGTACTCTAAGCAGCAGTCATTCGACTTTAAAGCCTACACTGATTCAGATTATGGCGGTTGTAACCTTGACAGAGAGTCAACTTCTGGTGGATGTCAATTCTTAGGAGACAGACTGGTCTCCTCGTAGTGTAAGAAGCAGTCAACGGTTTCTGTCTCAACTTGTGAAGCAAAATACATTGATGTAGCGAGCAGTTGTTCTCAGATACTATGGATTCAGCAGCAGTTGAGAGACTATGGCTTAAACTTCACTGGAACTCCTCTATTCATTGACAACAATTTCACAATGTCCATCACAAATAACCCGGTGAAACATTCCAAAACTAAACATATAGAGATTCGCCATCATTTCATCCGTGATTGTGCTTAAAAGCATTTAATTGAACTTGTAAAAGTTCACACGGATGACAATCTTGCTGACCTTTTCACAAAGGCATTTGATCGATCCCGTTTTGAGCATCTTGTCAACTTGATAGGAATGTTCAATCCTGAGTGAAAATTAATTTTTCTTAAATTAATTCAATTCATGGAAGTTAAACTTTATTTCTTTTAAATTTTCTGTATAGTTCTTTTAAGTTTCAAAATATTTTACAAAAACAAAAACAAAAATAGAAAATGGAGAAAATTTCAAAGTTAACTTGAGAAAAGAGGAAATGATAGTACATTAGAAATGATCTAAACGTCACAGACTGCTCATATGGTAAATGATTGCGTCATGCTTACTTAATTATTTAACTTATTATGTTTTTAATCTGCTTATTTATGAGTAATTTAAATTGTCAGTAGGCTGTATGCGTCTTTGAATCACTAGTAGTGTGGAAACTAAATCTAAATTACAACTGTGATTTGAACCCATGTTTGCAAGTGTGTGTGCGTAAAAGAATAGAAAAGATCATTATCAGATATAGGATGTTAGATTTTGGCAATAATTTTCTTTTGAGGTCAGTTTCGGGTTATGTCGTTAGCACAATTAATGCGGTTCATCTCACTGCCCATACTCACAAGTATGCAAGGAGAGATTGAATCAAGACATGTCTCTACATTAACCGTTGAGCATGTATTCACCCGTGAATCATTCCTGATTCATTGAAATCAAATCCAGATAAAAGTTGGATCCCCTTACCTTAAATCTCAAACACCATAAATATTATCCTGAATCATCATACCAATATTCAATGAAGAAAATCATATGAAACCAAGACAAATGAATCACTCGATTCTGAATCTTATGATTCCTAATAATCCTTATGGATTCTGCTTGATTTTTCCACTGCTAATAGATGTAACTTCATTCTGAAAATTTAGAAAATCATTGGGAAAATCTAAGATGTCTTGAGATAATGCAATTTACATTAGTATAGCATATCAATGGGGTACATGTTGTATATCTTATAAATAATACCTTAATACACAAGAATGTGATACAAAGACGCTTATAGTTTCAAATCTTATAATATTGTCAACTTGAATTACTTGTTTATGTGCTTATTACGTATGAATAAATAGTAATCCATGACATGATCCCATATTCTTTGATGTTTATATTGTATCGTTTTTGCTAAAAGATAGCCTGATATGATCCTCTGCTCGTGTCTTTGATCAAAAATAGTTTGTGTGAATTCTTGTATATTTTATTAGAAAAGATCAAAAAAAAAAATTTAAGTTTTTGCATAGTTCAATCTTATTCAGAAAAGCCAAAAATATTTGGGTTTAACCTTCCTGAATTGTATTTGAATCCTCCTGATTGAATATTTTTATCTTGTTCGTTATTTGACTTGAAATACTTCATAAATTCTGAGTTTAAAATTTGCGCACTTAAAGGTTGTGCGTACTTGTCAAGTTCGCACGAAGTAAGACTTGCGTACTTAGCAAGTACGCAAGAGTTAAAGCTTGCGCACTTGTAAGTACGCAAGAGTTAACTTGTGCGCACTTATCAAGTAGGCACGACTGATTAGTGAAGGGTATAAAAGTGGGACTTAGAAAATTTTCTCAGTTTCATCACATTCAAATCGATAGTTTCCCTCTGCAAATTTTTACTCAAAAACGAGTGTTCCTAAACCATCTTTTCGTCCCGTCTATTGTTTCATCATCTCATTTCATCGATTTGGTGAGAATCTAGGCTCACTCCATCCACACTCGTGATTTTGGACCGATTCTTGACTAAGAAAACCTAAGTACAATCCGTGATTTTTAGGGCAAATTTGGGGTTGTTTGGGTAACCTATTTTCATTAAACATGATTAGATCAAATAACCGATCCTTAAACGTCCTTTTTAATCTTCGATTTTTGACTTTGGATTTGAAGTCGAACCGTCAGTGGGTCGGACGACCATTTTGGGTCAAAATTGGTCCTGGTTAGGTAGTGTGTGGTATTGATACTGGTCCCATAGGTTAGAATCATTGATTCCGACCTAGTGGTGACCTATTTGACCAGCTTTTTGAACGATCAATCAAATTCTAAACTTTCTGGAATTTTTCTTAAGTGCTGTTCTTGCGCACTTAGCAAGTACGCAAGAGGTAGTTCTTGTGTACTTGTTAAGAACGCAGGAGGAAAAAGCTGCGCACTTGCTAAGTGCGCAGCACCAACACTTAGGAAATTTTCTGAGTCTAAAATTTCTGTTCAAAGAGTAACTACTATACCGTGTCATGTTTGTTCATTTCTAATGATACGTGTTGTTCTGATTGTGCTTTCTGTGTGATTTTGCAGATTATGGCTCGGACGTTTACTAACGAATTCAACCTGTTAGCGAACACTCAACCCGAATGGAAAGGTGCAGCATTGAAATATAGGGAGATAGTTGACTTCTTGAACCGCTCAAGAGTCAGCTATGCTATCTCAGCTGACCCGACCGTGTCAAGACCTTACTTGGAACAATTCTGGGAGAAGGCGGAGCACGACTGCACGGTATCCCCTAATGTCATTAGGGCTACCGTTGCAGCTCATGCTATTGCTTTTTCTGAAGATACTATAAGAAGGTCCTGCAGTTCAGAGACCTCGCGACCGACCCGACAGCCTATCCAGACTACTTTGTGGATGGCTGTTGGAGGCAAAGAATGGGATACGTCGGAGCGAGGGACTATGCTTCTTATAAAAAGATGTGGGTATTAGACCAATGGCGGTATTTCGCCCACGTCATGATCGTGTGCATCTCGTCAAGGAAAGCTGGTAAAGATGCCATGGGTCATGACCTTGCAGCAGCCATGGTGGGCTTGTCTCTTAATAAGGGCTACAACTTCTCGCGCTACATCTTCAAAGCAATCAATGACCAGATCAACACAGCGGAGAAGTTTAGATTCTTATTGTACCCTTGGTTTATGCAACTCTTGATTGATGACGCGTTGCCAAACCTTCCTGCTACAGGGGAGAGACTGCAAGTCAATCGGGTGGACAAAAGAGTATTTGCTCAATTCCTGAAGCCAGGCAGTGTAGAACCTACCCCTGTGCACACAGAACTCTTTGGCCACCTTCTAAATGAAGCATATGTGGCACCTGAAGACTGGAGATGGTACAGCCATGACTCGGAACCTGAACTGAGTGAACATTCTGATGAACAGCAGGAACAACACGATGAGGAGAATGATAGTGATGATGGTTCGTCTGAGGATGGAGACGACGAAGGCGGTGATGGTGGTGCTGAGTAATCCGATTTAGAAGCAACAGAATCAGATTCTTTTGATTTTGATGACTCACCATCACAGGCACACCCCAGGAGATCGGCACAGGTAACCCTACCTGAGTCATCCTCCAAAAGAAAGCGACAGAGGTCGAGCAGCGAATATGAGCCAACATCTGATTCTGACGCTACTCTACAAAGACAAAGACGAGAGCGTGTTCATAAGAACATGGGAGATAGGCAAGAGGTTGCTATCCCCATTGTGGTAGAGGCCCCGGCTCAGCAGCAAGTATAAGTTCAAGCTGCCAGTACAGATTCAGCCTCTACCCCACCAGCACAGCAATTGTACCGTAGGAGGAGAAGACCACAAGTTCAAGCTGACGTGGTAGTCACGGCAGTCACAAAGGAAATTCCTGTGACGGTGACCCTCCCTACAACATCAGTCTAAGTGGCGGTGACTACTCCAATTGTCACGGAGTCTGTCACCATCACCCCTACCATAACAACCACTCCCATAATCTCATCTCAAATCCCAACACCCACCATTGATCCTCCAAGTCAACCCTTCACTTATGAAGATTTCTCACAAGGGTTTGACTTTGGTACCATCTTCTCCTCCCCTATCCATATTGTCGAAGCGTTATCGTCTAGGCATCCTAATCCGAATGAGGCAAGGATCGATGTGCTAGAAACCCAAGTTGCTGGACTGCTGAAGACTATTCAGAAGTCAAAGGAGGAATCTGATGCTCAACAAGCACAGATTAATTCACTGGCCGATGAAGTTAGGATTCTACATAGCCAGAGAACGGGGACTAATGAGCGACTGAAGAACGTAATGGCACAGAATGAGCTGTTAATGAAGACAAATGAAATGATTCTAGGCTACAGAAGGTTACTTGAGCAAAGGCTGGATTTACAAAGAAAAGAGCATGAAGCGATGGTCAAATTAGTTGCAAAACTGACCAAGAAGCTTGATGCTCAGGGGGAGAAGGAGAAAGAGAAGGAGAAAGAGAAAGAGAAAGAAAAGAAATCCACTGGTGCTGAGCCTTGTCATCCAGTCGACTTGACTAAGGATGACGATAAAGACAAGGATCCTGAAGCCGGTCCTAGTGGAGGTGAGCACCAAGCTTTGGCAATTGTGCCCATCTCTGCTATTCCAATGACTGAGGGGGAGTCTACTCAGCAAGAGGGTGGTGATACCTCTGGTGGTGGTGGTGATAAAAGGAAGTCAGCAGCCGATGTGCTCAAGGACTTATCTGATGATGAGATCCTTTATCTTGAGCCTGACTATTCCAAGGAAGCACAGATCGATGCTCTCCTTAATCTGGAAGAAGGAGAGATCGACTATGGTGATGACTGGAATGTTGATGATGAAGACGTGGTGATAGAGATTCCCAAGGGTGATGGGGAAGGAGAGTATGAGCTAGAAGATGGAGAGATCTTTGAAGTTCCATCCTTCGACGCTCCGCTCGACACAGGTTCAGTCAAGCAGGCCAGTAATGTAGAAGCCTCGACTGAAGCCTCCCCAGTTGACCCTGAACCTGTGGACCTAGAGGCATCGAAAGATACAGACATGCCTTCTACTTCATCAAAGGGTCCAGCTCCTGTGTGGCAAAAGACGTCATAGACAAGCACGGAGCAACATGAATGATCTTAGCTGTAAGGTTCGAGGAGGACAAGCAGCTGTTCGCTATCAAAAGATCTGGGGGGGTTCAATACTTGAAACCCACCAATGAAGCGTTCATCTCCTTGCCCAAATACGACCTTGTGAACCTTGCAAACTGAGAGCTACTGGGTCAGTGTCATCACGCAGTGGCGATGGGTTTGTGGGTGGTTCTGCAGCGTGAAGCAAGATCTGGGAACTTTGAAATGTTTAAGCCTCAAGTGCCCAAGAGAGTAAAGGATAAGCATGCTGTACATCCTGTGATTAAGAAGCACTTAAAGAAATTGGTATACAAGCCAGTGCGATGTGAAACTAAGATTCCCCTGAGCAAGTTATCTCAAGATATTCTCGGTGACATGTGGTACTGGTACGTAGATCCAAAAACGGGCGAGGCTGTGATCATGGGAAAGGGACGTTCCGAGAGTGTGAACATAGTACCAAAAGAACTGATCAGAATATTTAAGTCTGCTTCATTAACTTTTCTGTGAAAGATATGGAGGTACTAGCTGATAGGTATTGTGTCCACACGGATGAATGGACAAAGCTCCTTGCTTCTAAATATGACAAGGTGATCAAGTTCTACCTTGAATACAAGAAGAAGATGGAAGCTAAGGATGGACAGCTGTGAAGACTGAAGACGATGAAGATCCCGAGCTGTTGTCAAGGGGGAGTTTGTTGAAGCACTTCCTGTGACAACACTCTAGATAGAGTCTTAGTTTGTATTTTCATATCTGTAATTGTCTTTGTATGTAAGAGTCTCTATGTATTAGTTTATCGAGTTGTATTTACTTTTACATATTGAATGTTTCATTTCTTTCTAAGTGTTTTGCGCACTTACATGTGCGCAGCAGAAAGCTCCTGCGTACTTAGCAAGTACGCAAGAATACCTTTGCGTACTTGTTAAGTACGCAAGAGCATTTTGGCCTGCGCACTTGCTAAGTGCGCAGGCATCAGGTCAGGTATAAGTAGGATAGGTTGACAGAAGTTAAGTACACAGACATTATAGCAAATACGCAATTTGTAATTTCAGTGCTTCTCTCTGTAACCTTCAAGTGTTTATAATACAAAGAACGTTTAAAGTGTCTTTGTAACATTTCTTATTTTTAGTATCCGTATTTCAAATTCAATGTAATGCAGTTTAAACCAAGTTCTAGTGCACTGATTTGTTCTATTCGTACCATAATTTAAATACTATATTTCAATGTTAACCGGCAAATCTTTCACGGTTATAACCTACTAAAACACTACATAAGTATCTATTTATACAAATATGTCAAAGACCAAAGTTACAAGGACTGATGTTGAAAATTTACAAGAAACCCTAATAGGCACGGTCGCGCCTTGTTCTGGCACGGTCGCGTCGAGTGCTATGGCACGGTTGCGCGACTTGCTTTGGAACGATCGCGCCTGGTGTCATAGCATGGTCGCGCCGCATATTGGCACGGTAACGCCTCTTGACAGTTGAAATGAAAAAACGATCTTTAATTCTAAACTCGCTCAATTCCGTAACGGTTATACACATTTATCTGTTAATAATCAATATTAGACGATTAAGCATCGACATTACACCTGAATTAACACCAATTATAGATTCCTAAGCTAAACCGTCGACCCTTCATTCTTGTTCACCGAATTCACTATTCTGGTCTCAATTCTCTCAAACAAACGCATTACCATCCTCTCTAAAAACTTCTGAACGCACAGAAGCAACCGGAGTTGCAGCAGAAGACGCCGAAGATCAAATCGTCGTCGCCGGATCAAGTCCCTACCGTACTCAATCGATTCGTTATTCTTCCGGGTAATTGAAACCTTCCACACTTTCGTTTCAGTTCATAGATCAAAAGCCCCATGATAATTTGGGCTTTCATTATGGAAATCACCACGAACCCGAATCCACATTTTCGTTAAAAATGATATAATCGAATCGAACCTTAGACACGTTTTAAATCCAATTAATCTATGCAAAAAGACTCGAAATAATCTAATGAGTGAAAGCCCTATGATTCCCAACCCTATTATTATAAGAATCGGTCAATTCGTTCCTGATTTGGAACAGACACGGTCGCGCTAATCATCTAGCGCGGTCGTGCCTCATGAGACGTGGTCGTGCCGACTATCAGCGCGGTCGTGTCCTCCTGCCCAGACCCAATCATGTCCTTTGACTAATCTCAGTCGTGTCTTAGGATCATAGACACGATCGTGCCTGGCCAAGGCACGGTCGTGCCTAATGATTTTGTTAGTTAAGCCTCAATTTGATCAAAACGGTCGCGCCCTGGCTAGCATGGCCGCGCCCGTGGTTTGAGCACGATGGTGCCCTTCCCAGGCACGGTCGTGTGTGAGTTAAATTCCTGGCAGAACTATAAATTTTACATATTTTTCAAACCATAAATATTCTGATTAGATTACAAAATAAAAATAGTTGATTTTTATAAAAATTACACTTAATCTTATTTAGAAAGAACAAATATTTAATGGAAAATTATTTATTTAAAGTTTATAAAATTTAATTTACAATTATTGCCAAACCTTTCATTTAAAAAGTATTTAAATGGTTAAGTTACATTTTATAAATGAATAAATAAAATAATGATTATTTATTTAATTTATATTTAAACAAAAACGATTAATTAATTATACTAACTTATAACTAATACTTACAATGTCTTCATAAACAATAATTATTTACATTACTTATTTAATTATTCAAACTCAAACCTTAATCAAAATGTTCTAAAAATACTCTTTCAAACTTTATATATTTTATTCAATACTCCAATTACAAATCAATGACTTTTTACACAAGTCCAAATACAACTTTAGAATTAAACTCTTGTGCACACTATTAATACCATACACATTACACTTTAGGTTAACTCGTGCATTTCAAGGATATGTAGTCTACCTGGTATCTTTGTTAGCTACGCCTTCAAACCAAGTGAGTATACATAGCCCCTTTTTACTCTTTTACATTTTTGGGGTGGAACATGAACATTATTCAAATTACATGTTTACATTTACACAAACAACACAAGTACAAATCCTATTTACATTCATGTGTGCAATTTGAGCTTTATGCCCGAGTGCTAGGTGTGCTAACCTTTGTATGCGATTATGTGCAATCATTAACTATTCAAGCCGACGGTTTTCAATGATAGATCTATTGAGTCTGACAAACCCACCCAAATTGGGGTGATTGATAACGACAACACAATTTTGCATGCTAGTTACAAAGGTTTGATTGTACATGGTTACACAATAGCTGCTCCCCATAAATGCCTTATTTATCATGTTATATAAGGATTTGTTTTACAACTATATGCTATCTATATACAAACCTGTGTTATACTCACCAACTTTTTAGTTGACTTTATTTTATTCATGTTTCAGGTTCTAACGTGTGAGATTGTTCAAGATGTGCTATACATAGGATTGGACTTAGTTTATTTAAATAAAAGAACTCTATGTATTTTCAATTTTGTTCCATCTTGGATTTGGTTATGTTTGGATTATTTTCAATGAAATTTGACGTTTAATATATTCAATTTAGTCAACCTTGTGCTTATGAACAGTCTACATGTCCCGCCCCGATGATTCCGCCATCGGTCGGGGTGTGACAGATTGGTATCAGAGCCTTGGTTATAGGGAATTAAGTTATTAGACACCTTGACCTAGACTATTACTTTAGGACACCTACCTATGATATGCTTTATGTTTATATGATTATGTGCTACATTATATGTGTTACATGCTATGTGCTACATGCTTACTATGATTAGTTATTATTTTATTTGATGACTTATTTATTAAAAATCAATGACTTATTAGCATATACTTAAATAATAAATTAAATAAACAATATCTCTTTCTATATCCTAAAACCTCATAATGCTCTTACCTTCTTCTCTTTCTATATTCTTCTTAGCATGTTGAATCTTCATGAAGCTAAATCCATAAAATTTTCTTTATTTCCTCGTTAAGGTTTTTAAGCTTTGTTAATTATTTGAGGACACGTGCAATCTGGAAAAGTGACACCTGTATTTTGGGTTTTCTGTCTAGGAAAGCATTTCTCATAAATCTCAATCAACCGAGGGACCCGTATGCTTTCCTGGGAATTCCCGAGATGAGTGTTTACTTATAGGCTAAAGCACGTCTCCTTGAAAATTATATAAGTTTAATTAACCTTAATGTGTCCTAGTATTCGAGTGATTATATCACTATTTGAGTAAAATCCAAACTATGATTATCTATTTATTTTGTTACCTTATTCTATTAAATCCAAACAATTCACATGAGTTCTTACATCTTTTCTTGTCTTGTGAAATTCTGTAGAATGCCTCCTCGTCATGCTCCCGCGGCCAACGCCAATACCGACATTGCTGCTATTCTTGCACAACTCGTGACACAACTCACTCAAGCTAATAGTGCCACCAATTGCAACAATGGTGGAAATGGTAGTAATAGTGGTAATGGTGGAAATAGTGGAAATGGTGGTAACAACCCATCTCAATGCACCTTCAAGCACTTCAACTCGTGCAATCCCCTCAAGTTCTATGGTACTGAAGGAGCTACTGGACTCCTTCAATGGTTCGAAAGCATTGAGAATACCTTTCTCAATAGTGACTGCCCCGAAAACCTTCGTGTTCGTCATGCCATAAGTGTCCTACAAAAACGGGCACTCACGTGGTGGAATGGGGAGAAGAGAAATCGAGGTGTGGATGTAGCAATGGCCTTACCTTGGGATGAGGTTAAAAGGCTAATGACCGAGGAATTCTGTCTTTGAAATGAAGTAAAGAAACTTGAAGCCGGATTTTGGGATCTTGCCCAAGATAGTGGTGAAAACTTGGCGTATACGACTCGGTTCCATGAGTTGAGTCTTCTTGTGCCCCACATAGTCACTCCTCTGTCCCGCTGCATTGAAAAGTATATTGGGGGACTACCTAGACAAATTCAAGATACTGTCCTAGGAAGGAATCCCGCGACACTTGAAGATGCCATCCGTTTGTCCGCTACCTTAACCGATAATCATGTGAAGGCGGGGACTCTTACTAAAAAGGGCACCAAGAAAGTTTCTGACACTATAACCCCTCCTACCCACAATAAAGAAGCCACCACTGAACCCTCCCATAATAATAGGAAAAGGAAGACTAGAAACTATGTTGTGGTCACTCCTGTTATTCCTGTTAACCAAGCTGCACCTAAGGTCCAAGCACCGGCCAAAAAGCCATATGTTGGAATCTACCCACTTTGTGCCACCTGTAACTACCATCATCCCCAAAACATCCCATGTCGCCTTTGTACTTATTGTGGGAGATATGGCCATACAGTTAATGTTTGTAGGACCAAAGCTCTTGTGGGCCAAGTCAACCCACCAAACCAAACCAACACCCAAGTGGCTAATCAAGGCGTACCTGCTATTGCAAATGGGCGAGCATGTTAAGAGTGTGGCAACCCGAACCATTTACGTGATCAATGCCCAAAGTTAGTCAATGCTAGACAAGGTGGAGCTCGTGGGCGTGCTTTCAACATAAACGCCAATGAAGCTCAAGCCAACAATGACGTGGTCAATGGTACGTTTCTTGTTAATAGTCAATATGCCTCCATTTTATTCGATACCGGTGCCGATAAAAGTTTTGTGTCACTTAATTTTGAACCTTTACTTGCAAAGACACGATCCCAATTAGAGAAAACCTTCACTGTTGAGGTAGCAAATGGTGACTCCCTTACAATGGAATCTATTATCTATGATTGCTATTTAGAACTTAATGATCACACATTCCCAATCAACCTTGTTCCAATGCCACTAGGGAGCTTTGATATCATCATAGGCATGGATTGGCTATCGAATCATCATGCCGAAGTCATTTGCTTTGAGAAGTGTATTCGAATACCTCTACCATCGGGAGAAACGTTGAGAGTCTTTGGTGAAAAGCCTTGCAAAGGGCTTAAATTAATGTCATGCACTACTGCTCAAAAGTACTTACGAAAGAAGTACGTGGCCTTTTTGGCCCATATCGTTCAAAAGGATGTTAAAAAGAAAAGTATTCAAGATATCCCCATTATCCGAGATTTTCCTGAAGTATTCCCCGAAGACTTATCCGGCCTTCCACCCGTTCGCCAAGTAGAATTTCGCATTGATCTTGTGCCCGGAGCTAACCCCGTGGCTAGAGCTCCATACCGTCTTGCACCTTCTGAAATGCAAGAACTTGCAAGTCAACTTCAAGAGCTCTCCGACAAGGGATTCATCCGTCCGAGTCATTCACCGTGGGGTGCACCCATCTTATTCGTTAAAAAGAAGGATGATCATTTCGCATGTCTATTGACTACCGCGAACTCAACAAGCTTACTATCAAAAACCGTTATCCTTTACCTAGAATTGATGACCTCTTTGATCAAATTCAAGGTTCTACTTGCTTCTCGAAGATTGATCTTCGATCTAGTTATCACCAACTCCATGTGCAAGAAGACGATATTCCAAAGACTGCCTTCCAAACAAGGTATGGTCATTACGAGTTCATGGTTATGCCTTTTGGACTAACCAATGCACCCGCAGTTTTCATGGATCTCATGAATCGTGTGTGCAAACTGTACCTTGATAAGTTCGTGATCGTTTTCATCGATGACATCTTAATCTATTCCAAGACTAAAGTCGATCATGAGCAACATCTTAGATTGGTCTTGGATCTCTTGAAGAAAGAACAACTATATGCCAAATTCTCCAAATGTGAATTTTGGTTAAAAGAAGTTCAATTTCTTGGTCACATTGTCAACGACAAGGGTAATCATGTTGACCCTGCTAAGATCGAAACGGTTAAGAATTGGAATACCCCGAAGACTCCCACTGAAGTTCGTTCATTTCTGGGTCTTGCGGGATATTACCGTCGTTTCATCTCAAACTTCTCTAAAATTGTTGTCCCCCTTACCGCTTTGACCCACAAGGGTAAGACTTATGAATGGGGACCAAAGCAAGAAGAAGCTTTCCAAACCCTTAAGCAAAAGTTGTGCAATGCTCCAATTTGACCCTCCCTGATGGGAATGATGATTTAGTTGTCTACTGTGATGCTTTTAACCAAGGTCTTGGTTGTGTTCTTATGCAACGAGGTAAAGTAATCGCTTATGCATCAAGGCAACTTAAGATTCATGAGAAGAATTATACGACACACGATCTCGAGTTGGGTGCGGTCGTATTCGCATTAAAGATTTGGAGACATTATCTATATGGCACAAAATGTGTGGTGTTCACCGACCACAAAAGTCTCCAACACATATTCAATCAAAAGGAACTCAATATGAGGCAACGACATTGGGTTGAACTCCTTAACGACTATGACTGTGAGATTCGTTACCATCCCGGCAAAGCGAATGTTGTAGCCGACGCTTTGAGTCGAAAGAACCATGTCATGCTTCAAAGTGTTCGAATTCAAACCGACATCCAAAACTGCATCTTAGAAGCTCAACACATCTCAGTCACCGAGGGTAACATGTACGAAGAAATGTTGTGTGGTGTTGAACTTCTGCTTGAATCAAAACCCAATGGATTACTTTATTACTTGAACCGTATTTGGATTCCCGATCGCGATGATCTCCGTACATTTCTCATGAACGAGGCTCACAAGACTCGTTATTCTATTCATCCTGGTGCGGATAAAATGTACCAAGATCTTCGCCAACAATATTGGTTGCCCGGTATGAAAAAGGACATTGCTCTTTATGTTGCCAAATGTTTAACCTGCTCCAAAGTCAAAGCCGAACATCAACGTCCTTCTGGTTTACTTGAACAACCGGAAATTCCCGTGTGGAAATGGGAAAACTTAGCTATGGATTTTATTACCAAACTCCCTCGCACCTCGAGTGGTTATGATAGCATTTGGGTGATCATTGATCGTCTCACCATATCTGCTCATTTCTTGCCTATCCGTGAAGACTATCGGGTTGAAAAACTAGCCCGAATTTACATTGATGAAATTGTGAGCCGTCATGGTGTTCCCTTGAACATAATATCCGATCGAGATGCCCGGTTCACTTCTCGATTTTGGCAATCTCTCCAAACTGCTCTTGGCACACGATTGGATTTGAGCACGGCTTACCATCCCCAAACTGATGGTCAAACCGAGCGAACAATCCAAACACTTGAAGACATGCTTAGAGCTTGTGTAATCGATTTTGGTGGAAATTGGGATTCACATTTATCCCTCATTGAGTTCTCTTACAATAATAGCTACCACACAAGTATCAACATGGCTCCATTCGAAGCTCTCTATGGTCGCAAGTGTCGTTCTCCTATCTGTTGGAACGAGATTGGTGAAGCATAAATTACCAGTCCCGAGCTAATTCAAGAAACATCCGACAAGATTATTAAAATCCGTGACAACATCCGAACAGCGAGAAGTCGGCAAAAGAGTTATGCCGATAAACGACGAAAACCCTTGGAATTCCAAGTCGGTGACCTTGTTCTTCTTAAGGTGTCCCCGTGGAAGGGTGTGGTCCGTTTTGGAAAGAAAGGCAAGTTAGCCCCTCGCTATGTTGGTCCATTCAAAATCCTTGAAAGAATTGGGAAGGTGGCTTACAAACTCGAGTTACCTCCATCTCTTGGCAATGTGCATCCTACATTTCATGTATCAAATGTGAAGAAATGTCTCGCCGATGAGGATCTCCATATACCGCTTGATGACGTGCACATTGATGAAATGATGCACTTCATTGAGAAACCGGTAGAAAATATGGATCGTGAAATCAAGCAACTCAAGCGAAGTCGTATTCCTATTGTTAAAGTTCGTTGGGAGTCGAAGCGTGGTCCTGAATTCACTTGGGAATGAGAGGACCAAATGAATCTCAAGTACCCCCACCTTTTTACCGATGCCGTTGCTTCCTCTAACTAAATTTCGGGACGGAATTCCCTCAACATGGGGAGACTGTAACATTTCTGATTTTATCCGTATTTCAAATTCAATGTAATGCATTTTAAACCAAGTTCTAGTGCACTGTTTTGTTCTATTCGTACCATCAATTAAATACTATATTTCAATGTTAACCCGCAAATCTTACACGGTTATAACCTACTAAAACACTACATAAGTATCTATTTATACAAATATGTCAAAGACCAAAGTTACAAGGCCTGATGTTGAAAATTTACAAGAAACCCTAATAGGCACGGTCGCGCCTCGTTCTGGCACGGTCGCGCCGACTTCTTTGGCACGGTCGCGCGACTTGCTTTGGAACGATCGCGCTTGGTGCTTTAGCACGGTCGCGCCGCATATTGGCACGGTCGCGCCTCTTGACAGTTGAAACGTAAAAACGATCTTTAATTCTAAACTCGCTCAATTCCGTAACAGTTATACACGTTTATATGTTAATAATCATCATTAGACGATTAAGCATCGACATTACACCTGAATTAACACCAATTATAGATTCTTAAGCTAAACCGTCGACCCTTCATTCTTGTTCACCGAATTCACTATTCTGGTCTCAATTCTCTCAAACAAACGCATTACCATCCTCTCTAAAAACTTCTGAACGCACAGAAGCAGCCGGAGTTGCAGCAGAAGACGCCGGAGATCAAATCGTCGTCGCCGGAACAAGTCCCTACCGTACTCAATCGATTCGTTATTCTTCCGGGTAATTGAAATCTTCCACACTTTCGTTTCAGTTCATAGATCAAAAGCCCCATGATAATTTGGGCTTTCATTATGGAAATCACCACGAACCCGAATCCACATTTTCGTTAAAAATGATTTAATCGAATCGAACCTTAGACACGTTTTAAATCCAATTAATCTATGCAAAAAGACTCGAAATAATCTAATGAGTGAAAGCCCTATGATTCCCAACCCTATTATTATAAGAATCGGTCAATTCGTTCCTGATTTGGAACAGACACGGTCGCGCTAATCATCTAGCGCGGTCGTGCCTCATGAGACGCGGTCGTGCCGACTATCAGCGTGGTCGTGTCCTCCTGTCCAGACCCAATCATGCCCTTTGACTAATCTCAGTCGTGTCTTAGGATCATAGACACGATCGTGCCTGGCCAAGGCACGGTCGTGCCTAATGATTTAGTTAGTTAAGCCTCAGTTTGATCAACACGGTCGCGTCCTGGCTAGCATGGCCGCGCCCGTGGTTTGAGCACGATCGTGCCCTTCCCAGGCACGGTCGTGTGTGAGTTAAATTCCTGGCAGAACTATAAATTTTATATATTTTTCAAACCATAAATATTCTGATTAGATTACAAAACAAAAATAGTTGATTTTTATAAAAATTACACCTAATCTTATTTAGAAAGAACAAATATTTAATGGAAAATTATTTATTTAAAGTTTATAAAATTTAATTTACAATTATTGCCAAACCTTTCATTTAAAAAGTATTTAAATGGTTAAGTTACATTTTATAAATAAATAAATAAAATAATGATTATTTATTTAATTTATATTTAAACAAAAACGATTAATTAATTATACTAACTTTTAACTAATACTTATAATGTCTTCATAAACAATAATTATTTACATTACTTATTTAATTATTCAAACTCAAACCTTAATCAAAATGTTCTAAAAATACTCTTTCAAACTTTATATATTTTATTCAATACTCCAATTACAAATCAATGACTTTTTACACAAGTCCAAATACAACTTTAGAATTAAACTCTTGTGCACACTATTAATACCATACACATTACACTTTAGGTTAACTCGTGCATTTCAAGGATCTTTAGTCTACCAAGTATCTTTGTTAGCTACGCCTTCAAACCAAGTGAGTATACATAGCCCCTTTTTACTCTTTTACATTTTTGGGGTAGAACATGAACATTATTCAAATTACATGTTTACATTTACACAAACAACACAAGTACAAATCCTATTTACATTCATGTGTGCAATTTGAGCTTTATGCCCGAGTGCTAGGTGTGCTAACCTTTGTATGCGATTATGTGCAATCATTAACTATTCAAGCCGACGGTTTTCAATGATAGATCTATTGAGTCTGACAAACCCACCCAGATTGGGGTGATTGATACCGACAACACAATTTTGCATGCTAGTTACAAAGGTTTGATTGTACATGGTTACACAATAGCTGCTCCCCATAAATGCATTATTTATCATGTTATGTAAGGATTTGTTTTACAACTATATGCTATCTATATACAAACCTGTGTTATACTCACCAACTTTTTAGTTGACTTTATTTTATTCATGTTTCAGGTTCTAACGTGTGAGATTGTTCAAGATGTGCTACACATAGGATTGGACTTAGTTAATTTAAATAAAAGAACTCTATGTATTTTCAATTTCGTTCCATCTTGGATTTGGTTATGTTTGGATTATATGCAATGAAATTTGACGTTTAATATATTCAATTTAGTCAACCTTGTGCTTATGAACAGTCTACATGTCCCGCCCCGATGATTCCGCCATCGGTCGGGGTGTGACAGTTTTCTCTTGTCGGTTTACTTTGTTTAGCTAGACTCTCCACCTAGTCACGGGCATTCCGCACCCGGTCCGACTAGTAGACCCACTTGCATGTGACAATCTGCCACACCCGAGGGACCTACATACTTCAAAAGGAATTTCTACGCTAGATCATCCCATGTAGTGATTGACCCGGTAGAAAGAGAGTTTAGCCATGCTTTAGCTCATTTCCTTCAGGAAAAGGTAAACATTCGGAGTAATAACGTCGTTCGAAACTCTGTTCATTTTGAAAGTGTCACAAATTTTGAAGAAATTTGCAATGTGTGCATGCGTATCTTCATCGGGAAATCAATGGAAAGTGCATGATGATTGGATCATGTGGATGACATGTGACTTGATCTCAAAGTTGTTATCGTCAACTGTCGGTGTAGGTCCCTTGGGGCATGACGGATCTTCAAGACTCGCGGTACGACATGGTGATAACTTGCGGAATCTATGATCAACGTGCAACGTGTAAACCAATCAACAACATGGTGTAAATAAACGCTTTGTATTTCACTCACAAACACTGTTTACAAACTCTCTCAGATCTGTTCTTGACTTCTCTCTCTAAGGTCTGTGTGTTTTTCTAAGACTTGCAAACACCTATTTATAGGGAAACACAAATGCTCACAGCACCATAGGCGAACTTAACAAGTTCGCTCCTAAAGATGCTTAGGCGAATCTAAGAACTTAAACAAAATTTTATCAATAGTTACAAAACATGTCCTAACAGACTCCCCCTTAACTGTTGCTAACAATTCTATCAAATTACAAGTCAAAGACTCTAAGACTAAGACATAGAATATTCAAGCTCGTTGTCACCAGAATATGCTCCAACAGACTCCCCCTTGATAACAGCTTCAGGACATTGTCACCAGTCTTCAACATCATCAAACATGTAGTAGTCTTCGTCTTGTACATCTGCACACACACTCTTTCTAGAAGACAAACTCAGGAGAAGGACCCCTTGTCAACTTCTGTCTGCAAATTTTAGTTTAGGCAAAGAGGAAACCAACAAATAATATTTCCATGGAAGTTGGAAAACTAAAATCTTTTTGGTTTTTCAAACATAAGAAACACAAACTCTTTTTGGATTTTCTCTATACAAACTGAAATGAAAACATACAAAATCACATCTTTTTGGTCGAACATCACGAGTAAGAAGTTCATATTAGTATATATGATATATTAATCACACATCATGGATATAAAATCCGTATAACATCAAATGGTGTCCTATGACATTCTGTCAAGTCTTGACCAATCAAACCAATATCTTTCAAGATTATAAAACTCTATCTTTTTCAAGACTTTCATATTGCATGTTATGATACACGATAAACATTCAAAGAAAACAGGATCAGGCTATGACACACAAATTTAAATTGTCAATATTATAAGATTTGAAACTAAAAGCATCTCATTCCCACTTTCTTGTTACTTAAGGTACCATTTAAGTATGAAATAAAACGTGTACCCCACTAGTATGCCAAAGAAAAATAATTGCAACTATCTCAAGACATACAAGATTTTACTAAAGATTATCCTAATTTCCAGAATGAGGAGACATCACTTACACATGTATAGCAGAATCCAAAATGGATTGTATAGGAATCAATGAGATTTAGAATCGAATGATTTAATGTCTTGGCTTATATATGTGGAATCATAAGATTCAGGTACGTGAATCCAACTGTTATCTGGATTATGAATTCAATGGAATCAGTAAAGATAGAGTATCAATATGATCCAAGGGCTAGTATATGTTTGACAGATGTTGTCAAGAACATATCTTGGTTCAACTTCAAATTGCATGTTTTTCGGGACATTGGCAATGAAGCAAACCGAATGAGTTGTGCTAAGGATAAAACCCGAAACTGGTCTCATAGGACAATTCTTATTAAAAGCTAATATTCTTTATCTAATAGTATAATTGCAACACACACACCCAGGCATAAAATGGGTTCAAATAACACTTGTAACATATGCAATTATGTTTTCACACTACTAATGGTTGAAAGACGTTTTTAGCCTATTGACAAGGAAAATTATATGCATACACAACACTATCATCTCCTATTTGTGTAGTCTCTAAAGTTTAGATCAAAACATAATTCAGATATATTGAAATTAGGACCCAAGCCATGGTGGTCCTGGGTCGTCCATATGTATCAAAATAAATGACCTCAGTCAATTCACAATCGAATCTCTCATCAATTTTTGGTTATTGCTCCGACGAATCCGAAACAAAAACTTTAGATTTCCAAACATACTTCTGTTCATTAAGTTCTTTTTGCTTAAAATGTGAAGTGTTTGAACATTCTCTATCATTTGAAATTGTATTGATTGTGAAAGCTCTTGATGTTCTAAAAGTTTTCTCAATCTTCTGTTTCTCCTCCGTCTTTGAGGTCTAGAAAGCCTAACCTCAGATTTTGAATTACCCTTCGGTGTATCACGAGGTTTAACCACATTTGGGTTAACAGAAGGCTTAACAGGAGTTCTTACCTTTTCTGGAGAAACGTGTTGGTTACCTTTGGTGTTGTGAGGACAATTGATCTTAATGTGACCCACAAGACCATAGTAAAAGCAAGATCTCGTCTCACGATATTCTCTCATATAAGGAACCTTCACTCGATAAGATGCACTAGAAGAAGATTCGCCTACATGAACTTCTTTTGGGGTTTGAGACTGAATAAACTTTTTCTCAAAAGGTTTTGATGCAGGCTTCACCTTCTCAGGAACTATATGCTTCTTCTCTTTATTTTTGTAAGGATAATTCACCACAATGTGTCTCATCTCATTACAATGAAAGCATGTACGCCTTTTCTTATAATCTCTGACATATGGAACTCTCCTTGAGTTTGAAGAACTTCCAAATGTTTAATTTCTAGATGATATAGAATCAACACCTTCTTGGTTCTGCTTCACATCCTTTGATTCTTCTTTCTTAACCTCTTTCGGTAACCCCTCTACCTTAGCTTCATTAAAATATTTATCATCACTCTCATCATGATACACCATATCTTCACCTATGACTGGATTCACCTTCAACACAGTCTTAGGATCCGAATCCTCATCTTTTAGAATCTCAGGTGCCACAGAATAATTTCCGTTGAATGGTGGAGGAACATAACCAATACCACTGGTTCTTTTATCTTGATCAATGTTGTCATTGAAATATCCCAGCAAAAATGATGAATTTCCAAAGCTTTCTAACTTTCTATGCAGTCTGATCACCCGTGCTTCAGAATTAGCAATCTCTTTATTTTTCTCAGCAAGAACAGTATTTCCTTTCTCAATTTCTGCATAGGCCATATCCAGATGATATGCCTGCTCTTTTATCTTCAAGGTCATGGAATTGATGTCTTTCTTCAATAATTCAATCCTTTCAACACACACATGCTCATTATCTTTTAATTTCTGATTTAACGTGTGCATCAATTTCATATCACAAATGAGGTTGGCGTTGTCATCCATAACCCTCATCATTTTTTCCTTCACATAAACACAGTTAGTACAAAAAGATTCAGAGTTAGAAACTACCTCAACTTTACCTCTGAAGAAGATGTACTGTGATCCATGAATATGTCATTATCAGCTTCACTATTTGGATTATCATTGACAGGATCTGCAGCAATTTCCTTTTCTGATTCACTCAAATCATTTTCAACTACCTGGAAGCTATCTTCAGTATCCACATCACTCTCAGGAGACTGAGTACTTTCACCAGAATGAACACTCTCACTTAAATCTGCAGAAGAATCACTTTTAGAATCACACTGCTTCACTAATTCTTCTTTGATCAAGGTCACGAATGCTTGAGTAGTAGCTTCACCCTTTTTCTTCAAAGCTTCCCATAGATCTCTTGAAAGTGGACACTTCCCGAGACTATGAACGATTTCTTTTGGTAAAGACATTTGTAAAGTTGCACGCGTCTTTATCTCTTGATCATACTTCTGCTTTTGTACTTTAGTAAGAGCTGTCAATGGTAAAGGAGCATTGTGACCCATGAACGAATAAGTAGGATGCACATATCCTTCCAAGATGGGTATCCAAGTAGTGGATGAGGGAGAAGGCTTGGGTTTCTCTTATTTGTGTTCAGTAGTTTGAGTTATCACCCTTTTCTTGGAGGCTGTCTTCCCCAATCTTTCTTCCTCTTCCTTCTTGACTTTGGAGTATAAGGCTTGCAAGTTCATGAAACTCATGGGGCCTAGCCTTTTTTCCATTTTCTCCTCTGGCCATCAGGAAGTCAGTCATGACCTTCCTTTCTTCATGGGTCCTTATGTTGAATGCAATGGTCTTCTTGGATTTTTGCTTGGCTTTTTCTTCTTCTTCATCCCTTTTCTTATTTGCCAATTGACCTTGCTGACCCATGAAGGCCCTGCAAATTTCTTTATTTGATAGTTTCTCAAGGTAGTCTGCATCCTCACCTTGAGAAATCAGAGCCACTATCCATTCTTCTCTCATTTCTTTGGCTAGTTCAGAATCAGTTATTCTGAACTTAGCCTCTTCCCTTTTCTTCTTCTTCTTTATTAAACTATTCCTGTAGCTGAAGAGCTAGGGCTTCATCTTCTTATAGTTGAGAAGCTACAGGAAATCTGGCTTTGAGTTCATCCAGCTGTTTAGCATACAGCTGGATTTGTTGTTCTCTAAGGAGCATGACAGCTTTTCTCTCTTGAATTTTTCTTAGCTTTGCCATCTCCTCTTCTTTTCTTTTCTTCTTCTTTCCTCCCTTTCCTTTTGCTCTTTCATCAGTCTCTCTTCCACCTCTTCAGTCATTATTCCCTTCCCCTTGGCTTTGGTTGATGCCTCTGCTTCAGCTTCATTGATCATAACAGCAGATGTTTTAGATATTGTTGGGATCTCTGCTTCAGCTTCATTGGCAGTTTGGGGAGTGGATAGGGGAAGGTTTCTTGCTTCATCTTCTTCCCATTCACACATAGTTACTTCCTTCCAACTTTTCCTTACATCCTCCAACTCTGTTCTTCTAGATTCTATTGCAGTGTTCAGAGTGGAGGTTGGTGAGGCCAAAAAAGAGAAATCTGAGTCAGAGGAGGCATATTTTGCAAGGCGTCCCTCCTTTTCAAGATGAGCTTTGATAGTCTTGATCATTGCTTGGCTCTCTAAGGAGTTAACATTGTAGATATGTGTTCTGAGCTCAAAAATGTTGTATAGGAAGTCTAAGTTGAGGAGTAGGATTTCATTGATGAGGTTGAAGAAGACAGATGATCCATCACTCAGAAAGAAGGTGAAGCCAGAGGGCCCAGTGCATGACCATCCTAGCACTGCCAGTCCCCTGACCATCTCATTGTGGATGAAGCTTCTCCAGCAAACAATCTCTTCGTTAGTTAAAGTACTGCTCCTAATCAGGTCAAGTCTACTTGGAGCCAGTCTTTGTGCTGCTGCTCTAGAAGATTCTGCGCAGTCTCTAGGATATGCTACCTTGTTTGCTTCTTCTAACAGTGCTTCAAACCAGGGCAGATTTTCCTCCATTAAGTCTTGGAACCTGCAGATTGCAAGTTTTGCTGAGAGATCTGAAGAGGTGTTGATGTAGCTAGATAAATACAGTTCAAGCACTTGAAGAGGATTTAGTGCATCCCACTTCAGCTCTTCTACTCCGCTAAACTCTTTCCCAATCCAGAATCTCTCAGATTGACCACCATACCCCCAAGCTAGTATGGAGTCAAAATCTAGCTTGTCTGCAGTCAGTGTGAATTGTGGGGCAGTGGTTAGACTTATTATGGCCGCAGCTTCAGGAAGTATGCTGACGGATGGAGGTGGTCTTCATTTTGACTTTCATTCTTTAACACCTCATCAACAGCTCGGACAACTAACTTCCAATCCTCGGTGATATCTTCCTCTTCGTCTACTGAGTCTGGCAAGTCATGGATTTGAACAAAAGCAGGTTTGAAGAGAGAACTTTGAAACGCAGCCTGCTCTTGTATCCATTCTTCGAGGCAGTCAGCATCATCTTCTATTGCGACTATCTCCCCCTTTTTGGTTGCATCATTGTAAAGGGTTGCATCTGTTTGAGTTCCCACTGATACAAGGGAAGGAGTAGGCACAGTTAGGCATTGATGGGCTTCATGCATAGAGACTTGGTGCCTTAGTTTGGACACTTTAGCCTCTAGCATAGCTACCCTGGCCGTCAATTCCATATTTTTAAGTTTCAGACTATCCTCATCCACAGTTGTGGAATCCTTGGAGCTGGATGGGGCCTTAGGCCTAGCCTCTGCATCCCCATCACCCTGGTTTTCTTGGCACCTGGGATTCCTCTCAGTGAAGAGTATTTCAAATGAAACATCCTCACTGTGAGTTGCCATGGTTAGGGTCTTAGAGATGTTATCATTGTCCTCCTGGTCAGTTGATGTACCAGGAGTAGTGACAACCCTTTCCACATTCACTCTATCAGTACTCCCAGAGTGAACCTTCTTGGGTGATGAACTTGGGTTAGGTGCACTAGCAGCCAAGTCAATCAATAGCTCCGAGATAGTGGTTGTTGGAGAAGGTATATCATCTTGACAAGGTGCCTCTGCACTTAAGTTTAGAGAAGAAAAATAATGGAATGGCTCAGTGGGTTGTTCTATGGATCCGGGATGTGATCCTGATCCTAATAGAGAAGCTTCCAAGGAAGTCTCTCTAATAATGTGGCTATCCCTTTTGATATTCTCATCAGAATTTTGGGATTCTGAATGAGGGCTTTTAGGTTGGGATTGGGCCTTTAAGACAAGAAGAGAAGGAGTCTTCTTGCTCCTTTTTCTAGTATATTTTGCTGCAACTGGGGCCCTTTGTTCAAGTTGAACGATAACATCAAAAACAAGTGTAAGTAATTTATGTGCCTGTACATCCTTAGTATTATGCACAGGGGTTAGAACAGTGGAAGTAGATTGTTGTTTAGGATGTGAAGAGGAGGGTGTGGGATCAGTATCAGCGGGGATTGCTGAACTATTACCCTGGGTACTTTATATGTTCATCATTGTAGATAACAATGGAACATTGACCCCTGAGAACTTTTTGGAAACAGTTCTCCTTGCATAAGATAGATTTTTGCAGATTTTGAAAGATCTTTTAATTCGTTATTGAAAACTTCCTGCAAGAATCTTGGGTACATAAAAAATGATTGCTTTGCACCTTCTTGAAGGTTATATCTCAAACCTTCAAAGATGAGATGTGCAAAGTTGAAACCCTGGCTAGAAACCATACCATGAACAGCAAAGGCGAGAGCAGAACTCACTTAATGCCATCCACTTCTCTTCTGGGATATGCATTGTAGAAGAGTGTGGCATAGAAACTTCCATGGAGGGCCCATCAGCACCTTTTTGATTGTGTACTCGTTCTGATTTCCAGTGTACCCTATGGATACAAAGGTCCTCATGTATTCTTCTTTTGAGTATGAAATGGCGGCCCCCTTGTCTTGAAGCTTGACGTGTTTTCTGAGAGTAGCTTCAGTGACGATGATATCTTTACTGTCTACAATGGCTTGGATTTGGGGAATCCCCTGTTCGGTAGAGTAGATGGCGGTGTTACAAAAATCCTCCATATGAGGGATGTATATGGTAGGGTTGACGGTTAGTGCAAAATATATCTTTGATCGACAAAGAAAATCGATCATATCATCGAACCCTTCGGACTTCTTTCCTTTAACCAGGTATGCAGTGAGATTATGGTAGGGGAGAAAACTTGTCATTAGGATGGTTTATGTCGACCTCGGCTATTTTTTTGGGTTTGGAGGGAAAGAGGAAGGTTTTTGATGGGTGGTTAAGGATGGAAAGCTTTGAATGTTATGGAGGCTTAAGAGAAAGAGATGGGAGTTAGGGTGAAATTGAATGTGAAGAGGTGGTGAAGAAATTTGATTTGTGTTATAACGGCAGAGGAGGGAAAAGCAAAATGACTTGTACAGTACAACCTTATTCACGTTTTACTGTTACAGCTGTAATACACTAAAGCAGTCATGGTAAAGACTGAAGGTAATTTTACAGCGGGTAAAGTTTAATTTGGACTTAGATTAACCCATCAGCAGCAAACTTGGTTGCTGCGGATGGTTAAGCCTATCTGCTGCAAGCTTGGTTGCTGCGGATGGTTAAGTCTGTCAGCAGCAAACTCAATTGCTGCTGATGGATGCAATGATCTGCAGCAAGGATGTTGCTGCTGACAGCCTTAAAGCTATCCACAGGAAACTTGTTGCTGCTGATAACTTAAAAAAGTCAGTGGTAAATTCTTTGCTGCTGATGGATGCAATAATCTGCAGTAAGGATGTTGCTGCTGACAGCCTTAAAGCTATCCGTAGGAAACTTATTCCTGCTGATAACTTAAAGCAGTTAGTGAAAAATTCTTTGCTGCTAATGATTAAACCTGTCAGCAGCTAAAAAAATGAAATTGCTGCTGACTTATAACTTTTATTTACAACAAGGGACAAACACATTTACAAAACAAAATTTTAGAGACAGATTTTAATCAAAGTTCATCATACCAATAGATTCAACTAAATATCTAAATCTAGCTTCATCAAACGATTTTGTAAACATATCAGCATATTGCTCATTGGTATGAACTTTGGTTAAAATAATTCTTTTTTTCTCAGCTTGATCTCTTATGAAGTGATACCTGATGTCAATGTGCTTTATCTTGGTGTGCTGCACCGGATTGTTTGTGATTGATATAGCAGTCATGTTGTCAATGTGAATGGGAGTTGCCATGAAAGTCATCCCATAATCCAACATTTGATTTTGTATCCAGATGACTTGTGCACAACAACTTGAAGCTGCAATGTATTCTTCTTCTGTTGTAGAAGTTGAAACACATGTTTGCTTCTTGCATTGCCATGAAATCAGTCTCCCTCCTAGAAACTGACATCCCCCTGATGTGGACTTTTTGTCCAAGTTGCATCCCCCATAATCACTGTAAGTGTATGCATACAGATTGAACTTATCATTTTTAGAGTACCATAGCCCAAGTCTTGGGGCTCCCTTTAGGTATCTAAAAATTCTCTTGACAGCTTGAAGATGTGAATTCTTTGGAGCTGCTTGGAATCTTACACAGAGACATACTACAAACATGATATCAGGCCTTGAGGTAGTGAGATACATGAGAGACCCTATCATTGCACGGTATTGATATTGATCAGTGTCTTGACCATCTTTGTCTGGAGTCAGTTGATGGTGCACTTGCATAGGGGTTCTTGCAGCAGAGCAGTCAGCCATCTTGAATCTTTCCAAAATGCTCTTGACATATTTGTATTGGCTGATGAAGATTCCATTTGGAACTTGTTTGACTTGAAGACCCAGAAAGAAATTTAGTTCACCCATTGAACTCATTTCAAACTTTGAGTGCATCAGGATCTCAAAGTCTTTACACAACTTCTTCCTTATTGATCCAAAGATGATATCATCAACGTAGATTTGTACCAGTAAGATTTCTCCCCCTTCATCTTTGATAAACAAGGTCTGGTTAATGGCACCTCTTCTGAAGTTGTTGCTTAGTAGATATCCAGACAAAGTTTCATACCAGGCTCTTGGGGCTTGATGTAAGCCTTACAGAGCTTTGTCTAGTTTGAACACTTGGTTAGGATGTGCGGGATCTACAAAGCCTGGAGGCTGTTTGACATATACTTCTTCACCAATCTTCCCATACAGAAAGGCACTGTAAATTCTTGGATGCAGCATATGCTAGGAAGATTCTGATGGCCTCCAGCCTGGCAACAGGAGCAAAGACTTCTTCGTAGTCAATTCCCTCTTCCTGAGTGTAGCCTTGAGCTACAAGTATGGCTTTGTTCTTGACTACAATGCCTTTCTCATCTTGTTTGTTCATGAATACCCATCTTGTGCCAATGGAAGATTTACCAGGTGGAAGATCAACAAGTTTCCAGAAATCCTGTCTCTTGAATTGCAGCAACTCTTCCTGCATTGCCTCAATCTAGCTGCTGTGTTTCAGAGCTTCATCAATCTTCTTGGGTTCCACCTGAGATAGAAAACATGAAAACAAACATATATTGGCCTCATGAGATTTGCTTCTTGTTAGAACTCCTTGGTGAACTTGGCCAATAATATTTTCCCGAGGATGGTCCTTGTTGATCCTATGTGCTGGTACCACCTTCAGTTGTATCCCTTGTTGAAGATTTCTTTGATTTTGATCAGGGGTTTCTTCATTCATGGTTGAAGAGACTTCAATATCAACAGCTACATTAGTATTATCAACAATAGTATCTGAAGTATCAACAACATTTACCGAAGAGCCTTCATTCAAATTTTCATTTTAAGACATGCTGCGGCTGGTGACATTGGAGAGTCTGGTTCCGGCTTCACTTGCTTCAACGGCTTCCATAACAGATGTAGGATTAATGGATGGTCTTTTCAGACTGATAGAGGATTTAGGAAAATCCAGTCTGTAGTCCGAGGAGAAAGTGGAAGCGGGTGCTTGTGAAGAGGTAGACTCCATATTTCAGAAGATGAGAGGCTCAAATATTTGGGTGAAGGAGTCTATGTCAAAGAGCTAGTTTGGGCCTTTTCATTGTTCACAGACAATGTGTTCTCTACATTCCACATTGGCTGATTCTTTCATAATTCTTGTTCTTGAGTTAAATACTCTGTAGGCCTTGGATTGAGAGAAATAGCCCACAAAATATCCTTCATCAGATTTGGCACCAAACTTAGGAATAACCCCATGTATGATCAGAATTAGGCATGGACATCCAAAAGGTTTTAGAAATCCAATGTAGGGAACTCTTTGGAACCATAGTTCATAAGGTGTCTTGTTGAGAGGCTTGACTATGAGAACTCTATTTTGCACATAGCATGCTGTGCTTACTGCTTCTGCCCAGAATGTGAGAGGCAGTTTTGAGTCAGCCAACAATGATCTTGCCGACTCAATTAGAGTTCTGTTTCTTCTTTCAGCAACTTCATTTTGTTGAGGAGTTCTTGGAGCACTGTATTGTCTTTCTATTCTCTTGCTCTCACAGAAACAGTTCAAAGTGTGGTTCTTGAACTCTGTGCACTGATCACACCTTATGATCTTTACCTTCTGATTGCTTTGATTCTCTATCCTAAGAATGTAGGATTTGAGAATTTCAGCAGTTTCATCTTTAGTTCTCAAGAAGTATACCCATGAGAATCTGGTGTAGTCAGCAGTTATCACCAGACAGTATGACTTCTTACCCATTGACATAATATTTGTAGGACCAAAGAGATCAATATGCAGCAGCTGTAGTGGAGTGTCATTTGTATTCAAAGTCTTGGGCTTGTGAGAACTCTTGTGTTGCTTCCCCTTCAAACAAGCAATGCAATGATCTTCTAGTTGGAATTCTTTGTCAGGAAGCCCTCTGACAAGATTATCCTTCACCAATTTGTTGATAGTTTTGATGTTAACATGGCTTAATCTCCTGTGTTAGAGAGCTGATTCATCAACTGAAGGTTTTGACAGAAAACATGATACATTGCCAGATGGAGTGACCTCATTCATGTCAAGCACATAAAGATTTTCTTTTCTCTGAGTAGTTAATAAAATCTTTTCTTGAGGAGGTTTGGATAAGCCAGGAGACCGTACAAAGCATTCTTTTTCTGTGAAGAGCATCCAATGCTTTTGATCACAGACGTGGGAAACACTCATGAGATTGAAGTCCAATTCTTTGACATAGTTTACCTTTTAAATACTCATTCTTTCATTGGACACAGTTCCTTTTCTAATAATAGATCCTCCTTTTGTGTCACTTCCAAAGGCGACATATCCTCCATTGAAATGTCTGAAGTTGGAGAGGATGGATCTGTTGCCTGTCATGTGCCTGGAACTGTAGGTCCCTCGGGTGTGGCGGATCATCACATGCAAGTGGGTCTACTAGTCGGACCGGGTGCGGAATACCCGTGACTAGGTGGAGAGTCTTACGGAACAAAGTAAACCGACAATATAATCACTATAAACGTTCGTCTATTATAAACACTTGATGGTTACAGAGAGAAGTTCTGAGATTACAAAGTTCTGCGTATTTGCTAATCTGAATGCGTACAAGATTGCGTACTTATCTACTGTCAACCATTCCTATTTATACAAGACCTGATGCCTGCGCACTTAGCAAGTGCGCAAGGCAATTTGCTCATGCGTACTTAGCAAGTACGCAAAGGTATTCTTGCGTACTTGCTAAGTATGCAGGAACTACTTCCTACACACATACAAGTGCGCAAAACACTTAGAGAAAATTGCAACAATCAATATGTAAAAGTAAATACAACTCGATTACTAATACATACAGACACTTACAAACAAAGACAAATACATACATGAAAGTACTAAACTAAGACTCTATCTATCCATAATCTATCCAGAGTGTTTGTCACAGGAAAGTGCATCAACAAACTCCCCCTTGACAACAGCTCTGGATCATATTCGATCTTTAGTCTTCAGTCTTCACAGCTATGCATCTTTAGCTTCCATCTTCTTCTTATAGTCAAGGCAGAACTTGATCACCTTGTTATATTTAGAATCAAGGAATTTCGTCCAATCGTCAGTATGTATGCAATACTTGTCCGCCAGTGCCTCCAGATCTTTCACAGGGAAGTTAATGAAGCGAACTTCATCAAATACTCTGATTAGTTCCCTCGGCACTGAGCTTCCGCTGTCTGACCAAACCTTTCCCATAATCACTGCCTCGCTCGTTTTTGGATCTACGTACCAGTACCACATGTCACCAAGAATATCCTGAGATAACTTGCTCAGGGGAATCTTAGTTTCATATAGCACTGGCTTGAATACCAGTTTCTTTAAGTACTTCTTAGTCACAGGATGTCTAGCTTTCTTATCCTTGACTCTCTTGGCCACTTGAGGCTTGAACACTTCGAACTTCCCAGATCTTGCTTCCCACTACAGAACCTGCCACAAACCCATCGCCACTGCGTGATTAGAATGACCCAGCAGCTCTCGGTTTGCTAGGTTCACAAGGTCGTATTTGGGTGTTGAAGCACTTTCCTGTTACAAACACTCTGGATAGATAGAGTCTTAGTTTGTACTCTAATGTTTGTAATTGTCTTTGTATGTAAGAGTCTTTATGTATTAGTTTATCGAGTTGTATTTACTTTTACATATTGAATGTTGCATAATTCTCTAAGTGTTTTGCGCACTTGTAAGTGCGTAGGATAAAGCTCGTGCGTACTTAGGAAGTACGCAAGAATACCTTTGCGTACTTGTTAAGTACGCAAGAGCATTTTGCCCTGCGCACTTGCTAAGTGCATAAGTATCAGGTCTTGTATAAATAGGAATGGTTGACAGAAGTTAAGTACGCAGTCATAGTTGTAAATACGCAAATTGTAATCTCAGTACTTCTCTCTGTAACCTTCAAGTGTTTATAATAGATAGAACGTTTAAAGTGATTCTCTTGTTGGTTTACTTTGTTTTAGTAAGACTCTCCGCCTAGTCACGGGTATTCCGCACCCGGTCCGACTAGTAGACCCACTTGCATGTGACGATCCGACACACCCGAGGAACCTACGAGTGGTATCAGAGCTTTGCTCCTGATTTCGAGTGTTGTGAGTGAGTTTGGAGAGTTTCTACCGAGTTTTTACAAGCAAAAAGAGGTATTTTTGTTGATTTTTTTTATAAAATAGGAGTAGCTCTTGAGCACTATTTTAGAAGCAAAAATCACTCAAAAACTGATTTTTGTTGTGTATTTGAGTGATTTGAGCATCAAGGGTTGGTTAGAAACAAGTTTCTGACCTTTTGCCTCATTTGCATTGTTCGTCAATCCAATTTTTACCATCTCCGACGATTTTCCAGTGACCGGAATAGTTTGGTGAGAGTTGCTGAAAAAGTGTTGTGCGTACTTACCATTTCTGGCAAAAAGTACAGTTCTGTTGCGCACTTACTAAATACGCAAGACTAATCTCTTGCGTACTTACAAGAGCGTAAGACTGTTCTTGTGCGAACTTAAGTTATATCCTGCGTACTTATCATTTACTCCTGCGTACTTATCAAGTACGCAAGAGCAAATCTTAAATACGCAAGACCATTTCTCAAGTGCGCAAGGCCAATATCAAGTGCGCAACTTTGTCTGATTTTTCTGAAATTTGACAAGTGTTCACTATGTCGAATCTTCAGAATCTTAGAAACCTTTTAAACTATGATAATGAGATCGGTACACCACAGAAACCGCCAAAGTTGTTGAACGTAAACGATTATTCTAATTGGAAGGCACATTTTGAGCACTACATTTCTTATACCGACTCATCGTTATGGATACCAATCCTTGAGGGATATAAGCATCCCACACACATCTATCTTGATGAAACCATGCCCAAACCTATCTCTAAACTTTCCGACGAAGAAAAGAAAGCTTATGATCGAGAAAAGAAGGCTCTTGGTTCAATCACAAAGCTTTACAGAAAAGATTCGAAGGAAATAGTGATATCAAGAAGAGTAGGCGGGATCTACTCCGGAAGCAGTATGAATGCTTCAGATTTTTAGAGAACGAATCTTTAGGTGACCTCATCTATAGATTCTATCATCTACAGACTGAGTTGAAGGCTTTTGAACTCAAGTATCCCGATGAAGAGCTGGTGGAAAATTTTTTAGATGCTTTGCCACCCAAATTTGAAATATACACAACCCTGATGAGGGAGAATCCAAAATTCTATGAGTTGACAGTGGAGGAGGAAATTGGAAAGGTTCAAGCTCATGACATGAACCGAAAAAGAAAGGAGAGCTCAGGAAGACCTCAGATACAAGATCCTTCTATGTATCATGGGACGTCTTCTACAACCAAGTCATCGGGCTCTGGAATTGCCCTTTTCTCTGGAAACTCTCACGAGGAAGAAACTGTAAAAACTTGTGCTGGTCATGCATGTTATGCAGCATCCGGATCTGGTTCTGGATCTCATCAACAACATCCCTCAAGAAATCCTCCCGCTACAACTTCAGCTAACCAATCAGCTATAGCCAAAATAGCTGAAGATCATGTAGCATTATTCTCATCGTGTATGCTTGCCTATGAGAACTTCATTGGCGGCAAGCTAACAGATACTGAAACAATAGAAGAAGACTTTAAGATATTCAGTGGAATATGACCATGATATTGAGGAGAGCCAAGCGTTTCCTGAACAGAACAGGAAGAAAGTTCATTGGCGGGCATTCTAATGCAAAGGTTGGTTTTGAAAAATCCAAGGCCAAATGCTAGAAGTGTCTAAACTATGTACACTTTGCTCGTGAATGTCAAAAAGACAGAGCACCGACCTCGGGTTTTACCAGACCTAGCCAAGGAAACAGCCATAGCTACAACAACTCAAACAACCACAATCAAAGCCAAAGTGGAACGTCCAATGCACTGGTAGCTCAACAGGACGAAAGCTTTGATTGGGGTGTTCATCTGGAGGATGCCATCATTGTACAAACTCAGGTTGGTCTCATGGCTGAGATCATGGAGATGATGGAAGCTAAGAAAAAGGAAGCTTCTATGGCTGACCTAGAAGAGTCTACTACTGTTGCTATAGAGGAGGAGAAGGAAGCTGAAGAAAAGGAAGCTTCTGTAGCTGATCAAGAGGAATCTACTACTGCTGTTGCTCTCATGGCCATTGGAGAAGCAACAAGTTCATCGTCTGAGGTAGATTCTAATCCTTTTTCTGTTATTTCATGTTCCAAATGTCTAGGGCTAAAACTTGAAAATTCTAGGCTTCAAGACAAAATCGAACCCCTAAGTTTGACAGCTCTAAAATATAAAGAAAACGAAAAACATTTTAAAGATTCAATTGAAACGTTGAATAAGGAAAAATGTGAATATTCTCTAAAAATAAGCGATCAACAGCTTCACTTGGATGTTGCATACAGGGGGTTGGAAAAGCGGAACAATGAAATTAACAAACTACAAAATGAGATCTTGCAGTTAAAATGTACTAATGAGAAGTTGAAAAACTCTCGTTTTGTGGTGGAACACTACGAATCTGTAGTGAGACAAATGAATGGGTTAGGGTTGGGTACTAATGCCATTCCTCCACCAGTAAGCGGGAAGTTTGTCAATAGCTTAATAGACATTGATCTTACTTGTCTAGATGAGTCCTCTGATAAGGATGATTCCCCTAAAAAGGATGAATCCTTATGTAAGGCTAACTCCACATCTAGTGAGGAGTTCTATACTGCTTCTAATGATGGGTCTGTTAACACTTGCCCTGAAGGAGTAGTATATGAGGAGTTGTTAACTGAACATAAAGTAAAGAAAAACATTACCGCTAATGGTGATAATTGCATTTTAACTAAACCCGATATCATTGAAACAAATGATAAACTAAAGGTAATGCTTTATGGGGGTTATAAAAATCTTAACCAAGTAAATAAAGAGGCTTTTTCAGCTCACTATGGGCATGGTTACAAAGAAAATTTGCAAAAATACTATACTCCCAAAAACCAAATTGTAAAGGTTCAGACTCCTGTTCATAAACCAACTCCTCCTGCTCATAATGCTGAGTTTTCTAAGGCCAGATCTAATGAGCCTTACAGGAGAACTTATATAGACAAGAGGAATTGTTTTCACTGTGGCATGGTTGGTCACATTTTTGTGAACTGTCCTTCAAAGAACCAAGGGAAACGGCCTGTTGTGTCACAACCAGCTGTTATCCCTAAGTCGCCATCAGTGAAACCTCCAAAATGTCCAAAACAAAATGTAGTGAAACCACCAGTCAAACCGATGGTAAAGCCTAAGATCAAATCTGAAGCAAAACCATCTGTTTCAAGAAAGGTAACGCAACCTGCTGTACCTTGTGTATCTACCTCTGGTAGTACACGTACTGGTGAGAAACCTGTGGGGAGACTCTCTTAACCACTGAGAAGGAGAAGGAACAAGAGGTTGAGAAAGCTAGAACAACTGACTTCAGTTCAATCAGGTGAAGCTTCCACAAGTTCACCTGCTGTAGTTGAATCAAAGTCTCCTGTTCCGGTTAAGAAACAGAAGAGATCCTGGACTGCCAAATCCAAAAATTCTCAGTCTCCTAGTTCTAATTCTTTTAAAGATTCATCAATTTTGAACAATCATCACGACTGTGAGTTAAAAGAGGTAGTTTATTTTGAAAAGGATGGACGACCCAAGACCACAATGGCTTGGGTCTCCAAATCTAACTAATTCTTTTTGTGACTAGTGCAGGGACGTCCGAAGGGTACTATATCTAACCGCTGGTATGTAGATAGTGGATGCTACCGGCACATGAAAGGAAACATGGCCTTGCTTCAAGACGTGAAACCATTCAGAGGCGGCTATGTGGCCTTTGCTGTAGAAAAAGGCGGCAGTATCACGTGTCAAGGCATGGTATCAAATGGTTATGTCAGTTTTGACAATGTCAACTTTTGCGAGCAGCTGAAGCTTAACCTGCTGAGTGTCTCCCAAAAGTGTGACAAGGAGTACTCTGTGATGTTTGATAAGAATGAATGCTTGATTCTCAAGCCTAGTTTTAAAGTTCCTGATGATTGGATCCTGATGAGAGCGCCAAGGACAATTGACACCTATCAGATTGATATGAGCGTGGCAACAACCACCCCATCATTTGCTACTTGCTTGGTTACCAAAGCGAAAGAGCTTGACTCTATCTTGTGGCATAGGAAACTCGAACATATTACGTATCGTAAAATGAACCATCTTGTCAAAACGGTTTGATAACCGGGGTTCCTAAGCTGAGTTTTACCATTGCAGATGACTGTATGCCTTGTAAAAAGGGCAAACAGCAGCGGAAGTCTCACAAGCCCAAGCTCCAAAACTCCATTGATACCCCTTTGGAGCTATTACACATGGATCTGTTTGGCCCCATAAGTATCAGGAGTATTGGAGGTAAGTCGTTCTGTCTGGTTGTAACTGATGATTTCTCACGTTTTTCTTGGGTGCATTTTTTAGGTACTAAGGACGAGACTGCTGATATTCTTCAATACTTGATCCTGAGCTTGGAATCTCTTTGCAAGCTGAAAGTTAGAAGAATAAGGAGTGACAACGGAACTGAGTTCAAGAATAATTAGATGGAACTCTTCTGTCTCAAGAAGGGGATCCGTCACGAATTCAGCGCCCCGTATACACCTCAGCAGAATGGAGTTGCTGAATGGAAGAACAGAACACTGATTGAGACTACAAGGACAATGCTATCGGATGCAAAACTTCCTTCCACTTTCTGGGCAGAAGCAGTTAATATAGCTTGTCACGTCTAAAACAGAGTTCTGGTTGTGAAAAGGCACAACAAGACTTGTTACGAGTTGATCAACAATCGACTTCCCAATCTTGATTACCTAGTTCTTTTTGGTAGTCCCTGTTCCTTGTTGCTAAGTACAAAGACCGCCAGTCTAAGTTTCATGCAAAAGCGGTTGAAGGCATCTTCTTAGGATACGTTGCCAACTCGCCTTGCAAGAGAGTGTACAATATAGGAACTCGTACTGTCGAGGAATGGTTTGAAGTGGATTGCAGTAAACACAGCATTCCACCAGAACCAACTGGTCTAGCTTGGGGTTTTGATTATGATGCGCTATTCAAGTCATTCAATCTTCCTGATCTATCTACAGTTGACGCCGCAAATGTTTATGAATTATTGGGTGGCGGCGATGACTCCAGTTTCTCTACTCGTGCTACTGTACCGATTGTAACTCCTGATTCCAATCCTGCATCTGCATCTGGAACTCTTAATGGTGATAACAGTGAAGATGTTCATGTTGATGGAGATGACGCTCAAGCTAATCCTAACACAACTGTAGGAAATGAAGCTCCAGCTGATCCAATTAACATTGAATCCTCTTCTTCTGGAACACAAGAAATGGGGGAGTTAAGCATAAATCTCGATTCAGAAATTCAGGAACCGAATGTACCAGAGACGAGAGTGCATAGGAATCATCCAATCGACAACATTATTGGTGATCCTTATGCCGGTGTTCAGACTCGTCATCGAACAATCACTGAGAACACTAGTCTTTACTCGGAGATACTTGACACTGGTGTCATGGAAACATGTCTGCATGCTGCATTCATGTCCCAGTTAGAGCCGAAGAATGTGAAGGAGGCTCTCACTGACAACTGCTGGGTTGAGGCGATGCAAGATGAATTGTCTCAATTCCAAAAGTTGCACGTGTGGGATTTGGTTGACTTGCCAAAAGGCTTTCAGCCAATTGGAACCAGATGGGTGTTCAAATGCAAGACAGATGATCGTCATGTGGTTGTGAAGAACAAAGAAAGATTGGTTGCTCAGGGTTTTTACCAACAAGAGGGCTTGGATTACATGGAAGTATATGCCCAGTTGCTAGAATTGAGGCCATTCGACTGTTCTTGGCTTATGCCACATATTTCGGCTTCAAGGTCTATCAACTTGATGTGAAGAGTGCTTTCCTATATGGAAAGGTACATGAAGAGGTCTATGTCACTCAACCTCCCGGCTTTGAAGATCCGTATAATATCAATAAAGTGTATAAGCTCGACAAAGCACTTTATGGTCTTCATCAAGCACCGCGGGCATGGTATGAGACATTATCTAAGCATCTATTGTCTAATGGTTTCGACCGTGGACAGATTGACTTAACCCTCTTCATTAGGAAAGCAGGAGGTGACATTCTTCTTGTACAAGTCTACGTCGACGACATTATTTTTGGATCTAACAATGAAGGGATGTGTAGGGAATTCGAAAAGGTGATGAAGTCCAAGTTTGAAACCAGTAACATGGGTGAATTGTCATTCTTCCTGGGTCTGCAAGTCAGTCAAAGAGAGGATGAGATTTATCTACATCAAACAAAGTATGTGCAGGACATCTTGTCAAAATACAAGATGAATGATAGCAGTACTTATGGCACACCTATCCTAGTCAATCATGGTCTGCATCCTGACAAAGATGGAAAGGATGTGGATTGCAGATTGTACCGTGGGATGATCGGATCACTTATGTATCTCACAGCTTCAATACCCGATATAATGTTTGTTGTGTGCTTGTGCTCAAGGTTTTAGTCTCAACCGAAGGAGTCACATATGATAGCCGTGAAGAGAATTTTCAGATACTTGAAAGGGAAACCTCGATTGGGTATTTGGTACTCTAAGTAGCAGTCATTCGACTTCAAAGCCTACACTGATTCATACTATGGCGGTTGTAACCTTGACAGAAAGTCAACTTCTGGTGGATGTCTATTCTTAGGAGACAGACTGGTTTCCTGGCAGTGTAAGAAGCAGTCAACGGTTTCTGTCTCAACTTGTGAAGCAGAATACATTGCTGCGGCGAGCGGTTGTTCTCAGATATTGTGGATTCAGCAGCAATTGAGAGACTACGGCTTAAACTTCACTGGAACTCCTCTATTCATTGACAACAATGCCACCATGTCCATCACAAATAACCCGGTGAAACATTCCAAAACTAAACATATTGAAATTCGCCATCATTTCATCTGTGATTGTGCTGAAAAGCATTTAATTGAACTTGTAAAAGTTCACACGGATGAAAATCTTGCTGACCTTTTCACAAAGGCATTTGATCGACCCCGTTTTGAGCATCTTGTCAACTTGATAGGAATGTTCAATCCTGAGTGAAAATTAATTTTTCTTAAATCAATTCAATTCATGGAAGTTAAATTTTATTTCTTTTAAATTTTCTATATAGTTCTTTTAGTTTTTAAAATATTTTACAAAATCAAAAACAAAATAGAAAATGGAGAAAATTTCAAAGTTAACTTGAGAAAAGAGGAAATGATAGTACATCAGAAATGATCTAAACGTCATAGACTGCTCATATGGGAAATGATTACGTCATGCTTACTTAATTGTTTAAATTATTATATTTTTAATCTGCTTATTTACAAGTAATTTAAATTGCCAGTAGGTTGTATGCGTCTTTGAATCACTAGTAGTGTGGAAACTAAAGTCTAAATTACAACTGTGATTTGAACCCATGTTTGCTAGTGTGTGTGCGTAAAAGAATAGAAAAGATCATTATTAGATAAAGGATGTTAGATTTTGGCAATAATTTTCTTTTGAGATTAGTTTCGGGTTATGTCGTTAGCACAATAAATGCGGTTCATCTCACTGCCCATACTCACAAGTATGCAAGGAGAGATTGAATCAAGACATGTCTCTACATTAACCGTTGAGCGTGTATTCACCCTTGAATCACTCCTGATTCATTGAAATCAAATCTAGATAAAAGTTGGTTTCCCTTACCTTATTCAAACACCATACTCATTATCCTGAATCTTCATACCGATATTCAATGAAGAAAATCAAATGAAACCAAGACAAATGAATCACTCGATTCTGAATCTTATGATTCCTGATAATCCTTATGGATTCTGCTTGATTTTTCCTATGCTAATAGATGTAACTTCATTCTGAATATTTAGAAAATAATTGGGAAAATCTTAGATGCCTTGAGATAGTGCAATTTACATTATTGTAGCATATCAGTGGGGTACTCGTTGTATATCTTATAATTAATACCTTAATACACACGAACGTGATACAAAGATGCATATAGTTTCAAATCTTATAATATTGTCAACTTGAATTACTTGTTTATATGCTTATTACGTATGCATAAAGAGTAATCCATGACATGATCCCATATTCTTTGATGTTTATATTGTATCGTTTTTGCTATAAGTTAGCCTGATATGATCCTCTGCTCGTGTCTTTGATCAAAAATAGTTTGTGTGAATACTTGTATATTTCTATGAGAAAAGATCAAAAAGATTTTAAGTTTATGCATAGTTCAATTTCATTCAGAAAAGCCAAAAAATATTTGTGTTTAACTTTCCTGAATTGTATTTGAATCCTCGTGATTGAATACTTTTATCTTGTTCGTTATTTGATTTGAAAATCTTCATAAGTTTGAGTTGAAAGTTTACGCACTTAAGGGTTTGTGTGTACTTGTAAGTGCGCATGAAGTAAGCCCTGCGTACTTATCAAGTACTCAAAAAATTAAGCCTTGCGCACTTGTAAGTATGCAAGAGTTAAAGCGTGCGCACTTGCTAAGTACGCACGACCTTTTTGCGTGGGGTAATAAACTGGACTTAAAAAAATTTCAGAGTTTCATCACTTTCAAACTGGTTCAAATTCCCTCCGACTTTTACTCAAAAATTAAAGTGTTCCTAAACCGATTTTTCATCCCGTTGTTAGTTTCATCTTCATATAACAACAAATTATGTGAGAATCTAGGCTAAATCCATCCACAAAATCGTGACTTTGGACCGATTCAATGACTTAGCAAATCTAGGTTTATTCCGTGATTTTTTGGGCAGAATTTGGGTTGTTTGGGCAAATATTTATCACTAAAACCTGATTAAATACTATAATCGACCCGTAATTTGTCCGTATAGCTCTTGATTTTGTCCTTGACCTCGAATTTGAACCGAAAGTGGTTTCGGTCGACTTTTATGTCAAAATTTGTCAAGTATAGCAAGTATTAGGTGTTGTTGCTGGTCCCATAGGCTATAATCATCGATTCCGACCTTGTGGTGACCCAACACAAACCGATTTTTGAACATCAATTAAATTTTCAAATTTCTGGGATTTTCACCAAGTGTAGTTCTTGCGCACTTAGCAAGTACGCAAGAAGCAATTCATGCGTACTTGTTAAGTACGCATGAGGAAATTCCTGCGTACTTGCTAAGTACGCAGGACCAACACTTGGCAAAAATTTCTAAGTCTGAAATTTCAGTTCAGAGAGTAACTGCTATACTAAGTCATTTTTATTAATTTCCAATGATACTTGTTGTTCTGATTATGTTTTCTGTGCGTGATTGCAGATTATGGCTCGGGCGTTTACTAACGAATTCAATCTGTTAGCTAACACTGAACCAGAATGGAAAGGTGCAGCACTGCAGTATAGAGAAGTAGTTGATTTCTTGAACCGTTCAATAATCAGCTACGCTATTTCTGCTGACCCGATCGTTTCAAGACACTATCTGGAGCAGTTTTGGGAGACTGCGGAGCATGATTGCACGGTAACCCCCAATGTTATAAGGGCTACCATTGCTGGTCATGCTATCGCCTTTTCTGAAGATTCTATTAGAAGGGTCCTACAATTCAGAGATCTCTCGACCGACCCGACAGCCTATCCAGACTACTTTGTGGGCGGCTGTTGGAGGCAAAGAATGGGATATATCGGTGCAAGAGACTATGCTTCATATAAGAAGATGTGGGTGCTAGACCAATGGAGATACTTCGCCCACGTCATGATCATGTGCATCTCCTCAAGGAAAGCCAGAAAGGATGCCATGGGTCATGACCTTGCAGCAACCATGGTTGGCCTATCTCTCAATAAGGGCTACAACTTCTCCCGCTACATATTCAAAGCCATCAATGACCAGATCAACACGGCGGAGAGGTTTAGGTTCTTAGTATACCCTAGGTTTGTGCAACTTTTGATTAACGACGCGTTGCCAAACCTACCTGCTATAGGGGAGAGACTACAAGTGAAGAGGGTGGACAAAAGAGTGTTCGCACAATTCTTAAAGCCAGGCAGTGTAGAACCTACCCCTGAGCATACAGAACTCTTTAGCCACCTAATCAATGAAGCATATGTGGCACCAGGTGACTGGAGATGGTATAGTCATGATTCAGAGCCTGAATTGAGTGAACACTCCGATGAACAACAGCAACAACAACAGGAGGAAGTGGAAAGTGAAGATGGATCGTTTGATAATGGAGACGAAGAAGGAGGAAATGATGGTGCTGAGGGATCCGACTCGGAAGAGAAAGAGTCAGATTCTTCTGATTCCGATGATGCGCCATCGCAGGTACACCCAAGGAGAACGACAAAGGTAACCCTACCTGAGTCGTCCTCCAAGAGAAAGCGACAGTCTTCTAGCAGCGAATATGAGCCAGACTCTGACTCTGATGCTTCTATACAGAGACAAAGACGAGAAAGCATTCATAAAAATAGGGGCGATAGGCAACAACTTTCTATCCCCAGTGAGGTGGAGGCTCAGCAGCAAGTACAAGTTTCAGCTGCTAGTCCTGATTCAGCCTCCACCCCACCTTCACAGCAACTATACCGTAGGAGGAGGAGGCCACAGGTGCAACTTGAAGTGGCCGTCACTTCAATCACAGAGGAGATTCCTGTGATAGTGACCCTCCCTACCACATCTGCTCAGGTGTTAGTGACTACTCCAATTCTCACGGAGTCAGTCACCATCACCCCTACCATAACTCCTATAACCCTCATCACATCCTCAATCCCAACAACCACCATTGATCCTCTAAGTCAACCCTTCAATTATGGAGATTTCACACAAGGGTTTGACTTTGATACCATCTTCTCCTCCCCTATTCACAATGCCAAGGCGTCATCATCCAGACATCTTGATCCGAATGCTGCAAGGATAGATGTTCTGGAAACCCAAGTTGCTGGATTATTGGAAACTATTCAGAAATCAAAGGAGGAGTTTGACGCTCAAAAAGCATAGATTAATTCATTGGAAGAAGAAGTTAGAATCCTACGTAGCCAGAGAACGGGGACTGATGAAAGACTGAAGAACTTCATGGCCCAGAACGAGCTCCTAATCAAGACAAATGAAATGATTCTGGGTCACAGGTCGTCCTTGGAGCTGAGGTTTGATGTACAGAGGAAAGAGCATGAAGTGATGGTCAAACTAATTGCCAAACTGACCAAGAAGCTTGATGCTTAGGGGGAGAAAGACAAAGAGAAGGAGAAAGACAAAGAGAAGGAGAAAGAGAAAGAAAAGACACCCACTGGTGATGAACCTTGTCATCCTGTCGACTTGACTAAGGATGACGACAAAGACAAGGATCCCGAAGCCGGTCCTAGTGGAGGTGAGCACCAAGCTTTAGCAATTTTGCCCATCTCTGCTATTCCAATGGCTCAAGGGGATTCTACTCATCAAGTAGGTGGTGATACATCTGGTGGTGGTGGTGAGAAAGGAAAGTCAGCGGCTAACGTGCTTAAGGACTTATCTGATGATGAGATCCTATACCTAGAGCCTGACTATTCCAAGGAAGCACAGATCGATGCTCTCTTTAATCTAGAAGAAGGAGAGATCGACTCTGGTGACGATTGGGATGATGATGATGAGGATGTTGTAATTGAAATTCCTAAGGGTGACGTGGAAGGAGAGTATGAGTTAGAAGATGGAGAGATCTTTGAAGTTCCATCCTTCAAAGCTCAGCTCGGCACAGGTTCAGTAGAGTATGCTAGTAATGTTGAAGCCTCGACTGAAGCCTCCCCAGTTGACCCTACACCTGTGGACCCAGAGCCACCGAAAGAAAAAGATATGCCTTCTACTTCATCAAAGGGTCCAGCTCCTATGTGGCAAAAGACGTATATAATAGACAAACAAGGAGCAACAGGGATGATCTTGGCTGTAAGGTTCGAGGAGGATAAGCAGCTGTTCGCAATCAAAAGATCTGGCGGGGTTCAATACTTGAAACCCACCAGTGAAGCGTCCAGCTCCTTACCCAAATATGACCTTATGAACCTAGCAAACCGAGAGCTGCTGGGTCATTCTAATCACACAGTGGTGATGGGTTTGTGGGTTGTTCTGCAGCAGGAAGCAAGATCTGGGAATTTTGAGATGTTAAAGCCTCAGGTGCCCAAGAGAGTCAAGGATAAGAAAGCAAGACATCCTGTGACTAAGAAATTCTTAAAGAAACTGGTATACAAGCCAGTGCTATGTGAATTTAAGATTCCCCTAAGCAAGTTATCTTAGGATATTCTTGGTGACATGTGGTACTGGTACATAGATCCAAAGACGGGCGAGGCTGTGATTATGGGGAAGGTACGTTCAGAGAGTGGGAACATAGTGCCAAAGGAACTGATCAGAATATTTGATGAAGTCTGCTTCATCAACTTTTCTGTAAAAGATCTGGAGGTACTAGCAGAACGGTATTGTGTGCACACGGATGAATGGACAAAGCTCCTTGCTTCTAAATATGACAAGGTGATTAAGTTCTGCCTTGAATACAAGAAGAAGATGGAAGCTAAAGATTAAGTGCTGTGAAGACCGAAGATGTGAATACTGAAGACTGAAGATTATCCAGAGCTGTTGTCAAGGGGGAGTTTGTTGAAGCACTTTCCTGTGACAAACACTCTGGATAGATAGAGTCTTAGTTTGTACTTTAATGTTTGTAATTGTCTTTGTATGTAAGAGTCTTTATGTATTAGTTTATCGAGTTGTATTTACTTTTACATATTGAATGTTGCATAATTCTCTAAGTGTTTTGCGCACTTGTAAGTGCGCAGGAGAAAGCTCCTGCATACTTAGCAAGTACGCAAAAATACCTTTGCGTACTTGTTAAGTACGCAAGAGCATTTTGCCCTGCGCACAGTGCGCAGGTATCAGGTCTTGTATAAATAGGAATGGTTGACAGAAGTTAAGTATGCAGTCATAGTTGCAAATACGCAAATTATAATCTCAGTACTTCTCTCTGTAACATTCAAGTGTTTATATTAGAAAGAACGTTTAAAGTGATTCTCTTGTTGGTTTACTTTGTTTTAGTAAGACTCTCCGCCTAGTCACGGGTATTCCGCACCTGGGCCGACTAGTAGACCCCACTTGCATGTGACGATCTGACACACCCGAGGGACCTACATTGGGTAAGGAGTTGAACGCTTCACCGGTTGGTTTCAAGTATTGAACCCCCCCCCCAGATCTTTTGATTGCGAACAACTGCTTATCCTACTCGAACCTTACAGCCAAGATCATCCCTGTTACCCCTTGTTTGTCTATGATAGACGTCTTCTGCCAAACAGGAGTTGGACCCTTAGATGATATAGAAAGCATATCTTTTTCTTTCGGTGCCTCCGGATCCACAGGTGTAGGGTCAACTGGGGAGGCTTCAGTCGAGGCTTCCACATTACTAGCATGCTCGACTGAACCTGTGTCGAGCAGAGCTTCGAAGGATGGAAATTCAAAGATCTCTCCATCTTCTAACTCGTACTCTCCTTCCCCGTCACCCTTGGGAACTTCTATCACTACATCCTCATCATCTTCATCCCAATCATCACCAGAGTCGATCTCTCCTTCTTCAAGATTAAAGAGAGCATCGATCTGTGCTTCCTTGGAATAGTCAGGCTCTAAGTATAAGATCTCATCATCAGATAGATCCTTAAGCACATCAGCCGCTGACTTTCCTTTATCACCCCCACCAGAGGTATCACCACCCTCTTGATGAGTAGAATCCCCCTGAGCCATTGGAATAGCAGAGATGGGCACAATTGCTAAAGCTTGGTGCTCACTTCCACTAGGACCGGCTTCGGGATCCTTTTCTTTGTCGTCATCCTTAGTCAAGTCAACAGGATGACAAGCCTCATCACCAGTAGTTTTCTCCTTCTCTTTCTCCCCCTAAGCATTATGCTTCTTGGTCAGATCAACAATTAGTTTGACCATTAGCTCATGCTCTTTCTGTTGAGTATCAAACCTCAGCTCTAGAGATGACCTGTGACCCAGAATCATTTCATTTGTCCTGATTAGAAGCTCGTTCTGGGCAATGACGTTCTTCAGTCTCTCGTCAGTCCCCGTTCTCTGGCTTCTTAGAATCCTAACTTCATCCACCAACGAATTAATCTGTGCTTGTTGAGCGTCAGATTCCTCCTTTGAATTCCGAATAGTTTCCAATAATCCAGCAACTTGGGTTTCCAGAACATCTATCCTTGCATCATTAGGATCAGGATGTCTGGATGATGACGCTTCGGCATTGTGAATTGGGGAGGAGAAGATGGTGTCGAAGTCAAACCCTTGAGTACATTATCCGTAGTTGAAGGGTTGACTTATCGGTTCTTTGGTTGTTGGGATTGAGGATGTGATGACGGTTGTAGGTGTTATGGAAGGGGTGATGGTGACTGACTCCGTGAGAATTGGAGGCACCGCCACCTGGGCAGATGTGATAGGGAGGGTCACTATCACAGGAACCTCCTCTGTGATTGAAGTGACAGCCACCTCAGGTTGTACCTGTGGCGTCCTCCTCTGTCTCCTGTATAGCTGCTGTGAAGGTGGGGTGGAAGCTGAGTCAGAACTCGTAGCTAAAACTTGTACCTGCTGCTGAGGACTCACCACCACCTCTCTAGGAATAGGTTGTTGCCGCCTATCCCCCCTGTTCTTATGTATACTTTCACGTCTTTGCCTTTGAATAGCAGCGTCAGAATCTGGCTCATATTCGTTGCTTGAAGCTTGTTGCTTTCTCTTTGAGGACGACTCAAGTAGGGTTACCTTTGTCGTTCTCCTTGGGTGTGCCTGAGATGGTGCATCATCGGAATAAGAAGAATCAGACTCAGTCTCTTCCAAGTCGGATCCCTCAGCACCACCATTTCCTCCTTCTTTGTCACCATTATCGGACGATCCATCTTCACTTTCATCTTCCTCTTCTTGTTGTTGTTCATCAGAATGTTCACTCAACTCTGGCTCCGAATCGTGACTATACCATCTCCAGTCACCTGGTGCAACGTATGCTTCATTGATTAGGTGGCCAAAGAGTCCTGTATGCTCAGGGGTAGGTTCTACACTGCCTGGCTTAAGGAATTGTGCGAACACCCTCTTGTCCACCCTTTTCACTTGCAATCTCTCCCTTGTAGCAGGTAGGTTTGGCAACGTATCATTTATCAGAAGTTGCACAAACCTAGGGTATAACAAGAACCTGAACCTCTCAGCCGTGTTGATCTGGTCATTAATGGCTTTGAATATGTAGCGTGAGAAGTTGTAGCCCTTATTGAGAGATAAGCCAACCATGGCTGCAGCAAGGTCATGACCCATTGCATCCTTTCCAGCTTTTCTTGAGGAGATGCACATGATCGTGACGTGGGCAAAATATCTCCATTTGTCAAGCACCCACATTTTCTTATACGAAGCATAGTCTCTCGCCCCGACATATCCCATTCTTTGGCTCCAACAGCCATCCACAAAGTAGTCTGGATAGGCTGTAGGGTCGGTCGAGAGATCTCGGAATTGCAGGACACTTCTAATTGTATCTTCAGAGAATGCGATGTCATGACCAGCCACGGTAGCCCTTATAACATTGGGGGTTACGGTGCAATCATGCTCCGTAGTCTCCCAAAATTGCTCCAGATAAGGTCTTGAAACGATCGGGTCTGCAGAAATAGCGTAGCTGATTCTTGAACGGTACAAGAAATCAACTATCTTGCGGTACTGAAGCGCTGCACCCTTCCATTTCAGGACACTTCTAATTGTATCTTCAGAGAATGCGATGTCATGACCAGCCACGGTAGCCCTTATAACATTGGGGGTTACGGTGCAATCATGCTCCGTAGTCTCCCAAAATTGCTCCAGATAAGGTCTTGAAACGATCGGGTCTGCAGAAATAGCGTAGCTGATTCTTGAACGGTTCAAGAAATCAACTATCTCGCGGTACTAAAGCGCTGCACCCTTCCATTTCGGTTGGGTATTAGCTAACAGATTGAATTCGTTTGTTAATGACCGAGCCATAATCTGCAAAAACACACAGAAAACATAATCAGAACAACAAGTTTCATTGGAAATGAATAAACTAGACGCAGTATAGCAGTTACTCTTTGAACTGAAATTCCAGACTTAGAAATTTTTCCCAAGTGTTGGTCCTGCGCACTTAGCAAGTACGCAGGAATTTCCTCTTGCGTAATTAACAAGTACGCATGAGTTGCTTCTTGTGTACTTGTTAAGTGCGCAGGAAACACATTTGTTCAAAAATAAAAAATTCAACAGATGTTCAAACATTGGGTAGATTAGGTCACCACATGGTCGGAATCAGCGATTACGACCCATGGAACCAACATCAACACCAAATCATTGCTATATGGTCCAATTTCGACCTAAACGACCACCCAGATGAACTGTCGGCCATCGAGGGTCTAAGATCAAAATCAAGGGATTAAACGGACTGATTAAGGGTCGATCACTAGTTCTAATCAAGTTTTAATTATAAGGTTTTACCCAAAAAACCCACAATTTGACTAAAAAGCTCGAATTAAACCCTAAGATTTTCAAATGTTCAAATCGGTCCAAAATCACGATTTTTGTGGATGGATTGGCTCAAGATTCTCAACGATTGATTATTACACGATGATGATACTAGAGATGGGACAAGAAATCGGTTAGAAACACTTGGATTTTTGAGTAAAATTGTAGAGGGAAAATGAATAGTCTTAGACTATTTGAAAGTGATAAAAACTCTGAAAATTTTCTAAGTCCAGTATATATACCCAACACCAAACAGTCGTGCGTACTTGTTAAGTGCGCAAGCTTTAACTCCTGCGTACTTACAAGTGCGCAAGGCTTAACTCTTGCGTACTTGTTAAGTACGTAGGGCTTACTTCATGCGCACTTGACAATTACGCAGAAACCGTTAAGTGCGCAAACTTTCAACTCAAATTATGAAGATTTTCAAGTCAAATAACGAACAAGATAAAAAATATTCAATCAAGAGGATTCAAAATCAATTCAGGAAGGTTAAACACAAATATTTTTGGCTTTTCTGATTAAGATTGAACTGTTCATAAACTTAAATTTTTTTTTGATCTTTTCTAGATAGAAATATACACGTATTTACACAAACTATTTTTGATCAAAGACACGAGCAGAGGATCATATCAGGCTAACTTATAGCAAAAACGATACAATATAAACATCAAAGAATATGGGATCATGTCATTGATTTTTATTTATTCATACATAATAAGCACATAAACAAGTAATTCAAGTTGACAATATTATAAGATTTGAAACTATAAGCATCTTTGTATCATGTTCTTGTGTATTAAGGTATTACTTATAAGATATACAACGTGTACCCCACTGATATACTACAGCAATATAAATTGCACTATCTCAAGGCATCTAAGATTTTCCCAATTATTTTCTAAATTTTCAGAATGAAGTTACATCTATTAGCACATGAAAAATCAAGCAGAATCCATAAGGATTATCAGGAACTATAAGATTTAGAATCGAGTGATTCATATGTCTTGGTTTCATTTGATTTCGTCATTGAATATCGGTATGATGATTCGGGATAATGAATATGGTGTTTGAATAAGGTAAGGGAATCCAACTTCTATCTGGATTTGATTTCAATGAATCAGGAGTGATTCAAGGGTGAATACATGCTCAACCGTTGATGTAGAGACATGTCTTGATTCAATCTCTCCTTGCATACTTGTGAGTATGGGCAGTGAGATGAACCGCATTAATTGTGCTAACGACATAACCCAAAACTGGTCTCAAATGAAAATTATTGCCAAAATCTAACATCCTTTATCTGATAATGATCTTTTCTATTCTTTTACACGCACACACTAGCAAACATGGGTTCAAATCATAGGTGTAATTTTAGATTAAATTTCCACACTACTAGTGATTCAAAGACGCATACAGCCTACTGACAATTTAAATTACTTGTAAATAAGCAGATTAAAACCATAATAATTTAAACAATTAAGTAAGCATGACGCAATCATTTCCCATATGAGCAGTCTATGACGTTTAGATCATTTCTGATGTACTATCATTTCCTCTTTTCTCAAGTTAACTTTGAAATTTTCTCCATTTTCTATTTTGTTTTTGATTATGTAAAATATTTTGTAAATTAAAAGAACTATACTTAAGACTTAAAAGAAAATAAAATTTAACTTTCATGAATTGAATTGATTTACGAAAAATAAGTTTTCACTCAGGATTGAACATTCCTATCAAGTTGACAAGATGCTCAAAACGGGATCGATCAAAAGCCTTTGTGAAAAGGTCAGCAAGATTGTCATCCGTGTGAATTTTTACAAGTTCAATTAAATGCTTTTCATCACAATCACAGATGAAATGATGGCTAATTTCTATATGTTTAGTTTTGGAATGTTTCACCAGGTTATTTGTGATGGACATGGTGGCATGTTGTCAATGAACAAAGGAGTTCCAGTGAATTTCAAGTTATAGTCTCTCAATTGCTGCTGAATCCACAATATCTGAGAACAACCGCTCGCCGCAGCAATGTATTCTGCTTCACAAGTTGAGACAGAAACCGTTGACTGCTTCTTACACTGCCTAAGAATTGACATCCACCAGAAGTTGACTTTCTGTCAAGGTTAGAACCGCCATAGTCAGAATCAGTATAGGCTTTGAAGTCAAATGACTGCTGCTTAGAGTACCAAAGACCTAATCGGGGTTTCCCTTTCAGGTATCTGAAAATTCTCTTCACGGCTATCATGTGTTACTCCTTTGGTTGAGACTGAAACCTTGAGCACAAGCACACAGCAAACATTATATCGGGTCTTGAAGCTGTGAGATACATAAGTGATCCGATCATCCCACGGTACAATCTGCAATCCACATCCTTTCCATCTTTGTTAGGATGCAGACCATGATTGACTGGGATAGGTGTGCCATAAGTACTGCTATCATTCATCTTGTATTTTGACAAGATGTCATGCACATACTTTGTTTGATGTAGATAAATGCCATCCTCTCTTTAACTGACTTGCAGACCCAGGATGAACGACAATTCACCCATGTTACTCATTTCAAACTTTGACTTCATCACCTGTTCAAATTCCCTACACATCCCTTCATTGGAAGATCCAAAAATAATGTCGTCGACGTAGACTTGTACAAGAAGAATGTCACCTCCTGCTTTCCTAATGAAGAGGGTTGAGTCAATCTGTCCACGGCCGAAACCATTAGACAGTAGATGCTTAGATAATGTCTCATACCATGCCCGCGGTGCTTGATGAAGACCATAAAGTACTTTGTCGAGCTTATACACTTTATTGATATTATGCGGATCTTCAAAGCCGGGAGGTTGAGTGACATAGACCTCTTCATAAACTTTCCCATATAGGAAAGCACTCTTCACATCAAGTTGATAGACCTTGAAGCCGACATATGTGGCATAAGCCAAGAATAGTCGAATGGCCTCAATTCTAGCAACTGGGGCATATACTTCCGTGTAATGCAATCCCTCTTGTTGGTAAAACCCTGAACAACCAATCTTGCTTTGTTCTTCACAACCACATGATGATCATCCGTCTTTCATTTGAACACCCATCTGGTTCCAATTGGCTGAAAGCCTTTTGGCAAGTCAAACCAATCCCACACGTGCAACTTTTGGAATTGAGACAATTCATCTTGCATCTCCTCAATCCAGCAGTTGTCAGTGAGAGCCTCCTTAACATTCTTCGGCTCTAACTGGGACACGAATGTAGCATGCAGACTTGTTTCCATGACACCAGTGTCAAGTATCTCCGAGTAAAGACTAGTGTTCTCAGTGATAGTTCGATGACGAGTCTGAACACCGGCATGTGGATCACCAATAATGTTGTCAATTGGATGATTGTTATGAACTCTCGCCTCTAGTACATTCGGTTCCTGAATTTCTGAATCGAGATTTGTGCTTAACTCCCCCATTTCTTGTGCTCCAGAAGAAGACAATTCAATGTTAATTGGATCAGCTGGAGCTTCATTTCCTACAGTTGTGTTAGGATTAGCTGGAGCGTCATCTCCATTATCATGAACATCTTCACTGTTATCACCATTAAGAGTTCTAGATGCAGATGCAGCATTGGAATCAGGAGTTACAATCGGTACAGTAGCACGAGTAGAGAAACTGGAGTCATCGCCGCCACCCAATAATTCATAAACATTTGCAGCGTCAACTGCAGATAGATCAGGAAGATTGAATGACTTGGGTAGCGCATCATAATCAAAACCCCAAGCTGGACCAGTTGGTTCTGGTGGAATGCTGTGTTTACTACAATCCACTTCAAACCACTCCTCGACAGAACGAGTTCCTATGTTGTACACTCTCTTGCAAGGCGAGTTGGCAACGTATCATAAGAAGATGCCTTTCACCGCTTTTGCATGAAACTTAGACTTGCGGTCTTTGTACTGTAGCAACAAGGAACAGGGACTACCAAAAGAAACTAGGTAATCAAGATTGGGAAGTCGATTGTTGATCAACTCGTAACAAGTCTTGTTGTGCCTCTTCACAACCAGAACTCTGTTTAAGACGTGACAAGCTGTATTAACTACTTCTGCCCAGAAAGTGACAGGAAGCTTTGCATCCGACACCATTGTCCTTGCAGTCTCAATCAATGTTCTGTTCTTCCGTTCTGCAACTCCATTCTGCTTCAGTGTGTACGGGGCGCTGAATTCGTGACGGATCCCCTTCTTGAGACAGAAAATTTCCATCAAATTATTCTTGAACTCAGTTCCATTGTCACTCCTTATTCTTCTAACCTTCAGCTTGCAAAGTGATTCCAAGCTCAGTTTCGTACTTCGTACCTAAAAAATACACCCAAGAAAATCATGAGAAATCATCAGTTACAACCAGACAGAACGACTTACCTCCAATACTCCTGATACTTATGCGGCCAAACAGATCCATGTGTAATAGCTCCAAAGGGGTATCAATGGAGTTTTGGAGCTTTGGCTTGTGAGACTTCCGCTGCTGTTTGCCCTTTTTACATGGCATACAGTCATCTGCAATGATAAATCTCAGCTTAGGAACCCGGGTTACCAAACCGTTTTGGACAAGATGGTTCATTTTACTATGCGAAATATGTCCGAGTTTCCTATGACACAAGATAGAGTCAAGCTCTGTCGCTTTGGTAAGCAAAAAAGTAGCAAATGATGAGGTGGTTGTTGCCACGCCCATATCAATCTGATAGGTGTCGTTTGTCCTTGGCGCTCTCATCAGAATCCAGTCTTCAGGAACTTCAAAACCAGGCTTGAGAATCAAGCATTCATTCTTATCAAACATCATCGAGTACTCCTTGTCGCACATTTGGGAGACACTCAGCAGGTTATGCTTCAGCTGCTCGCAAAAGTTGACATTGTCAAAACTGACACAACCATTTGATACCACGCCTTGACACGTGATACTACCGCCTTTCTCTCCAGCAAAGGCCACATAGCCGCCTCTGAATGGTTTCATGTCTTGAAGCAAGGCCGTGTTTTCTGTCATGTGCCGGGAGCATCCACTATCTACATACCAGTGGTTAGAGATAGTACCCTTCGGACGTCCCTGCACGAGTCACAAAAATAATTAGTTAGATTTGGAGACCCAAGCCATAGTGGTCTTGGATCGTCCATCCTTTTCAAAATAAACTACCTCTTTTGACTCACAGTCGTGATGACTGTTCGAAATGGATGAATCTTTAAAAGAATTAGGACTAGGAGATTGAGAATTTTTGAATTTGTTAGTCCAGGACTTCTTCTGTTTCTTAACTAGAGACTTATGTTCAACAACAGCAGGTGAATTAGTGGAAGCTTCACCTGATTGAACTCCAGTCAGCTGTTCTAGCTTTCCTAGCCTCTTATTCCTTCTCCTTCTCTTTGGCTTAGAGAGTTTCACCACAGGTTTCTCACCAGTAGGTATACTACCAGTGGTAGATACCCAAGGTGTAGCGGGTTACTTTCCCTTCCTTGAAACAAATGGTTTAGCCTCAGAGGTTATCTTTGGCTTTACCATCGGTTTTACTGGTGGTTTAACCACATTTGCTTTTGGACTTTTGGGATGGTTCACTTGTGGTGACTTAGGGATGACAGCCGGTTGTGAAACAATAAGCCGTTTCCCTTGGTTCTTAGAAGGGCAGTTCACAAAAATGTGACCAACCATACCACAGTGAAAACAAGTTCTCTTGTCTGTGTAAGTTCTCCTGTAATGCTCATTAGATCTGGCATTAGATGACTCAGCATGATGAGCAGGAGGAGTTGGTTTGTGAACAGAAGTTTAACCCGATACAGATTGGTTATTGGGAGTATAGTATTTTTGCAAATTTTCTTTGTAACGAAGCTCAAAGTGAGCTGAAAAAGCCTCTTTCTTTACTTGATTAAGATTTTTATAACCCCCATAAAGCATTACCTTTAATTTATCATTAGATTCAATGATATCGGGTGTAGTTAAAATACAGTTATCACTATTAGTGATAATGTTTTTCTTGACTTTTTGTTCACACAACAACTCCTTAGATACTACTCCTTCTGGGCAAGTGTTAACCGACCCATCATCAGAAGCAGTAAAGAACTCCTCATCAGATGCGGAGTTGGCCTTACTTGAGGAATCATCCCTTTTAGAGGAATCATCCTTTCCTGAGGACTCATCAAGACAAGTTAGATCAATGTATACTAAGCTGTTGACAAACTTCCCGCTAACTGGTGGAGGAATGGCATTAGTACCCAGCCCTAACCCATTAATTTGCCTCACTACAGATTCGTAGTGTTCCACCATAAAACGAGAGTTTTTCAACTTCTCATTAGAACATTTCAACTGCAAGATTTCATTTTGCAGCTTGTTAATTTCAATGTTCCTTTTCTCCAACCCCTTGTATGCAATATCCAAGTGAAGCTGTTGATCGCTCATTTTTAGTGAATACTCACGTTTTTCCTTTTTCAATGATTCAATTGAATCTTTAAAACGTTTTTCATTTTCTTTATAACTTAGAGCTGCAACGCGAAGGGGTTCGACCTTGTCTTGAAGCTTGGAATTTTCAAGTTTTAAGCCTAGACATTTAGAACAAGAAATAACAGAAAAAGGATTAGAATCTACCTCAGTTGATGAACTTGTTGCCTCTCCAATAGCCATGAGAGCAACAAAAGTAGTAGATTCCTCTTGATCAGCTACAGAAGCTTCCTTTTCTTCAGCTTCCTTTTTCTCAGCTTCCATCAACTCCATGATCTCAGCCATGAGACCAACCTGAGTTTATGCAATGATGGCATCTTCCAGATGAACACCCCAATCAAAGATGTCGTCCTGTTAAGCTACCAGTGCATTGGACCAACCACCGTGGCTTTGATTGTGGTTGTTAGTGTTGTTGTAGCCATGGCTGTTTCCTTGGCTAGGTCTGGTGAAACCTGAAACCGGTGCTCTGTCTTTCTGACATTCACGAGCAAAGTTTCCAAAGTTTAGACACTTATAGCATTTGGCCTTGGATTTGTCAAAACCAACCTTGGCATTAGAATGCCTGCCAATAAACTTTCTTCCTGTTCTGTTCAGGAAACGCTTGGCTCTCCTCAGTATCATGGCCATATTCCATTGAATATCCATGTCCTCCATGTCATCAGGATCCACTTGATTAAAATCTTCTTCAATTGTCTCGGGATCTGTAAGCTTCTCACCTATGAAGTTCTCGTAGGCCAGCATACAAGATTAAAATAGTGCTACATGATCTTCGGCTATTTTGGCTATAGCTGATTGGTTAGCTGAAGTTGTAGCGGGAGGATTACTTGAGGTATGTTGTTGATGAGATCCAGAACCTGATCCAGATGCATAGCATGCATGACCACCACAACCATTTGAGTGGTCTTCTTCAGTAGAGTTTCTAGAGAAAAGGGCAATTCCAGAGCCTGAAGATTTGGTTGTTGAAGACGTCCCATGATACATAGAAGGGTCTTGTATCTGAGGTCTTCCTGAGCTCTTCTTCTTTCTTAGGTTCACGTTATGAGCTTGAACCTTTCCAATTGCCTCCTCCACTGTCATTTCATAGAATTTTGGATTCTCTCTCATCAGGGTTGCGTACATTTCAATCCTGGCTGGCAAAGCATCCAGAAACTTTTCCACCAACTCTTCATCGGGATACTTGAGATCAAAAGCTTTCAACTCTGTCTGCAGATGATAGAACCTAGAGATGAGGTCATCTAAGGATTCATTCTCCAGAAAATCTGAAGCACTCATACTGCTTCCTGAGAAGATCTCGTTTACTTTTCTTGATGTCACTATTCCCCTCGAATCTTTTCTGTAACGCCTTCCAAAGATCCTTAGAGTTGTCATATCCTCTGAAACTATGGAACAATTCCCGAGTCAACGCCATAGTGATAGAACCGTGAGCTTCTTCTCTCGATCATAAACTTTCTTTTCTTCTTCATCAAGTTTAGAAATAGGCTTAGGCAGTTCATCATCAAGGTAAATGTATGTGGGATGCTTATATCCCTCCAGAATTGGTATCCATAACGAAGAATCGGTATAAGAAATGTAATGCTCAAAGCGTGCTTTCCAGTTGGAATAATCATTTACATTTAGCAGCTTTGGCGGTTTCTGAGGAGTACCTATCTCATTATCATAGTTTAAAAGGTTTCCAAGGTTCTGAAGATTCGACATGGTGAACACTTAGTCAAATTTCAGAAAAATCAGAGACACTTGCGCACTTGATATTGGCCTTGCGCACTTAGAGAAATGGTCTTGCGTATTTAAGATTTGCTCTTGCGTACTTGATAAGTACGCAGGAGTAAATGATAAGTACGCAGGATATAACTTAAGTACGCACAAGATTAGTCTTGCGTATTTAGTAAGTACTCAAGAGATTAGTCTTGTGTATTTAGTAAGTACGCAGCAAGACTGTACTTATTGCTAGATATGGTAAGTACGCAGAACACCTTTTCACCAATCTAACCAAACTATTCCGATGACTGGAAACACACCGGAGAGGGCAAAAATCGGACGGATGAACAATCTAAATGAGCCAAAGGGTCAGAAACTTGTTTCTAACCAACCTTTGATGCTTAAAACACTCAAAATACACAACAAAAGTCGGTTTTTGAGTGATTTTTGCTTCTAAAATAGTGCTCAAGAGCTACCCCTATTTTATCACAAAAATCAACAAAAACACCTCCTTTTGCTTGTAAAACTCTGTGGAAAACTCTCCAAACTCACTCACAACACTCGAAATCAAGAGCAAAGCTCTGATACCACTTGTAGGTCCCTCGGGTGTGGCAGATCGTCACATGCAAGTGGGTCTACTAGTCGGACCGGGTGCGGAATACCCGTGACTAGGTGGAGAGTCTTACGGAACAAAGTAAACCGACAAGATAATCAGTATAAACGTTCGTCTATTATAAACACTTAAAGGTTACAGAGAGAAGTTCTGAGATTACAAAGTTCTGCGTATTTGCTAATCTGAATGCGTACAAGATTGTGTACTTATCTACTGTCAACCATTCCTATTTATACAAGACCTGATGCCTGCGTAGTTAGCAAGTGCGCAGGGCAATTTGCTCATGCGTACTTAGCAAGTACGCAAAGGTATTCGTGAGTACTTGCTAAGTACGCAGGAACTACTTCCTGCGCACATACAAGTGCGTAAAACACTTAGAGAAAATTGCAACAATCAATATGTAAAAGTAAATACAACTCGATTACTAATATATACAGACACTTACAAACAAAGACAAATACATACATGAAAGTACTAAACTAAGACTCTATCTATCCATAATATATCTAGAGTGTTTGTCACAAGAAAGTGCTTCAACAGGAACAACCACTGTCTACCACCCATGTGTTATTCTTGTGACCTGGCTGTCCCTGCACATGAGAGAGATCTAGTTAGTGAGAGGAATCCAAGAGCTTGCATCCTTGAAAAAAAGGGTTCTCGGATTATCAGTATCAGCATGCGTGCATTCAATGGAACCAATGATGATTCTTGGAGGAATTTTGGCTTTCCAATGCTGAATTGGTGGTTTTCCAGCTCTCTTTGCTTTGTCAGCAACAGATGTTGCAACTGAGGACTTTGGCTTATCAGCAGCAGATTTTGTTGCTACTGATGGTTTTACTTGAGCAGCAGCAATCTTGGTTGCTGCTGAAGACTTGTCTTTGGGTCGCTTGGGCTTTAATTGATCAGCAACATTTTTGTTGGCTGCTGATGGTTTAACTTGGGCAGCAGCAATCTTGGTTGCTGATGAAGGCTTTTCCTTTGGTTGCTTGAGTCTTACTTGATCATCAGAAGTTTTGTTTGCTGCTGATGGTTTAATCTCCGAAGTATTCCTACCCTTCTTCATCTTACTGATAGGCTTTTGTTGAAGAGGAATTTGATGAAGAACCTGGTTGAGAGGATTAAACTTACAATTTGCAGCAAAGTGGTCTGATTCACCACAGATGATGCAGGATTGTTGAGGTTTTGGCAGTTGCTTTCTTGGTAGGGATAGAGAGTTTCTGAAATGAGTTGCTTTGGCTTAAAAGCTTCTTACCTTTTTGTTCTTGTTTGTTTTCTCAAAAGCGTGTTGCTTTAGGTTTCTTTGTTGTTGAAGGTAATAGAAGAAGGTGCTGGCAGTATGATTGTATTTCCCACACACAAAGCATGATTTCGCCAGTTTGTCCTTTTGAAAGTACACATAGTCCTTTCTTTTGAACAATTCTTTGAAGTTCCAGGGGTGAGCTTTGTTGTGCTCAAAGGTGGTTTCTTCCAATGTCTAAACCTTCTCAAGAATTTGAAGATTACAACAAAGTAAAAGCTATAAAATTAACATTAGCCGACCGGATTTCTAACACGGGTGAAAAATAGAATAAATAAGTAAAAAGGCTAATGAAGGTTTAATGGCGGTGTAATGTGGGTAATAAAAGAAAGAACATGGGATAGGCTCAATGTGGTTAACTAGTGGGTGTGTTTTGGTAAGGGAAAACAAAAATAAAAGGCTAACAAAGTGGTTTATCCTAATGCCTCAATCATTTTTATGCAATATTTATGTTCATGATTTCGAAATGTATACTAAAAGCAAGTTCTAACAAGCATGAAACATCCGGCACACTCAAATCCGCAAAAACGAGAGCAAACAATGTCTAAAGCTATCAAGGCTCAAAAATAAACTCACGGAAACGGAAAGGAATGGGTGTAAGCAAAAGGTTACATGCAATTCATTCGTTTAGCCCACTAAAACTCATGGTTATCACAAAAAAATTGGGTTTGACTCAATGGAATTTCTATCTCAACTGCTTTCGAAAAATCAAACCTCTATTATTTACTAAAAATTGTGAATGCTAAACGGTTAACTTTTAATTTAGTGCCAATAAAAAAAAATTATGAAGGAATATTTTGCAAAAAATTGAATCGATAAAATGCTAAAAGGACAAACAATGCGCGAATACAATCCCACCCTACACTTAGAATTGAACATTGCCCTCAATGTACAACAAAAAATAATGTAAAGCAAAGAATGAACACCCAACCCCACACTTAGAAACATACATTGCCCACAATGTATACAAAAACATGCAAAGCAAAATGGAATGCAATGCAATGGAGTGTGAAGGGATAACTGAAACTTCCCTCGTGTCGATCATGGCACACGCAAAAATCCAACCCACAAAAATGACGTTCCACGTAGTTCCATGTAGTTCCACAATTTCAAGATCTAATCAAGACTAACATCAAACACAGATCAGTAACATCAAGCCAAAATATAAACACAAATATATACAACAGTACATGGAAACAAAAGTACAAGAAAACAAAAGTACAAGGAAACAAAAGTACAACATAAACGCCGTAGCGCGATACAAGAGTTTGTACAATACAACAAAAGTACAACTCACAAAAGGTGATACCAAAACAGTGGAGGGCACTACTCCTCCATCTCAAAATCCTCAAGAGCAAGGCCGGCACCCTCTGCTCCATCTCCTCTGGGTGGTGGTGACTGATGATGCGGTGGTGGTGATGGCTGATGCTGCGGTGATGGTGGCGGCTGATGCTGATCGGGCTGCTGCCCTGGCTGCATAAAGAATGGGAGGGGAACCACGTATGGTGCCCCGCCAGCAGCAGCAGCGGCGCACTGGACCTCATACTGCCAGGCCCAGTAGCGCATGAATAAATCATGGGAGATGATCACCGGAGGTGGTGGTGGAGGCGGAGTAGGTGGAGGAGGAGACGGAACAACCGGATCCTCGACATGATGCTCGTGGTGCTCCTGCTCCTGCTGAGCTGCGTGTGCCTGATGGGCGGCGGCAATAGCCTCGGCCTCGGCCTGGACAACATCAGGATCGGGGCCCGGACGGTCTGGATTCCATACCCGTCCCCATCTGTCAACCAATCTAATCCCTCCTGCGCCTCGACGAGCTACGTGCATGTTTCAGAGTGTCTGCACGGTCATCACGACGGTCTCGGCCACAGGGGTCAGGTCTCCAATCAAATCGTCGGTCAGCAGCTGAAAGTGCCTCGCCAACTTGGTCACAAAGTGACCTCCACAGATGGCGCTGGTAACATCGCGCCCCGAGCTGTTCACCAAGTACCCCGCGATAGAGTGCGCAAGATTGCAAGTGCGCGGGCGTACAAGGCAAAACAGATAGAATAACTCCCTCAAATTTACTACCGTCTCTCCCTGCCCTCGGCCAGATATGGAATAAACAATGCAGCGATGAAGAACACGGTGTAGCGGATCCCGAAGGCTCGAAGCCTTGGTCAAACTCGGATCGTAAATCCCAAAACCAAACTCATGCCAGAACTGGTCCTTATCCTCCTCGGTCGGTAACTCGGTGATACCCTCAGTGAATATCTCAGTCTGGAGCTCCTGTCTCATGTACAATCCTAACAATCTCCCAAACCGGGCAACCGACATCACTCGCCACTCCCCACCTAACCTAAACCTAATCGTCTCGGGCTGCTCTAGGTATAAGCAAGGATAATCGAACTCATATGTGGAGAAAAACTCCATCACAAGCTCTATATACTGGATAGCATGGAACCTGAACAAACGGCGCCAGGGGGCGGTGACAAGATCGTCCCATCGGTCCCCCTGACCAATGGCATCTATGGCGGCCGGCTCCAAGCGACGAGCGGCTAAAATCCGGCCTCGGCGGGGCCACAGAACATCCAGACGAGCCTCGTACTCGTGCTCGTTGAGATCGAACTCCAAGTATGGGTGATCCCTGTTGCCTTCCATCTGTGATATTCCAATCAACAACTCAAGTCTCCTTGATCCAAACACGTTCCGAACACCTAAACTCAAAAATAAACGGTAAAATCCTAAAAAATTAAAATTAAAAATAGGAAAATGAACATAGAAACGAAATCTAAGAAGTGTTACCAAAGATGATACCGAAACAGGCTAAGTTTATTAACGAGTCGTTAGCTAGACTCAAGCCCCCGAATTCATTTGTCCTTGGGGTGGAGGTCAACTACCTCCAATAACGGGTCAACCGGTCCGTCAATGTATGGTTTAAGACGATGACCGTTGACCTTGAAGATCCTCCCATCTTCATTCTCAATCTCGACGGTCCCATAAGGAAACACCTCCCTAATCGTGTAGGGACCCGTCCATCGGGATTTCAACTTCCCGGGAAACAATCGCAACCTAGAGTTGTAAAGCAACACATGACCACCCACTCGGAATTCCTTCTTGTCCTTCAATCGTCGGTCATGTAAACTCTTAGTGCGCTCCTTGTAGATCGTGGAGTTTGCATAGGCTTGATTCCTCAACTCATCAAGCTCATGAATCTGAGTGAACCGGTTCTCTCCCGCGCTCACCAAGTCAAGATTCACCGCCTTCAACGCCCAATAAGCCTTGTGCTCTAACTCCACCGGAAGATGGCATGCCTTCCCATAGATCAACCTAAATGGTGTGGTACCAATAGGCGTCTTATACGCAGTCCGGAAGGCCCAAAGTGCATCATCCAACCTATCCGACCAATCCTTACGGTTCTGACCAACCGTCTTCTCTAGAATCCGCTTTATGCCTCGGTTTGTGACCTCTACCTGTCCACTGGTCTGTGGATGGTAGGCTGTGGAGAATCTATGGTTCACACCATATCGTGATAGAGCCTTCTCCAACTGGGAGTTGCAGAAGTGGGTCCCACGGTCACTAATAAGGGCTTTGGGGGCACCAAAGCGAGAGAATAGCTTCTTCAGAAATTGAACAACCACCCTAGCATCATTAGTAGGCAAGGCTTGAGCCTCGGCCCACTTAGAAACGTAGTCAACAGCGACTAGGATATACCGGTTGCCACGAGAAGCTGGGAAAGGTCCCATAAAGTCAATACCCCAAACATCAAAAATCTCACAAATCTGGATGCTGTTCTGGGGCATCTTATTCCTAGATGAGATGTTGCTCGCCCTCTGGCAAGCGTCACAAGCTCGGATCATCTCATGAGCATCCCGGAAGATGGTAGGCCAGAAGAAACCGGTGTCAAAGACCTTCTTCGCGGTCAAGGTAGATCCATGGTGTCCGCCTGTCGGACCCTCGTGGCAGTGTCTAAGCACCTGAAGTGCCTCATCTCCAAACACACACCTGCGCACGATCTGATCAGCTCCGAGTCGAAACAAATAGGGATCCTCCCAGAGATAGTGCTTTACATCCGCAAAGAACTTTCGCTTTTGCTGATGCGTTAAGCCCTTAATCACAATCCCACTAGCAAGAAAGTTTGCAAAATCAGCAAACCATGGACACTCCTCATCCTGTGTCTGTATGTGCATGAGAAACTCATGGGGAAAATTGTCATTTATGGATGACCCCACAAGTTCAGATAAAGCTGAGCACTCAAGAAGGGACAAGTGGTCCGTTGCGACATTCTCCGCGCCCTTCTTATCGCGGATCTCAATGTCGAACTCCTGAAGCAGCAAAACCCACCGGATCAGTCGGGGTTTGGCATCCTGTTTGCTGAACAGGTGCCGAAGAGCTGCACGGTCAGTGAATACAATGGTCTTTGATAGGACGAGATAAGACCGGAATTTATCGAAAGCGAAGACAACGGCTAGGAGCTCTTTCTCCGTCGTGGTGTAATGCTCCTGTGCGTCATTGAGCGTCTTGCTCGCATAATAAATCGGGTGAAACTGCTTCTCTCTCCTCTGTCCTAAGACCGCTCCAACAGCGAAGTCACTCGCGTCACACATGATCTCAAATGGCAGCTTCCAATCGGGAGCTACCATGATAGGGGCATTCACCAACTTCTCCTTTAACAAATTGAATGCACTAAGGCATTCGTCAGAAAATACGAACTGGGCTTCCTTCTCAAGAAGCTGGGTCATCGGTTGGGCAATCTTAGAAAAATCTTTAATAAAGCGTCTGTAAAAGCCCGCGTGACCTAGGAAGCTACGAATAGATTTCACGGAAGTCGGCGGGGGCAGCTTAGATATGGTATCAATCTTAGCTCTATCAACCTCAATCCCTGCGCGTGAAACCTTGTGCCCAAGCACAATGCCCTCCTTCACCATGAAGTGGCATTTCTCCCAGTTCAACACTAGATTGGCCTCTTTGCACCTGGCCAACATCCTCTCCAGATTCCCGAGGCAATGATCAAAGGAACTCCCAAACACAGAAAAGTCATCCATGAAAACCTCCATGGAGTCCTCAATCATATCATGGAAAATGGCCACCATGCAACGCTGGAAAGTGGCCTGAGCATTACACAATCCAAAGGGCATCCGCCGATAAGCAAATGTGCCATAGGGACATGTGAATGTCGTCTTCTCTTGGTCCTCAGGAGCGATCGGGATCTGGAAGTAGCCAGAGAAGCCATCTAGGAAACAATAGAACATTTTCCCCGCTAATCTCTCCAACATCTGATCAATGAACGGGAGGGGGAAGTGATCCTTCCGAGTAGCATCATTGAGTTTGCGGTAATTGATGCACACTCTCCAACCTGTGACTGTACGAGTAGGAATCAGCTCATTCCTGTCGTTGGTGATAACAGTCATGCCCCCCTTCTTAGGGACAACCTGAACCGGGCTAACACAAGGCGAATCGGAGATGGGATAAATCAAACCTGCATCAAGTAACTTAATCACCTCCTTCTTCACTACCTCCTGCATGTTCGGGTTCAACCTCCTCTGGTGCTGCACAGCAGGTCTGTAGTCATCCTCCATAAGGATCTTATGTGTACAAAAAGAGGGATTAATTCCCTTAATGTCCATAATCCTCCATGCAATAGCCTGCTTGTGCTGCTTCAGCACCTCCAATAGCCTCTCCTTCTCATCACTCGTCAAATCAGAGGCGATAATGACAGGTAATCGAGACTCACTATCTAAAAAGGCATACTCCAAATGGCTCGGGAGCTCCTTAAGCTCAACAGGTGGTGGGTCCTCAACAGAAGGCCGCTCAATCGGCTCAGAATCTCTATCAACCATAGCAAAAACCGCTGAACACTGGGGAGACTCATAGCTCTCCTGGCTATGCAGCTGCTCATCAAACTGATCCTCACCAACTGGATCAAATGTCTCCCCTCCTACAATCTGGGTGTCCAGGGACTCCTCCTCAGCTGTGTCCTGGAGATGATCACTCACACAAGAATAGACAGTCTCAACAAAGTAGAGTGAATCATCCTGATTCTGGGTGTGTTGCATGGATCTCCCAACATCAAAGTTCACCTCCTCTTCATCCACCCTCAATGTAAGCCTTCCTGAATACACATCAATCAGGGCCTTAGCGGTGGCCAGGAACGGTCGACCTAGAATAATAGGGACATTCTTGTCCTCGTCCATGTCCAGAATCACAAAGTCTACAGGAAACACAAAACGGTCAACCTTAACCAACATATTCTCCACTATCCCTTGCGGATACTTGACCGAACGATCGGCCAGCTGGATACTCATGCGTGTTGGTGCAGGTTCTCCCAACTCAAGCTTAGCAAAGACCACATATGGCATGAGGTTAATGCTAGCACCAAGGTCAGCTAAGGCATTGCTAACTGACAAGCTACCTATCAAACAGGGGATGGTAAAACTCCCCGGATCTCGTCTCTTCTCCGGTAGCTTGTTCTGAATCACCGCCGAACACTCCTCATTCAGCGTCACCTGAGACAACTCCTCCAATTTCCTCTTATTCGTGAGGATATCCTTCAAAAACCTCGCATACTTAGGCATCTGAGCTAGAGCCTCCACAAATGGCAAGTTGATATGCAACTGCTTAAACAACCCTAGAAACTTACCATACTGCTCCTCCATCTTCTGTTTCTTCAATCTGCCTGGGTATGGAATGGCGGGACTGTAATCTCTCACAGGCTCGCGAGGGCGTGATGTGCTCGCCGGTTTACCCCTCGGCGGTGTCTCATCCAGAATCTCAATCACAACCTCCTCCTCGGATGACTCATGCACAGGGACCTGCGGATCCGGTCCTGTGCCTCTACCGCTCCTTGTAGTAATGGCCTTCACATGAGCCTTAGGATTGGGCTCAGTGTTGCTAGGCAGGCCACCTGGCGGTCTCTCAGAAAGAAGCTTCGCGATCTGCCCGACCTGGTTCTCTATGGTCTGGATCGAAGCTTTCTGATTCCTCAACTCAGTCTCATGCGTGTGAAAACGCTCCTCCATGTAACGGTTCTGCTTCTCTGCCAACTGATTCTGACTCTCCGAGTTGGCAAGTAGCCGTGCAACCATGTCCTCCAAACTGGATTTACCCTCAGGTGCGGGTGGCGGACCGCTGCTAGAACCTTGGCCTTGAAACTGGCCCTGCTGAGGTCGAAACTGGGAACTCTGTCCCTGAGACTGGTGAGACTGATGCTGGAATGGGGGGCGCTGAGTGAATCCGGGTGGTTGCTGGCTATTGTTGCCAGACTTCCAACTGAAATTCGGGTGATTCCTCCACCCCGGATTATATGTGTTGTTGTAGGGATTATTCTGAGGACGATTCTGGTTGGACATGAAATCAACCTGCTCGTGGGCCCCCTGACCTCCTACCTGACAAGCACTCGTGGGATGCGCCCCACCACATAACTCACACAAAGACTGGGTCTTGTGGACGTGCATCTGATCAATCTTGGTGGAAAGTGCTTCCACCTGGGCAGCTAAAGAGGTAATTCCATCCACTTGATGGACACCCTACCTCTGATTCCTCGCTCGGGAAGTATGCTGAGTGTAGCTCTTTGATGCCACTTTCTCTAGCAAGTCATACGCCTCCTGGGGTGTCTTCGTCCCAATGTCTCCACCCGCGTATGCGTCAATCAGCTGCTTCCCTGTCATCTCTAGACCATTGTAGAAGGTCTTACACTGCTGCCACTTCAACAATCCATGGTGGGGAACCTTCCTCATCAGTTCCTTGAATCTCTCCCACGCCTCATAGATCGTCTCCCCGTCGTCCTGCTGGAAAGAAAGAATCCTAGCCCTCAACTTTGATGTTTTCTCCGGAGGGAAGTACTTTTCTAGGAATTTAGCAGCCATCTGGTCCCAAGTACTAATGGACCTAGGGGGAAGTGACAGTAACCAAGCCTTGGCTCGATCCCGTAAGGAAAACGGGAACAACCGGAGCCTAATAGCATCGTCGGTAGCGTCACGAATTTTGAAAGTGGCGCAAATCTCTAAGAAACAGGCCAAATGAGTATTAGGATCCTCGTGATCCTTGCCATCGAACTGACACATGTTCTGCACCATCTGAATAATGCTAGATTTTATCTCGAACTGATGTGCTCCAACCGTCGGTCTGTTGATGCTCGACTCCAAACCCTCAAGTGTTGGTTTGCCAAAATCCGAAAGCGTCCGACCCGCATCCTCGTTCGCCATCTCCTCTACCTCGTCAACAACAACCTCGTCAACAACAACCTCGTCAAATTCGAGCAACCGGGCCACAAATCGGGAACGGGCTCGCAATCTCCGATGAAGATCACGCTCCGGCTCGGAAGACGGCTCAGGAACCTCCTCGACGGGAGTTGAGAACATACACGATCTGCACGACAAGTTAGATTTAAATACGCAAACCTAGGACACAGAAAACACAAGTTAGATAAAACAAATAAAAATAAAAATAAATAAAAATAAAAATAGAAGAAAATAAAATAGGATAAAAAAAAAGATATATATATGTACAAATGAAGCTAGAGATAACAAGTAAAAATGCAAAAATATCTATACACGCAAAATTGCAAAATAATAAACAAGAAAACACGATATTCACAAAAATATATATACTAAATGACTAAAAATTAATTCCAATCGTTCTCGCAAAAACCGTATCCCCGGCAACGGCGCCAAAAACTTGATGTGTGTAAACTATATATATATTTTAATAAAGGTTTTTACACAATTAGTTTTAAAAAGGGTTTTCACCAAAGACTAATCACACACACATCGGGCAAGTGTACCCGTCGGATAGTAATATAGTAAAGGTAAGAACCGGATATCAATCCGTGGACACGGTGGAATGCGATAATAAACCGGGACTAAAATTCAATCAAGTATGGGTAAAAGATGTTTTGAAGGGTTTGTTTTAATTAACTAACATGCAATTATATAAACTAAACTAAGATCACAAGTCAAACAATTAAGGAGAAAATATCACTTCGGTGTCGAATCCATCTAGAATACATTCAATACACTCATAGAAACATGGCAAATGCACGAACATAAATTGACTAAATTCTCGTCAAAGATATCTAATCAAATGACCATTCGGAAAGCTAGCATGAATTATACAAACCAACCACCTAAAATCATACAATGAAGCTCACGTGTTTAACAATCATGTCAATGTTTATAAAGATTGAACTAGCTTCCGATTAAGGTATACTAATCCAACAACTAGTAGGAAAGATAATATAAACAACACACTATCCACCTCAAGTTGATTAAATTAGACAACAATATGCATTTCTTCAACATACAATGTTCATACAAAGGTTATATAAATTAGGAGAATGTGTCAACAATTCCTAGATAAACATAAGACTAAACATGAAACATCATAACAAATACTTTGTCTTTCCAAACATAAGCATAAGGATACACATGCAAATATAATGACTCACAAACAAGACTTCATTCACCATTCCTAGTCAAATGCCATAAACTAGTATAATTACATACACCAATCCATGAATATAAGCATAAGCCACAAGTTTTCCAACATAATATGGCATACACAAATACAAGTCTTGTAAACAACTCAAAATACTTGAATACATAATTTCATCAAAGAATAATCATATGATTGTCATAACATTAACACAATAATTGCCAATAATCCATGAATGTTGTCAAATGTATCTAAACTTCATCTAAACCAAAGTGAACAAGAGTTTTAGCTCATCATGAGCATCAAAATTACAAATAAGCAGGGAAAAGTAGTAAGAAACATGATATGAAAACAAGAATCAAACCACTCCTCCAAGTCTAGATGTTGTTGTTGATGTATGGTGATCCTCTTGATGTTGTATCCTCTCCAAGAAGCTTGAAATGTGGCTGGAACAAGAGAAATACGAGCTGGAACAGTAGACTTTCTCCCCTGGTTGCTTGATGTCTGAATGGGAGTTTAAGTTCTGTTTAAATAGAAAGTGGGAAGCACGACCGTGCCTAGAGAGAACGCACGACCGTGCCAGGTACAAAGGCGCGGTCGTGTCTAGGTCTTAGCACGACCGCGTGACAGAGGGTTGACCGATCCGGAGCTTCCATTGGGTCTCTTGCTTCAAGGTGTCAGACTCACGGGTGTTCCCGCGACCGTGTGGAGGCGGGGCACGGTTGTGCCTTGCCTTTTGGCTTGGCGCGGTCGTGCCATGTACGGGGCGCGACCGTGCTTAGGGTTTGCAAGTTAGGCACGATCGTGCCAATTAGGGGCACGACCGTGCCAATTAGGGGCACGACCGTGCCTTCATCACAGAAACCCTAAAAACTTCACTTTTTATCCTGGAATCTTCCTGTTTGTTCACAAGCTTCACAAAAACCTACAAAACAGGAAATGAAGCAAATAAGTGCTTAAACGTTGAATATAACCAAGAATTGATCGTTAAATGAGCGAAGTTTTATGCCAAAAAGATGTGTAAATACTAACACATCAGAACAACAAATATCCGCTGCAGATAAGCTTATCCGCAGCAGTTTGTCGATCTGCAGCAAACTCTAAGGTCCACAGTAGTTGTACTTAGAGAATTTTGTAGCCATCAGTCTTTATTTCTACAGAATCTAAGTTCTAACTTACATAAAATAGGCTTTGAGATGGATAGTATTCCAGGATCTGGGCAGGATATCACCATCCATATTAGCCAACCAATAGGCACCCTTGCCTACTTCTGAGTCAATCAAGTATGGGCCTTCCCACTTTGATGCAAGCTTTCCATCGTTGGGATTGGTAGTATTTTGAAATGCCTTTCTTAATACAAGACCACCCACTCGGAACCTTCTGATCCTTATGTTTTTGTTGTATGACTTTGCTATCCTCTGTTGATAAGCTGCAATACGAACTTTGGCATGATCCCTGAGCTCATCCACAGTGTCATGATTATGACCAAGAGCTTCGTTGTTGGTCTCTGGAGTTTGAAGATTGGTTCTGGCAGTAGGGATAACCATTTCTAGTGTGATCATGGCTTCAGTACCAAACACCAATGAGAATGTAGTTTGACTGGCTGCATTTTTTGTGGTTTTCCTATCTGCCCAAAGTGCGAATGGTAACTCTTCAGCCCATCTTCCTTTCTTAGCTCCCAATCTTTTCTTAAGGTTGTTAATGATGATCTTGTTGCTGTATTCCGCCTGTCCATTAGCTTGAGGATGTACAGGGGTGGAGGTTATCATTTTGATCCCCCAACTGGCATAAAAGTTAGTTGTTTTCTTGCCAATGAACTGAGATCCATTATTACATACTATCTCTGTCGGGATCCCAAATCTTGTCAGGATGTTCCGTTTGATGAAGGAGATGACCTCTTTTTCTCTGACTTGGACAAATGCTTTAGCTTCAATCCATTTGGAGAAGTAATCTGTCAATGCTAGCATAAAGACCTTTCCTCCTGGTGCCTTGGAAAGTATGCCGACTATATCCATTCCCCATTTCATGAATGGCCATGGAGAGATGATTGGATATAAAGGTTCTGTTGGTTGGTGAAGTATGTTGCTGTGTCTTTGGAAAACATCACATTTTTTGGAATAAGTCATAGCATCTTTCCTCATGGTAGGTGTTTTGGGTAAAAATTATGGAGGCTAATTTTGTAACCAAACTTAGTAAGTGAGGTAGTGTGCTTGTAAAATCAATAAAAAACAATATAAGAATGTAAAACTTGACACGGTTGTTTACGAGGAAAGCCCTTGATCTTTAAGGATCTCATGCATAAAATCTCGGGAGGTGACAATCGACACCTGCCTCATTTCTTGAATAAATGATAAAAAGATTACAAGTGTTGAGTAGCAGATGATCGATATCTAAGTGTTACAGAACTTGTTTGCGAGTACTCGATGTTGCTAAGTGTGATTGTGTGTGTTATCTAATCGATATTACTGCTATATTTATACATGGATAAGCCTAACTAACTATCCAAAAATCTTGGATCTCAACTAATTCTTCCCTTGTGACCGTTGTAGAAGCTTTCTACGCTCATTCCACACGTTTCCATTGACTAGATGACCGGGTCTTCAGGGATAAGCGGTTACACACGTTTTACCTGCAAGCAATAAAAGAAATAGAGGACAAGTAACCGTTATTAGCATTAATATTCAGGATACTGAAATTACCAGGATCTTGGATTATGGATTTCACTAGATTCAGGATCCTGCATGAAAATCAATCCCTAACAATTGTCCCCAAATTTTGACAACTGTCCACAGAAGTTACAGCTGTGAAAATTTAAAATTCGAATTTCAAATGGCAATGTGATAAGACGTGGTACGGTAAACGAGGTCACGATACGTCGTCGTTCGAGGCGGTTTCATTATTACTCACTTATAATTACTTTTTCTTTAATTTCCGACTTCATCTTGTACCTCTCTCTCTCTGGATTTCAGGCAAGATTTTCTTTTTTACCTTAACTTTCCGATTTTTATATCAAAAATGTCTAAAAAGACCACTCGGTCATCCTCAACCTCCGATGACCTTTATAGTCAACATCTGCTTTCTAATCCTGATTCCGAAAAATGTACTTTTACCGACCATGATATCAAACTCCTTGAATCAGAGGGATCCTTTCCGAAAAATACCGTCTTTAGATCTTTTGAACCTAAGACGAGGGCAGATTTCACTTCTGATAGTTGGGTCTGCTTTCAGTCTTTTCCCTTTACCATAGGCTTCTCATATCTTTTCCCTGCTTTCACCACTGAGTTCTTTAAGAAAACAGGCTTGAGCTATGCTCAAACTTTTCCCATGATTTGGCGAACCCTACAAATTTTGGAAATCTTGATCCTTCATCATGCTCTTGACTTCACCATCTCAGAATTAGATTATGTTTATAATGTGAGAAGTCACGGTTCCTCTCATTTTCTATTCCAAATCAAGTCTGGCCAAAGTCATTTGAATCTCAAAACAACCCAGAACGATTTCAACTGGAAAAACAATTTCTTCTTTGTGAGATGGGACTCGATTCCTGGTGGGAATAAACTGCCGGTGAAATGGATTGTAAAGGGTAGGATTCTATCTGTAGGATCCTTGTTATTCTGGGATTTGGGATATTGACTCTTAATTTTCTCTTGTTTTTACAGCGCCAAGCTTTCAGAACTTGCTCCTGCTACTGAGGATACTGCCAAAAGAGTTGCATTTTTCTACAGTATCGAGCCGATCGAAAGAACTTTAAAGGTCGGGGTTCCATCGGTGGAAGAAAGCTTAGAAACCTATCCTTCTGTCTCGGAGATGTCTGGTAAAAAATCATAGTATTTTGTTAGTCAATAATATTAGTAATGATCTGACCTGTTATTTTGATATAGGAATTTGCAAATGAAGCTCCAAATTTGCTCTTGATGATATTGGCAGCATGCTTTCCAAGGGAAAAAAACATCAAGAATGAAGCAGGCCGTCCATCATTCCCATTTGCCAAACCAGAAGTTCCCAAACCTGAGTCTTCCACTGCTCGCCCCAAGTCCACATCCCACAAGAAACGAAAACTTGTCGATCCTACCAAGATAGCCATCACTGAATGTTTAGAATATGCCGATCTTCACAAGAAGCTTCACACTCTCGGTCATTTGGTTAGTGAGATTCAGCATCCCGGATCCCGGTCTTATTCTTATCCTAACACGCTATTTTTGTGACAGGCTCTGGAGAAAATGACCAAGATCCACGAAGAATTGGTGAAAGAGGCCGAATACAACAAACAGATGGTCATTAACTTACAAAGGATACGGGCAGCCAAGAACAAGAAGTTAGCCGATGCGACCGATGAGCTCGATAAGGTGACAGCCGAGCTTCAATATGCTTATGCCCAACACGCCCAGGATCTTGAAGAATCTCACGAACAGGCTACAATGTCATCTACAATTTCAATCTTTCAAGACAGAGTCAAGATGGCTGAAGAGGCTGCCGACAAGGATTTCGATCCGGCTAACTGGGATGTGCTGGGCTGGAAGAAGCTGATTGCTGAGTTGAGTGGAGAGTGAATGCCGAAGGTGGAAGAGGGCAAATTAGTGGCTGAAGGTGAGGTGGAGGTCTTGGTGAAGGAGGCTGCATAATTGATCGGTCAGGGCGATGAGGGCAACAAAGAGAAGGCTTGAGCCCTGAGTTTGTGATATTTATGGTTTTAAACTTTAATCTTGTTGGTTTTTTTAACAATTTCCTTTTTCTTGCTTCTGGGGATCCCTGGATGGGATGAACAATTTAACAATTTGTGTCTTGGGTGGATGGGTCCTTTTTTCGGATGAAGCCCGGGACACACTTTATTTCCTGCACTTTAAATGTTATCACGTATCTTTTGACTACATGCCATGATTGTTATATGTTTGGTTGTGTTTGTAAAAAATTAGGATTTGTTAGGTAACTAATCCTTAGAAAGAATAAGTTTAGGTATATTTTTAGGATACCGGATCCTCAATGACAATTTATAAATAACGCCTTAGGTTTTTATCAAATTTCGACTTAGAAAAATAAAGTTTGATCTTGATAAATGGTATAAAATATCAGTTACAAACATATCATGACTCAGTCCTGCGAATCTCAAATCTTCTATAAATTGAAAATTAACAAGTAATACATACCTTTGTTGAGAACTAAGTCAGGTAGACACACATAACATATTATGATGTTGAAAGGCCGCTTTCCCGGGTAACCTCACTCGTTGGATTTACTCATAAACATAGTCATAAGTCACTGATCATTAATTAAAAACATTCAAACATAGCGGAAGCATTCATCATTCAATTACATAAACATAGCAGCGGAAGTCTTGACATTAAACATAAACATTGTCTTAACATAAATTCAATTAACGGGATGACAGTCTTGATTCTAGGTAGCCTTCAAGCCTTTGTCCGTCCTTTCTTCTTATTACCTGAAGTGCATACTAAAAGTCAGCCAACGCTGGTGAGTCCTAGTTTAACGCATTTAGGTGTATATTTAGTCATTCATTGGTTCCATTGGTATATATATATGTATATATCATTGTTTACATTAGACATACATTGACTATACACATAATATGTGCATATGCATACATCGAATCATTCATTCGTCATACACATAAGGGTGATCAACCCGCCATTGATTGTGTAAGTCACAAAGAAAAAGGCTCCGTCCTACCGTCGTAGGCCGTAATTCATACCGTGTCTACCGAAGTAGTCCATCCTTCATTACCGTCCGGCAACATTTGGTCGTCCGTCTACCGTGTCTACCGTCGTAGTCCGTCCTTTCGCCCGTCTGCCCGAAGGCATCCGCTTCCCACGCGAACTATTATTTATGCAACCGTTCTACTTATTATAATAAGGCAATTGCTTCGACGTTCCATTATTGCCTTTATACGTCCTAGGTGATGAAGGAACGTATATGTGTCGGTTGCAAAATAGTCACATGGTCTTCCGTCTACCGAAGTAGCCGTTATCATCGAAGCATTCATAACGTTTACATACATTCATAACATGCAATGTATAAAATATAAAACAAGATTTCATTCATTTACGTTATGACATTCTTTAATTCATTCTTTGTAAACATACGTTTCATTCTTTGTTCATCATTCATTTTCATATATTTATATATATAGGGTAGGTCAAGTCTGTAAGCAACCTGACCAACCCTTGATAAGATTTTGAAAGGTCCGACAAACCTTGGACTTAGTTTGTATAACACCTGCCAAAATTTCCGATCTCAATTCTTGCCCGGAACTCTTATAAGACAACCGGAATTATTGGAAACCCAAAAGTAAGAGGAATAAATTAAGAAATTTAACTTTCAAGGAGTAGCGGACCGTTATCTATAAGTTAACGATCTGCTACGAAATAAGGAAATATGGCCGCCTAAGGGGTGGTGGACCGCTAGCTGCCTGGCTAACGGTCCGCTATGGGAGAACCTTGGTTGGCGGACCGCCTGCATCCAAGCTAACGGTCCGCTACGCAGGTCCCTAGGGACACTCTGCAGTTGACACGTGCCTTGCCACGTGTAGGGCATACTTTAGCCCTGATGACGCGTGGGGCTTGGCGGACCGCCAAGAAAAACCCATAGGGTCCGCTAAGGACGTGTGGAGCGCATGCACCCCAGCGATTGACACTTGTCAAGCATGCGTGAAAGTGGGCGGTAGCGGACCGCCAGGGATCTGGCTAGCGGTCCGCTACGGGGCTGTTATCAGCCTATAAATAGAAGACCCCTCCATTTGCATTTTCACACCAAACTCAACCAACTCCGAGTTTCTTCTGAGTTCTCTGGTCCCAAGCTTCTAGTAGTTGACCTGACTCCCGAGCCGCTCCTCCTGGTTCGACCGACGTTTGCTTATCAACCGGACTCGAGCATTTAAAATCCAAAGAACCCGAGGAACTCATAGAAGTGCAAGTTAAGGTGCTAGGGACCCTAAGAGTCTACTCGAAGAGCTACTTAGCATTAAGATTATTATCCTTCGATCTCCGACTTCAAACTAAAGGTGAATACTATTCTTTGTAAAAAATACTCGTTCTCATGGCGAGAGTGAGCTTTTACAAAAACGATTTGTAAAGACGTGCATGGGCTGTAAGCTATCATCACGCAAATAAGACGTTCTGGTGCTGTCGGCACCTTCACGCAAATGATCAAACGATTTATGTTTCCGAAAAGGGCAAAACACGATAATTAAATATTTACTAATACTATTCCCAGAATCAGGGGTTCTACCCCTTGGGAATGTTGATACCCAAGAAGTGTACGTAAAGTTTGATCAAATATATATACTCGCTCTGGATCCAGTTGGGCCGCACGGGGTTGGCTTGTATGTCGGGTGATGCGTAAAATGCAGTTGTGCCAGTTTGGCCGCGTCGCCCCGAGTGCTTGTCCGATGTATATAATTGGATGAAATGGAAGGAACTGATATATGATCACTAGAATCCTCCAATGATGAAATGTTTAACTGTTTAATTAAACTGTTTTGCCATGCTTATGAAAATGATTTGAGGTCATAAAGTATTCACCAACATGTAGCTGATGTTCATTTTCAAATGTCTTCAGGAAAAGAATGAAATAACCTCATAATACTGGGACCTGCTACGGCCTAAGTCCCGATAACAGTTTTGTTGCATAATCCGGGTCGGGCCACACACCTGGACCTGGTGCAATACAGGTAGAATACCTCCTTATAGATTTTACTGACTTTGGTAAAGGTTTTGATTTCAAAAAAAAAATCAAATGTACAAACGATCGGGTTTTATACCCAAGTATTTAAATAAAGAAATATTTTGTCTACACGACAAGATTCTAGCATTTACAAAACCAACCCTTGAGATTGAGTTGAAACGATCCATTTTCAAACGTTATTCCGCTGCACAAAAACAAACTTTGAAATCAAGGCAGGCACCGAAGGTGCCAACGGATGTCGTAGCCCGGTAACTTCGCGGGGGTGCCCGGGGCGGGGTGTGACATTGGTTGGTATCAGAGCCTTAGGTTTTAGCGAATTAGATACTTGGCATTAGTATCTAAGCTCTAACCATATTAAGCAATGACTTGCCTACTAAGCAAAGGTAGGTAGACACTTGCCTTTAAGCTGATAGTGCCGAAACATGCAGGTAGTATTATGTTAGGAGGACAAGGATACCATAGCTACTATAACTCTAATGTTACTGTTAAACAAGAATCAATGGCAAATACATACGCACCCATGGAAGAAGGAAACTTCTATTGGTATCATCTGCCAAAGGCTCCAATGAAGGAGGAATACGAATCAGATCACTTAAGCCAAATGGGTGGCTCTGACTTTAGTAACTAGAGATGTACACCACCATATTACCCAGTACCTCCTCCACCAAACTACTCTCCACTTCAAACACCTCCACCGCCCATGTATCCCCCTTCCACTAATCAGTATGAGGCAGGGTCTAGCAAGAAGGCCACTAAACCTCGAATAAGGGTAAAAGAACCTATTGAGAAGCTTTCCATCATAGGAGCTAGTTTAGAGGAAATCAATAAAATCCTGGAGAACTATGAAAGTTCCGAATCCGAAGGATTCCTTCCTCTACCTCCAGTGGAAGCCTATTATCCACAATCAGCCAGTTAATGAACTGTTTGCTGATTACCTCAACTATCCTATCATATCGGGTCCATACATGATTAATAATTCGGACATCAACGGAAATTACGCTAACACAAGTTCCATAAGAGCCTATTCTGGAAGTTCTGGATCGTACATCGATTATGCAAATCACCGACAGTTCATGGATCCCTATATCCATGATGAATACGATCTTATGGCTGGATTTGAAGCCACATTTGACGATCCTAACACTATACCTGAGGACTTTAACCCACAAGCTACATTGAAACATAAACCTACTCCCGCATACGATAATGTCTACAACGACATAGTCTTAGGACTAAGAGACCCTCCACCAAAATTTGGATATCCCGCAACCACACCGGATCTCCAATAGAGTGTCTCAATCGGTCGCTTCGCGAAACCAATCAAGTCAAGAAAGAGTTTATCTTGACTAGGGAGGTATGGATAGAGACCGAGAAGAATCTATCAAAGGCCAAAAAGAAGTTAGCCCAAAAGAACAAGAAGCATAAGTCCTTCGCCAAAAGAATTTGGTTTCAAGGGAAAAGCTTGATGAAGGATGCCAAGAGCGTGGTCAAGAAATAGGCGTCCTACTAACGTTTTTATGTTATTTTTATGTAACCCAAATAAAATCTTGTAATCGTTTTACCCTATTAATAAAAGTATTTATTTTCCTTCCATTTTTCTAGAATGGCAAGAAAGGGAAAAGGACCTAACTTCATTCGTAAGTACGCACCACCTGGAAATAGCGAACAAAACACAAACTCAACCGAATCCTATTCTGGAACAAATTCCAAATACACTAGCGGAACCTTTCAAAATCTAGGGGAAATAGAAACATCCAAAAATTTCTATGAAACCCCAATGAGCTATTACGCCGCTCCAACACTCGAAAGCTATAACCAAACCTACGTAACCAATTATAGCTACCTAGAGAAACCACCCGAAATCCCGTATGAACACCACTACACTATGGAAGGTGTGGAAAGGGCTGCCTCCAACAGACCCTACGGAACTTACCATTCCACCAATCCTACTCCAATCCATACTCCCTGGACTAACGAGGAAACCCCCGGGAGAAGAAAGAGTAAACACATGGGTTGCTCATACAAGACTTTCCAAGCTTGTAAGCCCTATGACTTCCTTGGAAAAGAAGGCGAAGTAGCAACACTACGATGGATAGAAAAGACAGAACCAGTCTTGGCCATAAGTAAATGTGCCGAAGAAGACAAGGCCCTCTACGCCTCTAACCTCTTCAAGAACTTCGCTCTTGAATGGTGGAATGCCCTGGTATCCGCCAAAGGAAGAGAAAGGACATATGAAATGAGTTGGGACTCATTTAAAGACCAAATCAAGAAAAAATTATGTCCTATCAATGAAATAGAGCAAATAGAACAAATATTCCTGAACCTAAGAATGGTTGGCTCTAATCATCAAGATTACATGACCAAACTGCTAGAATATGCACGACTAGTGCCGCATCTGCCTACGCCTGAATCAAATCTCATAAAGAGTATATCTATGGACTGGTCAGTGAAATTCGAGATATAGTAAAGGTCTCAAAACCTAAAACCATTGATGATGCCATGGACCTTGGCTCCCAATTAACGGACGGAATTATCCGAACATTGGAAGAAAACAAAAGGAAGGAAATAACCAAACCTACCATAAAAGAATCAGTCGACCCTTTTCCAAAAAAGAGGGACAATCCAGTTCTCCCGGATGCAAAGTCTGCAAAAAGATGCATCGGGGGAAATGTCGACATAATACCCCAACAACATGCCCTGATTGTAAAAGCACTGGTTATCACACGGACCACTTCCCACGAAGGAGGGGTATCACATGCTACAACTGTAGCGAGATCGGACACTACAAAAGCGAATGCCCGAAACTAAATGTTACTGGTGGCTCAGGTACCAAACCTTCCACCGAAGCCAAGAAAAACGCTCGAGCATTCCATTTAAATGCAAAAGAGGCTGATAAAATTGACTAATGTCATATATGGTACTTTTCTTGTCAATAATGCTTACGCTAAGGTGCTTTTTGACTCTGGGGCAACCCAAAGTTTTATAGATCATAAGTTTTGTAAACTAGTTAATAAGCCCTTAGCTAAGCTAGACAAAACTTACCAAAACCGTGAACGGAGACCTGATCCAAGTCTCTAGATCTTTGAATAGCTGTTCAATTACGTTATCTAGACATGTCATACCCGTACAACTTTTGCCAATGGATTTGGCTGGCTTCGATATAGTCCTTGGAATGGATTGGTTAGCAACTAACCAAGCCCATATCCTCTGCGACTCAAAAGCCATTGAATTATGCACGCCTTCAGGAGAAGTAGTGACAATTAAAGGAGACGAATCAACGAACCCTGTTGGTTTGATATCTATAATAAAAGCAACAAAGTATCTAAGAAAGGGATGGCTTGCTTATCTCGTATCTGTAACCACCTGCAATACCGAGCAAGAACTAAATGATGTACCAATCGTCTCTGAATACCTTGATATCTTCCCTGAAGAGTTACCTGAAACAACGCCAGATCGGGAAGTTGAGTTTCCGATAAATCTCGTACCAGGCCCGGCTCCGATAGCCAAAGCACCATACAGATTAGCTCCTATCGAGATGGCTGAATTAAAGAAACAACTCGATGAGTTATTGGAGAAAGGATTTATAAGACCAAGTTCCTCACCATGGGGAGCTCCGGTACTTTTTGTAAAGAAGAAGGACGGATCGATGAGGATGTGTATAGATTACCGGGAATTGAACAATGTTACGATCAAGAATAGGTATCCATTTTCAAGAATCGACGATCTATTTGATCAGCTGCAAGGAGCAAGATGTTTTTCCAAAATATACCTGCCATCAGGCTATCATCAGTTGAAAGTCCAGGAAGATGACATATCTAAAACCACGTTCAGAACTAGATATGGTCACTTTGAGTTCATGGGTATGCCGTTCGGACTTACAAATGCTCATGCAGCTTTCATGGATATGATGAACCGAATCTGTGAACCCTACATGGATAAATTCATAATCGTGTTCATAGACGATAAACTTATCTACTCAAAAAGTAAGGAAGATCATGCCAACAATCTGAGGACGATACTTGAACTATTGAGAAACGAGAAACTTTATGCCAAATTCTCGAAGTGTGAATTATGGTTATCAAAAGTACAAATTATCAGTCATGTCATAGACAAGGAAGGAATTCAAGTAGATCCAGTTAAAATTGAGGCTATATCCAATTGGGAAGTCCCAAAGACACTAACCGAAGTGAGAAGTTTCCTCGGTTTGGCAGGATATTATCGAAGGTTTATTAAGGACTTCTCAAGGGTCGCTGTTCCTTTGACTGCACTAACCCGAAAGGCAATCAAATATGAATGGGGTCCAAAGCAGAATAAAGCATTTGAAATTCTAAAGCAGAAATTAACTCAAGCACCAATTCTATCGTTTCCCGAAGGCAACGAAGGTTTTGTAGTCTTTTGTGATGTGTCACACACTTGTTTAGGGTGTGTATTGATGCAAGGAAACAAAGTCATCACTTATGCATATCGACAACTTAAGACTCATGAAAAGAACTATGCAACTCATGACCTGGAGTTAGGTGCCATAATCTTTGGGCTGAAATTATGGAGGCATTATCTCTATGGAGTCAAATTCACAGTTTTCACAGATCACAAAAGTCTAAAGTATGTCTCCGGCCAGAAAGAGCTGAACATGAGACAAAGACGATGGATGGAAGTCCTAAGCGACTATGACTGCGAGATATGTTATCATGAGGGCAAGGCTAACATAATAGCCGACGCCTTGAGCAGAAAAGAACATGAAAAACCAAAGCGAGTACGTGCCCTAAGACTCGACCTGCAAGTCAGTCTTATTTCTCATATCAAACAGGCACAGAAATCAGCCTTGAAAGAGGCAAACCTCGAAAACGAGGGGGTGATAGGAAGGACTGAACAACTCGTCAATGGAAATGACGACATCCTTAGTATGAACAAACGAATATGGGTTCCAATCTATGGAAATCTCCGAGGAGAAATTCTCGAGGAAGCCCATAAGTCCAAGTACACAATGCACCCCGGTGGTGATAAGATGTACAAAAATCTAAACCAGAAAACTGGTGGATCGGCATGAAAAAGCACATAGCTGAATATGTGGCCAAATGTCTAACCTGTTCCAAGGTTAAACACGAACACCAAAAGCCATCTGGGCTGTTTCAACAGCTTAAGTTGCCAGTATGGAAATGGGAAAAGATCACCATGGATTTCATCACTAAACTTCCCCGAACCAGTCAAGGAAATGACACAATATGGGTTATCGTTGATCGTTTAACCAAATCCGCACATTTCCTACCCATGAAGGAAACTTTTAGCATGGATAAACTGGCCCAATTATACGTTACCAAGATAGTATCTTTACATGGAGTGTCGTTATCCATCGTATCAGATAGAGACAGTCGATTCACGTCTCGATTCTGGCAGAGCTTCCAAAAAGCTCTCGAAACTCGTTTAAACCTTAGCACTACATACCATCCTCAAACGGATGGGCAGAGCGAGAGGACAATCCAAACCTTGGAGGATATGCTTCGAGCATGTGTGATGGATCTAGGAGGAAGTTGGGATGACCACTTACCTCTGATGGAATTCTCTTACAGTAACAGCTAGCACACAAGTATACAAGCTGCACCATTTGAAGCCTTATATGGCAGAAAATGCAGGACTCCTGTGTGTTGGGCTGAAATAGGAGAAAACCAATTGTCCGGACCTGAAATAGTCGAGGAAACCACTGATAAGATATTACAAATCAGGGAAAGGTTAAAAACGGCTCGTGATCGTCAGAAAAGCTACGCCGATAAAAGGCGAAAGCTGTTAGATTTTAACATGGGAGACAATGTTTTACTTAAGTATCACCTTGGAAAGGTGTGGTAGGATTCGGAAATAAAGGGAAATTAAGCCCTAGGTTTGTTGAGCCATTTAAAATCCTAGAACGAATCGGACCAGTGGCATATCGATTAGAATTGCCAATAGAAATGAATGAAGTACACGATGTATTCCATGTCTCCAATCTGCGCAAATGCTTAGCAGATGAAACCTTAGCTATACCATCACAAGATGTAGTAGTGGATGAAAGGATTAAGTTTGTGGAACAACCGTTGCAAATTGAGGACCGGCAGGAAAAGAAATTGAAACGGAAAAAGCTTGCATTGGTCAAGGTGAAATGGAATTCTAGACGTGGACCTGAGTACAAGTGGGAACTAGAATCAGAAATGAGAAAGAAATATCCGCACTTATTCGAAAGATAATCTCAAGGACGAGATTTTGAAAAAGTTGGGGATGATATAACACCTCCCAAAATTTTCGATCTCAATTCTTTCCCGGAACTCTTATAAGACAACCAGAATTATTGGAAACCCAAAAGTAAGAGGAATAAATTAAGAAATTTAACTTTCAAGGAGTAGCGGACCGCTATCTATAGGTTAACGGTCAACTACAAAATAAGGAAATCTGGAGGCCTAAGGGGTGGCGGACTGCTAGCTGCCTGGCTAATGGTCCGCTACGGGAGAACCTTGGCTGGCGGAACGCCTGCATCCAAGCTAACGGTACGCTACGCAGGTCCCTAGGGATACTCTGCAGTTTACACGTGTAGGGCATACTTCAGCCCTGATGATGCGTGGGGCTTGGCGGACCACCAAGAAAAACCCACACGGTCCGCTAAGAACGTGTGGAGCGCATGCACCCCAACGTTTGACACTTCTTGAGCATGCGTGATAGTGGGTGGTAGCGGACCGCCAGAGATCTGGCTAGCGGTCCACTACAGGGATGTTATCAGCCTATAAATAGAAGAGCCCTCCATTTGCATTTTCACACCAAACTCAACCAACTCCGAGTTTCTTCTGAGTTCTCTCGTCTCGAGCTTCTAGTAGCTGACCTGACTCCCGAGCCACTCCTCCCGGTTCGACCGACGTTCGCTTATCAACAGGACTCGAGCGTTTAAAAGCCAAAGAATCCGAGGAACTCATAGAAGTGTAAGTTAAGGTGCTAGGGCCCTAAGAGTCAACTCTAAGAGCTACTTCACACTAAGATTATTATCCTTCGATCTCCGACTTCAAACTAAAGGTAAATACTCGTCTTTATCAAAAATACTCGTTCTCATGGCGAGAGTGAGCTTTTACAAAAACTATTTGTAAAGACGTGCTTGGGCTGTAAGCTATCATCACGCAAATAAGACGTGCTGGTGCTGTCGGCACCTTCACGCAAATGATCAAACGATTTATGTTTCCGAAAAGGACAAAACACGATAATTAAATATTTACTCATACTAATCCCAGAATCAGGGGTTCTACCCCATGGGAATGTTGATACCCAAGAATTGTATGTAAAGTTTGATCAAATAATTATACTCGCTCCAGATCCAGTTGGACCGGAAGGGGTTGGCTTGTATGTCGGGTGATGCGTAAACCACAGTTGTGCCAGTTTGGTCGCGTGGCCCCAAGTGCTTGTCTAATGTATACAATTGTATGAAATCAAAGGAAGTGATATATGATCACTAGAATCCTCCAATGATGAAATGTTTAACTGTTTAATTAAACTGTTTTGCCATGCTTATGGAAATTATTTGAGGTCATAAAGTATTCACCAGCATGTAGCTGACGTTTATTTTCAAATGTTTTCAGGAAAAGAATGAAATGACCTCATATTACCGGGATCGGCTACGACCTAAGTCCCGATGACAGTTTTGTTGCATAATCCGGGTCAGGCAACACACCTGGACCCGGTGCAACCCAAAAATGTGTTATACAGGTGCATGTGAGGCACATGAAAGAACCTGAGAAAAGACAAGGTTACGGTGCCCAAAGGATGTCGACTTCCTAGGTAGAATACATCCTTGTAGATTTTACTGACTTTGGTCAGGGTTTTGATTTCAAAAAATCAAATGTACAAACGATCGGGTTTTATACCCAAGTATTTAAATAAAGAAATATTTTGTCTACACGACAAGATTCTAGCATTTACAAAACCAACCCTTGAGGTTGAGTTGAAACGATCCATTTTCAAACGTTATTCCGCTGCACTAAAACAAACTCTGAAATCAAAGCAGGTACCGAAGGTGCCAACAGATATCGCAGCCCGATAACGTCTCGGGGGTGCCAAGGGCGGGGTGTGACATTGGTTGGTATCAGAGCCTGAGGTTTTAGCCAATTAGATACTTGGCATTAGTATCTAAGCTCTAACCAGATTAAGCAATGACTTGCCTACTAAGCAAAGGTAGGTAGACACTTGCCTTTAAGCTGATAGTGTCGAAACATGCAGGTAGTATTATGTCAGGAGGACAAGGATAACATAGCTACTATAACTCTAATGTTACTGTTAAACAAAAATCAATGGCAAATACATACGCACCCATGTAAGAAGTAAAATTCTCATGGTATCATGCTCTGCCAAAGGCTCCAATGAAGGAGGAATATGAATCAGATCACCTAAGCCAAATGGGTGGCTCTGACTTTAGTAACTGGATATGTACACCACAACATTACCCAGTACCTCCTCCACCAAACTACTCTCCACCTCAAACACCTCCACCGCCCATGTATCCCCTACCACTAATCAATATGTGGCAGGGTCTAGCAAGAAGGCCACTAAACTTCAAATAAGGGTAAAAGAACCTATCGAGAAGCTTTCCATCACAGGAGCTAGTTTAGAGGAAATCTATAAAAATCTGGAGAACTATGAATGCTTTCCTCTACCTCCAGTGGAAGCCCATTCTCCACAATCAGCCAGTTATGAACAGTTTGCTGATTACCTCAACTATCCTATCATATCGGGTCCATACATGAGTAATAATTTGGACACCGACAGAAATTACGCTAACACAAGTTCCATAAGAGCCTACTCCAGAAGTTTTGGATCGTACATCGATTATGCAAATCACCCATAGTTCATGGATACCTATATCCAGGATGAATAAGATCTTATGGATGGATTTGAAGCCACATTTGACGATCCTAACACTATACCTGAGGACTTTAGCCCACAAGCTACCTTGAAACATAAACCTACTCCCGCCTATGATAATGTCTACAACGACATAGTCTTAGGACTAAGAGACCCTCCACCAAAATTTGTATATCCCGCATCCACACCAGGATCTCCAATAGAGTGTCTCGATCGATCGATTCTCAAAACCGATCAACTCAAGGAAGAGCTTATCTTGACTAGGGTGGTATTGATAGAGACTGAGAAGGATCTATCAAAGGCCAAAAAGAAGTTAGCCCAAAAGAACAAGGAGCATAAGTCCTTAGCCAAAAGAATTTGGTTTCAAGGGAAAAGCTTGATGAAGGATGCCAAGAGCGTGGTCAAGAAATAGGCGTCCTACTAACGTTTTTATGTTATTTTTATGTAACCCAAATAAAATCTTGTAATCGTTTTAGCCTATTAATAAAAGTATTTATTTTCCTTTCATTTTTCTAGAATGGTAGGAAAGGGAAAAGGACCTAACTTCATTCGTAAGTACACACCACCTGGAAATAGCGAACGAAACACAAACTCAACCGAATCCTATTCTGGAATAAATTCCGAATACACTAGAGGAACCTTTCAAAATCTAGGGGAAATAGAAACAGCCAAAAATTTCTATGAAACCCCAATGAGATATTACTCCGCTCCAACACTCGAAAGCTATAACCAAACCTACGTAAACAATTATAGCTACCTAGAGAAACCACCCGAAATCCCGTATGAACACCACTACACTTTGGAAGATAAGGAAAGGTCTAAGTCCAACAGACCCTACGAAACTTACCATTCCACCAATCCTATTCCAATCCATACTCCGCGGACTAACGAGGAACCCCAGGAGAAGAAAGGATTGCAGCAATGCAAACTCGCATAGCTAAATTAGAAAGGATTGAAGCTGAAAAAGACGCCAAGATCGCCGCTCTACAACAAACGTTGATTAGAACTAGGGGTCGTTAGAATATGTCTTACCTATGTTATTTCAATTACCGTATTGTATTTTGAAGTTTGAAAATAATAAAAATCTTGTATCTCCCTTATCAAAAAGATCTTCGAATTCTAATGAATATTATGCCTTTCGCCTAGAATGTCAATAAGAACTGGACCATCCACACATACGTGTGGACGAAAGAAACAAGCTGAAGAGGCTTTAGAAAAAGAGGCCCAAGCTGCAGGAATGAAGAAAATGATAAATAAAGGAATTGAGGATGAAATTCCAACAATGCTAGAGACATTTGAAAGGGCTCAGGCTGCCAAAGCCGAGGCCAAAAATAAAGGAAAAGAAAAGGAGCATACGCTTCATAACTCTGAGCATATCGAATCAAACCACACTATTTCCGTGAGAAGGGAACATTCAAAAATTCATACCCATCAAAGTTCCAAAACCAAGAAAACCTGAAATGAGGAACACTATTCCTCAAGTGACAGCTCTGCGGACAATTACAAACCGTGTCACAAAAAGAGTAAACACATGGGTTGCTCATACAAGACTTTCCAAGCTTGTAAGCCCTATGACTTCCTTGGAAAGGAAGGCGGAGTAGCAACACTACGATGGATAGAAAAGACAGAATCAGTCTTGGCCATAAGTAAATGTGCCAAATAAGACAAGGGACTCTATGCCTCTAACCTCTTCAAGAACTTCGCTCTTGAATGGTGGAACGCCCTGGTATCCGCCAAAGGAAGAGAAAGGACATATGAAATGAGTTGGGACTCATTTAAAGCCTGAATCAAGAGAAACTTCTGTCCTATCAATGAAATAGAGAAAATAGAACAAAAATTCCTAAACCTAAGAATGGTTGGCTCTAATCATCAAGATTATATGACCAAATTTCTAGAATATGCACGACTAGTGCCCATCTAGCTATGCCTGAATCAAATCTCATAAAGAGATATATCTATGGACTGGTCAGTGAAATCCGAGATATGGTAAAGGTCTCAAAACTCAAAACCATTGATGATGCCATGGACCTTGGAGCCCAATTAACGGACGGAATGATCGAACATTGGAAGAAAAAAAAAAGAAATAACCAAACTTGACCATAAAAGAAACAGTCGACCCTTTTCCCAAAAAGAGGGACAATCCAGTTCCCCCGTATGCAAAGTCTGCAAAAAGAAGCATTGGGGGAAATGACGACAATATACCCCAACAACATGCCCTGATTGTAAAAGCACTGGTTATCACAAGGACCACTGCCCACGAAGGAGGGGTATCACATGCTACAACTGTAGCGAGATCGGACACTACAAAAGCGAATACCCGAAACTCAATGTTACTAGTGGCTCCGGTACCAAACCAACCAACAAAGCCAAGAAAAATGCTCGAGCATTCCATTTAAATGCAAAAGAGGCCGATAAATTGACTGATGTCATATTCGGTACTTTTCTTGTCAATAATGCTTACGCTAAGGTGCTTTTTGACTCTGGGGCAACCCAAAGTTTTATAGATCATAAGTTTTGTAAACTAGTTAATAAGCCCTTAGCTAAGCTAGACAAAACTTACCAAAACCAACGGATACCTGATCTAAGTCTCCAGATCTTTGAATGGCTGTTCAATTACGTTATTTGGACATGTCATACCCGTACAACTTTTGCCAATGGATTTGGCTGGCTTCGATATAGTCCTTGGAATGGATTGGTTAGCAACTAACCAAGCCCATATCCTCTGCGACTCAAAAGCCATTGAATTACGCACACCTTCAGGAGAAGTAGTGATAATTAAAGGAGACGAATCAACCAACCCTGTTGGTTTGATATCTATAATAAAAGCAACAAAGTATCTATGAAAGGGATGCCTTTCTTATCTCGTATCCGTAACCACCTGCAAAACTGAGCAAGAACTAAAGGATGTACCAATCGTCTCCGAATACCCTGATATCTTCCCTAAAGAGTTACCTAGAACACCGCCAGATCGGGAAGTTGAGTTTCAGATAAATCTCGTACCAGGCACGGCCCCGATAGCCAAAGCCCCGTACAGATTAGCTCCTACCGAGAAGGCTGAATTAAAGAAATAACTCGATGAGTTAATGGAGAAAGGATTTATAAGACCAAGTTCCTCACCATGGGGAGCTCCGGTACTTTTTATAAAGAAAAGGACGAGATTTTGAAAAAGTTGAGGATGATATAACACCTGCCAAAATTTCCGATCTCAATTCTTGCCCGGAACTCTTATAAGACAACCGAAATTATTGGAAACCCAAAAGTAAGAGGAATAAATTAAGAAATTTAACTTTCAAGGAGTAGCGGACCGTTATCTATAGGTTAACGATCTGCTACGAAATAAGGAAATATGGCCGCCTAAGGGGTGGTGGACCGCTAGCTGCCTGGCTAACGGTCCGCTATGGGAGAACCTTGGATGGCGGACCGCCTGCATCCAAGCTACCCTCCGCTACGCAGGTCCCTAGGGACACTCTGAAGTTGACAAATGTCTTGCCACGTGTAGGACATACTTCAGCCCTGATGATGCGTGTGGCTTGGCGGACAGCCAAGAAAAACCCATAGGGTCCGCTAAGGACGTGTGGAGCGCATGCACCCCAGCGATTGACACTTGTCAAGCATGCGTGAAAGTGGGCGGTAGCGGACCGCCAGGGATCTGGGTAGCGGTCCGCTACGGGGCTGTTATCAGCCTATAAAATAGAAGACCCCTCCATTTGCATTTTCACACCAAACTCAACCAACTCCGAGTTTCTTCTGAGTTCTCTGGTCCCGAGCTTCTAGTAGCTGACCTGACTCCCGAGCGGCTCCTCTCGATTTGACCGATGTTTGCTTGTCAACCGGACTCGAGCGTTTAAATGCCAAAGAACCCGAGGAACTCATAAAAGTGCAAGTTAAGGTGCTAGAGCCCTAAGAGTCAACTCTAAGAGCTACTTAGCACTAAGATTATTATCCTTCGATCTCCGATTTCAAACTAAAGGTGAATACTCGTCTTTGTCAAAAATACTCATTCTCAAGGCCAGAGTGAGCTTTTACAAAAACGTTTTGTAAAGAAGTGCATGGGATGTAAGATATCATCACGCAAATAAGACGTGCTGGTGCTGTCGGAACCTTCACACAATGATCAAACGATTTATGTTTCCGAAAAGGGAAAAACAAAATAACTAAATATTTACTCATACTAATCCCAGAATCAGGGGTTCTACCCCTGGGGAATGTTGATACCCAAGAAGTGTACGTAAAGTTTGATAAAATATTTATACTCGCCCCAGATCCATTTGGGCCAGACGGGGTTGGCTTCTTTGTCGGGTGATGTGTAAAACGCAGTTGTGCCAGTTTGGCCGCGTGGCCCCTAGTGCTTGTCCAATGTATACAATTGGATGAAATCCATGGAAGTGATATATGATCACTAGAATCCTCCAATGATGAAATGTTTAACTGTTTAAATAAACTATTTTTTCATGCTTATGAAAATGATTTAAGGTCAAAAAGTATTCACCAGCATGTAGCTGACGTTCATTTTCAAACGTTTTCAGGAAAAGAATAAAATGAACTCATAGTACCGAGACCGGCTACGGCCTAAGTCCCGATGACAGTTTTTTTGCACAATCCGGGTCAGGCCACACACCTGGACCTGGTGCAACCCAAAAATGTGATATACAGGTTCGTGCGAGGCACAAGAAAGAACCTGAGAAAAGACAAGGTTAAGGTGCCCAAAGGATGTCGACTTCCTAGGTAGAATACCTCCTTGTAGATTTTACTGAGTTTGGTTAGGGTTTTGATTTCAAAAAATCAAATGTACAAACGATCGGGTTTTATACCTAAGTATTTAAATAAAGAAATATTTTATCTACACGACAAGATTCTAGCATTTACAAAACCAACCCTTGAGGTTGAGTTGAAACGATCCATTTTCAAACATTATTCCGCTGCACAAAAACAAATTCTGAAATCAAAGCAGGTGCCGAAGGTGCCAACAGATGTCGCAGCTTGGTAACGTCTCGGGGGTGCCCGGGGCGGGGTGTGACACGCGCACGTCATGATCATGTGCCTGTCTGCTAGGAAGGCCGGAAAGGATACCATGGGGCATGACTTGGCAGCTACAATGGTTGGCCTCTCTATGAACAAGGGTTACAACTTTTCAAAGTATATCTAGAAGTCTATCACCGATCAAATCAATGTTGCTGAGAGGTTTAGATTTCTGTTAGAACATGTTTTGTAACTGTTGATAAAATTCTGTATAAGTTCTCAGAGAGGAAAACTTAACAAGTTCGCCTGGTTTATCAGAGGCGAACTTGTTAAGTTCGCTTAGTCTATCAGAGGCGAACTTGTTAAGTTCGCTTAGCCGATTAGAGGCGAACTTAATAAGTTCGCCTAAGCATCTATGAGGCGAACTTAATAAGTTCGCCTACTGCAGAATTGGTGCTTATATATACAGTAATAGAGTCTGTTAATCAGATAGTGATAAGAAGATATCAGAGTAGCAGACTAGAGAGAATTCTATGAATCTTGTAACCTGATATTGTGGTGGAAATACAAAGCATTTATTTACACTGTTGTTGTTGATTGAGTTACAAGAGCACGTTGATCATGGATTCCGCACGTTATCACCGTGTCGTACCGCTAGTCTAGAGATCCATCACGCACCGAATTTAGGGACCTACAAGTGGTATCAGAGCTTATGCTCTTGATTAGCAGAAGATTCGTGATGTTTTCGTGTCCAATCAACATCAAATTCATCATATTTGACATTTTCATTTCCATGGAGTTTTCAAGCTTAATTTGGTTCTGATTTGGTGTTTTTGAAGAGGATTTTGACGAAATTGATCTGATAGAAAGCTTCTAATTGACAAATTACACAATCCTACGGTCCAATTTTGATTAATTCCTTCAAATCAGTGATTAATGATGATTTCAGTATGTTTCTTGTTCGCGAATTTGGTCTGAAGTGTTCTTGATCTTGATTCTATTACTGCAAGCGAACTTGCTGATTAGTGTGCAGAAGAACTTAGCAGGTGAATTTGTCAAGTTCGCTTCTCACAGGTTTAAGCGAACTTATTTTAAGCGAACTTAAGTAGATTTCAAGTTTCTGGTTTTTAGGGAAAGCTTATATGGTCGTTTTGAATCATTTTTGAAATTTTGAATTTTCAAAAATTTTTAAAAAAGTGTATCTTGGCGGGAAATTTTTTTTTTCCGGATATTTTCGTAAAAATTTCAAAATGTCAATTTCATGTGATGATAATGAGATTGAAACTATACCACCGAGGCTTTTGTGCATATCAGATTTTCATAACTGGAAAGTCCAGTTCGAACAATTCGTATTAGAAACTGATGAAAACTCTTGGACATCCATATTTGAAGGATATGTGCATCCTACTTATGACTATATGGGATATTATGATGTTCCTAAACCAATGACAGCTCTTACTAAAGAAGAAAAGCAGAAGTTTGATCGAGAGATGAAGACGCGTGAAACTTTAATGATGTCTTTACCTAAAGAAATCATTCATAGTCTCGGGAAGTGACCAACTTCAAGAGATCTATGGGAAGCATTGAAGAAAAAGGGTGAAGCAACTTCTCAAGCGTTTGAGGTCTTGATCAAAGAAGTATTGGAGAAGCCGAGTTATTCTCAAAGTGATTCTTCTGCAGATTTAACTGATAGTGAGAGTATTCGTTCGGGTGAATGTACTCAATCTACTGAGACTGATATGATGACTGAAGATAGCATTCAGACAGTTGAAGATGATTTGAGTGTATCAGAAACTGATGCAGAGCCTGTCATTGTTGATCAAAAGAGTGAAGCTAATGATGACGTATTCATGGCTCCTGCTGCATCTTCTTCAGAAGTAAAACCTGAGGTAGTTTCTAACTCTGAGAGGTTTTATTCTAACTGTATTTCAGTGAAGGATAAAATGATGAGGGTTATGGATGACAACATAAACCTCATTTGTGATATGAAATCCATGCACACGGTAAATCAGAAATTAAAGGATAATGAGAATGTGTGTATTGAAAGGATAGAATCACTGAAGAAGGATATAAGTTCTCTGACTTTGAAGATCAAAGAGCAGGCATATCACCTGGATATGTCCTTTGCAAAAATTGAGAAAAGAAATAATGTTCTTGCTGAGAAAGATATGGAACTAGCTGAATCTAAAGCAGAGGTAATTAGATTGCATAGAAAGTTGTAAAGCTTTGGAAATTCATCATTCTTATTAGAACATTATCATAATAATACTAAAGAGTGGAAGGGAACTAATGGTATTGGTTATGTTCCTCCACCATTCAACGGAAATTATTCTGTTACACCTGAGATTATAAAAGATGAGGATTTAGATCCTAAGACTGTGTTGAAAGTGAATGCAGTCACAGGTGAAGATATGGTGTATTCTGATGAGAGTGATGATGAATATTTTGATGAAGCTAAGGTAGAGGGGATACCGAAAGCTGTTAAGAAAGAAGACTCAAAGGTTGATTCTAATTCATCTGGAAATTATACATTTGGAAGTTCTTCAAATTCAAGAAGGAGAGTTCCATAGGTCAGAGATTATAAAGACAGGCGTACATGTTTTCATTGTAATGAGATAGGACACATTGTGGTGACCTGTCCTTACAAAAATAAAGGGAAGAAGCATGTATTTCCTAAGAAGATGAAGCCTGAATCAAAACCTGTTGCAAAATCTGGAGTTCTAGAGAAAATAAAGCAAAAAGAAGTTCATGTAGGAGAATCTTCTTCAAGTGCATCTTATCGTGTTAAGATTTCTTATATGAGAGAATATCGTGAGACGAGATCTTGCTTTTCTTGTGGTCTTGTTGGTCATATTTGGATTGCTTGTCCTCACAACGCCAAAGGTAACCGACATGTTACTCCAGAAAAGGTAAGAACTCATGGTAAGCCTTATGTTAACCCAAATGTGGTTAAACCTCATGATACACCAAAGGGTAATTCAAAATCTGAGGTTAGGCTTTCTAGACCTCAAAGACGGAGGAGAAACAGAAGATTGAGAAAACTTTTAGAACAACAAGAGTTTTCACAGTCTAAACATTTTTTAAATGAACATGATTGTTCAAACACTTCACATTTTAAGCAAAAAGAACTTAATGAAAAGAAGTATGTTTAGAAATCTAAAGTTTCTGTTTCTGACTCGTCGAAACAATCTCCGAAAATCGATGAGAGATTCGATTGTGAATGGAGTGAGGTTTATTATTTTGATACAGATGGACGACCCATGACTACCATGGCTTGGGTCCCAATTTCAAATTAATGTTTCTTGTTAGATGTGCAGGATTTACCAAGAGGGACTATTAATACCATTTTGGTTGTTGATAGTGGTGGTTCTAAGCACATGACAGGGAATGACATCTGTAAGAGTAAGGAGTTTTTGATAACTGAGAAATCTATTTGATTCAACGAATTGATGCTCAAGGGGGAGAATATGTCACACACAATGTTTTGGAAAGAGTTTTACAAAGTCCAAATGATCACCTAAAACTTAGGATGACGATGGTGAGCATAAAGTCATTGATGCAACCATTTGACTAGTTGAGGGGAAGTCTACAGGACAGGGGGAGTACAGAATTGTGTTGGTGACAAAGGCAAAGACATTCAATTACATGATTACATCAGTTTGAGTTTTTAATTGATTGATTTGCTTAATCCTGAGTAACCACGTAAAATGTTTTCATGGAAGAGTTTATTTTCGTTTATTTTACTTTCTTTGAAAAATATTTTGAAAAAGCCAAACAAATTGAAAAAGATAAAATCGATATTACTTGAAGTTAAAGAAGAGATGATAGTACATCAGTAGATGTTCTTTCACACATGATCTTAGATTGACTGGTTGGTGCTTTATGTTGATATATCTGAATTATATGTTTTGATCTAAATTTCAGAGACTACACAAATAGGAAATGATAGTGTTGTGTATGCATATAATTTGAATTGTCAGTAGACTAAAAGCGTCACTGAACCATTAGTAGTGTGAAAACATAATTGCATATGTTACAAGTGTGATTTTAACTCATTTTATGCCTGGGTGTGTGTGTTAAAAGATCATTATCAGATAAAGAATATTAGCTTTTAATAAAGATTGTCCTATGAGATCGATTTCGGGTTATGTCCTTAGCACTATTCATTCGATTTGCTTCAGTGCCCATGTCCCGAAAAGCATGCAATTTGAAGTATAATCAAGATATGTACTTGATAACATCTGTCAAACATATACTAGACCTTGGATCATATTGATAAATCATCTTTACTGATTCCATTGAATTCATAATCCAGATAACAGTAGGATCCATGTACCTGAATCTTATGATTCCACATATATAAGCCAAAAGATTGAATCATTCGATTTTGAATCTCTTTGATTCCTATACAATCCAATTTGGATTTTGCTATTCATGTGTTAAGTGATGTCTCCTCATTCTGGAAATTCGGATAATCTTTAGTATAATCTTATATGTCTTGAAGATAGTGCATTTACTTTCTGTTGGCATACTAGTGGGGTACACGTTGTATTTCATACTTAAATGGTACCTTAACTCACAAGAAAGTGGGAATGAGATGCTTTAGTTTCAAATCTTATAATATTGACAATTTGAATTTGTGTGTCATAGCCTGATCCTATTTTCTTTGAATGTTTATCGCGTATCATAACATGCAATATGAAAGTCTTGAAAAGATAGAGTGTGATAATCTTGAAAGATATTCGTTTGATTGCTCAAGGCTTGAAAGAATGACATAGTATACTATTTGATATTATATGGATTTTATATCCAAGATGTGTGATTGATATCTCATATATACTAATATGATCTTCTTACCCGTGATGTTCGATCAAAAATATTTGATTTTGTATTTTACATTTCAGTTTATATAAAGAAAAACCAAAAATATTTTGTGTTTCTTATGTTTGAAAAACCAAAAAGATTTTATTTTTCCAGTTTCCATGGAAATCTTAATTGTGGGTTATTCTTGGTTGTTCTCCTTTGCAAAAACTGAAAATTGCAGATAGAAGTTGACAAGGGGTCCTTCTCCCAAGTTTTCTTCTAGAAATAAAGAGAGTGTGTGGAGATGAACAAGACGAAGACTACAACTTGTTTGATGATATATGAAGACTGATGACAATCTTCTAAAGCTGTTGTCAAGGGGGAGTCTGTTGGAGCATATTCTGGTGACAACGAGCTTGAAGATATTATGTCTTAGTCTTAGAGTCTTTGACTTGTAATTGATAGAATTGTTAGCAACAGTTAAAGGGGAGTCTGTTAGGACATGTTTTGTAACTGTTGATAAAATTCTGTATAAGTTCTCAGAGAGGCGAACTTAACAAGTTCGCCTGGTTTATCAGAGGCGAACTTGTTAAGTTCGCTTAGTCTATCAGAGGCGAACTTGTTAAGTTCTCTTAGCCTATTAGAGGCGAACTTAATAAGTTCGCCTAAACATCTATGAGGCGAACCTACTGCAGAACTGGTGCTTATATATACAGTAACAAAGTCTGTTAATCAGATAGTGATGAGAAGATATCCGAGTAGCAGACCAGAGAGGATTCTGTGAATCTTGTAACCTGATATTGTGGTGGAAATACAAAGCGTTTATTTACACCGTTGTTGTTGATTGAGTTACACGAGCACGTTGATCATGGATTCCGCACGTTATCACCGTGTCATACCACGAGTCTAGAGATCCGTCACTCACCGAATTTAGGGACCTACAATTTCTATTATACCCACGGTTTGTGCAGCTGTTGATTAATGATGCTATACCCAATCTACCTCAGATTGGAGAGAGACTACAAGTCAAATGGATGGACAAGAGAGTGTTTGCACAATTTCTAAAGCCAGGCAGTGTAGAACTTACCCCTGAGCACACTCCTCTCTTTGGCCACCTAATTAATGATGCATATGTGGCCCCTGCAGACTTCAGTTGGTATAGTGCTGAGTCTGAGCCTGAAATGAGTGAACACTCTGATGAACAAGTAGAGAAGGAAGAGGAAGGAGATGAAGGGTCTGAGAATGATGAAACTGGTGATGGCGGTGATGAAGAAGAACGAGGTGCTGGTGCTAAAGAGTCAGAATCTGTGGCAACTGAATCTGATTCATCTGATTCTGATGACGCACCTGACCAATCACACCCAACAAGAATGACGATTGTTTCCCTTTCCGAGTCATCTTCTAAAAGACAACGGCAATAGAGTACAGAAAGTGAATATGATCCTGATTCCGATACTGATTCTGAAGTGCAAAGACAGAGGAGAGAAAGAAGAGTAAAACAAAGGGAGGATAGGCCATTTGCTGCTATCCTTAGAGAAGTTGAAGAGCGTGTTCAACGGTGACCAATCACTGACGTCGTGAACCGTGCTTCAACCTCTACTTCAACTTCAACCTAGCTATATTGAAGGAGGAGGAGGCAGCCATGTGTTACTGCTGAGGTGGCTACCACTGCTGTCTCGGAGGAGGTGCCCGAGAGTGTATCCCTTCCGATCCATCAAGTCCATCAAGGGTTAGTGACGACTCCAATTCAAACAGAATCGATCACTATCACTCCAACCACACAACCCACCATAATTTCTGTGACATCCGACAATTTAGGGTTAACTCCGTTAACCAAATTCTGTTAATTCTTAACCCAGTTAACTCAATTACAAACCTCACGGACTAATTATATCTATATCCAAACTCAAACACACCTAAAGTTGCACGGACCAAAGTTGTATTTACCCCAAACCAAATCTGTTGACTTTTTAAGTCAAAATCAAAGGTTTGTGTTCTGTTGACTATTGTAAAGTCAAATCCCTTTGTTCTTAATCCACATTCGAACTCATAACTGATTAATGTTCCGAATTCGTAACTGATGTGCATGTTAAAACCATTAACGACAATCATTGGAGCAGTTAACAGTATTATTGAATCAAATTAAAACCAATTATGAGCACTTAAGTTGAAACCGTCGACCACCATAGCTAAACCATCAAATTCGATCGTCTGAATTGTTATTCCTCACAAATAACTCTCTGCGCATACTAAACAAACTCCTTCGAACCTGTTTCACGCATCAATTCTACCGGGGAAAGGGCCAGAGAAGCCAAAGGCTAACTTACGCAACCCGCGACAGGGTTTAAGCCGATCTCCATCGATCCAACATCAATCCAGGTAATTGAACATCCTTATAGCTTCGTTTTCATCTATAGAATAAAAGCCCTCTGTCTATTGGGGCTTACAACACCGAATTAAACATGAACCGATTTTAGGGTTCATGTACATTCGGGTCTAATTGAAATCCACTATAGACTCAATCCGAATGCAATTAAAATGCTTGGTTGGTTTCGCAAGCATTCGACTAATGAAAGCCCTATGACTAATTAACCTCACAACATCAAATTTATCATGATCGAAATCTAGGGTTCATCGTATAGACGGTTTATCGAACCCTGATCTAGACACAACCTCAATCTAATCAAACTATATCAGTGGTTTCGCAAACACCAAATGATTGAAAACCCCATGGATCCGGCCACTGGTATCATCAGAATCAACAGATTTAAATTATAACCTTAAACTAGGGTTTCAGTTCTTCAAATAAGGAATTAACGAAATAAAACTCAATGAATTTGCAATTAAACTCACCCTCAGATTCGAAGCTGGAAAACCCCTATGAAACTGTAGTTGGTCGCGATCGTCTGGGTTAGTATTGGGGACGGAGGTTGGATCGGTCGCGAATGGGGGGGGGGGGACACAGCGATGTGATCGATCAAAAGTGTATCATATTCGATCTGAATATGATTCCAAAGTGAGCAGAGTTGGTTAAAACACTAGGCTCACATGCAGGAGACCCGGGTTTGAGTCCGGTCTCCTGCAATCTTTTTTGGGGCTTTTTCCCTTATATTTAATTTATAAAAATCACTTCTAATACTATTATATTGGTATATAAGTGGGTTTTAACCCGGGACACCACCCGTAGACTCGATTTAGTTTTTATACCCTATTTTAATATTAAATGTTTTTTTAAATAATATATTATTTATATATTATTTACCCCTGTTTATTAACCCCGAATAAAATAATATTTTATTATTATTTTCAACCTGTGACTTCGAATATAAATAATATATTTACATATTATATGCACCTCGTGTATGAACCTATTGGATTATTTCAAACTGTTAAATAATATAATTATTTATATCATTGACCCACGTTTTATCCTTAATTAAAAATAATATATTTATTATTTTTCCACGCAAACGTTTATTAATCCTTCGAACTTAAAAATAATATATGGTATATATATTATTTTCTTAAACATTTCTGAATGACCCAAACACACAAGTACTATACATATATAATATTATTTGTAACGTTCGACACACAAAAAAAATTAGTTATTCTAATTCTATTACGAAATCTATTTTCACGTAGACGCGTTCGTCTACCCGTTAACCCTTAGAGTGTTTTAAGATGTTCTAATCTTCCGTGTAGTCGTCAAAAATCTCATATGTCCCTAACTTATGTGTTTATAATTCTAGGACATACGTAAGCCGTGCAGGCTAACACTTGAGATTTCAAATCTCATACTTGTGTGATACTACCTACTACGCAACGTAGGTGAGTTTCACGGCCCCTTTTTATTTGTTTTACTATTGGGGGAGAAACATGCTTACACACAAACATATTTTACTTGTTTTCCTATTGAGGAGAAACAAACATGAACACCAACTATCATACTCTTACTTGTTTTCCCCGTGGGGGAGAAACAGGTACGTAGACAAACATTATGTTACATGTTTTTTTCCCGTTGGGGGAGAAAACATGACACAACTATTTTAGATTATTGTAATTCATATGTTACTACTGTTGAGGCTAAGCGTGACATACTATCACAGAAAGTCCTCTTCATACATCGAACCGTTAATATGGATCTTAGCGAGGTAATGTTTAGTAGTACTACTGGGTTTGACAAGCCCCACCCGCGTTAGTCGCGCTAACTCGATTGGAGGTCGAACGGGTGAAATGTTAGCCTACTCACATTTTCCGGAGTTGATAGACCTGGCAGGAGGCATACAAACATAAACAGTCAGCTTCGGTTGCGAGCGCTTTAGTAAAACATGAACATGGGCTAGCTACCTATAGATATGCATATTGAATGTACATAATCTGACAAACACTCTCTTATTGTAAACTTGAAACCTGTGAACTCACCAACCTCATGTTGACACTTTTTCTTACATGTTTCTCAGGTCGCATTGGCACAGTTTGCATACTTAGGACATGCATGGAGTCCTACTGTCATTTAATTCATTTAAAACATGTTAATCAGTTTACTTGATTATATTGATTGACGCTTGTTGCGTGTAATTACTTTAAATTTTTATATTAACGTTTACGCTTCCGCATTAACTCTGAATTTTTATGTTATGACATTTCAAGTCCCATATAGTGTCGTTTGATGTAACTAATGACTGAGATCCTGGTGTGTCACCTTCCAAACGGTAAAACTCCGTTAGATAATTTGGGGGTGTGACAGATTGGTATCAGAGCCATTGGTTATAGAGAACTAGGATTGCATACTAGACTATAACCATACACATGCATTAGCTACATGGCATAGACACTCATACCTCATACATATAACAACTATACATACATTGTAGTGCAGGCATGTAACACCATCCGTATCACCCTCAGTTGACGAGGGACACAACATTTGCATTGCATCATCATTCACAGTGGTGACACTCGGGGAATCACCAGAATATCATCCACTCCTGTCCGTGGGTAGCGAGACGAAGCCTTCGGAGGAGTCTCTCACACCACCATCATCAGTCGGGTATGGTGGGTTTTCTCAAGTCCATGTTATGGACGACACTCAACACTAACGCATATCTCTTTGGGAATTGGGATCGTCGGAGGCGAGTCCCTACTGTAACCACCAGCAACAATACGTCGAATGAAGGCAAACCGTTGCACGCATTATTTCAGAATCCATTGGCACGTAGATGCCATCACTTTACCGAGCCTTGGGCTCGCGTCTTTGATCGATATTCTGTTGAGAATAGATCAAACACAAATCTGAGAACGCATTGTTCAATGCATACTCAAACCCTATCTTGACTCAGTTGAAAGGACGGCTACTTTGCTGCTCCCTATAACTTGTATTCATGATTTAGCTTCATTTCTCGAAGTCGCATTTCGTGTACATGTTTGCTTCATGCTCTCATCTACAATCCGCTGGATTGGACTCTTGTATTGTGTTTCAACTCGAGTGAATACTCGGATCAAACGATTTCTGACTACTCATCCTGATATGAGTCCTAGTTGATCAACTTATGATTAATGACTAAGCTTTCCGATAACTTATCATCTCTAACAATACTCTGTATTCGGAAATACAAACTAAAGGACATTATGACCGGATAGGGAGAATTAGGGTGAACATGCAAAGCAAATTATCATTACGGGTGCACACGTAATAATAATTTGAGGTGCATGTAAGTCCTGGTGAAACCTAGTGTGTGGATGAATGGTCCTAATCAGTGATTTATAGACTTAAGTCTCCGCTATCTGTAGAGACTCTCGTAACCTGCTCAACGACTAGTTGGTATCATTAAACTCGTTCAACAGTTGATAGACGCGACTATCAGGTTGAAGATGTTTACGGATACACTGAACTATCATTAATGGAATCCATCATGTTATTTCACTCATGTAATAGTCTTAGAGAACTTAAGACTCTCATCCAAACGTGGCCATAGAAACCAACTCGATTGAAACTCTAGTAGAAGCTCATGGTAAACCCATCGACTCTAGGTATGAAAGCGGAATTGGAAGAATTCCTTCCTGTTAACACGTTATTCCTTACACTCTAACAATAAATTCCAACTGACCCTAATGCATTATCCGGTGACTAATCCTCAGATTAATTTGATATATACCCCAGGGTATCAAACTCTATAAACGGGCTTCTTCTTTCACAAAACGATCCAGTTGTTCTAATGGCATTAGAAAACAAGGATCTCATCTAACTGATCATCAGTTGAACGCGAACACTTAAACAGACATCCTATCCCTTGTATTTTGATATCTATATCTCATTAAAATCTTTCTTACAAATGAACCTCTTAGCCTTTGCATTGACTGGCGCTTACCTCATAAGCACGGGCCTCATCAGAAGTCCCAGCATGACTTCACAGATTTTATATTAGTGCGTCACGCTCCAACTCTGTTAGAAGCTAAGTATATAATAGAGATAGCTGATGGCCAAATAATTGAAGCAACTCACATTCTTAAGGGATGTAAGCTTGAGCTAGCTAGACATATATTTGATATCGATCTTATGCCAGTCACACTTGGTAGTTTTGATGTAATTGTCGACATGGATTGGTTATCTAAAACCCAAGCCGAAATTATCTGTCATGAGAAGATTGTTCGAATTCTTCTCCCGAGTGGAGAAACCCTTTCCCTTCAAGGCAAACGAGTTGGCGCAGTCATGGGCATCATATCTTTTATGAAAGCACAAAAATGCCTTCGAAAGGGGCATACAACTATTTTGGCTTTCGTTGCTGAACAGCCATCAAAAGAGAAGAGGATTGAAGATATTCCCATCGTGCGTGAATTTTTGGAAGTATTTCCCGAGGATCTGACCGGTCTGCCACCGCACTGTCAGGCTGAATTCCAAATTGATTTAGCACCCGGAGCAGCACCGATTGCTCGGGCACCTTACAGACTGGCACCCAGTGAATTACAAGAGTTGTCTACTCAACTGCAAGATTTGTTGGATAAAGGTTTCATCCGACCTAGTTCATCACCGTGGGGAGCTCTGGTACTATTTGTCAAGAAGAAGGACGGAACTTTCCGTATGTGTATTGACTACCGGGAGCTAAATAAAGTCACAATCAAGAACCGCTACCCTTTACCTCGCATAGATGACCTCTTTGATCAACTCCAAGGATCAAGTTTCGATTCCAAAATAGATCTTAGGTCCGGCTACCATCAGTTAAGGGTCCGAGAAGAGGATATGTCTAAAACTGCATTCAGAACAAGGTACGGCCCTTACGAGTTTATGGTCATGCCTTTCGGATTAACCAACGCACCTGCGGTATTCATGGATCTCATGAACCGTGTGTGTAAGCCTTACCTTGACCAATTCGTTATCGTTTTCATCGACGACATCCTCATTTATTCCAAGAACAAGGAAGAACATGAGGAACATCTACGCCTAATTTTGGAATTACTTAAGCAAGAGCAACTGTATGCTAAGTTTTCCAAGTGTGAATTCTGGATCCGGGAAGTTTAGTTTTTAGGACATGTGGTTAACGAGAAAGGAATACATGTCGACCCATAAGGGATAGAAGCCATCAAGAATTGGGCAGCACCGACGACTCCGACTGAGGTGCGACAATTTCTGGGATTGGCTGGATATTACGGTCGATTCATCGAAGGATTTTCAAAAATTTCTCAACCCCTCACTGCTTTAACTCAAAAGGGTAAAGCCTATAATTAGAGGGATAACCAAGAGTCAGCATTCCAACATCTTAAACAGAAATTTTGCAGTGCACCAATTCTAGCTCTTTCGGAAGAAACCGATGAATTTGTAGTGTGTTGTGATGCATCTATTCAGGGTCTGGGTTGTGTATTAATGCAACGTGAAAAGGTGATCGCATACGCTTCACGTCAACTAAAGGTCCACGAGAGAAACTACACCACTCATGACTTAGAGTTGGGAGCCGTAGTCTTCGCACTTAAGATATGGAGACATTACTTGTATGGTACCAAATGCACCATCTATACCGATCACAAGAGTCTTCAGCATATCTTCGAACAGAAAGAGTTAAACATGCAACAACGCCGTTGGTCGAACTCTTAAACGATTATGACTGTGTGATCCGGTACCACCCGGGTAAAGCTAATGTTGTAGCTAATGCCCTAAGTCGAAAGGAAACTAAGAGTTCGAGCATTACAGCTTACTATTCACCCAGGATTACCTGACAAAATCCGTAGTGCTCAACTCGAAGCACTAAAAGAAGAAAACCTACCGTTGGAAGGTACACACGGTATGGAAGCACAACTTGAAGTCAAATATGACGGTATTCGCTACTTTGCCGAGCGAATATGGGTTCTAGTATTCGAAGACCTAAGGGAACTAGTTATGGAGGAGTCTCATAAATCTCGTTACTCGATACATCCAGGTTCTGAAAAAATGTACCATGACCTAAAGGTGCTATATTGGTGGCCGAAGATGAAGGCCGATATAGCCACCTATGTTAGTAAGTGTCTGACTTGTGCGAAGGTCAAAGTTGAATATCAAAAACCATCTGGTCTTCTGCAACAACCAGAAATTCCCATGTGGAAATGGGAACAAATATCCATGGACTTCATCACCGAATTATCACGAACTCCTACCTGTCACACCCCCAAATTTCAACTAACGGAGTTTTACCATTTTGGGAAGTGACTAACCAGGATCTCAGACATTACTTACTTTAAACGACTCTACATGGGACTCAAATGAAAATACCATAATAATCAGAGTTCAATGCGGAAGCGTAAAAAAGTAAATGCGCAAAATACACGCGCCCAAAACCAAAGTCCAAAAGTCCCAAAAAGTCCAAACGTCCAAACAAAGCAAAGTACAATAGAATAATTCAACCAAACATAAATAGACACAATCAAAGCAGTTGAATCCCATGCATGCCCTAACGTGCACCTGTGTCTTAGCTTAGCGACCTGAGAAAACATGTAATAAAAAGTGTCAACACGAGGTTGGTGAGTTCACAGGTTTCAATAAATAAGTAAGCGTTTACCAGATTTATGATCATTCCATATGCATATCTATAGGTAGCTAACCTATGTTCATGTTTAGCTCAAGTGCTCGCAACCGAAGCTGACTGTTTGTTTATTGCCTCCTGCCAGGTCTATCAACACTAGCGGTGTGAGTAGGCTAACATTTCACCTGTTCGATATCTAATCGAGTTAGCGCGACTAACGCGGGTGGGATTTGTCAAACCCAGTAGTACTACTAAATATTACCTTGCTAAGATCCATATTAACGGTTCGATATAAGATGAGGACTTTCTGTGATAGCGTGTTACACTTAGCTTTAACATTGATATCATACGAAATACAAAATCTCAAAAGTAGTTAAGCATGTTTTCTCCCCCAAGTTAAAACAGTAAAAAGGGGCCGTGAAAACTCACATGCTTGGCGTTGAAGGTAGTTTCACACTAGAAGTAAGTTGGAACTGTCACACCCCAACCGACGGTGGAAACGTCGGGGCGGGACATGTAAACTGTTCATAAGCTCATGGTTTACTAAAGTTGTGATAATTAAACAATAACTTTCATTTCATAGCTCAAGTAATCAAGTACAACTCTTACAAAATAAAAATACATGAATAACTTTATTAAATTTAAAACTAGGTCCTCAATCCTAAGTGAAGCGACTTGAAATCTTAACTCAAACACTGTACCTGAAACATGATAAAATGAGAGAGTCAACTATAAATAGTTGGTGAGCATACATAGGTTTTGACACCACAAGTAAAGTTCAAATGTTTTGTGTACAATTCATATGATGCATGGTTTATAAAGCATTTATGGAGAATCTAAGTTAAGCTAGATGCACAAATGGAACTTTGTAATTGAAGGGTATAACAACACATGTTATCCTAATGTAGGGCATAACAACATATGTTATCCTAATGTAAATGTAGGGCATAACAACACAAGTTATCCTAATGTAAATGTAGGGCATAACAACACATGTTATCCTAATGTAGGGCATAACAACACAAGTTAGCCTAAAGTAATGTATTTTTGTTTACACGTGTATATCATGTATATGTAGCCTTAACAATTAGCATTCAAGCATAAAGCACAAATAAACACATATGATCATATTATAGAATTGTACGTGTGTAATTTCAAATATTATTTGAATGTAATCATGTTTCACCCCAAATATGTAAATAAGGAAAAAAGGGGCTATGTAAACTCACTTGTATTGATGGTGAAGGTAGCACGAGTAAATAGGTATCAAAAGTGATTCTTGCAAATCACCAAATTAACCTAGAGTGGAATGCATGAGCTTCAATCAAAATATGCACATGATCTAAAGCAACGTCTAGGGTTCCACGGGTTTTAAGTGTAGGGATTTATACCAAAGGGGTTTGTGTTATCATATGTAGAGGATGCGGGTATATTGGTGTTTGTATAATAGTATAAAACTTAATTCAAAAGTATAAGCAATATAACAAAATAGTATTTGACTTAGGATTGTACTGAAAATGAGTAATTAAATTAAATAAATAAATTCTTTTTATTTATTTGTTATTGTAATGTGTTGTAAAAAAATGGGGAGTAAATGTATATATATATACATTTATATATATATATATATATATATATATATTAGAAAAAAAATTATATTTGTTTGAATAAAGTTTAAACCTTGATATTTATATATAATAAAAAAATGATTTTTACAACATTGCTTTATGAATATATTTAAAATGCTAACGAAACTTATAAAAATTCTTGTCACTATTTTTTTATAAATTAAGTAATATATAGGCTTTAATTAAAATTAATAGTTCTAATTAACACTAGATTTATTTGTTTTGTAAATGAGGTTTTAGAATATTTTAAATCGTAACACTACTAGTTCTTAATTTGAATCTGCTTATTTTTGCATAAATTAGTTCCAAATGATCATGGGTTTTATAAGAAAATTTTTATGAAATTTTTTGGAGTGTTAAAAACGATTTTAAAAATATATGGGGCTGCCCAGGATCGAACCCGGGTCTACCCGGTAAAAATATCAAACTCCAACCATGGGATCAGGGAACAATTCCTGATATAGAACCGGACTGGAATTATCTTATCATGGTAGTGGAGTGAGGCCGAGTTTGGGTTTAAGGCTCGCGCAAAAAGAAACCGGAGATGTGAGTTTCGAACCCACGCCACTTGGTCCGATGGGGCAATGACTTAACCAGTCGGACCAAGTGGTTTTGCTGATTATTTAAAGAACCCGATAGATTAAATACCCTAAACGAAACAGAATCGAAATCCCCTATTTAAAATCGTATGAACTTGTTCACGAAATTAACAAAAATTACATTCGATATATTCGATTTCTATAAATTGATAAGGGGCCTTCTATGTATGAGCAAAAACAAATTGAATGAGATAAACCTCACCTGATTTGGTTGGGTATCGAAGGCTGGTGGCTAGAGGCGCAGGTCTGGTGTTCTTGGCACTCGATCGGAGGTCAGAGATGAAATGGGGTGCGTTGGTGTGTTCATAGAGTTTGCAAAAGGGTCTGCGAAGGTGAGGGGTGAATCAATTTGATTAATTACATGTTAAAGGCATGATTCGATTTTAGGTTTGAAGGTTGACAACTGTGGAATGATTTACACGTCAATTAGATCAGTTGGGGTGGATTGGGTCATGTTTATGGTATGGATTCATGCGTGATCAGTCTACGCATGATTTGCTGTCATCAACATGTTTCAATTACTCAATTTGGAAACTGATTTGACTCGGTTTGACTCTAGGAGTTAAACCATTCGAATTTCAAAATTAACCGCGTGGATGATTGAATCGGGTTGTTAATGGGTCAGGGGATGTTCGTTTGTTGAATGTACACACATGAGCAGTCCGTTAAAGTTGGGTTGGACGGATTTTGGGTGTTGATTTGTACCAAAATCGGCTCTGTTTGACTTTTTACGAGTCAAAGTTATCTATAGGGGTCAAAATTGAATGAAATGGTCAAATCCAAATGTGGGGGGTGGGGTTCAAGGCAAAATTATTTGTTTTAAAATTTATATTAATTATTTATAAAAATGGTTTTCCATAATATTTAAAAAAGTTTAAATAAAGATTTTATAATTATTTATTGAAACCAAAAATGTATACATATATATATATATCTACATATACTAAAATAAATCCATATACATACATACATACATACATACATACATACATACATACATACATATATATATATATATATATATATAAACTCTAAACACATGATTTAAAGCTCATAGTTATCATAAGTGTGGTAAGTATGGGCTTTAAATGAAGTGTTATTATTATATAAAATATAATAAAAATAATGCTCGGAATTCTTGACTGTCACATATACTAATTGCAAGGTTTGTAAATTTTGTATGCTAAAATAATAATTATTGTAACTTGTTAAGTTTGAACAAGTATGGGACTTCAAGTGTTTATAAAATGAAATGTCTAAATGAAATTTATGGTCTAAAAAATCATGGATGTTACAGTATCCCCATGTTGAGGGAATTTCGTCCCGAAATTTAGCTAGTGAAGACTACTGAATCAGGAAGGAGGTGAGTTTGAGTTTTGATTATCGATTTGAGGAGTATGATAGATAACAAAATTTAGGTCTAAAGCACAAGTTAAGTATGAATGATATCCGTGGGTCTTAGTTTCAGGAGAGTTAGGGGAGGATCTGTCGAAAAATCTAAAGGTGAAATGCGTTACTTGGAATGGGTTTGATAGGAGTTTGTCGATCAAGGTTTGTTTAAGATATAGTCTAATATGTTCAGGAATTATCAGTGGATAAAAAGGTTTCACAAACATTGGCCCCGTCAAACAACATAAAACTTTACGTGCCATGAATAACGCTACTTCTGATTTTATGACAGGAACACTTATATATAGGAAGTACCAGCGGCGTATCCACCATGTTCTTATCATATCACATTAGTTTCGTTATTATGTACCACGATAGGTTTCATGTCATAACACACAACATATTTCACTATGACTTCCATGCGCTGATTTTTATAATTACGTGTGCACCCGTAATTATCCAAATCGTCGCATGGTCCACATAGTTCATCCCATTGTGTGTGGGGTCCGGGGGTAACACAAAAACACTTAATTCGTAACTATTGCTTTCACGTATGTGTTGCTAACAAATAACTATGTCCATAGATAGTAGAGCCAATCAGGTACTAAAGAGAAATAACGTGGCATAATTTAGGGTTCCATAGCTTCCTCGTGTTTGAACGAGAATACGTCAAACCCCGAGTAGCTTTCATGGGTAGGGTGAATAGTCATGCCTTGTGTATGATATACTTAGTAAATTGCAACAATGTAAATGATCTAATTCCGTGTATAATGTAAACACTCATGTTTCCTATATGATCTAGTGTTCTGCATGTTGTAAGTAAATAGGTTTCATGTATAGTGTGAACAACTTGGTATCATGTATAAGAAAATATGTATAATGTGATCGCTCTAGTATTATGTATTTTATGAATGTGTATTGAGTCTCATGCATATCGGAAACTATCGGATTTTGTAGGCGATCGGGTGTGTTACTTGGCGTTCATTTTAACTTTTAAATTCTTTAGTGCTTATATGGACGGTTAATGGCGAAACGATTCACATTCTGAAGTTGGCTAGCAAGCTCAAGTTTATAGGGACAAACCGTAGTAGATGTAAATAGTTCCGACAATGACAAAAATAACATAAAGGATTACAATGCATAATTTATTCCAGACTAGATCCCTATTCGACTCCATCTTGCACTAGCTTCAATTGGTTTCATCTACTGCCTCGGCATTGACTTGAGTTTCGTTAGTGTTTATGTTGAAGGCACGCCCACGAGCACCACCTTGGTTTGCATTGGCTATCCTTGGGCATTGGTTTTTGAAGTGGTTTGGATTACCACATTCATAACAAGCACGCCCATTAGTAATGGCTGGTACAACTTGATTTGCAACTTGGTGATTGGCTTGGTTCCCTTGGTGGGTTTGAGTAACATGTGATCTGGATTGACAAGTGTTCACTACATGACCATACCTTCCACAATTGGCACATAGACGGCATGGCATGTTTGGGAAGTGGTGATAGTTGCACGTGTTGCACAGAGGGTTGTTGCCCGCATATGGTTTCTTATTATGGTTTTGTGCTAGGGGAGCTACTTGGTTGATTGGTACAGCAGGGGTAATGACAGCAAAGTTACGTTTCTTATTGAAGTGAGGAGTTTTGGGTTTGTCTTCCTTAGAAGGTTCAGAAGGGGCTGTTGAGTCAGTGACTTTCTTTATGCCTTTCCTTGTTTGTGTACCCGCCTTCACATGGTTATCGGTTATTGTGGCAGCTAAGCGAATTGCGTCTTCAAGAGTGGCTGGATTTCTTCCTAGGATTGTATCTTGGATTTTCATGGGTAGACCACAGATGTACTTCCCAATACCCCGAGTCAGTGGAGTAACCATGTGGGGTACCAGAAGACTTAACTCATGGAAACGAGTTGTGTAAGTTAAATTTTCACCACTGTCTTGGGTAAGATCCCAAAACTCAGCCTCCAACTTCTTCATTTCATTACGAGGACAGAATTCCTCGGTCATGGGTCTCTTAACTTCATTCCATGGTAAGGCCATGGTCACATCCACACCCCGGTTTCTCTTCTCACCATTCCACCAAGTGAGCCCGTTTCTGAAAGACGCTGGTGGCATAGCGAACCCGAAGATGGTCAGGGCAATCACTGTTGAGAAAAGTGCTTTCAAACCATTGAAGGAGGCCCGTAGCCCCTTCAGTACCGTAGAACTTGACGGGGTTGCATGAGTTAAAGTGTTTGAAAGTGCATTGGGGTGGGTTGGCACCACCACCACCATTAGTTCCATGCGTACCACTAATGACTCCATTAGCTTGGGTGAGTTGAGTTACAAGTTGTGCAAGGATAGCAGCAATGTCGGTGTTGTTGTTGGTCACGGTAGCACGACGGGGAGGCATTTACAGATTTGCACAAGACAAAAAAAGATGTAAGAACTTATGAAAGTTGATTGAATTTAAAAGGGAACAAGATAATAGATGAAGTAGTAAATCATAGTTTGGATTGTACTCGAATAGTGACATAATCACTTGAATACTATGACACATTAAGGTTAATTAAGCTCATATAACTTTCAAGGAGACATGTTTTAGCCTATAAGTAAACACTCGTCCCGGGAATTCCCAGGAAAGCATACGGATCCCTCGGTTGATTGGGATTTATATGAAATGCTTTCCTAGACAGAAAACCCAGAATACAGGTGTCACTCTTCCAGATTGCACATGTCCTCTACTAGTTAACAAAGTTTAAAACCCTAACGAGGTGTAAAAATAGGTTTTATGACGTCCCACATGCTATGATGATGATGGTTTTAGAGAAGGATTGAGGCTTAGGATAAGGGAAAAGGTATTATTATTTTGGATTTATTGTTTAGATAACTCCTAGCAAGAAACGGGGTCTAGCAAATAATCATGTAGCACATAGTATGTAGCATATCATATAATCATAGAACATGGCAATAATGGGTGTCCTAAGGTTATAGTCTAGGTCAAAGGTGTCTAATAACCTAATTCCCTATAACCAAGGCTCTGATACCAATCTGTCACACCCCAACCGACGGCGGAAACGTCGGGGCGGGACATGTAGACTGTTCATAAGCTCATGGTTTACTAAAGTTGTGATAATTAAACAATAACTTTCATTTCATAGCTCAATTAATCAAGTACAACTCTTACAAAATAAAAATACATGAATAACTTTATTAAATTTAAAACTAGGTCCTCAATCCTAAGTGAAGCGACTTGAAATCTTAACTCAAACACTGTACCTGAAACATGATAAAATGAGAGGGTCAACTATAAATAGTTGGTGAGCATACATAGGTTTTAACACCACAAGTAAAGTTCAAATGTTTTGTGTACAATTCATACGATGCATGGTTTATAAAAGCATTTATGGAGAATCTAAGTTAAGCTAGACGCACAAATGGAACTTTGTAATTGAAGGGCATAACAACACATGTTATCCTAATGTAGGGCATAACAACACATGTTATCCTAATGTAAATGTAGGGCATAACAACACATGTTATCCTAATGTAAATGTAGAGCATAACAACACATGTTATCCTAATGTAGGGCATAACAACACATGTTAGCCTAAAGTAATGTATTTGTGTTTGCACGTGTATATCATGTATATGTAGCCTTAACAATTAGCATTCAAGCATAAAGCACAAATAAACACATATGATCATATTGTCGAATTGTACGTGTGTAATTTCAAATATTATTTGAATGTAATCATGTTTCACCCCAAATATGTAAATAAGAAAAAAAGGGGCTATGTAAACTCACTTGTATTAATGGTGAAGGTAGCACGAGTAAATAGGTTTCAAAAGTGATTCTTGCAAATCGCCAAATTAACCTAGAGTGGAATGCATGAGCTTGAATCAAAATATGCACATGATCTAAAGCAACGTCTAGGGTTCCACGGGTTTTAAGTGTAGGGATTTATATCAAAGGGGTTTGTGTTATCATATGTAGAGGATGCAGGTATATTGGTGTTTGTATAATAGTATAAAACTTAATTCCACAGTATAAGGAATATAACAAAATAGTATTTGACTTAGGATTGTACTGAAAATGAGTAATTAAATTAAATAAATAAATTCTTTTTATTTATTTGTTATTGTAATGTGTTGTAAAAAAATGGAGAGTAAATGTATATATATATACATATTTATATATATATATATATATTAGAAAAAAAATTATATTTGTTTGAATAAAGTTTAAACCTTGATATTTATATATAATAAAAAAATGATTTTTACAACATTGCTTTATGAATATATTTAAAATGCTAACGAAACTTATAAAAATTCTTGTCACTATTTTTTATAAATTAAGTAATATATAGGCTTTAATTAAAATTAATTGTTCTAATTAACAATAGATTTATTTGTTTTGTAAATGAGGTTTTAGAATATTTTAAATCGTAACACTACTAGTTCTTAATTTGAATCTGCTTATTTTTGCATAAATTAGTTCCAAATGATCATGGGTTTTAAAAGAAAATTTTTATGAAATTATTTGGAGTGTTAAAAACGATTTTAAAAATAGGATCGAACCCGGGTCTACCCGGTAAAAATATCAAACTCCAACCACTGGACCAGGGAACAATTCCAGATATAGAACCGGACTGGAATTATCTTATCATGGTATTGGGGTGAGGCCGAGTTTGGGTTTAAGGCTCGCGCAAAAAGAAACTGGAGATGTGAGTTTCGAACCCACGCCACTTGGTCCGATGGGGCAATGACTTAACCAGTCGGACCAAGTGGTTTCGCTGATTATTTAAAGAACCCGATAGGTTAAATACCCTAAACGAAACAGAATCGAAATCCCCTATTTAAAATCGTATGTACTTGTTCACGAAATTAACAAAAATTACATTTGATATATTCGATTTCTGTAAATTGATAAGGGGCTTTCTATGTATGAGCAAAAACGAATTGAATGAGATAAACCTCACCTGATTTGGTTGGGTATCAAAGGCTGGCGGCTAGAGGCATAGGTCTGGTGTTCTTGGCACTCGATCGGAGGTCAGAGATGAAATGGGGTGCGTTGGTGTGTTCAGAGAGTTTGCAAAAGGGTTTGCGATGGTGAGGGGTGAATCAATTTGATTAATTACATGTTAAAGGCATGATTCGATTTTAGGTTTGAAGGTTGACAACTGTGGAATGATTTACGCGTCAATTAGATCAGTTGGGGTGAATTGGGTCATGTTTATGGTATGGATTCATGCGTGATCAGTCTACGCATGATTTGCTGTCATCAGCACGTTTCAATTATTCAATTTGGAAACTGATTTGGCTCGGTTTGACTCTAGGAGTCAAACCATTCGAATTTCGAAATTAACCACGTGGATGATTGAATCGGGCTGTTAATGGGTCAGGGGATGTTCGTTTGTTGAATATACACACATGAGCAGTCCGTTAAAGTTGGGTTGGATGGATTTTGGGTGTTGATTTGTACCAAAATCGGCTCTGTTTGACTTTTTACGAGTCTAAGTTATCTATAAGGGTCAAAATTGAATGAAAGGGTCAAATCCAAATGTGGGGGGGGGGGGTTCAAGGCAAAATTATTTGTTTTAAAATTTATATTAATTATTTATAAAAATGGTTTTCCATAATATTTATAAAAGTTTAAATAAAGATTTTATAATTATTTGTTGAAACAAAAAATGTATACATATATATATATATATATCTACATATATTAAAATAAATCCATATACATACATACATACATATATATATATATATAAACTCTAAACACATGATTTAAAGCTCATAGTTATCATAATTGTGGTAAGTATGGGCTTTAAATGAAGTGTTATTATTATATAAAATATAATAAAAATAATGCTTGGAATTCTTGCTTGGAATTCTTGCCTGTCACATATACTAATTGCAAGGTTTGGAAATTTTGTATGCTAAAATAATAATTATTGTAACATTTTAAGTTTGAACAAGTATGGGACTTCAAGTGTTTATAAAATGAAATGACAAAATGAAATTTATGGCCTAAAAAATCATGGAGGTTACAGGAACCACGAGGGTAAGTCTCAAAAGACCTACGAATGTCCTAAAATTATAAACATATAAATTAGGAACGATAATGGGAATTGTGACTGTGACACGGAAAGAAGCATCTTAAAGAACCGCTCTAATAAGAAAGAGTGGACGAACGTGTCCACGGGTTTAGGAATTTCTTTACGTGACGAACGACACAAATAATGATATATATATACGAGTGGATAATATAATTAATTATTATTTAGTCTCGATTGATTCACGGCGTTATAAAATGATTTGAAATAATATAAATATATATTATTTAATAATCTGGGTCATAATTTGAGAATAATATAAACATATTATTTTACACGAGTTTACGGCTTAAAAATAATATAAATATATTATTTTTACTTAACAATAATAATAATGTATAAACTATAAAAGCGGGTACAATTTATGAAATCAGATAATAATTCAAACCCGAGCCTACGGATTGTTTTCCGGGCTAAAATACATTTACATAATAATAAAATATTATACGGTTGATTTATATTAATTTAATATTCCAGAAAACTGTTTAAAAAAAAATGGATGTGGGAGCCCGGTCTCGAACCCGGGTCCCTCCCACACGCACACACTGTCCAAACCATCACGCACGCTAGGGTAATCGCAAACAAACCCGAGACTGATTTCTTTTAACATCCAGGTCAAACGCGATTTCCTTCCCCATAGATACCCAGATCGAATCCCGTCCCAAACATCGAATCTGATCGTGAGTGAGGTCTGGATTTATAGAGGTGTTGTTGCTTAGAAGATTGCGAAACTAATGATGCAAACAATTGTAAAAATGGTTACGATTCGGGTTATTAATTTCAGTTAAACATAGTCGAAAATCCAAGGTTAAGAACACAGATCGATTCGATTAAATCCGATATTAAAACTTGTTGGAATTATGGGGTTTTTAACAAGGACTGAATTGCGAATCTAACCATACAAGTTAATTTGATTGAGGTTAAGTCTAGACCAGGGTTCGATTAAACCCACCACGTGATGAACCCTAGAATCGGTTCATCACTGATTCGATGTTACATACTCGAATTAGCATAGGGCTTTCATAGTATTGATTATGGCGATTCTAGCCATATAGTTTGATTGGATTAACATTGTGTCTAGGTTAGAGTTTGATTAAAACGGTTTCGCATGAACTCCAGAATTCGATTTTATAAAATTCATGAATGTTGTTTGATTTAATTAACATGGGGTTTTCATTAAACTGAGTATTGCGAGGCTACTGGTATGCTTTAATTGCATTGAGAACAAGTCTAGAATCAAAAGCCCCAAATCCGATTTCTTAAGAACCCTAGAATCGGGCTTCGTTATTAGGATAGGGCTTTCATTCTAATGCATAAAACGAATCAAACGAATGTTTCAATTACCCTGTTGGATGTCGGATTGACAGTGCACGAGTAAAACGAGGTTCGACGGCTGTGGGTTGATCCTCGGCGCTTCTAGTTGCTTCTCCAGCGCGGCTGGTGTATGGGAATTCTTCTGAGTGACTCGTACAAGGTTTGCAGGTGAATAATTTGTGGAAGAAGACAAGAATTCGACGAATTTAGTGATCGTTTGAGATAATGTCGACCGTTTTGAATTTAATTATCATTATTTGAGTTTAATTCGATTAATGAGTATGATTGAGGCTTAATGATGATCGATTAAGGCATTTAGATGTTCATCAATTACAGAATTCGATTCATTTCCGTTATTAGTCGCGAATTTGAAACCAAAGAACCTCGATTTTGACTTCTAAAAGTCAACAGAAGACCAATTTGTCAATTTTGACTTTGAGGAGTCAAATTATTCAATTTGGCATAATTACACAATTAGTCCTTGCAGTTTTGAGTTGAATTTGTGACCGAATCAGTCCCTGGGGTTAGATTTAGTTAACGGGGTTAAGTTTTTAATAGGAAACTTAACGGAATAGTTAACGGGGTTAACCTAAAATGTCGGATTGTCACATCATCCCCTAGTTGAAAGAATTTTCGTCCCGAAAATTAGAATAACTAAAAAATTTTCTGGGGTGTCACAACGTCCCCTAGTTGAAAGATTTTTCTTCCCGAAAATTAAATAGTACCTTAAGGGATTGACTTGGAGTGATTGAACAGATTAGGATATTTGCGCATTATCTGATCCTCGCGCTCTCAAGTGAATTCCGGTCCGCGTTTCGAGTTCCAACGGACTCTAACAATAGGGATTTTACTGTGCTTTAACGATTTGACTTCCCTATCCATAATTTCAACGGGTTCTTCGATGAAACGCAGCTGTTCATCAATGTGTAGTTCCTCAAGAGGAACTGCGAGAGATTCGTCTGCTAAACATTTCTTCAAATTTGAGACGTGTAAGACGTTGTGTACACCACTCAGTCCTTCAGGTAATTCTAGTTGATACGCTACTGGCCCGATGCTCTTTATTATCTTGAAAGGTCCAACATAACGAGGATTCAGTTTGCCTCGTTTCCCGAAACGAAAGACACCCTTCCAAGGTGAGACTTTTAATAATACCATATCCCCTACTTGGAACTCTAAGGGTTTACGACGCTTATCGGCATAGCTCTTTTGACGATCACGAGTGGCCGCCATACGGTTTCTAATTTGAACGATCTTTTCGGAAGTTTCAAATACAAGTTCAGGACCTGTAAGTTGACTATCCCCAACTTCGGTCCAACAAATAGGAGAACGGCATTTCCGTCCATAAAATGCTTCAAATGGAGTTGCCTTGATGCTAGTGTGATAGCTGTTGTTGTAGGAGAACTCCACCAACGGTAGGTGAGACTCCTAAGTGTTACCAAAATCGATCACACAAGCTCGTAGCATGTTCTCCAGAGTTTGGATAGTACGTTCAGTTTGGCCATCAGTTTGAGGATGGTATGTTGTGCTCATATCTAGGCGCGTGCCTAATTCTTTATGCAATGACTGCCAGAAATGGGAAGTGAATCGTGCATCACGATCTGAAATGATAGAGATAGGTACCCCGTGCTGAGAGAGTACTTCTTTCAAGTATATGCGAGTAAGCTTGTCTATCTTGTCGGTTTCTTTGATTGCTAGGAAATGAGCAGATTTTGTTAATCGATCAACAATTACCCATATAGTATCACATCCGGTAGGGGTTCGTGGTAATTTGGTGATGAAGTCCATGGATATTTGTTCCCATTTCCACATGGGAATTTCTGGTTGTTGCAGAAGACCAGAAGGCTTTTGGTATTCAACTTTAACTTTTGCGCATGTCAGACATTTGCTCACATAAATAGCTATATCGGCCTTCATCTTTGGCCACCAATATAGTGTCTTTAAATCATGGTACATTTTATCGGAACCCGGATGAATAGAGTAACGAGAATCCATATTCGTTCGACGAAGTAACGAATTTCATAAGATTTTACTTCAAGTTGTGCTTCCATACCGCGTGTACCTTCCAACGGTAGATTCTCTTCTTTCAAGGCTTCGAGTTGAGCACTACGAATTCTGTCAGGCAATCCAGGGTGAATAGTAAGTTATAACGCTCGAACTCGTTTGGGTTTCGTTTCCTTTCGGCTTAGTGCATCGGCCACAACGTTAGCCTTACTGGATGATACCGGATTGCACAGTCGTAATCATTTAAAAGTTCTACCCAACGACGTTGTCGCATGTTCAACTCTTTCTGCTCGAAGATATGCTGTAGACTCTTGTGATCGGTGTAGATGGTGCATTTGGTTCCGTACAAGTAATGTATCCATATCTTAAGAGCGAAGATTACGGCTCCTAACTCTAACTCATGAGTGGTGTAGTTTCTCTCGTGGACCTTTAGTTGTCGTGAAGCGTATGCGATCACCTTTTCGCGTTGCATTAAGACACAACCCAGACCTTGAATAGATGCATCACAATACACTACAAAATCATCGGTTCCTTCTGGAAGAGCTAAAATAGGTGCACTGCAGAGTTTCTGTTTAAGATGTTGGAATGCTGACTCTTGGTTATCGCCCCAATTATAGGCTTTACCCTTTTGAGTTAAAGCAGTGAGGGGTTAAGCAATTTTGGAAAATCCTTCGATGAATCAACGGTAATATCCAGTCAATCCCAGAAATTGTCGCACCTCCGTTGGAGTCGTCGGTGCTGCCCAATTCTTGATGTCTTCTATTTTGGATGGGTCGACATGTATCCCTTTCTCGTTAACCACATACCCTAGAAACTGAACTTCCCGGATCCAAAATTCACACTTGGAAAACTTAACATACAGTTGTTATCGCTTCAGTAGTTCCAAAATTAGGCGTAGATGTTCCTCATGTTCCTCCTTATTCTTTGAATAAATAAGGATGTCGTCGATGAAAACGATAACAAACTGGTCAAGGTAAGGCTTACACACACGGTTCATGAGATCCATGAATACCGCAGGTGCGTTGGTTAACCCGAAAGGCATGACCATAAATTCGTAATAGCCGTACCTTGTTCTGAATGCAGTCTTTGAGATATCTTCTTCTCGGACTCTTAACTGATGGTAACCGGACCTAAGATCTATTTTAGAATAGAAACTTGATCCTTGGAGTTGATCAAAAAGGTCATCTATGCGAGGTAAAGGGTAGTGGTTCTTGATTGTGACTTTATTCAGCTCCCGATAGTCAATACACATACGGAAAGTTACGTCCTTCTTCTTGACAAATAGTATCGGAGCTCCCCACGGTGATGAACTAGGTCGGATGAAACCTTTATCCAATAAATCTTGCAATTGAGTGGACAGTTCCTGCAATTCACTGGGTGCCAGTCTGTAAGGTGCCCGAGCAATCGATGCTGCTCCGGGTGCTAAATCAATTTGGAATTCAACTTGACGGTGCGGTGGCAGACCGGGAAGATCCTCGGGAAACACTTCCAAAAATTCACGCACAACGGGAATATCTTCGATCTTCTTCTCTTCTGAGGGCTGCTCAGCAACAAGGGCTAAAATAGACGTATGCCCCTTTCGAAGACATTTTTGTGCTTTCATGAAAGATATGATGCCCATGACTGCACCAACTCTTTCGCCTTGGACGGAAAGGGTTTCTCCACTCGGGAGAGGTATACGTACAATCTTCTCATGATAGATAATTTCGGCTTGGTTTTTAGATAACCAATCCATGCCGACGATTATATCAAAACTACCAAGTATGACCGGCATAAGGTCGATATCAAATATATGTGTAGGTAGCTCAAGTTTACATCCCTTAAGAATGTGAGTTGCCTCAATTATTTGGCCGTCAGCTATCTCTATTGTATACTTATCTTCTAATAGAGATGAAGTTCCTTTTATCATATTACTAAATTTCTTAGATATAAAACTTCTATCAGCACCGGTGTCAAAAAGGATAGAAGCAAAATAATTATTTACGAGGAACTTACCGGTGACCACATTATGGTCGTAACGGGCTTCTCCAGATCCTAGTACGAAGGCTCGTCCCTTCGCACCATTTCCTCCACCATTTCCATTGTTACCACCATTGCCATTGTTATTCTGGTTAGGGTTGTGGTTTCCATTACTCCCTTTCTTCAATTGAGGATAGTTCTTCTGGATGTGCCCTTCCTTTCCGCACTCAAAGCAACCCCTTGTGGATCCCGGTTGTTGAAAAGGTTGTTTACTTTGTAACTCACCCCTGCAGTCCTTAGCAGCATGACCTATTTTACCGCACCTCTGGCAACGATTGCAGAACCCAAAGTGGTGGAACTTACACTTGTTACACTTCGAAGACTTCCCCGCATAACCACCCTGGTTTTGACCAGAAGAGGTCGACTGATTGAAGTTCTTGGTAGGCTCAAACCTACACTGTTGCTGATGTTGCTGCTGCTGCAGTTGATTAAACTGGGGTTGGTTGGGTTGAGGTCCTTTGGAGTGGGAGTTGAGTGGTTGTGGGTGTTGGAATGGTGATCGAACTTGCGTTTGTGATTGTCATTGGATTTAGCAACTGAACCTCTCGGGGGTAGGGTTCCTTGTGTCACCGCTTGGTCGGTTAACTTATGCGTGAGTCGAATGGTTTGTTGGATAGTGGCAGGATTGGATGAAGTAACCATGCTTTTTATTTAAGGCACTAGACCTCCAATGTAAAGCTCAATTCTTTTGTAGTCAGGAGTTACCATATGTGGGTTCATAGTAGCCAGCTCATGGGAACGTGTAGTGTAGAGTTCAATCTCAGAACCCTCCATCTTTAGGTTCCAAAATTCTCCCTCTAACTTCTGGATCTCATCACGGGGACAATATTCCTCTTTCATCATTTCTTTGAATTCCTCCCATGGGAGTCCATTCGCCATGGCCAGACCCAACATTTGGACCTGGGCATTCCACCATGTGAGTGCCGTGCCTTCTAAAGTTCCGGCGGCAAACTTCACTTGATTAGCCACGGGGAAGTTACACATGGCAATTACTGATTCAACCTTCTCAAACCAGCGAAGTAATCCAACGGCTCCTTCAGCTCCACTAAAGGTGTGGGGCTTGCAATCCATGAATGCCTTGAAAGTGCAGGCTGGTTGTTGGTTTTGTTGATTTTGCTGGCCTGGATTTTGAAATACAAATTGAATTGGACTTATAGAGTTTAGAAGGATGTTTTTTTAGGAGAAGGATTGACACCATTAATCAATAGCTAAAGCATTTACCTGCAGCATTATGTGCTGCTAGAGCCTCTGCCACACTATCATTTATCAGTGCTGCTAGCTCTGCTGCTGTCATGTTAATGGTACCACGACCACCGGCACGGCCTCCGCGTCCTCTCCCAGACATGATTTTTCACAATCACAAATGAAAAATAATGAGAAATATATCACATATTAAACATTATTCAGGTATGAGTAAGGAGATACAACATCTAATATTTTGAAAATTAAATAAATTGTAAGGCTACAAAATAAATAACTCAAATATTAAACTTCTCATGCTTTTATTGGATGGGAACTACCTTACCCATCTAGGTTTGAAAAAAGAAATAACATAAGCAAAACCAAACATGAAAAGGAAGATAGAATAGGAAGATCATCAAGCATCTTCGTCGTCGGAAGAAACATACGATTGTGCATCGTCTATCTCTACTGGTTCCTCCTCCAAGGGCTCCTCCTCGAAGGGCTCTTCTTCAAAAGGTTCCTCCTCAAAAGGTTCCTCCTCGCCATCAGAATGTGGAATCTCCTCGGGAAATAAAGCGGCATGTAGTTGGACTTCCAAGTGAGTCACCCTCTCTTGAAGACCTTCAGCAGTGTGGTTTGCCACATGTAGCTGAGCTTCCATAGCAGCTAATCTCTCCAGAACTCCTTCCATATCATCGACCATAGTGTCGGCCCTCGTCTCTACATGTGCCACACAATCCACTAAAAGGTTATGAACATGGTCCGTTGCAGCTAGTTCAATAGTCAAGAGTTCTATTCCTACCTTATTCTCTTCTATTTGGGGTCCATCCTTCAGAAGTTTAGGTATCTCCTCGGTGGCATCTTGTACAATACACAATTCCTTCGACATATAAGATACGAAGGCTGCGAAAGCTTGTTCCATAGTGCATGGCAAGCTAAGTAGTAGGGATGATGAGGATGTAGAACCGAAGTAGGGTGATGGGACATTTCCCATTTCGATCCACCTTTGGATCATTTGCGGGTATACGCTCCAATTGAGAGTATGATCCATTGCTCGTGCGTTACTCGGTTCACCTTGGTCAACTGATTGGTCACTGGAAGTAGTCCGGCGCCTTTTGGGCTCTGGGGATGGTAGGATAGGTGCCTTATGTCCTAGTGCCTTAGGTGACGGAGGTGGGGTGGACGACATGTTCCTGTAACAATACGTATAAGTGCCAAACATCCAAATGACATGTAACTAATGTGTGAGGCTATAGTCTAGTATGCAATCCTAGTTCTCTATAACCAATGGCTCTGATACCAATCTGTCACACCCCCAAATTTCAACTAACGGAGTTTTACCGTTTTGGGAAGTGACTAACCAGGATCTCAGACATTAGTTACTTTGAACGACTCTACATGGGACTCAAATGAAAATACCATAATAATCAGAGTTCAATGCGGAAGCGTAAAGAAAGTAAATGCGCAAAATACACGCGCCCAAAACCAAAGTCCAAAAGTCCCAAAAAGTCCAAACGTCCAAACAAAGCAAAGTACAATAGAATAATTCAACCAAACATAAATAGACACAATCAAAGCAGTTGAATCCCATGCGTGCCCTAACGTGCACCTGTGTCATAGCTTAGCGACCTGAGAAAACATGTAATAAAAAGTGTCAACACGAGGTTGGTGAGTTCACAGGTTTCAATAAATAAGTAAGCGTTTACCAGATTTATAATCATTCCATATGCATATCTATAGGTAGCTAACCTATGTTCATGTTTAGCTCAAGTGCTCGCAACCGAAGCTGACTGTTTTTTATTGCCTCCTGCCAGGTCTATCAACACTGGTGGTGTGAGTAGGATAACATTTCACCTGTTCGATATCTAATCGAGTTAGCGCGACTAACGCGGGTGGGATTTGTCAAACCCAGTAGTACTACTAAATATTACCTTGCTAAGATCCATATTAAAGGTTCGATATAAGATGAGGACTTTCTGTGATAGCGTGTTACACTTAGCTTTAACATTGATATCATACGAAATACAAAATCTCAAAAGTAGTTAAGCATGTTTTCTCCCCCAAGTTAAAACAGTAAAAAAGGGGCCGTGAAAACTCACCTGCTTGGCGTTTAAGGTAGTTTCACACTAGAAGTAAGTTGGAACCACGAGGGTAAGTCTCAAAAGACCTACAAATGTCCTAAAATTATAAACATATAAATTAGGAACGATAATGGGAATTGTGACTGTGACACGGAAAGAAGCGTCTTAAAGAACCGCTCTAATAAGAAAGAGTGGACGAACGTGTCCACGGGTTTAGGAATTTCTTTACGTGACGAACGACACAAATAATGATATATATATACGAGTGGATAATATAATTAATTATTATTTAGTCTCGATTGATTCACGACGTTATAAAATGATTTGAAATAATATAAATATATATTATTTAATAATCCGGGTCATAATTTGATAATAATATAAACATATTATTTTACACGAGTTTACGGCTTAAAAATAATATAAATATATTATTTTTACTTAACAATAATATTAATGTATAAACTTTAAAAGCGGGTACATTTTATGAAATCAGATAATAATTCAAACCCGAGCCTACGGGTTGTTTTCCGGGCTAAAATACATTTACATAATAATAAAATATTACAAGGTTGATTTATATTAATTTAATATTCCAGAAAATTGTTTAAAAAAAAATGGATGTGGGAGCCCGGTCTCGAACCCGGGTCCCTCCCACACGCACACACTTTCCAAACCATCACGCCCGCTAGGGTCATCGCAAACAAACCCGAGACTGATTTCTTTTAACATCCAGGTCAAACGCGATTTCCTTCCCCAAAGATACCCAGATCGAATCCCGTCCCAAACTTCGAATCTGATCGCGAGTAAGCTTTGGATTTACAGGGGTTTTGTTGTTTAGAAGATTGCGAAACTGATGATGCAAACAATTGTAAAAATGGTTACGATTCGGGTTGTTAATTTTCAGTTAAACAGAGTCGAAAATCCAAGGTTAAGAACACAGATCGATTCGATTAAATCCGATATTAAAACTTGTTGGAATTATGGGGTTTTTAACAAAGACTGAATTGCGAATCTAACCATACAAGTTAATTTGATTGAGGTTAAGTCTAGACCAGGGTTCGATTAAACCCACCACGTGATGAACCCTAGAATCGGTTCATCACTGATTCGATGTTACATACTCGAATTAGCATAGGGCTTTCATAGTATTGATTATGGCGATTCTAACCATATAGTTTGATTGGATTAACATTGTGTCTAGGTTAGAGTTTGATTAAAACGGTTTCGCATGAACTCCGGAATTCGATTTTGTAAAATTGAATGTTGTTTGATTCAATTAACATGGGGTTTTCATTAAACTGAGTATTGCGAAGCTACTGGTATGCTTTAATTGCGTTGAGAACAAGTCTAGAATCAAAAGCCCCAAATCCGATTTCTTAAGAACCCTATAATCGGATTATGACTAAATCGATAATGTAAGCCCTTATTAGGATAGGGCTTTCATTCTAAAGCATAAAACGAATCAAACGAATGTTTCAATTACCCTGTTGGATGTCGGAATGACAGTGCACGAGTAAAACGAGGTTCGACGGCTGTGGGTTGATCCTCGGCGCTTCTGGTTGCTTCTCCGGCGCGGCTGGTGTATGGGAATTCTTCTGAGTGACTCGTACAAGGTTTGCAGGTGAATAATTTGTGAGAAGAATACAAGAATTCGATGAATTTGGTGATCGTTTGAGATAATGTCGTTGGTTATGAATTTAATTATCATTATTTGAGTTTAATTCGATTAATGAGTATGATTGGGGCTTAATGATGATCGATTAAGGAATTTAGATGTTCATCAATTACAGAATTCGATTCATTTCCGTTATTAGTCGCGAATTTGAAACCAAAGAACCTCGATTTTGACTTCTAAAAGTCAACAGAAGACCAATTTGTCAATTTTGACTTTGAGGAGTCAAATTATTCAATTTGGCATAATTACACAATTAGTCCTTGCAGTTTTTAGTTGAATTTGTGACCGAATCAGTCCCTGGGGTTAGATTTAGTTAACGGGGTTAAGTTTTTAATAGGAAACTTAACGGAATAGTTAACGGGGTTAACCGAAAAAGTCGGATTGTCACACTACCGGATGTGATACCATTTGGGTAATTGTTGATCAATTAACAAAGTCCGCTCACTTATTAGCAATCAAAGAAACCGATAGAATGGACAAACTTACTCGTATTTACTTGAAAGAGGTAGTCTCTCGGCACGGAGTGCCAATCTCTATCATTTTGGATCGTGATGCACGATTCACTTCTCGTTTCTTGCAGTCTTTACATAAAAGCTTTTGGCACGCGTCTAGATATGAGCACAGCATGCCATCCTCAAACTGATGGCCAAAGAGAACGTACTATTTAAACGCTGGAGAACATGCTACGAGCTGGTGTGATTGATTTCGGTAACACTTGGGAGTCTCACCTACCGTTGGTGGAGTTCTCCTACAACAACAGTTATCACACTAGCATCAAGGCAGCTCCATTTGAAGCACTTTATGGACGTCTCCTATTTGTTGGACCGAGGTTGGAGATAGCCAACTCACAGGTCCTGAACTTGTATTTGAAACCTCCGAAAAGATCGTTCAAATTAGAAACCGTATGGCGGCAGCTCATGATCGTCAAAAGAGCTATGCCGACAAACGTCGCAAACCATTAGAGTTTCAAATAGGTGACATGGTCGTACTCAAAGTCTCACCTTGGAAAGGTGTCATTAGTTTCGGGAAACGAGGCAAACTGAATCCTCGTTATGTTGGACCATTCAAAATAATGAAGAGAATCGGACCAGTAGCGTATCAACTGGACTTACCTGAAGGACTTAGTGTTGTACACAACTTCTTTCACAAGCACATCGATGAACAATTGCGTTTCATCGAAGCACCCGTGTAAATCATGGATATGGTAGTCAAAACGCTTAAGCGTAGAAAAATTCTGATTGTCAGAGTCCGTTGGAACTCGAAACGCGAACCAGAATTCACATGGGAGCGTGAGGATTATATGATGCACAAGTATCCTCACATATTCAAGCACTCCACGTCAAAATCTTAAAGTACTATTTTAATTTTCGAGATGAAAATTTTTTCAACTACGGGATGATGTGACATCCAGAATATTTTTTTTCTTCTATTTTAATTTTCGGGACGAAAATTCTTTCAACTAGGGGATGATGTGACATCCAGAATATTTTTTTCTTCAATTTTAATTTTCGGGACGAAAATTCTTTCAACTAGGGGATGATGTGACATCCGGCAATTTAGGGTTAACTCCGTTAACCAAATTCTGTTAATTCTTAACCCAGTTAACTCAATTATAAACCTCACGGACTAATTATGTCTATATCCAAACTCAAACACACCTAAAGTTGCAGGGACCATAGTTGTATTTACCCCAAACCAAATTTGTTGACTTTTTAAGTCAAAATCAAAGGTTTGTGTTCTGTTGACTATTGTAAAGTCAAATCCCTTTGTTCTTAATCCACATTCGAACTCATAGCTGATTAATGGTCCGAATTCGTAACTGATGTGCATGTTAAAACCATTAACGACAATCATTGGAGCAGTTAACAGTATTATTGAATCAAGTTAAAACCAATTATGAGCACTTAAGTTGAAACCGTCGACCACCATAGCTAAACCATCAAATTCGATCGTCTGAATTGTTATTCCTCACAATTAACTCTCTGCGCATACTAAACGAACTCCTTTGAACCTGTTTCGCGCATCAATTCTGCCGAGGAAAGGGCCAGAGAAGCCAAAGGCTAACTCACGCAACCCACGACAGGGTTTAAGCCGATCTCCATCGATCCAACATCAATCCAGGTAATTGAACATCCTTATAGCTTCGTTTTCATCTATACAATAAAAGCCCTCTGTCTATTGGGGCTTACAACACCGAATTAAACATGAACCGATTTTAGGTTTCATGTACATTCGGGTCTAATTGAAATCCACTATAGACTCAATCCGAATGCAATTAAAATGCTTGGTTGGTTTCGCAGGCGTCCGACTAATGAAAGCCCTATGACTAATTAACTTCACAACATCAAATTTATCATGATCGAAATCTAGGGTTCCTCGTATAGACGGTTTATCGAACCCTGATCTAGACACAACCTCAATCTAATCAAACTATATCAGTGGTTTCGCAAACACCAAATGATTGAAAACCCCATGGATCCGGCCACTGGTATCATCATAATCAACAGATTTGAATTGTAACCTTAAACTTGGGTTTCAGTTCTTCAACTAAGGAATTAACGAAATAAAACTCAATGAATTTGCAATTAAACTCACCCTCAGATTCGAAGCTAACCCGCTAACAAAACCCCTATGAAACCATAGTTGGTCGCGACCGTCTGGGTTGGTATTGGGGACGGAGGTTGGATCGGTCGCGAATGGGGGGGGGGGGGACACAGCGATGTGATCGATGAAAAGTGTATCAGATTCGATCAGGGTATGATTCCTAAGTGAGCAGAGTTGGTTAAAACACTACGCTCACATGCAGGAGACCCGGGTTCGAGTCCGGTCTCCTACAATCTTTTTTGGGGCTTTTTCCCTTATATTTAATTTATAAAAATCACTTCTAATACTATTATATTGGTATATAAATGGGTTTTAACCCGAGACACCACCCGTAGACTCGATTTAGTTTTTATACCCTATTTTAATATTAAATGTATTTTTTTTAAATAATATATTATTTATATATTATTTACCCCTGTTTATTAACCGCGAATAAAATAATATTTTATTATTATTTTCAACCTGTGACTTCGAATATAAATAATATATTTACGTATTATATGCACCTCGTGTATGAACCTATTGGATTATTTGAAACTGTTAAATAATATAATTATTTATATCATTGACCCACGTTTTATCCTTAATTAAAAATAATATATTTATTATTTTTTCACGCAAACGTTTATTAATCCTTCGAACTTAAAAATAATATATGGTATATATATTATTTTCTTAAACATTTCTGAATGACCCAAACACACAAGTACTATACATATATAATATTATTTGTAACGTTCGACACAAAAAACATTTGTTATTCTAATTCTATTACGAAATCTATTTTCACATAGAAGCGTTCGTCTACCCGTTAACCCTTAGAGTGTTTTAAGACGTTCTAATCTTCCGTGTAGTCGTCAAAAATCCCATATGTCCCTAACTTATGTGTTTATAATTCTAGGACATACGTAAGCCATACAGGCTAACACTTGAGATTTCAAATCTCATACTTGTGTGATACTACGTACTACGCAACGCAGTTGAGTTTCACGGCCCCTTTTTACTTGTTTTACTATTGGGGGAGAAACATGCTTACACACAAACATATTTTACTTGTTTTCCTATTGAGTAGAAACAAACATGAACACCAACTATCATACTCTTACTTGTTTTCCCCGTGGGGGAGAAACAAGTACGCAGACAAACATTATGTTACATGTTTTTTTCCCGTTGGGGGAGAAAACATGACACAACTATTTTAGATTATTGTAATTCATATGTTATTACCGTTGAGGCTAAGCGTGACACACTATCACAGAAAGTCCTCATCATACATCGAACTGTTAATATGGATCTTAGCGAGGTAATGTTTAGTAGTACTACTGGGTTTGACAAGCCCCACCCGCGTTAGTCGCGCTAACTCGATTGGAGGTCGAACGGGTGAAATGTTAGCCTACTCACATTTTCCAGAGTTGATAGACCTGGAAGGAGGCATACAAACATAAACAGTCAGCTTCGGTTGCGAGAGCTTTAGTAAAACATGAACATAGGCTAGCTACCTATAGATATCCATATTGAATGTACATAATCTGACAAACACTCTCTTATTGTAAACTTGAAAGCTGTGAACTCACTAACCTCATGTTAACACTTTTTCTTACATGTTTCTCAGGTCGCTTTGGCACAATTTGCACACTTAGGACATGCATGGAGTCCTACTGTCATTTAATTCATTTCAAACATGTTAATCAATTTACTCGATTATATTGATTGACGCTTGTTGCGTGTAATTAATTTAAATTTTTATATTAACGTTTACGCTTCTGCATTAACTCTGAATTTTTATGTTATGACATTTCAAGTCCCATATAGTGTCGTTTGATGTAACTAATGACTGAGATCCTGGTGTGTCACCTTCCAAGCGGTAAAACTCCGTTAGATAATTTGGGGGTGTGACAATTTCAACCTCAATCCCAACCACTATCCCCACTACCACACTGCACCCCATCTGTCAATCCCATGATTATGTTGATTTCACCCATGGATTTGACTTTGATCAGATATTCACTTTTCCCACCCATCCAGCCGAAGCCTCATCTTCCAGGGATCCTGATCCACGTGATACAAGGATTGCTTTTCAGACTTCCGTACCGTTTAAAGTAAACCAGCCACCTGAGTCTCTACGGTAGATTAATTCATCAGATAGGTCTAATAGCACATCAGCCACTTTCCTTTATCTGAAAAGCAACAAGGTCAGATTAATTCATTGGTGGATGATGTAGCCACTTTAAGGAAACAAAGGACTGTTGATGAGATGAAGCGTAAGGAGCATGAAATGATGGTCAAGTTAGTATGTGACATGACCAAAACACGTGCTGCTCAGGGGGAGAAGATTAAGGAGTTGTTGAAGGAGAAGCCAAGCAGTGATGAGGCTTGTCACCTAGTCAACTTGACTAAGGATGACGATAAGGACAAGGATCCCGAAGTCGGTCCTAGTGGAAGTGAGCAACAAGCGTTAGCGATTGTTGCCATTACTATTGTGTCTATGGCTGAGGGGGAGTCTTCTCAGCATGAAGGTGAAGGCGATGCTTCTGGTAGTAGAGGTGATAAAGGAAAGTCTGTGGCTGATGTGCTATTAGACCTATCTGATGAGGTCATTCTAATTATTGAGCCAGACTATTCCAAAGAAGCTCAAATCGATGCTATCAGTAATATAGAAGAAGGAGGGATCGAGTCTGATAATGAGTGGGATGTGGAAGATGAAGATGTAGTGGTGGAGTTTCCCAACGGTGACGGTGAAGGAGTGTATGAGCTTGAGGATGGAGAGATTTTTGAGGCCCCAACCTTTGAAGCTGATTTCAAAACAGGTTCAGTCGAGTCTGACAGGTTTTCCCACTTTCTTTTCGGTGCCTCGGGTGAAGGGTCCTCATTAGCATAGTCGTCAAATACGATTCCACTCAAATTCACAACCGACTCGAAGGTCGACGGTAGGTTAGCTTTCACATGTATGCGGACCCTTTGAGGCAAGCCCTTCACATAGTACTTGATCAGTCTCTCCTCGGTCTCCAATAGATGGGGTACCAGCTATACTAGTTCATTGTACCTTGAAGTGTACTGGCGATAAGTCATATTGCCAGCCTTGAAATTCAGAAACTCATTTTCCACACGGTCGATCTCGTTTTGTTGACATAATTTCTGAATCATTTTTTCTTTCAGGTCTTCCCATGTCATTCTTCGGAGTGCATTTGGCGACTTAGTCCTCTGGATGTTTCTCCACCAACTTAGTGCTTCGTTAGTCCAAGAGTGAGCAACATATTTAACAGCTTGATCAGGTCGGCACTCACTTATGTTAATCACTCCATTCATTCTTTCAATCCATTCCAATGTGTCAACTAAATCTTTCTTCCTGTCAAACTTAGGTGGGTCACAGACTTTGAAGCCCTTGTAAGTGCATCCCTTGGTGGTCAGTCCAACAATGACCTCATCCCCATCACTGTCATAGACTTTCTCTTTGGGTTTCCTTCTTCATACTGTTTGCTTTTCTTTAACGCTTCAGTTATCAAGTCAGGCAGCACGTCTTTCAAAGTGAGTACCACCCCTCGAGCAATAGCATCCCTAACCTTGGGTTCTAGCCGTAGTGACCCTTCATTGCCATCTCCTAGTGGGGTCACATTAGTTTCTTGCACGCTTGGCTCATGCTCCACGTGTACACTTTCCTCTTCATTACGATTCCGATTCAATGGTGGTCTACCGACTCGACAAGTACGAGCACCCCGACATCCGCTTCCTCTTCTCCCAGCCATAGATCCTAAATTCCTGATAATTAAGAGGGATTACATCAATGTCATTCCTTCAGATCATAGTTTAGAACATTACACGCAAGGTAAATTCTTAATTACAGTGATCGATTGTGATTAATAATTTGCTTTGCTTTTCGGGTTCAAAACTCTTCACATCAGTAGTGACATTGACAACTATGTACTCTAAGTTAAGGAATCTATTCCTAACTACAGGTATTAGCTTTATTACTTACTAACTGTGTTGGCGTTGGCGTTGGCGTTGGCTACCCAGACTGACATCCGTGCTTTGGTCCCATTATCAGCTTGAGTCTAGACATTTAGGGATGTCTGAATCTGTCAAACTATTACTCTGATACCAACTTGTAAGGCCCCTTTCCCAGGTGACCTCACTCGTTGGATTTACTCATAAACATAGTCATAAGTCACTAACCATTAATTAAAAACATTCAAACATAGCGGAAGCATTCATCATTCAATTACATAAACATAACAGCGGAAGTCTTGACATTAAACATAAACATTGTCTTAACATAAATTCAATTAACGGGATGTCAGTCTTGATGCCAGGTAGCCTTCATGCCTTTGCCCGTCCTTTTTTCTTATTACCTGAAGTGCATACTAAAAGTCAGCTAATGCTGGTGAGTCCTAGTTTAATGTAATTAGGTGTATCTTTAGCCATTAATTGGTTCCATTGGTATATATATATATGTATATATCATTGTTTACATTGGACATACATTGATTATACACATAATATGTGCATATGCATACATTGAATCATTCATTGGTCATACACATAACGGTGATCAACCCGCCATTGATTGCGTAAGTCACAAAGACAAAGGCTCCGTCCTACCGTTGTACGTAATTCATACCGTGTCTAACTAAGTAGTCCATCCTTCATTACCGCCCGGTAACCTTTGGCTCTTCGTCTACCGTGTCTACTGTCGTAGTCCGTCCTTTAGCCCGTCTGCCCGAAGGCATCCGTTTCCCACATGAACTATTATTTATGTAACCGTTATACTAATTATAATAAGGCAATTGCTTCAACCATCCATTAATACCTTTTATACGTCCTAGCTGATGAAGGAACGTATAAGTCCCGGTTGCAAAATAGTCACGTGGTCGTCCGTCTACCTAAGTAGCCATTATCATCGAAGCGTATATAACGTTTACATACATTCATAACATGCAATATATAAAATATAAAGCAATATTTCATTCATTTACGTTATGCCATTCTTTCATTCATTCTTTGTAAACATACGTTTCATTCTTTGTTCATCATTCATTTTCATATATATATATATATATATATATCACGTATGATCACATTGACATTCATAACATTTAGTGTATACACTTCAGCCCCAAAATATTTAAAATGATTTGCACATAGCATAAAGGGGGTCACATAGAACTCACCTGATTGTCTTAAAGATTAGCTCACTTGGTAAGAACTTCAAGCTAGGTGGAGGCTAAAGGATCTGTTAATGGTTAAAACTAGTCAAATTAATATCAAGTCATTCTGGTTGAAAACCCTATGCCCGAAATCCATACCGGTCGAAATCTATTTCGACCGAAATCTATTTCGACCGAAATCTATTTCGACCGAAATCTATTTCGATCAAAATCTTTTGTAAGGCCCCAAACCCGGGAGACCACACTTATTGGATTTACTCATCAACACTTACCTGATATGCATACTAAAAGTCAGCTAACGCTGATTGAGTTCTAACGTTTACATAAAACATCTTTACATATATTAAAGGAGAAGGTTTTGCTTGTACATGTCTTTACAACCAATTGGTAAAATCTTTGCATATAATATCTATTAACTTTTATTTATGTTCGTATTGTCCCAACGGTTCAAGTCCAAAGGTGACGAATAAGGAGAGTTAACACGATGCGTCACCGTGATATTTGTAACAGCCCTGACTAGTGTCAAGACACTGCTACCATACCGTTAATTCTATTTGTCACTTCTTAGGCACAAAGCCCACTTAGGCACTAAGCCTATCTCGGGCACTGAGCCCATCTCAGGCACTGAGCCCCACTTAGGCACTGAGCCCTTCTTAGGCACTGAGCCCACCTCAGGCATTGAGCCCTTCTTAGGCACTGAGCCCACCTCAGGCAGTAAGCCCTTCTTAGGCACTAAGCCCATGACTGACTCTCTACTGGTATTCATTCTCGAAGGAAAAACATTTTTCTTTACTAATTACTTTCTTTAAAATCTCATCTTCGTTCTTTTGAAAATATCTTTGTTATTAACAAACCTTTCCTAAGTATCATTCTTTACACAAAACATTTCCTTTGCCTCTTTTAATCATTTCTGTAAGTTATGACTTTCGCCATCGTTTATTAATATAAAATATGTAATAAACACACTGTTCACTAAGTATGCACATCACCCCAAAAGTAGGCAAGAAAGGGGATTAGAACTCACCTGGTATCTTAGCTGGAATGGTCTACTGGATCTCACACAATCTAAACAATCATAACAATTTAACACGTATCAGACTTAACTCGACACTAAACAATTTCACCATTTATGGATAGGCGAACTTAAGGCTAAGTTCGCCTCTTTCTATCCTGGCGAACATACTGACTTCACTAACCAGCTATATATACCCATAGACCTGATGCCTGCGCACTTAGCAAGTGTGCAGGGCCTTGTTCTTGCGTACTTATCAAGTACGTAAACTTTTTTCTTGCGTACTTATCAAGTACGCATACTTTGTTTTTGCGTACTTATCAAGTATGCATGGCCTACGTGTGGGAAGTCTTCTTCCCTACAAAACCCTAACTTTTGCATGCAGATCCGACCTCCTCAAGATCCAAACTTTTTACGTTCAAAACTTGTGTTTTCCAACCGACAGTCTAGATCTATACTTTATTTTCATTTTCAAATGTAAAAATCTAACCTTTACCCGATTTTATTTCAGAACCCAACACGGTATGAAAAACTCAGATCTAGGAGGGATGCTTACCTGAAATCGCTTCCCGTCTGTTGCTAAACGCTCTCGAGACGCATGCTAACGATCCTTGAACCTTAAGTCCGAAAACCGGGACTTTCTCTTTCTAGGCTCTCTCACTTTCTCTCTATAGAATCCAAAAATGGTGATGCAAATGAGGGTTGGGGATGGTCTTGAGGCTTATAAGGGGCCCAACCCTTGCCCTATTTCGGCCCATACTCCCAAGCCCAAGCCCGTTCCTCCTATTCTTGCTAAGTTTTAATTTTCTTGCTAACTATTCCGGGTCTAAAACTCGGGAAGTTACATCTTTTCCGACCGGAAACAAATCACTTGAAAATTCTTCTCATATTCTTTTTGTTCGAAAACTTTAGTCCGAAGTCTATGACGTCCGAATTACTTTTCAATCGAAAACTTCTATGTTAGAACTATTTTCTACTACTAGGCATTTTCGTTCGAAAACATCTGCCCGAAATCCCTTTCTGTTCAAAATACATTTCGACCGAAATGTCTTGTCCGAAATTCTTTTCGATCGAAATGCTCCGTCCGAAAATACTTTTCGGACGATTCATATGTTCTTGGCCAAAATCGTCATTTTTGATCCAAGTTTGGATCTTTTTACGTCTAAAACCTATATCTAGCTTCCATGAAGCTAGATACATGCTTTTTATGCGATTCTAAATGTAAAAATGTTGTCTTTTGATTCAAAACCCATTTTAACCCAAAAACCCATTTCGCAACTAAAAACTCATATTCAAGCTCGATGGTTACCGGTTTTCGTTTCCTTCTCGTTGCTAGATGCTGCTAGGAGGTGTAGTGAAGATTCCCGAGACTTTGAGCTTGATTCCTGAGCTTTCTCTCTCTAGAATCGAGACCACTTTCTCTTTCTAGAAGTTTACGCATAATGAGGATGGAATGGGGAAGGGGTTGTTGCGTTGTTTTTATACCTGGACCCCCTTCGGCCCATTGGATTCAAGCCCAAGCCCGTTCCTCTTCCCTTTTTGTTTTACTTTTCTTTTAGTTCTTCCGACTTAACCCCGACTTCATTATTATTATTTGTTTTATAAAATTTCGGGATGTTATAGATGTTGAGTTTGAAATATAACAACCGTTGGTTGTCCCATGTGTACAGTCATTAAATACGTCATAGACTTAGAATTTGTACTTCAGGATCTTCATAAATCTTTAACCCGTTTAAGGATCTTGAGTCAGCATATTGATGCTAAGTTCTTTAGTTAACACATAAGTGTTAAGTACCTGTGACAATTTAAAATCGTAGGCCAAGTCAGAATAACGTGGGCCAAGCCAGACTTTAAGTTAGCATGAAAATGCTAATATATCGTGCGCTACAGGCGGTCGCACCACCTTGTACTATACAGTGATGAAATTATCAACCACTGTTACATGGACTGGTCGTACCACCTTGAACTATACTTGAATATCGTGCGCTACAGGCGGAGTGTTTAAACTCAATTCTTAGAAAGGTGAAAACCTTTAAACCTTAGAAGATATGCAGGATATCTTAACTTAGGAGAGATGGCCGATCTCTATCTTGTGTCGGGATCCCTGGAGATACTTCCTACAAAACAGGAAATCTTGGTGAAGGTGGGTGTTAGCCTGGCTAACACCCCTCCGACGCTTAAGTCAGTATTTTGATAAAGAGTAATAAATATAAAAATAGCCAGGGATAGAAGACATACCAGTCTTAGTTAGAATTTAAGTTCTAACTTACATAAAATAAGTTTTGAGACGGATAGCATTCCCGGATCTCGACAGGATATCTCCTTCTATAGTAGCCAACCAATAGGGACCCTTGCCTGGTTCCGAATCAATCATGTACGGACCTTCTCATTTTGGTGCAAGCTTTCCATCGTTGAGATTGCTAGTATTTTGGAATGTCTTTCTTAATACAAGATCCCCCACTTGGAGTCTTCTAATCCTTATATTTTTGTTGTATGACTTTGTTATCCTCTGCTGATAAGCTGCAATGCAAACTTTGGCAAGATCTCCGAGCTCATCCACAGTGTCAAGATCCTGAGCAAGATCTTCATTGTTGGTTTCTGGAGTTAGAGATTGGTTCTGGCAGTAGGGATAACCATCTCCGTAGGGATCATGGCGTCACTACAAAACACCAATGAGAATGGGGTTTGACCAGTTGCATTCTTCGGGTCGTCCTATCTGCGCAATGTGCAAATGGTAGTTCTTCAGCCCATTTTCCTTTTTTTGCTCCCAATCTCTTCTTGAGGTTTTTGATGATGATCTTGTTTCAGGACTCCGCCAGCCCATTGGCTTGGTGATGTACCGGGGTAGAAGTTATCATTTTGATTCCCCAATTGGCACATAAGTCAGTTGTTCTCTTGCCAATGAATTGAGATCCGTTATCACATACTATCTCTGCAGGGATCCCAAATCTTGTCAAGATGTTATGCTTGATGAAGGAGATGGCCTTTTTTTCTCTGACTTGGACAAACGCCTCTGCTTCAATCCATTTAGAGAAGTAATTTGTCATTTCTAGCATAAAGACCTTTCCTTTTGCTGCTTTGGGAAGTTTGCCGACTATATCCATTCCCCATTTCATGAACGGCCATGGAGAGATAATTGGATATAAAGGCTCTACTGGTTGGTGAAGTATTTTGTTGTGTCTTTGGCAAGTGTCACGTTTCTGGGAATAAGTCATAGCATCTTTCCTCATGGTAGGCCAGTAATATCCTGTCCTCAGAATCCTTGAGAATAACGCCCTGCCCCCAGTGTGATTGCCACAGTCACCTTCGTGTATCTTTCAGAACTTCATGTGCTTCAGCTAAGCATCTTAGGTATGGACCTACAATAGATTTTCTTTACAAAATTTTTTGTAAAATAATAAAACGAGATACCCTCATGCGAGAAGCCTTGTGGTTCTTTTCATCATTTGGGATCTCACCATCCCGCAGGTATTTCTTAATGGGCGAGATCCAGGATCCTTGAATAGGTTCAAGATCCTAAATGGCTGCTTCCTATCTTGTGTTGGATACTTCATTTATCTTCTCAATTGTTGGGCTTATAATATGTATAATAGGTATTTTGATAACTTCTGGTATTTTAAGAGCCGAAGCAAGGTTTGCTAAGGAATCAGCTTCAGCGTTATCTTCTCTAGGTACTTGTGTAATACTCAACATTTTGAATTCCATAGATAATTGCTTAACTATTGTGAGATATTTGGCTAACTTCTCTCCTTTTACAGCATAAGTGCCATTGAAATGGTTACCAATTAACAGTGAGTCTAAATATACCTGAAGATCTTGATCTTGATATCCCTGGCTAATTGCAATCCTGCTATCAGCGCCTCATATTCTGCTTCATTATTTGTAGCCTGATAGCAGAATATGAGGTATTATGTACCCTTGTGGATTGGGGTATTATGTACCCTTGTGGCGATTTTAGTATGACCCCTAGACCTGTTCCTCTTACATTTGATGCACCATTAGTGAATAAGCTCCACCCATCCTTTGACTCTTCTAGTTGTTAGACTTCAAGGTGTGGTTCGTGTTGAATGTCATTGCTGAAATCAGACACAAGTCTGCAAGTTCTTAAGACTTTATTGTTGTTCTAGGTTCATATATAAGGTTATAGGCACTGAGCTTGACTGACCACTTAGCCATCCTTCTGGACATCTCTGGCGTTCTTAAGACAGACTTAATAGGATAGTTAGTCTTAACATGAACAGCATGAGTTTCAAAATAATGTCTAAGTTTGGTAGATGCGATTATTAAAGCTAAGATTAACTATTCTAAATGAGAGTACCTGGTTTCTGTCGCGAGTAGTCTTTTACTTACATAGTATACTGGATGCTACTAGCCTTCATGATCCTTTACTAGGACAACACTAACGGAGCTTTGGTATACTGCCAAGTATAGGGATAATGGTTCGTCGTCCTCTGGTTTCATTAATAGAGGAGCTGATGACAAATATTCCTTTAGTGATTGGAGTGCTTGTTCATGATTCTCTTCCCATTCGAATCTCTTGTTCTTCTTTAGGATGTCGTAGAATTCCTTGCACTTTTCTGAGGATCTTGATATGAATCTGTTGAGTGCTGCTACTCTGCCAGTTAGTCTCTGGACATTCTTTCAGGCGCAAACTTCCTTTGCTTTTGGTGTATTGGCCTGAAACTTTTGTCAATTCCAAGTCTATGGGTTATGATACTTTTGGATATACCTGTCATATCTTCGTGCTTCCATGCGAAGGTTGCTTTTCTGCCCTTCAGGAAGTTCAGGATATCTTTCTCAATATCCTCAGGGATATTATTTTCTATAAGGACTTTTACATCTGGATTCTCAGCATCCAAAAGGGAACCTCTTTAACATCTTTTCTCTAGTTTCTAAAACATCCCTAGCTTGCTTTGTTAATTGCTATACTTGTCTGGTTTTGATGGAGGCTTTCATCGAAGATGTATAACATATTTTGGCCTCTTGTTGATCGCTGTTGATCTTCACCACCCCCCCCAAGGGATCGGCACCATGACACATTGGTGATACGTTGAAGGTACTGCATTCATGTCGTGTATCCAGGGTCTCCCTAAAATAATGTTATAACAAGATAAAGAATCAATGACACAAAATTTTTGTATAGAGTTTACCCCCTCGATGTAGATTGGTAGTTTTATTTTTCCAACCGTGTTTTTAACCTCTCCACTAAATTCTACCAACACTAAGGATTTCGACATGATTTCAGAATCCGGGATCCACATTCTCTTCAAGACTTCATGCTGAATATGTTTACAAAGCTTCCTCCGTCGATCAGTATCCTACGGATGAAGTGGTTTGCAATTTACAGCTTGATCACAAGGCCATCGTGATGAGGATCCTGCACATCATTTCTGTCCTCTTAATCAAAAGAGATCACATTCTTTTCAGTCAAGCTGGAGGTTTTAGTAGGCCGGTCCCCTTTCTCTATCTTTGCTTCTTTGGCATTCCTTTTTGCTGCAGAGTAAGATGTACCACAAATATCATATCCACCAGATATAAAACCTATTACCTTGGCATCCGGCAGGGGAGATGTTGCTCTTCGCGGGATCTTGTCATGATCCTTGGCTTTATTCTTTCATTTGCCTAGAAATTCTTTAAGATGTCCTTTTCTTAAGAGATAGCTTATCTCCTTTCGCAAAGCAATACAATCTTCAGTCACATGGCCAAAGTCCTCATGGAAAGCACACCACTTGGACTTGTCCTTCCATCCTGTGCCCTTTTCAAATTTGCGAGGCCATCTTGCTTTTTCTCCAAGATCCTGCATAGCGAATAGTAAACCTGTTGTGTGAAGAGACAAACAATATTAAGATAATTTAGGATATTCTTCTTCGTCCTCGTCATCTTCCACAACAATAACTCTATGATTGTCAGGTTTGGAATAAGGCTTGGATCTGTAAGGCTTGAAGGGAGCAGACTTTGTTTTTTGGTTGGACTGATTATAACAAGTTGGAGCATCCATTCGTTGCTGAATCTTTTTGTCGCCCTCGAGTCTAATAAATATTAGTGCCCGGTTTATGACTTCATCAAGGTTCCTGCAAGGATTCATGACAAGGTCTTCGTAAAATAGGGAGTCTTTTTCAATCCCAACTTGAATGCCTGGACAGCAGTGGCTACGTCAAGATTTGGGATGTCCAGGGATTCCCGGCCGATGTTGCTGACATAATCCTGAAGGGATTATTCACTGCTCTGAGTTATCCTGTATAAGTCACTTGTTAGTCTTTCAAACGTTCTGCTGCAAGAGAATTGATTGTTAAACAAATTGATTAAGTGAGCAAACGAAGTAATAGAATAAGGTTTAACGTTAAGTAGCCATTTCAAGGCCGATCATGTTAAGGTAGAGCCGAATCCTTTACGTAAGCAGGATTCCTTTAGGTCCAAGGGAATGGGGTTTACCTCCATCCTTTCCCTATGCTGCGCGACGTGCTCCTCAGGATCTGTAGTTCCATCGTACAACTTCATGTTAAGAGTCAAGAAGCGCTTGGGCATCTCAGCATCACATGTCAATGGAGCAAATCTGGAGATCCTGTGACTGGTAGAGGATATCTTCGGTATAGGTTGGACTACACCTGGTACACTAGAGATCATCTCTCTTAACTTCTTCAGCTCCATGGCCGTTGACAGAGTGATTCCTGTATCCCGCACAGATTCCTTTGTGTTTGAAAATTGAATAAAAGTGTTACCGATATCAGGATTTCGGAATGATGATCCTGGAGTAACTCCAAGATCCTGATTTGTCGTAACTATAATAGGCGGGGTAGGGCCATCTACAGTGATTCCTGTATGCGTGGGGAGAAAATCTCCCATATGGACTCCTGAGGATCCCGAATAATTAAAATCCAAGACTGTTAGGACATAGATTTGCAATGACAAAAGCTTGTAATAGTTAGATTTTATGTCTTTGTGTTTTTGATATGTAATTGTATAAAGTTGCTAAGTGTTTTTACAAGTGTGCCTAGAGGCGAACTTGTTAAGTTCGCCTGGTCTATCAGAGGCGAACTTAATAAGTTCTCTTAGGTCTAACTGAGGCGAACTTGTTAAGTTCGCTTAGTCTGTTTCAGGCGAACTTAATAAGTTCGCTTACAGCAGGTTAGTTTCTATATATATGTGTTTACAGAGTCATTAGATAGAATATAGAACAGAGAGAACGATTTGTCTGACTGAGTCTGTAAACCATTGTGAATCTGAATATATTTGAGAAGTTTATTTACGCGTGTTGTTTGAATTGTCGGTTAGTATAGAAACGTTAACACGAAGGATTCCGCACTTCGTGTTATAGCAACGTCATATCACGAGTTCGATCAGTAGTTGAGTTACCTGGACCTACAAGTGGTATCAGAGCTTATTCTCGTGAATTAAGTACGATTCTCGGTGATTAGTGACGGTTTTTGTGTACAATTCGACAAGAAATTCAACATTTTTGAATTTTCTGCAACAATGGAGTTTTTCAAGTTCTTGAAGATCGTTTCTCTGCTGAATTGGTGTTTTTGGAAGTGTTTTTGACGAAATTAGTCCGATAGAACTGTTCTATTTGATAAAATTCATAATCCTACGGTTCAATTTCCTTAAATTCCATCAATTCGCTGAGAAATCATGAATTTTGAAGTTTTCGGTTCGTGTTTGGGTGAAGATTCTTTTGAATCTGTTACAGCAGTTTAAGCGAACTTGCTGAGTTCCTGTGCAGGCGAACTTAGCAAGCGAACTTATTAAGTTCGCTTCTCACATTTTCAAGCGAACTTAGCTGTTAAGCGAACTTACCAGATTTCCTCCTTAAGCGAACTTGTCTTGTTCGCCTGATATCAAGTTCGCTTAGTACTCACTAAAGCGAACTCATTAAGTTCGCCTGAGGGTAAAACTGCTCAATACTTAGAAATTTTTCAGAAAATTTTTTTAACATGGCAAATATGGTTCAAGTCACAAACATGTTCAATTATGACAATGAGATTGGTACATCTCAAAAACCTCCGAAGTTGCTGAATCTAGCTGATTATTCAAATTGGAAAGATCGGTTTGACCAATTCGTATCCTTTACCGATACTAGTTTGTGGATTCCAATTTTGGAAGGATATACGCATCCTACTTATTCATGGATGGGAAAGGATGATGTTCCGAAACCAGTGTCAGCTTTAACTACTGAAGAGAAGCTGTTATTTGATCGAGAAAAGAAAGCAATGGCTAGCATTTCGATGTCTCTACCAAAGGAAATTTATCACAGTTTTAAACAGTTCAAGTCTTCTCAACAATTGTGGGAAGCATTACAGAAAAGGTGTGAAGGGAGTTTAGATGTGAAGAAAAGTAGAAAAGAATTACTAAGAAGCAGTTCCTAGTTTTTAAACATTTTCAAAATGAGTCTTTGGATGATCTTGCTACAAGATTCTATCATCTTCTTAGTGAACTGGCTAGTGCATCTGTGGTATATGAGACTGAGGAAATCAATGATAAATTCTTGGAGGCTTTACCATCAAAGTTTGATGTGTATACGGTTTTGATCAAAGAAAATGTTAAGTACAAAACCATGTCTCTTGAAGAAGTCCTAGGGAAGATTCAGTCACATGACATGAATATGAAGAAGAAAGAGACTAATATGGAGCATATCCAGGATCCCTCGATGTATTTTGCCAAATCTGTTGGTAAATCTGGTACTGGAGTGGCATTCTTTTCTGGTGATGCTCAAGAGTCTTCAAATGATCAGTGTTCTGGAGTTCCAATTTATTCTGGTCATACAAGCCATTCTGGATTTTCTGCTACTACTGCTTCAACATCATCTGGATCTCATGTGAATCATAAAGTTGCTGATGATTATCTTGCTATGTTTTCTTCATTCATGGCATCATATGAAAATTTCATTGGAGGAAAAATACATGATCCTGAGGTAATAGAAGAAGATTTCAGACAGATTGACCCTGTTGATCTGGAAGAAATGAATATCCAATGGAATATGGCCATGTTAATGCGACAAGCTAAAGATTTCTTGAAGAGAACTGGCAGAAAATATATTGGTTCAAATAGTCGATCACGTATGGGTTTTGATAAGAGCAAAGTTAGGTGTTACAATTGCCAAGAGTATGGTCACTTTGCTAAGGAGTGTGTGAAGCCAAAGGTAGAATTTGATTCTCAAAAGAAGCAGTCTAATTTTCAGCATAATAGGAATCAATCACATGGTTCATCTGGTAATCAAAATCATGGTCCTTCTGGTAATACAAATCATGTATCTGCATCATCAGCTCTGGTTGCTCAAAACGATGAAAACTATGATTGGGGCATTCATTTGTAAGATTTGGTGGGCGCTGTGAGTCAGGCTTTTGTTGCAGAAATTCATTCAGAAAAATCAGAAGAGTCTACTGATGATGAAAGTTTTAGTGATGATTCATGTGATGGTGATAGTGTTCCAAGTGTTGATGATGAGGAAGAAAGATAACAAAGTATTGATTCTGATGCTGTGACAGGGGTTGCTGGGGAAGAAATTGTTCTTACAGAAAATGCTTCAGTTGGTGAAGATTCAGAGAATATTCCAATTTCCAAAGTATTCATGGCAGACATGTCTGATCCGACTAAGGTAAAAGACTCCGTTTGTCATATATACTGTTCTAATTGCATTTCTGTTAAAGATAAACTGTAAAAAGTCATGGATGATAACACAAATTTGATTTGTGACATGAAATCAATGGATTCAGTTAATCAGAAACTGAAAGATAATGATAAGTTGTGCATTGATAGAATTGAGTCTTTGAAAAGAGACTTAAATTCTTTTGGGTTAAAATACAAAGAGCAGGGTTATCATCTAGATATGGCTTATGCTGAAATAGAAAAACGAAATGAAGTTGTTGCCCAAAAGAACAAGGAGATTTCTGAAAAAGAATCTGAGGTGATAAAGTTACATAGAAAGCTGGAACAGTTTGAGAATTCATCTGTAGTTTTGGATTATTTTAATGCTAATGCTGATCCCACAAAAATGGTTGCTGGTATTGGGTTTGTTCCTCCTCCGTTTAATGCAAATTATGTGGTTGAGCCTGAAATCATTAATGAAGAGGAAATTGATCTCAAGACAGTATTAAAGGTGAATCATGTGATGGGTGAAGACATGGTGTATGATTCTGATACAGAGGATGAAGTGTTTGATGATTCAAAGGTTGAAGGCATTCCGAGAGAAGTGAAAATTGAGGAACCAAAGGTTGTGAAGAATGTTACTTGGGATAGATGCATCTTGACAGAACCTGAAGAGGTGAAAGTGGTTCTAACTAAACTTTCTCCAATCTTACAGTCAAGTGGGTTTGTTGCGGCTGGTTTTCAAAAGGTGAATTCTTCAAAGGTGCCAAAACTGACTTATGTTCCTAAGAAGCCGATAAATTGTTCTGGGCATTCATCCGAAGCTTTTTCTTCTGATGGTTCTTCTAATTCAAAGAAAACATCAAAGAAAACATCTTATTTCAGTAGTTATCAAGAAAGAAGAGTGTGCTTTCATTGTAATGAGACTGGTCATATTTTGATTAATTGTCCATACAAGAACAAGGGTAAAATGAAGACTGTTCCTTCACAACCGAAAGTGGTGAAGATTCTTAAAAGAAACGATGAGGGAAAGTCGTCTTCTAGTTTGGAGAAAAATATGACTGGTCATTCTTTTGTTAAATCCCCTGGATTTAAACAACATAATACATTGAATATTAAATCCTTTGTTTGCAAAGAGAAACTTGAGATTCCAAAAGTTGGAATTTCAAAAGATTTTGTTCAGGAGGTTAAATTGTCTAGACCTCAAAGAAGAAGAAGAAACAGAAAATTAAAGAAAATTTTGGAAACATCTGAATCTGACAATAATATATCACATAATGTTTTTCAAAATAATAAAAATGGTTCTTCTTTGAAAAGGTCTAATTGTCAAACATCTGTTCCAAAAGTGAATGATAAAATTGATTGTAAATTACAAGAAGTTGTTTATTTTGATTAATCCGGACGACCCAAGACCACGATGGCTTGGGTTCCACTTTCTAACTGATTCTCGTTGTTTATGTAGGGACAACAAAGGAGGACTATCAACAATACATGGTATGTGGATAGTGGTTGCTCTCGACATATGACAGGGAATGTTAGATTGCTTGAGGATGTGATTAAAATTGATGGTGGTTATGTCGCTTTTGCTGGTAATAAAGGCGGGTACATAACAGGCCAGGGAGCGTTAAAGAATGACAAAGTAAAATTTGAAAAGGTGAATTATGTTGAGCAGCTGGAACACAATCTTTTAAGAGTACCACAAGTCTGTGACAAGAAGTTTTCGTTCCATTTCAACGATCATGAATGCTATATTCTAAAACCGGGTTTTGTGATTCCTGATGAATGGATTCCCATGAAGGCACCAAGGAGAAATGACACGTATGTCCTTGACATGAGTGTCGCCACTACAACGGATTCAATTCCAACATGTTTACTCTCCAAGGCGTCGGAATCTGATTCAATATTGTGGCACAGGAAACTAGCTCACATAAACTACAGGAAGATGAACTACATTGTTAGGAATGATTTTGTGCTTGGTATTCCAAAAATGAAATTCTCAGTTCCTGATGATTGTATACCGTGCTAGAAGGGGAAGCAAAGAAAGAAATCTCACAAATCGAAGACGACGAATTCTATTGTAACTCCTTTGGAGTTGCTGCATATGGATTTGTTAGGTCCTATCAGTATTAGGAGCATTGGTGGGAAATCATATTGTTTGGTCGTAACTGATGATTACTCCAGATTTTCATGGATTAGGTTTCTTTCTTCTAAAGCTGAAACCACTGAGTTGGTACAATACGTAATCCTGGGTTTGGAAAATTTATTCAATCTGAAAGTCAGAAGAATCAGGAGTGACAATGGCAGCGAATTTAAGAATAGCAAAATGGGCTTATTCTGTCTACAAAAAGGAATTCATCATGAATTCAGTGCGCTATATGTTCCTCAACAAAACGGTGTCGCTGAACGAAAGAACAGGATGTTGGTCGAAACAGCTCGCACGATGCTTGCAGATTCTAAGATTCCAGTCACCTTTTGGGCTGAAGCTGTGAATACTGCGTGTCATGTTTTGAACAGGGTCTTGACCGTAAAGCGACATAACAAGACTTGCTATGAATTGCTAAATAATCGAAAGCCGAATCTGGAATACTTATTACCTTTTGGTAATCCATGTACCCTACTGAAGGTTAGAGATGTCCCAACAAAATTTAGTGCGAAGGCTATTGAAGGGATTTTTGTAGGGTATGTGGCTAATTCGACAACCAAGAGGGTTTATAACAAAGAGACACGCCAAGTTGAAGAATGGTTCCGTATTGACTGTTCAAATCGATCTTTACCACAAATGGCGATTGGTCCGAATTGGGCATTTGATTATGAAAACTTATTCAAGTCTTTTCATTTACCTTCTGACATTTCTGATGAAGATGCTGCTGTTCTCTATGATTCTTGTCAAGATGCTCAGCACAATGGATTTCTACCAACAGCAGTTCCCAACTCTTCGATTCCATCTACTTCTGCTCCATATCCAAATGTTGCTTCTTGTTCAGGTCCACAAGATTCAGAGAGTGAGGAGGATAATGCTATTTTTCAAGATTCTTCTCCGGATCCGTTGTTGAGTGATGATCCATTACCTTCGACACAGGCTCAGGGGGAGATTCCAACAAATTTAGACTCGGAAATTCCAATTCCTCAAGATTATTCTTATCAATCTGTCTCTACTCAAGTTGATGTGTTTCCGGTTCCAGAGGTCACATCCATCAAGGAACACAAAGATCATCCAGTGACAAATATAATTGGAAATTTATAGGATGGAGTGAAAACTCGTTCTCTTGTTGACAATACTTGTTTGTATACTTGCATTAAAGATTCTGGTGTTCTTGATGATTGCTCACATTCTTGCTTTATTTCGCAGGTTGAACCCAAGAATGTAGAGATGGCTTTAAATGACAATAACTGGATAGAGGCTATGCAGGAAGAACTTGCTCAATTTGACAAACTTAAGGTTTGGAATCTGGTTGATCTTCCAAAAGGTGTGTATCCGATAGGAACAAAATGGGTGTTTAAATGTAAGAAAGACGATCGAGGTGTCGTGGTACGCAATAAGGCAAGATTAGTTGTCCAGGGCTTCAATCAACAAGAAGGAATTGATTACACCGAAGTTTATGCGCCGGTTGCGCGGCTTGAAGCTTTAAGGCTATTTCTAGCTTTTGCTTCTTTTAAAGGTTTTAAGGTGTTTCAATTAGACGTCAAGAGTGCATTTTTATATGGAAAGGTCAAAGAGGAAGTCTATGTGTGTCAGCCGCCGGGGTTTGAAGATCCACTGAATCCGAACATGGTTTTCAAGCTTGATAAGGCCCTCTATGGTCTTCATCAGGCTCCTCGTGCGTGGTATGAAACATTATCCACACATCTTTTGGCAAATGACTTTGTTCGTGGAAAGATAGACTCGACCTTATTCATAAAGAAATCAGGGGGAGATTACCTACTGGTACAGATTTATGTGGATGATATTATTTTTGGCTCGACAAATGAAGGGTTGTGCAAAGACTTTGAGGGTGTTATGAAGTCGAAATTTGAAATGTCTGCTATGGGAGAGTTATCGTTTTTCTTATGTTTACAAGTAAATCAAAAGGAAGATGGTTTCTTTATTCATCAGTCCAAGTATGTCAAAGACATCTTGAGGCGGTTCAAGATGGAGGACTGTACCTCATACGATACTCCAATTCCGGTCAATCATAAGTTAAATTCTGACCCGGAAGGAAAAAATGTGGATTGTCGACTTTACAGAGCTATGATTGGATCCCTCATGTGCTTAAACCGCTTCAAGGCCAGATATAATGTTCGCCGTGTGTATCTGTTCCAGATTTCAGGCAAAGCCAAAAGAATCTCACTTAATTGCTGTGAAAAGAATCTTTCGGTATTTAAAAGGAAAACAACGTTTAGGGCTATGGTATCCTCATGGTTCTAACTTTGATTTCAATGCTTATACTGATTCTCATTTTGGTGGTTGTTGTCTGGACAGGAAATCTACAATAGGTGGTTGCCAGTTCTTAGGAAATCGACTTGTATCTTGGCAATGCAAAAAGAAAACCACAGTCTCGATTTCAACATGCGAAGCAGAATACATTGCTGCTGCAAGTTGCTGTTCACAAATCCTGTGGATACAACAACAATTGAGAGATTACGGTTTGAATTTCATAGAAACCCCCATGTTTATTGATAACAATGCTACTATGTCCATAATGAATAATCTTGTTAAACATAGTAAAACTAAGCACATCGAAATTCGATATCATTTTATACGTGATTGTGCAGAGAAAAGGTTGATTGAGCTGGTCAAGGTACACACTGAAGATAATTTTGCTGATTTGTTTACTAAGGCATTTGATCGTACCAGGTTTGAATTCCTGATAAAAATGATTGGAATGATCAATCCTGAATAAAAGATTTTCAAAATCAGAATTTCATGGAAAATTTTTCTTTTAAGTTCTTTTATTGCTTTATTACATTTCTGCATTTACATTTTCAGTCAAAAAGTTTTAAATTATAAAAAGTCAAAACAAATTGAAAAATATAAAATTTGATATCATTTGAGGTTTTGAGAAGAAATGATAGTACATCAGTGATTAGTTCATTTCACACGACCTTAATAGACCTTGATACATGAATGATTAAAATAAGTTGATCTGAACTAAATTTCAAAGTCTGCATAAATAAGAAATGATAGTGTTGTGAATGCTCTATTCTTGATAATTTGTTTTATAATTTGTGTATAAAATTTGAAACTTGAATTGTCAATAGGCTAAAAGCGTTTTGAAATTAATAGTAGTGTGAAAATTAAATATAATATGATTTAAATCCATTATATGACTGGGTGTGTGTGTTAAAAGATCACTATCAGATAAAGAATATTAGCTTTTAATAAGGATTTTCCTATGAGATCAGTTTCGGGTTATGTCCTTTGCACTATTCATTCGATTTACTTCAGTGCCCATGTCTCGAAAAGCATGCAATTTGAAGTATAATCAAGATATGTACTTGACAACATCTGTCAAACATATACTAGCCCTTGGATCATATTGATAAATCATCTTTACTGATTCCATTGAATTCATAATCCAGATAACAGTTGGATCCACGTACCTGAATCTTATGATTCCACATATATAAGCCAAAAAATTGAATCATTCGATTCTGAATCTCATTGATTCCTTTACAATCCAATTTGGATTTTGCTATTCATGTGCTAAGTGATGTCTCCTCATTCTGAATATTTGGATAATCTTTAGTAAAATCTTATATATGTCTTGAAGGTAGTGCATTTATTTTCTATTTGGCATATATGTGGGGTACACGATGTTTATCATCTAAATGGTACTAAATCACATTAATTTGGAGAATAAACACTTATAGTTTCAAATAATATAATATTGACAATTTTAAGAATTCAGGCTTTATATTTCAAATTCGGTATAAATAAAGAGCATTTTATAACCTGATCTTATTTACTTTGAAATTTATCGCGTATCATTTCAAATTTTATTCAAATTGAATGAGTTTCAAAATGAAAAAGATGCAAAATGCACAAAATTGAGTTGAATGGTCTCTTACTATATATTACCCTTTGTTATTGATAATATGTGTGATGAATTAATTGAATACTGATATGATCTTTTTGCTCATGATGTTCAAACAAAAAATTTGTGATTTCAGTTTATTAAGATAAAAACCAAAAATATGTGATTTCAGTTTATTCAGATAAAAACAAAAAATATGTGATTTCAGTTTGTACAGAGAAAAACCAAAAATATGTGTTTATTTTTGTATAGATAAAGCTCAAAAAGATTTTAATTTTTATTTTCCGTGAAAATTCTAATCTTTTATTAAAATTGTTCGGGATTGGATCAAATATGTGTTGCTGATGGAAGCTAAAGATTTGACAGGTTGAAGTTGGTAAAATTTGTGTTCAAGGCAAAAAGGTTGAAAAATAATTAAGTTCGCCTGTGTACAGTGAAGCAAACTTAATAAGTTCGCTTATATCAATAAAGCGAACTTAATCTACAGTCTGGGGTGAAGCGAACTTAAGGGTGAAGCGAACTTATCTTGTTCGCCGAAGGCTTGTTAAGCGAACTTAACAAGTTTGCTTAATCAAGCGAACTTAATCTGAATAAGGGTTGCATCAGGCGAACTTGTCATTTTCATCGTCTTCCTCAGACCTTAAGCGAACTTGCCCAAAATTCTCAAAACTTTGAATCTGTGTTGTGAGTGTTATTTTCTGGTTGAATCTTGATCAAAATCGAATTGCGAATCTAACAAAGATATTTTCATCGATTTTCATCCGGTCAATTGTGTGTATTTGGGGTTTTTTAACCTCGGTTTTTCGTCGACTGTTTCAAGGACGATTTTGACCGAAATATAAAATTAATCATCATTTTTGGTTATAATGTGATATTCGATTGATTGTATATGCTTATTTCACGATTTCTATCGATTTGCCGAAGTTTGGAAAATCTGTGTTTGAATTTGAAACGTCTCAGGTTCAGGCGAACTTGTTCCAAGCGAACTTGTTCGAAGCGAACTTGTCAGGCGAACTTAATAAGTTCGCCTCTTGCACTACTAAGCGAACTTATTAAGTTCACCTAGGGGTCAGAAGTGAAAAGGACTTGTGATTTTTTTTTGTTTGAATTTTTTTTTGTTTTTGTTTGAATTTTTTTTTGTTTTGTTTGTGTGTATTATTAAATGTGTGTTTCATATATGTGTAAGTATACTAATGTTTGTTGTGTTGTCCGATATTTTCACAGATGGCTCGTCGTGTCGAATATAAGCATAATCAAGTGGAGTTGTTAGATCCTAATATGCCAGAGGCAGTTCATTTTCAAGGCATCATAAATTTTCTGAATCGATCAAGAGTGCATGTTGCCTTATCTGCGGATCCCTATATTAGCTTGGTGTATATACAACAATTCTGGGATACGGTACATCAAGATATCGACGTGGAACCGCATGTACTTCGTGCAACAGTAAACAATATCGAGATTGCAATTTCTGAAGAGACGATACGTGCTGCTCTTGATTTGGGTGGAAATGCTGAAGATCCAATATCTTATCCTAACACTCTTATTATGGGTTGTTTTCAAAGGATGGGTTATCGTTGACGACAAAATGATACACAAGCTCGGAAATGTGGATTAGTAGGTGAATGGAGGTATTTTATGCATGTGATTATTCAATGCATCTCTCCGCGAAAAGCTGGTACCGATGGATTGAAGATGGCTCTTCAAACAGTAATGGTGGCCTTAACATTGAATAAAAGATTCAATTTTCCTCTTTATTTTTATCGGGAGATGGTAATGCAGATCAATCCAGCTGAAGGTCAAGGTTTCTCGATGTATCCTCGATTTATTCAAATGATACTCAATTATCTTATTCCGGATCTTCCACAACATGCTATAAGATTGCCTTTGACTCCGATGTCAAAACATATCTTTACCGATTGTACAAAGGTGAAACAGCAGAATGCTGCTTTGATTCCAGTCAATACTCCACTGTTTGGGCACTTAATCAATGCTGATTATGTTGCACCACCTAATGACAACTGGTTTCATCCTAATGAACTTGCCCAAGTTCAAGACATTAATGTTCAACCACAACAACAACAGCAACAACCACAACAACCTGCACAACAACAACAGATACCAGTTCCACAAATACAAGTTCCTGTACAACCTCAAATTCCTATTCCTGAACAAGTTCCTATTCCACAAGCTGCAGTTGATATTCCTATTCAGGAACCAGTTCAAGAAGAGGTCGTTCATGACCCTAATCAAGATCTAGGAATGAACAAGGATGATTTTGTTGATGATGCTGTGAACTCGCCCATTAATGAACAAGAAGGGAATGTGGTGACAGAAGCTGAGTCTAGTTCCAGTTCAAGTGATACAATATCATCTGATGATGACATCACTGATTCTGATGAATCTAGGGATTTTTCCCCAGGTCATTATGAACGGTTGGCTGCTATTCCACTGGCTAATGCTGGAAAACTCATTAAATCTCAAGCCAGACGACCACAACGCAAGTCCGTTCGGGATCCTCCTGCCGGATCAGTACTTGGAAAAAGATCTTTGGTCGACGAGAGTTCTGACACTGACAGTGACTTTAATCCAGATCCTACACGTCAAAAGTTAATGTCTGCGTCGATTGCTGCTGCAAAATCTCCTCAAGGAGTTGAGGATGCAAATTTTGTTGCTTCTCTGATAATTACTCCTCCACGATCTAAGGATCCATCTCCAGTTCATACTCCTGTTCCTCCAGTCATTTCTACTACTTCAAGTCCTTCTATTCCACAATCAACAGCTGGTCCGTCAAAGCCTTCTGATTCTGACAGGATTACTTTCCTTGAATCTCAAGTGCTTTCTCTACAAACACAAGTAAACTCTCTTGTGTCTATTGATTCACAACGGCAGCTGGTGATTCAGACTCAAGCTCAATAGATTGCTGATATGCAAGCATTAGTGTCCAAACTCGTTCAGCGTCTTGACGCTCAGCGGGAGTTGAGGATACCTGATACTTGTCACACAGAGTCAATTCAAAGACGTGATGATGAAGACAATGATCCTGCTGGAAATATTGAGGGTGATCGTCAATACACTGACGCTAATCCTATATCTAGAGTTCAGGGGGAGTCGACATCATAATATCTTGAAGGAAACAAAGACAAAGATACTTCTGGTACTAATGACGAAGAAATTCTGTTATTAGAATTCTTTCAAGATTCAGAAGAAGAGGAAGCTGAAATGATTGAATGTCTTGATGACATTGATGATTTATTCAATGACATGGAAGATGATATGTCAGATAATAAGATAGAAGAAGGAGAAATAGTAGAGATTGAAATAGAGAAAGATAAAAACAGTGTTACCTATGAAGGTTGTGACGGTCTTAAGGTGCCGTATAATTTCATCCAAGAGGATGTTGTTCCTGAGTTCTCTTATGACGGAATAACTGACTCTATGGACTCTATTGAAGACGTCACACTGCCTGATGATACAGCCGAGTCAAAGATGGATACAGATGATGAGAATCTTCAATTCAATAAGGGTGTTGAAACTGAAACTACTCACACTGAGTCTCCGAAGATTAATGAAGAACCTGTGATGTACAGAGATACAGGGATGACACGTGAACAGTGGAGAGAAGTTGTAAACAGTTGGATGAAGGTGCTACCCAAGTCTCCAGCACAACCTGCTCAGAAAGAGAAATATGTGAATAAAGAGCAGTGTGTAGGAAGGATCATAAGTTGGTTCTATGATGGTGAATCAAAAATATTTGCAATCAAACGATCTGATGGTGTTCAATACTTAAAGGCAATGATCAAATATTTCAATACCGTGCCGAGGTGTGAAATAAATGGTTTAGCTTCAAAGCCACTCATAAATAGATCGAAGAATGGTTTGGCTGATGTGATAGCAAATCTGATAAAGAAAGAAGGAAGTTCGGGTAAGTATGAACGGCTGAAACCACAGAAGGGAAAGAGAGTGAAGAAAACAGATCCTAAGACTGGGAAAGTAACCTGGAGATACAAGTATAGACCAGTGCGTGTTATTCACAAGATACCATTAAAGAATATTCCTCAAGACTTTCTTGGGAATATGAAATGGTGGTATGTTGATGTTAATACTGGTGAAGCAAGGGTTGAAGATAAAGATAATAAGGTCATTGTGTGTTTCTATGACGCAATGAATCTTATTAATTTTTCAAAGAAAGATCAGAGGACGCTGCGAAAGAATGAGATCATGTATACTGATGAATGGAGAGAACAAGGTCTACAATATAAAAGAGTTTTGGAGATATGCAGAAGATATGGAGTGCATGCTGGCAGCAGACTACCGGATAACTGGAAGAGTTCAAGATAAAGACTGAAGACAGAAGATCAAGCTATTGTCAAGGGGGAGTCTGTTAGGACATAGATTTGTAATGACAAAAGCTTGTAATATTTAGATTTTATGTCTTTGTGTTTTTGATATGTAATTGTATAAAGTTGCTAAGTGTTTTTACAAGTGTGCCTAGAGGCGAACTTGTTAAGTTCGCCTGGTCTATCAGAGGCGAACTTAATAAGTTCGCTTAGGTCTAACTGAGGCTAACTTGTTAAGTTCGCTTAGTCTGTTTCAGGCGAACTTAATAAGTTCGCTTACAGCAGGTTAGTTTCTATATATATGTGTTTACAGAGTCATTAGATAGAATATAGAATAGAGAAAACAGAGAGAACGATTTGTCTGACTGAGTCTGTAAACCATTGAGAATCTGAATATATTTGAGAAGTTTATTTACACGTGTTGTTTGAATTGTCGGTTAGTATACAAACGTTAACACGAAGGATTCCGCACTTCGTGTTATAGCAACGTCATATCACGAGTTCGATCAGTAGTTGAGTTACCTGGACCTACAAAGACCCTTGACTTTAACGGGGTCGTCACTTCCAGTTGTTTTTTTTATTCTTTGACCTTTTCAAACTCTCTGAATAGCATCAGGATAGTCTTTTTCTGTTGTTCCATCTGTTGCTTCACTTCTGGGAACAGATTAAGGATATCATCATTTGAAACTAGCACCGGTCCTCCATCGGGTATTTCGGATCCCAAAAAACCTGCAGAAGTAGTCTTCTTCGGCTGATTGACATTCTTTTGGAATGGAGGAGGAGGAAGAGGGTTATTCAACCCAGAGCTTGAAGACGGAGTAGAAACATAAACGTTTTTGTATTGGGATGACATTTTCGAAATCAGCTTTGAAAGACAATGATTGAAAGCAAACTTTAGTAAAGATTTGAAGATAAAAAGCACCACTTGCCCCACGGTGGGCGTCAAATTGTTTTGGGTAAAAATTATTGAGTCTAATTTTGTAACCAAACTTAGTAAGTGAGGTAGTGTGCTTGTAAAATCAATGAAAAACAATATAAGAATGTAAAACTTGACACGGTTGTTTATGAGGAAAGCCCTTGATATTTAAGGAGTTCCGGCATAAAACCTCGGGAGGTGAGAATCGACACCTGCGTCATTTCTTGAATAAATGATAAAAAGATTACAAGTGTTGAGCAGTAGATCATCGATATCTAAGTGTTACAGAATTTGTTTGCGAGTAGTCGATGTTGCTAAGTGTGATTGTGTGTGTTTTCTAATCGATATTACTGCTATATTTATACATGGATAAGCTTAAACAACTATCCGAAAATCTTAGATCTCAGCTAATTCTTCCCTTGTGAGCGTTGTAGAAGCTTTCTACCTCATTCCACACGTTTCATTGACTAGATGACCGGGTCTTCAGGGATAAGTGGTTACACACGTTTTACCTACAAGCTATAATAGTAATAGAGGACAAGTAACCGTTAGTAGCATTAATATTCAGGATACCGAAATTACAAGGATATTGTATTCCGGATTTCGCTAGATCGGGATCCTGCATGAAAATCAACCCTGAACAGTAGGCAAGTAGTATCCTGTCCTCAGAATTTTTGAGAATAATGCTCTGCCCCCAGTGTGATTACCACAGTCACCATCATGTATGTCTTTCAGGACTTCATGTGCTTCAGGATCCTCCAAGCATCTTAAGTATGGACCTGCAATAGACTTTCTATACAAGACATTGTGTAACTTTATAAAACGAGACACCTTCATCCGGAAAGCTCTGTGATTCTGTTCGTCACTCGGGATCTCACCATCCTGCAAATATTTTTTAATAGGTAGGATCCATGATCCTTGATTAGGTTAAGGCTCTCGAGTCTCTCCTTCTTCTGTATCTGAGACTTCATCTATCTTCTCAATTGCTGGACTCAATACATGTATGACAGGTATTTTGATACCTTCTGGTATTTTGAGAGCCGAAGCAAGGTTTGATAAGGCATCAGCCTCAACATTTTCTTTTCTAGGTACCTGGTAATGTTAAAAATTTCAAATTCTACACATAATTTCTTAACTACTATTAGATATTTGGCTAATTTCTCGGCTTTCACTGCATATGAACAATTGAAATGGTTAGCAAACAACAATGAATCTACATATACCTGGAGATACCTGATTTTCATATCCCTGGCTAGTTGCAATCCTGCTATCAGCGCCTCATATGCTGCTTCATTATTCGTTGCCTGGAACTTACAACTTATGGATTGGTGTTTTATGTTCCCTTGTGGCGATTTCAGTATGATGCCTAGACCTGTTCCTCTTACATTTGATGCACCGTCAGTAAACAATGTCCAGTTATCCTTGTATTCTTCTAATTGTTGAAATTCAAGGTCTGCTTCGTGTTGGATGTCAATACTGAAATCAGCCACAAAGTCCGCAAGTGCATGCGACTTTATAGTTGTTCTAGGTTCATATACAAGGTCATAAGCGCTGACCTTGACTGACCACTTATCCATTCTTCCTAACATCTCTGGCTTTCTCAAGACACACTTAATAGGATAATTAGTCTTAACTTGAATAGCATAAGTTTCAAAATAATGTATGAGTTTAGTGGATGCCATTATTAAAGCTAAAATTAATTTTTCTAAATGAGAGTACCTGGTTTCTGCCGCGAGTAGGCTTTAACTACATAATATACAGGATGTTGTTGCCCTTCATGATCCTGGAATAGGACAGCACTTACAGAGTTTCTAGATACCGCCAAGTACAGGGATAATGGTTCACCGTCTTCTTGTTTCATCAGTAGAAGAGCTGTTGACAAGTACTCCTTTAATGATTGGAGTGCTTGCTTATGCTTCTCTTACCATTCAAATCTCTTGTTCTTATTTAGGATGTCGTAGAACTCTTTGCTAATCTGCCGGTTAGTTTTCGGACATCCTTAGTGTTTGCTGGGGATTTCAGATTGATGACAACCTTGATTTGCTTTGGACTGGCCTCTATTCCTCTTTTGGTTACCAGGTAGCCCAAGAACTTTCCTGCCCCCCACACTGAAGTGGCATTTGGAAGGATTCAACTTCATGTTTGTAGAACCAAAGACTGATTGCTACAAAATTGTTCCAAGTACAACTGCTGCGGACAACACAAGATTGCTGCTGACAAAAAAAGCTGCTGATACTTTGTCTGCTGCTGAAGACCAAAGTAGCTGCGGATAGGCTTATCGGCAGCATTCAACACATGTTGCTGCTGATAGGCATATCCTCAGCAGCTGCAGATAGATCAATCTTGCTGCTGGTCCTCATCTCTACTGCTGATAGCTTTATTCTCTGAAGACCAAACGTTGCAGCTGACTATCCATGCGAAGCGCCTCTGACTCCTTTCTGCAAAAGCAACTGCCACACTCCAAGCAGAAGGAACCTCACTGGTGCAACCAATAAAGGACAATGACGCTCTTCTCCAAGCATGCAAACAATGATGCCTAAGAAGACGTTTCTGTAAAGTTAACTAGATTAACCTTTACGTGTAATTTAGATTAATAAACAAGATCAACGGCTTGTGTTAGATCTGATCCTTAGAATCGAGGGTCTGTCTTGATTCTAAGTTACTATATATATCTTGTAAACACTTCAAACACAGTGTGCCTTCATAGTGCTTTTTGTGCTTCTTCACTGAGTTTTTCATTTGTAATCGTTTATTCATAAAGCTTAATACAACAGTGTTCTTATCAGTATTCTTTCTGTTTACTCGATTGTAATTATGCAGTTGATATTGTTTCCGCCAATCTCAACTAAGAACAGAACCATCTTGTAATCTTACGATCCTACAAGTGGTATCAGAGCTTTGGATCAGATTAAACAAACTAACACTTGTTTAATCACTTCTGGTTCTATTCTAAACTCTCTCTCCTTCAAAAAGTCACCAAGAACAAAAATGGCACAAAGCAACGGGCTTGAAGACATCCTGAAGCAGCAGTATGAAAACTTCGTCTGGAAGGAAGGTGAGTCTCTAACTGTTTCATACAACAGATTTACCTATCTTGTAGGGGAGCTGCAGTGCTCAAAGGTGAAGCTAGAGAGTGAAGATATTCTCAAAAAGTTCATCAGGTCTTTACCTAGCTGCTGGACACTCTACACGGTGTCCATTAGAAGAACTGAGAATCTGAAGACTCTCCAAATGACTGAGCTCTTCGGTATGCTAAAAACCTATGAGCTAGAGATGATTCAGGCAAAAGAAAGAAGCTCAAGCTATCAAACAGCCTCAACATCCACCACCACCTCCTCTGCCTCCATTTTGAGCACTCGGGTCCTAGTTCAATTGAAACTGCAGCCTGTGCAACTGTTGGAACTTCTGAGTTCGACTGGAGCGTTCAATATGAAGAACTGCCCGTCAAAAATCAAGCTCTAATGGCAGACACTACAGAGATACCACCTCAGGTATTTGAACATCTTTGCTCTCAAGCCTGTATTGATAAATTTTTGGGTTATAGAAAGAACAACCAAAACCTCATAGATCAAAATGAAGAGTTTCATCAGATGAAATCTGAGTTCAAAAAGGTTGAAAATACTTATAAAGAAAAGGTTGACTGCCTTAAGAAAGAGATTTCATCGCTAAAACACGAACAAACTAATCTTGAAACTCAGATTGATGATCTACTGGTCAAACTAAAAGCTACCAGAGCTGAACTGGCAGAACAGAAAGTTCATGTTGAAAAATATGAATTTTCCTCCAAAAAGTTACAAAGACTTTTAGATATTCAAGTCCATGAGAAGGTAAAGACTGGACTTGGGTATAACAATGATCAGTACAAATCTGTTCCTCCTCCTGCTGACTATATTGCCATATACGAACCAAGCTTCAATGTTGAAAATCTTGACACTACAAACCAAAACCTTGATCCTTCAATGGATGAACCTTTCATCGAAGACTGCACTACGTCATCGAAATCTGAGTCAACTCACTCAGACCATGATGAAACCAGTGTAGTCCCATCTGAAGCTGTTCTAAATAGAGTTGCAGTTCCTGCTGTTCTTCCAGCTTTTCCAGCCCCTACACCTTTCAAACAAATCAAAATTAGCTATCCTCCAGAAGGAAGGAAGCTAAATACTGAAAAGGGCCAGTACTCAACTTCAGTCCAACCAAGGAAGGTGTTCGACATATGTCATGCGCCTGGAGAGAGGGTTCCATATGTTCAAAAGACATTGGAAGAAGCTACATTTGAGCACAACAAAGCTCACCCTTCGAACTTCAAAGACCTTTTCAAAAGAAAGGATTATGTGTATCTTTCAAGGGATAAACTGGCAAAATCATGTTTTGTCTGTGGAAAATATAACCACACTGCCAGCACCTGCTTCTACTACCTACAGCAGCAAAGAAACCTCAAGCAACATGCTTTTGAGAAGACAAAGAAGAACAAACAGGTAAGAAGTTTTGAAGCTAAGACAACTCAATTCAGAAAATCTCTTTCTCCACCAAGGGAGCAGTTGTCAAAACCTCAACAATCTTGCATCATCTGTTGAGAATCAGACCACTTTGCTGCAAACTGTAAGTTTAACCCTTTCAACCAGATTCTTAATCAAGCCCCTCAAAGACAAAGGGTAAAGAAGGATCAACATACATCGGTTGTTAGTCCAGTTAAGCCCAATAAAATGAAGCAGAAGCTTTCAGCAGCAACCAAATCTGCTGCTGATAAGCTAACAAAGTCCGCAGGAAAATCTGCTGCTGATAAGGTAAAGCTATTAGCAGCAAAAGTGTCCACTGCTGATAAGGCAAGATCCAAGGCAAAGCCTTCAACATCAACAAAGTCTGCAGCTGCTCAAGTAAAATCATCAGATACAACGTCTGCTGCTGAAAAGGCAAAGAGAGCTGGAAAACCACCAACTCAACAATGGAAGGCAAAGAAACCACCAAGCATCATCATCAGTTCAATTGAGTGCATCTATCCTTTGATGTAAATATGTCTGTCTTATGTTGTAAATAAAAGTTATAAGTCAGCAGCATTTTTGCCTCTCAGCTGCTGACAAGTTTAAATTTTCATCAGCAAAGGATTTGCCACTGACTGCCTTAAATTATCAGCAGGAACAAGTTTTCTGCGGATAGCTTTAAGGCCATCAGTAGTAACATCCCTGTTGCAGATCATTGCATCTATCAGTAGCAATTAAGTTTGCTGCTGACAGACTTAACCTTCCGCAGCAACCAAAGTTGCTGCGGACAGGCTTATTCATCCACAGCAACCAAGTTTGCTGCTGATGGGTAAACTTAAGTCCAAATTAACATTTAGCCGCTGTAAAAGAAAATAACGTCAGTCTTTACCATGACTGCCTCGGTGTATTACAGCTGTAACAATGAAAAGTAAATAAGGTTGTACTGTACAAGTAAAGTTGCTTTTTCTTCGTCTGCCGTTATATCACAATCTCAAACGTTCCCACAACCTCTTCATATTCAATTTCAAACCTATCTCCCATCACTTTCTCTCCGTCCCCACAGCATTCAAAGCCCTCCATAATTAACCACCATTCAAACACCCTTCTCTCTTCCCTCCAAATCCATAACAATGGCAGGCGCAGACATAAACAACCCCAACGACAAGTTTTCCCCATATCACAACCTCACTGCATACCTAATAAAGGGCAAGAAATCCGAAGGTTTCGATGATATGATCGACTTCCTTTGTCGGTCCAAAATCCACCATGCCTTAACAGTCAACCCAACCATCTATACTTCCCACATGGAAGAGTTTTGGAGCTCAGCCGTGTATTCTACTGACCAGGGCACTCCCCAAACCAGAGGCACAGTAGACGACAAGGAGATGATTATCACTAAAGCAAAGCTCCGCCAACACCTCAAGCTTCAGGATGAAGGGGACGCCATCTCTTACCCAAGAGACGTATACATGAGGACCTTTGTATCCATAGGGTATGCTGGGAATCAAACAGAGTATACGATAGAGAAGGCACTCATGGGTCCCAAATGGAAGTATCTCTGCCAGACTCTTCTCCAATGCATATCCTAGAAGAGGAGTGGCTAGAACCAACTTAGCTCCGGACTTGTGTCGGCAATTCACGGTATGATAACTGGGCCGGGTTTCAATTTTTCCCACCTCATTCTTGAAGGTTTGAGATACAACCTTCAAGAAGGGGTGAAATCACAGTTCTTCATGTACCCAAGATTCTTACAGGAAGTGTTCAACATTGAGCTCCAAGATCTTTCAAAAACTGCAAGAATCTACATAATGCTGGGACATAAGAACAACATTTTTCAAAGCATGAGAACAGTTTCATCAAAGTTCTCAGGGGCCGATGTTCCATTGTTGTCTACAATGTTGAACACGCAAAGTGCCCAGGGTGACAGTTCAGCAAACCCAGCTGATACTGATCCCACACCCTCCACCTCACTTCCACAAACTCAAACTGCTGCTTCACTTGATCGAACCCCTGTGCATTCTACCGAGGATGTACAGGCACATACTTTACTCACCCACAGTTTGATTGCTCAACCGGAACACAGGGCCCCGGTTGCAGCCAAATATACAAGGAAGAGGGGCAAGAGAACTCCTTCTTCTCTTGCCTCCAAGGCCCAAACCCAAGCCAACATCCCTCACTCAGAATCACAACATTCCAGGGAGAATATCATAAGGGAAAGCCACACTGTTAGGGAGACTCCTTCGGAAGTCTCTCTATTAGGATTAGGATCACTTCCCGGGTCCATAGAACAGCCCTTTGAGCCATTCCTATCTTCTTTGGACTTAAGTGTTGAGGAACCTGACCAAAGTGATGTACCTTCTCCAACTACCACTATCAAGGAGGTACTGATTGGTCTTGCTTCCGAAACACCCAACCCAAGTTCTTCACCCTTGAAGGTCCATTCTAAGAGTAATGAAAGAGTGGATGTGGAAGAGGCTGTCACTACTGCTGGTCCATCAAATGACCAGGAGGACAGTGACAACATCTTTAAGACCTCAACCACGGCAACTCATGGTGAGGCTGTTTCCTTGGAAACTCCTCTCACTGAGAGGAATCCCAGGCGCCAAGAAACCACGGGTGATGGGGATGCTGAGGCTCGGCCTACGGCCCCATCTGGGTCCAAGGATTCCATAACTGTGGATGAGGACAGTCTGAAACTAAACAATTTGGAATTAACGGCCAGGGTGGCTATGCTTGAGGATGAAGTGTCCAAACTACGACACCAAGCCTTGATGCATGAAGCCCATCAATGCCCCTCCACGGCTTCTCCCTCTCTTGTCTCAGTGGGCACTCAAACAGATGCCTATTTGTTCACTGATGCAACCAAAATGGGGGAGAAAGTCCCTAATTAGCAAAAGAATTAAGGGAGGAGTGGACTGAAGCTCTGATCTCTCAAGGTGAGGATGCAGACTACCTTGAAAAACTTTCAAACAAAGAGATCTACAGAGCCTTCATGGGTCAGCAGGTGGAATTGGCAAAGAAGAAGAAAGATGAAGAGAAAGAGAAAGCTCGACAAAAGTCAAAGAAAGCCATTGCCCTTAATCAAAGGACCCATGAAGAAAGGAAGTGATGATTAACTTCCTTAAGGTAAGGGGAGAAAGTGGAAAAAAGGTTAGGTCCCATGTCCTTCATGAACCTACAAGCCCTGTATACAAAAGTGAAAAAGGAAGAGGAAGAAAGACTGGGAAAGAGACCAGTCAAGAAACAAAGAACCTCTGCACCAGAAACTACTTCCACTTTCCAAACACCATCCACAAACATCCCCAAGCCTTCCTCTCCTCAACCCAAAAAGTTCAAAACATCCCACCCAGCTCCTTCTCATCAACAGCCACTCCTGAAGAAATCCAAACCCATATCCAAACCTGAAGACTCCAGAGAAATAGTCCAATGGTTTTACAATACCCAAGATCAGTGGTTTGAAGTATTCAGGGGGAGAACTGAACGAAGAAGGTCGATTTACAAGTCTGTTGATGAGGTTCTACAACTTCCAGATTCAGATCTCAAGAGAATCATGGAGATGGGTGAAGAAATCATACCTGCAAATGATGGCGGGAAACATCTTGTGCTGGTGATCAAACATCACTTCAACCCCAGCAAAGATGCAGTATTAGATGTTAGACCTCTAGAATCCTACTATCCATTTGAACGATGGTCCTACAATGCTGAGAAGAATGAGTTCACCATCACAAATATCAAGGGTCACCAGATGAGATGTTCAAGCAAGGCAATCTTCAAAATGCCAAGTAAGGACATCAAGACTCTGTCTGAACTTCCTCTTGGCAACCCCAGCAAGGATCCTCGAGGGTATGAAGTAGCAAGGATAGTCGACCACATGAAAAAGCTTCAGCAACAGAGGGACTAGAAGAATTTTGGTAGCATCAGTCTAGGGGGAGTTTGTAGAACCAAAGACTGATTGCTACAAAATTGTTCCAAGTACAACTGCTGCGGACAACACAAGATTGCTGCTGACCAAAACAGCTGCTGATACTTTGTCTGCTGCTGAAGACCAAAGTAGCTGCGGATAGGCTTATCAGCAGCATTCAACACATGTTGCTGCTGATAGGCATATCCTTAGCAGCTGCGGATAGATCAATCTTGCTGCTGGTCCTTATCTCTACTGCTGATAGCTTTATTCTCTGAAGACCAAACGTTGCAGCTGACTATCCATGCGAAGCGCCTCTGACACCTTTCTGCAAAAGCAACTGCCACACTCCAAGTAGAAGGAACCTCACTGGTGCAACCAATAAAGGACAATGACGCTCTTCTCCAAGCATGCAAACAATGATGCCTAAGAAGACGTTTCAGTAAAGTTAACTAGATTAGCCTTTACGTGTAATTTAGATTAATAAACAAGATCAACGGCTTGTGTTAGATCTGATCCTTAGAATCAAGGGTCTGTCTTGATTCTAAGTTACTATATATATCTTGTAAACACTTCAAACACAGTGTGCCTTCATAGTGCTTTTTGTGCTTCTTCGCTGAGTTTTTCATTTGTAATCGTTTATTCATACAGCTTAATACAACAGTGTTCTTATCAGTATTCTTTCTGTTTACTCGATTGTAATTGTGCAGTTGATATTGTTTCCGCCAATCTCAACTAAGAACAGAACCATCTTGTAATCTTACGATCCTACAATGTTGTACTGCTCTAGGATATCAAATGCATCTCTGAGATCCCTGAGGTGATCCTCAGCTTTTTTTGATTTCACCACCATGTCGTCTATGTAGACCTCCATGGTGTCCCCTAGTTTTTCTATGAACATCATGTTCACCAGCCTTTGGTATGTAGCACCTGCATTTTTCAAACCAAAAGGCATAGCAATACAACAATAGATACCTGTTGGAGTCATGAATGCGGTATCCTCCTGATCTGAGGGTTCCATCTGAATTTGTTGGAATCCTGATGAAGCATCCATGAATGTCAGGATTTCATGGCCTGCTATGGCGTCGACCATAGAGTCAATGTGTGATAGTGGAAAAGGATCTTTGGGGCATGATTTGTTCAAGTCAGTGAAGTCTACACAGACTCTCCATTTCCCATTCTTCTTCTGAACCACCCCCACATTAGCTAGCCACCACGGGAATTTCACTTCCCTTATCATTCCTTCTTTCAATAGCCTCTCGACCTCTTCTTGGATAACTATGTTCCTTTCCGGAGCAAATTTTCTTCTTTTTTGGTGTATGGGCATGAAACTATTATTGTAGAACCAAAGACTGATTGCTACCAAATTATTCTAAGTACAAATGCTGCTGATATGCTTATCAGCAGCATTCAACACATATGGCTACTGATAGGCTTATCAGCAGCATTCAACACTTGTTGCTGCTGATAGGCTTATCAGCAGCGTTCAACACAAGTTGCTGCTGATAGGCTTATCAGCAGCATTATTCTCATCTCTGCTGCTGATAGCTTTATTCACTGAAGATCAAACGTTGCAGCTGACTATCCATGTGAAGCGCCTCTGACACCTTTCTGCAAAAGCAACTGCCACACTCCAAGCAGAAGGAACCTCGCTGGTGCAACCAATAAAGGACAATAACGCGCTTCTCCAAGTATGCAAACAATGATGCCTGAGAAGACGTTTCAGTAAAGTTAACTAGATTAGCCTTTGCGTGTAATTTAGATTAATAAACAAGATCAACGACTTGTGTTAGATCTGATCCTTAGAATCAAGGGTCTGTCTTGATTCTAAGTTACTATAAATACTGTGTAAACACTTCATTGTAAGTGTGCTTGTTGTGCTTTCATAGTGCTTCTTGATAGTGTTTTACTTGTAAACTTGTAATCTCAGAAGTCTAATACAACAGTGCATTTATCAGTATTCTTGTTGTTTACTTGTTTACTTTGTTGGTTGTTATTGTTTCCGCCAATATCAACTAGAATAGAATCACCTTGTAATCTTACGATCCTACAAGTGGTATCAGAGCTTTGGCTCAAGATTAAACAAACTAACATTTGTTTAATCACTTTCTGATTCTATTCAAAACTCTATTCTTGATCAAGTCACACAAAACAAAATGGCACAAAGTCATGGATCTGAAGACATCGGCAGTATCAACCGACCACCGAGGTTGGTGTCTGGGGAGGACTATGATATGTGGAAGAACCGTATGGAAAGCTTATTCTGCTATCATGAATACGGAATGTGGAAATCCATAAGGGATGGACCTTATGTTCCCATGGTGGCCTCTGCTGACTCCGGAGGACCACTAGTTCCTAAGGAACCCTCCAAGTATTCTGAAGAAGACATCAAGAAAATGGAGGTGGACTTCAAGGCATTAGGAGCTATCCAAATGTGCCTTCCAAATGAAGTTTTTCACAACTTCAAGGCTCACAAAACCGCAAAGGAATTATGGGGAGCCTTGGAAAAGATGTTTGCTGGATCTGAGGAGGTCAAGGAGAACAGACGTGACATTCTCAAGCAACAGTATGAAAACTTCGTCTGGAAGGAAGGTGAGTCACTAACAGTTTTATATAACAGGTACACGTACCTGGTTGGAGAACTGCAGTGCTCCAAGGTAAAGCTGGAGAATGAAGACATTCTCAAGAAGTTCATAAGATCTCTTCCTAGTTGTTGGACACTATATACAGTGTCCATAAGAAGAACAGAGAATCTGAAGACTCTTCAGATGACTGAGCTCTTTGGCATGCTCAAAACCTATGAATTAGAAATGATTCAAGCTAAAGAAAGGAGCTCCAATTATCAATCAGCTACCCCTTCCTCTACCACCACCTCAGCGCTTCACTCTGATCATTCTGGTCCTAGTGCAAGAAACTACTATCCTCCCATTGTTACTCATCCTCAAACACCAACTGCTTCACAATCCAACTCATCACCATTTCTTCTTGAGGCACCTCCTCAACAGCCAACCTCTACTGCTTTTGTCTCTGACAACTCAAGCAGCATGTACTTCATAAAGGAGGATCTGGAATGCTTTCATCCAGATGATCTTGAAGAAATGGATATTCAGCACTCATATGCCATGCTCTCCCTCAGAGCAAAAAGGTTTTATTCTAGAACGGGGAGATCAGTTCCAAGCAACAACTCAAACACCAGAGTTGGGCTTGATAAAAGCAAGATCCGATGTTACAACTGTAATTGCTAGGGAGTGCAAAGCACCTAAAGCCAACCAGGGTGCCAGCCATCAAAGACAACTTACCAAGGTCAGGCCAGGCAGCAGCAAGGAACTCCTCCAGCACAAACTGCAGCCTGTGCAAATGTTGGAACTACAGAATTTGACTGGAGTTTTCAATATGAAGATGTTCCTGCCTCCAACCAAGCACTTATGGCAGACAATGCAGAGATACCACCTCAGGTATTTGAACATCTTTGCTCTCAAGCTTGCATTGACAAAGTTTTAGGTTATAGAAAGCATAACCAAAATCTAATAGATCAAAATGAAGAGTTTCACCAAATGAAATCTGAATTCAAAAAGGTCAAACACAGTTACAAAGAAAAGATTAACTGCCTTAAGAAAGAGATTTCTTCTTTAAAACATGAACAAACCAATCTTGAAACTAAGATTGATGATCTATTAGTAAAACTTAAAGCCACCAGAGCTGAACTGGCTGAACAGAAAGTTCATGTTGAAAAATATGAATTTTCATTTTAAAAGTTACAAAGATTGTTAGATATTCAAGTCCATGAAAGGGTAAAAACTGGACTTGGATATCATGATGATGAGTACAAGACAGTTCCTCCTCCTGCTGACTATGTTGCCATTCACGAACCAAGCTTCAATACTGCAAATCTTGACACGGCAAACCGAAACCTTGATCCTTCAATGGATGCATGTTTCGCGGAAGACTGCTCCACCTCTTCAGAACCCGAGTCAACCTGCTCAGACCACTGTGAAACTAGTGTAGTCCCATTTTCTCCTTTCTTTGAAGCTGTTCTGAACAAAACTGAATGTCATGTTGTTACTCCAACTATTCCAGCTCCCATCCCATTCAAACAAATCAAGATTAGCTATCCTCAAAATGGAAGAAAGCTAAACATTGAAAAGGGAGAGACATCAGGTTTCACCAACCCCAAGCCTCAGTCAAAGCCAAAGGTGTTTGATAGTTTTCATACACCTAGAGAAAAAGGTCCATATGTTCAAAAGACACTAGAAGAAGCCACTTTTGAGCATAACAAAGCTCATCCCTGGAACTTCAAAGATTTTTTCAAAGTAAGAACTATGTGGACTTTCACCGGGACAAGATAGCACTGTCCTGCTTTGTGTGCGGCAAATACAATCACACTGCCAGCACCCGCTTTCACTACTGTGAACACCAAAGAAAATCAAAGCAGCATGCCTTTGAGAAAACAAACAGAAACAAAAAGGTGAGAAGCTATGATGCAAAGGCAACAAAGTTCAGAGAATCTCTATCCCCTCAAAGAGTGAAGATGCAGAAACCTCAACAAACTTGCATCATATGTGGGTAATCAAACCACTTTGCTGCAACATGCAAGTTTAACCCTTTTAACCAGATTGCAAATCACTCATCTGTGCTCAACCCATCAGCAGCAAACAAAATCGCTGCTGATAGAGTAAAGTCCAGGAAACCAAAGGCAAAGCCTCCAGCAGCAAAAGTCTCTGTTGCTGACAAAGCAAAATAAAAAACAACGGCATCAGCAGCAAAAGTATCTGCTGCTGACAAAGCAAAAACTGCTACTGCTCCAGCAAAGCCCCCAGCAGCAAAATCAGCTGCGGATAAGTCAAAATTGTCAGCAACAACATCTTCTGCCGACAATGTAAAGAAATCTAGAAAACCACCAACACAGCAATGGAAGGCCAAACAATCTCCAAGCATAACTATTGGTTCCATTGACTGCAAGCATGCTGACAATGGCAAATTAGCAACAATCTTCTACAATGCTGCATGCTACAATGATCCTCCCACTAATTAGATATCTTCCATGTGCAGGGACAGCCAGGCAACAAACACAATACTTGGGTGGTAGATAGCGGCTGTTCCAGGCACATGACAGGCAACAGGTCCATCCTCTCTAACTTCAGACATTTCAATGGAGGATATGTTGCTTTTGGGAGTGACTCAAAGGGTGGATCTATCACTGGACAAGGAACTGTATCCAATGAAAGGATGAGTATTGAAAAAGTCAACTATGTTAAAGAACTTGACTTCAATCTCATGAGTGTTTCCCAAGTATGTGATCGAAAGCGTTGGATGCTCTTCACTGACAAAGAATGTTTCGTGTTAGCTCCTGGCCTATCTAAACCCCCTCCAGAGAAGATTCTCCTAACTGCTCGTAGAAAGGACAACTTATATGTGCTTGACATGAATGAAGCCACTCCATCCGGTAGTGTTTCATGTTTTCTGTCAAAGGCATCAGTTGATGAATCCGCTCTCTGGCACAGGAGGTTAAGCCATGTTAACATCAAAACAATCAATAAATTAGTGAAGGACAATCTTGTCAGAGGGCTTCCTGACAAAGAATTCTAGCTAGACGATCACTGCATTGCCTGCTTAAAGGGAAAATAACACAAGAGTTCCCACAAGCCCAAGACATTGAACACAAATGACACCCCTCTCCAGCTACTGCATATGGATCTCTTTGGTCCTACGAATGTCATGTCAATGGGCAAAAAGTCTTACTGTCTGGTGATAACTGATGACTTCTCTAGATTCTCATGGGTATTCTTCCTAAGAACAAAAGATGAAATTGCTGAGATTCTCAAATCCTATATTCTTAGGGTAGAGAACCAAAGCAATCTGAAGGTAAAGATCATAAGGTGTGATCAGGGAACAGAGTTCAAAAATCACACTTTGAATAGTTTCTGTGAGAGCAAGGGCATTGATAGGCAATACAGTGCTCCAAGAACCCCTCAACAAAATGGGGTTGCTGAAAGAAGAAATAGGACTCTGATTGAATCAGCAAGATCTATGCTGGCTGACTCAAAGCTGCCCCTTACTTTCTGGGCAGAAGCAGTAAGCACAGCTTGTTATGTGCAGAATAGAGTCCTTATTGTTAAGCCTCTCCAGAAAACACCCTATGAACTATGGCTCAAAAGAGTTCCCTACATTGGCTTCCTGAAGCCCTTTTGATGTCCATGTACCATCCTCATCACACATGGAGTTCTTCCTAAATTCGGTGCAAAGTCTGATGAAGGTTACTTTGTCGGTTACTCCTCTCAATCAAAGGCCTACCGAGTGTTCAATTCTAGGACTCGGATTATGGAAGAATCTGCTAATGTGGAATGCAGGGAACATGTTGTCTGTGAACAAGGAAAAGGTCCTAACTGGCTCTTTGATATAGACTCCTTCACCCAGATATTTGAGCCTCTCATATTCTCAAATATGGAGTGTTCTTCTTCAAAATCAACATCTTCTGCCTCAACCTCTTCTACTGACTACAGACTGGATTTTCCCAGACCCTGCATCAGGATGAAAAGACCATCCATTAATCCTCCATCAGTGGCAGAAGCTATTGAAGCCAGTACAGGTGAAGCCGGTACTTCAAACACCACAAGCAGCAATCTCTCTGACCAAGAAATCTGTAATGAAGCCTCCTCAATCCATGCTGAAGAGGCCTCTGATGCTAATACTGCTGATAATGTGGAACACAATGATCAGAACCTCCAAGATCCTCTCCTCACAACTGAAGACAATCCTGATCTAAACCAAAGTAATCTTGAAGAGGGAATACGACTGGATGTGATACCAGCACAGAGAATAAACAAAGAGCATCCTCTGGAAAACATCATTGGCCAAGTCCACACAGGTATCCAGACAAGAAGTAAGTCTCATGAAGCCAACATTTGTTTGTTCTCTTGCTTTCTATCTCAGGTGGAACCCAAGAAGATTGATGAAGCTCTCAAGCACAACAGCTGGATTGAGGCAATGCAGGAAGAATTGCTGCAGTTCAAAAGAAAAGATGTTTGGAAGCTTGTTGATCTTCCACCTGGTCAAACAGCCATTGGAACAAGATGGTTTTCAGAAACAAGCAAGATGAAAGGGGCATCGTGGTCAAGAACAAAGCCAGACTGGTAGCTCAAGGTTACACTCAAGAAGAAGGCATTGACTATGATGAAGTCTTTGCTCCTGTTGCCCGTCTGGAAGCCATCAGAATCTTTCTGACATATGCAGCATCCAAAAACTTCATGGTCTATTAAATGGATGTGAAGAGTGCCTTTTTGTATGGCAAGATTGGTGAAGAGGTCTATGTCAAACAGCCTCCAGGCTTTGTGGATCCTGCACATCCAAATAAGGTCTTAAAACTGGACAAAGCTCTCTATGGCTTACACCAAGCCCCAAGAGCCTGGTATGAAACTTTATCTGGATATCTACTTAGCAAAAAATTCAGAAGGGGGGCCATTGATCAGACACTTTTCATCAAAGATGAAGGGGGAGAAATTTTGTTGGTCCAGATTTATGTTGATGACATTATCTTTGGATCTACAAGAAAGAAGCTCTGCAAAGACTTTGAAGTTCTGATGCATTCCAAATTTGAAATGAGTTCAATGGGTGAACTAAATTTCTTTTTAGGACTTCAAGTCAAACAAGTACCAAATGGAATCTTCATAAGTCAATCCAAGTATGTCAAAAGCATCTTGGAGAGGTTCAAAATTGCTGACTGCTCTGCTGCAAGAACTCCTATGCAAGTGCACCATCAATTATCTCCGGATAAAGAAGGACAAGACACTGATCAACATCAGTACCGAGCAATGATAGGGTCTCTCATGTATCTCACTGCCTCAAGACCAGATATCATGTTTGCAGTTTGTCTCTGCGTAAGATTTCAAGCAGCTCCAAAAGTGTCTCATCTTCAAGCTGTCAAAAGGATCTTTAGATACCTAAAGGGAGCTCCAAAACTTGGGCTATGGTATCCAAAGAATGGAAATGTCAATCTCTATGCCTACACTGACAGTGACTATGGGGGCTGTAACTTGGACAAAAAGTCCACATCAGGGGGATGTCAATTTCTTGGAGGAAGGCTCATCTCATGGCAATACAAAAAAGCAAACATGTGTCTCCACTTCAACAGCTAAAGCAGAATACATTGCAGCTTCAAGCTGCTGTGCACAGGTCATCTGGATCCAAAATCAAATGCTTGACTATGGAATGACCTTCATGCAGACTCCAATTCACATTGACAACATGAGTGCAATCTCTATCACGAATAATCCAGTGCAGCATTCCAAGACTAAGCACATAGACATCAGGTATCACTTTATCAGGGATCAAGCTGAGAAAAAGAGAATTGTCCTATCCAAGGTTCACACAAATGAGCAATATGCTGATTTGTTCACTAAACCTTTTGATGAAGCAAGATTTTGATATCTAGTTGAATCAATTGGCATGATGAACTTTGAATAAGACATCTCTCAATTTTTTATCCTTCCTTGTAAATATGTCTATGTTTTTGTTCTTAATAAAAGGTTATAGTCAGCAGCACTTTTTCACTGCTGACAGATTTACTCTTCAGCAGCAAAGCCTTTGCCACTGATCGCTTTAAGTTATCAGCAGGAACAAGTTTCCTGCGGATAGCTTTAAGGCGGTCAGCAGCAACCTTTTTGCTGCGGAATGAATACAACAGTCAGCAACACCCAAATCTGCTGCTGAAAGACTTCACTATCCGCAGCAACCAAGTTTGCAGCGGATAGCTCACCATCAGCAACAACCAAGTTTGCTGCTGATGGGTAAAACAAGTCTACATTAACTTTTACCCGAGGTAAAAACCACTCTCAGTCTTTACCATGACTGCTCCAGTGCTTTACAGCTGTAACATTGAAAAGTGAAACAGGTTGTACTATACAAGTAAAGTTGCTTTTTCTTCGTCTGCCGTTATATCACAATTTCAAACATTCCCACAACCTCTTCATATTCAATTTCAAACCCTAATCTCCCATCACTTTCTCTCCCGTCCCCACAGCATTCAAAGCCCTCCATAATTAACCACCATTCAAACACCCTTCTCTCTTCCCTCCAACTCCATAAAATGGCAGGCGCAGACATAAACAACCCCCAACGACAAGTTTTCCCCATATCACAACCTCACTGCATGCCTAATAAAAGGCAAGAAATCAGAAGGTTTCGATGATATGATCGACTTCCTTTGTCGGTCCAAAATCCTCCATGCCCTAACAGTCAACCCAACCATCTACACTTCCCACATGGAAGATTTTTGGAGCTCAGCCGTGTATTCTACTGACCAGGGCACTCCCAAAATCAGAGGCACAGTAGACGACAAGGAGATGGTTATCACTGAAGCAAAGCTCCGCCAACACCTCAAGCTTCAAGATGAAGGGGACGCTATCTCTTACCCAAGAGACATATACATGAGGACCTTTGTATCCATAGGGTACACTGGGAATCAAACAGAGTATACGATAGAGAAGGCACTCATGGGTCCCAAATGGAAGTATCTCTGCCACACTCTTCTCCAATGCATATCCCAGAAGAGGAGTGGCTGGAACCAACTTAGCTTCGGACTTGCGTCGGCAATTCACGGTATGATAACTGGGGCGGGTTTCAATTTTTCCCACCTCATTCTTGAAGGTTTGAGATACAACCTTCAAGAAGGGGTGAAATCACAGTTCTTCATGTACCCAAGATTCTTGCAGGAAGTGTTCAATATTGAACACCAAGATCTTTCAAAAACTGCAAAAAACTACTCAATTCTGGGACATAAGAACAACATTTTTCAAAGCATGAGAACAGTTTCATAAAAGTTCTCAGGGGCCGATGTTCCATTATTGTCTACAATGTTGAACACGCAAAGTGCCTAGGGTGACAGTTCAGCAAACCCAGCTGATACTGATCCCACACCCTCCACCTCACTGCCACAAACTCAAACTACTGCTTCCTTTGATCGAACCCCTGTGCATTCCACTAAGGATGTACAGGCACATAATCTACTCACCCACAGTTTGATTGCTCAACCGGAACACAGGGCCCCGGTTGCAGCCAAATATACAAGGAAGAGGGGCAAGAGAACTCCTTCATCTCTTGCCTCCAAGGCGCAAACCCAAGCCAACATCCCTCACTCAGAATCACAACATTCTAGTGAGAATATCATAAGGGAAAGCCACACTGTTAGGGAGACTCCTTCGGAAGTCTCCCTATTAGGATTAGGATTAGGATCACTTCCCGGATCCATAGAACAGCCCTTCGAGCCATTCCTATCTTCTTTGGACTTAAGTGTTGAGGAACCTGACCAAAGTGATGTACCTTCTGCAACTACCACTATCAAGGAGGTACTGATTGGTCTTGCTTCCGAAACACCCAACCCAAGTTCTTCACCCTTGAAGGTCTACTGTAGGGATAATAAAAGAGTGGACGTGGAAGAGGTTGTCACTACTGCTGGTCCATCAACTGACCAGGAGGACAGTGACAACATCTTTAAGACCTCAACCACGGCAACTCATGGTGAGGGTGTTTCCTTGGAAACTCCCCTCACTGAGAGGAATCCCAGGCGCCAAGAAACCGCGGGTGATGGGGATGCTGAGGCTCGGCCTACGGCCCCATCTGGGTCCAAGGATTCCACAACTGTGGATGAGGACAGACTGAAACTTCATAACTTGGAATTGACGGCCAGGGTGGCTATGCTAGAGGCTGAAGTGTCCAAACTAAGACACCAAGTCTATGCATAAAGCCCATCAATGCCCAACTTTAGCCACTCCCTCTCTTGTATCAGTAGGCACCCAAACTGATGCTTACCTGTCTACCGATGCAACCAAAAAGGGGGAGATGGTTTCTATGGAAGAAGATACAGACAGTCTTGACGACTGGATTCAAGAGCAGCTTGTACTTCAAAGCTCACTATTCATGCCAGCTTTTGTCCAAGTTCATGACTTGCCAGTCCCAGATAACGAAGACGAAGAGACATCTGAAGACTGGAAGTTGGTCGTCAGGGCTGTCGATGAAATGCTGAATGATGTTGAAGACACAGAACAAACAAATACATCATTCAGCATCCTTCCTGAAGCAGCATCCATCATTGGTCAATCCTCAACCCCCCAACTATTCAGATCATCATAGAAGCTAGAATTTGACTCCATTCTAGCTTGGGGGTATGATGGCTCAGCTGAGAGGTTTTGGATTGGATGGGAATTCAGCGGAGTAGAAGAGCTGAACTGGAACTCTCTCAATACCCTCCAAGTCCTACAGCTATACGTATCAAACTGCATCAACAACTCAGCAGAACTTGCCATTGGCAGGTTCTATGACCAGATGGAGGATAATCTACCCAAGCTCCAAAGATTCCTACAAGCAGCACATCGGGTAGCTTATCCTGAATACTCGGCGGCCGCAGAAAGGAGACTGACTCCTAGCAATCTTGAAATAACAAGGAGCAGTCTTCTCACTGAAGAAGAAGTTCTGGGCCTTAGAAGATTCCTGTATGCCTTCCTGGTCAAGGACTTGGACGTGCTAGGTTGGGTGAGCACTAAGTCCCTTGACCACACTCTTCTACTCAACAACGGCTCCTCTCTCATCATCAACACCAGGAACATCCTTCAGCTGCCCTCAGACTTCCTATTCAAGATTTTTCATCTCAGAGCCAACATCTGCAATATTAACTCATTGGAGAGCCAGGCAATGATGGTCACCATCAAAGCCCATCTTGAAAAAGAAGGACTGATTTCTCAGGAAGAGTCTGTGTCAACTTCTGATACTGACTCCAACTCAGATACTCCACAAGTTGAAGCCACATCAGTAGCATCTGGCACAAGATCTTAACTTAGGGATCAACTGAGGGAAATAGAAGGTCCTGAGTATCAACTTGATGAAGACAGTGACCGTCCCTTGTCAACTCCTCAACTTGCCAATGAAGCCGAGGCAGAGATCCCAACAGCACAACAATCAGCTGTTGCTGTGATCAGTGAAGCCAGAGCAGAGGCATCCAATGTTAATAAAGGGAAGGGCATTATGACATAAGAGGATGAAGAGAGGTTGCGAAAAGAAAAGAAGGAGAAAGAAGAGAAAAGAAAAAGAAGAGAAGAAGAGGAGATGGCTGACATGAAAAAGGCTTAAGAAAGAAAAACAGCCATTCTCCTAAGAGAACAAACCATCCAGCTGTATGCTAAACAACTGGATGAACTAAAAAGAAAGATTCCTGCAGTTGACCAGATTGAAGAAGATGCAGCTCTTGCTCTTCAACTGCAGGAACAATTCAATAGAGAAGAAGAAGACTTGGAGAAGAAGAAGAACGAAGAAGCTAAGTTCAGAATAACCGATTCTGAATTAGCAAAAGAATTAAGGGAGGAGTGGACTGAAGCTCTGATCTCTCAAGGTGAGGATGCAGACTACCTTGAGAAACTTTCAAACAAAGAGATTTACAGAGCCTTCATGGGTCAGCAGGGTCAATTGGCTAGCAAGAAAAAGGCTGAAGAAGAAGAAAAAGCCAAGCTACAGTCCAAGAAAACCATTGCACTGAATAAAAGAACCCATGAAGAAAGGAAGGTCATGATTGACTTCCTTAAGGCTAGAGGAGATAATGGAAAGAGGCTAGGTCTCATGAATTTCATGAACCTGCAAGCCCTCTACCTCAAAGTTAAAAAGGATGAAGAAGAAAGACTAGGGAAGAAGGCCTCCAAGAAAAGGGTACTTATCAAAGAAGAAGAAAAACCAAAGACAAAGAAAGCCAAGCCTTCTCCCTCACCTACCTCTTCCTCAGTCCATCATCCTTCCACTCTCCTCCCCAAACCTTCCACTCCTCCACCCAAAAAGTCCAAATCATCCCACCCAGCTCCCACTCATCAACAGCCTCCCTTAAAGAAATCCAAATCCTCATCTGAACCTGAAGACTCAAGAAACATAGTTGAATGGGTCTACAATCCACAGGATCAAAGGTTTGAGATCTTTAGGGGGAGAACTGAAAGAAGAAGATCTACATACAGGTCTGTTGATGAGGTTCTGCAACTACCAGATTCAGACCTAAGAAGAATTTTGGAGCTGGGTGAAGCTCATGAGCCTACAAATGAGAGTGGGAAACGTCTTGTGCTAGCAATCAAACACTACTTCAACCCTAGCAAAGATGTGATCATTAACATCAAACCACTCAAGTCCCACTCTCCATTTGTATCTTGGTCCTACAATGCTGATTTGGATGACTTCACTCTGATTGATGTAAAGAAGCAGCAGATGAGATGTTCAAGCAAAGCAATCTACAAAATGCCACACAAAGACATCAAGACTTTGTCTGAACTTCCACTGAACAATCCCAACAAGGATCCAAGAGGCTATGAGGTTGAAAGGATAGTCAGCCACATGCAAAAGCTTCAGCAGCAAAGTGATTAGAAGAATTTTGGTTGCATCAGTCTAGGGGGAGTTTGTAGAACCAAAGACTGATTGCTACCAAATTATTCTAAGTACAAAGTTGCTGATATGCTTATCAGCAGCATTCAACACATATGGCTGCTGATAGGCTTATCAGCAGCATTCAACACTTGTTGCTGCTGATAGGCTTATCAGCAGCGTTCAACACAAGTTGCTGCTGATAGGCTTATCAGCAGCATTATTCTCATCTCTACTGCTGATAGCTTTATTCACTGAAGATCAAACGTTGCAGCTGACTATCCATGTGAAGCGCCTCTGACACCTTTCTGCAAAAGCAACTGCCACACTCCAAGCAGAAGGAACCTCGCTGGTGCAACCAATAAAGGACAATAACGCGCTTCTCCAAGCATGCAAACAATGATGCCTGAGAAGACGTTTCAGTAAAGTTAACTAGATAAGCCTTTGCGTGTAATTTAGATTAATAAACAAGATCAATGGCTTGTGTTAGATCTGATCCTTAGAATCAAGGGTCTGTCTTGATTCTAAGTTACTATAAATACTGTGTAAACACTTCATTGTAAGTGTGCTTGCTGTGCTTTCATAGTGCTTCTTGATAGTGTTTTACTTGTAAACTTGTAATCTCAGAAGTCTAATACAACAGTGCATTTATCAGTATTCTTGCTGTTTACTTTGTTGGTTGTTATTGTTTCCACCAATATCAACTAGAATAGAATCACCTTGTAATCTTACGATCCTACAATTATCAACACCCAATTTATGTGTAATAATATCTTTAGAAATACCTGTCATGTCTTCATGTTTCCAAGCGAAGGTTGAGGTTCTGCTTCTTAGTAATTCTATAAGATCTTGTTCTATATCCTTGGGGATATTGGTTCCAAAAAGCACCTTGACATCAGGATCCTCCGTGCTTAAGGATAATTCTTTAACATCCTGCTCTTTGGTTTCCAAGACTTCTCGGGCTTATTTCTTCAATTGCTATGCTTGTCTGGTTTTGGCGGAGGATTTCATGGAAGAAGTATAATAGTTTTTTTCCTCCTGCTGGTCACTGTTGATATTCACTACCCCCAAGGGGTCAGAATTTTGACATATTGGTGATATGTTGTGGGTACTGCCTTCATGTCATGAATCCAAGATCTCCCTAGAATAATATTATAGCAAGAGAAAGAATCAATAACACAAAGTTTATGTATAACATTTACCCCTACGATGTATATTGGCAGCTTTATCTCTCGAACTGTGTTTTTGATCTCTCCATTGAATCCTACCAGCACTAAGATTTTGAGACAATTTCGGAATCCGGGATCCCCATCCTTTTTCGCACTTCAAGTTGTATGATGTCCACCGAACTCCCTCCGTCAATTAGGATCCTGCGGATGAAGTGATTGGCAATGTACAAGGTGATCACTAAGTCATCATGATGAGGATCCTGTACGTCGTCTCTGTCCCCTTCGTCAAAAGAGATCACATTCGCTTTAGTTAAGCTTTAGGTCTTGGTAGGCCTGTCCCTTTTCTTTGTCTTTGTTTCCATAGCATTTCTTTTAGCTGTGGAATAAGAGGTACCATAAATGTCAGACCCACCAGATATAAAATTTATTACCTTGGCATCCGGCGGCGGGGATGTTGCTCTCTTCGGGATCCTTAGCTTTATTTTTTCCTTTGCCTAGAAATTCTTTGAGATGTCCTTTGCTTAAGAGATAGCTTATATCTTTTCGCAGAGCAATACAATCTTCGGTTACATGGCCGAAGTCCTTGTGGAATGCACACCACTTGGACTTATCCTTCCATCCTGTGTTCTTATCAAATTTGAGAGGCCACCTGGCTTTTTCACCAAGATCCTGCATAGAAAATAATAAACCCCGTTGTATCAAGGGAAAAGCAGTATTCAGATAGTCTAGGATACTCTTCTTCGTCTTCGTCATTCTCTACAGCGTTAACTCTGTGGTTGTCAGTCTTAGAATAAGGCTTGGATCTATAAGGCTTGAAGGGTGCAGATTCAGTCTTCCCATTGGGTTGACTGTAACTAGTTGGAGCATCCATCCTTTGCTGGATCTTTTTGTCATCCTTGAGCCTTATAAATATTAATGCCTGGTTCCTGACTTCATCAAGGTTCCTACAAGGATTCATAACAAGGTCCTCATAGAATTGGGAGTCCTTCTCAACCCCATCTTGAATGCCTGGACTACTGTGGCAACATCAAGGTTCGGGATATCTAGGTTTTCTAGGCCGAATTTACTTACATAATGTCGGAGAGATTCCCCAGGATTCTAAATTATCCTGTATAATTCACTTGTTAATATTTCAAACGTCCTACTGCAAGAAAATTGGTTGTTAAACATGTTAATCAAATGAGCAAATGAAGTAATAGAATAAGGCGAAACAATCAGTAGCCATTTCAAGGCCGATCCTGTTAAGGTAGAGCCGATGCCTTTGCATAAGCAGGCTTCCTTTAGGTCCAAGGGAATGGGGTTTATCTCCATCCTTTCTCTGTATTGCGCGACGTTCTCCTCAGGATCTGTAGTTCCATCATACAACTTCATGTTAGGAGTCTGGAAGCGCTTTCGGGTCTCAACATCACATATTGGGGGAGCGAATCCAGAGATCCTGTGACTGGTAGCTGACATCTCGGGTATAGGCTAGACTACACCTGGTACACTAGAGATCATTTATCTTAACTTCTTCGACTCCTTGGCCATGGATGTAGTAATTCCTGTAACCTACACAAATTCATTAGTTTTCAAAAATTGGTTGAAAATGTTTCCGTTATCAGGATTTAGGAATGATGATCTAGGAGCAATTCCAAGATCCTAATTCGTAGTAACTATGAAATCCGGAGTTGGGCCAACTGTATTGATCCCAGTTTGCATGGGAAGAAAATCTCCCTTATGGACTCCTTAGGATCCCGAATAGTTGAAATCCAAGACCCTTGGTTTCAGCGGGGTCGTCACTCCACTGGTTTCTTTGATTCTTTGATCTTTTTCAAGTTCCCTGAACAACATCAGGTTAGTCTTTTTCTGCTGCCCAATCTGTTGCTTCACTTCTGGGAATATATTAAGGATATCATCATTTGAAATGAGCACATGTCCCCCAGTAGGTATCCCAGATCCTGAAAAACGGCTGATTAACATTCTTCTAGAACAGAGGAGGAGGAAGAGGGTTCATCAACCCAGAGCTTGAAGATGTAGTAGAAACATAATAATTTTTGGATTGGGATGACATTTTTGAAATCAGTTTGGAAAAATAATAATTGCACACAAACTTTAGTGAGGATTTGAACTTAAAAAGCACCATTTGCCCCACGGTGGGCGCCAAATTATTTTGACCAAAAAATAACGAGAGTAATTTTGTTATCTAACTTATAATGTGAGGTGGTGTGCTTGTCAAATTCGTGATGAACAAAATGTATAAAGAAAATAAATGAAACGAGCATTTACGATAAAAGCCCTTAATCCCAGAGGATTGCTGGCATAAAACCTCGTGAAGGGGCCGAAACTCACTTGCCTCCTAGTCTTTTATAAAATAATAAAATATGATTACAAGTATGAACAGCGAATGATCAAGATCTAGATGTTACAGAGCTTGTTTGTGAGTATTCAATAATGCTATGTGTGATTGTGTGTGTTCCTCATCGATCAGTTGCTCAATAAATACAAAAAGATAAGCTAACAAACTATCCGAGAATCCTGGACTGACAAAGTCTTCAAATGTGACCGTTGTGGGCTTCTTCACGTATATTCCACATGTTGTCCACGTCATATTGAGCGAGCCTTCAGGTATTAAGTCCTACCACGTTTACCTGTAATATAAATCCAAATAGAGGACAAGTAATCGTTAGTAGTATTAATACTCAAGATACTGAGGTCACCAGGATCTTGGATTCCGGATTATGCAACATTTAGGATCCTGCATGAAATTCAACCCATAACAGTTAGGGTTGGGGAAGGTGAGGCATGGAGTCCGTACTTTGGAGTGGGCTTGTTTTGTTTAGGGTGAAAGGCATGAGCTATGATGCTTGGATTTTTGTAAATCACAGCTTGAAGGAAGGGTGGTAACCTTGTCATGAGGGTCACGTTTTGGGTGGTTTCTGTTGGGAAGAAGGGTGACGATGGAGAGGGCAATGAGGTGCAAGTGGGTTGGTTTTTGTTGATGACTATATGAGAATGGGATGTGGTTTGGGTTGGTTGATGCCTAAGTAGAATTTGATTTTTATGGATGATGCATGGGCATACGACGAAGGAGGTATTGGAACCTGTCGTGGCATGGACTGTTTGGGTTGGAGTGAAAGGCGTCATGCAAGCATGAGGGCAACCATGTTGTGGGTAATATGCGGCAAGGTCGGATGATTTTATGCGGGAACCGACCAGTGTGACCTAGTCGCTAGTACCACCGATCTCGAGGTAAGATGTTAATAAAGATGATTAAAGATATACTTGGTTGTTATGTATGGATAATGGTTCACCGTCCTCTTGTTTCCTTAATAGAGGAGATGATGACAAGTATTCCTTTAGTGATTGGAGTGCTTGTTCATGCTTCTCTTCCCATTCGAATCTCTTGTTCTTCTTCAGGATGTCGTAGAATTCCTTGCACTTTTCTAAGGATCTTGATATGAATCTGTTGAGTGCTGCTACTCTGTCGGTTAGTCTCTGGACATTCTTTCAGGGGCAAACTTCCTTCACTTTTGGTGTATTGGCCTGAAACGTTTGTCAATTCCATGTCTATGGGTTATGATACTTTTGGATATACCTGTCATGTCTTCGTGCTTCCCTGCGAAGGTTGCTTTTCTTCCCTTCAGGAAGTTCAGGATATCTTTCTTAATATCCTCAGGGATATTATTTCCTGTAAGGACTTTTACATGTGGATTCTCAGCATCCAAGGATACCTCTTTAACATCCTGTTCTCTAGTATCTAGAACATCCCTGGCTTGCTTTGTTAATTGCTATGTTTGTCTAGTTTTGACGGAGGCTTTCATCGAATATGTATAACATTTTCTGGCCTCATGTTGATCGCTGTTGATCTTCACCACCCCCAATGGGTCGGCACCATGACACATTGGTGATACATTGAAGGTACTGCCTTCATGTCGTGTATCCAGGGTCTCCCTACAATAATGTTACAACAAGATAAAGAATCAATGACACAAAATTTTTGTATAGAGTTTACCCCCTCTATGTAGATTGGTAGTTTTATTTTTCCAACCGTGTTTTTAACCTCTCCACTAAATTCTACCAACACTGAGGATTTTGACATGATTTTAGAATCCGGGATCCACATTCTCTTCAAGACTTCATGCTGAATAATGTTTACAAAGCTTCCTCCGTCGATCAGTATCCTAAGAATGAAGTGGTTTGCAATTTATAACGTGATCACTAGGCCATCGTGATGAGGATCCGGCACATCATTTCTGTCCTCTTCATCAAAAGAGATCACCTTCTTTTCAGTCAGGCTGGAGGTTTTAGTAGGCCTGTCCCCTTTATCTGTCTTTGCTTCTTTGGCATTCCTTTTTGCTGCAGAGTAAGATATACAACAAATATCAGATCCACCAAATATAAAACCTATTACCATGGCATCCGGCGGGGGGGATGTTGCTCTTCGCGGGATCCTGTCATGATCCTTGGCTTTATTCTTTCATTTGCCTAGAAATTCTTTAAGATGTCCCTTGCTTAAGAGATAGCTTATCTCCTTTCATAAAGCAATACAATCTTCAGTCACATGGCCAAAGTCCTCGTGGAAAGCACATCACTTGGACTTGTCCTTCCATCTTGTGCCCTTTTCAAATTTGTGAGGCCATCTGGCTTTTTCTCCAAGATCCTGCATAGCGAATAGTAAACCTGTTGTGTCAAGAGAAAAACAATATTAAGATAATTTAGGATATTCTTCTTCGTCCTCGTCATCTTCCACAACATTAACTCTGTGATTGTCAGGTTTGGAATAAGTCTTGTATCTGTAAGGCTTGAAGGGAGCAGACTCAGTATTTCGGTTGGGCTGATTATAACTAGTTGGAGCATCCGTCCGTTGCTGAATCTTTTTGTCATAATCGAGTCTAATAAATCTTAGGGCCGGTTTCTGACTTCATCAAGGTTCCTGCAAGGATTCATGACAAGGTCTTCGTAAAATAGGGAGTCTTTTTTCAATCCCATCTTGAATGCCTAGACCGCAATGGCTACGTCAAGATTCAGGATGTCCATGGAATCTCGGCCGAATTTGCTGACGTAATCCCGAAGTGATTCTCCACTGCTCTGAGTTATCCTGTATAAGTCACTTGTTAATCTTTCAAACGTTCTGCTATAAAGGAATTGATTGTTAAACAAATTGTGTAAATGAACAAACGAAGTAATAGAATAAAGTTAAACGTTAAGTAGCCATTTCAGGGCCGATCCTGTTAAGGTAGAGCCGAAGCCTTTACATAAGTAGGATTCCTTTAGGTCCAAGGAAATGGGGTTTATCTCCATCCTTTCCCTATGCTGCGTGACGTGCTCCTCAGGATCTGTAATTCCATCGTACAACTTCATGTTAAGAGTCTAGGAGTGCTTGGGGATCTCAACATCACATATATCAGTGGAGCAAATCTGGAAATCCTATGACTGGTAGAGGATAACTCCGGTATTGGTTGGACTACACCTGGTACACTGGAGATCATCTCTCTTAACTTCTTCAGCTCCTTGGCCGTGGATGGAGTGATTCCTATATCCCGCACAGATTCGTTAGTGTTTGAAAATTGATTAAAAGTGTTACCGATATCAGGATTTCGGAATGATGATCCTGGAGTAACTCCAAGATCATGATTTGTCGTAACTATAATAGGCGGGGTAGGGCCATCTGTAGTGATTCCTGTATGCATGGGGATAAAATCTCCCTTATGGACTCCTGAGGATCCCGAATAATTAAAATCCAAGACCCTTGACTTTAATGGGGTCGCTACTTCCACTAGTTTTTTTTATTCTTTGACCTTTTCAAGCTCTCTGGATAGCAACAGGATAGTCTTTTTCTGTTGTTCCATCTGTTACTTCACTTCTGAGAACAGATTGAGGATATCATCATTTGAATCTAGCACCGATCCTCCAGCGGGTATTCCGGATCCCGAAAAACCCGCAGAAGTAGTCTTCTTGGCTGATTGCCATTCTTTTGCATTGGAGGAAGAGGAAGAGGGTTACTCAACCCAGAGCTTGAAGATGGAGTAGAAACATAAACGTTTTTGTATTGGGACGACTCTTTCAAAATCAGTTTTGAAAGACAATGATTGAATGCAAACTTTAGTAAAGATTTGAAGATAAAAAGCACCACTTGCCCCACGGTGAGCGTCAAATTGTTTTGGGTAAAAATTATTGAGGCTAGTTTTGTAACCAAACTTAGTAAGTGAGGTAGTGTGCTTGTAAAATCAATGAAAACAATATAAGAATGTAAAACTTGACACGGTTGTTTATGAGGAAAGCCCTTGATATTTAAGGATCTCCGGCATAAAACCTCGGGAGGTGACAATCGACACCTGGCTCATTTCTTGAATAAATGATAAAAAGATTACAAGGGTTGAGTAGTAAATGATCGATATCTAAGTGTTACAGAACTTGTTTGCGAGTACTCGATGTTGCAAAGTGTGATTGTGTGTGTTTTCTAATCAATATTATTGCTATATTTATACATGGATAAGCTTAACTAACTATCCAAAAATCTTAGATCTTAGCTAATTCTTCTCTTGTGACCGTTGTAGAAACTTTCTACGCTCATTCCACACGATTCATTGACTATATGACCGGGTCTTAAAGGATAAGTGGTTACACACGTTTTACCTACAAGCATTAATAGAAATGGAGGACAAATAACCGTTAGAGCATTAATATTCAGGATACCGAAATTAAAAGGATCTTGGATTCCGGATTTCGCTAGATTCAGGATCCTGCATGAAAATCAATCCCTAACAGTAGGCAAGTAGTATCCTGTCCTCAAAATTTTTGAGAATAATGCTCTGCCCCCAGTGTGATTACCACTGTCACCTTCATGTATGTCTTTCAGGACTTCATGTGCTTCAGGATCCTCCAAACATCTTAAGTATGGACCTGCAGTAGACTTTCTATACAAGACATTGGGTAACATTATAAAACGAGACACCTTCATCCGGAAAGCTCTGTGATTCTGTTCGTCACTCGGGATCTCACCATCCTGTAAATATTTTTTAATAGGTAGGATCCAGGATCCTTGATTAGGTTCAGGATCCCGAGTCTCTCCTTCTTCGGTATCTGAGACTTCATATATCTTCTCAATTGCTGGGCTCAATACATGTATGATAGGTATTTTGATACCTTCTTGTATTTTGAGAGCCGAAACAAGGTTTGCTAAGGCATCAAGGTTAACATTTTCTTCTCTAGGTACCTGGTAATGTTAAAAATTTCGAATTCTACGCATAATTTCTTAACTACTATTAGATATTTAGCTAATTTCTTGCCTGTCACTGCATATGATCCATTGAAATGGTTAGCAAACAACAATGAATCTACATATAACTGGAGATACCGGATATTCATATCCCTGGCTAGTTGCAATCCTGCTATCAGCGCCTCATATTCTGCTTCATTATTCGTTGGCTGGAACTCACAACTTATGGATTGGTGTATTATGTTCCCTTGTGGCGATTTGAGTATGATGCCTAGACCTGTTCCTCTTACATTTGATGCACCGTCAATGAACAATGTCCACTTATCCTTGGATTCTTCTAATTGTTGAACTTCAAGGTCTGCTTCGTGTTGGATGTCAATACTGAAATCAGCAACAAAGTCCGCAAGTGCCTGAGACTTTATTGTTGTTCTAGGTTCATATACAAGGTCATAGGCTCTGAGCTTGACTGAGCACTTAGCCATTCTTCCTGACATCTCTAGCTTTCTCAAGACACAATTAATAGGATATTTAATCTTAACTTGAATAACATTGTAAGTCCCTTCGTGTGTGTCGGATCGTTGCATGCAAGTGGTCTACTAGTCGGACCGGGTGCGGAATACCCGTGACTAGGCGGAGAGTCTAACTAAAACAAAGTAAACCAAACACGAGAGTCACAATAAAAGCTCTTTCTATTATAAACACTCGACGGTTACATAGAGATTACAAATTGCGTACTTAACAAACTGAGTTCGTCTAAGATATGAGTTCGGCGTACTTATCCTCTGTGAACCAAACCTATTTATATAGACCTGATGCCTGCGCACTTAGCAAGTGCGCAGGACCAAATGCTCTTGCGTACATAGCAAGTACGCATGGGTCTTCCTGCGTACTTGCTAAGTACGCAGGAGCTTTCTCCTGCGCACATGTAAGTGCGCAAAACACTTAGAAGAAATGCAACAAACCCAGGATGTACAACGTGCTTATCCTTGACTCTTCTGGGCACTTGAGGCTTGAAGTATTCGAATTTCCCTGATTTTGCTTCCCGCTGTAGTGTTACCCACAAACCCATTGCTACTGCATGACTCGAGTGACTAAGCAGGTCACGGTTTGCGAGGTTCACAAGGTCGTACTTGGGCAAAGAGTTGAACGCCTCACTGGTTGGTTTCAAGTATTGAACCCCCCCCAGATCTTTTGATGGCGAACAGCTGCTTGTCCTCCTCGAACCTAACAGCCAAGATCATACCTGTAGCTCCGTGCTTGTCTGTGATGGACGTCTTTTGCCACACGGGAGCTGGACCCTTAGATGATGCAGAAGGCATGTCTTTATCTTTTGGTGCCTCGGGGTCCACAGGTGTAGGGTCGACTGGGGAGGCTTCAGTTGTAGCTTCAACATTACTTGCCATGTCAACTGAGCCTGCTTCGAGCAGAGATTCGAGCGATGGTACTTCAAAGATCTCACCATCCTCTAACTCGTACTCTCCTTCCCCGTCGCCCTTGGGAATCTCTATTACCACGTCCTCATCTTCATTATTCCAGTCATCACCAGAGTCGATCTCTCCTTCTTCTAGATTGAAGAAAGCATCGATCTGTGCTTCTTTAGAATAGCCAGGCTCTAGATATAGGATCTCATCATCAGATAAGTCCTTAAGTACTTCAGCCACTGACTTCCCTTTATCACCACCAGCACCAGAGGTATCACCACCCTCTTGCTGAGTAGACTCCCCCTCAGCCATTGGAATAGAAGAGATGGGCACAATCGCCAAAGCTTGGTGCTCACCTCCACTAGGACCGACTTCAGGATCCTTGTCTTTATCATCATCCTTAGTCAAGTCGATTGGATGACAAGGCTCAGCACCAGTGGATTTATTTCCTTTCTCTTTCTCCTTCTCTTTCTCTTTCTCCTTCTCTTTCTCTTTCTCCCCCTGAGCATCAAGCTTCTTGGTCAGTTCTTCAACTAATTTGACCATCGCTTCGTGCTCTTTTCTCTGTAAATCCAGCCTTAGCTCAAGTGAAGTTCTGTGGCCTAGAATCATTTCATTGGTTTTCATTAGCAGCTCGTTCTGTGCCATAACATTCTTCAGTTGCTCAACATCTAGGCATTCTGATCCGTAGTTGAAGGGTTGACCTGACGGCTCAGTGGTGTGATGTGGGAGTGGGGATGTAATGATGGGAGTGGGTGTTATGGTTGGGGTGATGGTGACTGACTCCGTGAGAAGTGGAGTAGTCACTGTCACCTGGACGGTTGGAGTAGGGAGGGTCACCGTCACAGGAATCTCCTCTGTGACCGCCGTGACTGCCACACTACCTTGTACTAGTGGCCTACTCCTCCTTCTGTACAGTTGTTGTGCTGGTGGGGTAGATTCTGAATCTGGACTGGCAGCCGCAGCTTGTACTCGCTGCACAGTCGGGATCTCTACAACCCTGGGGATAGCAACCTCTTGCCTATCGCCCCTCTTCTTGTTGGCTTTCTCTCGCCTTTGTCTTTGTAGAGCAGCGTCAGAGTCAGATGTTGGCTCATATTCTCCGCTCGAGCTTTGTCGCTTTCTTTTAGAAGACGACGCAGGCAGGGTTACCTGTGCCGATTTCCTCCGTTGCGCCTGGGATGGTGCGTCATCGGAATCAGAAGAATCTGATTCTGTTGCTTCTGAATCGGATTCCTCAGCACCACCATCACCACCTTCGTCATCACCTCCATCACTTTCATTACCTCCATCACTTTCATTCATTTCTTCTTGTTGTTCATCAGAATCATCACTCATCTCTGGTGCCGAATTGGCACTATACCAATTCCAATCTTCTGGGGCGACATATGCTTCATTAAGCAGGTGGCCAAAGAGTTCAGTATGCACAGGGGTAGGATCTACACTGCCTGGCTTTAGAAACTGAGCAAATACTCTCTTGTCAACCCGTTTTACTTGCAGTCTCTCCCCGATAACACGTAGGTTTGGCAATGCATCATCAATCAAGAGTTGCACAAACCTCGGGTACAATAGAAACCTAAACTTCTCTGCTGTATTTATCTGATCATTGATTGCTTTGAAGATGTAGCGAGAGAAGTTGTAGCCCCTATTAAAAGACAAGCCCACCATGGCTGCTGCAAGGTCATGACCCATGGCATCTTTCCCCGCTTTTCTTGACGAGATGCACACGATCATGATGTGGGCAAAATACCGCCATTGATCCAATACCCACATCTTTTTGTAAGAAGCATAGTCCCTCGCTCTGACATATCCCATTCTATGCCTTCAACACCCATCCACATAGTAATCTGGATAGGATGTCGGGTCGGTAGCGAGGTCTCCGAATTGCAGGACCCTTCTTATTGTATCTTCAGAGAAAGCAATAGCCCGACCATCAACGGTAGCCCTTATGACATTAGGGGATACCGTGCAGTCGTGCTCTGCCGTCTCCCAGAATTGCTCCAAGTAAGGTCTTGAGACTGTTGGGTCAGCTGAGATTGCATAACTTATTCTTGATCGGTTCAAAAAATCAACGATCTGCCGATATTGCAAAGCTGCCCCTTTCCACTAAGGTTGAGTGTTCGCTAATAAATTGAATTTGTTAGTGAATGCCCGAGCCATAGTCTGCAGAAACACACAGAAAACATAATCAGAACAACGTATATTATTGGAAATGAACAAACATGACATGGTATAGTAGTTACTCATTGAACAAAAATTTCAGACTTAGAAAAGTTTCTAAGTGTTGGTGCTGCGCACTTAGCAAGTGCGCAGCTTTTTCTTCTTGCGTACTTAACAAGTACGCAGGAATTGCTTCTTGCGTACTTGTTAAGTGCGCAAGAATAACACTTAAGAAAAAAATTCAGAAGTTGATTGATCGTTCAAAAAACGGGTCGATTAGGTCGCCACTAGGTCGGAATCAAGGATGCTAACCTATGGGACCATTATCAACACCACAAACTACCAACATTTCACCAATTTTTGACCTAACACAGTCGCCGACCCACTATCGAGTAAGCTTCAACCGACGGCTCGAATCGAGGATCAAAGGGTGATTAGAGAATTGATTAAGGTTCCTATTTGCATGAAACACACAATAAGTTACCCAAACAACCCCAAATTTACCCAAAAATTCAAGATTTTTTAACCTAAAGTTTTGTAAGTCACAAATCGGTCGCATGTCACGATTTTATGGATGGAATCGGTCTAAATTCTCACCAATGCGATGTAATGAGATGATGAAAGTATAGACGGGACGAAAAGATGGTTTAGACACAATCGATTTTGAGTATAAAATTGCAGAGGGAAACTCTTAGGTTTGAAAGCGTGAAACTCATAAAAAGTTCTAAGTGTCATTTTTATACCCATCACTCATCGGTCGTGCGTACTTGTTAAGTGCGCACGAGTTAACTCTTGCGTACTTACAAGTACGCAGGACTTAACTCTTGCGCATTTACAAGTGCGCAAGATTTACTCTTGCGCATTTACAAGTGCGCAAGCTTTACTCTTGCGTACTTGTTAAGTACGCAAGGCTTACTTCGTGCGAACTTATCAAGTACGCACAACCCTTAAGTGCGCAAATTTCCAACTCAGAATTATGAAGATTTTTCAAATCAACGAACGAACAAGATAAGAATATTCAAGCACGAGGATTCAAATAAAATTCATGAAGGTTAAACATAAAATAATTTTGGCTTTTTCTGATTAACCTTGAACAATGCATAAACTTAAAATCTTTTTGTTCTTTTCTAGATAGATATATACAAGTATTCACACAAACTGATTTTGATCAAAGACACGAGCAGAGGATCATATCAGGCTATCTTTTAGCAAAAATGATACAATATAAACATCAAAGAATATGGGATCATGTCATGGATTACTCTTTATTCATACGTAATAAGCACATAAACAAGTAATTCAAGTTGACAATATTATAAGATTTGAAACTATACGCATCTTTGTATCACGTTCTTGTGTATTAAGGTATTAATTATCCCACTGATATGCTATTCTTACTTGCACTATCTCAAGGCATCTAAGATTTTCCCAACGATTTTCTAAATTTTCAGAATGAAGCTACGTCTATTAGCACAGGAAAACTCAAGCAGAATCCATAAGCATTATCAGGAATCATAAGATTCAGAATCGAGTGATTCAGTTGTCTTGGTTTCATTTGATTTTCTTCATTGAATATCGGAATGATGATTCAGGATAATATATATGGTGATTGAATAAGGTAAGGGGATCCAACTTTTATCTGGATTTGATTTCAATGAATCAGGAGTGATTCAAGGGTGAATACATGCTCAACGGTTAATGCAGAGACATGTCTTGATTCAATCTCTCCTTGCATACTTGTGAGTATGGGCAGTGAGATGAACCGCATTAATTGTGCTAATGACATAACCCGAAACTGATCTCAAAAGAAAATTATTGCCAAAATCTAACATCCTTTATCTGATAATGATCTTTTCTATTCTTTTACGCACACACACTTGCAAACATGGGTTTAAATCACAGTTGTAATTTAGATTTAGTTTCCACACTACTAGTGATTCAAAGACGCATACAGCCTACTGACAATTCAAATTACTTGTAAATAAACAGATTAAAAACATAATAATTTAAACAATTAAGTAAACATGACGCAATCATTTCCCATATGAGCAGTCAATGACGATTAGATCATTTCTGATGTACTATCATTTCCTCTTTTCTCAAGTTAACTTTGAAATTTTCTCCATTTTCTAAATTTTTTTTTGATTTTTGTAAAATATGTTAAAAACTAAAAGAACTATACAGAAAATTTAAAAGAATTAAAAATTTAACTTCCATGAATTGAATTGAATTGAGTTAAGAAAACTTAGTTTTCACTCAGGATTGAACATTCCTATCAAGTTGACAAGATGCTCAAAACGGGATCGATCAAATGCCTTTGTGAAAAGGTCAGCAAGATTGTCATCCGTGTGAACTTTTACAAGTTCAATTAAATGCTTTTCAGCACAATCACGGATGAAATGATGGCGAATCTCTATATGTTTAGTTTTGGGGTGTTTCACCGGGTTATTTGTGATGGACATGGTGGCATTGTTGTCAATGAATAGAGGAGTTCCAGTGAAGTTCAAGCCGTAATCTCGCAATTGCTGTTGAATCCACAATATCTGAGAACAACCGCTAGCTGCAGCAATGTATTCTGCTTCACAAGTTGAGACAGAAACCATTGACTGCTTCTTACACTGCCAGGAGACCAGTCTGTCTCCCAAGAATTGTCATCCACCAGAAGTTGACTTTCTGTCAAGGTTACAACCGCCATAATCTGAATCAGTGTAGGCTTTGAAGTCAAATGACTGCTGTTTAGAGTACCAAAGACCTAATCGGGGTTTCCCTTTCAGGTATCTGAAAATCCTCTTCACGGCTATCATATGTGACTCCTTCGGTTGAGACTGAAACCTTGAGCACAAACATTCAGCAAACATTATATCGGGTCTTGAAGCTGTGAGATACATAAGTGATCCGATCATCCCACGGTACAATCTGCTGTCTACATCCTTTCCATCTTTGTCAGGATGCAAACCATGATTGACTGGGATAGGTGTGCCATAAGTACTGCTATCATTCATCTTGTATTTTGATAAGATGTCATGCACATACTTAGTTTGATGTAGATAAATGCCATCCTCTCTTTGACTGACTTGCAGACCCAGAAAGAACGACAATCACCCATATTACTCATTTCAAATTTGGACTTCATCACCTGCTCGAATTCCCTACACATCCCTTCATTGGTAGATCCAAGGATAATGTTGTCGACGTATACTTGTACAAGAAGAATGTCACCTCCTGCTTTCCTAATTAAGAGAGTTGAGTCAATCTGTCCACGGTCGAAACCATTAGACAATAAATGCTTAGATAATGTCTCATACCAAGCCCGCGGTGCTTGATGAAGACCATAAAGTGCTTTGTCGAGCTTGTACACTTTATTGATATTATGCGGATCTTCAAAGCCGGGAGGTTGAGTGACATAGACCTCTTCGAGAACTTTACCATAAAGGAAAGCACTCTTCACATCAAGTTGATAGACCTTGAAGCCGACATATGTGGCATAAGACAAGAACAGTCGTGTAACATTCCTGATTTTTCCGACCCTATTTTAATTTATTTTAAGTAATAAAATAACTGCACGATGTTGAATCATATACTTGTTCAAACCTACACCTTATTAATCGTCAGCCGATCGTATTAAATTCAAAGATTTAGAACTCATAATCATGTGGTAACACCTCTTAGAGTTAATCCAGTTAGTAATCTCGTTAGGTGTTCTGTTAAATCCTAACCAAGCTAATTCTGTCAAAGCTGAATTTGCAAGGGCTGATTTTGTAAATAACCAGAAACCCTAGTAGGCACGGTCGCGCCACGTTTTGGCACGGTCGCGCCTCGTCCGGCATGGTCGCGCCACGTTTTGGCACGGTCGCGCCTCGTGTGGCACGGTCGCGCCTCACATCAGTTAAAACGTAAAAACAGTCTTTAATGGCAAATCTGTTCGAATCCAAAATTTGTAACGCTTATTGTGCCGTTTCAAACCAATCATTTCGAATTAATCACTTTCTAATAACCGCGTAGTGATTAGGAAACCAAAACCGTCACCTCTCCATTCCTTTCTCTCAATCTCGTCCAATTCACGAAACACTCCCGAAATCAATCATATGCGCAAGATCTTCAAGCTCCTGTAATCACATTCCTCACATCAATTTTGCCGGAATCCCATCAGGAGACGCCAGGGATCAACGCATCAAAGTCGGAACTCCGTTTGGTCGAACTCCACCAATTCGATATCGTTTAAGGTAATTAAACACATCCTCAGACTCATTTCAATCCCGTGAATGAAAGCCCTAACCTATTCAAGGCTTATACCACCGAATTAAACTCAAACAGAATCTAGGGTTCATCACGTTTTTGGCTTAGTCGAACTACACCCTAGACACGATATACATTCAATTAAAATACATGGTTAGATTCGTAAACAGTCGTTCTTTGAAAACCCTATAAATTCAGCCGTTTTTAATACAAGAATTTGTCAGATTAGGTTCTGGAAAATCCAGAGACGATCGTGCTAATCGGTTAGCACGATCGTGCCTCTTGTCCAGGCATGGTTGTGCCCCATGCCTAAGCACGGTCGCGCTCCATGCCCAAGCACGGTCGCGCCCCATGCCTAAGCACGGTCGCGCCCCGTGCCTAAGCGCGGTCGCGCCATACCCTTGGCACGGTTGTGCCCAACCTTTGGTCAGAATCTGTTTCTTCTGTTATTTTAATATAAACTCAATTCCTTTTATAAAAAAAAATTATTATTTTATAAAACTCCAAAGCCCAGAATTGTTTTCATAAACTAAATTATCAACTTGGGAATCTTAAACAACTTAATTAAATCATTTCTAACGGATTAAAAAGTAGTAAATTTTAAATAAGAAGTTCACATATAATTGTCTTATTCCAAACTCAAACCTTATTCAAAATGTTGTAAAAATATTCATTTCAAATCTTTCGTTTTATACAATACCTCCAAGTACCAATCCCTAACTTTATCCAATTCAACCTTAGACTTAGACAATTGTGCATCATTAATGCAATATACATTACACTCTAGGTCAACGTTGTGCGATACAAGGATCACATTACTTTCTAGTATCCCGTGTTAGCTACGCCTTCGAATCACGTGAGTATTCACAACCCCTTTTTACTCTTTTACACTTTTGGGGTGGAACATGAACTCTATACACATTACACATTACACATTTACATTTACGCAAACAACACAAGTGCAAAAATCCTATTTACATACATGTGTGCAAAATTTGAGCTTTGTGCCCGAGTGCTAGTTGTGCTAACCTTTGTATGCGATTATGTGCAATAATTAACTATACAAGCTGACGGTTTTCAATGATAGATCTATTGAGTCTGACAAACCCACCCATGGTGCGCGGTGATTGAAACCGACAACACAATTTTTGCATGCTAGTTACAAGGTTTGGTTGTACATGGTTACACAATAGCTGCTCCCCATAAATGCCTTATTTTATCATGTTTTGTAAAGGATTTGGTTTACAAATTATATGCTACCTATATACAAACCTGTGTTATACTCACCAACTTTTTAGTTGACCTTATTTTATTCATGTTTCAGGTGCTTTCATATGAGTTTGATCAAGACATGCTACACATAGGCTTTGGACCTAGTTAATCTTAATTCAAAAACAAATTGTATTTCATGATGTACTTTGAATTTGATTCATGTTTGTTTGAATGGAAATGGATTTAACATATTAAAATTTAGTCAACCTTGAGCTCATGAACAGTCTACATGTCCCGCCCCGATGATTCCGCCATCGGTCGGGGTGTGACAGATTGGTATCAGAGCCTTGGTTATAGGGAACTAGGTTATTAGACACTCTTGACCTAGACTATAACTTTAGGACACCCATACAATGCCATGCTACTACATTTTACATTATCAATTTCTGTGTGATTATTTTTACATGCTATCCTAAGTACTTACACTACATGATACAATACATAACGACTTTTGTGTCACACTACTTGATAACTTTTGTGCTTACACTCATTACTATCTACATGCTATATGACTACTTTTTATGTGAATATTCTTACATGTTATACTATATAATTACATCATATGATACAATACTTAAAAAAATCTATTACCTACCAGTTTTCTTTTCTCCTATTAATTGCTACCTATTTAATTTATTTAAAGTGCTATCCTAAGTTTCCACACACACTCATACACATGCACCCGTAAACTCACATACATAATACCACACCTCTTGTGAACAACAAATTTTTAAACTATTGGGCCTAATGTCCATCAATAATAAACTAAGAAGCCCATCTATCCTTCAAGAAGCAAAAGCCCACTGAAATGCATAAACCTTACTTTCGGGCCACAAGGCCCAGTTCACAACAATTCTCATCATGACCATGAGCCCAACAATAGTATTATTAATACATGATGGCTGGAAGAGTGTGTAGGCCCATGAAGAATTCTGGCTAAGGAAAGATAGGGTATTTAAGTGTGTCCTAGTGACCCACCCCTCTTTCCTGGGAATTCTCCTCAGGGATGCATTGCTTATAGGTCAAGTGTATTTCTAAAATACTATCGTGAAGGTTCGGCGTTATGACTAGTCAAACTCTAAACCTATGAGAACTCCTACATTTGACACTCAGTATTTTATTATCTCTTACAACCTTTCCATTGTTTTCCTGTTAAGTATGGACTCCTACTCTCCTATCTCCCCGGTATGCCGTCCCGAAGAAGAGTCTGATTGGGAAGAAGACACCGGATCACCCGTACATCGATCACCAACACCCGCAGCTGCTAGATCAAGGTTTGATGTAAGGGTAGATTGGATTAGGAACACCGGCCCAAGACTTCGAACACCTGGACCAGTCGCACCCATAAACCCGTATCATACACCCCATCTCCACAATCAATTACCACCCCCACAGAGAGCCCCATATCTAATGCCCGACCTGTACCTTCCTAACCCTTGGGTAAGGCATACCATGGTACCCCCCCTGGTGTTATGGGAATTCCAACCAATGACTTCCATCAATATGTAAGAAATTCAGAATTCGAGAGGCAAAGGATAGAGCAGGGAGTAATACACGACTTTCAAAGACAAAGAATGGATAGCCTAGCAAACCAATTAGGATACCAAAAGGAGTTAATCTTCATCCTCGAAAAAAAAAATGCAAGAACATCGTACAGAGACCGCCAGGACTGAAGCCAGATCTACTACTCGAGTGACTATAGCGGTGCTCATCTTGGCAATTATCTTCTTCCTAGTGGAAAGCTACCAGAGACGTTAGAAGAAGCTTCTACTGATTTCCTTTAAATTTTCGATTGGAGAACCATTTCCTTATGTTTTGAGTAATGTTTAACATTTCAGCATCTAGTCAATTCCATATATTTCAACTCTACAATTATTGTTCATCGATTTGACCCGTGGAGCGTAAATTACACCTGTTATATTTTCATCAAACTTTCTCAAATATCACTTCTTTCATTCAACATGATTTAGTACATTACCAACAATCTCTTTCATAAATAAATCATCCTATTTTGTGATTTAAACAAAACATCGCTATCTTGTTTAACAAAATGTTTATTGAAATTCTTTTTGATAATATCAAAAACATAAATTTTCCATAAAACTTTTTCATCTAATAAGGAAAGTAATGCAATCAATTATATAAAAATATTTTTTTTAAAAAAACTGATAAATAATTATGATTTTTATTCATTAAAGTAAATAATTCTAAACTTTGGCTAAATTAATATGCTACTACTTGTTTAGCCAAAAGTTGAAATTTTAAATTAAAAATATTTTCTCATAAATTGCATATTCATTTAAAATATGCGATTCAATGATTTCACTACTTTATATATCTGCAATCAAGAATAATTTACCACTTTCTATTTTCAAACAAAGATCAGTATTTGTAAACACATTTCCCCGAATATTTTAAGAACCTCCTCGTTGCCTTTCACTCGTCACTTCAAGAGACGATCCATACCGCATAGACGTTAACCTTTCCCCCCAACCTCAACGAGATTTGAGAACTTGAACCTGACTACCACATTATGCAAGAACGCCAAACAACACGTTTGTCCGCAACGCTCGATCACATGCAAAACCATTAATATACATCGCACGCGAAGTTCAATACTTACGGATACACGTTCATAATATATCTAACGCAACCACATGGTACATGAAACTCAAATATTCTCAATATATCCAATGCGACACAAATTACATGATACATGAAACTAGTTTGCCTACAAATCACAACCTACTCGATTGATTACGTAATACACGAAACACGTTTATTTGCAATACACATGCTACTGGATTGAGCACATAATACACGAAACTTAGTTGTTTGAATATACATGATACATAAGAATTGCTTCATTGATACATAATTCTAGATTGACCACACTATACATGAAACTTATTTGATTACGAAGTACATTACACTAAGCTGTGCACATTGTACAATATACACGATGCAAAGTTGCCAATACTCTACATGAAATTCATTTCCTACTATACACAAAATACTATGTTGTTTACATTACACATCAGAGTTCATTGACTTACAAAATACAAGACGCTTAATTATTTACGCTATATATGAGACTTATTTGATTACGAGCTACGTGACACTAGATCATACATGAGATTTGTGTGCTTACTATATACTCGAAACAAAATTTGCTTACAAATATTGCAATGGATTGATTACATTATACACAAGACATGGTCATGCACTTTGTACACCAAAGTTGAAGCCATTATACATTGAAACGACTCGGGGTTTGACGTATTCTTGTTCAAACACGAGCAAACTAAGAAACTTTAAGTGTTACTACTTTACTACTCTTTAGTTGCGAACTGACCTGATTAGGGACTTAGTTACTTGTTAGCGACTTTCTATGTGTAAACAAAAGACGTAATCATAGCGAAATTGTGCCCCCTTACCCACACACAACGAAACAATCTATACGGACCATACGACGATTTGAATAATTACGGGTGCACACGGAATTATGAAAATCAGCGCATGGAAACTATAGTGAAATTTTGTCGTGTGTTGTGACCTAAAACTTTTCATGATGTGTAACAACGAAACTGATGTAATGTGACAAGGGCATGGTGGATACGCCGATGGTACTTCCTATATCTAAGTGTCCTACCATATTATCATGAGTGGCGTTGTTAGTGTCACGTGAAGTTTTGACCCAGACTAGTGTTTATGAAACCTTTACCCGCTAGCAACTTTGAGCCTATTAGACTATATCTTACACAAACTTTAGATTTCAAAATCTCATTAAACTCATTCAAAATAATACATCTCACATGAAGAATTCGAAATTTCTATTCGACAGTCTCCTCCTTAAATTCATCTTAAAACAAATTTCATTACCACCTTCGTATACAACTTTGAGTATCAGGCCTAAGCTATGTCAACGGTTACACTCCCCAGAACCCAACAATCAAAATTCACCGAGAATCAAAAACTCCCTCCTCCTTCTCGATTTTGCAGCCTCCATTAGTTAAATTTCGGGACGAAATTCCCTTAACGTGGGGAGACTGTAACATTCCTGATTTTTCCGACCCTATTTTAATTTATTTTAACTAATAAAATAACTACACGATGTTGAATCATATACTTGTTCAAACCTACACCTTATTAATCGTCAGCCGATCGTATTAAATTCAAAGATTTAGAACTCATAATCATGTGGTAACACCTCTTAGAGTTAATCCAGTTAGTAATCTCGTTAGGTGTTCTGTTAAATCCTATCCAAGCTAATTCTGTCAAAGCTGAATTTGCAAGGGCTGATTTTGTAAATAACCAGAAACCCTAGTAGGCACGGTCGCGCCTCGTCCGGCACGGTCGCGCCACGTTTTGGCACGGTCGCGCCTCTTATAGGCACGGTCGCGCCTCACATCAGTTAAAACGTAAAAACAGTCTTTAATCGCAAATCTGTTCGAATCCAAAATTTGTAACGCTTATTGTGCCGTTTCAAACCAATCATTTCGAATTAATCACTTTCTAATAACCGCGTAGTGATTAGGAAACCAAAACCGTCACCTCTCCATTCCTTTCTCTCAATCTCGTCCAATTCACGAAACACTACCGAAATCAATCATATGCGCCTGATCTTCAAGCTCCTGTAATCACATTCCTCACATCAATTTTGCCGGAATCCCAACAGGAGACGCCAGGGATCAACGCATCAAAGTCGGAACTCCGTTTGGTCGAACTCCACCAATTCGATATCGTTTAAGGTAATTAAACACATCCTCAGACTCATTTCAATCCCGTGAATGAAAGCCCTAACCTATTCAAGGCTTATACCACCGAATTAAACTCAAACAGAATCTAGGGTTCATCAAGTTTTTGGCTTAGTCGAACTACACCCTAGACACGATATACATTCAATTAAAATACATGGTTAGATTCGCAAACAGTCGTTCTTTGAAAACCCTATAAATTCAGCCGTTTTTAATACAAGAATTTGTCAGATTAGGTTCTGGAAAATCCAGACACGATCGTGCTAATCGCTTAGCACGGTCGTGCCTCTTGTCCAGGCATGGTTGTGCCCCATGCCTAAGCACGGTCGCGCTCCATGCCCAAGCACGGTCGCGCCCCATGCCTAAGCACGGTCGCGCCCCGTGCCTAAGCGCGGTCGCGCCATACCCTTGGCACGGTTGTGCCCAACCTTTGGTCAGAATCTGTTTCTTCTGTTATTTTAATATAAACTCAATTCCTTTTATAAAAAAAAATTATTATTTTATAAAACTCCAAAGCCCAGAATTGTTTTCATAAACTAAATTATCAACTTGGGAATCTTAAACAAATTAATTAAATCATTTCTAATGGATTAAAAAGTAGTAAATTTTAAATAAGAAGTTCACATATAATTGTCTTATTCCAAACTCAAACCTTATTCAAAATGTTGTAAAAATATTCATTTCAAATCTTTCGTTTTATACAATACCTCCAAGTACCAATCCCTAACTTTATCCAATTCAACCTTAGACTTAGACTATTGTGCATTATTAATGCAATATACATTACACTCTAGGTCAACGTTGTGCGATACAAGGATCACATTACTTTCTAGTATCCCGTGTTAGCTACGCCTTCGAATCACGTGAGTATTCACAACCCCTTTTTACTCTTTTACACTTTTGGGGTGGAACATGAACTCTATACACATTACACATTACACATTTACATTTACGCAAACAACACAAGTGCAAAAATCCTATTTACATACATGTGTGCAAAATTTGAGCTTTGTGCCCGAGTGCTAGTTGTGCTAACCTTTGTATGCGATTATGTGCAATCATTAACTATACAAGCCGACGATTTTCAATGATAGATCTATTGAGTCTGACAAACCCACCCATGGTGCGCGGTGATTGAAACCGACAACACAATTTTTGCATGCTAGTTACAAGGTTTGGTTGTACATGGTTATACAATAGCTGCTCCCCATAAATGCCTTATTTTATCATGTTTTGTAAAGGATTTGGTTTACAAATTATATGCTACCTATATACAAACCTGTGTTATACTCACCAACTTTTTAGTTGACCTTATTTTATTCATGTTTCAGGTGCTTTCATATGAGTTTGATCAAGACATGCTACACATAGGCTTTGGACCTAGTTAATCTTAATTCAAAAACAAATTGTATTTCATGATGTACTTTGAATTTGATTCATGTTTGTTTGAATGGAAATGGATTTAACATATTACAATTTAGTCAACCTTGAGCTCATGAACAGTCTACATGTCCCGCCCCGATGATTCCGCCATCGGTCGGGGTGTGACAGATTGGTATCAGAGCCTTGGTTATAGGGAACTAGGTTATTAGACACTCTTGACCTAGACTATAACTTAAGGACACCCATACAATGCCATGCTACTACATGTTACATTATCAATTTCTGTGTGATTATTTTTACATGCTATCCTAAGTACTTACACTACATGATACAATACATAATGACTTATGTGTCACACTACTTGATAACTTTTGTGCTTACACTCATTACTATCTACATGCTATATGACTACTTTTTATGTGAATATTCTTACATGTTATACTATATAATTACATCATATGATACAATAATTAAAAAAATCTATGTATCACATTACCTACCAGTTTTCTTTTCTCCTATTAATTGCTACCTATTTAATTTATTTAAAGTGCTATCCTAAGTTTCCACACACACTCATACACATGCACCCTTAAACTCATATACATAATACCACACCTCTTGTGAACAACAAATTTTTAAACCATTGGGCCTAATGTCCATCAATAATAAACTAAGAAGCCCATCTATCCTTCAAGAAGCAAAAGCCCACTGAAATGCATAAACCTTACTTTCGGGCCACAAGGCCCAGTTCACAACAATTCTCATCATGACCATGAGCCCAACAATAGTATTATTAATACATGATGGCTGGAAGAGTGTGTAGGCCCATGAAGAATTCTGGCTAAGGAAAGATAGGGTATTTAAGTGTGTCCTAGTGACCCACCCCTCTTTCCTGGGAATTCTCCTCAGGGATGCATTGCTTATAGGTCAAGTGTATTTCTAAAATACTATCGTGAAGGTTCGGCGTTATGACTAGTCAAACTCTAAACCTATGAGAACTCCTACATTTGACACTCAGTATTTTATTATCTCTTACAACCTTTCCATTGTTTTCCTGTTAAGTATGGACTCCTACTCTCCTATCTCCCCGGTATGCCGTCCCGAAGAAGAGTCTGATTGGGAAGAAGACACCGGATCACCCGTACATCGATCACCAACACCTGCAGCTTCTAGATCAAGGTTTGATGTAAGGGTAGATTGGATTAGGAACACCGGCCCAAGACTTCGAACACCTGGACCAGTCGCACCCATAAACCCGTATCATACACCCCATCTCCACAATCAATTACCACCCCCACTGAGAGCCCCATATCTAATGCCCGACCTGTACCTTCCTAACCATTGGGTAAGGCATACCATGGTACCCCCCTGGTGTTATGGGAATTCCAACCAATGACTTCCATCAATATGTAAGAAATTCAGAATTCGAGAGGCAAAGGATAGAGCAGAGAGTAATACACGACTTTCAAAGACAAAGAATGGATAGCCTAGCAAACCAATTAGGATACCAAAAGGAGTTAATCTTCATCCTCGAAAAAAAAATGCAAGAACATCATACAGAGACCGCCAGGACTGAAGCCAGATCTACTACTCGAGTGACTATAGCGGTGCTCATCTTGGCAATTATCTTCTTCCCAGTGGAAAGCTACCAGAGACGTTATAAGAAGCTTCTACTGATTTCCTTTAAATTTTTGATTGGAGAACCATTTCCTTATGTTTTGAGTAATGTTTAACATTTCAGCATCTAGTCAATTCCATATATTTCAACTCTACAATTATTGTTCATCGATTTGACCCGTGGAGCGTAAATTACACCTGTTATATTTTCATCAAACTTTCTCAAATATCACTTCTTTCATTCAACATGATTTAGTACATTACCAACAATCTCTTTCATAAATAAATCATTCTATTTTGTGATTTAAACAAAACATCGCTATCTTGTTTAAGAAAATGTTTATTGAAATTCTTTTTGATAATATCAAAAACATAAATTTTTCATAAAACTTTTTCACCTAATAATGAAAGTAATGCAATCAATTATATAAAAATATTTTTTTTAAAAAAACTGATAAATAATTGTGATTTTTATTCATTAAAGTAAATAATTCTAAACTTTGGCTAAATTAATATGCTACTACTTGTTTAGCCAAAAGTTGAAATTTTAAATTAAAAATATTTTCTCATAAATTGCATATTCATTTAAAATATGCGATTCAATGATTTCACAACTTTATATATCTACAATCAAGAATAATTTACCACTTTCTATTTTCAAACAAAGATCAGTATTTGTAAACACGTTTCCTCGAATATTTTAAGAACCTCCTCGTTGCCTTTCACTCGTCACTTCAAGAGACGATCCATACCGCATAGACGTTAACCTTTCCCCCCAACCTCAACGAGATTTGAGAACTTGAACCTGACTACCACACTATGCAAGAACGCCAAACAACACGTTTGTCCGCAACGCTCGATCACATGCAAAACCATTAATATACATCGCACGCGAAGTTCAATACTTACGGATACACGTTCATAATATATCTAACGCAACCACATGGTACATGAAACTCAAATATTCTCAATATATCCAATGCGACACAAATTACATGATACATGAAACTAGTTTGCCTACAAATCACAACCTACTCGATTGATTACGTAATACACGAAACACGTTTATTTGCAATACACATGCTACTAGATTGAGCACATAATACATGAAACTTAGTTGTTTGCAATATACATAATACATAAGAATTGCTTCATTGATACATAATTCTAGATTGACCACACTATACATGAAACTTATTTGATTACGAAGTACATTACACTAAGCTGTGCACATTGTACAATATACATGATGCAAAGTTGCCAATACTCTACATGAAATTCATTTCCTACTATACACAAAATACTATGTTGTTTACATTACACATCAGAGTTCATTGACTTACAAAATACAAGACGCTTAATTATTTACGCTATATATGAGACTTATTTGATTACGAGCTACGTGACACTAGATCATACATGAGATTTGTGTGCTTACTATATACTCGAAACAAAATTTGCTTACAAATATTGCAATGGATTGATTACATTATACACAAGACATGGTCATGCACTTTGTACACCAAAGTTGAAGACCATTATACATTGAAACGACTCGGGGTTTGACGTATTCTTGTTCAAACACGAGCAAACTAAGAAACTTTAAGTGTTACTACTTTACTACTCTTTAGTTGCGAACTGACCTGATTAGGGACTTAGTTACTTGTTAGCGACTTTCTATGTGTAAACAATAGACGTAATCATAGCGAAATTGTGCCCCCTTACCCACACACAACGAAACAATCTATACGGACCATACGACGATTTGAATAATTACGGGTGCACACGGAATTATGAAAATCAGCGCATGGAAACTATAGTGAAATTTTGTCGTGTGTTGTGACCTAAAACTTTTCATGATGTGTAACAACGAAACTGATGTAATGTGACGAGGGCATGGTGGATACGCCGATGGTACTTCCTATATCTAAGTGTCCTACCATATTATCATGAGTGGCGTTGTTAGTGTCACGTGAAGTTTTGACCCAGACTAGTGTTTATGAAACATTTACCCGCTAGCAACTTTGAGCCTATTAGACTATATCTTACACAAACTTTAGATTTCAAAATCTCATTAAACTCATTCCAAATAATACTTCTCACATGAAGAATTCGAAATTTCTATTCGACAGTCTCCTCCTTAAATTCATCTTAAAACAAATTTCATTACCACCTTCGTATACAACTTTGAGTATCAGGCCTAAGCTATGTCAACGGTTACACTCCCCAGAACCCACCAATCAAAATTCACCGAGAATCAAAAACTCCCTCCTCCTTCTCGATTTTGCAGCCTCCATTAGTTAAATTTCGGGACGAAATTCCCTTAACGTGGGGAGACTGTAACATTCCTGATTTTTCCGACCCTATTTTAATTTATTTTAAGTAATAAAATAAATGCACGATGTTGAATCATATACTTGTTCAAACCTACACCTTATTAATCGTCAGCCGATCGTATTAAATTCAAAGATTTAGAACTCATAATCATGTGGTAACACCTCTTAGAGTTAATCCAGTTAGTAATCTCGTTAGGTGTTCTGTTAAATCCTATCCAAGCTAATTCTGTCAAAGCTGAATTTGCAAGGGCTGATTTTGTAAATAACCAGAAACCCTAGTAGGCACGGTCGCACCACGTTTTGGCACGGTCGCGCCTCGTCAGGCACGGTCGCGCAACGTTTTGGCACGGTCGCGCCTCGTGTGGCACGGTCGCGCCTCACATCAGTTAAAACGTAAAAACAGTCTTTAATCGCAAATCTGTTCGAATCCAAAATTTGTAACGCTTATTGTGCCGTTTCAAACCAATCATTTCGAATTAATCACTTTCTAATAACCGCGTAGTGATTAGGAAACCAAAACCGTCACCACTCCATTCCTTTCTCTCAATCTCGTCCAATTCACGAAACACTCCCGAAATCAATCATATGCGCATGATCTTCAAGCTCCTGTAATCACATTCCTCAAATCAATTTTTCCGGAATCCCAACAAGAGACGCCAGGGATCAACGCATCAAAGTCGGAACTCTGTTTGGTCGAACTCCACCAATTCGATATCGTTTAAGGTAATTAAACACATCCTCAGACTCATTTCAATCCCGTGAATGAAAGCCCTAACCTATTCAAGGCTTATACCACCGAATTAAACTCAAACAGAATCTAGGGTTCATCACGTTTTTGGCTTAGTCGAACTACACCGTAGACACGATATACATTCAATTAAAATACATGGTTAGATTCGCAAACAGTCGTTCTTTAAAAACCCTATAAATTCAGCCGTTTTTAATACAAGAATTTGTCAGATTAGGTTCTGGAAAATCCAGACACGATCGTGCTAATCGCTTAGCACGGTCGTGCCTCTTGTCCAGGCATGGTTGTGCCCCATGCCTAAGCACGGTCCCACTCCATGCCCAAGCACGGTCGCGCCCCATGCCTAAGCACGGTCGCGCCCCGTGCCTAAGCGCGGTCGCGCCATACCCTTGGCACGGTTGTGCCCAACCTTTGGTCAGAATCTGTTTCTTCTGTTATTTTAATATAAACTCAATTCCTTTTATAAAAAAAAATTATTATTTTATAAAACTCCAAAGCCCAGAATTGTTTTCATAAACTAAATTATCAACTTGGGAATCTTAAACAAATTAATTAAATCATTTCTAATAGATTAAAAAGTAGTAAATTTTAAATAAGAAGTTCACATATAATTGTCTTATTCCAAACTCAAACCTTATTCAAAATGTTGTAAAAATATTCATTTCAAATCTTCCGTTTTATACAATACCTCCAAGTACCAATCCCTAACTTTATCCAATTCAACCTTAAACTTAGACTTAGACTATTGTGCATTATTAATGCAATATACATTACACTCTAGGTCAACGTTGTGCGATACAAGGATCACATTACTTTCTAGTATCCCGTGTTAGCTACGCCTTCGAATCATGTGAGTATTCACAACCCCTTTTTACTCTTTTACACTTTTGGGGTGGAACATGAACTCTATACACATTACACATTACACATTTACATTTATGCAAACAACACAAGTGCAAAAATCCTATTTACATACATGTGTGCAAAATTTGAGCTTTGTGCCCGAGTGCTAGTTGTGCTAACCTTTGTATGCGATTATGTGCAATCATTAACTATACAAGCCGACGGTTTTCAATGATAGATCTATTGAGTCTGACAAACCCACCCATGGTGCGCGGTGATTGAAACCGACAACACAATTTTTGCATGCTAGTTACAAGGTTTGGTTGTACATGGTTACACAATAGCTGCTCCCCATAAATGCCTTATTTTATCATGTTTTGTAAAGGATTTGGTTTACAAATTATATGCTACCTATATACAAACCTGTGTTATACTCACCAACTTTTTAGTTGACCTTATTTTATTCATGTTTCAGGTGCTTTCATATGAGTTTGATCAAGACATGTTACACATAGGCTTTGGACCTAGTTAATCTTAATTCAAAAACAAATTGTATTTCATGATGTACTTTGAATTTGATTCATGTTTGTTTGAATGGAAATGGATTTAACATATTACAATTTAGTCAACCTTGAGCTCATGAACAGTCTACATGTCCCGCCCCGATGATTCCGCCCTCGGTCGGGGTGTGACAAGTCAAATGGCCTCAATTCTAGCAACTGGGGCATATGCTTCCGTGTAATCCAAGCCCTCTTACTGATAAAAACCCTGAACAACCAATCTTGCTTTGTTCTTCACAACAACATGACGATCATCCGTCTTGCATTTGAACACCCATCTGGTTCCAATTGGGTGAAAGCCTTTTGGCAAATCAACCAAATCCCACACGTGCAACTTTTGGAATTGAGACAATTCATCTTGCATCGCCTCAATCCAACAGTTGTCAGTGAGAGCCTCCTTCACATTCTTTGGCTCTAACTGGGACACGAATGCAGCATGCAGACATGTTTCCATGACACCAGTGTCAAATATCTCTGTGTACATACTGGTGTTCTCAGTGATGGTTCGATGACGAGTTTGAACACCGGCATAAGGATCACCAATAATGTTGTCGATTGGATGATTCATATGCACTCTCGTCTCCGGTACAATCGGTTCCTGAATTTCTGGATCAAGATTCGTGCTTAACTCCCCCATTTCCAGTGTTCTAGAGGAAGAAGATTCAATGTTAATTGGATCAGCTGGAGCTTCATTTCCTACAGTTGTGTTAGGATTGGCTTGAGCGTCATTTCCAACAATATGAACATCTTCACTGTTATCACTGTCATGAGTTCCAGATGCAGATGCAACATTGGAATCAGGAGTTACAATCGGTACAGTAGCACGAGTAGAGAAACTGGAGTCATCGCCGCCACCCAATAATTCATAAACATTTGCGACGTCATCTGCAGATATATCAGGAAGATTGAATGACTTGAATAGCGCATCATAATCAAAACCCCAAGTTGGACCTGTTGGTTCGTGTGGAATGCTGTGTTTACTACAGTCCACTTCAAACCATTCCTCGACAGTACGAGTTCCTATGTTGTACACTCTCTTGCAAGGCGAGTTGGCAACGTATCCTAAGAATATGCCTTCCACTGCTTTTGCATGAAACTTAGACTGGCGGTCTTTGTACTGTAGCAACAAGGAACAAGGACTACCAAAAGGAACTAGGTAATCAAGATTGGGAAGTCGATTGTTGATCAACTCGTAACAAGTCTTGTTGTGCCTCTTCACAACCAGAACTCTGTTTAAGACGTGACAAGCTGTATTAACGGCTTCTGCCCAGAAAGTGACAGGAGGCTTTTCATCCGACAGCATAGTCCTTGCAGTCTCAATCAGTGTTCTGTTCTTCCGTTCAGCAACTCCATTCTGCTGAGGCGTGTACGGCGCGCTGAATTCGTGACAGATCCCTTTCTTGAGACAGAAAAGCTCCATCAAATTATTCTTGAACTTAGTTCCGTTGTCGCTCCTTATCCTTCTAACTTTCAGCTTGCAAAGAGATTCCAAGCTAAGGATCAAGTATTGAAGAATATCAGCAGTCTCGTCTTTAGTACCTAAAAAATGCACCCAAGAAAAACGTGAGAAATCATCAGTTACTACTAGACAGAACGACTTACCTCCAATACTCCTGATACTTATGGGGCCAAACAGATCCATGTGTAATAGCTCCAAAGGAGTATCAATAGAGTTTTGGAGCTTGGGCTTGTGAGACTTCCGTTGCTGTTTGCCCTTTTTACAAGGCATACAGTCATCTGCAACGGTAAATCTCAGCTTAGGAACCCCGGTTAACAAACCGTTTCGGACAAGATGATTCATTTTATGATACGAAATATGTTCGAGTTTCCTATGCCACAAGATGGAGTCGAGCTCTATCGCTTTTGTAAGCAAACAAGTAGCAACTGATGAGGTGGTTGTTGCCACGCTCATATCGATCTGATATGTGTCATTCTTTCTTGGTGCTCTCATCAGAATCCAATCTTCTGGAACTTCAAAACCGGGTTTGAGAATCAGGCATTCTGACTTGTCAAACATCACCGAGTACTCCTTATCACACATTTGGGAGACACTCAACAGGTTATGCTTCAGCTGCTCGCAGAAGTTGACATTGTCAAAGCTGACACAACCGTTCGAAACCACGCCTTGACACGTGATGCTGCCGCCTTTTTCTCCGGCAAAGGCCACATAGCCGCCTCTGAATGGTTTAACGTCTTGAAGCAAGGCCATGTTTCCTGTCATGTGCTGGGAGCATCCACTATCTACATACCAACGGTTAGAGATAGTACCCTTCGGACGTCCCTGCATGATTAACAAAAGAATTAGTTAGATTTGGAGACCCAAGCCATTGTGGTCTTGGGTTGTCTGTCTTTCCCAAAATAAACTACTTCTTTCAACTCACAGTCATGATGACTGTTCAAAATTGGTGAATCTTTGGAGGAATTGGGAACATGAGATTGAGAACCTTTTACTTTCTTGTTCCAGGATCTCTTTTGATTCTTAACCATAACAGGAGACTTTGACTCAACCACAGCCGGTGAACTTGTGGAAGCTTCACCTGATTGAGCTTTAGTCAGCTGTTCCAGCTTTCTCAACCTCTTATTCCTTCTTCTTCTCTGTGGCTTAGAGAGTCTAGCCACAGATTTCTCACCGATACGTGTACTACCAGATGTAGACACACGAGGTACAGCAGGTTGCTTTACCTTTCTTTGCAACAGATGGTTTGGCCTCAGATTTGATCTTTGGCTTTGCCATTGGTTGGACTGGTAGTTTCACCACATTCTGCTTTGGACTTTTGGGAGATTTAACTGTTGGTGACGTAGGAATAACAGCTGGTTGTGTAACAACAGGCCGTTTCCCTTTTGTAGGTCCAGATTTCTCTTGAAATCACTGATATGATCGATTACACACACACACAGGCGGAAACTGTGTGTATGGTGGTGAAACAGGTAATAGAAACAGTGTTGGTGAAGATAACCAGCTAACCACAGTTTGAATCAACAATCAAAAGGTATGAAAATGTAGGAACACAGTGAATAAACAACTACAGATTGTATTGATTCAAGCAAAATGTGAAAGAGAAGGTTCAGGGTTACAGCCGCTACTCACACACTAAACAATCTCAAACTAGGCTATTTATAGTAGTGACAGGTATCGAAAATATGGTCAATCGAAACTACTAGTTTCGATTGACCATTTACAATTGATACACAGACTGTCGAAACTACCATCTATTGAAACTACTAGTTTCGATTGAACAGACTCAATCGAAACTAAGTAGTTTCGATGGCCCAGACTTAACTAATTACAGAAAACTGAAATTACAATAATGAAATGACAGAAAGTAAACTAGTCTAAAATTGTTTAAACATACAATAAATGACAACAACTTATACAAAATATGACTCTACAATCTCCCCCTAAGCTATTGCATTACTGTCTTCAGCTCTTCATCAAGCAGCTGGTCCTTCAGATGTCTTTGGGATGAAAGGTTTGACATGGAGAGATACAATTCTTTGATAGGCTTTGGCATCAGCTTCATCTTCATCATTATAAGCCTGAATGTGATTCTGGAATAGCACCTCCAGATCTTCAGGTTGAAATTTCAGCAGCTCCATTCGATCAAAGATGGTGATGTCTTCCTTGCCCTCACATTCAATAACTGCACTGCCAATGACTAGGTTATAGAACCACTTTCTGAAAGTTTGTAGCTGGACAGGTACAGATTTTGGAATAGTGATAGTCTTGTGTGTTTGGGCAGGCTTGTATCTTAGGAACACATATGGCTTTTTAGTCTTAGGATGAAACCTAGTCTTTGAGATCTTCTTCTGAGTTTTCCTAGGCTTCATTCCTTTGAAATCATTGTTGACTTGAGAATGCAGAAACTTCTCAAAGTCATAAGCCATCATGACCTTCCCAGGGTTTTGAAGTGGAAGTTTTGCTAAATCCCTGAGGTCATAAAAAGGAAGGGTCTGGAAGTCAGTCATGTTTTTGAAGTGCTGAACTCCCCCTTTATATCGTCTGATGATAAAGAGCTTCCTTTCAGCATCGTATTTCCATCCAATTGGAGGCCTTTTCAGTTCTTGATGCTCGGCTATCCACTCATAAGTTTGAGGAGTCTCTTCTGGAATGATCTTTTTAAACCAAGACTTCCTTGAAATAGGAGGTTCAGGTGCAGTTGAAGGTTGTTCTTGAGTTGGATTTGACTCAGAGATTGGAATGGTTGGTTCAGGAATGATAGTCTTGATGAGATTAATCTGAACATCTTCTTCATCTGATAGGGTTTGAATTTCATCTCCTTCTTCAGTAAAATATCTTGTTTGTTCAGTTTCTTTCTCTTCGGTAGTTAGAATTTCTGGATGAAGGTCATTGTATCCAAAGTTGTCAATCTCATATAGAAGAGCATTTAGCTCATCATCTGATGGGATGTCTTCTTCATCCAGAATCACTGTTTCAATATTAGCCATAGCTCCCTTCCCTCTCTTCCTTGCTTCTCTTCTTTCATGAGCTGAGGGAAGGACATACTCTGTTTCTTCAACCTTTACTTCAACAGACTCCTTTGTCATGGCACCGTGGCCAGTATACACGGTTAATGCAGATTCTGGATCAGTGACAAAGGCAGGAGACGATGGTTCAAGTTCAGATGTAGTCTCCCCCTGAGCCTTTGAAGTGGTTGGCTGTTGTGGAGTAGGTTTTTTGATAGAGTCTTTGAGCTGCTTAACTATTTCAGCTAAGGCTTTAAATTCTTCTTGTTGCCTTATGATTAGTCTTTGTTGAGTTTTCAGCTGAGTTTGCTGACTATCTATTTGAGTATGTAAGCCCCCAACCTCCAGCTTCAAGTCTTTGACTTCCTCCTTAACTTCTTTTAGCTTAGAATTCAAGCCGTCAATCTCTGTATCTTTCTTTTGAAGATTGTCTTGAAGTTTCTTTATTTCAAGACTTAGAGTCTTTACTCTCGGTACAGGAGAGGTTGAATCATGGTGTGGAGATGCAGGAGGTGTATGGATGGGTGATTGTTGTGGAGATGTAGGAGGTGTAGGGACAGGTAATTGTTGCGGAGATGTAGGAGGTGTAGGGATAGGTAATTGTTGTGGAGATGTAGGAGGTATATGGATGGGAGATTGTTGTGGAGTAGGATGAGGAGATGGTTCTGGAGTGGTGAGTGAAGACTCTGACGAGGATGACAAATCCTCCAATCCAGTCTTTATCTTTTTAGCCCTAGGCTCCTCCTCTTCAAAATCAGATCCTGACTCAATTTTTCTTTTTGAGGAAGATGCAAGTTGCTCTATTCTTTCATCTGAATCAGACTTGTAATAGTCTGATCCATAAATTCCTGCATCTAGAGTCCCACTTGACTCTGCCACTTCTTCTTCATCCTCCTGTAAGCCAGCTTTAAAATTTACTGCTGGCTCTTGAACTATATGTATTTCTTCAACAAAAGGAGCCTCTTATCACAGGCTCAATTACATGTTGCTCTTCTTCTTGAACAATAGGTATGTCTACCTCAATCTCAGCTTCATCAATAGGTGGATTACCTTGATTTTGTTCAGCTTCCAGCTCTTCTTCATTTGATGATAAGTTTTCTTCTTCAAGATCAGGATCAATGTCAGGGATAAACTCTTCTTCTTCTCCAATGATATGTCCGAACAGGGGAACGTCGGCTATCGCCCGGTTGGTCCTTTTGTTGGTACTTTTCATGTAGCTGAGTGTTTTAGCTATCATATTATCCAACACAAAGGTGTTTCCACCTTGTTGAAGCTCAGGAAGAAGATGATTAATGATAATTTGTAGAAATCTAGGATATTCTAGAAACTTCTCCTTCACTGCTCCAGTTAAGTTATCCTTTAGCTGAGTGAATATGAAACCAGAAAAGTTGTAGTCTCTTCCCTTTATTAATCCTAAAATAGCTGATCCCAGAGTACTGTTAGCTGAATCAAAACCCCCTTTCCTTATTCATAGGCAGTGAATAAACACATGCACTATATATCTCCAATGGCTTGGTAAGGAGTTCTTGATTATCTGACCACTCTTGAACTCATCAGGATGACCCATTCTTCTGAAGCATTCTTTCACATAGTAGATTGGAAAATCAAAGGGTGCTTCTGGATTATCATTTAACTGCAGTACCTCTCTCACTGTGTCTTCAGAAAATAATACTTCTTGGCCATGTACAGTTGCTCTAATGTGCTGCACATTATCAACTGTGATTATCTCTGCAGTTTCCCAAAATTGTCTAATAGTTGCCTCAAACACCGGTAGGTTGTGGCTTATGGCAAAACTTATGTTGGAGTTTGCCAGAAAGTTTAAGACCGGAATGAACTCAGCAGCTTTCGGATCATTGCTATTAAGGAATGCACAAACATTGTGCCTTTTAACGAATACGAGATCCATACCTGTAAAATTCATCATTTTTTGCACAATAAGTAAAGGTTCTGAATATGGTCAATCGAAACAAGATATTTCAACACTTAGGAAAAATTAGAAATCCTTACTGTCGAAACTAAGTAGTTTCGATAGAGATGAACTTATCGAAACTAACTAGTTTCGATAGAAGCAATAAGCTTTGATCAACACTTATAAAATTTCTGAAATCAACACTGTCGAAACTAAGTAGTTTCGATAGAGATGAACTTATCGAAACTAACTAGTTTCGATAGAAGCAATAAGCTTTGATCAACACTTATAAAATTTCTGAAATCAACACTGTCGAAACTAAGTAGTTTCGATAGAGATGAACTTATCGAAACTAACTAGTTTCGATAGAGAAATTAGGTCAAGTTTGGGTGTCGAAACCAGTAGTTTCGATTAAAAATTTTGAGATTTTGAAAGAGTTGAACTCCTTTATCGAAACTACTTGGTTTTGAAACCCGAACCCCTTTTGATTCACTATACTCAGACTAAAATAAACAGTTTAATGAAGGGTTTAGAGTGACCTGTAAATGACAGAATGTCATCTTACCAAATGCGAGACTGTTATCTGCAATAAAACACAATAATCGTGAGTTCTAAGATGATAAAGATGTTTCCAAACACGGATAAGCACACAACGACTGTTATTATGAAGATTCAGTCGAACAATTTTGAACTTTTGAAACCCTAGGTCTGTTCATTCGCAAGAATCATTCAAATGAAATAGTGAGACGTTACCTGATGATGAAGACGATGGTGACAACGGGGGTAATCAGGTGATTAACCCTGATAATTTGCAACTCAGACCAAGGCTTGAGAAATTTTGTGTGTGTCGGAGAAGATGAAAAGGGTTGCGAAAAAGACGAGTGAAGAAGATATGAAGGGAGGGATTTATTTATGAAGGCATTTAAATTGCGAGAACAAAAGACAAAAATGCCCCTGTCGAAACAACTAGTTTCGATAGGGCAAAGTAGTTTCGATATGAACATAGTAGTTTCGATATGTCAAAGTAGTTTCGATATGAACATAGTAGTTTCGATATGTCAAAGTAAGAGAAATAAGACTAACATATATACACAAGATATTTGCATTTTTCTTCTTGAAAAAGATCCAACATGAGATCAGATCTGGTCAGTCTCTTGAAACACTTCCTTTTGCAATTCACTACTGTGAGTCCCTGAAGATAGCTGATATTTGTGCAAAGTAAACCCGAACATTTGTTTGTATTTTGATTTCATGTGATTAAAAGGTACCATTTAAGCACTATACAAGGTGTACCCCACATATTAAAATAAAATGATTTTGAAAATCTATCAATCCTCAAGAAGTACCCATCTTCATCCTATCATCTCTTTCTGATTAACCAAGGTACCGTCTTAGTAATGTCAAAGTACCACCAAAATAAAATAAGATATCCAAGTGGATTTAGAAAATTAAAATAAAAAATATCCAAGTAGATATTAAAAAGGTATGAGCATTCTAGATCTTTGCGTAAGCAAAACAGAAAAAGTCGTAAAATTATCCAAGCGGATAGAAAAATGTTGAACACCCGAGATCTTTGCGTAAGCAAAACAGACGGGGTCAAATCATCCAAGTGGATGGGAAAAGGATGAGCACCCGAGATCTTTGCGTAAGCAAAACATACGGGGTCATCGGTGGTAAATATCGTTATTTTGACGGTCACTTGGCGTATGAATAGGAATCCAATACGTAAGCTTGTATCTGATTGAATTGGTTTTCTTAGATATAAAAATGGGTTAGATGTTTCAATAATGGGTTCAAACACACAAGTATGAGATATATATTAGAGTTTTCACACTACTTACAAGTTTTAACCATATGTCGGGCCTACCAGCTATACCTCAGTAAACACCATCGCTTTTGGTCCATTCCATGTCCAAGAGATGAGATCAGACACTATCATTTCTCAAAGGTCAGATTCAATTCTTCCTGCAACTCAAAACCACTTGTAAGATTATATACACAGCAATTCTTTTCAATATAATATTTCTCCCCCAAAAGATTTGCGTAAAAACTGTTCATAAAAATAAAATCATTTTGGAATTTTCTTTGACAAGTAAACAGAATAAAAATAAAAAATACTATTTACATAATTTACTGAAAGTTGATCATTCCAAGCATCTCCACCAGTTGGGCGAATCTGGTAGAGTCAAAAGCCTTTGTGAAGATGTCTGCGGTTTGTTTGTGAGTTTTGACTTCAACAATTTGAATATGCTTCTTTTCAACACAGTCACGGATAAAGTGATGTTTGATTTCAATGTGTTTGGTTTTGGAATGCTGAACGTGGTTTTTGGTGATATGAGGAACGGCGGTGTTGTCACACAGAATGGGTGTCTCATTGAATGTGATCCCATAGTCAAGCATCTGATGGTGTATCCATCTGACTTGGGAACAACAGAGGGCTGCGGCAATGTATTCGGCTTCGGCGGTGGATTGGGAAACGGTGGACTGTTTCTTACATTGCCATGAGACAAGGCGGTTGCCAAGGAATTGACAACCTCCAGAAGTGGATTTTCGGTCTAAGTTGCAACCCCCGTAGTCTGAGTCTGAATAAGCCACAAGATCAAACAAGTCAGTTTTAGGATACCACAAACCCAATTTTGGCTTATATTTTAAATATCTCAAAATACGTTTTACAGCAGATAAATGAGAGAGTTTAGGATTAGCCTGAAAACGTGCACATAAGCACACTGCAAACATGATGTCTGGTCTGCTGGCCATGAGATACATGAGCGAGCCTATCATAGAGCGATATAGATGCTGATCAACGCTCTCACCATCCACATCAGGAGTCAAACAATGACGAACTTCCACAGGAGTTTTTACTGGATGGGAATCAGCCACTTTGAACTTGGTCAAGATTTCTTTTACGTATTTTTTTTATGGATAAGGATTCCTGACTCAGACTGATCAAATTGTAGTCCCAAAAAGAACTTCATTTCCCCCATGGAGCTCATCTCAAACTTAGATCGCATCACTTATTCAAATTCTTTGCAGAGACGGGGATTTGTAGATCCGAAAATGATATCATCCACATAAATTTGCACCATGATAGTATCCATTTCATCCTTCCGCTTGAACAAAGTTTGGTCAATTGCTCCTCGTGTGAAACCATTCTCAAGCAGATGCTTTGATAAAGTTTCATACCACGCACGAGGTGCTTGATGAAGACCGTACAATGCTTTGTCTAACTTGTAAACACGGTCTGGAAAATTTGGATCAATGAAACCCGGCAGCTGCTTGACATAAACTTCTTCTTGAACTTTGCCATATAAGAATGCGCTTTTGACATCCATTTGATGAACGGTGAAGTCCATGTAGGCTGCATAGGCGAGAAATATTCGGATGGCTTCCAAGCGAGCCACTGGTGCAAAGACTTCCTCGTAGTCAATCCCTTCTTCTTGATAGAAACCTTGAACCACCAGACGAGCTTTGTTTCGAATCACAGTGCCGCCTTCATCCTTTTTGTTGCGAAAAACCCAACGAGTGCCGATTGGAACTTTGTTCTTGGGAAGATCTACCAAATTCCACACATGCAACTTTGAGAATTGTTGTAGCTCTTCCTGCATTGCTTCCACCCAGCTGTTTTCTAGTAGAGCTGCTTTAATGTTCTTTGGTTCAGTTTGAGAGATGAAGCAAGAAAACATGCTGTTTTCAAATGCTTCACAGGCACTTCGGGTACTAACACCCACATTGAGTGGTCCAATGATGTTATTGGTGGGATGAATCTTGTGAATTCGCAGCTGAGTATTTACATCTTCTTCCACGACTTCTTCCAAATTGGTAAGATTTTAAGCAGGAGGATTGGCAATGTCATTAGTAGGATCTTCAGCAGATGATTGTGGTGCAACATCTACTATTGGAATGGAGTTGTCTTCAACAGTTTCACTTGTTGCACCAGAACCGGAAGACTCCATATCAGATTCAGCATTTGCAACCACAGGAATTTCAACCTGAGCAGATGAGGAAGAACCTTGATCATTTAAGTTCCCTAAATTGTTCACAGAAAAATAAGGATTAGCATGAGTTGAGTCAATTGAGAAATCAGGAAGATTAAATGATTTAAAAACTGAATCGACGTCAAATAGCCAATTGGGACCGTCTCCTGCGTCCGTGTGATTATTTTCATGCCAATTGATATCAATGGACTCCAGCACTATTCTTTTCTGCTTATGATAGACACGAAAAGCACGTTGATTGGAGGAATAACCAACAAAATAACATTCATCCGCTTTGGCTTCAAACTTGTTGAGCTGATCTGAAGTGTTCAGCATCATGCACACACACTCAAATTTTCTGAAGAAATCAATAACTGGCTTGCGCTTGTACATGATCTCATATGGTGTCTTGTTGCTACTTTTAGTGATAAGAACCCGATTCTGCACGAAACATGCCGTGTTGACCGCCTCAGCCCAGAAAGTCACGGGAAGCTTAGAGTCAACAATCATAGTTCGTGCAGCTTCAATTAAGGTGCGGTTTCTCCTTTCAGCTACACCGTTTTGTTGAGGAGTACGAGGTGCACTAAATTGACGAGAAATTCCTTTGCTTTCACAGAAGGAATCAAGAGTTGCATTCTTAAATTCTGTTCCATGATCACTACGGATAGTCTTCACACTTAAACTGAAGAGGTTTTCAATTTGAAGCAGATAGGTCTTTAAAATCTCTGGTGTCTCATCCTTCTTAGCTAAGAAAAACACCCAAGTGAATCGAGAAAAATCATCTGTTACCACCAGACAGTATGACTTTCGTCCAAGATTCATGACACTCACTTGACCAAAGAGATCCATGTGAAGCAATTGGAGAGGAGAGTCAATGGAATTGGTGGTTTTAGGCTTATGTGAAGATTTGTGCTGTTTTCCCTTGGAACATGAAATACAGTGTTCGATAGGAGTGAAATCTTTGAGAGGTAATCCAGTGACTAGGTTGCCTCGAACCAGTCGATTCATTGTTTTGAAATTGACATGTCCCAACCTCTTATGCCACAGGAAAGATTCATCTTCGGAAGCCTTTGAGAGAAAACACGATTCAATTCCCGATGGGTTGTTCATATCCAAGCTATATGTGTTGTATCTTCTGGGAGCACGCATGAGAATAAGTTCTTCCGGAATCACCACTCCCGGCTTTAAGATAAGACATTCTTTTGAATTGAATAAAGCACATAAGTCCTTGTCACAAATCTGTGAAACACTCATCAGATTGTATTTTAACTGAGGAACATAGTTGACAAATTCCAGACTATTTACTCCATTTGATACTGTTCCTTGTCCTTCAATCTTTCCTCCTCTTGGGTTCCCAGCAAAAGCAACATACTCTCCATCAATTTGATGATAATCTTGCAGCAAGTTAAAGTGCCCAGTCATATGCCTTGAACATCCACTATCTACATGCCAGATGTTATCACCGGTTCTTCTTGATTGACCATATACACAACGAACCATTTATACGTTTTGACCAAAAATGTTTCAATCAAGAGATTTTAGTGTCAGGATATGACATCTCATTGGAATCAGAAGTACAACCATCCTTTGATGAAGCACGGTCATCAAATAGAACATTATTCTTAATTTTCCAAGTTCGTTTTAAATACTTTTTAGCATTTTTAATTCTTTTACGCCTAGATTTCCTACTATGAGAAGAATTAGGCAACACATATGAATTTAATGAACTTTGGGAAGGTGATTCTTCATTAAAATTTGCGGTTGTCAATTTACAACTCTTTGAAACATGATTTGAGGCACCACAACTAAAACAAACGTTTTTACAAGATATCTTATCCTGATAATAGTCATCACAAGATGAAGATGATTGTGATGTTGAGGAATCTGAACATGAGACGGTTCTCTCATCAATAACTTTGTCTTGAAGACGATGTGCTTCCTTTAATCTGAAAAATTCCATGTTACTCATGGTTTCACGTGGTACATCATACACAATAATTCCTGCACTTTTAAATTTTGTAACACATGGCATAACATTCAAAGATTTAGGAACAAAAGGCAAGGCATTTTGAAATTTAGAAACATCACATCCCAAACCCGTATGCTCAGCAGGCATAGAATCAAAATACAAGTTTTTAACGTGTTCACAAATATTTGGTTTTGACACGGACATATTATTACATTCATCCGACTCAAGTTCTTTTAAAAAAGTTCAATCATTAGCACTCTTATCACAATCATCTTCGGACTTTACACAATTTGATTCTGCACAAGAAGCAAAACTGTCAGAATCAGAGGATGTAATATAATCATCAGGAGATAATGTGGAAACAAAAGGTGTGGAAACATGTGGAGTAGGCATATCAACAAATCTTCCTGATTTAGAATAAGGAAGAGGATGAGAGTTATACCCAAGACCTTCTGTGCCTTTTCTATTAAATTGTTTAACAATTATTCCAAACAAAATTTTCTGATCCATATACATGTGGTCAACCTGTAATTTGGCTTTTTCTGCCTTTTGGACTCTTTCAGTTAAAATCGTATTGTTAATAGTTTGAGTATTGAGTTGTACAATTAAAGAACGATTTTCACCAGAAATGTCACGGATTTTCTTTAAGTAAAGTTTCTCATTTTTGGCCACAGAGTCATACATCACCTTAATGTGATTTCGTTCATCAATCAAGGCTTGATTGATGAATCTGTATTTTTGAATTTCATTTAAGCAAGATCTAGAATCACAAAGTTTAGAAATAACCTCAGCAGGCACAGTAGTGAGATCCTCAGCTGGTTCAATCATGACACACTTGCCATTTTCCTCCACATCAGCCATCAAGGCTTTATCAGCAGCTTCCTCAGCTTGTTCTCCCCAATGATAATGTCCATCAGCTTGGCTCACAAGAGCTGTGGAAGTTGAAGTTGTGTTTGTCTTTGGAGGATTGGCAGCTTGTTTACCAGAGGAAATCTTCTTATCTTGCTGATCTTTGGAGGATGGCTCCTTGCAGTTTCTGGCAAAGTGACCCAGCTGATCACAATTGTAGCATCTCACCTTCTTGATATCAAACCCAAGCATCTTTCCTTGCTTGAACCTGTCTATACCAGTCCTTTTGATAAATCTCTTGGCTCTTAAGGTCAACATGGCATTGCACCAATCAATGTCCATTTTCTCCAAATCATCAGGATTAATCTGCTCCAAGTCATCAGGTTGAAAGCTAACCGGTGTTAGATTTCCAGAGATCAGTGCATCATAGCATGACATGAAAGCAGTCATGATTGGGACATATTCATCAGGAATCATGGTGACAGTCTTTTGAGGAGCAGAGGAGCTGGTAGATTTAATTGCAGCAGCTGAAGGATGGACATCAGTCTGAAAGTATGGGCTACCGGATTAGCTTGATCCAGCAATAAGAGCTGTGTTTCCAGACTGATTTGATGGGGTGACTGCTCCCTTCTTAATCTCAATTTCATAAGATTCAAGAATGCTATAGACTTTCTGTTGATACACAGCACTCAGATTCTCAGTCTTTTTGATCATGATTCGATACATATTCCATTCCTCAGGAAGAGAATCTAGGAGTTTCTTGTTTAGATCAAGAGTAGGGTACTCAACTCCCATTACCTTCAACCTTGATACAATGCTTGAGAAACGGTTGATCAAATCAGATATTGATTCTCCTCTTACACTACTGAACATTGCATATTGTTTCTTGATCAGATCTCTTTTGCTTTCCCTGACATCCTCACTTCCATCATATCTTGTGCACAGTGCAGCCCATAAGTCTTTGGTAGTTGTGTACTCAGCAAAGATGTTGAAAATATCCATAGGAAGAGCCATGGCAATAGTCCCATAGGCCTTGTTGTCTCGGGCAATCAAGGCAAGATCTTTCTCATCATACTTAGATACTAACTTAGGACGTTGAACATCAGCAGTGGTAGTTACGGGCTTGTGGGGACCATCGGTGATAGAACTCAACAGTGTATAATCGTGAAATTGAAAGAAAAGCTTCATCTTTTTCGTCCAGTCATCAAAATCTCTTGTGGACACAAGAACAGGTGGTCTATTTCCCCCAGAATGTTCTGTTGAACTTGAAGTGGCCATAATATTTTGAATCGAAACTAAAACGGTAACTAGTTTCGATAGGTCAACTTCTATCGAAACAACTAGTTTCGATAAGACAACTTTTATCGAAACAACTAGTTTCTATAGGACTAGTTTCGATAGACCAACTATTATCGAAAAAACTAGTTTCGATAGGACTAGTTTCGATAGAACAACTTTTATCGAAACAACTTTTATCGAAACAACTAGTTTCGATACTGAAAATTTCACAGACTAGTTTCGATAACCACAGTTTCTATAAGAGACAAAAAATCTAGTTTCGATAGTACCTTCTCCCGACAAAACGTACACAAGAAGTTTCGATGATCAACAGAAATCAGAAATTGTTCCCCGTAGTTTTGATGCCTTCTTCTCCAAAACAGAAATACTCCATTGATGAAAAGCTCCAGAAATCAAAGGTGCAGAAATAACAAACCAATCCAGCGAAAACCTTCGTCTAACTGTCCTGATCACGAATACAACCTCCGATTCCGAAAATACGAGCAAAAACCCTTGAAAAATGATGAAACAGTACCTTGAGAATAAATGTGCAAAAACCAAAAATAAGCAACGAAAACCCTCGGTAATCACCTAGAATCGATCAATAACCTGATAACACTCAAACACACTAGAGCATATAGCTCTGATACCAATTGTAGGTCCAGATTTCTCTTGAAATCACTTATATGATCGATTACACACACACACAGGCGGAAACTGTGTGTATGGTGGTGAAACAGGTAATAGAAACTGTGTTGGTGAAGATAACCAGCTAACTACAGTTTGAATCAACAATCAAAAGGTATGAAAATGTATGAACACAGTGAATAAACAACTGCAGATTGTATTGATTCAAGCAAAATGTGAAAGAGAAGGTTCAGGGTTACAGCCGCTACTCACACACTAAACAATCTCAAACTAGGCTATTTGTAGTAGTGACAGGTATCGAAACTATGGTCAATCGAAACTACTAGTTTCGATTGACCATTTACAATTGATACACAGACTATCGAAACTACCATCTATCGAAACTACTAGTTTCGATTGAACATACTCAATCGAAACTAAGAAGTTTCGAGGGTTCAGACTTAACTAATAACAGAAAATTGAAATTACAATAATGAAATGACAGAAAGTAAACTAGTCTAAAATTGTTTAAACATACAATAAATGACAACAACTTATACAAAATATGACTCTACACCTTTGTTCTTTGAGGGACAGTTCACAAAAATGTGACCAACCAAGCCACAGTGAAAACACATTCTCTTGTCCACATGAGTTCTCTTGTAAGGCTCATTAGATCTGGCCTTAGAAAACTCTCTATTATGAGCAGGAGGAGTTGGTTTCGAAACAGCAGTCTTGTGACAATCCGGACTTTTCAGTTAATTCCGTTAAGCTTTCTGTTTAAACCTAACCCATTTAACTCGATATTAAATCCAAAGGACAAATTCTGTCATTTCCTCAAACTCTATCTGCAAGGACTAAATAAGTAATTAGTCTAAACTTAATTTTGTTTGACTTTGTAAAGTCAAAATCCAAAATTCAATCTATGTTGACCTTAAAAGTAAACTAATCAGGTTATACAAACCACAAGGACTCATTCTGCCACTCTTCCAAACCCTGAATCCATATAACTGCAGGGACTAGAACTGTAATTACCACATTTTAAATTCCTGTTGACTTTTGAAGTCAAAGATCGAGACTTTGGATTCAATTGTGAGTTCAAGAGTCGATTTCTGTTAATTCTGTAACGGATCAAGATTAATCAGCAGCATTTACGATCTTAACTACAATAAATAATCATTATCATGACCGAATTATATCCAATTATGAACTGCAAGCCGAAACCACCAAAGTCGTCCCCAATCCTCACCAATTCGCATCAATTCAATAACGCATACTGAAATTAATCATCTTAGAACGTTACGCGAGTCCCACTGATCATTTCCCCCACATCAGTCGCGTCGTAGAAGCATTCAGGATCGCCAGAGATTAACCTCTCGAAGTCGGAAAAAGATCTAGTCGTTCACCATCAATTCCATCTCCGTTATGGTAATTTCTTACACCTACAGTTTATATTAAGTGTCTATATCAATAGCCCTATGCTAATTTGACCGTATAACATCGAATTAGTTAAGAACAAGAATCTAGGGTTCATGTGAATTCGGTCTAATCGAACCCTACTCCATACTCAGTCTCAATCTAATTAAATGGTATGGTTAGATTCGAAACTTCTCACTTGTTAAAAGCCCTATGAATCTAACCCCTTCCTGTATCGAATTGATCAAGATCAAAGATCTAGGGTTCATACATTTCTGGTTTGATCGAAACCCAATCAAATCATTACCTTAATCAAATTAAATCATAGGGCTAGACTCGAAATGACTCATTTGTTGAAAGCCCTATGATTCCAACTGAAAACATTATCGGATCTGATCGATTTGATTCAGAGTTAAGAACTAGGGTTTTCGGTTTTTGAATCCAAAATTTAGAGCTTTTAGTATGAAGTTTTTACAATTAAATCTCACCACAGGTTCGTTATGAACCGAAAAATGAAACCCCTATTATCTTATGGTCGATCGTGGTCAAGTTCGATGGTATTGGACTGGTTGGCTTCCGGCTTCGCATGGGGAAGAAGATCCCACGAGATGTTTTTGATAAAACCATTTGAATCCTGGTTCTTGTCGCGATACCCAGGCCGGCTGAGTTGGTTAAGACTTGTGGTTGTTGTGGGATAGACCCGAGTTCGAATCCCACAATCAACATTTATTTTTCTGATCAATTTTTAACTTGTATTTTAGATAAAATCATTTCCTATATTATTATCATCATATATTAATACGTTTTGGACCCAGAAAATACCCGTAGACTCGGGTTTGATTTTATAACCCATTTTTATATTAATTATCCACTTTTAAAATGATATATTTATATTATTTTCAAACCATAACTTCGTATAAAATAATATATTTATATTATTTTCAACCCGTGATTCGTGTTATAAAATAATATATAATTTATATTATTTCGTATCGTTTTATACCTCGTGTGAAGTTTCAAACCAATTAATAATATAATTGTTATATTATTTACCCACGTTTATATACTCGATTAAAAATAATATATTTATTATTTTTCCACACAAATGACTATTTTAGTTAATCCTTCGAACCTAAAAATAATATATCAAATTATATTATTTTCCTAACTTTTGTAAACGACCTTAACATACGGATGTATTTATTTATTATTATTCGTTATTAACGTACGACACGTAACGCTTTTCCTTAATGATTATATTAAGAAATTTATATAATCCCGTAGACACGTTCGTCTACTCTTAAATCCTTAGAAAGCGTTAAGGTGTTCTAACTTCCGTGTCGTCGTCATATGTCCCTAACTTATGTGTTATAATTATAGGGCATACGTAAGCCGTGCAGGCTAAAACTTGAGATTCTAAATCTCATACTTGTGTGATACTACCTACTACGCAACGCAGGTGAGTTTCACGGCCCCTTTTTACCTGTTTTACTATTAGGGTAGAAACATGCTTACACACAAACGTATTTTACTTGTTTTCCTGTTGAGGAAGAAACAAACATGAAACACCAACTATCATACTTTTACTTGTTTTCCCCGTGGGGGAGAAACAGGTACGCAAGAAAATATTATTTTTCCCGCCAGGGGAGAAAACATGACGCAACTATTTGATTTTGGTACTTTATATGATATCACTGTTGAGACTAAGCGTAACATGCTATCACAGAAAGTCCTCATCTTATTTCGAACCGTTAATATGGATCTTAGCGAGGTAATGTTTAGTAGTACTACTGGGTTTGACAAATCCCACCCTCGTTAGTCGCGCTAACTCGATTGGATATCGAACGGATGAAATGTTAGCCTACTCACATGTGCCAGAGTTGATAGACCTGGCAGGAGGCATACAAACACAGTCAGCTTCGGTTGTGAGCGCTTTAGTAAGACATGAACATAGGTTAGCTACCTATAGATATGCATATTGAATGTACATAATCTGTTAAACACACTCTTATTGTAAACTTGAAACCTGTGAACTCACCAACCTCGTGTTGACACTTTTTCTTACATGTTTCTCAGGTCGCTAAGGTACAGGTTGCACACTTAGGACATACATGGAGTCCTACTGTCATATCATCCATTTCAAACATTTGAAACAGTTTACTTATTTACATTGATTGACGCCTATTGCATGTAATTACTTTTGTTTTCATATTAACGTTTACGCTTCCGCATTAACTCTGAACTTTTATGTTATGACATTTTAAGTCTCATATAGTGTCGTTCGATGTAACTAATGACTGAGATCCTGGTGTGTCACCTTCCAAACGGTAAAACTCCGTTAGTGGAATTTGGGGGTGTGACAAGTCTGAACCTTAACAGTTTGATTTTTGGGAGTATAGTATTTTTCCAAATTTTCTTTGTAACCAAGCTCAAAGTGAGCTGAAAAAGCCTCTTTCTTTACTTGGTTAAGGTTTTTATACCCCCCATAAAGCATTACTTTAAGTTTATCATTTGATTCAATAACATCAGGTTCAGTTAAAATGCAATTATCACCAGTAGTGATAATGTTTTTCTTGACTTTCTGTTCAGTCAACAACTCCTCAGATACTACTCCTTCAGGGCAAGAGTTAACCGACCCATCTTCAGAAGCAGTAACAAACTCCTCACTAGATGTGGAGTTAGCCTTACTTGAGGATTCATCTTTTTTAGGGGAATCATCCTTATCAGATGACTCATCTAGACAAGTGAGATCAATGTATAATAAGCCATTGACAAACTTCCCACTGATTGGTGGAGGAATGGCATTGGTACCAAGACCTAGACCATTTATTTTCCTCACTACAGATTCGTAGTGTTCCACCACAAAGCGAGAGTTTTTCAACTTCTCATTAGTGCATTTTAACTGCAAGATCTCATTTTGCAGTTTGTTGATTTCATTGTTCCGTTTTTCCAACCCCTTATAAGCAATATCCAAGTGAAGCTGTTGATCGCTCATTTTTAAAGAATACTCAGGTTTTTTTTTTCAACGTTTCAATAGACTCTTTAAAATGTTTTTCGTTTTCTTTATAGTTTAGAGCTGCCATACTTAGGGGTTCGATTTTGTCTTGGAGCTTAGAATTTTCAAGTTTTAGCCCTAGACACTTAGAACATGAAACAACAGAAAAGGGATTAGAGTCTACCTCATGAGATGAACTTGTTGCTTCTCCAATGGCCATGAGAGCAACAGCAGTCGATTCCTCTTTCTCAGCTACAGAAGCTTCCTTTCCTTCAGCTTGCTCCTCTTCCTCTGTAGCAGCAGTAGTAGACTCTTTTAGGTCTGCCATAGAAGCTTCCCTTCTCTCTGCTTCCATCATTTCCATGATCTCAGCTATGAGACCAACCTGTGTTTGTGCGATGATGGCATCCTCCAGATGAACGCCCCAATCAAAGCTGTCGTCCTGTTGGGCTACCAGTGCATTGGACGTTCCACCTTGGCTTTGATTGTGGTGGTTTGAATTGTTGTGGCCATTGCTGTTTCCTTGGCTAGGTCTGGTGAAACCAGAGGTCGGTGCTCGGTCTTTTTGACACTCACGAGCAAAGTGTCCATAGTTCAGACACTTGTAGCATTTGGCCTTGGATATATCAAATCCAAACTTGGCATTAGAATGCCCACCAATGAATTTTCTTCCTGTTCTGTTCAGGAAATGCTTGGCCCTCCTCAATAACATGGCCATATTCCATTGACTATCCATGTCCTCAATATCATCAGGATCCACTTGGTTAAAGTCTTCTTCAATAGTTTCAGGATCCGTAAGCTTGCCACCTATGAAATTCTCATAGGCAAGCATACATGATGAAAAAAGTGCTACATGATCTTCAGCTATTTTGGCTATAGCTGAGTGGTTAGCTGAAGACGTAGCTGGAGGATTTCTTGAGGTATTTTGATGATGAGACCCCAACCCTGATCCTAAAGCATAGCAAGCATGACCACCACACCTAGTTGAGTGGTCTTCTTCAGTAGGATTTCCAGTGAAGAGGGCAATTCCAGAGCCCGATGACTTGGATGTAGAAGTCGTCCCATGATACATAGAAAGGTCTTGAATCTGGGGTCTTCCTGAGCTCTCCTTTCTTTTCAAGTTCATTTCATGAGCTTGAATCTTTCCTATTGCTTCCTCTACCGTCAACTCATAGAATTTAGGATTTTCCCTCATCAGGGTTGTGTACATCTCAAATTTGGGTGGTAAAGCGTCCAAAAACTTTACCACCATCTCTTCAGCTGGATACTTGAGGTCAAAAGCCTTCAACTCAGTGTGTAAATGATAGAACCTAGAGATGAGGTTATCTAGAGATTCGTTCTAAAAAAATCTGAAGCACACATACTGCTTCCTGAGAAGATCACGCTTACTCTTCTTGATGTCACTATTTCCTTCGAATCTCTTCTGTAAAGCTTTCCAGAGATCCTTAGAATTGTCATAGCCTCGAAAACTGTGGAACAATTCCCGAGTTAATGCCATAGTGATTGAACCAAGTGCCTTCTTCTCTCGATCATATGCTTTCTTTTCTTCCTCATCGAGTTTAGAAATAGGCTTGGGCAATTCATCATCAAGATAGATGTGTGTGGGATGCTTATATCCCTCAAGGATTGGTATCCATAGCGATGAGTGGGTATAAGAAATGTAGTGCTCAAAACGTGCCTTCCAATTGGAATAATTGTTTACGTTTAGCAACTTAGGTGGTTTCTGAGGTGTACCGATCTCATTATCATAGTTTAACATGTTTCCAAGATTCTGAAGGTTCGACATAGTGAACACTTAGTCAAAATTCAGAAAAATCAGACACAGTTGCGCACTTGGGATTAGCCTTGCGCACTTGACAAATAGTCTTGCGTATTTAAGACTTGCTCTTGCGTACTTGTAAGTACGCAGGAGGAAATGATTAAGTACGCAGGATATAACTTAAGTTCGCACAAGTTCAGTCTTGCGCACTTGTAAGTACGCAAGAGATAACTCATGCGTAGTTAGTAAGTACGCAGAAAACTGTACTTTTTGCCAAAAATGGTAAGTACGCAGGATACCTTTTCAGCAACTCTCACCAACCTTTTCCGGTGACTGGAAAATCGGCCTGATGATTAATGCAAATGAGCCAAAGGGTCAGAAACTTGTTTCTAACCAACCTTTGATGCTCAAATAACTCAAATACACAACAAAAATTGGTTTTTGAGAGATTTTTGCTTCTAAAAAAGTGCTCAAGAGCTACCCCTTTTTAATCACAAAAATCAACAAAAATACCTCTTTTTGCTTGTAAAACTCAGTAAAAACGTCTCTAAACTCACTTACAACACTCGAATACAAGAGCAATGCTCTGATAGCACTTGTAGGTCCCTTCGTGTGTGTCGGATCCTTGCATGCAAGTGGTCTACTAGTCGGACCGGGTGCGGAATACTCGTGACTAGGCGGAGAGTCTAACTAAAACAAAGTAAACCAAACACGAGAGTCACAATAAAAGCTCTTTCTATTATAAACACTCGACGGTTACAGAGAGATTACAAATTGCGTACTTAACAAACTGAGTTCGTCTAAGATATGAGTTCTGCGTACTTATTCTCTGTGAACCAAACCTATTTATACACACCTGATGCCTGCGCACTTAGCAAGTGCGCAGGACCAAATGCTCTTGCGTACTTAGCAAGTACGCATGGGTCTTCGTGCATACTTGCTAAGTACGCAAGAGCTTTCTCCTGCGCACATGTAAGTGCGCAAAACACTTAGAAGAAATGCAACATACATTATGTAAAAGTAAATACAACTCGATAAACTATTACATAACGACTCTTACATACAAAGACAAATTACAGACATTAGAAATACAAACTAAGACTCTATCGAGAGTGTTGTCACAGGAAAGTGCATCAACAAACATGAGTTTCAAAATAATGTATGAGTTTAGTGGATGCCATTATTAAAGCTAAAATTAATTTTTCTAAATGATTGTACCTGGTTTCTACCGCAAGTAGGCCTTTACTTACATAATTTATAGGATGCTGTTGCCCTTCATGATTCTTGACTAGGACAGCACTTACAGAGTTTCCAGATACCGCCAAGTATAGGGATAATGGTTCACCGTCTTCTGGTTTCATCAGTAGAGGAGTTGTTGACAAGTACTCCTTTAATGATTGGAGTGCTTGCTCATGCTTCTCTTCCCATTCGAATCTCTTGTTCTTCTTTAGGATGTCGTAGAACTCTTTACACTTTTCTGAGGATCTTGATATGAATTTGTTTAGTGCTGCTACTCTGCCGGTTAGTTTTCGGACATCCTTAGTGTTTCCTGGGGATTTCAAATTGATGATCGCCTTGATTTGCTCTAGACTGGCCTCTATTCCTCTTTTGGTTACCATGTAGCCGAAGAAATTTCCTGCCCCCCACACCAGAGTGGTATTTAGAAGGATTCAGCTTCATGTTGTACTTGTCCAGGATATCAAATGCATCTCTGAGATCCCTGAGGTGATCCTCAGCCTTCTTTGATTTCACCACCATGTCGTCTATGTAGATCTCCATTGTTTCCCCTAGTTTTTCTTTGAACAACATGTTAACCAGCCTTTGGTGTGTAGCACCTGCATTTTTTAAACCAAAAGGCATTGCAATATAACAATAGATACTTGTTGGAGTCATGAATGTGGTATCCTCCTGATCTAAGGGTTCCATCTGAATTTGTTGAAATCCTGATGTAGCATCCATGAATGTCAGCATTTCGTGGCCTGCTATGGCATCGACCATAGAGTCATTGTGTGGTATTGGAAAAGGATATTTGGGGCATGGTTTGTTCAAGTCAGTGAAGTCTACACAGACTCTCCATTTCCCATTCTTCTTCTGAACCACCACCACATTAGCTAGCCACCACGGGAATTTCACTTCCCTTATCATTCCTACTTTCAATAACCTCTCGACCTCTTCTTAGATAACTATGTTCCTTTCCGGAGCAAATTTTCTTCTTTTTTTGGTGTATGGGCCTGAAACTATTTTCAACACCAAATTTATGTGTAATAATATCTTTTGAAATACCAGTCATGTCTTCATGTTTCCAAGCGAAGGTTGAGGTTCTGCTTCTTAGTAATTCTATAAGATATTGTTCTATATCCTTGAGGATATTGGTTCTAGCTTTATTTTAGCTGCAGAATAAGAGGTACCACAAATGTCAGACCCACAAGATATAAAATTTATTACCTTGGCATCCGGCGGCGGGGATGTTGCTCTCTTCGGGATCCTTAGCTTTATTCTTTCCTTTGCCTAGAAGTTCTTTGAGATGTCCTTTGCTTAAGAGATAGCTTATCTCTTTTCACAGAGCATTAAAATCTTCGGTTACATGGCCGAAGTCCTTATGGAATGCACACCACTTGGACTTATCCTTCCATCCTGTGTTCTTATCAAATTTGCGAGGCCACTAGGCTTTTTCACCAAGATCCTGCATAGAAAATAATAAACCTGTTGTATCAAGACAAAAACAGTATTCAGATAGTCTAGGATACTCTTCTTCGTCTTCGTCATCCTCCACAGCGTTAACTCTGTGGTTTTCAGGTTTAGAATAAGGCTTGGATCTATAAGGCTTGAAGGGTGCAGATTCAGTATTCCGATTGGGTTGATAGTAACTGGTTGGAGCATCCATCCTTTGGGGGATCTTTTTTTCATCCTCGTGCCTTATGAATCTTAATGCCCGGTTCCTGACTTCGTTAAGGTTCCTACAGGGATTCATAACAAGGTCCTCATAGAATTGGGAGTCCTTCTTCAACCCCATCTTGAATGCCTGGACTGCTATGGCAACATCAAGGTTCGAGATATCTAGGGATTCTAGGCTGAATTTACTTACATAATCTCGGAGAGATTCCCCAGGATTCTGAATTATCCTTTATAAGTCACTTGTTAACCTTTCAAAAGTCCTAATGCAAGAGAATTGGTTGTTAAACGGGTTAATCAAATGAGCAAATGAAGTAATAGAATAAGGCGGAACATTCAGTAGCCAATTCAAGGTCAATCATGTTAAGGTAGTGCTGACGCCTTTGCATAAGCAGGCTTCCTTTAGGTCCAAGGGAATGGGGTTTATCTCCATCCTTTCCATGTACTGCGCGACGTGCTCCTCAGGATCTGTAGTTCCATCGTACAACTTCATGTTAGGAGTCTGGAAGCGCTTTCGGGTCTCAGCATCACATATTGGGGGAGCGAATCTAGAGATCCTGTGACTTGTAGCTGACATCTCGGGTATAGGCTGGAATACACCTGGTACACTAGAGATCCTTTCTCTTAACTTCTTCAACTCCTTGGCCATGGATGGAGTAATTCCTGTATCCTACACAAATTCATTAGTTTTCAAAAATTGGTTGAAAATGTTACCGTTATCAGGATTTTGGAATGATGATCCCGGAGCAATTCCAAGATCCTGATTCGTAGTAACTATGACATCCGGAGTTGGGCCAACTGCAATGATCCCAGTTTGCATGGGAAGAAAATCTCCCTTATGGACTCCTGAGGATCCCGAATAGTTGAAATCCAGGACCCTTGGTTGCAGCGGGGTCATCACTCCATTAGTTTATATGATTCTTTGATCTTTTTCAAGTTCCCTAAACAGCATCAGGTTAGTCTTTTTCTGCTACTCCATCTGTTGCTTAACTACTGAGAATATATTGAGGATATCATCATTTGAAACGAGCACATGTCCCCCAGCAGATATCCCAAATCCCGAAAAACCCGCAGAAGTAGTTTCTTCGGCTGATTAACATTCTTCTGGAACAGAGGAAGAGGGTTCTTCAACCCAGAGCTTGAAGGTGTAGTAGAAACATAAATATTTTTGTATTGGGACGACATTTTTGAAATCAGTTTGGAAAATAATTATTGAACGTAAACTTTAGTAAATATTTGATGTTAAAAAGCACCACTTGTCCCACAGTGGGCGCCAAATTTTTTTGACTATAAATTAACGAGAGTAATTTTGTTATCAAACTTAGAATGTGAGGTAGTGTGCTTGTCCAATTCGTGATGAACAAAATGTATAAAGCAAATAAATGACACGAGCATTTATGAGGAAAGCTCTTAATCCTAGAGGATTGTCGGTATAAAACCTCGGGAAGTGACCGAAAGTCACTTGCCTCCTAGTCTTTTATAAAACAATAAAAATGATTACAAGTACGAGAAGCGTATGATCGAGATCTCGGTATTACAGAGCTTGTTTGCGAGTATTCAATAATGCTAAGTGTGATTGTGTGTGTTCCTCATCGATCAGTTGCTCAATAAATACAAAAAGATAAGCTAACTAACTATCCGAGAATCCCGGACTGACTAAGTCTTCAAATGTGACCGTTGTGGGCTTCTTCGCGTATATTCCACATGTGGTCCATGTCATATTGAGCGAGTCTCCAGGAAATATTAAATCCTAGCACGTTTACCTGTAAATATAAATCCAAATAGAGGACAAGTAATCGTTAGTAGTATTAATACTCAAGAAACCAAGGTCACCAGGATCTTGGATTCCGGATTATGCAACATTTAGGATCCTACATGAAATTCAACCCATAACAGTTAGGGTTGGGGAAGGTGAGGCATGGACTCCGTACTTTGGAGTGGGGCTCGTTTTGTTTACGGTGAAAGGCATGAGCTACGATGCTTGGAATTGTTTAAATCACGGCTTGAAGGAAGGGTGGTAACCTTGTCATAAGGGTCACGTTTTTGGTGGTTTCTGTCGGGAAGAAGGGTGATGTTGGAGAGGGCAGTGAGGTGTAAGTGGGTTGGTTTTTGTTGATGACTAGATGAGAATGGGATGTGGTTTGGGTTGGTTGGTGCCTAAGTAGAATTTGATTTTTATGGATGATGCATGGGCATACGACGAAGGAGGTATTGGAACCTGTGGTGGCGTGGGCTGTTCGGGTTGGAGTGAAAGGTGTCATGCAAGCATGAGGGTAGCCATGTTGTGGGTAATATGCGGCAAGGTCGGATGATTTTATGTGGGAACCGACCAGTGTGACCTAGTCGCTAGTACCACTGATCTCGAGGCTAGATGATAATAAAGATGATTGATGATATACTTGGTTGATTTGTATGTTGTTAAGCTTGTTACTGGGATCGTGCCTCGTTGAGATTACCTAGTTTTGCCTGACTCGAGCATCTACGTGAAGGTGAATTCTTGATGCCCTCTTTTATACATTTGTACTCTTTTAGGCTAATTTACATGACTAGAAACTTTTACAAGATGAGTAGCAAAGATGTGACTTATGCATGAATATGAATACGTATACTAAATTATATTTTTAAGTAGTGAAGCCGACGTATGATTAGATGGAATACGTATGAACTACGAATACGTGAGAGTACTAAACCCCGCTCCTTAAACGTTTTAAACTATTGGGGGCTAATGCATGTTTACTTTTGTGATTGATGATTATATGTTTTACAAAGCATGTTATATACTTTGGTAAAAATTATGTAAACTAATTTTGTAAGCAAATTTTGTAAGTGAGGTAGTGTGATTGTAAAATTAATGTGAAACAATACAAAAACGTAAAGGGTGACACAGTTGTTTACGAGGAAAGCCCTTGATCTTTAAGGATCTCCGGCATAAAACCTCGGGAGGTGACAATCGACACCTGTCTCGTTTCTTGAATAAATAGTAAAAAGATTACAAGTGTGAGCAGCAAATGATCGAGATCTAGGTGTTACAAAGCTTATTTGCGAGTATTCGATAATGCTAAGTGTTTGTGTGTGTTGCTAATCGATCAAGCCGCTGATTAAATACAAAAAATGATCCTAACTAACTCTCCGAGGATCCCGGAGCTTTACTCGGTCTTCAAATATACCGTTATTGAGCTCTCTCGCAAGTTTGATACGTTCTATTTGACTTCTTATCCGATTCTTCAGGGACAAAACGAGTCAACATGTTTTACCTGCACTTATAAAAGAAATAGATGACAAATAACCGTTAGTAGCATTAATATTAAGGATACCGAAGTTACCAGGATCTTGGATTCCTGATCATGCATCACTCAGAACCACCTTCCATCCTTATGAATTTTGCAATCGCATCAGCAATACCATGCTTAGATATATTGATTAAACACTTTGTTGCCAGACCATTCATCTCACATCGTGGTAAAATATTGAAGGTCTTGGCTTCAAATATTGTACACCATCAGATCTCTTCAAAGCAAAAAGATTAATTTCTTCATCAAAGAACCAACTTATAATCCTCCCAACACATCTCTTTGTTTACATACTTTTCCTCAAGAATAGGTGGTGACGATGAAACAGGTAATACTTTCTTCCAACTCTTCATCAACTCTAGCCATTTCTCTTTGGTCATGCATGTATCCCTATACATCACAGGCTCTTCAGTTGTCTTAGTCTGAGCAGTGTCAGAACTAGAATCATGCTTTGTGACATCTTAAGTGTAGTCCATAGAATCAGTCATTCCATCAGAAGTGACTTCAGGAATAATATCATCTTGGATGAAATCAAAAGGCACATTAAGACCATCACAACCTTCATACATCAACCTTCTTGTTTCTTTAGTAATCTCTACTTCTACTATCTCTCCTTCTTCTATCTCTGAGTTATTCATTTCGTCTTTTAAATCATCAAACAACTCATCTAGACCATCTAAATAGTCTATCTTTTGAGCTTCATCAAGATCAAAATCTTCTCTAAAGAATTCTAGAAGCAATACTTTTATCACCAGAAGCTTCAACTTGATTTGAAGTAGACTCCCCCTGAAACTGAGATATCGGAGCAATGTTATAGTATTGACGATCACCCTTATTCCCAATGTGATCATTATCTTCATTGTCATGTCTTTGAACTACCTCTGTATGACACGTATCTTTAACCACTACAGGCATCTCCCATGAGCGTCAATAAGCTCTATTAACTATGAAACAATAATCTGCATCTCATATATTTGTTTGCTTTGAGACTGAAGAACCTGTTCTCTCTGAAAATCATTAGCCCTTAATACATCTATTTGACCTTGAAGACCCACAACTTGAGCTTCTAGGCAAGAGACTTTGCCTTGTATAGCAAAAATCTTAGCATCCTTTGATGTAGACAGACCAGCTTGTGAAGAAGTATGAGGAGGAATTGGAGTAGGAGTAACTTGTGGAGAAGTATTCTAAGACGGTTGTGGTGAAATAATTAGTGATTCCACAAAATCCACGTCATCAGCTACCTGAGTACGAGCAGCAGCTATAGAAGCAGACATTAGCTTCTTTGGTTTTGGAGAAGGGATATACTCGGATTCAGACGACGATTCATCCCGTAATGTTCTTTTACCAAGTACTGCACCAGGAGGAGGACCTCGAGCAGACTTGCATCTTGGTTTCTTGACTTTTCTTGTACTTACAGACTTCTTTCTTTTCCCAGCATTTGCCACCGGAATGTTAGCAAGTCTGTCATAATGATCTGAGCTGAAATCTTTAGTAGCTTCTGAATCAGTATCAGACTCATTATCAATAGCAGGTTCAGAAGAACTCGTGCTAGTATCATTGACATTTCCCTCTTGATCCTGTGGAGGAGAGTGTTTTTGTTCTGCTTCAATGTTATGCATGTTCTCCTCATGTTGATCGTCATGAACATCAGCTTGAGCCTCATCATGAACCTCCACATTTTGTTTTATTACATTCTCTTGAACTTCAACTAGAACTGGTTCTTGAACTTGTTCTTGTACTTGAGGTTGTTGTTGATGTTGCTGTTGTTGTTGCTGTTCTTCCTGATTAATCCAATTATCATGATGTGGTGCAACATAATCAGGATTAATTATGTGTCTAAATAATGGTGTAGGAATTGGGATCAGTGCCGGATTCTGCCGCTTAATATTGTTACAATCAGAAAAATCCTCTTTGTCATTAGAGTGAGAGTAAGACAGTGTTGTAGCTGAGGTAGGTTTGGAATGAGATGATTCAAGATCATTTGAATGAACCTAGGGAACATCAGAAAACCTTGACCTTCTGGCGGTGTAATTTGTGCAACGGTCTCCTTATAGAAATAATGTGCAAAGTTGAAACCTCTGTTAAGAGTAAGAGCCACCATGGCTGATTATAAAGAAGTCTTCAACCCGTCAGATCCAACTTTCCACGGTGATAAACATTGAATAAGTACATGCATAAAGTACCTCCATTGATCTACTAAGCCACCTTTCCGTGCTTGAGTATCATTAGCTCTTCCCCTGTAACCCATCCTTTGAAAATGTCTCATAAACAAATAAGACGGTAACCCCAACGGTTCTTCATTATTACCTCCAAGATGCAGAGCTTGTCGGATAGTGTCAACAGATATTGCCACTTTAGTGTTGTTGACAGTAGCTCTAATCACATTTGGATCAATAGTGCAATCATGTTGGGCTATATCCCAGAATTGTTGAATATAATTCGGAATGTAGGGATTTGCAGATAAAGCAACACCGATACTTGATCTATTCAGAAAATTTATAATTTCACGGTAGTTCACGGCTTTAGACGTATTTGGATCTAATAACGCCACATGGTTATGCTTATATTCCACTCTACGATCCATCTGTACATGGCAATGACGAAATAGCAATGTCACAAACATATTAAAACAAAAAAGAAAAAAAATTAAAACAAAAAAAATAATTAAACAAAAAATTTTTGCTAAGTCACAAAACACTACTGCACACTGAGGCGAACTTAATAATTTCGCTTAGAGTTGCAAGAGGTGAACTTATTAAGTTCGCCTGTGCAAGTTCGCTTCAAACACTTAACCAGATCAGAAATCCAAAATCTGTCCAGTCGATGAAATTTTGAAGCAATAAGCCATCAAAATAGCTACTAAACCCGTCGATACAACATAATACACTTTCAATTTCACTATCAAGCCACAACAACACCTCTATAATCGACAAAACAGATACTTCGAAATAAAACCTACGTTCAGATCTTAAAAATGATTCATATGAACAATTTAACGGTTAAAAGACCTTGAATCTACCTTGATTTGAAGCGCAAACACTTTAATAACAAAAGTTTAACACACAACAAGTGATTCTTCAACCACAGAATTCAATCAGAACAAGTTCTCTCAAAACACGCGTAAGTTCGACTTATAAGTTCTCTAGTTTTGAAATTGGGTAAAAGAACAAGTTCGCCTGAACTTAAATGTATACTCAGTCACTAAGTTCTCTTACCAGGCAAACTTGGTAAGTTCTCTAACTATTTTGCGCACTTAGTAAGTGCGCAGGAATTAGTTCCTGCGTACTTAGCAAGTACGCAAGAATACCCTGCGTACTTGCTAAGTACGCATGAGCAATTTGCCCTGCGCACTTGCTAAGTGCGCAGAGTTCAGGTCGTGTATAAATAGGATAGGTTGATAGTAGACAAGTACGCAGTCATATACGCAAACATTGTATACTCAGTATTTCTCTCTGTAACCTTCAAGTGTTTATAATAGATGAAAGTTTAAAGTGATTCTCTTGTCGGTTTACTTTGTGTTGTAAGACTCTCCACCTAGTCACGGGTATTCCGCACCCGGTCCGACTCAGGAACACACTTGCATGTGACGATCCGCCACACCCGAGGGACCTACAAGTGGTATCAGAGCATGGCTCTTGATTTCAAGTGTTGTGAGTGTGTTTGGGGAGTTTTCTACAGAGATTTTACAAGCAAAAGTGGGTATTTTTGTTGATTTTTGTGATAAAATAGGGGTAGCTCTTGAGCACTATTTTAGAAGCAAAAATCACTCAAAAACCGACTTTGGTTATGTATTTGAGTGTTTTGAGCAACAAAGGTTGGTTAGAAACAAGTTTCTGACCCATTGACTCATTTTATTTGTTTATCTGTCCTATTTTTTCCATCTCCGGTGAGATTCCAGTGACCGGAATAGTTTGGTGAGAGTTGGTGAAAAGGTTATCTGCGTACTTACCATATCTGGCAAAAAGTTCAGTCTTGTTACGTACTTATCAATTACGCAAGACTAATCTTTCTGCGTACTTAAGTTAACTCCTACGTACTTATCTTCTACTCTTGCGTACTTATCAAGTACGCAAGAGCAAATCATAAGTGCGCAAGACCATTTCTCTAAGTGCGCAAGGCCAGTATCAGGTGCGCAAGTGTCTATGACCTTTCTAAAATTTGACTAAGTGTTCACCATGTCGAATATTCAGAACCTCGGTAACCTTCTGAACTATGACAACGAGATCGGAACACCTCAGAAATCGCCAAAGTTGCTAAATGTAAATGATTATTCTAACTGGAAAGCACGCTTTGAGCATTACATTTCTTATACCGATTCTTCGTTATGGATACCAATTCTAGAGGGATATAAGCATCCCACACACATTTACCTTGATGAAGTAACGCCCAAGCCTATCTCTAAACTCGATGAAGAAGAAAAGAAAGTTTATGATCGAGAGAAGAAGGCTCACAGTTCTATCACTATGGCCTTGACTAGGGAGTTATTCCACAGTTTCAGAGGATATGATAACTCCAAGGATCTTTGGAAGGCGTTACAGAAAAGATTCGAGGGCAATAGTGACATCAAGAAAACTAAACGGGATCTCCTCAGGAAGCAGTATGAGTGCACGAATCTATAGACGAGCTCATCTCTAGATTGTATCATCTGCAGACCGAGTTGAAAGCTTTTAAGCTAAAGTATCCAGATGAAGAATTAGTTGAAAAGTTTCTGGATGCTTTGCCTCCCAAGTTTGAGATGTATACAACCCTGATGAGAGAGAATTCTAAGTTTTATGAGATGAAAATTGATGAGGCAATTGGAAAGGTTCAAGCTCATGACATGAACCTAAAAAGGAAGGAGAGCTCAGGAAGACCTCAGATACAAGACCCTTCAATGTATCATGGGACGTCTTCTACAACCAAGTCATCGGTCTCTGGAATTGCCCTTTTCTCTGGAAACTCTCATGAGGAAGAAACTGTGAAGGCTTGTGGTGCTCATGCATGCTATGCAGCATTCGGATCAGGTTCTGGATCTCATCAACAACATCCCTCAAGAAATCCTCCCGCTACATCTTCAGCTAACCAGTCATCTATAGCCAAAATAGCTGAAGATCATGTAGCTTTATTTTCGTCGTGTATGCTTGCCTATGAGAACTTCATTGGTGGCAAGCTTACAGATCATGAAACAATTGAAGAAGATTTTAACCAAGTGGATCTAGATGACATGGAGGATATGGATATTCAGTGGAATATGGCCATGATATTGAGGAGAGCCAAGCATTTCCTGAACATAACAAGAAGAAAGTTCATTGGCGGGCACTCTAATGCCAAGGTTGGTTTTGACAAATCCAAGGCCAAGTGCTACAAGTGTCTGAACTATGGACACTTTGCTCGTGAATGTCAAAAAGAAAGAGCACCGGCTTCGGGTTTCACCAGACCTAGCCAAGGAAACAACCAAGGCTACAACAACTCAAACAACCACAATCAAAGCCAAAGTGGATCGTCCAATGCATTGGTAGCTCAACAGGACGAAAGCTTTGATTGGGGTGTTCATCCGGAGGATGCCATTATAGCACAAACTCAGGTTGGTCTCATGGCTGAGATTATGGAGATGATGGAAGCTGAGGAACGGGAAGCTTCTGTGGTTGACCGAGAAGAGTCTACAACTGCTGTTGCCCTCATGGCTATCGGAGAGGCATCACATTCATCGAATGAGGTAGATTCTAATCCTTTTACTGTCATTTCTTGTTCCAAATGTCTAGGCTTAAAAATTGAAAACTCTAAGCTTTAAGACAAAGTCGAACCCCTTCGTATTTCAGCTTTAAGCTACAAAGAAAATGAAAAATGATTTAAAGATTCAATTGAAACGTTGAAGAAAGAAAAACGTGATTATTCATTTAAAATGAGCGATCAACAGCTTTACTTGGATATTGCATACAAGAGGTTAGAGAAAAGGAACAATGAGATCAACAAGCTGCAAAATGAGATCTTGCAGTTGAAAAGTACTAATAAGAAGTTAAAAAATTCTCGTTTTGTGGTAGAACACTACGAATCTGTAGTGAGACAAATGAATGGCTTAGGGCTGGGTACTAATGACATTCCTCCACCAGTTAGCGGGAAATTTGTTAACGGCTTAGTAGACATTGATCTAACTTGCCTTGAAGAGTCCTCAGGTAAGGATGATTCCTCTAACAAGGATGATTCCTCAAGTAAGGCCAACTCTGCATCTAATGAGGAGTTCTTTACTGCTTTTGATGATGAGTCGGTTAACACCTGCCCTGAAGGAGTAGTATCTGAGGAGTTGTTATCTGAACAGAAAGTCAAGAAAAACATTATTACTAATAGTGACAATTGTATTTTAACTGAAACCGATATCATTGAATGAAATGATAAATTAAAGGTAATGCTTTATGGAGGGTATACAAATCTTAATCAAGTTAAGAAAGAAGCTTTTTCAGCTCACTATGGGCTTGGTTATAAAGAAAATTTGCAAAAATACTATACTCCCAAAAACCAATCTATGTCGGGTCAAACTCCTGATCACAAACCAACTCCTCATGCTCATCATGCTGAGTCATCTAATGCCAGATCTAATGAGCCTTATAGGAGGACTTACATAGACAAGAGGACTTGCTTTCACTGTGGTATGGTTGGTCACATTATTGTGAACTTCCCTTCTAAGAACCATGGGAAACGGCCAATTGTTTCACAACCGACTGTCATCCCTAAGTCACCACAAGTGAAGCATCCCAAAGTGAAAAGACCAATGTGGTGAAACCACCACTAAAACCGATGGTAAAGCCAAAGATAACCTCTGAGGCTAAATCATCTGTTTCAAGAAAGGGAAAGCAATTTGCTATACCTTGTGTATCTACCTCTGGTAGTACACCTACTGGTGACAAATCTGTGGTGAAAATCTCTAATCCACAGAGGAGGAGAAGGAATAAGAGGTTGAGAAAGCTAGAACAGCTGACTGGAGTTCAATCAGGTGAATCTTCCATTAGTTCACCGGCTGTTGTTGAACCTAAGTCTACTGTTCCAGTTAAGAAACAGAAGAGGTCTTGAATTGCCAAATCTAAAAGTTCTCAATCTCCTAGTCCTAATTCTTCTAAAGATTCATCCATTTTGAACAGTCACGCCTGTGTGTTAAAAGAGGTTGTTTATTTTGAAAAAGACGGACGACCCAAGACAACTATGGCTTGGGTCTCCAAATCTAACTAATGCTTTTTGTGACTCGTGCAGGGACATCCAAAGGGTAGTATCTCTAACCGTTGGTATGTAGATAGTGGATGCTCTAGGCACATGACAGGAAACATGGCCTTGCTTCAAGACGTGAAACCATTCAGAGGCGGCTATGTGGCCTTTCCTTGAGAGAAAGGCGGCAGTATCACGTGTCAAGGCATGGTGTCAAATGGTTGTGTCAGCTTTGACAATGTCAACTACTACAAGCAGCTGAAGCATAACTTGTTGAGTGTCTCCCAGATGTGCGACAAGGAGTACTTAGTGATGTTTGATAAGAATGAATGGTTGATACTCAAACCTGGTTTTGAGGTTCCTGAATATTGGATTCTGATGAGAGCGCCAAGGACAAACGACACCTATCAGATTGATATGAGCGTGGCAACAACCACCTCATCAGTTGCTACCTATTTACTTACCAAAGCCATAGAAACTTGACTCTATCTTGTGGCATTGGAAACTCAGACATATTTCTTATCGTAAAATGAATCATCTTGTCCGAAACGGTTTGGTAACCGATGTTCCTAAGCTGAGATTTACCGTTGCAGATGACTGTATGCCTTGTAAAAAGGGCAAAAAGCAACGGAAGTCTCACAAGCCTAAGCTCCAAAACTCCATCGATACCCCTTTGGAGCTATTACATATGGATCTATTTGGCCCCATAAGTATCAGGAGTATTGGAGGTAAGTCATTCTGTCTGGTTGTAACTGATGATTTCTCACATTTTTCTTGGGTGCATTTTTTAGGTACGAAGGATGAAACTGCTGACATTCTTCAATACCTGATCCTGAGCTTGGAATCTCTATGCAAGATGAAGGTTAGAAGAATACAGAGTGACAACGGAACTGAGTTCAAGAATAATTTGATGGAACTTTTCTGTCTCAAGAAGGGTATCCGTCACAAATTTAGTGCCCCGTACACACCTCAGCAGAATGGAGTCGCAGAACAGAAGAACAGAACATTGATTGAGACTGCAAGGACAATGCTGTCAGATGCAAAGCTTCCTGTCACTTTCTGGGCAGAAGCAGTTAATACAGCTTGTCACGTCTTGAACAGAGTTCTGGTTGTGAAGAGGCACAACAAGACTTGTTATGAGTTGATAAAAAATCGACTTCCCAATCTTGATTTCCTAGTTCCTTTTGGTAGTCCCTGTTCCTTGTTGCTACAGTACAAAGACCGCAAGTCTAAGTTTCATGCAAAAATGGTGGAAGGCATCTTCTTAGGATACGTTGCCAACTCGCCTTGCAAGAGAGTGTACAACATAGGAACTCATACTGTCGAGGAGTGGTTTGAAGTGGATTGTAGTAAGCACAACATTCCACCAGAACCAACTGGTCCAGCTTGGGGTTTTGATTATGATGCGCTATTCAAATCTTTCAATATTCCAGATTTGTCTGCAGTTGATGCCGCAAATGTATACGAATTATTGGGTGGCAGCGATGACTCCAGTTTCTTAACTCGTGCTACTGTACCGATTGTAACTCCCGATTCCCATGCTGCATCTGCATCTGGAACTCTTAATGGTAATAACAGTGAAGATGTTCATGTTGACGGAAATGACGCTCAAGCTAATCCTAACACTAGTGTAGGAAATGAAGCTCCAGCTGATCCAATTAACATTGAATCTTCTTCTTCTAGAACACAGGATATGGGGGAGTTAAGCACGAACCTCGATTCAGAAATTCAGGAACCAAATGTACTAGAGACGAGAGTGCATAAGAATCATCCAATTGACAACATTATTGGTGATCCTCATACCGGTGTTCAGACTCGTCATCGAACCATTACTGAGAACACTAGTCTATACTCTGAGACACTTGACACTAGTGTCATGGAAACATGTCTGCATGATGCATTCGTGTCCCAGTTAGAGCCGAAGAATGTGAAAGAGGCTCTCGCTGACAACTGTTGGATTGAGGCAATGCAAGACGAACTGTCTCAATTCCAAATGCTGCATGTGTGGGATTTGGTTGACTTGCCAAGGGGCGTACAACCAATTGGCACCAGATGGGTGTTCAAATGCAAGACGGATGATCGTCATGTTGTGGTGAAGAACAAAGCAAGGTTTGTTGTTCAAGGTTTTTATCAACAAGAGGGCTTGGATTACACAGAAGTATATGCCCCAGTTGCTAGACTTTAAGACATTCGACTGTTTCTGGCTTATGCCACATATGTTGGTATCAAGGTCTATCAACTTGATGTGAAGAGTGCTTTCCTGTATGGAAAAGTACATGAAGAGGTCTATGTCACTCAACCTCCCGGCTTTGAAGATCCACATAATATCAATAAAGTGTACAAGCTCGACAAAGCACTTTATGGTCTTCATCAAGTGCCACGGGCATGGTATAAGACTTTATCTAAGCATCTACTGTCTAATGGTTTCGACCGTGGATAGATCGACTCGACCCTCTTCATACGGAAAGCAGGAGGTGATATTCTTCTTGTACAAGTGTATGTCGATGACATTATCTTCGGGTCTACAAATGAAGAGATGTGTAGGGAATTCGAACAAGTGATGAAGTCCAAGTTTGAAATGAGTAACATGGGTGAACTGTCTTTCTTCCTGGGTCTGCAAGTCTGTCAAAGAGAGAATGGCATTTATCTACATCAAACAAAGTACGTGCAGGACATCTTGTCAAAATACAAGATGAATGATAGCAGTACTTATGGCACACCTATCCCAGTCAATCATGGTCTGCATCCTGACAGAGATGGAAAGGATGTGGATTGAAAATTGTACCGTGGGATGATTGGATCTCTTATGTATCTCACAGCTTCAAGGCCAGATATAATGTTTGATGTATGCTTGTGCTCAAGGTTTCAGTCACAACCAAAGGAGTCCCATATGATAGTTGTAAAGAGGATTTTCAGATACTTGAAAGGGAAACCCCGATTGGTTATTTGGTACTCTAAACAGCAGTCTTTTGACTTCAAAGCCTACACTGATTCAAAGTGTGGCAGTTGTAACCTTGATAGAAAGTCAACTTCTGGTGGATGTCAATTCTTGGGAGACAGACTGGTTTCCTGGTAGTGTAAGAAGCAGTCAACGGTTTCTGTCTCAACATGTGAAGCAGAATACATTGCTGCAGCGAGCGGTTGTTCTTAGATATTATGGATTCAGCAGCAATTGAGAGACTACGGCTTACACTTCAATGGAACTCCTCTGTTCATTGACAACAATGCCACCATGTCCATCACAAATAACCCGGTGAAACATTTCAAAACTAAACATATAGAAATTCGCCATCATTTCATCCGTGATTGTGCTGAAAAGCATTTAATTGAACTTGTAAAGGTTCACACGGATGACAATCTTGCTGACCTTTTCACTAAGGCGTTTGACCGATCCCGTTTTGAGCATCTTGTCAACTTGATACGAATGTTCAATCCTGAGTGAAAACTTGTTTTTCTTAAATCAATTCAATTCATGAAAGTTAAATTTTATTTCTCTTAAACTTTCTGTATAGTTCTTTTAATTTTCAAATATTTTACAAAACTTCAAACAAAATAGAAAATGGAGAAAATTTTCAAAGTAATCTTGAGAAAAGAGGAAATGATAGTACATAAGAAATGATCTAAACGTCATAGACTGCTCATATGGGAAATGATTGCGTCATGCTTTCTTAATTGTTTAAATTGTTGAGTTTTTAATCTGCTTATTTACAAGTAATTTGAATTGTCAGTAGGCTGTAGGCATTTTTGAATCACTAGTAGTGTGGAAACTAAATCTAGACTACAACTGTGATTTGAACCCATGTATGCTAGTGTGTGTGTATAAAAGAATGCAAAAGATCATTATCAAATAAAGGATGTTAGATTTTGGCAATAATTTTCTTCTAAGATCAGTTTCGGGTTATGTCTTTAGCACAATTAATGTGGTTCATCTCACTGCCCATACTCACAAGTATGCAATGAGAGATTGAATCAAGACATGTCTCTACATCAACCGTGGAGCGTGTATTCACCCTTGAATCACTCCTGAATCACTGAAATCAAATCCAGATAAAAGTTGGATTCCCCTACCCTAATACTCAAACACCATATTCATTATCATGAATCATCAAACCGATATTCACTGAAGAAATCAAATGAAACCAAGAAAAATGAATCACTCGATTCTGAATCTTATGATTCCTGATAATCCTTATGGATTCTGCTTGATTTTTCCTATGCTAATTGATGTAGCTTCATTCTGAAAATTTAGAAAATAATTGGGAAAATATTAGATGCCTTGAGATAGTGCAACTTACATTACTGTAGCATAGCAGTGGGGTACACGTTGTATATCTTATAATTAATACCTTAACACACAAGAACGTGATACAAAGATGCTTATAGTTTCAAATCTTATAATATTGTCAACTTGAATTACTTGTTTATGTGCTTATTACGTATGAATAAATAGTAATCCATGACATGATCCCATATTCTTTGATGTTTATATTGTATCGTTTTTGCTATATGTTAGCCTGATATGATCCTCTGCTCGTGTCTTTGATCAAAAATAGTTTGTGTGATTATGTGTATATTTCTATCTTGAAAAGATCAAAAAGATTTTAAGTTTGTGTATAAATCAATTTTATTCAGAAAATCCGAAGATATTTGTGTTTAACCTTCTTGAATTGATTTTGAATCCTCTTGATTGAATGCTTTTTATCTTGTTCGTTATTTGACTTGAAATATTCATAATTTGAGTTGAAAGTTTGAGCAGACAGGGGTCTCAGCGTACTTGATAAGTGCGCATGAGGTAAACCCTGCGTACTTAACAAGTACGCAAGACTTAAGTCATGCGTACTTAGTAAGTACGCAGGAGTTAAGTCATGCGCACTTAGCAAGTACGCAAGACCAATTTGGGGTGGGTATATATACAGGACTTAGAAAAATTTCAGAATTTTATCACATTCAAATTATTTTTGCCTGTTAAATTACCTCTGCCACTTTTACTCAAAAAACTTCCAGTGTTCTTAACCGGTTTTTCGTCCCGTTTCTAGTTCCATCATCGTATTACAATCACTTGGTGAGAATCTAAGGACATTCCATCCACAAAATCGCGACTTCAGGACCGATTTAGACTTTAAAATACTTAGGGTTGAATCTTGATTTTTGGACAATTTTTTGGTTGTTTTGGTAACACACTATAATTAAAACTTGCTTAGAATCAACAATCGATCCTTATTCAGTCTTTAATCTTCCTTAATGTCTATTGATTTTGACCTTGGTTTTAATTTTAACCGTCGGTTCGTTGGTCGTCATTTAGGTCAAAATGTGACTAATGTAGTGGGTAATTGGTGTTGATATTGGTCCCACAGGCTAGAATCATGTATTTTGACCTGATGGTGACCATATTTCATATCAATTTTGATCATCTGTTGAAAAGGTTGGATTTCTGAAAAACTAAACAAGTGCGTTTCTTGCGCACTTAACAAGTACGTAAGAAGTAATTCATGCGTACTTGTTAAGTACGCAAGAACAAATCCCTGCGTACTTGCTAAGTACGCAGGACCAACACTTGGGAAATTTTCTATGTCTGAAATTTCAGTTCAATGAGTAACTGCTATACTAAGTCATGTGTATTCAATTCCAATGAAACTTCCTGTTCTTATTATGTTTTCTGTGTGTTTTTGCAGTGATGGCTCGTGCGTTTACCAGTGACTTTAATCTCCTAGCACATACAGAACCAGAATGGAAGGGTGCTGCACTACAATACTGAGAGATAGTTGACTTCTTGAACCGTTCAAGGATCAGCTATGCTATATCAGCAGACCCGATAGTATCAAGACCGTATCTGAAGCAATTCTGGGAGACCGCGGAACAAGATTGCACGTTAACCCCCAATGTTATACGGGCTACCGTGACGGGTTATGACATCGCCTTTTCTGATGACACAATTAGACGGGTCTTACAGTTCCGAGATCTCTCCACCGACCCAACAGCTTATCTTGACTACTTTGTGGATGGATGTTGGAGGCAGCGTATAGGATACGTATGTGACAACCCAAATTTTCCGGTTAACTCCGTTAACAATTTCGTTAAAAATCCTAACTGAAACTTAACCCCGTTAACTGAAACCAGTTAAATCTAACCCCAGGGGTCAATTATGTCAATGTTTAAACTAGAACTACAAGGACTGGTAGTGTAATTAATCCAAACCCTAATTGTGTTGACTTTCGAAGTCAAAATTGGGTGATGTGGTTCGTGTTGACTTTGTAAAGTCAAACCGAAAGTTTTTGGTCCAAATTCACATCCCTCAACTGAAAATCGTTCGAATTCGTAACTGAAATGGGAATTAATAGTAGTAACGACCATCATTGAGTCATTGATCCTAGTTATAAGTTCAAATTAATCTCAATTATGGGTATTAAACCCGTAACCGTCGACCACCTCCTCGTACGCATCAAATTCGACGCATCCTTGTATTGTTGTTACAAATTGAACTCTCACATATCTTATTCGCACCTTGTGGAACCTGCTACACTACTTACTTCAATCGGAGAAGCTGTCAAAGCCATCGGAGATCAAAGTCGCACAAGTCGGAACACATTCTAGTCGATCTCGGTCAATTCACAACTGTTTCTGGTAAACTATCACATCCTCACTTTTGTTTTTACCTCCTAATGAAAAGCTCTATGTCAATTAGGGCTTACAACATCGATCTTAGCAAGAACACTAATCTAGGGTTCTTATGAAACCCGATTTGGGGCTTTTGATCCTAGACACGTTTATAATCCAATTAATCTATACCATTAGACTCGTAATCATTGGTATAATGAAATCCTTATGTTAATTCGGGCTTTGACCATCGAGTTTAACACAATCTAAATCTAGGGTTCTTCATAAAAACGATTTGGGGGTTTCGACCCTAAACCCAACTTTAATCAAATTAAATCCTATAATCAGTTTCGCCATCTTACATTCATTGAAAAACCTATGCTTAATGTATCAATTATCATCTAATTGAACTCGATCCAAATCCTAGGGTTTGTTCGTAATCGATTTGGGGGTTTTGATTTTTGACACAGTCTCCATGCAATTAAACTACAGGGGTAGTTTCGCAACACTTAAACCAGTAAAAGCCCCATGATTCCACGAAGATTTAATATCCAAATCGATCAATTTGATTCTTAGTTCATATCTAGGGTTTCGGTTTCTAAAACGAGAATTAAACGGATTTAAACTGGTTGTTTTTTAAATGAAAACTACCCTCAAACTCGATTTCGATTGACAAACAAAACCCTTAAACCCCTGTTTCCAATCGCGATCGAATTCACCGGATTTGGGATGGATTTGGTTCGAAATCGCGTTTGGGGTAGGGACTTGATAATCGTGATGATTAAAACCATTCTAGTTTGAGTTATTTCACTGTTCCCAAGCTGGACGGGTTGGTTAGGTCAGTGTGCTAGTGTGGGAGAGACCCGGGTTCGAGTCTCTCCACACACGTTTTATTTTTAATCATTTTTCTAGCCTTTGTTTTAATACATAATCAAATCCCATATTATTATATTAATATATTATGTGTTTTGAACCAGAAAAACCACCCGTAAGCTCGGGTTTGGGATTTTTAACGCATCATTATTATTGTTCTCAATATTATAATAATATATATTATATTATTATTAAATCCTAGTTTTCAAATAAAATAATATATTTCATTCCGTGACTCCGGTTTAAATATTAGTTATTTAAATATTGATTCACTACATTTATAAATGTTATGAGACGTTTCAATCTAACAAAATGATATAATTATTTATATTATTTTCGCTCGTTTTTATCCTCGAATAAAACAATAGAATTATTATTTTGTCGCGCAATTGTTTATTGTGAATTTTTGTTAAATCTAAAAATAATATATATTATATTATTTTCTTAGGCCATTATTTAATGGCGAAAACGCTCGAATATATTTATTATATATTCATCGTGAAACGTATTTATCCTAATTAAGAATGCTCATTCTCGTGGACACGTTCTTTTACTCGTTAATCTTTAGAGCGTTTCCTTTAGGACGTTCCTTATTCCGTGTCGTCGTCACATATTCCATTTTATCCCTAATAATTATGTTGTAATTCTAGGGCATTCGTGAGCCGTGTCAGGCTACCACTTGAGATTTTAATCTCGTACTTGTGTGATTACTACCTTCGCAATCAGGTGAGTTTTCACGGCCCCTTTTTACTGCTTTTAAACTGGGGGAGAAAACATGATGTAAACTCTTTTTGATTTTTGTACTTCATTTTATATCACTTGTTATGACTATGCGTAAACTCTATCAGGAAAGTCCTCACATCGAACCGTTTAAATATGAATATAGCGAGGTATGTTGGGTAGTACTACTGGGTTTGACAAACCTCACCCGCGTTAGTCGCGCTAACTCGATTGGATATCGAACGGGTGCAATATTGACCTAAACGTGCATCGTGGTTGATAGACCTGGTGGGAGGCAATACAAACAGTCAGTTTACAGTTGCGAGCGTAATAGCAAACATGAACATGGGTTAGCTACTCATTGGTATATATATGTTGATTGTACAATAAATCTGGTAAACGTTTATTTATATATCGAAACCTATGAACTCACCAACCTCGTGTTGACATTTTTACTTACTTGTTTTCTCAGGTCGCTAAGTTAAGACACATGTGCACAACTAGGATCATGCATGGGATGCTCCTGATTTATTGATGTCCTGCTACTTTGATTGTTTTCGTTTTATTATTGTTTGGACTTGGACGTTTGGACTTTCTTTTTGGGGCGCGTGTATTTTGCGCATTTATTTTCTTTACGCTTCCGCATTTGAACTCTGAACTTTGATTATATTACATTTATGTCCATGTAGAGTCGTTCAATGTAACTGATGTCTGAGATCCTGGTTTGTCACTTCCCAAAACGGTAAAACTTCGTTAGTTGAAATTGGGGGTGTGACAGATTGGTATCAGAGCCATTGGTTATAGAGAACTAGGATTGCATACTAGACTATCACCTCACACATTAGTTACATGGCATAAGCGTTTGTATGGTTGGCACTTATGTACTATATTACAGGATTATGTCGTCAACTCCGCCACCATCACCTAAGGGATCTATCTTATCGTCCCCGAAGCCCAAAAGCGCCGGACTAGTTCTAGTGACAACTTGGTGGAGCAAGGGGAACCGAGTAATGCTCAGGCAAGAAACGTCTCGCTAAATTGGAATGCATACCCGAAGATGATCCAAAGGTGGATCGTACTAGGAAATGTTCCATCGCCTTACTTTGGTTCTACTTCCTCATCCGCTACTTTGCCAAGCTTGCCATGCACCATGGAGCAAGCTTTTGCATCCTTTGTATTTATCATAACTAAGGAATTAAAAGAGATGAAGGAATCTACCGATAAGATACCCGGCATTCTAAAATGGGAATCACTAGTGGAGGAAAACAAGGAGAGAATTGAACTCTTGACTGCTGAGTTAGCACTAACTGATCAGGTCCATAACATTTTGGTGGATCGTGTTGCACATTTAGAGACGAGGGCGGACACCTTAGAACTGGACACAGGAGAAACTTGAGATAGAGTGGCTAACCTGTAAGCCCAGCTCCAAGTAGCAAACCATACCAATGAAGGACTCCAGGAGAGGGTGACTCACTTAGAGGCCCAACTGCAAGCGGTCCTATTCCCGGAAGACATTCCAGTATCTGATGATGAAGAGGAGCCCTTTGAAGATGAACCCTTTGAGGAGGAGCCCTTTGAAGAGGAACCCTTCGAGGAGGAGCCCTTAGAGGGGGACCCAGCTGAGGAAGAGCCAGTGGAGATTGATGATGCACAGTCATACGTCTCTTCTGATGACGAGGATGTTTGATGATCTTCCTATTCTATCTTTCTTTTCATGTTTGTTTTTGCTTATGTTATTTCTCTTTTCAAACCTAGATGGGTAAGGTTGTTCCCATCCAATAAAAGCATGAGAAGTTTAATATTTGAATTATTTATTTTGTAGCCTTACAATTTATTTAATTTTCAAAATATTAGATGTTGTATCTCCTTACTCGTACCTGAATAATGTTTAATATGCGATATATTTCTCATTGTTTGTCATTTGTGATTGTGAAGAATCATGTCTGGGAGAGGACGCGGAGGCCGTGCCGGTGGTCGTGGTACCATTAACATGACGGCAGCAGAGCTAGCAACACTAATAAATGATAGTGTGGCAGAGGCTCTAGCAGCACAGAATGCTGCAGGTAAATGCTTTAGCTATTGACAAATGGTGTCAATCTTCTTCTAAAGACATCTTTCTGAACTCTATAATTCCAAATTTTATTTGTATTTCTAAATCTAGGTCAGCAAAACCAGCAAAACCAACAACCAACCTGTACTTTCAAGGCATTTATGGATTGCAAACCCCACACTTTTAGTGGAGCTGAAGGAGCCGTTGGATTGCTTCGCTGGTTCGAGAAGGTAGAATAAGTAATAGCCATGTGCAACTGCCCCGTGGCTAGCCAAGTGAAGTTTGCTGCTGGAACTTTAGAAGGCCCGCCCCTAACATGGTGGAATGCCCAAGTTCAAATGTTGGGTCTTGCAATGGAAAATGGACTCCCGTGGGAGGAATTTAAAGCAATGATGAAGGAGGAATACTGCCCACGTGATGAAATTCAAAATTTAGAGGGAGAGTTCTGGAACCTTAAGATGGAGGGTTCGAAAATTGAACTCTACACCACTCGTTCGCACGAACTTGCTACCATGTGCCCACACATGGTGACTCCGGATTACAAACGGATTGAACTATACATTGGAGGTTTGGTACCTCAGATTCTAAGCATGGTGACCTCATCCAACCCTACCACCATCCAACCGACCATCAGACTTGCTCACAAGTTGACCGATCAGGCGGTGACGCAAGGAACTTTACCTCCAAGAGGTTCGGTTTCTAAACCCACCGACAACAATAAGCGCAAGTTCAACCATCACTCCCACTCCCACTCTAACTCTAAAGGATCCCAACCCAACCAACCCCAGCACCAACAACAGCGAAAGTTTGAGCCTGCTACAAACTTTAATCAAACGACCTCATCATGTCCTAATCAGGGAGAATATGCTGGGAGGTACCCCAAGTGCAACAAATGTGGCTATCACCACACGGGCACTTGTGACCGAAAACGTTCCTAGTGGTGTGGTAAGATGGGCAACGCTGCGAAGGACTGTAGGGTTGCACTCCCGAACAAACAACCATTTCAATCACAGGGATTCACGAGAGGATGTTTTCAGTGCGGAAAGGAGGGGCACATTCAAAGGAATTGTCCTCAGTTGAAGAGGGGTGGAAATAGTAATGGCAGTGGTAGTGGTAACGGTAATAACCAGGGCAACAATGGTAACAACCCCAATCAGAACAACAATGGTGGAAATAACGGTAATAACAGTGGTAATAGAGGAAATGGGGCGAAAGGAAGAGCTTTTGTACTGGGATCTGGAGAAGCTCGCTACGATCATAACGTGGTCACCGGTAAGTTTCTCTTAAATAATTACTTTGCTTCTTTCCTTTTTGACACTGGTGCTGATATGAGTTTTATATCTAAGAAAATTAGTGATATGATAAAAGGAACTCCAACTCTGTTAGAAGCTAAGTATGTAATAGAGATAGCTGACGACCAAATAATTGAAGCAACCTACATTCTTAAGGGTTGTAAGCTTGATCTAGCTAGCCATATTCTTGATATCGACCTTATGCCGGTCACACTTGGTAGTTTTGATGTAATCGTCGGCATGGATTAGTTGTCTAAAAACCAAGCGGAAATCATTTGTCATGAGAAAATCATTCGCATACCCCTCCCGAGTGGAGAAATTCTTTCAGTTCAGGGTGAAAGGGTTGGTACTGTCATGGGTATCATATCCTTCATGAAAACACAAAAATGCCTTTGGAAAGGACATACCGCTATGTTAGCTCTCGTTGCCGAGCAGCCATCCGAAGAGAAGAAGATTGAAGATATCCCAATTGTACTAGAATTTCTGGAAGTATTTCATGAAGATTTACCTGGCTTACCACTGCACCGTCAAGTGGAATTTCAAATCGATTTAGCACCTGGAGCAGCGCCGATCGCTTGGGCACCTTATCAATTAGCACCTAGTGAATTGCAAGAACTATCTACTCAGTTACATGAGTTGTTAGATAAAGGTTTCATCCGACCTAGTTCATCACCGTGGGGAGCTCCGGTACTATTTGTCAAGAAGAAGGACAGAACTTTTCGTATGTGTATTGACTACCGGGAGCTGAATAAAGTAACAATCAAGAACCGCTACCCTTTACCTCGCATAGATGACCTTTTTGATCAACTCCAAGGATCAAGTTTCTAATACAAAATAGATCTTAGATCTGGTTACCATCAGCTGAGAGTCCGAGAAGAATATATCTCTAAGACTGCATTCAGAACGAGGTACGGCCATTACGAATTTATGGTCATGCCTTTCGGTTTAACCAACGCACTCGCGGTCTTCATGGATCTCATGAACCGTGTGTGTAAGCCTTACCGTGACCAGTTCGTTATCGTTTTCATCGACGAAATTCTCATTTATTCCAAGAACAAGGAGGAACATGAGGAACATCTACGCCTAATTTTGGAACTACTTAAGCGAGAACAACTGTATGCTAAGTTTTCCAAGTGTGAATTTTGGATCTGGGAAATTCAATTCTTAGGGCATGTAGTCAACGAGGAAGGGATACATGTCGATCCATCGAAGATAGAAGCCATCAAGAATTGGGCAGCACCGTCAACTCCGACTGAGGTGCGACAATTTCTGGGATTGGCTGGTTACTACCGTCGTTTCATCGAAGGATTTTCCCAGATCGCACAACCCCTTATTGCTTTGACTCAAAAGGGTAAAGCCTATATCTGGAGTGATAAACAAGAGTCAGCATTTCAACACCTTAAACAGAAACTTTGCAGTGCACCTATACTAGCCCTTCCGGAAGGAACGGACGACTTCGTAGTATATTGTGATGCGTCTATCCAAGGTTTAGGTTTTGTTTTGATGCAGTGGGAGAAAGTAATCGCATATGCATCATGTCAGTTAAAAATTCACGAGAAAAACTACACCACACATGACCTAGAATTGGGAGCCGTAGTTTTCGCACTTAAGATATGGAGACACTACTTGTACGGTACCAAATGCACCATCTATACCGATCACAAGAGTCTTTAGCATATCTTCGAGCAGAAGGAGTTGAACATGCGACAACGTCGTTGGGTTGAACTTTTAAATGATTACGACTGTGCGGTCCGATACCACCCGGGTAAAGCTAACGTTGTAGCTGATGCCCTGAGTCGAAAAGAAACAAAACCCAAACAAGTTCGAGCATTACAGCTTACTATTCACCCCCGATTACCTGACATAATTCGTAGTGCTCAACTCGAAGCCCCGAAAGAAGAAAACCTACCGCTGGAAGGTACACGCGGTCTGGAAGCACAACTTGAAGTCAAATCTGACGGCATTCGATACTTTGCCGAACGAATATGGGTTCCAGTATTCAGAAACCTAAGGGAACTAGTTATGGATGAGTCTCATAAATCTCGTTACTCTATTCATCCGGGTTCTGATAAGATGTACCATGATTTAAAGATACTATATTGGTGGCCAAAGATGAAGGCCGATATAGCTATTTATGTGAGTAAATGTCTGACATGTGCAAAAGTTAAAGTTGAATACCAAAAGCCTTCTGGTCTCCTGCAGTAACCAGAAATTCCCATGTGGAAATAGGAATAGATATCCATGGATTTCATCACCAAATTACCACGAACCCCTACTGGATGTGATACTATATGGGTAATTGTTGATCGATTAACAAAGTCTACCCATTTCTTAGCCATCAAGGAAACCGATAAGATGGAAAAGCTTACTCGTATTTACTTAAAAGAAGTAGTATCTCGGCACGGGGTGCCAATCTCTATCATTTTGGATCGTGATGCACGATTCACCTCTCGTTTCTGGCAGTCATTACATAAAGCTTTAGGCACGCGTCTAGATATGAGCACAGCTTACCATCCTCAAACCGATGGTCAAACAGAACGTACTATCCAAACTCTGGAGGACATGCTACGAGCTTGTGTGATCGATTTCGGTAACACTTGGGAGTCTCACCTACCGTTGGTGGAGTTCTCCTACAACAACAGCTATCACACTAGCATCAAGGCAACTCCATTTGAAGCACTTTATGGACGGAATGCCGTTCTCCCATTTGTTGGATCGAGGTTGGAGATAGCCAAGTCATAGGTCCTGAACTTGGATTTGAAACTTCTGAAAAGATCGTTCAAATTAGAAACCGTATGGCGGCAGCTCGTGATTGTCAAAAGAGTTATTCCGACAAGAGTCGTAAACCTTTGGAGTTTCAAATAGGTGACATGGTCTTACTCAAAGTCTCACCTTGGAAAGGTGTCATTCGTTTCGGGAAACGAGGAAAACTGAATCCTCGTTATGTTGGACCATTCAAAATAATGAAGAGAATTGGACCAGTCGCGTATCAACTGGACCTACCTGAAAGACTTAGTGGTGTGTACAACGTCTTTCACGTCTCAAATTTAAAGAAATGCCTGGCAGACGAATCACTCGCAGTTCCTCTGGAGGAACTACATGTTGATGAACAGTTACGCTTCGTCGAAGAACCTGTGGAAATTATGGATAAGGAAGTTAAAACATTAAAGCACAGTAAGATCCCTATTGTCAAAGTCCGTTGGAACTCGAAACGCGGACCGGAATTCACATGGGAACGCAAGGATCAGATGATGCGCAAATATCCTAATCTGTTCAAGCACCCCACTTCAAATTCTTAAGGTACTATTCTAATTTTCGGGACGAATATTCTTTCGACTAGGGGATGATGTGACATCCGGAATTTTTTTTTATTTACTTAAATTTTCGGGACGAAAATTCTTTCAAGTAGGGGATGATGTGACAACCCGACTTTTCCGGTTAACTTCGTTAACAATTCCATTAAAAATCCTAACTGAAACTTAACCCCGTTAACTGAAACCAGTTAAATCTAACCCCAGGGGTTAATTCTGTCAATGTTTAAACTAGAACTACAAGGACTGGTAGTGTAATTAATCCAAACCCTAATTGTGTTGACTTTCGAAGTCAAAATTGGGTGATGTGGTTCGTGTTGACTTTGTAAAGTCAAACCGAGAGTTTTTGGTCCAAATTCACATCCCTCAACTGAAAATCGTTCGAATTCGTAACTGAAATGGGAATTAATAGTAGTAACGACCATCATTGAGTCATTGATCATAGTTATAAGTTCGAATTAATCTCAATTATGGGTATTAAACCCGTAACCGTCGACCACCTCCTCGTACGCATCAAATTCGACGGATCCTTGTATTGTTGTTACAAATTGAACTCTCACATATCTTATTCGCACCTTGTGGAACCTGCTACACCACTTACTTCGATCGGAGAAGTTGTCCAAGCCGTCGGAGATTAAAGTCGTACAAGTCGGAACACATTCTAGTCGATCTCGGTCAATTCACAACTGTTTCTGGTAAATTATCACATCCTCACTTTCTTTTTTACCTCCTAATGAAAAGCTCTATGTCAATTAGGGCTTACAACATCGATCTTAGCAAGAACACTAATCTAGGGTTCTTATGAAACCCGATTTGGGGCTTTTGATCCTAGACACGTTTATAATCCAATTAATCTATACCATTAGACTCGTAATCACTGGTATAATGACATCCCTATGTTAATTCGGGCTTTGACCATCGAGTTTAACACAATCTAAATCTAGGGTTCTTCATAAAAACGATTTGGGGGTTTCGACCCTAAACCCAACTTTAATCAAATTAAATCCTATAATCAGTTTCGCCATCTTACATTCATTGAAAACCCTATGCTTAATGTATCAATTATCATCTAATTGAACTCGATCCAAATCCTAGGGTTTGTTCGTAATCGATTTGGGGGTTTTGATTTTTGACACAGTCTCCATGCAATTAAACTACAGGGGTAGTTTCGCAACACTTAAACCAGTAAAAGCCCATGATTCCACGAAGATTGAATATCCAAATCGATCAATTTGATTATTAGTTCATACCTAGGGTTTCGGTTTCTAAAACGAGAATTAAACGGATTTAAACTTGTTGTTTTTTAAATGAAAACTACCCTCAAACTCGATTTCGGTTGACAAACAAAACCCCTAAACCCCTGTTTCCAATCGCGATCGAATTCACCGGATTTGGGATGGATTTGGTTCGAAATCGCGTTTGGGGTAGGGACTTGATAATCGTGATGATTAAAACCATTCTAGTTTGAGTTATTTCGCGGTTCCCATGCTGGACGGGTTGGTTAGGTCAGTGTGCTAGTGTGGGAGAGACCCGGGTTCGAGTCTCTCCACACACGTTTTATTTTTAATCATTTTTCTAGCCTTTGTTTTAATACATAATCAAATCCCATATTATTATATTAATATATTATGTGTTTTGAACCGGAAAAACCACCCGTAGGCTCGGGTTTGGGATTTTTAACGCATCGTTATTATTGTTCTCAATATTATAATAATATATATTATATTATTATTAAATCCGTGTTTCCAAATAAAATAATATATTTCATTCCGTGACTCCGGTTAAAATATTATTAATTTAAATATTGATTCACTACATTTATAAATATTATGAGACGTTTCAATCTAACAAAATGATATAATTATTTATATTATTTTCGCTCGTTTTTATCCTCGAATAAAACAATAGAATTATTATTTTGTCGCGCAATTGTTTATTGTGAATTTTTGTTAAATCTAAAAATAATATATATTATATTATTTTCTTAGGCCATTATTTAATGGCAAAAACGCTCGAATATATTTATTATATATTCATCGTGAAACGTATTTATCCTAATTAAGAATGCTCATTCTCGTGGACACGATGGTTTACTCGTTAATCTTTAGAGCATTTCCTTTAGGACTTTCCTTATTCCGTGTCGTCGTTACATATTCCATTTTATCCCTAATAATTATGTTGTAATTCTAGGGCATTCGTGAGCCGTGTCAGGCTACCACTTGAGATTTTAATCTCGTACTTGTGTGATTACTACCTTCGCAATCAGGTGAGTTTTCACGGCCCCTTTTTACTGCTTTTAAACTGGGGGAGAAAACATGATGTAAACTCTTTTTGATTTTTGTACTTCATTTTATATCTCTTGTTATGACTATGCGTAAACTCTATCATGAAAGTCCTCACATCGAACCGTTTAAATATGAATATAGCGAGGTATGTTGGGTAGTACTACTGGGTTTGACAAACCTCACCCGCGTTAGTCGCGCTAACTCGATTGGATATCGAACGGGTGCAATATTGACCTAAACGTGCACCGTGGTTGATAGACCTGGTGGGAGGCAATACAAACAGCCAGTTTACGGTTGCGAGCGTAATAGCAAACATAAACATGGGTTAGCTACTCATTGGGATATATATGTTGACTGTACAATAAATCTGGTTAACGTTTATTTATATATCGAAACATGTGAACTCCCCAACCTCGTGTTGACATTTTTACCTACATGTTTTCTCAGGTCGCTAAGTTAAGACACAGGGGCACAACTAGGATCATGCATGGGATGCTCCTGATTTATTGATGTCTTGCTACTTTGATTGTTTTCGTTTTATTATTGTTTGGACTTGGACGTTTGGACTTTCTTTTTGGGGCGCATGTATTTTGCGCATTTATTTTCTTTACGCTTCCGCATTTGAAATCTGAACTTTGATTATATTACATTTATCTCCATGTAGAGTCGTTCAATGTAACTGATGTCTGAGATCCTGGTTTGTCACTTCCCAAAACGGTAAAACTCCGTTAGTTGAAATTGGGGGTGTGACAACGTCGGTGTAAGAGATTGTGCTTCATGCAAGAAAATGTGGGTGCTCGATCAATGGAGATAATTTTCCCACGTCAAGATCATGTGCATCTCTTCAAGAATGGCAGGAAAGGATGCAATGGGTCATGATCTTGCAGCAGCCATGGTTGGCTTTTCTCTCAACAGGGGTTACAACTTCTCAAGATACGTCTTCATAGCCTTAAATGATCAGATAAATATGGCTGAGGGGTTTCGATTCCTGTTATACCCACGGTTTGTGCAACTACTGATTTATGATGCGTTGCCAAATCTACCTGCTACTGGGGAGAGATTGCAAGTCAAGCGGGTGGACAAGAGGGTGTTTGAACAATTCTTAAAGCCAGGCAGTGTAGAACCTACCCCTGAGTACACCGCACTCTTTGGCCACCTGATAAATGAAGCGTATGTGGCATCGGATGACTGGAGATGGTTTAGCCATAACTCGGAGCCAGAACTAAGTGAACATTCTGACGAACAACAAGAAGAGGAGGATGTTGAAAGTGTGGATGAATCGTCTGAAAGTGGAGACGAAGAAGCAGGTAATGATGGTGTTGAAGGATCCGACTCCGAAGAGACAGAGTCTGATTCTTCTGATTCTGATAATGCACCATCACAGGCACACCCGAGAAGAACGACAAAGGTGACCCTTCCTGAGTCATCTTCGAAGAGAAAGCGACAGTCAACAAGCAGTGAATACGAGCCAGATTCTGACTCTGACGCTGCTATTCAAAGACAAAGACGTGAAAGTGTAAACAAACATAGGGGGGATAGGCAGCCACATGCTATTCCTAGTGAGGTAGAGGTTAGTACTCAGTAGCAAGTACAAGTTTCGGCTGGAAGTACTGATTCAGCATCTACCCCACCTTCACAGCAACTATACCGGCGACAGCGGAGAAGGCCACAGGTACAACCTGATGTGGCGGTCACTTCTATCACAGAGGAGGTACCTGTGATAGTAACCCTCCCTGTATCATCTGACCTTGTGACGGTGACTACTCTGATTCTTACATAGTCAGTCACCATCACACCTTCCATCACTCCTACAACCATCATCACATCCACAATCCCTACTACCACCGTTGAACCTATCAGTCAACCCTACAAACTATGGATATTTTACTCAGGGGTTTGACTTTGATACTATCTTCTCATCCCCACTTCATAATGCTGAAGCGTCTACATCCAGACATCGTGTTCCAAATGATGCAAGGATAGAAACTCTAGAAACCAAGTCGCTGCTCTACTTGAAACCGTTTAGAAATCAAAGGAGGAGTCTGAGGCTTAACAGGCTCAGATAAATTCGTTAGTGAACGAGGTTACCATTGTGAGAAGCCAAAGGGCTGGGATGCAGGAGAGACTAGCTAATGTGATGGCCCAGAACGAGCTACTGATTTGACAAAGGATGATGACAAAGACAAGGATCCTGAAGTCGGTCCTAGTGGAAATGAGCAACAAGCTTTGGCAATCGTGTCCATTTATGCTATTCCAATGGCTGAGGGGGAGTCTACTCATCAGGAAGGTGGTGATACTTCTGGTGGTGATGAAGGAAAGTCGGAGGCTGATGTTCTAAAGGATCTATCTGATGATGAGATCTTATACTTATATCCTGACTATTCCAAGGAAGCACAAATCGAGGCTCTCTACAATCTTGAAGAAGGAGAGATCGACTCTGGTGATGATTGGGATGAAGAAGATGATGATGTAGTTATTGAAATTCCCAAGGGCGATGGGGACGGCGAGTATGAGTTTGAAGATGGAGAGACCTTTCAAGTTCCATCCTTTGAATCTCAGCTCGACACAGGTTCAGTCGAGACTGCTAGTAATGTTGACGCATCGACTGAAGCCTCCCCAACCAACCCTACAACTGTGGATCCAGAGGCACAGAATGATAAAGATTTGCCGGCTAGTTCATCAAAGGATCCTGCTCAAGTATGGCAAAAGACTTCTATAATAGACAAACATGGAGCAACAGGATGATCTTAGCTATGAGGTTCGAGGAAGATAAGCAGTTGTTCACTATCAAGCGATCTGGGGGGTTCAATACTTGAAACCAACCAGTGAAGCTTTCAACTCCTTACCTAGATACGACCTCGTGAACCTAGCAAATTGAGAGCTGCTGGGTCACTCAAATCACACAGTAGCGATGGGTTTGTGGCAGGTTCTACAGCGTGAAGCAAGATCTGGGAAATTTGAAGTGTTTAAGCCTCAAGTGCCCAGGCGAGTCATGGATAAAAATGCTAGACATCCTGTGACTAAGAAACGCTTAAAGAAACTGGTATACAAGCCAGTGCTATGTGAAACCAAGATTCCCTTAAGCAAATTATCTCAGGATATCCTCGGTAACATATGGTACTGGTACGTAGATCCAAAAATGGGCGAGGCTGGTACTGGTACGTAGATCCACTAACATATGATAGTGGAAGCTTAGTGCCAAGGGAGCTGATCAGAGTATTTGATGAAGTCTGCCTCATTAACTTCTCTGTTAAAGATCTGGAGGCACTAGCGGACAAGTATTGCATGCATACGGATGAATGGACGAAGTTCCTTGCTTCTAAATATGACAAGGTGATCAAGTTTTGCCTTGACTACAAGAAGAAGATGGAAGCTAAAGATGCAGAGCTGTGAAGACTGAAGATTGAAGACCGAAGATGATCCAGAATTGTTGTCAAGGGGGAGTTTGTTGAAGCACTTTTGTGTGACAAACACTCTGGATAGAGTCTTAGTTTTGTACTTTCATTGTATGTATTTGTCTTTGTTTGTAAGCGTCTGTATGTATTAGTTATCGAGTTGTATTTACTAATGCATATTGATTGTTGCTAAAATCTCTAAGTGTTTTGCGCACTTAGTAAGTGTGCAGGAATTAGTTCCAGCGTACTTTGCAAGTACGCAAGAATACTCTGCGTACTTGCTAAGTACGCATGAGCAATTTTCCCTGCGTACTTGCTAAGTGCGCAGAGTTCAGGTCGTGTATAAATAAGATAGGTTGACAGTAGACAAGTACGCAGTCATATACGTAGACATTGTATACTCAGTATTTCTCTCTGTAACCTTCAAGTGTTTATAATAGACGAAAGTTTAAAGTGATTCTCTTGTCGGTTTACTTTGTGTTGTAAGACTCTCCACCTAGTCACGGGTATTCTGCACCCGGTCCGACTCAGGAACACACTTGCATGTGACGATCCGCCACACCCGAGGGACCTACACTTAATCTCAAACACTTAGATAATTTTTTGAAATTTCACCCTTTTCAAGCTTCAACTTTCAAACACCGATCCTGTCTTCCACCTGGAATATATATCTGGTCCAATCCCAAAGAGAAAAAAATAAATGATTTGAATTTACATGGAAGCCCGAAAGAAAATATTTTTGGATTTTGGAAAGCATTAAAAAAATGAAATTTAAAAACTAATAAACGAGACTAAAAAGCACATCTTTTTGGATTTTATCTACAGAAACAAAAACACATATTTTTGTGCGAACATCATGAATAAGAAGATCATATCAGTAAATGAGAAATCAGTCACACAATATAATGAGATCTATGGGTAACCTATGATATATATTCTCATATTTCACAGTTGAATATCTCAGAAACTTTTCAGATCATATTCTTTTCAATTTTTACACTTAGCCTTTGAAGTGATACGCGATAAATCTCAAAGTAAACAAGATCAGATCATAAAATGCTCAAATATTCACACCGAGTTTGCAATTAAAAAGCATGTAAATCTAGGTTGTCAATATTATAGAATTTGAAACTACAATCGTTTTTCTTTCATGTTCTTGTGAGTTAAGGTACCAATTTGAAGAACAACAACGTGTACCCCACATATATGCCAACAGAAATATAAATTTGTACTATCTTCAAGACATATGAAACTTATGCAAAGATAATATCAATCTCCCGGATGAAAACTATCTCAATTAGCATAGGAACAGAAACAGATCCCGAAGGATATTAGGAATCAGAACGATTCAATTTCTTGGTTTTGGATGTATATCATGATTGAGTGTAAGATAAGAACTATTCAGTAGAATGAAGGATTAAAGAATCGATTGATTTAATAATATAGGGTAATGTGGTCCAACTGTTATCTAGATATTCAATGGAATCAAGATATTGATCTAAGGGCGAGTATATGTTCCAACAGATGTTGTCATAAACATATCTTAGTTCAACATCACATTGCATGTTTTTCGGGGCATGGGCAGTGAAGTGAACTGAAAAATTGTGCTAATCAATATAGTTCGATACTGGTCTCATGAAACACTTTAAGCCTCATATTCTATATCTGATAATGATCTTTTAACACACACACCCAGGCATAAAATGGGTTCAAATCACAGTTGTTGTCAAGAATCATTATGTTTTCACACTACTAATGGTCCAAAAACGCTTCTAGTCTACTGACAATCTAAATTACATACACATATCCAAATTATTCATAAAATACATTTTCAAGATTAGAGCATTTATGACACTATCATTTCTTGTTCATGCAGACTTTGAAATTTAGATCAAATCAACGAAACACAAACACAAATTATCATGTCATATCAACAGGTCATCTATGGTCATGTGTGATAGATTTTCAACTGATGTACTATCATTTCTTCTCTAACCTCAAATGATGTCGAATTTTATCTTTTTCATTTGTTTGGAATTTTTATAAATAACAATTTTTTTTGTTGACTAGAAAATAAAGTGCAGAAATGTAATAAAGCAATAAATGAAAATAAAAAAGAAAATCTTCCATGAAAATTATTTTTGAAAATCTTTTTATTCGGGATTGATCATACCAATCATTTTTACCATAAATTCGAACCTAGTTCGATCAAATGCCTTGGTGAAGAGTTCAGCAAAATTGTCATCATTGTGTACCTTCACCAGCTCAATCAACCTCTTATCTGCACAATCATGAATAAAATGATATCTTATTTCAATGTGCTTAGTTTTATTGTGCTTAATAGGATTGTTAGTTATGGACATTGTGGCATTGTTATCTATGAACGTAGGGGTGCAAGTAAAATTCAAACCGTAGTCTCTTAAATGTTGCTGGATCCACAAAATTTGGGAACAACAACTTAAAGCTGCGATATATTCTGCTTCACATGTTGATATGGACACTATGGTTTGCTATTTACACTACCATGAAACAAGCCGATAACCCATAAATTGGCAACCTCCTGTCGTAGATTTCCTGTCCAAACAACAACCTCCAAAATCTGATTCAGTATAAGCATTAAATTCAAAATTAGAACCATGCGGAAACCATTATCCTAATCTCGGTTTCCCTTTCAGGTACCGGAAAATACGTTTGACTGCAATCAGATGAGATTCCTTTGGTTTTGCTTGAAATCTGTAACAAAGACACACAACAAACATTATATCTGGTCTTGATGCGGTTAAGTACATGAGAGATCCATTCATTGCCCTATACAAGCGGCTGTCAATATCCTTTCCTTCCGGATCTGGATTCATATTGTGATTTACAGGAATTGGAGTATCATATGGGGTACAGTCTTCCACCTTGATCTGGCTCAAGATGTCTTTCACGTACTTAGAGTGATGCATAAAGAAACCATCCTCTTTTTGATTAACTTGCAATCCTAAAAAGAACGATAACTCTCCCATAGCAGACATTTCAAACTTCAATTTCATAACACTCTCAAGCTCTTTGCATAAGTCTTCGTTTGTTGAACCAAATATAATATCATCCACGTAGATCTGAACTATCAGATAATCTCCCCTGCTTTCTTGATGAACAAGGTTGAATCAATTTGACCATGATCGAAACCATTATCCAAGAGATGCTGCGACAGCGTTTCATACCACGCACGAGGTGCTTGATGTAGACCATAAAGAGCCTTATCTAACTTGAACACTCTTGAGGGATACAATGGATCCTTAAACCCCGGTGGTTGACACACATACGCTTCTTCTTTAACCTTCCCATACAAGAAATCACTTTTGACGTCCAATTGATAAACCTTAAATCCTTTAAACGACACAAATGCTAGAAATAAACGAATTGCTTCCAAACGTGCAACAGGTGCGTACATTTCAGTATAATCTATACCTTCTTGTTGATTGAACCCATGAACTACCAATCTTGCTTTGTTCCTCACTACGACACCACGATCATCTTTTTTACACTTAAAAACCCATTTGATGCCGATTGGATACATGCCCTTTGGAAGATCAACCAAATTCCACACCTTTAGCTTATCAAACTATGCAAGGTTTTCTTGCATCGCTTCAATCCAGTTGTTATCTTGTAACGCCATCTCCACATTTTTCGGTTCGATCTGAGAAATAAAACAAGAATATAAGAAAACATCAAGTACTCCAGTATCCCTAATGCTAGAATATAAAAAAGTATTTTCAGATAAAGAAAGAGTTTGAACTCCATCCAGTAGAGTCCCAATGATATTTGTCACCGGATGATTTTTCAATTCTTTTATGGAGGCCACCTCAGGAACAGGTGGAACATCAACTTCAGTAGTTTCCTTTTCAGAAAGAACATTTTGATTAACTGGTATCACAGACTCCAGATTGGTAGGAAGCTCCCCCTGAACATGTGTAGAGGTGGACGAATCATCAACAATTAATGGATCAGCCAAAGAATCCTGAAAAATTGCTTCATCATCTTCACTCTTAGACTCGTGAGTTCCCGAAGTAGATGGTACATTTGGATTAGGGTTAGATGAGGATGAAACGGATAATGGAACCGTTGATCTTGGTATAAAACCGCAATCTTGGTCACCATGACAGGACTCATATAACAATTCAACTTCTTTAGCAGATAAATCAGAAGTAAAATTGAAAGACTTGAATAAGCTATCATAATCAAATGCCCACTATGGACCAACCGCCTTCTAGGGAATAGATCGATTAGAACAATCGATATTGAACCATTCTTCGATCTGTTGTGTTTCCTTGTTATACACTCGTTTGTTCAACGAATTGGCAACATAGCGTAGAAAAATTCCTTCGATCGCCTTTTCGCTAAACTTGGTAGAAACATCCCGGATCTTCATAAGAGTACACGGATTCCCAAAAGGAAGAAGATAATTTAGATTAGGCTTCCGATTGTTTAACAATTCATAACAAGTCTTATTGTGACGCTTCACAGTCAGAACACGATTCAGGACATGGCATGCCGTATTTACAGCTTCGGCCCAAAGTAACCGGTAGCTTAGAATCCGCCAACATTGTTCTTGCTGCCTCAATCAGAGTTTTGTTCTTTCACTCAACAACACCATTTTTTTGAGGAACATATGGCGCACTAAACTCATGATGAATTCCCTTTTGTAATCAAAAGAAACCTATCTTGCTATTCTTGAACTCACTGCCATTGTCACTTCTAATACGCCTGAATTTCTTCTTACAAAGATTTTCCAAACCAAGAATCAAGTATTGAACTGTCTTAGTTGTTTCATCCTTGGTTGCTAAGAACTTGACCCTAGAGAATCTGGAAAAATCATCTGTTATCACCAAACAATATGATTTTCCTCCAATGCTATGAATACTTATCGGCCAAAACAAATCCATATGAAGTAACTTTAGAGGAGTAACAATAGAATTTTGTTTCTTCGATTTGTGGGACTTTCTGTGCTGCTTGCCCTTCTTGCAAGGAATACAGTCATCAGGCACAGAAAATTTCATTTTCGAAATACTAGTAACCAAATCATTCTTCACTAAGTAATTCATTTTTCTAAAGTTGATATGAGCTAGCTTCCGATGCCAAAGAATAGAGTCAGATTCAGATGCTTTCGAGAGTAAACATGTAGGAATCGAATCCATTGTTGTACCAACACTCATGTCCAAGACATATGTGTCATTTCTTCTCAGAACCTTCATCAGAATCCATTCTTAAGGTTTCACAAATCCTAGCTTCAAAATGTAACATTCAGAATCATTGAAATGGAAAGCAAACTTCTTGTCCCACACTTGGGATACACTAAGGAGATTGTGCTTGAGTTACTATACATAATTGCCTTTCTTAAACTTCACCTTTTCATTCTTCAGCATTCCTTGGCCTATTATGTACCCACCTTTATTCCCGGCAAAGGCGACATAACCACCATCAATTTTAATAACATCTTCAAGCAAACGAATATTTCCTGTCATATGTTGGGAGCAACTACTATCCATATACCAAGTATTGTTGATAGTCCTCCTTGGTTGACCCTACACAAACAAAGGAAATCAGTTAGAAACGGGGACCCAAGCCATTGTGGTCTTGGGTCTACCATTAGCATCAAAATAAACAACTTCAAGTAATTCACAATCACTATTATCATCCACCCTTGGTGATTTAGGCAAATCAGAATCAGACATTCTGGATTTTGATACATTCTTTTTCTTATCAGAATTTGATTGATTTTGAAATTCAGATTCAAATTGATCAGTTTCTAAAAGTTTTCTTAACCGTCTATTCCTTCTTCGCCTTTAAGGTCTTGAAAGTTTGACCTCAGGTTGTGAATTCTTTGTGAATCTAACTTTAGGATTCTCAACAAACTTATGAAAAACAACATTTTTCCTAACACCAGATTGGACAAACTCTTGTTTAGAACCAACAAATCTATCATGAACATGTTGTGTCATCTCTTTCTTAAACCCAGAAGGTTTAGTAACATGCTGCTTAGGAAAATTTTCCTTGACATTATCAGATGTAGGCTTTCCCACATTCGGTCTTTGCGGAATATTTACTACTCTTGATTGACCATGAACAACAGCTGGTGTAACTTTCTCTAAAATAAGAAAATTCTTCTCTTTGTTTTTGTAAGGAGAATATAACACTATATGTCCCACTTTATTACAATGAAAGCAAACTCTCTTATCCTTGTATTCTCTGATATAAGGAACCCTTGTTGAAGTTGAGGAACTTCCTGATGAATAACCTTCAGTAGATTTAACATCACTACCTCCTTGTTTCTTTGGAACATAAATCTTTCTGGAGGGTTCACCAATATAAGTCATTGAAACTTGAGACTGAACAACTTTGGTTTTTGCCACATTCACCTTTTGTTTAATGAAATCACTTGTTGATTTATTTTCAACTTTTGAAACCTCCTTCTTGATATCACCAGCACTTATAAAACCACTTTTAGATAAAATTGGTGAAATAGTTGGATGTTCAACTTCATTGGGCTCTATAAGAATACAACGATCTCTTTTGACTTGTTTTACCACTTTTGGTTCATTAATCTTCACATCTTTAGGAACACCATCAATTTTCTGAGCATCAAATATCTCATCATCACTATCAGAATCATAGACCATTTCTGCCCCTGTGACTGGATTAATCTTCAAAACTGTCTTTGGATTAATATCCTCTTCAGTAATGATCTCTGGTTCTACAACATAGTTTCCATTAAATGGTGGAGGAGCAAATCCAATTCCAGTTGTTCTCTTAACAGGATCAGCATTGTCATGAAAATAAACCAACAATAGTGATGAATTTCCAAAACTTTCCAGCTTTCTATGTAATCTGATCACCTAAGCTTCTTTGTCTGAAATTTCTTTGTTTTTCTCAGCAACAATTTCATTTCGCTTTTCAATCTCAGCATAGGCCATATCCAAACGATATGCCTGTTCATTAATTTTCAAAGTCAGAGAATTAATGTCTCTCTTGAGTGATTCAATTATGTTAATACACAACTTATCATTGTCCTTTAATTTCTGATTCAATGTATGCATCGATTTCATATCACGGATCAAGTTTGTGTTATTATCCATGACTTTTATCATTTTTTCCTTCACCAAAACACTGTTAGAGCAATATATTACATATAACATCTTTTACCTTTGATGGATCAGACATGTCAGCCATGAAGACTTTTGAAGTTGGAATCTCTTCAGTCATCTCAGGTACTCTTTTAGTCAACAAAATCTCATCTTCAGATACACTTGTTGTGGATACATTATATTCAGAATGAACTTCATCAGCACTTTGAGTATCATTTTTTCAGAAGTTTCTTCTGTAGTGAAATTCTCAGAAGATTCGTCATTCTGACTTTCTACTTCACTCCCTGAGCTTTCTTCAACACTTGAATTATCATCGTCGGATGTCTCAACAGTATAAATTTCAGCCATGAAAGCTTGACTCACAACACCAACTAGATCCTCTAAATGAATTCCCCAGTCATAGTTATCATCTCCTTGAGCAACCAAAGCAGATGATGTTGAAACATTTGCTGAACTTCCAGAACTGCCAGATCCCTGTAGTTGATTTCTGTTGTTTTGATAATTGTTCTTATTTTGTGAATCAAGTTCAACCTTTGGCTTGTTACATTCCTTAGCAAAGTGACCATATTCTTGACAGTTGTAACACCAAACCTTTGTTTTATCAAAACCCATTCTTGTTCTGCTGTTTGATCCGATGTACTTTCTTCCAGTTTTTTTTAAGAAAATCCTTTGCTTGCCTCATCAACATTGCCATGCTCCATTGAATATTCATCTCTTCTAAATCAACAGGATCAATCTGATGATAGTCTTCTTCAATTTCTTCTGGATCATGAATCTTTCCTTCGATAAAGTTTTCATACGAAGCAACAGAGGATGAAAACATCACCATATAATCTTCAACTACCTTTTCACTCATATTTTGTGAATTAGATGGTTGTGATCCAGATGAAAGAATAGATGTATTTGTAGAAAAAACCCGATTGGTAAGAATGTCCAGAAACATTATCATTTGAATTATCTTGACCATCTCCAGAAAACAATGGAGCTCCAGATCCAGATTTTCCAGATGTTTTAGCAAAGTACATTGAAGGATCTTGAATGTGTTCCATATTAGTTTCCTTCTTCTTCAAATTTAAGTCATGAGATTGTATCTTTCCCAACACATCTTCAAGAGCCATAGTTTTGTATTTGTCATTCTCTTTGATTAGAATAGAATACACATCAAACTTGGATGGTAAAGCTTCCAAGAACTTGTCATTTATCTCTTCAGGTTCATAAACAACCTTAGCACTTGCAAACTCACTCAGTAAATGATAAAATCTTGTTGCTAGATCATCTAGAGATTCATTCTGAAAATGTTTGAATACCAATAATTGCTTTTTCAATAACTCCTTTCAACTTTTCTTCACATCCAGACTTCCTTCACATCGTTTTTGTAAAGCTTCCCATAACTGCTTGGAAGATTTAAACTGTTTGAAGCTGTGATAAATTTCTTTTGGTGTTGACATAGAAATGTTCGCCATTGCCTTCTTTTCACGATCAAATAACAGTTTTTCTTCAGTTCTTAATGCATATACAGGCTTAGGAACATTGTCACTATCCATACATGAATAAGTAGGATGAGTATATCCTTCCAGAATAGGAATCCATAAACTGGTATCAGTGAATGACACGAACTGATCAAAACAATCCTTCTAGTTTGAATAACCAGCAAGATTTAGCAGCTTTGGTGGTTTCTAGGAAGTACCAATCTCATTGTCATAGTTGAACATGTTTGTAACCTGCACATTGTTAGCCATAACAACAAATACACAAATATCTCAAGTAAAAACAAAAGTTTAGAACAAATATACCCTTAGGCGAACTTGATAAGTTCGCTTCACACCCTTCAAGCGAACTTGATCCTAAGCGAACTTGATAAGTTCGCTTAATCAAGAATTTGCACTAGGTTCGCCTAATAAGTTCTCCTGTAACTGACTTCTTGATTAAGTTCACCTGTTTCAGCTGAACAAACTCAGGAAGACAAACTCTTCAGCCAAAACACGAACCAGAACATCCAAAAATCTTCATAACTTACTGAATTGATGGAATTTGATGAAATTGAACCGTAGGATTCAGTATTTTATGAAATAGAACACTTTTAATGGTACAATTTCTTCCAAAACACCTCCAAATTGATGAATTCAGATCCAAAAGCCTCTCAAGAACTTGAAAACTCTATGGATATGAAAAATATGCAAAAGTCAATCGTTTTTGTGTCAAATCATATACAATTCGTCACAAATCAATCACAAAATCATGAGCAAGAGCTCGGATACCACTTGTAGGTCCTCTCGTCTCTCCTATGGATCAAACTCGAGACATGACGTAACAAGAACACGGAGTGTGGAATCCAACCGTGTCGATGACAGTGTATATGAGACAACTCTAACAAAGACAATCACACACAATGTAAATAAGCATTCTTTCAATAGCACCAGAACATAGAGTTTACAGAATGTCAATTTCAAAAGCTCTATAAAACTGAACAAGTAAACATCTATTTATAGACAAGTGTTCTGCCATAGGCGAACTTAACAAGTTCCCCTAAACTAGGCCTAGGCGAACTTATATTGCAAAACTAAACTAAAACATTACAAAATAAAATACTTATAAGATCTAAACTATTACAAGGCATATTGTCACACTTCTATGTCCTAACATCTTCCCATTCAAACAGGAATCACTGCAGTTGGCCCTACCCTGGCTGTTAGAGTTACGAAAAATTAGGATCTTGGAGTTACTCCGAGATCATCATTCCAAAATCCTGAGAACGGTAACACATTTAATCAATTTTCGAATACTAACGAATTTGCGAAGGAGACAGGAATCACTCCGTCCAAGGCTAAGGAGTTAAAGAAGTTGAGAGAAATGATCTCTAGTGTACAAGGTGTGGTCCAACCAATACCGAAGATGTCCTCTACCAGTCATAGGATCTCCAGATTCGCTCCACCGTAATGTGATGCTGAAATCCCCAAGCGCTTCCAGACTCCTAACATGAAGTTGTACGATGGAACTACAGATCCTAGAGAGCACCTCACGCAGTACAGGGAACGGATGGAGATAAACAACATTCCTTTGGACCTAAAGGAAGCCTGGTTATGCAAAGGCTTCGGCTCTACCTTAACAGGATCAGCCCTAAAATGGCTACTTAACGTTAAACCTTATTCTATTACTTCGTTTGCTCACTTAATCAATTTGTTTAACAATCAATTCCCTTGTAGTAGAACCTTTGAAAGGTTAACAAGTGACTTATACATGATAACTCAGAACAGCGGAGAATCCCTTTGGGATTATGTCAGCAAGTTCTGCCGGGAATCCCTGGATATCCCGAACCTTGACGTTGCCGCTGTAGTCCAGGCCTTCAAGATGGGACTATAGAAGGATTCTCAATTTTATGAAGACCTTGTTATAAATCCCTGCAGAAACGTTGATGAAGTCAGGAACCGGGCATTGAGGTTTATCAAGCTGGAAGATGATAAAAAGATCCAACAAAGGGTGAATGCTCTGACAAGATACACTCAACCTGATTGGAAAGCTGAACCTGCACCTTTCAAGTCCTATAGATCCAAGCCGTATTCTAAGCCGGACAATCACAGGGTCAACGCTATAGAAGATGTGGAGGACGAGGAAGAATATCTTAAGTTGTCTGAATACTATTTTTCTCTTGATACAACTGGTTTGTTATTTGCTATGCAGGATCTTGGAGAAAAAGCCAGGTGGCCTCACAAGTTTGAGAGGAACTCAGGAGGAAAGGACAAGTCCAAGTGGTGTGCATTCCATGAGGACTTTGGCTATATAACTGAAGATTGTATTGATTTGCGGAAGGAGATAGGCTACCTCTTTAGTAAAGGGAATTTCATAGAATTTCTAGGCAAAGGAAAGAACAAAACTAAGGATCACAACAGGATCCCGCAAAGAGCAAAGTCCCCGCGGCCAGATGCCAAGGTAATAGGTTTTATATTTGGTGGGTCTGATATTTGTGGCACTTGTTACTTTGCAGCAAAAAGGAATGCCAAGGAAGCGAAGACAGAACAAGGGGACATGTAACCTTTCTGATTTTCATGTTTCTCCTATTTATTTTATGCCGTGCAATAAAAGACGATTCCGATTCCAACCTTACATTCATTGTTCATGTGCAATAACAAGTATACACGCGTTTATTATATTACAATATTAACTAAAACAATCTTACAAACCTCGAGGACCCAAACTTGACCAAAACTCAAAACAACATAAAGACTACAAAACTACAAGGACCATTCTTGTAAATATCAAAAAGTGCATAAGCACGGTCGTGTTTAGTCCTAAGCACGGTCGCGCTTAAACCAGCGACCACGGTCGTGCTTAACTTCAAGCACGGTCGTGTTTAGTCCTAAGCACGGTCGCGCTTAAACCAGCGACCACGGTCGTGCTTAACTTCAAGCACGGTCGCGCCTGAGATACAGTTTGACTCTGCAAAGTCAAACCGACTCAAATCTTGTCCAAAAATAGAATTTAAACGAGTTTTAGAAACCGCGGGACTTATAGAAGAAGTTACTCGACCATTTGCGACGTATACCCGACCAAATACACATGCAATCGTCCGAATACCCGCAAATTCTAAACCGACTTCCTTTTTAAATCAAATCTTGTAAATTGAGCAAGAATCAAACGAATTAAGTTAATCCAATACCTACCCGCGACTTATATAAGCCTCCTTAAACCCTAAATCCATGATTACATCGTCCCTATCTCGTCTGTCGATCAAGAAAAGCCGCGAAGTCTCACCGTAGCCGTCTGCACTGGTTGCCCATTAAAAACAGGTTAGTAATAGGTCATTAGGATCGTCTCTCCAAGCTAATCGAAAGCCCTAACTTAATTCGTAACCGCATTACACGATTTTACCGAATTGAATCTGCGTTTTGATAAATAAATGGTTTTAATCAAACTACACGCTAGACGTGTTATAAATCCAATTAAATAGTATGGTTGGATTCGCAAACACTCTCTCAATGAAAACCCTAAGTTTCTAATCAGTTTTATTATAAGAACTAGAATAATTGTTTCTGAAATTGACCAGACACGGTCGCGCTAACCTATGAGCGCAGTCGTGCCTGACCAAGCACAGTCGTGCCCGAGAAAGGCCCGGTCGTGTTTATCAAACAAACCAAGTCCTTACCTAGTCAAACCCTAGACGCGGTCGTGCCGGGTACGAGCACGGTCGTGTCTCATGATCAGACTCTTGTTGTGACTTCTGACTAGCCACGGGCACGTTACCGACCAAGCGCGGTCGCGTACGAGCTGGGCGCGGTCGTGCCGTATACGAGCACGGTCGTGTTCATCCCTTAACAGAATCTTTATTTTTATTTTATTCTTTTAATTTGATAAATAAATTAAATTATAGTTTATATAATTATTTTTATAAACTAATTACTGGAATACCTATATTCCTTACATTTGTTTCCAAACGAACTTTAATTACTTAAACTTATACAAATAAATATATATAATATTCTAAATAAATAATATAGTTAAGTATTATTTTAAAACAAACCCTACACGTTTAAAAACGACAAATCCACTTCCGACATTGAATGACGCAAATCAATAACACATGATCATATACCTTGTTCATTAGGTTGAACTTAGCGATCTACAACACACCGCCGTTTCCCCATTTGCTTGTGCAATCTATACGCTACATAACACGTGAGTTACATAGCCCCTCTTTTACTCTATTTTACAAACTTTTGGGGTGGAACATGCGTTCTATTTACATGTTTTCAATTATACACATATACAGTTCCATCCTATACATGTATACAATTTTGCGCTTTATGCTTGAGTACTAGGTGTAGGCCAATTATTATGCTCTTCATGTACAATCATTAACTATCAGCCGACAGTAAACAGTAGTAGATCTATTGAGTCTGACAAACCCACCCAGGTAGGGTGACTGTTACTGACAACATAAATTTTGAGTGCAAGTTACAAAGGTTTGATTGTATAGGTCACACGATGGTTTCTCTCCATAATTGCCTTAATTGTCATGTTGTATTGAACTGTATGCACACAACACGTATTTTTCTATCACACAATAAAACCTATGTATTCTCACCAACTTTTTAGTTGACTCTGTTTTAACCATGTTTCAGGTACTAATGTTTGAAGTAATCAAGATATGCTACACATAGGATTTTTGGACCTAGAATTCAATTAACCCAGTTTATTCTATGTAATTTACATTTTTGTTTTGTGGATTGGTTGTGTTTTGATTAAACTTGTTAATTGCAATGAAAACAATTATTTAATATTCAAACTTTAGCAAACCATGAGCAATGAACAGTCTGCACGCTTCACGCCCCGACGTTTCCGCCGTCGGTTGGGGTGTGACAGATTGGTATCAGAGCCTTGGTTATAGGGAATTAGGTTATTAGACACCTTTGACCTAGACTATAACTTTAGGATACCCACTTATGCCATGCTTCATGATTTACATGCTATGTGCTACATGCTATATGATATATGCTATATGTCTTATATGTAAATATAAATATTCAATAAACAATATCCCAACCCACATCCTAAGCCACACATCCTTCTTGCCTGCTTCCATGTCTATAAAATTTTCTCTTACACCCGTAAGGTTTTTAGACTTTGTTTAATTGTTAAAGGACACGTGCAATCTGGAAGAGTGACACCTGTATTCTGGGTTTTCTGTCTAGGAAAGTATTTCATATAAATCCCAATCAACCGAGGGATCCGTATGCTTTCCTGGGAATTCCCGGGATGAGTGTTTACTTATAGGCTAAAGCACGTCTCCTTGATAATTATCTGAGTTTAAATTAACCTTAATATGTCATAGTACTCGAGTGATTATGTCACTATTTGAGTACAATCTAAACTATGAATTACGTGTATCTATTTATCCTTCTATTTAATCCAAAAAAAAAAAAAGAAATTCTCACAACTCTTATTGTGTCTAAATCTGTAGAATGCCTCCCCATCGTGACAACAGCAACAACAGCAATAACACTGACCTGGCTGCTCTACTCACACAGCTGGTGAATCAAATTACCCAAGCCAACAACAACACTAATGGCCATGCCAGTGGGAGTGCTAATACTGGAGGTGGTGGTGGTGCCAACCCGCCACAATGCACCTTCAAACACTTCAACTCCTGCAATCCTCTCAAATTCTATGGCAACGAAGGAGCTACGGGCCTCCTTCAATGGTTTGAAAGCATTGAGAGCACTTTCCTCAATAGCGACTGTCCCGACAACCTCCGTGTTCGTCATGCTACTAGTGTCTTTCAAAAAAGGGCGCTTACTTGGTGGAATGGTGAGAAAAGGACTAGGGGAGTGGATGTAGCAATGGCACTGCCGTGGGATGAGTTGAAGAGGATCATGACTGAGGAATTCTGTCCTCGAAATGAGATAAAAAAGCTGGAAGCGGAATTTTGGGATCTTGCTCAAGATAGTGGTGAAAGCTTAGCATACACCACCTGTTTCCACGAGCTGAGTCTACTTGTGCCACACATGGTTACACCTCTGTCTAGGTGTATTGAAAATTACAATGGTGGTCTACCTAGACAAATTCAAGATACTGTGGTAGGAGGAAATCCTGCTACTCTGGAGGATGCTATCCGCTTGTCAGCCACACTTACTGACAACCATGTTAAAGCGGGTACACTTACAAGAAAGGGTGCCAAGAAAGTTTCTGACACAACAACACCTCCCGCTCATGTCAAAGAAGTCCAAACTGAACCATACCACAACACTAGGAAGAGAAGGGTCAAGAACTGTGCTGTAATCACTCCGGCTGCTCCGGTGAATCAAGTTACACCCATGGCTCAAAACCCAGCAAAGAAACCCTATGGGGGCAGCTACCCACTTTGCAACGCCTGCAACTATCATCACCCTCCAAGCATACCTTGTCGCCTTTGCAACCACTGCGGGAAACATGTCCACACAGCCAATATTTGTCGAGCCAAGGCACTTGCCAACCAAACCAACCTAGCAAATCAAGCCAATCAACAAGCAACTAACCAAGTCATCCCAGCCATTGCAAATGGACGTGCTTGCTTTGAATGTGGCAACCCGAACCACTTCCGTAACCAGTGCCCAAGACTGGTCAATGTTAACCAAGGCGGAGCTCGTGGGCGTGCTTTCAACATCAACGCCAATGAGGCTCAGGCCAACACTGATGTGGTTAACGGTACGTTCCTTATGAATAATCGTTATGCTTCTATACTATTTGATACCGGAGCCGATAAAAGTTTTGTGTCACTAGACTTCGAACCATTACTTGCAAAAACCCGGTCTAAACTAGAGAAAACCTTTACCGTTGAGGTAGCCAATGGTAACACCATTACAATTGACACCATCAATTATGATTGCTCCCTAGAACTAAATAAACACACTTTTCCAATCAACCTCGTACCAATGCCATTAGGGAGTTTTGACGTCATCATAGGTATGGACTGGTTGTCGAAACACCATGACGAAGTCATGTGCTTTGAAAAATGCATCCGTATACCACTCCCATCCGGTGAAACGTTGACGGTCTTTGGTGAGAAACCTTGCAATGGACTCAAACTAATGTCATGCATTACCGTCCAAAAGTATATACGAAAGAAGTGCATGGTTTTCCTAGCCCATGTTATCCAAAAAGAAGACAAGAAGAGGAGTGTACAAGACATCCCCATCGTTCGGGATTTTCCTGAAGTTTTTCCTGATGACTTACCAGGTCTTCCACCTGTTCGGCAAGTGGAATTTCGCATCGATCTTGTACTTGGAGCAAACCCGGTGGCTAAAGCTCCATACCGGCTTGCACCTTCCGAGATGCAAGAACTTGCAAGCCAACTTCAAGAACTCACCGACAAAGGTTTCATACGGCCGAGTCATTCACCGTGGGGTGCACCAGTCTTGTTTGTTAAAAAGAAGGATGGTTCATTCCACATGTGTATTGACTATCGAGAACTCAACAAACTTACAATCAAAAACCGCTACCCTTTACCTAGGATTGACGATCTCTTCGATCAACTCCAAGGTTCTACCTACTTCTCGAAGATTGATCTTCGATCTGGTTATCATCAACTCCGTGTGCAAGAGGAGGATATTCCCAAGACCGCCTTCCGAACGAGATATGGTCACTACGAGTTCATGGTTATGCCTTTTGGGCTAACCAATGCACCTGCTGTTTTCATGGACCTCATGAATCGCATGTGCAAACCATATCTTGACAAATTTGTGATCGTGTTCATTGACGACATCTTGATCTATTCCAAGACCAAGGAAGATCATGAGCAACATCTTAGGTTGATTTTGGACCTCTTGAAAGACGAACAGCTATACGCCAAGTTCTCCAAGTGTGATTTTTGGCTAAAGGAAGTGCAATTTTTGGGTCACGTTGTCAATGAAAAGGGGATTCATGTTGACCCCGCCAAAATTGAAGCTGTTAAGAATTGGAAAGCTCCTAAAACCCCTACCGAAGTTCGTTCGTTTCTTGGTTTAGCGGGTTACTATCAAAGGTTCATTTCAAATTTCTCCAAGATCGCTGTTCCCCTCACTGCCTTAACCCAAAAAGGTAAACCTTATGAGTGGGGACCGAAACAAGAAGAAGCCTTTCAAATTCTCAAGCAAAAGTTGTGCAATGCTCCTATCCTCACCCTTCCTGAAGGTGAAGATGATCTAGTTGTTTACTGTGATGCTTCAAACCAAGGTCTTGGTTGCGTTCTCATGCAACGAGGCAAGGTGATCGCTTATGCATCAAGACAACTCAAAATCCATGAGAAGAATTATACGACGCATGATCTGGAGTTGGGTGCTGTCATATTTGCGTTGAAGATTTGGAGACATTATCTCTATGGCACGAAATGTGTGGTGTTCACCGACCACAAAAGCCTCCAACATATCTTCAACCAAAAGGAACTCAACATGAGACAACGACGTTGGGTTGAACTCCTCAACGATTACGATTGCGAGATTCGTTATCATCCCGGTAAGGCTAATGTTGTAGCCGATGCACTAAGCTGCAAGGAACATGTCCTGCTTCAAAGTGCCAAGATCCATTCCGACATTCAAGTTCGTATTCTAGCAGCTCAACATGTCTCAATTACCGAGGGCAATATGTATGAGGAAATGTCTTGTGGTGCTGAATTCCAATTAGAGACTAAAACCAACGGCTTGCTTTATTTTCTAGATCGTATTTGGGTTCCCGATCGTGACGATCTCCGAGCATTCATCATGACCAAATCACACAAGTCTCGATATTCTATTCATCCCGGTGCGGATAAAATGTACCAAAATCTTCGTCCACAATATTGGTGGCCCGGCATGAAGAAAGACATTGCCTTGTTCGTAGCAAAATGTCTCACATGTTCTAAAGTCAAAGCTGAGCATCAACGTCCTTCTGGCTTACTTGAACAACCGGAAATCCCCGTGTGGAAATGGGAGAATCTAGCTATGGATTTCATCACTAAACTCCCTCGCACTTCAAGCGGTTATGATAGCATCTGGGTAATCATTGACCGTCTCACTAAGTCCGCACACTTCTTGCCTATCCGTGAAGACTATAAGGTTGAGAAATTGGCCCGAATTTACATTGACGAGATCGTGAGTCGTCACGGTGTTCCTTTGAACATAATCTCTGATAGAGATGCTCGTTTCACTTCTCGGTTTTGGCAATCTCTCCAAAAGGCACTTGGTACACGATTGGATTTGAGCACGGCCTACCATCCCCAAACTGATGGTCAGACCGAGCGAACAATTCAAACCCTGGAAGACATGCTGAGAGCCTGTGTCATCGACTTTGGTGGCAATTGGGACTCACATTTGACACTTATCGAATTTTCCTACAACAATAGTTACCACACCAGAATCGACATGGCTCCGTTTGAAGCTCTCTACGGTCGTAAGTGTCGTTCTCCCATCTGTTGGAACGAGATTGGTGAAGCACAAATCACCGGTCCCGAGTTAATTCAAGAAACCTCCGACAAGATTATTCAAATCCGTGACAACATTCGAGTTGCGAGGAGTCGGCAAAAGAGCTATGCCGACAAACGAAGCAAACCCTTGGAATTCCAAGTTGGTGATCTTGTACTTCTAAAGGTGTCTCCTTGGAAGGGGGTGATCCGTTTTGGGAAGAAAGGCAAGCTAGCACCTCGCTATGTGGGTCCATTCAAGATCCTTGAAAGGATTGGGAAAGTGGCTTACAAGCTCTAGTTACCTCCGTCACTTGGCAACGTACATCCTACATTTCATGTATCCAACCTCAAGAAGTGTCTTGCTGATGAGAACCTTCATATACCTCTTGACGATGTGCGCATTGATGAGACGATGCACTTCGTTGAAAAACCAGTCGAGATTATGGATCGTGAGATAAAACAACTCAAGCGCAGCCGTATTCCTATTGTCAAGATTCGTTGGGAATCTAAACGAGGACCCGAGTTTACTTGGGAACGAGAAGACCAAATGAAGCTCAAGTACCCACATCTTTTTGCTGAAGCAGTAGCCTCAACCAGTTGAATTTCGAGACGAAATTCTCTCAACATGGGGATACTGTAACCTTTCTGATTTTCATGTTTCTCCTATTTATTTTATGCCGTGCAATAAAAGACGATTCCGATTCCAACCTTACATTCATTGTTCATGTGCAATAACAAGCATACACGCGTTTATTATATTACAATATTAACTAAAACAATCTTACAAACCTAGAGGACCCAAACTTGACCAAAACTCAAAACAACATAAAGACTACAAAACTACAAGGACCATTCTTGTAAATATCAAAAAGTGCATAAGCACGGTCGTGTTTAGTCCTAAGCACGGTCGCGCTTAAACCAGCGACCACGGTCGTGCTTAACTTCAAGCACGGTCGCGCCTGAGATACAGTTTGACTCTGCAAAGTCAAACCGACTCAAATCTTGTCCAAAAATAGAATTTAAACGAGTTTTAGAAACCGCGGGACTTGTAGAAGAAGTTACTCGACCATTTGCGACGTATACCCGACCAAATACACATGCAATCATCCGAATACCCGCAAATTCTAAACCGACTTCCTTTTTAAATCAAATCTTGTAAATTGAGCAAGAATCAAACGAATTAAGTTAATCCAATACCTACCCGCGACTTATATAAGCCTCCTTAAACCCTAAATCCATGATTACATCGTCCCTATCTCGTCTGTCGATCAAGAAAAGCCACGAAGTCTCACCGTAGCCATCTGCACTGGTTGCCCATTAAAAACAGGTTAGTAATAGGTCATTAGGATCGTCTCTCCAAGCTAATCGAAAGCCCTAACTTCATTCGTAACCGCATTACACGATTTTACCGAATTGAATCTGTGTTTTGATAAATAAATGGTTTTAATCAAACTACACGCTAGACGTGTTATAAATCCAATTAAATAGTATGGTTGGATTCGCAAACACTCTCTCAATGAAAACCCTAAGTTTCTAATCAGTTTTATTACAAGAACTAGAATAATTGTTTATGAAATTGACCAGACACGGTCGCGCTAACCTATGAGCGCAGTCGTGCCTGACCAAGCACAGTCGTGCCCGAGAAAGGCCCGGTCGTGTTTATCGAACAAACCAAGTCCTGACCTAGTCAAACCCTAGACGCGGTCGTGCCGGGTACGAGCACGGTCGTGTCTCATGATCAGACTCTTGTTGTGACTTCTGACTAGCCACGGGCGCGTTACCGACCAAGCGCGGTCGCGTACGAGCTGGGCGCAGTCGTGCCGTATACGAGCACGGTCGTGTTCATCCCTTAACAGAATCTTTATTTTTATTTTATTCTTTTAATTTGATAAATAAATTAAATTACAGTTTATATAATTATTTTTATAAACTAATTACTGGAATACCTATATTCCTTACATTTGTTTCCAAACGAACTTTAATTACTTAAACTTATACAAATAAATATATATAATATTCTAAATAAATAATATAGTTAATTATTATTTTAAAACAAACCCTACACGTTTAAAAACGACAAATCCACTTCCGACATTGAATGACGCAAATCAATAACACATGATCATATACCTTGTTCATTAGGTTGAACTTAGCGATCTACAACACACCGCCGTTTCCCCATTTGCTTGTGCAATCTATACGCTACATAACACGTGAGTTACATAGCCCCTCTTTTACTCTATTTTACAAACTTTTGGGGTGGAACATGCGTTCTATTTACATGTTTTCAATTATACACATATACAGTTCCATCCTATGCATGTATACAATTTTGCGCTTTGTGCTTGAGTACTAGGTGTAGGCCAATTATTATGCTCTTCATGTACAATCATTAACTATCAGCCGACAGTAAACAGTGGTAGAACTATTGAGTCTGACAAACCCACCCAGGTAGGGTGACTGTTACTGACAACACAAATTTTGAGTGCAAGTTACAAAGGTTTGATTGTATAGGTCACACGATGGTTTCTCTCCATAATTGCCTTAATTGTCATGTTGTATTGAACTGTATGCACACAACACGTATTTTGCTATCACACAATAAAACCTATGTATTCTCACCAACTTTTTAGTTGACTCTGTTTTAACCATGTTTCAGGTACTAATGTTTGAAGTAATCAAGATATGCTACACATAGGATTTTTGGACCTAGAATTCAATTAAACCAGTTTATTCTATGTAATTTACATTTTTGTTTTGTGGATTGGTTGTGTTTTGATTAAACTTGTTGATTGCAATGAAAACATTTATTTAATATTCAAACTTTAGCAAACCATGAGCAATGAACAGTCTGCACGCTTCACGCCCCGACGTTTCCGCCGTCGATTGGGGTGTTACAGGACAGGCCTATCAGAACCTGCAGCTTAACTGAAGAAAAGGTGATCTCTTTCGATGTAGACGACAGGAACGACGTACAGGATCCTCACCACGATGTTCTAGTAATCAATATGTACATTGCAAACCACTTCATCCGGAGGCTACTGATTGACGGAGGGAGCTCGGGGAACATAATTCAGCATGAAGTCCTGAAAAGAATGGGGATCCCAGATTCTGAAATTATTTCAAAATCCTCAGTGCTGGTAGGATTCAGCGGAGAAGTCAAAAGCACAGTCGGAGAGATTAAACTGCCGATATACATTGAAGGGGTAAATTCTATTCAAAAATTTTGTGTAATAGATTCTTTGTCTTGCTATAATATCATTTTAGGAAGGCCATGGATACACAATATGAAGGCGGTGCCTTCAATATACCATCAGTTTGTCAAATTTCCAACCCCTTGGGGAGTAGTGAAGATTAACAGTGATCAGCAAGAGGCTAAGGATTGCTACACTTTCTCAATGAAAGCCTCCGTCAAAACCAGGCAAGCATAGCAATTAACAAAGCAGGCAAGGGATGTTCTAGAAGCTAAAGAACAGAATGTTAAAGAGGTATCCCAGGATGCTGAAAATCCAGAGATAAAGATCCTTGTAGGGAGCAATATCCCTGATGATATTGAAAAAGATATCCTAAACTTCCTGAAGGGTAGAAAAGCAACATTCGCATGGAAGCACGAGGACATGACATGTTTATCCCAAAATATCATAACCCATAGACTTGGAATTGATAAAAGTTTCAGGCCAATACATCAAAAGCGAAGGAAGTTTGCTCCTGAATGAAACATGATCATCCAAGAAGAGGTGGAAAGACTTCTCAAGTATGGAATGATAAAGGAAGTAAAATTCCCAAAATGGCTAGCCAATGTGGTGGTGGTCTAGAAGAAAAAAGAGATGTGGAGAGTTTGTGGAGACTACACGGACCTCAACAAGGCATGTCATAAAGATCCCTTCCCATTACCACACATATACTCAATGGTGGACGCTACAGCTGGCCATGAGATCCTGACCTTTTTGGATGCCTCTTCGGGATTTCAACAGATCCAAATGGAACCATCAGATCAGTAAGACACCTCGTTCATGACTCGCACAGGTATCTATTGTTATATTGTTATGCCTTATGGTTTGAAGAATGCAGGTGCTACATATCAAAGGCTGGTGAACATGATGTTCAAAGACAAGATTGGGGACACAATGGAGGTCTACATATACGACATGGTAGTAAAATCAAAGAGAGCTGAGGATCATCTCAGGGACCTGTAGGTCCTCATGCCACTTCTATGGATCATTCTCGTGATAAGACGTGTCGTTAACTCGAAGTGCGGAATCCAATGAATCAACGATTGCATACAAAAAAGACAATAGAGACAATCAAGTAAATAACATTCACGCTTGTATTCCAATTCTCAATAGAGTTTACAGACTCAATCAGACCAAATCGTTCAACTCTGTTCTCTTCTTTTATGTTGAATCTGTAAACACTATTTATAGACATCTGACCTGCATTAGGCGAACTTTCTAACAGACTAAGCGAACATAACAAGTTCGCCTCAGATAGACTTAAGCGAACTTAACAAGTTTGCCTCTGTTAGACTAGGCGAACTTAACAAGTTCGCCTCTAGCATAACTTGCATAAACACTTAGAACATTTTACATTACAAAAACATAAAGACATTAGATCTAAACTATTACAAAGCTTTTGTCATTACAAACTATGTCCTAACAGACTCCCCCATGACAATAGCTTGATCTTCAGTCTTTATGATGAGCTCTTCCAATTATCCGATAATCTGCTGCCTGCATGCACTCTATATCTTCTACATATCTCCAACACTCTCTTGTACTGCAATCCTTGTTCTTTCCATTCATCAGTGTACATGATCTCATTCTTTCTCAACGTCCTCTGATCTTTCTTTGAAAAGTTAATAAGATTCATTGCGTCAAAGAAACACACAATGACCTTATTGTCTTTATCTTCAATCCTTGCTTCACCAGTATTAACATCGACATACCACCATTTCATATTCCCAAGGAAATCTTGAGGAATCTTCTTCAATGGTATTTTGTGTACAGCACGTACTGGTTTGAATTTGTACTTCCAGGTCACTTTCCCAGTCTTTTGATCTATGTTCTTCACTCTCTTTCCTTTTTGAGGCTTTAGCCTTTCATACTTCCTCGAACCACCTTCTCTCTTGATCAGATTTGCAATCACATCAGCTAAACCAATATTGGATCTATTAATAAGTGGCTTTGAAGCTAGACCATTCATTTAACACCTTGGCAAGGTATTGAAATACTTGATCCCCGGCTTTAAGTACTGAACACCATCATATCTTTTAATAGCAAATAATTTTGTGTCATTATCATAAAACCAACTTATGATTCTTCCTACACACCTCTCTTTATTCACATATTTTTCTTTCTGAGCAGGTTGTGCTTGAGACTTGGGTAGCACCTTCATCCAGCTATTCACAACTTCTCTCCACTGTTCTCTAGTCATACCTGTATTTCTGTACATCACAGGTTCGTCATTCACCTTTGGAGACTCAGTGTGAGTAGTATCAGCATCAGCATCTTTATTTAATTGAATGTTTTCATCATCAGTATCAATCTTAGAATCAGCAGTATCTTCAGGTAGTGTGATGTCTTCAAAAGAGTCTATAGAATATGTTACTCCTTCATAAGTGAACTAAGGAATAACATCATATTGGATGAAGTTATAAGGGACATTAAGACCATCACAGCCTTCATAAGTCACTTTATCTTGACCTTTCTCTATCTCTATCTCCACTATCTCTCCTCCTTCTATTTCATTATCCGACACATCATCTTCTATGTCATTGAATAATTCATCAATGTCAGCAAGATATGCTATCTTTTCAGCTTCTTCCTCTTCGGAATCTACAAAGAACTCCAATAATAAAATTTCTTCGTCATTAACTCCAGAAGTATCTTTGTTTCCTTCAATGGATTGTGATGTCGACTCCCCCTAAACTCTAGATATAGGATTAACGTCAGCGTATTTACGATCACCCTCAATATTACCAGAAGGATCATTGTCTTCATCATCATGTCTTTGAATAGACTCAGTGTGACATGTATCACGTATCCTCAACTCCCCCTGAGCGTCAAGACGCTCAACAAGTTTGTACACTAAAGCCTGCATGGCAGCAATCTGCGTAGCTTGAGTCTGAATCACTAGCTGTCTTTGAGTATCAGTAGATACAAGAGTATCCACCTGAGTTTGTAAAGCAAGCAATTGAGATTCAAGGAAAGTAATCCTATCAGAATCAGAAGGCTTGGAAGGACCAGCCGAAGATTGAGGAACCGAAGGACTAACAGACTAAGCGAACTTAACAAGTTCGCCTCAGATAGACTTAAGCGAACTTAACAAGTGCGCCTCTGTTAGACTAGGCGAACTTAACAAGTTCGCCTCTAGCATAACTTGCATAAACACTTAGAACATTTTACATACAAAAACATAAAGACATTAGATTTAAACTATTACAAAGCTTTTGTCATTACAAACTATGTCCTAACAGGACCTTAGAGAAGCATTTGATATCCTGGACCAATACAACATGAAGTTGAATCCTTCCTTCGGAGTGGGGGCATGAGAGTTCCTGGGCTACATGGTAACCAAGCGAGAGATAGAAGACAGTCCAGAACAAATCAAAGCGATTATCAATCTGAAATCCCCAGCAAACACCAAGGATGTCCATAGACTAACCGGAAGGGTAGCAGCACTCAACAGGTTCATATCAAGATCCTCAGAAAGGTGCAAAGAGTTCTACGACGTCTTGAGGAAGAACAAAAGATTTGAATGGGAAGAGCAGCATGAACGAGCACTCCAATCACTGAAAGAATACTCGTCATCGGCTCCTCTTTTAATGAAATCAGAAGACGGTGAACCATTATCCCTATACTTGGCAGTATCCCAAAGCACCATAAATGTTGTACTAGTCAGGGATCACGAGGGGCAACAGCATCCGGTATACTATTTAAGTAAAAGTTTGCTACTAGCGGAAACCAGGTACTCTCATTTAGAAAAATTAATTTTAACTTTAATTATGGCACCAACTAAACTTAGGGATTATTTTGAAACTCATGCTATTCATGTTAAAACTAATTATCCTATTAAGTATGTCTTAAGAAAACCAGAGATGTCAGGAAGGATGGCGAAATGGTCAGTTAAACTCAACGTCTGTGACCTAATATATGAACCTAGAACAGCAATAAAGTTTCAGGCACTGGCGGACTTTGTGGCTGATTTCAGCAGTGATATCCAACACGAAGCAGATCTTGAAGTCCAACAACAAGAAGAGTCGAACGACGAATGGACCTTATCCACTGACGGTGCATCAAATGTAAGACGAACAGGTCTGGGAATAATACTAAAATCGCCACAAGGGGACATATTACCCTAATCCATAAGTTGTGAGTTCCAAGCTATAAATAATGAAGCAGAGTATGAGGCATTGACCGCAGGATTGCAATTAGCCAAGGATATCAAGATTAGGTATCTTCAGGTATATGTAGACTCATTGTTAATTGCTAATCAATTCAATCGTTCATATGCAGTAAAAGGTGAGAAACTAGCCAAATATCTCACAATAGTTAAGCAATTATCTATGGAATTCAAAACTTTTAACATTACACAGGTGCCTAGAGAAGATAACACTGAGGCTAATGCCTTAGCAAACCTTGCTTCAGCTCTTAGAATACCAGAAGGTACCAAAATACCTATCATACACATTCTGACCCCAGCAATCAAGAAGGTAAATGAAGTATCCAACACTGAAGAAGAAGCAGACATTCGGGATCTTGAACCTATTCCAGGATCGTGGATTTCACCTATTAATAAATACTTGCAGGTTGGTGAGATCCTAAGTGATGGAAAGAACCACAAGGCTTTTTGCAAGAGTATGTCTGTATGTCCCCGGAGCCTCGTCACGCAACGTAGATAACACAGATCTGTTCTGTGATTTGTGTGGGAACCAAGAAACGAGACAGAGAAACACGAACATAAACAAAAGACAATGAAACGATACATAATCCATAACATAGAAGTCATCTCATATTACAGACTACATACCGAAGAAGCACACATCTCTCATCTAAGCTCACGGTCCAGGGGTCGGGAAAGCTCATCCCGCCCGGACACCTCTCGACCTAGTTCCAGACGTTCCACCTACAAATGAAGAAATCTCTTCTATTTATAGGGGAAGGAACACTACATGCGTACTTGTCTAAGTACGCAGGGTTTGGTCAACTTGTAAGGCCCCATTCCCGGGTAACCTCACTTGTTGGATTTACTCATAAACATAGTCATAAATACTGAGCTTAAATTTAAAACATTTAGAAGTAGCGGAAGCAAACATCATTCGAATTACATGACATAACAACGGAAGTCTTAACAATTAAATACATAACATTGTCTTAACATATTTAAATGTGGGATGTTAGTCTTGTGCCGGGTAACCTTCACGCCATCGCACGACCCTTTCTTTCTTTACCTGAAATGTATACTAAAAGTCAGCTAACGCTGGTGAGTTCTAGTTTAAAGACAATCATACGTAATGTTTATCTTATCATGAGTATTATATATATATGCATATATATATATATATATATATATATATATATATATATATATATATATATATATAAATAACATACTTAACATTCGAGCTTTTACATATTCTTTACTTTTCTGTTCTCACATAACATTCATATTAAGTATATACATATGTACATACATGCTTACTTGAGGAGAACACTTATTGGCCATAATCTTAAGGGAGATCAACCCATCACACTTGTCGCGAATGTCACAAAGACATTGCAGTGAGAACTACCGTCGTAGCCCTTTTCATTAACCGTCCGGCTCTAGAAAACCGTCCGTTCTTTACTTAAATCCGTCCGGCAACCTTTGTCCGTCCGCTCTTAAACCATCCTACCGTCGTAGTCTGTTTATTCGCCCGTCTGCCCAAGGGCATCCGTTTCCCACGCGACCATTATGTATGCAACCGTTCTACTTAAGTTAAGGCAATTGCTTCGACCGTCCATTAGTTCCTTTTTGTACGTCCTAGCTTGTGAAGGAACGTTTTTGTCCCGGTTGCAAAATTGTCACGTGGTCATCCGTCTACCGAAGTAGCCGTTGTCATAGAAGGGTTCATAACGTTTACATACATGCATATCATGCAATATATATAATATAAAGCAAGATTTCATTCTTTTACGTTATCTCCTTCTTTCATTCATTCTTTATAATCATACGTTTCATTCTTTTTCATAATTCATTTTCATATATAAGTATATATATTTGTATACCACGTATGATCATGTAACATCCCAAAAATAAAACGACAGTTAAAATGACGAAATAAACGAACGAGGCATGTCAGGTCGGGTCGGATGGGCCGGCGGGCTGGAAGGGGAGCCTCCCCTATAAATAGCCAAGGTCACCACCCTTTTCTCTCATTTGCACCTTCTAGAGAGAGAAACCGTAGAGAGAGAAAGTTTGCGGATCGACCCGAGATTTCAGCAAAGTATTACTCCATAACTCGTGAGAAGAACCTCCGGATCAGAAGCTCGATTCAGGTAAAGATCCGACCTAAATCTGAGTTTTAGTTCGTTTTTGGGTTTTTCGGGTTTTGGGTGAAAATGTAACATTTTAACGGATGAAACTGAAAGATACACATAGATTTGAGTTCCTTAATGGAAAACGAACGTTTTGGATGCAAACAGGTTCGAGATCTTGACGAGATCAGACCTGAATGCGAAAGTTAGGGTTTTGCGAAGAAACAGGTCGTGCGCACTTACCAAGTGCGCACGGAGCAGGTCCTGCGTACTTATCCGGTGCGCAGGAAGAGGGGTCTACGCACTTGCTAAGTGCGCAGGAAGAGGGGTCTGCGCACTTGCTAAGTGCGCAGGAAGAGGGGTCTGCACACTTGCTAAGTGTGCAGGCAGCAGGGTCTGCGCACTTGCTAAGTGCGCAGGCATCAGGCTGATTAGGAAAAGTCGGTATGTTTAGAAGGTTAAACCGTTAGAGTCGGGTTTGGGTCTGATGTGTATTTAACTAATCAATTCAGATCGGAAGTGACATTGTTGGGCCTTTGTTTAGGACAACCGAGACTAGCTTATAAGGTGAGTTCTAGAAGCCCTCTTTTAAATGTTTTATATAATGTTTTCGGGCTGGTGTGCATACATATGAAATGATGTTTTATGAAATGATATTTTATGAAACTATGATTATGAAATGAAATGATTTGGAATGAACGGTTTATGGAAAGAAAGTTTTATGCATGGAATGTTTACGAACGAATGTTTAATAAGAAATGGTTTAAAGTAAAGGTAAAGGGTTTTGAAAACGAGTGAAAGGTTTTATGAAAGGGAAAGAAAAAGGGCAAAGGTTTTAAAGAAGTCATTACAAATCTAATATATCGAATGAATGGAATTAACTAATGAAGTCTGGGAATGAGATTCCCAGCCTTGTGGTAGATTATGGACAGCGAGCCATAGTTACCATAAGAACAACGGGGGCAGTGTCTTAGTGGCCTGCCAATGGTTTGATGTTGTACAACTGGTATGGAGTAACGACGGTTACTCAGGGGTTAACGTGACCCTACGTAAGGTTAACTTATGATCCGACGGTGTTATGGCTGAGAGCCATAGCCGTCGATGGAAGTTGTCGGTCTACGGCTGACAGCCATAGCCTTCAATGGAGGCTGTCGGTCCATGGCTGAGAGCCATAGGGGTAACTGAATGGGTATTGTCGGTCCTCGTGCAGTTAGCCTTGGGGGCAATACCAAAAAGGGAATTGACGGAATGTTGTGGCAACGACGGTGATACGTAACAGTTGTCCACGACATGTAGGGTTCCTTCGGGGACACAGAGACGCGTAAAGAAAGATACAGATTTTAGATAGTAATGTATGACCTAAATGAATGTTAAATGTTGTTTAAATGTTTGAAGGTTTATGAATGAAAGGACCTGTTTTCTTATACGTGATGTTAAACCCTAATGAATGTTTTGAATGATGAACCATTTCTTAATTCGATCGAAAACTAGAACTCACCAGCGTAGCTGACTTTTTAGTGTGCACGTTCAGGTTAAAGCAGGTTATGAGGATGGACGGTGATGCTTGGCTAGAGATGAAGAGTTACCCGACTGCTTTTGAAGACTGGCAATCCCGTTATGTTTAGCTATGATGTATTTATGTTTTAAACAATGTTTACGCTTCCGCATGTACGAACAATGATGACGTTATGTTTGAATGAAATTTTCCACTGCGTTATTTGATATTCATGTTTAAGAACTATTTGTGAATGAGTAAATCCAACAAGTGAGGCCTCTCGGGTTTGGGGCCTTACAAGTTGGTATCAGAGCAATAGTTTGAGATATTCGGACACTCCCAGTGTCCGAACTTAAACTGTGAATGGGACCGAAAGCGGATGCCAGAACGGGTAACTCGAGCCACAGCATCATGTATGAAAAGTAGAGTATGTGTATGTAGTATGCCTTAGAAAGGGTTAGGAAAGGACTTGTGTTCTGATGGAATCACAAAGGTGGTCAAATAGAAATCGAAAGGTAGTGTAATGGTTAATTGCAGATGGCCAGTGTATATTAACATCTTACAGTACTTATTGAATTTTATTTGTTAACTAGCGTGATGACATTGGATTCCTTGTCTTATAGAACGAAATGGTAAGGAGAGGAAACGGAAGACGTGGTGGGGGTCGTACCGGCGGTCAAAATGGTGGGCGTGGCAGGACCCCTGCGCGCCAAGAGTATAGTGAAGAAGGAAGTGTTCACACTGAACCAGCGGTTAGTGTGCATGGAACTGAGCAGACACTGGTTGAAGAACAACCTTTCACTTTTGAACCAGAAGTGAGAGCAGCTATAGCTCGAGAGTTCACCGAGCTGATGAAGACTTCTCTGCCAGGTCTGTTAGCGGAAGCATTAAAGAAGGTTAATGGGGAAGGTGGGTCTAATACGGCGGTTGAAACCCCGAACACTGAGGCAATCAACGCACCACTTAACCGTGGTTGCGACTATAAGTCCTTTAAGGCATGTGACCCACCGGTCTTGACTGGGAAGAAAGACGCGGTAGCTACATTTGATTGGGTGATCCGTATGGAAGCTGCCATTCGTCTGAGCGAATGTCGAACGGATCTAAAATTTGCTACCAATTCCTTGAGAGAGGAAGCATCTCATTGGTGGGAAGGTGTACGTCAAGCAAAAGGAAGCGAGGTTGTGGATGCGATGATGTGGGCTAACTTGAAAACTTTGGTGATTAAGAATTTCTGCCCAAGGAACGAGATTGAGAAGGTAGAGAGGGAATTTTTGGGTTTGAAAGCCGGGAGCGTGACGCACCGGCAATACACAACCCGATTCAATGAACTGGCACGTCTGGTGCCACATCTTGTCACGACCGAGGAAAGGAAGATTGTATGCTACATACAAGGACTGTCGGACCAGGTCCGCACCTATGTTAAGGCAAACGCCCCTACTACATATGATTCGGTAGTAGAACTGAGCGGCGTGGTATTTGATGATCTGGCGCTGAACGTCATTGCCATTGAAGAGCCCAAGAAGAAGCTGAGTTTTCCCGCTAAACGATCGGGTGGGAAGTTGTTTGGGGCTCGAGACAAGCAGGCCAGGGTAGGCGAGGCGACAGTCTATGGAAGATGTGGGGTAAGACATACGGGTGAATGTCGGTTAGGGTCTAATCTATGCTTTAAATGCTGCAAAACCGGACAATACTCCCGTGAATGCCCGCAAGGCTTCAAATGCTACAACTGTGGGGAGGGTGGACATATGAGCCGGGAATGCACCAATCCCAGGATGGGTCAAGCCGGGAAAGGGAAAGGCCCGTAGAAGACAGAAGAGAGACCCCGAGCAAAGACTCGCGCATATGCGCTGACGCAGGAACAGGCCAGAGCGGACCCCGATGTGGCGTCAGGTACGTTCGTCCTTGACAACACCTTTGTTTCTGTGTTATTTGATTCGGGTGCCAGTAAGAGTTTTATATCTGCGACTTTCTGTAAACGATGAAGTACACTGTCAGTAAGCTAGAAAGGGCCTTTAGCGTAGAAACCGCTGAGGGTAGGACTGCGAGAGTGACCGATGTAGTTGACAACTCCACAATAAAAATAGAAGGACATAGATTCCCTGTCAGATTGTTTGTTATGGTTTTGGGTGGGTTTGATGTCGTGTTAGGTATGGATTGGCTAACTGCCAATGAAGCACAAATTATATGCAAACGAAAGATAATCCTAATCAAGGCTCCGGACGGTAGCAAGGTCGAGGTTCTTGGAGATCGTGACGCCCCGATGCCAAACGTCATCTCGATGATTAAGGCAGCAGATTGCTTGAGGCGCGGATGCAAGGCTTATCTGGTGTACGTAATTGATGAGTGTAAGGAAGTGAAGGAGCTAAATGATGTACCCGTGGTACGCGAGTACCCGGAGGTGTTTCCAGAGGACTTGCCTGGGATACCACCCGACAGAGAGATCGAATTTCGAATTGACTTAGTACCAGATGCCCAGCCTGTGGCTAAAGCTCCATATCGACTACCACCAGTGGAGATGAAAGAATTAATGGCACAACTAGACGAGTTACTTGAGAAAGGATTTATCCAACCGAGCATCTCGCCGTGGGGTGCTCCGGTGTTGTTTGTGAAGAAGAAAGACGGTTCGATGAGAATGTGTATTGATTATCGCGAGTTGAACAAACGTACGGTGAAGAACAAGTACCCTTTACCAAGGATCGATGACCTGTTCGATCAATTACAGGGCACAAGTTGGTTCTCAAAAATCGACCTTCGATCTGGGTACCATCAGTTGAAGGTGAGGGAAGAAGACATACCGAAAACCGCATTTCGCACGCGTTATGGACATTTCGAGTTCCGCGTGATGTCTTTTGGATTGACGAATGCCCCCGCAGCGTTCATGGATCTGATGAATAGAGTTTGTCGACCAATGCTGTATCGATCGGTAATCGTGTTCATCGATGATATCCTCATCTACTCTAAGAATGAGGGTGATCACGCGTGTCACCTAAAGGAAGTATTGGAAGCTCTGAAGAAGGAAAAGTTGTATGCTAAGTTCTCTAAATGCGCGTTCTGGCTTAGGGAAGTCCAATTCCTAGGTCACGTCATTAACCTGAACGACATTATGGTTGACCCAGCAAAGATAGTGATGGTAAGGGAATGGAATATTCCTAAGACGCCAACTGAAATCCGTAGTTTCTTGGGATTGGCAGGCTACTATCGGAGATTCATACAGGATTTCTCGAAAATAGCTTCGCCGTTGACAAAGTTGACTCGGAAAGAGGTTAAGTATGAATGGGGTTCGACCCAAGATGAGGCGTTTAAGGAATTGGAGAAGAGGCTAACCCAAGCTCCAGTCTTGGCCCTTCCCGAGGGCAATGAAGACTTAGTGGTATACTCTGACGCTTCGGGTCAGGGATTTGGATGCGTGTTGATGCAACGCGGAAGAGTGATCGCGTATGCGTCACGACAGTTGAAGATTCAAAGCTAACTATCCAACCCATGATTTGGAACTTGCTGCTGTCGTATTCGCATTGAAAATCTGGAGGCATTACCTGTACGGGGTGAAGTTTACTATTTACTCCGACCACAAAAGTTTGAAATACTTCTTCGAACAAAAGGAACTTAATATGAGGCAGAGGCGATGGTTAGAACTGTTGAAAGACTATGACTGTGAAATAATATACCATCCTGGAAAGGCAAACGTGGTGGCTGACGCCCTAAGCCGAAAGGATGTGCCTACTCCCATTAGAGTGAAAGCTTGCCAGTTGGTGGTAACATCGGATGTGATGAGAGAGATTGAAAAGGCTCAAGATGAGGCACTTAAAGAAGAAAACATAAATAAGGAAAGGATGGTTGGCCAACAGGACAAGTTGGAATATAACACCCTTGGTGTTAGGACACGTTTTGGACGGGTATGGATACCTATAGGTGGCGACCTTAGAACCAAAATCTTGGATGAGGCTCGAAAGTCTCGGTACTCTATCCATCCCGGTACCAATAAAGTGTACCAAGATCTGAGGAAGGAATACTGGTGGCCTGGGATGAAACTTGAGGTGACAAGGTATGTAAGCAAATGCTTGACTTGCTCACAAGTAAAGGCCGAACACCAGAAACCGTATGGAAGGATTCAACCACTTGATATACCGGAATGGAAGTGGGAACACATTACCATGGACTTCATAACCAAGCTACCTCGCACAGCTAAAGGTCATGACACCATTTGGGTAATTGTGGACCGTTTAACGAAGAGTGCTCATTTCCTACCTATTCGCGAGACATTTGTAGGTCCCTTCGTGTGTGTCGGATCGTCACATGCAAGTGGTCTACTAGTCGGACTGGGTTGCGGAATACCCGTGACTAGGTGGAGAGTATTACAAAACAAAGTAAACCAAACACGAGAGTCATAATAAACGTTCTTTGTATTATAAACGCTCGACGGTTACAGAGAGAATACAAGCTGTGTACTTAGCAAAACTGAGTTCGTCTGAACAAATGGTTCTGCATACTTAGCCTCTGTGAACCTATCCTATTTATACAGACCTGATGTCTACGCACTTAGCAAGTGCGCATGACCAATTGCTCTTGCGTACTTAACAAGTACGCAAAGGTGTTCTTGCGTACTTGCTAAGTACGCATGAGCTTTCTCCTGCGCACATGTAAGTGCGCAAAACACTTGGCAGAAAAACAACATACATTATGTAAAAGTAAATACAACTCGATAAACTATTACATAATGACTCATACATACAAAGACAAATTACAGACATTAGACATACAAACTAAGACTCTATCCAGAGTGTTGTCATAGGAAAGTGCATCAACAAACTCCCCCTTGACAACAGCTCAGGATCTTCATCGTCTTCAGTCTTCGGTCTTCAGTCTTCACAGCATCTGCTCCTTTGCTTCCATCTTCTTTTTGTAATCAAGACAGAACTTGATCAACTTGTCGTATTTGGCAGAGAGAAGCTTCGTCCATTCGTCAGTGTGGATGCAGTACTTGTCGGCTAGTACCTCCAGATCGTTCACAGAAAGTTGATGAAGCAGACTTCATCAAATATCCTGATCACTTCCTTTGGCACAATATTTCCACTTGCTGACTTACCTTTACTCATTACCACAGCCTCGCCTGTTTTTGGATCAACGTACCAGTACCACATGTCACCAAGAATATCCTGAGGTAACTTGCTCAGGGGAATCTTAGTTTCACATCGCACTAGCTTGTATACCAATCTCTTTATGGGCTTCTTAGTCACAGGATGCACAGCGTGCTTATCCTTGACTCTTCTGGGCACCTGAGGCTTGAGGTATTCAAATTTCCCTGATCTTGCTTCACGCTGTAGTGTTACCCACAACCCCATTGCTACTGCATTATTCAAGTGACTTAGCAGATCGCGGTTTGCGAGGTTAACTAGGTCGTACTTGGGCAAAGAGTTGAATGCCTCACTAGTGGGTTTCAGGTATTGAACCCCCCCAGATCTTTTGATGGCGAACAGCTGCTTGTCCTCCTCATATCTAACAGCTAAGATCATACCTGTCGCTCCGTGCTTGTCTGTGATAGACGTCTTTTGCCACACGGGAGCTGGACCCTTTGTAGATGCAGAAGGCATGTCTTTCTCTTTTTGTGCCTCGGGGTCCGCAGGTATAGGGTTGATCGGGGAGGCTTCAGTTGTAGTTTCAACATTACTTGCCGTGTCAACTGAGCCTGTTTCGAGCATAGAGTCGAGCGATGGTACTTCAAAGATCTCACAATATTCTAACTCATACTTACCTTCCCCGTCGTCCTTGGGAATCTCAATCACCACATCATCGTCATCCTCGTTCCAGTCATCACCAGAGTCGATCTCTCCTTCTTCCAGATTAAGGAGAGCATCGATCTGTGCCTCTTTGGAATAGTCAGGTTCTAAATAGAGGATCTCATCATCAGATAAGTCCTTGAGCACATCAGCCGCTGACTTTCCTTTATCTCCGCCACCACCACTTGAGGTATCACCACCCTCTTGCTGAGTAGACTCTCCCTCAGCCAATGAAATAGAAGAGATGGGCACAATCGCCAAAGCTAGGTGCTCACCTCTACTAGGACCGTCTTCAGGATCCTTGTCTTTATCATCATCCTTAGTTAGATCGACTGGATGACAAGACTCGACACCGATGGATTTCTTTTCTTTGTCTTTCTCTTTCTCTTTCTCTGTCTCCTTCTCCGTCTCCTTCTCCCCCTGAGCACCTAGCTTCGCGGTCAGTTCACCAACTAATTTGACCATAGCTGTGTGCTCCTTCCTTTGTAGATCCAACCTTAGCTCCAGGGAAGTCCTGTGGGCTAGAATCATGTCATTAGTCTTCATCAACAGTTCATTCTGTGCCATGACATTCTTCAACCGTTCATCAGTCCCCGTTCTCTGGCTACGCAGAATCCTAACTTCATCCGCCAGAGAGTTTATCTGTGCTTGTTGAGCATCAGAATCCTCCTTTGACTTTTGAATAGTCTTCAACAAGCCAGCAACTTGGGTTTCTAGCACATCGATCCTAGCTTCATTTGGATCCGGATGCGTAGATGATGAGGCTTCGGTTTTGTAGATGGGAGAAGAGAAGATTGTGTCAAAGTCGAACCCCTGTGAGAAATCACCGTAGTTAAAGGGTTGACCTGACGGCTCTTTGGTGGGTGTTGGGATGGGGGATGTAATGATGGGAGTTATGGTTGGGGTGATGGTGACTGATTCTGTGAGAAGTGGAGCAGTCACCGTCACCTGGACAGTTGGAGTAGGGAGGGTCACCGTCACAGGAATCACCTCTGTGACCGCCGTGACTGCCACATCTGCTTGTACCAGTGGCCTTCTCCTCCTTATAAACAGTTGCCGTGCTAGCGGCGTAGATTCTGACTCTGGATGGGCAGCTTCAACCTGTACTGGCTGCACAGTCGGAATCTCTTCAACCCTGGGGATAGCAACCTCTTGCCTATCGCCCCTTTTCTTGTTGGCCCTTTCACGCCTTTGTCTTTGTAGAGCAGCGTCAGAGTCGGAATCCGGCTCGTATTCGCTGCTCGAGCTTTGTCATTTTCTTTTGGAAGATGACGCAGGCAAGGTTACCTGTGCCGACCTTCTCGGATGTGCCTGTGATGGTGCGTCATCGGAATCAGCAGAATCTGATCTGTTGCCTCCGAATCGGATTCCGCAGCACCACCAACATCACCTTCATCATCACCTTCATCATCATCATGCTCTTCCTCTTGCTCTTCACTAGAGTCATCACTCATCTCTGGTGCTGAGTTGGGACTATACCAGTTCTAATCTTCAGGAGCGATGTATGCTTCATTTAGTAGGTGGCCAAAGAGTTCAGTGTGCGCAGGGGTAGGTTCTACACTGTCTGGCTTTAGAAACTGAACAAAGACTCTCTTGTCCACCCTTTTTACCTGCAGTCTCTCCCCGATAGCACGTAGGTTTGGCAATGCATCATCGATCAGGAGCTGCACAAACCTTGGGTACAAAAGGAACCTGAACCTCTCTACTGTATTTATCTGGTCATTGAGTGCTTTGAAGATATAGCGAGAGAAGTTGTAGCCCCGATTGAGAGACAGGCCCACCATGGCCACGGCAAGGTCATGACCCATGGCATCTTTCCCCGCTTTCCTGGATGAGATGCACACGATCATGATGTGGGCAAAGTAACGCTATTGATCCAATAGCCACATCTTTTTATAAGAAGCATAGTCCCTAGCCCCGACATATCCCATTCTGTGCCTCCAACACCCATCCACGTAGTAATCTGGATAGGATGTCGGGTCGGTGGCAAGGTCTCCGAATTGCAATACTCTCCTTATTGTATCCTCAGAGATAGCAATAGCCTGACCATCAACGGTAGCCCTTATGACATTCGGGGATACCGTGCAATCGTGCTCTGCAGTCTCCCAGAATTGCTCCAGGTAAGGTCTTGAGACTGTTGGGTTTCCTGAGATTGCATAACTTATTCTTGATCTGTTCATAAAATCCACAATCTCACTGTATTGCAAGGCTACGCCTTTCCATTCTGGTTCGGTGTTAGCCAATATGTTGAATTCGTCAGTGAATGCACGAGCCATAGCCTGCAAACACACACAGAAAACATATTAAGAACATCTTATAACACTGGAAGTAGACACACATGACATAGTATAGTAGTTACACTTTGAAAAAATTTTCAGACTTAGGAAAAATTTCTAAGTGTCGGTCCTGCGCACTTAGCAAGTGCGCAGGATTTTCCTCTTGCGTACTTAGCAAGTACGCAGGAATTGCTTCTTGCGTACTTGCTAAGTGCGCAAGATTCACACTTAGCAAAAATTCCAGAAAATTGTAATTTGTTCAAAATGTCGGTTGATTAGGTCGCCACTAGGTCGGAATCAAGGATTCTAACCTATGGTACCATTATCAACACCACACACTGCTTAACCTAGTTTAATTTTTGACCTAGACCAGTCGCCGACCCACTGTCGGTTCAACTTCAACCGACGGATCAATCGAGGACCAGGATATGATTAGGGAATCGATTAAAGCTTCCTGTTCGCTTGTTACAGAGAATAAGTTACCCAAACAACCCCATTTTACCCCAAAATATATCGGATTTAACTTAACATTTTCTAAGTCAAAAATCGGTCAAAAGTCACGATTAAGCGGATTAAATCGGCCAAGATTCTCACCAATGAGATGAAATAAGATGATGAAAGTATGGACGGGACGAAAAGATGGTTTAGACACAAGCGATTTTGAGAGTAAAATTGCAGGGGGAAACTTTGGGTTTGAAAGCGTAAAACCTGAGAAAATTTCTAAGTCTCTGATTTATACCCCTCACTTACTGTTCGTGCGTACTTGTTAAGTGCGCACGAATTAACTCTTGCGTACTTAACAAGTGCGCAAGGCTTAACTCTTGCGTACTTGTTAAGTGCGCAAGTGTTACTTTGTGCGTACTTGACAAGTGCGCACAACCCTTAAGTGCGCAATTTTCAACTCAGAATTTATGAAGATTTTCAAGTCAAATAACGAACAAGATAAAAGCGTTCAATCAAGAGGGTTCAAAATCAATTCAGGAAGGTTAAATACAAATATTTTTGGCTTTTCTGAATAAAGTTGAACTATGCATAAACTTAAAATATTTTTGATCTTTTCTCATAGAAATATACAAGTATTCACACAAACTATTTTTGATCAAAGACTCGAGCAAAGGATCATATCAGGCTATCTTTTAGCAAAAACGATACAAAATAAACATCAAAGAATATGGGATCATGTCATGTATTACTCTTTATTCATACGTAATAAGCACATAAACAAGTAATTCAAGTTGCAATATTATAAGATTTGAAACTATACGCATCTTTGTATCATGTTCTTGTGTATTAAGGTATTAATTATAAGATATACAACGTGTACCCCGCTGAGATGCTATGATATTTTGCACTATCTTCAAGGCATCTAAGATTATTTTCAATTATTTTCTTAATTTTCAGAATGAAGTTACATCTATTAGCACAGAAAAATCAAGCAGAATCCATAAGGATTATCAGGAATCATAAGATTCATAATCGAGTGATTCATTTGTCTTGGTTTCATGTGATTTTCTTCTTTGAATATCGGTATGATGATTCGGGATAATGAACATGGTGTTTGATTATAGGGTAAGGGGATCCAACTTTTATCTGGATTTGATTTCAATGAATCAGGAGTGATTCAAGGGTGAATACATGCTCAACGGTTAATGTAGAGACATGTCTTGATTCAATCTCTCCTTACATACTTGTGAGTATGGGTAGTGAGATGAACCGCATTAATTGTGCTAACAACATAACCCGAAACTGATCTCAAAAGAAAATTATTGTCAAAATCTAACATCCTTTATCTGATAGTGAACTTTTCTAATCTTTTACTCACACACACTTGCAAACATGGGTTCAAATCACAGTTGTAATTTAGATTTAGTTTCCACACTACTAGTGATTCAAAGACGCATACAGCCTACTGACAATTCAAATTACTTGTAAATAAACAGATTAAAAACATAATAATTTTAAACAGATAAGTAAGCATGACGCAATCATTTCCCATATGAGCAGTCTGTGATGTTTAGATCATTTCTGATGTACTATCATTTCCTCTTTTCTCAAGTTAACTTTGAAATTTTCTCCATTTTCTATTTTGTTTTTTTGGTTTTTGTAAAATATTTTAAAGACTAAAAGAACTATACAGAAAATTTAAAAGAATTAAAAATTTAACTTTCATGAATTGAATTGAGTTAAGAAAACTTAGTTTTCACTCAGGATTGAACATTCCTATCAAGTTGACAAGATGCTCAAAACGGGATCGATCAAATGCCTTTGTGAAAAGGTCAGCAAGATTGTCATCCGTGTGAACTTTTACAAGTTCAATTAAATGCTTTTCAGCACAGTCACGGATGAAATGATGGCGAATCTCTATATGTTTAGTTTTGGAATGTTTCACCGGGTTATTTGTGATGGACATGGTGGCATTGTTGTCAATGAATAGAGGAGTTCCAGTGAAGTTCAAGCCGTAGTCTCGCAATTGCTGCTGAATCCACAATATCTGAGAACAACCGCTAGCTGCAGCAATGTACTCTACTTCATAAGTTGAGACAGAAACCGTTGACTGCTTCTTACACTGCCAGGAGACCAGTCTGTCTCCTAAGAATTGACATCCACCAGAGGTTGACTTTCTATCAAGGTTACAACCACCATAATCTGAATCAGTGTAGGCTTTGAAGTCGAATGACTGCTGCTTAGAGTACCAAAGACCTAATCGGGGTTTCCCTTTCAGGTATCTGAAAATTCTCTTCACTGCTATCATATGTGACTCCTTCGGTTGAGACTGAAACCTTGAGCACAAACATACAGCAAACATTATATCGGGTCTTGAAGCTGTGGATACATAAGTGATCCGATCATCCCACGGTACAACCTGATGTCCACATCCTTTCCATCTCTGTCGGGATGCAAACCATGATTGACTGGGATTGGTGTGTCATAAGTAGTGCTATCACTCATCTTGTATTTTAACAAGATGTCCTGCACGTACTTAGTTTGATGTAGATAAATACCATTCTCTCTTTGACTGACTTGCAGACCTAGAAAGAATGACAGTTCACCCATATTGCTCATTTCAAACTTGGACTTCATCACCTTCTCGAATTCCCTACACATCCCTTCATTGGTCGACCCAAAGATAATGTCGTCGACATATACTTGCACAAGAAGAATGTCACCTCCTGCTTTCCGTATGAAGAGAGTCGAGTCAATCTGTCCATGGTCGAAACCATTAGACAGTAAATGCTTAGATAATGTCTCATACCATGCCCGCGGTGCTTGATGAAGACCATAAAGTGCTTTGTCGAGCTTGTACACTTTATTGATATTATGCGGATCTTCAAAACCGGGAGGTTGAGTGACATAGACTTCTTCATGCATCTTACCATAAAGGAAAGCACTCTTCACATCAAGTTGATAGACCTTGAAGCCGACATATGTGGCATACGCCAAGAACAGTCGAATGGCCTCAATTCTAGCAACTGGGGCATATACTTCATTGTAATCCAAGCCCTCTTGTTGATAAAAACCCTGAACAACCAATCTTGCTTTGTTCTTCACAACTACATGACGATCATCCGTCTTGCATTTGAACACCCATCTGGTACCAATTGGTTGAAAGACTTTTGGCAAGTCAACTAAATCCCACACTTGCAACTTTTTGAATTGAGACAGTTCATCTTGCATCGCCTCAATCCAGCAGTTGTCAGCGAGAGCCTCCTTCACATTCTTCGGCTCTACCTGGGACACGAATGCAACATGCAGACATGTTTCCATGACACCGGTGTCAAATATCTCTGTGTAAAGACTGGTGTTCTCAGTGATGGTTCTGTGACGAGTCTGAACACCGGCAAAAGGGTCACCAATAATGTTGTCGATTGGATGATTCCTATGCACCCTCGTCTCCGGTACAATTGGTTCTTGAATTTCTGGATCCAGATTTGTGCTTAACTCCCCCATTTCCTGTGTTCCAAAGGAAGAGGATTCAATGTTAATTGGATCAGCTGGAGCATCATTTCCTATAATTATGTTAGGATTGGCATGAGCGTCATCTCCAACAACATGAACACCTTCACTGTTATCACTGTCATGAGTTCCAGATGCAGATGCAGCATTGGAATCCGGAGTTGTAATTGGTACAGTAGCACGAGTGGAAAAACTGGAGTCATTGTCGCCACGCAATAAATCATAGACATTTGCGGCGTCTTCTGCAGATAAGTCAGGAAGCTTGAAGGACTTGAATAGCGCATCATAATCAAAACCCCAAGCTGGACCTTTTGGTTCTGGTGGAGTGCTGTGTTTACTACAGTCCACTTCAAACCATTCCTCGACAGTACGAGTTCCTATGTTGTACACTCTCTTGCAGGGCGAATTGGCAACATATCCTAAGAGGATGCCATCCACCGCTTTCGCATGAAATTTAGACTGACGGTCTTTATACTGTAGCATCAAGGAACAAGGACTACCAAAAGGAACTTGGTAATCAAGATTGGGAAGTCGATTGTTGATCAACTCATAACATGTCTTGTTGTGCCTTTTCACAACCAGAACCCTGTTTAAGACGTGACAAGCTGTATTAACTGCTTCTGCCCAGAAAGTGACAGGAAGCTTTACATCTGACAGCATAGTCCTTGCAGTCTCGATCAGTGTTCTGTTCTTCCGTTCAGCAACTCCATTCTGCTGAGGTGTGTACGGCGCGCTGAATTCATGACGGATCCCTCTCTTGAGATAGAAAAGTTCCATCAAATTATTCTTGAACTCAGTTCCGTTGTCACTCCTTATTCTTCTAACTTTCAGCTTGCAAAGAGATTCCAAGCTCAGGATCAGGTATTGAAAAATATCAGCAGTTTCGTCTTTTGTACCAAAAAATGCACCCAGGAAAAACATGAGAAATCATCAGTTACAACTAGACAGAACGACTTACCTCCAATACTCCTGATAATTATGGGGCCAAACAGATCCATGTGTAATAGCTCCAAAGGGGTATCGATATAATTTTGGAGCTTGGGCTTGTGAGACTTCCGTTGTTGTTTGCCCTTTTTACACGGCATACAGTCATCTGAAACGGTAAACCTCAACTTAGGAACCCCGGTTACCAAACCGTTTCAGACAAGATGATTCATTTTACGATAAGAAATATGTCCGAGTTTCCTGTGCCACAAGATGGAGTCAAGTTCTGTCGCTTTTGTAAGCAAACAAGTAGCAACTGATGAGGTGGTTCTTGCCACACTCATATCAATCTGATAAGTGTCGTTTGATCTTGGTGCTCTCATCAGAATCCAGTCTTCGGGAACCTTAAAACCGGGTTTGAGAATCAGACGTTCTGACTTGTCAAACATCACCGAGTACTCCTTGTCACACATTTGGGAGACACTCAACAGGTTATGCTTCAGCTGCTCGCAAAAGTTGACATTGTCAAAGCTAACACAACAATTTGAAACCACGCCTTGACACGTGATGCTCCCGCCTTTTTCTCCGGCAAAGGCCATATAGCCGCCTCTGAATGGTTTAACATCTTGAAGCAAGGCCATGTTTCCTGTCATGTGCCGGGAGCATCCACTATCTACATACCAACGGTTAGAGATAGTACCCTTCGGACGTCCCTGCACGAGTAACAAAAGAATTAGTTAGATTTGGAGACCCAAGCCATTGTGGTCTTGGGTCGTCCATCCTTCTCAAAATAAACTACTTCTTTCAACTCACAGTCATGATGACTGTTCAAAATTGGTGAATCTTTGGATGAATTTGGAATAGGAGATTGAGAACCATTAACTTTCTTGTTCCAGGATCTCTTTTGATTCTTAACCAGAACAGTAGACTTTGGCTCAACCACAGCCGGTGAACTTGTGGAAGCTTCACCTGATTGAGTCTTAGTCAGCTGTTCCAGCTTTCTCAACCTCTTATTCCTTCTTCTTCTTTGTGGCTTAGAGAGTCTAGCCACATATTTCTCACTAGTGCGTGTACTACCAGATGTAGACACACGAGGTACAGCAGGTTGCTTTACCTTTCTTGCAACATATGGTTTGGCCTCAGATTTAATCTTAGGTTTTCCCATAGGTTGTACTGGTGGTTTCACCACATTCTGCTTTGGACTTCTGGGAGGTTTCACTATTGGCGACTTAGGGATAACGGCTGGCTGTGAGACAACATGCTGTTTTCCTTGGTTCTTTGATGGACAGTTCACAAGAATGTGACCAACCATGCCACAATGAAAACACATCCTCTCATCCACATGAGTTCTCTTGTAAGGCTCATTAGATCTGGCCTTAGATAACTCTCCATTATGAGCAGGAGGAGTTGGTTTATGAACAGGAGTCTGACATTTTTCAGTTTGGTTTTTGGGGGTATAATACTTTTGCAAATTCTCTTTGTAACCAATCCCATAATGAGCTGAAAAAGCCTCTTTCTTAACTTGGTTAATATTTTTATAACCCTGTAAAGCATTACCTTAAGTTTATCATTTGTTTCAATGATATCAGGTTCAGTTAAAATGCAGTTATCACCATTAGTGATAATGTTTTTGTGGACTTTTTGTTCAGTCAACAACTCCTTAGAGACTACTCCTTCAGGGCAAGTGTTAACCGACCCATCATCAGAAGCAGTAACATACTCCTCACTAGATGTGGAGTTAGCCTTACTTGAGGATTCATCCTTTTTAGGGGAATCATCCTTATCAGAGGACTCATCTAGACAGGTGAGATCAATGTCTATCAAGCTATTGACAAACTTCCCACTTATTGGTGGAGGAATGGCATTGGTACCAAGACCTAGGCCCTTCAATTTCCTCACTACTGATTCATAGTGCTCCACCACAAAGCGAGAGTTTTTCAACTTCTCATTTGTACATTTTAACTGCAGGATCTCATTTTGCAGTTTGTTGATTTCATTGTTCCGTTTTTCTAACCCCCTATACGCAATATCCAAGTGAACTTGTTGCTCACTTATTTGTAAAGAATATTCACATTTTTCCTTTTTCAACGTTTCAACAGACTCTTTAAAACGTTTTTCGTTTTCTTTGTAATTATGAGCTGCCATAGTTAGGGGTTCGAGTTTGTCTTGGAGCTTAGAAATTTCAAGCTTTAGCCCTAGACATTTAGAACAAGAAATAACTGAGAAAGGGTTAGAATCTACCTCAGATGATGAATTCTGTGCTTCTCCAATGGCCATGATAGCAACGCCAGTGGTAGACTCCTTTTCAACAGCTACAGAAGCTTCCATCTCCTCAGCTTCTTTTCTCTCAGCCTCCATCAGCTCCATGATCTCAGCCATGAGACCAACCTGTGTTTGAGCAATGATGGCGTCCTCTAGATGAACACCCCAATCAAAGTTTTCATCATGCTGAGCTACCAGTGCATTTGACGAACCACCTTGGTGTTGATTGTGGTGGCTAGTGTTGTTGTGGCCGTGGCTGTTTCCCTGGCTAGGTCTGGTGAAACCAGAGGCCGGTGCTCGGTCTTTTTGACAATCACGAGCAAAGTTTCCATAGTTCAGACACTTGTAGCATTTGGCCTTGGATTTATCAAATCCAACCTTGGCATTAGAATGTCCACCAATGAACTTTCTTCCTGTTCTGTTCAGGAAACGCTTGGCCCTCCTCAAAAGCATGGCCATATTCCATTGAATATCCATGTCCCCAATATCATCAGGATCCACTTGGTTAAAGTCTTCTTCAATAGTTTCGGGATCCGTTAGCTTGCCGCCTATGAAATTCTCATACGCAAGCATACATGATGAGAACAAAGCTACATGATCTTCAGCTATTTTGACTATTACAGAATGATTAGCTGAAGACGTAGCTGGAGGATTTGTTGAGGTGTGTTGATGTTTAGTTCCCAACCCTCATCCGGATGCATAACAAGCATGACCACCACACCCATTTGAGTGGTCTTCTTCATTGGAGTGTCCAGTAAAGAGGGCAATTCCAGAGCCCGATGATTTTGAAGTGGAAGTCGTCCCATGATACATGGAAGGGTCCTGTATCTGAGGTCTTCCCGAGCTCTCCTTCTTCATAAGATTCATGTTATGAGCTTGAATCTTACCAATAGCCTCATCTACTGTTAACTCATAGAATTTAGGATTTTCCCTCATCAGGGTTGTATACATCTCAAACTTTGGTGGCAAAGCATCAAGAAATTTTTCTAATGATTCATTTTCCATGAAATATCCAGTTCTTCGTCGGGATATTTCAGTTCAAAAGCTTTCAACTCCGTTTGTAAATGATAGAATCTAGAGATGAGATCATCTAATGATTCATTTTCCATGAAATTGAAGCATTCATACTGCTTCCGGAGAAGACCCCGCTTACTCTTCTTAATGTCACTGTTCCCCTTAAATCTTTTCTGAAGTGCTTTCCAATGATCCTTGGAGGTGTCATAGCCTCGGAAACTGTGAAACAATTCCCGAGTTAATGACATAGTGATTGAGCCAAGAGCCTTCTTTTCCCGATCATAAGCTTTCTTTTATTCTTCATCAAGCTTAGAGATGGGCTTTGGCACCTCTTCATCAAGATAGATGTGTGTGGGATGCTTATATCCCTCAATGATTAGTATCCATAATGATGAGTCGGTGTATGAAATGTAGTGCTCAAAACGCGCCTTCAAATTGGAATAATCGTTTACATTTAATAGTTTAGGCGGTTTCTGAGGTGTACCGATCTCATTATCCTAATTTAACATGTTTCCAAGATTCTGAAGGTTCGACATAGTGATTTACTTGGTCAAAAAATCAGAAAAATCAGACACTGTTGCGTACTTGGCTTTGGCCTTGCACACTTGAGAAATGGTCTTGCGTAGTTAAGACTTGCTCTTGCGTACTTGTAAGTACGCAGGAGGAAATATTAAGTACGCAGGATATAACTTAAGTTCGTACAAGTTCAGTCTTGCGCACTTGTAAGTACGCAGGAGTTAACTCTCGCGTAGTTAGTAAGTACGCAGAAGACTGTACTTTTTACCAAAAATGGTAAGTACGCAGGACACCTTTTCAGCAACTCTCACCAAACTTTTCCGGTCACCTGAAAATCGCCGGAGATAGTGAAAAATAGGCTGATGATCAATGCAATCGAGCCAAAGGATCAGAAACAAGTCTCTAACAAACCTTTGATGCTCAAAACACACAAATACACAACAAAAATCGGTTTTTGAGAGATTTTTGCTTCTAAAAAAGTGCTCATGAGCTACCCCTTTTTTATCACAAAAATCAACAAAAATACCTCTTTTTGCTTGTAAAACTCAGTAAAACGTCTCCAAACTCACTTACAACACTCGAATTCAAGAGCAATGCTCTGATACCACTTGTAGGTCCCTTCGTGTGTGTCGGATCGTCACATGCAAGTGGTCTACTAGTCGGATCGGGTTGCGGAATACCCGTGACTAGGTGGAGAGTATTACAAAACAAAGTAAACCAAACATGAGAGTCACAATAAACGTTCTTTGTATTATAAACACTCGACGGTTACAGAGAGAATACAAGCTGCGTACTTAGCAAAACTGAGTTCGTCTGAACAAATGGTTCTGCGTACTTAACCTCTGTGAACCTATCCTATTTATACAGACCTGATGCCTGCGTACTTAGCAAGTGCGCAGGACCAATTGCTCTTGCTTACTTAACAAGTACGCAAAGGTGTTCTTGCGTACTTGCTAAGTACGCAGGAGCTTTCTCCTGCGCACATGTAAGTGCGCAAAACACTTGGCAGAAAAACAACATACATTATGTAAAAGTAAATACAACTCGATAAACTATTACATAATGACTCATACATACAAAGACAAATTTCTGACATTAGACATACAAACTAAGACTCTATCCAGAGTGTTGTCACAGGAAAGTGCATCAACAATATTCTCATCGGAAAGGTTAGCGGAAGTATTTATTAACGAAGTAGTAGCACGGCATGGGATGCCTTTGACAATCGTATCTTACCGGGACACACGATTCACATCGAGGTTCTGGAAGAGATTTCATGAGGCGATGGGCACGAGGCTTAATATCAGCACGGCATACCACCCACAAACGGATGGTCAGTCCGAAAGGACCATTCAGACATTGGAGGATATGCTTCGTGCTTGTATTATCGATTTTGGCAGCAGTTGGGACAGTCATCTGCCGTTAGCCGAATTTTCATACAACAATAGTCATCACACGACTATAGGCATGCCGCCATACGAAATTTTGAATGGGAGGAGATGTAGGACCCCGATTTGTTGGGGTGAGATTGGAAAAAAGGAATTAGGGAGTCTGGAAGTAGTAAGGGAAACGTCAGAAAGGTTTGATCAAATCAAAGCACGACTGAAGGCCGCACAAGATCGTCAGAAATCCTATGCGGATAAACGACGAAGGCCTATTGAGTTCGATGTTGGGGACAGAGTAATGTTCAAAGTGTCACCCTGGAAGGGAATAATACGATTCAGGAAGAGAGAAAAGTTAAGTCTGAGGTTCGTCGGACCATTCAGGATAATGGCACGGGTTGGTGAAGTCGCTTATCGGCTAGAGTTGCCTGATGAGTTGAGTGGGATTCATCCTACCTTCCATGTATCACACTTGCGAAAGTGTTTGGCGGATGAATCAGCTCACCTACCACTTACTGACATCAAGGTCGACAACAGCCTTAATTACATAGAAGAACCCGTGGCCATCTTAGACAGAAAGGAGAAGCGTTTGCGTAATAAGATTATCCAATTGGTTAAAGTCCAATGGAAACATCGAAAGGGATCGGAAGCCACTTGCGAAACGGAGAAGGAAATGAGGGAGTCGTACCCTCATCTATTTGACTTATGATAGATTTCGGGGACGAAACCTATTGTAAGGGGGGTAGACTTGTAACATTCCAAAAATAAAAAGACAGTTAAAATGACGAAATAAACGAACGAGGCATGTCGAGTCGGGTCGGATGGGCCGACGGGCTGGAAGGGGACCTCCCCTATAAATAGCCAAGGTCACCACCCTTTTCTCTCATTTGCACCTTCTAGAGAGAGAAACCGTAGAGAGAGAAAGTTAGCGGATCAACCCGAGATTTCAGCAAAGTGTTACTCCATAACTCGTGAGAAGAACCTCTGGATCAGAAGATCGAATCAGGTAACGATCCGACCTAAATCTGAGTTTTAATTCGTTTTTGGGTTTTTCGGGTTTTGGGTGAAAATGTAACATTTTAACGGATGAAACTGAAAGATAAACATAGATTTGAGTTCCTTAATGGAAAACGAAGGTTTTGGATGCAAACAGGTTCGAGATCTTGACGAGATCAGACCTGAATGCGAAAGTTAGGGTTTTACGAAGAAACAGGTCGTGCGCACTTACCAAGTGCGCACGGAGCAGGTCCTGCGTACTTATCAAGTGCGCAGGAAGAGGGGTCTGCACACTTGCTAAGTGCGCAGGCATCAGGCTGATTAAGAAAAGTCGGTATGTTTAGAAGGTTAAACCGTTAGAGTCGGGTTTTGGTCTGATGTGTATTTAACTAATCAATTCATATCGAAAGTGACGTTGTTGGGCCTTTGTTTAGGACAACCGAGACTAGCTTATAAGGTGAGTTATAGAAGCCCTCTTTTAAATGTTTTATATAATGTTTTCGGGCTGGTGTGCATATATATGAAATGATGTTTTATGAAATGATATTTTATGAAACTATGATTATGAAATGAAATGATTTGGAATGAACGGTTTATGGAAAGAAAGTTTTATGCATGGAATGTTTACGAACGAATGTTTAATAAGAAATAGTTTAAAGTAAAGGTAAAGGGTTTTGAAAACGAGTGAAAGGTTTTATGAAAGGGAAAGAAAAAGGGAAAAGGTTTTAAAGAAGTCATTACAAATCTAATCTGTCGAATGAATGGAATTGACGAATGAAGTCTGGGAATGAGATTCCCAGCCTTATGGTAGATTATGGACAGCGAGCCATAGTTACCATAAGAACAACGGGGGCAGTGTCTTAGTGGCCTGCCAATGGTTTGATGTTGTATAACTGGTATGGAGTAACGACGGTTACTCAGGGGTTAACGTGACCCTACGTAAGGTTAAATTATGATCCGACGGTGTTATGGCTGAGAGCCATAGCCGTCGATGGAAGTTGTCGGTCTTCTACTGAGAGCCATAGCCTTCAATGGAGGTTGTCGGTCCATGGCTGAGAGCCGTAGGGGCAACTAAATGGGTATTGTCGGTCCTCGTGCAGTTAGCCTTGGGGGCAATACCAAAAAGGGAATTGACGAAATGTTGTGGCAACGACGGTGATACGTAACGGTTGTCCACGACATGTAGGGTTCCTTTGGGGACACAGAGACGCGTAAAGAAAGATACAGATTTTAGATAGTAATGTATGACTTAAATGAATGTTAAATGTTGTTTAAATGTTTGAAGGTTTACGAATGAAAGGCCCTGTTTTCTTATACGTGATGTTAAACCCTAATGAATGTTTTGAATGATGAACCATTTCTTCATTCGAACGAAAACTAGAACTCACCAGCGTAGCTGACTTTTTAGTGTGCACATTCAGGTTAAGGCAGGTTATGAGGATGGACGGTGATGCTTGGCTAGAGATGAAGAGTTATCGGACTGCTTTTGATGACTGGCAATCCCGTTATGTTTAGCTATGATGTATTTATGTTTTAAACAATGTTTACGCTTCCGCATGTACGAACAATGATGACGTTATGTTTGAATGAAATTTTCCGCTGCGTTATTTGATATTCATGTTTAAGAACTGTTTGTGAATGAGTAAATCCAACAAGTGAGGCCTCTCGGGTTTGGGGCCTTACAGATCACATTGACATTCATAGCATTTATTCATTTAGTGTATACACTTCAGCCCCAAAACATTTAAAATGATTTGCACATAACATAGAAGGGGGCACATAGAACTCACCTGATAAGCTAGTCTTGAGTGTCCTAAACAAAAGTCCAACAACGTCACGTACGATCTGAATTAGGTAGTTACATACACATCAGACCAAATCCCGACTCTAATGGTTTAATCATTCTAAACATACTGACTTTACTTACTGGTCTGCTGCCTGCGCACTTAGTAAGTGCGCAGGACCTTGCTCATGCGTACTTGACAAGTGCGCAGAGAGTTCTCCTTGCGTACTTGGTATGTACGCATGATCTTTCTCCTGCGTACTTGGTAAGTACGCAGGGCATCCCTACTGCGTACTTGATAAGTACGCAGCACCTGTTTCCTGGACAAGTCCGAAATTCTTGCATGTTAATCCGATCATGCTAATCTTACAACTTTCTTTGATCAAAAGGTGCGGTTTTCACTCTAAATGCTAGTTCTAAGCTTATTTTCAAGTTTCATCCATAAAAACGTCTCCTATTTAGCTAAAACTCGAGAAACCCCAAAACGAAGAAAAACTCAGTTTAAGGTCGAATCGCTACCTGGATTGTGATTCTGATTCGAAGGTTTTGCTCACGATATCGGTAGTAACGTGCTCCTTCAATTTTGGGTCGATCCGTCAACTTTCTCTCTCTAGACCCGAGCTCTCCTTTCTCTCTCTAGGTTGCAAGTTTTGGTGGAAATGAGAGTTCTTGTTTTGTCTTGACCCTTATATACCTTGGCTTCGCTCGGCCCGTTGGAGCCGAGCCCAAGCCCATCCGTTTTTCTTTTGTTTTATGACGATTAAGTCTCTATCGCGTTAATATTTACTAAATTACTATTTTTGGGATGTTACAAGTCTACCCTCCTTAAAGAGGTTTCGTCCTCGAAACCGCTTACACGTTAAACAATTTAGGGTATAGTCCCCTCATCTCGTCTTCTTATTTTTTGGATGTTACAAGACTTGTAGCTTCTGAGGACGAAAAAGAAGCTACATGGGAAAAAGAAGACGAGATGAGGGGACTATACCCTAAATTGTTTAACGTATAAGCGGTTTCGAGGACGAAACCTCTATAAGGAGGGTAGACTTGTAACATAAAAAAAATAGTAATTTAGTAAATAATAACGCGATAGAGACTTAATCGTCATAAAACAAAAGAAAAACATATGGACTTGGGCTCGGCTCCAACGGGCCGAGCGAAGCCCAGGTATATAAGGGTCAAGACAGAACAAGAACTCTCATTTCCACCAAAACTTGCAACCTACAGAGAGAAAGGAGAGCTCGGGTCTAGAGAGAGAAAGTTGACGGATTGACCCGAAATTGAAGGAGCACGTTACTACCGAGCTCGCGAGCAAAACCTCTGAATCAGAATCACAATCCAGGTAACGATTCGACCTTAAACTGAGTTTTTCTTTGTTTTGGTGTTTCTCGGGTTTTAGCTAAATAGAAGACATTTTTATGGATGAAACTTGAAAATAAGCTTAGAACTTGCATTTAGAGTGAAAACCGCACCTTTTGATCAAAGAAAGTTGTAAGATTAGCATGATCGGATTAACATGCAAGAATTTTGGACTTGTCCAGGAAACAGGTGTTGCGTACTTATCAAGTACGCAGTAGAGATGCCCTGCGTACTTACCAAGTACGCAGGAGAAAGATCATGCGTACATACCAAGTACGCAAGAAGAACTCTCTGTGCACTTGTCAAGTATGCATGAGCAAGGTCCTGCGCACTTACTAAGTGCGCAGGCAGCAGACCAGTAAGTAAGGTTAGTATGTTTAGAATGATTAAACCATTAGAGTCGGGATTTGGTCTGATGTGTATGTAACTACCTAATTCAGATCGTACGTGACGTTGTTGGACTTTTGTTTAGGACAAACAATACTAGCTTATCAGGTGAGTTCTATGTGCCCCCTTCTATGTTATGTGCAAATCATTTTAAATGTTTTGGGGCTGAAGTGTATACACTAAATGAATAAATGCTATGAATGTAAATGTGATTATACGTGGTATACAAATATATATATATATATACTTATATATTAAAATGAATTATGTAAAAGAATGAAACGTATGATTATAAAGAATGAATGAAAGAAGGACATAACGTAAAATAATGAAATCTTGCTTTATATTATATATATTGCATGATATGAATATATGTAAACGTTATGAACCCTTCTATGACAACGGCTACTTCGGTAGACGGATGACCACGTGACTATTTTGCAACCGGGACAAAAACGTTACTTCGCAAGCTACGACGTACAAAAAGGCACTAATGGATGGTCGAAGCAATTGCCTTAACTTAAGTAGAACGGTTGCATACATAATGGTCGCGTGGGAAACGAATGCCCTTGGGCAGACGGGCGAATGAACGGACTACGACGGTAGGACGGTTTAAGAGCGGACGGACAAAGGTTGCCGGACGGATTTAAGTAAAGAACGGACGGTTTTCTAGAGCCAGACGGTTAATGAAAAGGGCTACGATGGTAGTTCTCACTACGATGTCTTTGTGACATTCACGACAAGTGTGATGGGTTGATCTCCCTTAAGATTATGGCCAATAAGTGTTCTCCTCAAGTAAGCATGTATGTACATATGTATATACTCAACATGAATGTTATGTGAGAACAGAAAAGTAAAGAATATGTAAAAGCTCGAATGTTAAGTATGTTATATATATATATATATATATGTATAATACTCACGATAAGATAAACATTACGTATGATTGTCTTTAAACTAGAACTCACCAGTGTTAGCCGACTTTTAGTATACATTTCAGTTAAAAGAAGAAAGGGTCGTGCGATGGCGTGAAGGTTACCCGGCACAAGACTGACATCCCACATTTAAATATGTTAAGACAATGTTATGTATTTAATTGTTAAGACTTCCGCTGTTATGTCATGTAATTCGAATGATGTTTGCTTCCGCTACTTCAGAATGTTTTCAATTTAAGCTCAGTATTTATGACTATGTTTATGAGTAAATCCAACAAGTGAGGTTACCCGGGAATGGGGCCTTACAACAATGAGCTGGACCAACTAGTACCCCATCTGGTGGAGACGGAAGAACGAATGATTAAGTACTATGTGAAGGGCCTAATTCAAAGGGTCTGTGTTCATGTAAAAGCTAATCTACCATCGACCTTCGAGTCGGTAGTCAACCTGTCTGGAATCGTCTACGACGATTATGCCAATGAGGACCCGACACCTGAGACACAAAAGAGGAAGTGGGAAAACCTGTCTAGAGGCACCGGAAAAGGGAATGTAGCGACTGAAATTAAGAAACCAAGGTCGGATGAATATGAAACATGCAAGAAATGTGGAAGGCAACATCTTGGCGAGTGTCGAATCGGCACCACCATGTGTTATAAGTGCGGGAGGCCGGGGCACTACTCCCGTGATTGTTTGAAGGGCGTCAAGTGCCAAAGTTGTGGAAGATATGGACACCAGACTAGGGATTGCAGGAAACCAGACAATCCGGTTCGGGAAAGGAAAAGGAAACTGAAAAGGAACAACCACAGGCTAGGACTCGAGCCTACGCCCTGACTGAGGAGGAAGCAAGGGGAAACCCTGATGTTGTGTCAGGTACGTTCCTAGTTAATAACGAACATGCTGCTATTTTATTTGACTCTGGTGCTAGTAAAAGTTTTATATCCAATGCATTTAGTCGTAAACTAGGATGCACTATCAAGACAATAGTAAGGTCTTTAGCATACAAACTGCTGTTGGTAAAAATTCGGCAGTATTTCAAGTAACAGAGGATTGCATCATAGAAATAGAGGGTCATAAGTTCCCTTATAGATTATTCCTTCTCACCTTAGGAGGATTCGTTATAGTATTGGGTATGGATTGGCTAGCTGCCAACGAAGCTCAAATCATATTTAAACGTAAGAGGATACACCTCAAAGCTCCTAACGGCAGTCCAATTATGATTTATGGGGATTGGAATTGCACGATGCCGAAGTCATCTCGATGAACAAGGCCGAAAGTTACATGAGGCGCGGTTGCGAAGCTTATCTGGCATATGTTATTGATGATAGAATGAAAATGAATGAACTCAAGACTGTACCCGTGGTGTGCAACTTTTCGAAAGTATTCCCTAAGGATTTACCTGGATTACCACCCGATGGGGAAAAACCAAGAGCCGAGCCCGTTTCCAAAGCCCCCTACCGATTGGCTCTTTCAGAAATGAAATAATTGATGTCTCAACTAGAGGAACTAACAGAAAAAGGATTATTAGACCGAGCATCTCACTGTGGGGCGCTCCGATACTATTTGTAAAGAAGAAGGAGGGCAGCATGCGCATGTGCATTGACTACCGCGAGTTGAACAAGAGGACAGTAAAGAACAAATACCCACTGCCTATAATAGACGACCTTTTTGATCAACTGCAAGGTGCGAGTTGGTTCTCAAAGATCGATCTTAGGTCGGGTTACCATCAGTTGAAAGTAAGAGAAGAAGACGTACCAAAGACCGTGTTTCGCACGCGTTATGGGCATTATGAGTTTCTCGTGATGTCCTACGGATTGACCAACGCGCCAGCAACATTCAAGGATTTGATGAATAGAGTATGTCGACCAATGTTGGATCGATCAGTGATAGTTTTTATAGATGACATACTGGTATATTCGAAAAGCGAGGGTGATCACCACTGTCACCTAAGAGAGGTTCTGGAGGTGCTAGAGCAGGAAAAGTTATACGCAAAATTCTCCAAATTCGCGTTCTGGCTTAGGGAAGTCCAATTCCTAGGTCATGTAATAAACCCAAATGGAATCATGGTGGATCCTGCAAAGATTGAGACAGTAAAGGAATGGAACGTCCCAAAGACACCAATAGAGATACGAAGTTTTCTGGGATTGGCAGGCTACTATCCAAGGTTCATTCAAGATTTTTCAAGAACAGCCTCGCCACTAACTAAGTTGACACGGAAGGAAGTGAAATATGAATGGGGTTCAACCCAAAACAACGCGTTTGAGGAACTTAAGGCATGATTAACCCAAGCTCCAGTCTTGGCACTACTTGAGGGAAATGAAGACTTAGTAGTCTACTCTGACGCTTCAGGTCAGGGTTTAGGTTGCGTACTTATGCAACGAGGAAAGGTAATTGCTTACGCCTCGTGATAACTAAAGATTCACGAGGTTAACTACCCAACACACGATCTAGAGTTAGTAGCAGTAGTTTTCATGTTAAAAATATGGAGGCACTATCTGTCTGGAGTCATATGCACCATCTACTCAGATCATAAAAGCCTGAAGTACTTTTTCGGGCAAAAGGAATTAAACATGAGGCAAAGGAGGTGGTTAGAGCTACTGAAGGACTATGACTGTGAGATATTGTACCATCCAGGCAAGGCAAACGTGGTGGCTGACGCTTTAAGCAGAAAGGAAGAATCGGAACCTATACGAATCAAAGTGTGTCAGCTGATTATAACATCAGATTTGATGAGTGAAATATCAAAGGCACAAGATGAAGCACTATTAGAAAGAAATATAAAACGGGAAAGAATAGTAGGACAACAAGGGAATTTGGATGCAAATGCATACGGTGTACGAACTAGGTTTGGCCGAATGTGGATACCTAAGATTGGCGAGCTTAGAGCCAAAATACTTGATGAGGCCCATAAGTCTCGCTATTCTATCGACCCCGGGACGAACAAAATGTATCAAGACTTGAAGAAAGAGTACTGGTGGCCTGGCATGAAGAATGATGTGATAGAGTACGTGAGCAAGTGCCTATCGTGTTCTCTAGTTAAGGCCGAGCACCAGAAACCATGCGGTAAAATGCAACCTCTACCAAATACCGGAATGGAAGTGGGAGGAGATCATGATGGACTTCATTACCATGCTACCACGAAAAACTAAAGGCAATGATACCATTTGGGTGATCGTCGACCGCTTGACGAAAAGTGCTCACTTCTTGCCAATACGTGAAACTTCTTCGTCAGAAAGACTAGCAGAAGTGTTTATCAAGGAGGTTGTGAGCAGACATGGTATGCCGCTGTCGATTGTGTCTGACAGGGATACTAGATTCACGTCAAGGTTTTGGAAGAAATTCAACGGAGCAATGGGCACTAGGCTGAACATCAGCACCGCTTACCACCCCCAAACCGATGGACAATCGGAAAGGACCATTCAGACCTTGGAGGACATGCTCCGGCCCTGTATCATTGACTTCGGTGGGAGCTAGGACAGCCATCTACCATTGGCAGAATTTTCATACAACAACAGCTATCACTCGACTATTGGCATGCCGCCATTTGAAATGTTGTATGGAAGGAAATGTAGGACCCCGGTTTGTTGTGGGGAAATTGGACAAAAGGATTTTGTAAGTCTCGAAGTGGTCAAAGCTACTTCAGAGAAATTTGATCAAATCAAGGCTCGAATGAAAGCCGCAAAGGACAGACAGAAATCATACGAGGATAAGAGAAGAAGGGATTTAGAGTTTCAAGTGGGGAACATGGTACTGTTAAAGGTATCACCATGGAAAAGAATCATCCGATTCAGAAAACGTGGCAAACTAAGTCCAAGGTTTGTCGGACCTTTCAAGATTTTAGCAAGAGTGGGTCAAGTTGCTTACAGACTCGACCTACCCGTTGAGCTTAGTGGAATACACCCTACATTCCACGTGTCGCACTTACGCAAGTTCCTAGCTGATGACACAGCTCATATACCTTACGACGAGGTCGAAGTGGATAACAGTCTAAATTATGTAGAAGAACCCATATCCATCATTGACCGAGCTGAGAAACGACTACGCAATAAGTTGATTCCTTTAGTCAAAGTACAATGGAAGCACTGAAAATGGTCAGAAGCTACATGAGAAAAAGAAGACGAGATGAGGGGACTATACCCTAAATTGTTTAACGTATAAGCGGTTTCGAGGACGAAACCTCTTTAAGGAGGGTAGACTTGTAACATCCCAAAAATAGTAATTTAGTAAATAATAACGCGATATAGACTTAATAGTCATAAAACAAAAGAAAAACGGATGGGCTTGGGCTCGGCTCCAACGGGCCGAGCGAAGCCCAGGTATATAAGGGTCAAGACAGAACAATAACTCTCATTTCCACCAAAACTTGCAACCTAGAGAGAGAAAGGAGAGCTCAGGTCTAGAGAGAGAAAGTTGGCGTATCGACCCGAAATTGAAGGAGCACGTTACTACCGAGCTCGTGAGCAAAACCTCTGAATCAGAATCACAATCCAGGTAACGATTCGACCTTAAACTGAGTTTTCTTTGTTTTGGGGTTTCTCGGGTTTTAGCTAAATAGGAGACGTTTTTATGGATGAAACTTGAAAATAAGCTTAGAACTAGCATTTAGAGTGAAAACCGCACCTTTTGATCAAAGAAAGTTGTAAGATTAGCATGATCGGATTAACATGCAAGAATTTCGGACTTGTCCAGGAAACAGGTGCTGCGTACTTATCAAGTATGCAGTAGGGACGCCCTGCGTACTTACCAAGTACGCAGGAGAAAGATCAGGCGTACATACCAAGTACGCAAGAAGAACTCTCTACGCACTTGTCAAGTACGAATGAGCAAGGTCATGCACACTTACTAAGTGCGCAGGCAGCAGACCAGTAAGTAAAGTCAGTATGTTTAGAATGATTAAACCATTAGAGTCGGGATTTGGTCTGTTGTGTATGTAACTACCTAATTCAAATTGTACGTGATGTTGTTGGACTTTTTTTTAGGACAACCAAGACTAGCTTATCAGGTGAGTTCTATGTGCCCCCTTCTATGTTATGTGCAAATCATTTTAAATGTTTTGGGGCTGAAGTGTATACACAAAATTAATAAATGCTATGAATGTCAATGTGATCATACGTGGTATATAAATATATATATACTTATATATGAAAATGAATTATGAAAAAGAATGAAACGTATGATTATAAAGAATGAATGAAAGAAGGACATAACATAAAAGAAAGAAATCTTGCTTTATATTATATATATTGCATTATATGAATGTATGTAAACATTATGAACCCTTCAATGACAACGGCTTCTTCGGTAGACGGAGGACCACGTGACTATTTTGCAACCGGGACAAAAACGTTCCTTCGCAAGCTAGGACGTACAAAAAGGCACTAATGGACGGTCGAAGCAATTGCCTTAACTTAAGTAGAATGGTTGCATACATAATGGTCGCGTGGGAAACGGATGCCCTTGGGCAGACGGGCGAATGAACGGACTATGACGGTAGGACGATTTAAGAGCAGACGGACAAAGGTTGCCGGACGGATTTAAGTAAAGAACGGATGGTTTTCTAGAGCCGGACGGTTAATTAAAAGGGCTACGACGGTAGTTCTCACTACGATGTCTTTGTGACATTCGTGACAAGTGTGATGGGTTGATCTCCCTTAAGATTATGGCGAATAAGTGTTCTCCTCAAGTGTGATGGGTTAAGCATGTATGTACATATGTATATACTCAATATGAATGTTATGTGAGAACAGAAAAGTAAAGAATATGTAAAAGCTCGAATGTTAAGTATGTTATATATATATATATATATATATATAATACTCATGATAAGATAAACATTACGTATGATTGTCTTTAAACTAGAACTCACTAGCGTTAGCTGACTTTTAGTATAAATTTCAGGTAAATGAAGAAAGGGTCGTGCGATGGCGTGAAGGTTACCCGGCACAAGACTGAAATCCCACATTTAAATATGTTAAGAAAATGTTATGTATATAATTGTTAAGACTTCCGCTGTTATGTCACGTAATTCGAATGATGTTTGCTTCCGCTACTTCTGAATATTTTAAATTTAATCTCAGTATTTATGACTATGTTTATGGGTAAATCCAACAAGTGATGTTACCCTGGAATGGGGCCTTACAAGATGGTATCAGATGTTAGTCTTGTGACAGGTGACTTGACAAGTACGCAAGGCAAAAGCCATGCGTACTTACTAAGTACACAGGACCAAACTGGTGTGCATGCTAAGTACTCAGGAACACCCTCCTGCGTACTAGCCACGTACACCGATACATAGAATTTATCTATAGTTACAAAAACATGCTTCTACAATGTCTCATTTTATAATTTTTGAGAATGTTTTGTATAGAAAACCAATTGCAGGTCCATACGGCTTGGAGGATCCTGAAGCACGTGAAGTGCTGAAAGATCTAAATGAAGGAGAATGTGGTAATCACAACGAGGGTAGAGCGCTATTTTCAAGGATCCAGAGTACAGGATATTACTGGCCTACCATGAGGAAAGATGCTATGGATTATTCCCAAAAATGTGACGCTTGCCAAAGACACAGCAACATACTCCATCAACCGGCCGAACCTCTATATCCAATCATCTCTCCATGGCCATTCATGAAATGGGGAATGGATATGGTTGGCAAACTTCCCAAGGCAACAGGAGGAAAGGTCTTTATGTTAGCCGTGACAGATTACTTCTCGAAGTGGATTGAAGCTGAGGCATTTGTCCAAGTCAGAGAAAAAGAGGTCATCTCCTTGATCAAGCGCAATATCCTGACCAGATTTGGAATCCCAGCAGAGATAGTTTGTGATAATGGATCTCAATTCATTGGCAAGAGAACAACTGACATTTGTGCCAGTTCGGGAATCAAAATGATAACTTCTACCTGTCACACCCCAACCGTGCATCTTAACCACGGGTGCGACTTAATTGACAAAAGAACACAATGGAATAAAGACATTTACTATTAAAGTTTCATAATATAAAAAAAAATCCCAATTACATAAGTTTCGAATTAAACCAAACAGATAACATGTTCAAAAGACAAGCAACTTAAAATAAGATTCTTCAATTGATATCTAGGCAAATCCTATGTGATATTGACTTGACCTATCACGAGCTTAATCACCTGAAACATTTACGAAAAACAAGTGTCAACTAAAAATAGTTGGTGAGAAATCACAAGTTTAATAAAAGTATAAGTTTGGCAAAGGTGACAATTCATATTCCAAGATCATCATATAGTATGTAATAAAACAAACACATGATTAGCAAATCCAACCTAAAATGATGAGTAACGAATAAGTGGTACAACTCGCAAGTTGCACTGATAATGAATAAGATGTCTAACCAAAAGTTGTCCATAAAGTATATGCGGTTTCCATCCTATGGCCCATATCTGTACTACCGTTGGCTTGAAAGTTTCAAGTTAAGGATTTGCAAGTTTAACGTTTATTATGTTGTGCTCATTTACTCACATACATATATGATTCGCTTGTTTTAGAATTGTTCGAAAACGTGTTTTAATGCGTGCCAACGCGTACATGTTTCCCCCAAAACGATTTGAATAAAGTGGGGCTATGAAGTCTCACCTTGAAAGCTAGACGAGATAAGAAACTTGAACGAATAGACAAGATGAATCACGGACCAGACCCTAAACAAATAAATAAACCAGTTTTAGGGTAGGTTCGATGGTTACGAGTGTTAGATAGGCGGTTCGGGTCATAAGATTAGACAGCAAAGTAGCTGAACAGACACGGGATTGTTAAAAATATCAAACGACGTCTAAAAATTATGAAATTTTACAGGAAATTAGTTTAAGTCGTCCCGAAGAAGTTTTGTTTAGAAAGTTTTTCAATTTGAGACTCGGATCATAGCCAAAATAGTCCAACAAGACAGAAGGTACTGAAAAAAGATTTTTGTCCCGTTTTGGCTACTACGGAGTCATACTTTTGAATTTGAAAACGATCCAATTATGGTTGGAAAGGAAATTCGATGAACTACGTCATGGAAATTGAGTTTGCTCAGTTTAGATTAATTATGGTCAAGTTATGCTCAGTTAAATTCAGCACAGTTTCTGTCCAAAATCAATGGTTGCACTTAAGTGGTCCGTTTAGGGTTTTAAGATTACCGAACGCGCAAATGAAAATTAGACGAATGTTATTATGTTATTATAATACATAATATAATCAGATTAGGTTAGCCAAAACATCCCGTTTCACCGGTCTAGCCATGATATTCACAGAAGCGTTTTGGAGAATCACAGAATGCAATCGGCATAGCCGACACGAGCAAGCGGATTCTATATTTAATTAGCGTGTGAGTTCATATAAGTGATAATATAGAATAAATAACATGTTTTAAGTTAGTAAGAACATACTAAAGCATCGGCAGAGCCACTTTTGCAATAGTTGTCTTGGGGATTCGCAGAATGCGACGACATAGCCGCCATTGCAAACGGGATCCTTTGTTTGTTAGTTGGTGATGTTAGCTTGATTTATTAGTTTGATTAAGATTATTAGAGGGTTTTTAGGGCTGAGGTTTCACATGATCAAGTGATCATGGATAGAAAATAGAAAAAGATTGAGGGGATGAAGAAAGAATAAAATAAAAAAACGGTATTCAACTTCGGAGGGTTACTTACTTGTTTGATATTCAAACCCTTGGAATCCTCTAAGGGATTTTCGAAATCTTCAAGGTTGGGAAGGGATTTCACAACTTAGGAGGGGTTGGGAGTGTTTGAGGGAGAATTAGCAAAGAAAACAAGATCCTAAGCCTCCTATTTATACTAATGGTTGAAGGGGTGTAAATATGGAATGTCTTGGAAAGCAATTTAGGGTTTTAGGGCCCTCAAATCTGCGAAATTTTCCTCAATGGGGCTGGGTTTTTTGTGATTTCTTGCTTGGGCTAGGTCCAAGAGTAGGTGGGTTGGGTCCTAGCTTGATCCGGTTGAGTGCGCGCATTCGAAAATTGCGAATTTAAGCATTTCTAAGCGAAATTGGCAAATGTTTTCAACATTAAAGTTGATTGTCATAACAAAAAGAGTATGTTTAGCTAAAAAAATTTAAGTTAAAGTTACGTTATTCGCGTATAGTAGTTGGCGATCGGTGGACGAGAAAACGGACTTTTTGATCGTGTTTCGAATTTCAGGATTTATTTAAGGAAAGTTTTGCAAACAAACTTTGTTTTAATTAAAGAAATGAATATTTTAAACATTTAAAACATAAATTAATGTCATGTTAAACGATTTGTCGGTCGTGGACGGTACGTAGTTAACGACGGTTTAAAAGGCGAACGATCGCACGAAAGTACTAATTAGTACTTTTAAGCATCAATTCACATTGAATGGGTTGTAAGAACATGTTTGAGATGTATGGGGGTGGTTCATGTGTATTTAATGTGTCAAAAAGATCAATTAAGTCTACGTGCGATCCATGAATCAATCACAGATAAGTATAAGTCTTTGAAATCAAGCATAAACGTAATGTTTCACATGTGAACTAGTATTGTAACAACGTCTGAATAGGATTTCAAGTAAAATGAAATGTCATGCGGATTTTCATTGATAAGTCTAGAATGAGTACAAGTAGTGAAAATCAGAAGTGTCACAGTCTCCCCAACTTAAAAGAATTTCGTCCCCGAAATTCAACTAGTAGAGGCTGTAGGGTCTAGAAAGAGATGAGGGTACTTATGTTTCATTTGGTCTTCACGTTCCCAGGTGAACTCAGGACCATGCTTGGCTTCCCAACGAACTTTCACGATAGGGATGCGGCTACGCTTGAGTTGCTTGACTTCACGGTCCATGATTTCAACGGGCTTTTCGACGAAATGCATAGAGTTGTCGATACGAACATCATCCAGAGGAACTTGAAGTGTGTCATTAGCAAGGAACCTTTTAAGGTTTGATACATGAAAAACGTCATGAACGTTACAAAGTTCGGTTGGTAGCTTGAGTCTATAGGCTACTAGGCCAATCCTTTCAAGAATTTCGAATGGCCTAACGAACCTAGGGGCTAGCTTTCCCTTCTTCCCAAATCGGACAACACCTTTCCAGGGGGAAACCTTGAGTAAGACTCTATCACCGACTTGAAATTCAAGGGGCTTCCTACGGTTTTCAGTATAACTCTTTTGACGATCACGAGAGGCCTTGAGTCTTTCTTGAATTTGAAGTATCTTGTCGGTGGTTTCTTGAATGAGTTCGGGACCGGTGATTTGAGCGTCTCCGATCTCGGTCCAACACACCGGAGATCGACACTTCCTACCATATAGATCCTCGAAAGGGGCGCACTTGATGCTCGTATGGTAACTATTGTTGTAAGAGAATTCGATGAGTGGCAAGTGTTGATCCCAACTTCCTCCAAATTCAATCACACAAGAACGGAGCATGTCTTCCAAGGTCTGTATGGTCCTTTCACTTTGACCATCAGTCTGGGGATGGTATGCCGTGCTAGGGTTCAAACGAGTTCCCAAAGCTTTCACGGTCGGAGATAATGGATAGAGGGACACCGTGACGTGTCACGACCTCATTGATATAGAGTCTGGAAAGCTTCTCCATTTTGTAGTCCTCACGGATTGGGAGAAAATGAGCGGATTTGGTTAAGCGGTCAACAATGACCCAGATGGAGTCATGACCACTAGAGGTTCGCGGAAGCTTAGTGATGAAGTCCATGGAAATTTGCTCCCATTTCCATTGTGGTATTTCGGGTTGTTGGAGAAGACCAGATGGTTTCTGGTGCTCAGCTTTAACTTTAGAGCAAGTAAGACACTTCCCTACATAGAGGGCGATGTCTTTCTTCATTCCTGGCCACCAATAAAACTCTTTCAAGTCGTGATACATCTTATCAGCACCGGGATGAACAGAATAACGGGAATTATGTGCTTCATCAAGGATAAGGGTTCGGAGCTCACTTGTGTCGGGGATCCAAATTCGACCCATGAAGTAAAGGAGATCATCGGGTTTGGGTTCCAAGTGCTTTTCGACACCACAATCCAAATCCTTCTTCAACTCATCATTTGCAACAACTTGTTTTTGAGCTAGGAGGATCTTATCTTTGAGACTGGTTTGGACCAACATTCCCATGGCTCGCACACGGGTGGGTTTGATTTGGTCCTTACGGCTAAGGGCGTCAGCCACTTCATTAGCTTTCCACGGGTGGTAACGAATTTCGCAATCGTAGTCACTAAGGAATTCAACCCAACGTTGCTGCCTCATGTTGAGTTCTTTCTGGTTCAGAATATGTTGAAGGCTCTTGTGATCAGTAAAAACCACACATTTAGTGCCGTAGAGATAATGTCTCCAGATTTTCAAAGCAAAGACCACCGCACCCAACTCAAGGTCATGAGTGGTGTAGTTCTTTTCGTGAACCTTGAGTTGTCTGGATGCATAGGCTATGACCTTGTCACGTTGCATCAACACGCAACCCACATTTACATATGTTAAGAAAATGTTATGTATTTAATTGTTAAGACTTCCGATGTTATGTCATGTAATTCGAATGATGTTTGCTTCCGCTACTTCAGAATGTTTTCAATTTAAGCTCAGTATTTATGACTATATTTATGAGTAAATCCAACAAGTGAGGTTACCCGGGAATGGGGCCTTACAACAATGAGCTGGACCAACTGGTAACCCATCTGGTGGAGACGGAAGAACGAATGATTAAGTACTATGTGAAGGGCCTACCTCAAAGGGTCTGTGTTCATGTAAAAGCTAATCTACCATCGACCTTCGAGTCGGTAGTCAACCTGTCTAGAATCGTCTAGGACAATTATGCCAATGAGGACCTGACACCTGAGACACAAAAGAGGAAGTGGGAGAACCTGTCAAGAGGCACCGGAAAAGGGAATGTAGCGACTGAAATTAAGAAACCAAGGTCGGATGAATATGAAACATGCAAGAAATGTGGAAGGCAACATCTTGGCGAGTGTCGAATCGGCACCACCATGTGTTATAAGTGCGGGAGGCCGGGGCACTACTCCCGCAATTGTTTGAAAGGCGTCAAGTGCCAAAGTTGTGGAAGATATGGACACCAGACTAGGGATTGCAGGAAACCAGACAATCCGGTTCGGGAAAGGAAAAGGAAACTGAAAATGAACAACCGCAGGCTAGGACTCGAGCCTAAGGTCTGACTAAGGAGGAAGCAAGGGGAAACCCTGATGTTGTGTCAGGTACTTTCCTAGTTAATAACGAACATGCTGCTATTTTATTTGACTCTGGTGCTAGTAAAAGTTTTATATCCAATGCATTTAGTCGTAAACTAGGATGCACTATCAACACAATAGTAAGGTCTTTAGCGTACAAACTGCCGTTGGTAAAAATTCGGCAATATTTCAAGTAACAGAGGATTGCATCATAGAAATAGAGGGTCATAAGTTCCCTTCTAGATTATTCCTTCTCACCTTAGGAGGATTCGATATAGTATTGGGTATGGATTGGCTAGCTGCCAACGAAGCTCAAATCATATGTAAACGTAAGAGGATACACCTCAAAGCTCCTAACGGCAGTCCAATTACGATTTATGGGGATTGGAATTGCACGATGCCAAACGTCATCTCGATGATCAAGGCCGAAAGTTACATAAGGCGCGGTTGCGAAGCTTATCTGGCATATGTTATTGATGATAGAATGAAAATGAATGAACTCAAGAATGTACCCGTGGTGTGCAACTTTCTGAAAGTATTCCCTGAGGATTTACCTGGGTTACCACCCAATGGGGAAAAACCAAGAGCCGAGCCCGTTTCCAAAGCCCCCTACCGATTGGCTCCGTCGGAAATGAAATAATTGATGTCTCAACTAGAGGAACTAACAGAAAAAGGATTATTAGACCGAGCATCTCACCGTGGGGCGCTCCGGTACTATTTGTAAAGAAGAAGGAGGGCAGCATGCGCATGTGCATTGACTACCGCGAGTTGAACAAGAGGACAGTAAAGAACAAATACCCACTGCCTAGAATAGACGACCTTTTTGATCAACTGCAAGGTGCGAGTTGGTTCTCAAAGATCGATCTTAGGTCGGGTTACCATCAGTTGAAAGTAAGAGAAGAAGACGTACCAAAGACCGCGTTTCGCACGCGTTATGGGCATTATGAGTTTCTCGTGATGTCCTTCGGATTGACCAACGCGCCAGCAGCATTCAAGGATTTGATGAATAGAGTATGTCGACTAATGTTGGATTGATCAGTGATAGTTTTTATAGATGACATACTGGTATATTCGAAAAGCGAGGGTGATCACCACTGTCACCTAAAAGAGGTTCTGGAGGTGCTAGAGCAGGAAAAGTTGTACGCAAAATTCTCCAAATGTGCGTTCTGGCTTAGGGAAGTCCAATTCCTAGGTCATGTAATAAACCCAAATGGAATCATGGTGGATCCTGCAAAGATCGAGACAGTAAAGGAATGGAACATCCCAAAGACACCAACAGAGATACGAAGTTTTCTGGGATTGGCAGGCTACTATCCAAGGTTCATTCAAGATTTTTCAAGAATAGCCTCGCCACTAACTAAGTTGACACGGAAGGAAGCGAAATATGAATGGGGTTCAACCCAAAACAACACGTTTGAGGAACTTAAGGCATGATTAACCCAAGCTCCAGTCTTGGCACTACTTGAGGGAAATGAAGACTTAGTAGTCTACTCTGACGCTTCGGGTCAGGGTTTAGGTTGCGTACTTATGCAACGAGGAAAGGTAATTGCTTACGTCTCATGATAACTAAATATTCACGAGGTTAACTACCCAACACACGATCTAGAGTTAGCAGCAGTAGTTTTCGCGTTAAAAATATGGAGGCACTATCTGTATGGAGTCATATGCACCATCTACTCAGATCATAAAAGCCTGAAGTACTTTTTCGGGCAAAAGGAATTAAACATGAGGTAAAGGAGGTGGTTAGAGCTACTGAAGGACTATGACTGTGAGATATTGTACCATCCAGGCAAGGCAAACGTGGTGGCTGACGCTTTAAGAAGAAAGGAAGAATCGAAACCTATACGAATCAAAGCGTGTCAGCTGATTATAACATCATATTTGATGTGTGAAATATCAAAGGCACAAGATGAAGCACTATTAGAAAGAAATATAAAACGGGAAAGAATAGTAGGACAACAAGGGAATTTGGATGCAAATGCATACGGTGTACGAACTAGGTTTGGCCGAATGTGGATACCAAAGATTGGCGAGCTTAGAGCCAAAATACTTGATGAGGCCCATAAGTCTCGCTATTCTATCCACCCCGGGATGAGCAAAATGTATCAAGACTTGAAGAAAGAGTACTGGTGGCCTGGCATGAAGAATGATGTGCAGAGTACGTGAGCAAGTGCCTAACGTGTTCTCTAGTTAAGGCCGAGCACCAGAAACCATGCGGTAAAATGCAACGTCTACCAAATACTGGAATGGAAGTGGGAGGAGATCATGATGGACTTCATTACCAAGCTACCACGAACAACTAAAGGCAATGATACCATTTGGGTGATCGTCGACCGCTTGACGAAAAGTGCTCACTTCTTGCCAATACGTGAAACTTCTTCGTCAGAAAGACTAGCAGAAGTGTTTATCAAGGAGGTTGTGAGCAGACATGGTATGCCGCTGTCGATTGTGTCCGACAGGGATACTAGATTCACGTCAAGGTTTTGGAAGAAATTCAACGGAGCAATGGGCACTAGGCTGAACATCAGCACCGCTTACCACCCCCAAACCGATGGACAATCGGAAAGGACCATTCAGACCTTGGAGGACATGCTCCGGGCCTGTATCATTGACTTCGGTGGGAGCTGGGACAGCCATCTACCATTGGCAGAATTTTCATACAACAACAGCTATCACTCGACTATTGGCATGCCTCCATTTGAAATGTTGTATGGAAGGAAATGTATGACCCCGGTTTGTTGGGGGGAAATTGGACAAAAGGATTTTGCAAGTCTCGAAGTGGTCAAAGCTACTTCAGAGAAATTTGATCAAATCAAGGCTCGAATGAAAGCCGCAAAGGACAGACAGAAATCATACGCGGATAAGAGAAGAAGGGATTTAGAGTTTCAAGTGGGGAACATGGTACTGTTAAAGGTATCATCCGATTCAGAAAACATGGCAAACTAAGTCCAAGGTTTGTCGGACCTTTCAAGATTTTAGCAAGAGTGGGTCAAGTTGCTTACAGACTCGACCTACCCGTTGAGCTTAGTGGAATACACCCTACGTTCCACGTGTCGCACTTACGCAAGTTCTTAGCTGACGGCACAGCTCATATACCTTACGACGAGATCGAAGTGGATAGCAGTCTAAATTATGTAGAAGAACCAATAGCCATCATTGACCGAGCTGAGAAACGACTACGCAATAAGTCAATTCCTTTAGTCAAAGTACAATGGAAGAACAGAAAAGGGTCAGAAGCTACATGGGAAAAAGAAGACGAGATGACGGGACTATACCCTAAATTGTTTAACGTATAAGCGGTTTCGAGGACGAAACCTCTTTAAGGAGGGTAGACTTGTAACATCCCAAAAATAGTAATTTAGTAAATAATAACGCGATATAGACTTAATAGTCATAAAACAAAAGAAAAACGGATGGGCTTGGGCTCGGATCCAACGGGCCGAGCGAAACCCAGGTATATAAGGGTCAAGACAGAACAAGAACTCTCATTTCCACCAAAACTTGCAACCTAGAGAGAGAAAGGAGAGCTCGGGTGTAGAGAGAGAAAGTTGACGGATCGACCCGAAATTGAAGGAGCACGTTACTACCGAGCTCGTGAGCAAAACCTCTGAATCAGAATCAGAATCACAATCCAGGTAACGATTCGACCTTAAACTGAGTTTTTCTTTGTTTTGGGGTTTCTCGGGTTTTAGCTAAATAGGACACGTTTTTATGGATGAAACTTGAAAATAAGCTTAGAACTAGCATTTAGAGTGAAAAAGAATGAAATGTATGATTATAAAGAATGAATGAAAGAAGGACATAACATAAACGAATGAAATCTTGCTTTATATTATATATATTGCATTATATGAATGTATGTAAACATTATGAACCCTTCTATGACAACGGCTTCTTCGGTAGACGGACGACCACGTGACTATTTTGCAACCGGGACAAAAACGTTCCTTCGCAAGCTAGGACGTACAAAAAGGCACTAATGGACGGTTGAAACAATTGCCTTAACTTAAGTAGAACGGTTGCATACATAATGGTCGCGTGGGAAACGGATGCCGTTGGGCAGACGGGCGAATGAACGGACTATGACGGTAGGACGGTTTAAGAGCAGACAGACAAAGGTTGCCGGACGGATTTAAGTAAAGAACGGATGGTTTTCTAGAGCCGGACGGTTAATGAAAAGGGCTACGAAGGTAGTTCTCACTGCGATGTCTTTGTGACATTCGCGACAAGTGTGATGGGTTGATCTCCCTTAAGATTATGGCCAATAAGTGTTCTCCTCAAGTAAGCATGTATGTACATATGTATATACTCAATATGAATGTTATGTGAGAACAGAAAATGAAAGAATATGTAAAAGCTCGAATGTTAAGTATGTTATATATATATATATATAATACTCATGAAAAGATAAACATTACGTATGATTGTCTTTAAACTAGAACTCACCAGCGTTAGCTGACTTTTAGTATACATTTCAGGTAAATGAGGAAAGGGTCGTGCGATGGTGTGAAGGTTACCCGGCACAAGACTGAAATCCCACATTTAAATATGTTAAGAAAATGTTATGTATTTAATTGTTAAGACTTCCGCTGTTATGTCACGTAATTCGAATGATGTTTGCTTCCGCTACTTCTGAATATTTTAAATTTAATCTCAGTATTTATGACTATGTTTATGAGTAAATCCAACAAGTGTGTTACCCGGGAATGGGGCCTTACAAGATGGTATCAGATGTTAGTCTTGTGCCGGGGGACTTGACAAGTACGCAAGGCAAAAGCCATGCGTACTTACTAAGTACACAGGACCAAACTGGTGTGCATGCTAAGTACTCAGGAACACCCTCCTGCGTACTATCCACGTACAAAGATACATATAATTTTATCTATAGTTACAAAAACATGCTTCTACAATGTCTCGTTTTATAATTTTTGAGAATGTTTTGTATAGAAAACCAATTGCAGGTCCATACTTAAGAGGCTTGGAGGATCCTGAAGCACGTGAAGTGCTGAAAGATCTAAATGAAGGAGAATGTGGTAATCACAACGGGGGCAGAGCGCTATTTTCAAGGATCCTAAGGACAGGATATTACTGGCCTAACATGAGGAAAGATGCTATGGATTATTCCCAAAAATGCGACGCTTCCCAAAGACACAGCAACATACTCTATCAACCGACCGAACCTCTATATCCAATCATCTCTCCATAGCCATTCATGAAATGGGGAATGGATATGGTTGGCAAACTTCCCAAGGCAACAGGAGGCAAGGTCTTTATGTTAGCTGTGACAGATTACTTCTCCAAGTGGATTGAAGCTGAGGCATTTGTCCAAGTCAGAGAAAAAGAGGTCATCTCCTTCATCAAGCGCAATATCCTAACCAGATTTAGAATCCAAGCAGAGATAGTTTGTGATAATGGATCTCAATTCATTGGCAAGAGAACAACTGAAATTTGTGCCAGTTGGGGAATCAAAATGATAACTTCTACCTGTCACACCCCAACCGTGCATCTTAACCACGGGTGCGACTTAATTGACAAAAGAACACAATGGAATAAAGACATTTACTATTAAAGTTTCATAATATAAAAAAAAATCCCAATTACATAAGTTTTGAATTAAACCAAACAGATAACATGTTCAAAAGACAAGCAACTTAAAATAAGATTCTTCAATTGATATCTAGGCAAATCCTATGTGATATTGACTTGACCTATCACGATCTTATTCACCTGAAACATGTACGAAAAACAAGTGTCAACTAAAAATAGTTGGTGAGAAATCACAGGTTTAATAAAAGTATAAGTTTGGCAAAGGTGACAATTCATATTCCAAGATCATCATATAGTACGTAATAAAACAAACACATGATTAGCAAATCCAACCTAAAATGATGAGTAACGAATAAGTGGTACAACTCGCAAGTTGCACTGATAACGAATAAGATGTCCAACCAAAAGTTGTCCATAAAGTATATGCGGTTTCCATCCTATGGCCCATATCTGTACTACCGTTGGCTTGAAAGTTTCAAGTTAAGGATTTGCATGTTTAACGTTTATCATGTTGTGTTCATTTACTCACATACATATATGATTCTCTTGTTTTAGAATTGTTCGAAAACGTGTTTTAATGCGTGCCAACGCGTACATGTTTCCCCCAAAACGATTTGAATAAAGTGGGGCTATGAAGTCTCACCTTGAAAGCTAGACGAGATAAGAAACTTGAACGAATAGACGAGATGAATCACGGACCAAACCCTAAACAAATAAATAAACCAGTTTTAGGGTAGGTTCGATGGTTACGAGTGTTAGATAGGAGGTTCGGGTCATAAGATTAAGAATTAGTTGCAAAAATAGAGTTTTAGTTGATTTTCAGATTTGGACAGCAAAGTAGCTGAACAGAAACAGGATTGTTAAAAATATCAAACGACGTCTAAAAATTATGAAATTTTATAGGGAATTAGTTTAAGTCGTTCCGAAGAAGTTTCGTTTAGAAAGTTTTTCCATTTGAGACTCGGATCATAGCCAAAAGTCCAACAAGACAGAAGGTACTGAAAAAGGTTTTCTGTCCCGTTTTGGCTACTACGGAGTCATACTTTTGAATTAGAAAAGGATCCAATTATGGTTGGAAAGGAAATTCCATGAACTACGTCGTGGATATTGAGTTTGCTCAGTTTAGATTAATTATGGTAAAGTTACACTCAGTTAAATTCAGCACAGTTTCTGTCCAAAATCAATGGTTGCACTTAAGTGGTCCGTTTAGGGTTTTAAGATTACCGAACGCGCAAATAAAAATTAGATGAATGTTATTATGTTATTATAATACATAATATAATCAGATTAGGTTAGCCAAAACGTCCCGTGTCACCGGTCTAACCATGATATTCACAGAAGCGTTTTGGAGAATCACATAATGCAATCGGCATAGCCGACACGAGCAAGCGGATTCTATATTTAATTAGCGTGTGAGTTCATATAAGTGATAATATAGAATAAATAACATGTTTTAAGTTAGCAAGAACATACTAAAGCATCGGCAGAGCCACTTTTTGTTGGATCGGGATCTACCTTGATCCAATGATTCAACACATTAACCGAACCAAATCGTGCGGAATCCGATTTGATTGGCAATCCAATCTATGACACTGATCGGGTCAGAGAAATGAGCGGATTAGACTTCGAAACGAAGGTTTCTATCGACCCTTTGGTGTAGAGAAGTTGGATACAAGACCTGGAAACTCTCTATCAGAGATTCGACAATGCGGGTGAAAAGAGTTTTTGTTCTGTTGGTTCTGCTCTGGTCAGTCTCTCTATGTGTATATGTGTTGTCTATGTGTGCTCATGAAGTGAAAGTTATATATATAGTGCAGAGGCCATTCGTACGAATGATCCATGTGAATGGACTCATTCGTGCGAATGAATCAGTAGAATGGTTCATTCGTAAGAATGAATCATTAGAATGGTTCATTCGTACGAATGAATCATTCTCATGACTTATTCTAGCGAATGAATCATTCTCATGATCTATTCGCGCGAATGGATCATTCTCATGATCCATTCGTGCGAATGGGCCTTTCAATAGCACGATTGATTAACGTTATCGATATTTATCAGATCATTTAATACACAGTCGTTATATATGAGTAAACATTAAGGATAAACATGTAATTTCATTAATACATCAAATAATTACATTAAACATAGATGAAATACATATTACAAGGGATTAGGGACATATTATGCATCTACATACTCCCCCTTGGACCTAGATCCCTTCAAAATGACCTAACTAACATTAGTTGGTCTTCAACATCTCTTTTGTACGAGTTTTCCAGTTGACCACGGCGTGTATGTCAAAAGCAAAGCATATACGTATCACTTTCACATACTGCAACGCCTGGTCTATATCTGCAACTTCAAAAAACGGCTGACACTTGTATAAAGTTGTAACATCTTGTTCAGACAAGTTGGTCAGCCACAAGGGATCAAAGACCCAGATGGTCTCCCATGACCCTTCTTTACAAAGCACTATAACAGCTTCACCAGTACGCCCATCATAGTACCACCATTTGAACTGATCTGAGAAGTCCTGGATCATTTTCCTTAAAGGAATCTTCTTCATGATCGTTGGAGGCTTCCACTTTAAGACAATTAGGGGCTTCTTGGTGACTGGATGAACCTTTTCCTTATGAATGTAACGTGTAGGCATTTGTGGCTTGAAGTTCACCCACTTCTTCCGGTATTCGTATTGTAATTGACGTTCAAACCATTCGGATAGACCGGAAGATTCGCTGTATAGAAGCTTTAGATGCGCCAATTGATTTACTTCAAATGCGGGCAGCGTCTTGAAATCATGAGGGTACCTGAAATATTGTATGCCCTTCTCTCTTTTTATAGCATAGCAGCTTAAGTCGTTGAAGTATGCCCAACTGATTATACGACCATCAGACTTGTGTCCTTTGAGTCGATAAACTTTAGTGTACTTGGTTGGAGGAGAGGGCTTTGAGTTCTTCTTTAATTCGGCCATGTATTCCATCCACTGACTTTTACGTTCATTCAGCTCGTCAATGTCAATAGTGGAGGGACCGGCTTCATCCTGTTTGTTGTCGATAATGCGGTTGACCTCCTCGTCGGAATGCTGAGTGAATAAGTCCACGAAGGAGGGAAGATCATCACCATCTACTGATGTGTACTTTGGATATTCTTGATCAGTGATGTATTCGACTTCAACCTCATCAACGTCTTCTAGTTCGTCAGAAGAGGGATAATCAGTTGTTGGAACAGATGCCTCTTCAGTAATGACTTTGTCGGGATTCATTTGAAATAGCTCGGCAATCTGTTCTTTTGACAAGCAGTGTACGATTTCCCCTTCCTCTTTGTCATAAATAACTGAATGTTGGATGATCCCTTGCATGTCAAGCACATAAGTTAACTTTGAAGGTTGTTGCTTGAGAGGCATCACATCCAAAACTATTTTCATAAACAAACAAAGAATAAACATGTGATAATTTGAAGTTTCATTGATTTAATCAAAATAAAACTGGAATTATTTACATAATAATCTAATATTTACAATAAGACAACTTAAAACACTTAAAACAAAAACTATCAACCTTCAGTGCCCTTTTGTGTATCTGATGATGGGCCTTCTGATTTGTCTGATTTTTGCTTTGTGCGTGCCTCTACTTCTGCTGTCTTTGAAGCACTTGATGCAGCACCAGCATTGGCACCATCATCCTTATCTTTTTCATTATTATCATCATCATCGTCACCATCATCATCCTCGTCATCATCATCATCACCATCATCACCATCTTTGCGAGCACCCTCAATTCTGGGTGTCGGGTCTCTTCTGCTTTCTAAGTCTTCCAACAGTCTCTTATTTTCCTCCTCAAGCCTTTGTATCCTCTGAGCATGTGTATTAACAGTTATAGACAACTGTTGATTCTGGTTTGTAGCAGTGAGAAGGAGGGCTTGTTGATCATTGCATCTAGTGGAAAGACTTGTGATGGCTTGGGCTTGTTCAGTATTTTGCAGAGTCAACTGACTGATCTGCGAGCCCTGTTGGTCAATACGTTTTGATTGCTCTTCATTCTGAGCCAGTAAACGAAGTACCAAACTGTTTAAAGTACTGATCTGGTCGTGTAGAGACACAGTCGGCAGTGACATTGAAGATTCAGCTCGAATAGTTGATGGCTGTGATGTAGGAGCAGTCGTGTAGATGGGAGGAGGCACAGTTTGTGTCTGAGGCATAGATGTTGACATTGGAGCCTCAGACCTGGTGGCAGTTGCTGTAGTAGCAGAGGTGCTCTCCGTCCTTCTGACAAGTTTAAACTTTTGGCGTTTGGCCATTCTCTTTACTCTTCCTTTCTTGACTGGGGTAGATTGGGAAGAAGGAGCAGCAGATACTTGTGGACAGTCAGGGACAAAATCAGCATCCCTGACGTCATCATCAACCCTTGAGCTTCCTTGATTTGCTCCCCTTTTACGTTTTGTTGCGACCAATCTTGTCCCTTGTTGACTGATTACAAATTCGTCTTCAGTGTCCTCAGAATCAGTAAACAGGACGGTGTCCAGGTTAACGTCTTCTGGGTTAGTTGGAAGGGAAGAATCTATAGCAGCAACAGTGTGGGTGGTGGCAGCGGTAGATGGAATATTAGGAGCATTTCCACCATCTCCCTGACCATCTTGGTCGTCATCATCTTGGTCGTCAGCTGGAGGTACAACAATATCCTCCCTGTCAGAATCACTGTTATCATGACGCCATTTTCTGTTTGTTGGGGCCACATAATCTGGATTTGCCAGATGTCCAATAAGTCTTTTGTGAGGTGGCTTTGTTGGTCTTCCCCTGTAGGTCTGTACCCTGTTGAGAGTGACATCCGTCATGTGTTCTAGCTTGATCATGTCGATGTCTGACCTTGGCAGAAGAGGAAGTTGGTCATCTATTATCATCTGTAAGAATCTGGGGTACATAAGATACGCATTGTCCCCTTTTAGATAGATGTTTTCCTTAAGATGTGTGAACACCATCTCGGAAAAGTTGAACGGAATGTTCAACACCAATGCAACGAATGCGCTCTGAATTGTTTCGCGCATATCATCAAATCCGCCACGACGGGAACCGAGGCAATGTAGAAGAACATGTCCTAGATACTTGTACTGTGGATAGAGGTTCGCTTTATTTAAAACTCCTTCGGCAACATTCCCGTCGTACTTTATTCTCATGAAGCATCCGCGGACCAGATATTTATCTAGTGTCACTGGATCTTCAGGATGATCACCGAATTGACACAATCGGCGAATGTGAGCTGCCGATACAACCACATCTTGACCTGCGATCTTCCCGCGTATGACCGGTGGAGATACCTCGCAGTCAATCTCGGCAGAGGCCCAGAACTCCCTTTGATGCGACATATATGGAGTGCAGTGATAGGATATAGCATAAGCAATCCTTGATCTAGACAGAAATTCGATCATGCCGACAAACGGTCGTGCATTCTTTGATGTAGGAATCATGTACGCACATATGTTGCTTTTAATGGAAGCCTTAAGAACCACTGGAGCTCTGTTCGCCATAACGATCAGTCTGGAAACACAAAAACATGAAGCACATCAGATCAGTACATGCAAGATTTTGGAAATATGAACTTTTGGACCATTTTCCCTTTGTACGAATGAACCCTAAAAGTTGGTTCATTCGTGCGAACGGATCATTCTGCCTATTCATTCGTGCGAATGAGTTTCATTCATATGAATGAGTATTCATTCGTGCGAATGAGTTTCATTCGTGTGAATGAGTTCTCATTCGTACGAATGAACATGAAGAGTGTTTCCATTCGTACGACAGACGGGTCGCGATCCAAATTGTCCAAAAATCAACCAAGACACGAAAAATTTGCCGAAAAAGACACCAAAACACTCGATTATGGTTTTCAACCAGTATTTAGCATTTTAATCGGTTTATTAAGTCACTTTTTACGTTTTTTAGGTTTTGTTTTCAGTTTTAAGCCCTAAATCTAGTCGAACGTCCACGAATCGGTATACACTTGATGAATACTTGTGGGGTTATACCTGTAAAATGAAATCGAAAGATTAGATCGGTGATTTGACGGAGTTTTGTTCAAAATCAGAATTGGATGAAACAGACGTGCGAATGCGATTTCTGTTTTGTGCGAATGAGACTGAGAATGCGAATGAATGGCCTTTTTATAGGATGGCCTGGTTCATTCGTACGAATGGACCATTCTGGTCAGTCCATTCGTGCGAATGAGCTAGACTTGATTCATTCTGTCACTCATTCGTACGAGTGGACCATTCTGGTCAGTCCATTCGTGTGAATGAGCTATTCTCCTCATCTATTCGTACGAGTGAGCCATTTTGCTCATCCATTCGTACGAATGGGACAATCCCCTTATGCAAATTAAACTTTTCAAGTTAAATGGGGTATCCGACCACATCGGTCTTGACAACAATTTGATTATGAAGTAATTTACATTTAATTATGAAGTGAGTGATCAATTATGAAGTTTTGGAATAGTTTATGAAGTAAAGGAACGATTTGATCAATCAGGAAGTCAAGCGGTTTTCAAATTTTGATTTTCAGACAGTCGTTCGAGTCTTATCAGATAATCTAAAATTCAGGAAAAGTAAAATCTTATTTGGATTTTTGAATATGTAATGCTGAAAATAATATCAACAAAATATATACACGCATGTCTTAGTAAGAATGATCCTTATGAGAAATCATACAGATTTAGTGACTAATGATCTGAGACATTTTGAATTTTTGTAGATACAACTATACAATGGTATTTACACATCTTTTTGTGAGAAAGATCCGAACATAGGATCAGTACTAAACTCATAGCAATCAGCAACATTGCAAATTATCTGAGCTTTAAGTACACTTAGTCAAAATGCGATCATTGATATGTTTGTCCATCTTAAACTTATGCAGACCTTTTCTCAACACTTACAAGATGATCTTGAAGGATTAAGTCCATTATCTGTGTGTCCCACACTAGTTAAGAATTGACTTGAATTACTTTTCAAAACATGTTAATGTTTCAAATCAGCACAACTTACTTAACCAGTCATCATAAGTTCATGAGATCTCAGTTATTCCCTGTTACTTCTTTACTACACCAAAACCTTTTTTTTATTTTTTTTTTTTATTTTTTTTTTTAGTATTCACAGTGACAGCCATCAGCTCATGGACGGCTTCAGCCAGGTATTTACAAGGCAATATGGCACGTATATAGCTAACGGTGTTTGTGTTCATCTTATCCCATGGATGGCGTCAACCAGGCTGCAACCCGGTAATATGGCACATATACGGATTCGGATTCATACTTTTATTTTATTCTTAATCGCATGGACGGCTTCAGCCAGGTATTTACAACGCAATATGGCACGTATACGACTTCGGAATCTAATTTTTAATTTTATAACTACTTTCTGATATCTCATTAAACCGATGATAACTGGTGTGCACAGAATGAGAAACATCTTCAGTTTCTATTGTTGATTTTCGTCAATCCTTTCACCATTATGTGACTCACAAGACAATATCTAATATGGTATAGATTGATCATCAATGGTCGAGATTCAGTAAGATAAGTCTATCAATGCATCACATGTCAACTGGGTGTGACTATTCACTATGACATTAAATGCAATGTGCTTCATACATATGGTTAGTGTGCCATCACTTCCCAAAGGTTGGATACGATTTCTCATTTTTGAGTTTTTCAGATGTTTTTGGGTTTTAAACTGTACAAAAATGGAAAATCTTTTTTTTTTAATAACAAACTGTACACAAATAACTGTACACAATATAGAAATCTTTTTGGAGTTTCAGATAACTAGCGTCTGTGTACTATCATTTTTCTCAGCGAGAGATCATTTTCTTACTGACATTTTCTCCCCCTAAAATCTTAAAATGAAAAATCTTTTTGAGTTTTTGAGATTTTTAATAAATGCAAGAAAGAAAATATATACAGGAACGTAATTGATAAAAATGATTATTGACTCGACCCTTGGTCCGGAACAACGTCATCCTTCTTTTTCATGCCATTTACCTCTAACAAGAATAAAAATCTTGGTTTGTCAAAGGCTTTTGTATAGAGGTCGGCCTTTTGGAAATCACTGTTAATTTGAACCATATTAATAAGTTTCTTTTCAAAACAATCACGAATGAAGTGATATTTTATGCCGATGTGTTTGGTTTTTGAATGCTGAACCGGATTCTTAGTGATAGCTATGGCAGCAGAATTATCTACATAAATAGGAGTGTTAGAGAATTGCAAACCGTAGTCCCGAAGTTGCTGTTGAATCCAGATAATCTGTGAACAGCAACTGGCAGCAGCGATGTATTCAGCTTCACATGTAGATGTAGCCACTGAAGTCTGCTTTTTGCATTGCCATGTCACAAGATGGTTTCCAAAGAACTGACACCCTGCAGATGTAGACTTGAAGTCTGTTTTGCAAGCACCATAATCAGAATCACTATATGCAGTAAGCTCAAAGTTATCATCATTAGAGTACCATAATCCAAGATCAGGAGTACCCTTCAGATAACGAAAAATCCTTTTGACAGTAATTAAGTGGGAGACTTTTGGTTTTGACTGATATCGGGCACAGAGACACGTGGCGAACATGATGTCTGGTCGAGATGCCGTGAGATACATGAGAGATCCGATCATGGCTCGATAGAGAGTAGCATCAATATACTCCCCCTTGTCATCAGGCGAAATCCCGTGATTGATCGCCAATGGAGTACCAGCAGGTTTGGCATCAGTCATACTGAATCGGCTTAGTATGTCTCCAACATAATTTGTTTGATGAAGGAAAATCCCTATCTCAGATTGATCTACTTGTAGCCCTAGAAAGAACTTCATCTCTCCCATTGAACTCATCTCGAATTTGTCCTGCATAACTCTTTCAAATTCTTTGCACAGAACATCATTCGTTGATCCGAAAATAATGTCATCCACGTATACCTGTACCATTAAAAGTTCTCCACCCTTTTCTCGAATAAACAACGTGTAGTCGATGACACCTCTTCTAAATCCATTGTTCAGAAGATGAGTGGAAAGTGTCTCGTACCACGCTCGCGGAGCTTGGTGCAATCCCTACAGTGCCTTGTCCAATTTGTAGACACGGTCACGATGGATAGGATCTTCAAACCCGGGAGGTTGACTGACGTATACGACTTCACTGATTTCTCCATGAAGGAAAGCACTCTTTACATCCATTTGATAGACTTTGAACCTTTTGTAGGATGCATAAGCAAGAAAAATTCGAATTGCTTCCAGACGAGAAACCGGTGCAAACACTTCATTGTAATCTATTCCTTCAATTTGCCTAAATCCCTGAACGACCAAACGAGCCTTATTTCTTATGACTATTCCTTGATCATCCCTTTTGCAACGAAGAACCCATCGAGTACCAATTTTCTTAGCTCCTTTTGGTAAATCAACTAACTTCCAAACTCTGAGCTTCTGAAATTGGAGTAGTTCTTCCTGCATTGCATTTACCCAAGATTCTTCTTTTAAAGCATCTGTTATAGACCGTGGTTCGATTTGCGAGACGAAACATGAATGCGCACAATCGTTGACCACACCAGATTCCATGATTTCTGAGTAGACTCCAGAGTTGATCTGACCCCTAGTTTTGACACCAGATGTGGGATCACCAATAATATTCTGTTGAGGATGAATTCTATCAATCCTACCCACAGGATGAGCAGGAACCTCAACAGTTTGATCAAGGTTTATGATACTCTGTTCAATTGCCACAGAATGTGAAACATCATCACTCAATTGTACAACATCATGGGAAGGATCTTCAATCACCTGGTCTATTTCTTGTCGAGAACCCTCATACTCTGAAGAAGAAGAAAAAGAGTCATCATCCTGTGTGACTTGTGTGTTACTGGAGGACTCAGGAATGTCAGATGATGAGGGAGTAGGTTGCACATGTTCATCAGGTGCGTTTTGAGCATCATACATCATTTGAACAGCAACCTCCTCATCTGAACATTCTGGAGGAAGATTAAACGAGGCAAAAAGTTCTTCATAATCAAACATCCAAGGAAGACCTTTTCCAGCAGCAGGAGAGGTATACTTTTGAACATCAACATGGTACCATTCTTCTACATTCCCAGAAGCTTTGTTGTAAACTCTTTTATTTGGAGTGCTGTACCCTAAGAAGTAACCTTCCTCTACTTTCTCGTTAAACTTGCCATGAGCATCTTTTTTCAACATGGTACATGGAGCGCCGAACGGTTCAAGATACTGTAAGTTCGGTTTCCGTCGATGCAACAATTCAAAGCAAGTTTTATCGTGACGCTTGACAACTAGAACCCGGTTGAGCGTGTAACACGCATTAGCAATAGCTTCATTCCAGAACTGCACGGGTAAGTGTGAGTCAGTGAGCATAGTCCTTGCCGCTTCTATCAAGGTCCGATTCTTTCTCTCAGCAACACCGTTCATTTGTGGAACATATGGCGCACTGAAGTCATGGTGAATACCAAGTTTTTGACAGAAAGTTTCCATAAGGTGATTTTTAAATTCAGTACCATTGTCAGAACGGATCCTCCTAACCTTTAACTTATACAGAGACTCCAATTTGGTAATCAGAATCTCTACATATTCAAAAGTTTCAGATTTTTCTTTTAAGAACATCACCCAAGAATATCTCGAATACTCATCCGTCACAACCAAACAATATAAGTCTCCAGCAATGCTCTTCCGGTTGATAGGACCAAACAAGTCCATGTGTAAGAGCTCTAGTGGTATAGTGATGGAATGTTGAGATTTGGGTTTATGAGATTTCTTAGTTTGTTTGCCTTTCTTGCAAGAAACACACACGTCAGGAAGATGAAAACTTTTCACAGTGACTCCTTCAACAAGATTTTTGTGCACCAAATGATTCATTTTTCTGAGACTAAGATGTCCCATTCTTTTGTGCCATAAAATAGAATCCTTCTCAGTGGCTTTTGAAACAAAACATGATGCTGTGGACACTGAGGATGATGCTTGTGACATGTCAAGAATATAAAGGTCATTCACTCTTGGAGCAGACATAACCACCATGTCTTCTGGAATCATAAACTCCTTTTTCAAGATATAACAATGCTTGTCATAAAAAAGAACCTTGAACTCCTTATCACAGATTTGAGAAACAGAAAGTAAGTTGTTATCCAACTGTTTGACAAAGTTGACCTTCTCAAAACTGACAGCTCCATTCGACAGTGTTCCCTGAGCTGAGATAAAACCACCTTTATCGCCTGCAAATGAAACATAGCCCCCTTTGATATTTCTGACGTCGAAAAGGAGAGCTAAGTTCCCAGTCATGTGCCTGGATGGCCCACTATCAATAATCCAATTATTGCTAATAGGATTGTAAAGGACAACCTGCACAAGAAAGAAAGTAATTAGTTTAGGTTAGGAACCCAAGCCTTTACGGTCTTGGGTTTCCCAGACTCATCTACAACAGTACAATCCATCCACTGTCCTTGTGGACTTTTGGAACAACCATTTGACTTTGAAGTACAGTCGTCAGAAGCATCATCTGATTTTGCTTTCCACACATGTTGGTTGTGCAACGACTGTTTGTGATAAACAGTGGATTGCTTAACGATTTGTACAGGTGTGGAACTCGAAACAGAGACCAACAAGTCATGCATCTTTTGTTTAACTTTCTTTTGATGCACTTGTTGTTGGGTAAAAGAGTTAGATTTTGACTTTAAAAACTTTTGTTTATTTTCTGGAACATGGTTAACTCTTTTACTTGGCTTCTGAAGATAAGGACAGTTGACAAAAACGTGTCCTTTTGTACCGCACTCAAAACAGTATCTCCGCTCAACCAACCTCGGAGATCTGTATTGATTTTCACTCTAACCACCAGCCTTAGCTTCTTTTTGTTCAGCTGAAGAGAGTGACTTGTTTGATTGAACAGACTCTCCAGCTTTAACAAAATTAACCTTTTTGATTGAGGCTTTGGTTACTTGACTCTTCTTATCAGAAGTAGTGGGATAAGATGGACGGCAATTGGTTTGTTTAATTTTAAAAACATCTTTAGAAGCAGATTTTGAAATACCAATGCTGTCATTCTGTGGAGCAGACGAGTTTTTGTGTCCCAAACCACGAGTAGGGCACTCATCGCCGTCTTCATCCCACTCTTCTACCATTCCATCAACACACTGGGAATTCGAGGTCGAAGCACCAGTATCGTTAACCTTTGATTGAGGAATTTTGTTTTCGGTTGGATCAACGACAAGTGGCGTTTTGACCTTAAAGTCAATGATTGGGTTATCATTCGGTGTGTTTACCATAGTATTCAACACCGGTGGAGGACAATTTTTATACCCCATTCCAGCATTTTTCTTTCCTGGACGACGTGAAATCATGTAATCAAGAAGGTAAGAAGAATTTGAATAACTTTTCAGCTTTTGATTTAAAGTTTCATAATCACATTCGACAAGCGCCAGCTTTTTCTTTGTTTCATCAATCGTGTTTAAATAAAAAGTGATGGCATTTTGTTTTTTGATAACACAGATTTCTAATTCATGAACTTGCCTATTTAAAAGATCAATTTTGTTTTTGAAGGCAAGTTCGTTTCCCTTTAAAACACGGTTTGCTTCAAGACAAGCAGTTAAATCAGTAATTAAGTCTGTGTTGTGACTTTTAAGTGTCTCAACTTTCTTCTCAAGTTCATCACAAATTAAACGCGGTTGAGATTCAGACTCACTTTCAAAACTGTCAGAATTTACCTGAATGCCTGTGGATGTTTTTACCATAAAAGCACAGTTACAGGTAGATTCAGAAGAGGAATTGTTATCATCCACATCTGCTGTCGATTGACTTGAAGAGACAACATATGATTTATCTTCATTCTCAGCTGTGAAGCCAGAACTGTTTGAAGATGTGTCGTCTGCAGCTGATGAACTTTCTGAAGCAATCTCTCTCTCAGCATCAGAATCTGATTCTTCATTGACTTCTACAGCCTGTGCCATGTAAGCTCTATCCCCTGAACTGCCATCAGTTCCAAATTTAAAAGACCAATCAACAGTCTCATCTGTTTGAACAACCATAGCTTTTGTTCCACTTGAAGTGCCCTTATCTTGTGCAAGAGTAACTGGAACAAGGTTTGTTTCTGTATTTTGAGTTTGTTGCTTCGGTTGGCTTTAACGGTTGTTGAAAGGGTTGCAGTTTCCAGTCTGTTTAGGCTTTTCACATTGCCTAGCAAAATGCCCTTTCTCACCACAGTTAAAACAAACAACAGCAGACAGATCAAAACCATAAGTAGTGTCTTTGTTCCCTTCGAGAGTTTTTCCTGTCCTTTTTACATAATCACTCGCTCTTCTGACTGCACTTGCAAGAGCCCACATTATATCAATTCGATCCATTTCATCCTTATCAATCTGAGCATAGTCTTCTGCTGTCAGATGACTGTTTCCAACCTGTCCAGTAACAAGACTGTCATATGAATTGACAATGGTAGACAACAGTGCCATGTGTTCCTTGGCCACTTCGATAGTAACCTTGTCGAAGTTGACTGTTTGCAATTTAATGGGGCTTGGTGGAGGAGTACTAGCAGTATTTCCCTGCTTTGGAACCGAGCTTGATGAAACTGAAGCATGAGCTGTTGAAGACTGGCTGGCTGAAACATTTGACATGTTTGATACAAACGCAGTCTGCAAAGGAACATTTTGTTGAGTTGATGTAGAATAGTACAATGAAGGATCCTGAGCTTGTACGCCTCTCTTTAGCTTCCACTTATTCAACACCTCTTGTTCTCTTAATTTCTGAAGAAATTCATTGATATCAATGGTTTCAAGAGTATTGTTCTGTTTGAGAACCATCAAGAATGAATCCCATTTTGGTGGTAGCGCATCTGCCATGCATTGAACCTTTTCTTCTTTCATTGTTTTGATCTCATGGGCATGCAATTCACTCATCAAGTGATAGAATCTCTCAAATAGATCATCTAAGGACTCATTCCCAATATACATGAAATTATCAAATTCCTTCTTAATGGCCTTAGCATTGATAGCTTTCAACGAAGCATTTCCTTCGTGACGTTGTTCTAAGGCAACCCACAGAGATTTTGAAGATGTAAACTGCCTGAATTGATGAAATATTTCTCTTGATATGGCCTGAGATAGGATAGCATATGCCTTCTTTTCTAAGTCATAATTTTTTCTTTGTTGTTCGCTTAAAAGGGAAAGCAAAACAGGAGTTCCATCCTCACTCAACACTTTCTGATATCCATTCTCTATCATCATCCATAAGTTTGTATCAACTCCATTAATGTGTATCTCAAACCTGTTTTTCCAGTGATGATATTCGTCCATTGTCATGAGTTTTGGAGCCTTGTTAGCATTTCCAGCTTCATTATCGATTAATAACAAGTTTTGGATTTTACTGTTCTGACTGGCAACAAAGGCTAAGTCCGATATGGTAAAAAACGAAGTTTTTCGACACTTAAACAAAATTCAGAAGAGATTTGTGCCAATGGGTTCTATTCGTGCGAATGGAATTTTCTATTCGTGCGATTGGAATTTTCTATTCGTGCGAATGGAATTTTCTATTCGTGCGATTGGAATTTTCTATTTGTGCGAATGGAATTCTCTATTCGTGCGATTGGAAGCTTGAACAAATGAGCGGGAGACTTGATCTATTCGTGTGAATGGTAGGAGCCATTCGTGCGAATGAAGTTCATCATAGTAGCCATTCGTACGACAGAGGGCAGTTTGACTTTTTTGCACCAAAAAGCACCAATGATTGAGCCTTTTATCAGATCTGGAAACTGAAACGATCAGATCACTCAGAAGCAATAAACACAAGATTTGAACGTGGCTAAACAACGATCAAGTGATCTTTATAACATTCAAGAAGCTAGAAAAAGCAAGATTAAAAGCAAGATTAGATTTTCTATGTTGAATCTAGAGCACAATCAGGCTCTGATACCACTTTGTTGGATCGGGATCTACCTTGATCCAATGATTCAACACATTAACCGAACCAAATCGTGCGGAATCCGATTTGATTGGCAATCCAATCTATGACACTGATCGGGTCGAGAGAAATGAGCGGATTAGACTTCGAAACGAAGGTTTCTATCGACCCTTTGGCGTAGAGAAGTTGGATACAAGACCTGGAAACTCTCTATCAGAGATTCGACAATGCGGGTGAAAAGAGTTTTTGTTCTGTTGGTTCTGCTCTGGTCAGTCTCTCTATGTGTATATGTGTTGTCTATGTGTGCTCATGAAGTGAAAGTTATATATATAGTGCAGAGGCCATTCGTACGAATGATCCATGTGAATGTACTCATTCGTGCGAATGAATCAGTAGAATGGTTCATTCGTGCGAATGAATCATTAGAATGGTTCATTCGTACGAATGAATCATTCTGATGACTTATTCTAGCGAATGAATCATTCTCATGATCTATTCGCGTGAATGGATCATTCTCATGATCCATTCGTGCGAATGGGCCTTTCAATAGCACGATTGATTAACGTTATCGATATTTATCAGATCATTTAATACACAGTCGTTATATATGAGTAAACATTAAGGATAAACATGTAATTTCATTAATACATCAAATAATTACATTAAACATAGATGAAATACATATTACAAGGGATTAGGGACATATTATGCATCTACACTTTTGCAATAGTTGTCTTGAGGATTCGCAGAATACGACGGCATAGCCGCCATTGCAAACGGGATCCTTTGTTTGTTAGTTGGTGATGTTAGCTTGATTTATTAGTTTGATTAAGATTATTCGAGGGTTTTTAGGGCTGAGGTTTCACATGATCAAGTGATCATGGATAGAAAATAGAAAAAGATTGAGGGGATGAAGAAAGAATAAAATAAAAAGACGGTTTTCAACTTCGGAGGGTTACTTACTTGTTTGATCTTCAAACCCTTGGAATCCTCTAAGGGATTTTCGAAATCTTCAAGGTTGGGAAGGGATTTCACAACTTAGGAGTGGTTGGGAGTGTTTGAGGGAGAATTAGCAAAGAAAACAAGATCCTAAGCCTCCTATTTATACTAATGGTTGAAGGGGTGTAAATATGAAATGTCTTGGAAAGCAATTTAGGGTTTTAGGGCCCTCAAATCTGCGAAATTTTCCTCAATGGGGCTGGGTTTTTTTGTGATTTCTTGCTTGGGCTAGGTCCAAGAGTAGGTGGGTTGGATCCTAGCTTGATCCGGTTGAGTGCGCGCATTCGAAAATTGCGATTTTAAGCATTTCTAAGCGAAATTGGCAAATGTTTTCAACATTAAAGTTGATTGTCATAACAAAAAGAGTATGTTTAGCTAAAAAAATTTAAGTTAAAGTTACGTTATTCGCGTATATTAGTTGGCGATCGGTGGGCGAGAAAACGGACTTTTTCATCGTTTTTCGAATTTCAGGATTTATTTAAGGAAAGTTTTGCAAACAAACTTTGTTTTAATTAAAGAAATGAATATTTTAAACATTTAAAACATAAATTAATGTCATGTTAAAAGATTTGTCGGTCATGGACGGTACGTAGTTAACGACGGTTTAAAATGCGAACGATCGCACGAAAGTACTAACTAGTACTTTTAAGCATCAATTCACATTGAATGGGTTGTAAGAACATGTTTGAGATGTATGGGGGTGGTTCATGTGTATTTAATGTGTCATAAAGATCAATTAAGTCTACGTGCGATCCATGAATCAATCACAGATAAGTATAAATCTTTGAAATCAAGCATAAACGTAATGTTTCACATGTGAACTAGTATTGTAACAACGTCTGAATAGGATTTCAAGTAAAATGAAATGTCATGCGGATTTTCATTGATAAGTCTAGAATGAGTACAAGTAGTGAAAATCATAAGTGTCACAGTCTCCCCTAGTTAAAAGAATTTCGTCCCCGAAATTCAACTAGTAGAGGCTGTAGGGTCTAGAAAGAGATGAGGGTACTTATGTTTCATTTGGTCTTCACGTTCCCAGGTGAACTCAGGACCATGCTTGGCTTCCCAATGAACTTTCACGATAGGGATGCGGCTACGCTTGAGTTGCTTGACTTCACGGTCCATGATTTCAACGGGCTTTTCGACGAAATGCATAGAGTTGTCGATACGAACATCATCCAGAGGAACTTGAAGTGTGTCATCAGCAAGGCACCTTTTAAGGTTTGATACATGAAAAACGTCATGAACGTTACAAAGTTCGGTTGGTATCTTGAGTCTATAGGCTACTGGGCCAATCCTTTCAAGAATTTCGAATGGCCCAACGAACCTAGGGGCTAGCTTTCCCTTCTTCCAAAATCGGACAACACCTTTCCAGGGGGAAACCTTGAGTAAGACTCTATCACCAACTTGAAATTCAAGGGGCTTCCTACGGTTGTCAGCATAACTCTTTTGACGATCGCGAGAGGCCTTGAGTCTTTCTTGAATTTGAAGTATCTTGTCAGTGGTTTCTTGAATGAGTTCGGGACCGGTGATTTGAGCGTCTCCGATCTCGGTCCAACACACCGGAGATCGACACTTCCTACCATATAGATCCTCGAAAGGGGCGCACTTGATGCTCGTATGGTAACTATTGTTGTAAGAGAATTCGGTGAGTGGCAAGTGTTGATCACAACTTCCTCCAAAGTCAATCACACAAGAACGAGCATGTCTTCCAAGGTCTGTATGGTCCTTTCACTTTGACCATCAGTCTGGGGATGGTAAGCCGTGCTAGGGTTCAAACGAGTTCCCAAAGCTTTCTGTAAAGATTGCCAGAATCAGGAGGTAAAACGGCTATCACGGTCGGAGATAATGGATAGAGGGACACCGAGACGTGTCACGACCTCATTGATATAGAGTTTGGAAAGCTTCTCCATTTTGTAGTCCTCACGGATTGGGAGAAAATGAGCGGATTTGGTTAAGCGTTCAACAATGACCCAGATGGAGTCATGACCACTAGAGGTTCGCGGAAGCTTAGTGATGAAGTCCATGGAAATTTGCTCCCATTTCCATTGTGGGATTTCGGGTTGTTGGAGAAGACCAGATGGTTTCTGGTGTTCAGCTTTAACTTTAGAGCAAGTAAGACACTTCCCTACATAGAGGGCGATGTCTTTCTTCATTCCTGGCCACCAATAAAACTCTTTCAAGTCGTGATACATCTTATCAGCGCCGGGATGAACAGAATAACGGGATTTATGTGCTTCATCAAGGATAAGGGTTCGGAGCTCACTTGAGTCGGGGATCCAAATTCGACCCATGAAGTAAAGGAGATCATCAGGTTTGGGTTCCAAGTGTTTTCGACACCACAATCCAAATCCTTCTTCAACTCATCATTTGCAACAACTTGTTTTTGAGCTAGGAGGATCTTATCTTTGAGACTGGTTTGGACCAACATTCCCATGGCTCGCACACGGGTGGGTTTGATTTGGTCCTTACGGCTAAGGGCGTCAGCCACCACATTAGCTTTCCCCGGGTGGTAACGAATTTCGCAATCGTAGTCACTAAGTAATTCAACCCAACGTCGCTGCCTCATGTTGAGTTCTTTCTGGTTCAGAATATGTTTAAGGCTCTTGTGATCAGTAAAAACCACACATTTAGTGCCGTAGAGATAATGTCTCCAGATTTTCAAAGCAAAGACCACCGCACCCAACTCAAGGTCATGAGTGGTGTAGTTCTTTTCGTGAACCTTGAGTTGTATGGATGCATAGGCTATGACCTTGTCTCGTTGCATCAACACGCAACCAAGACCTTGGTTTGAGGCATCATAGTATACAACGAAATCATCATTGCCATCTGGAAGACATAGAATAGGGGAGTTGAACATTTTTTGCTTAAGAGTTTGGAACGCATCTTCTTGTTTTTGTTCCAAGACGAAAGGCTTATTTTTCTGAGTTAATGTAGTGAGAGGCAGGGCAATCTTCAAAAATTTCGGGATGAATCTTCGATAATAACCCGCCAAACCCAGAAACGAACGGATCTCAGAGGGTGTGGATGGTGTACTCCAATTCTTGATAGCGGTGACTCTGGCTGGATCGACGTGTATATCCTGGTTGTTGATCACGTGACCCAAGATATGAATTTCTTTAAGCCAGAATTCACACTTGGAGAATTTAGCATAAAGTTGTTCCTTCTTCAAGAGTTCCAAAATCAGCTTAAGGTGGGTTGTATGATCCTCTTTGGTTCGGGAGTAGATCAAGATGTCATCGATGAAGACAATGACAAATTGATCTAGGTAGGGTTTGCAGACACGGTTCATGAGGTCCATGAACACCGCGGGCGCATTGGTTAACCCAAAAGGCATAACCATGAACTCGTAGTGTCCATAACGAGTTCTAAAAGCAGTTTTGGGAATGTCCTCTTCATGGACTCGGAGTTGATGATACCCAGATCGGAGGTCAATCTTCGAGAAACAAGTTGCTCCTTGCAGTTGATAGAAAAGGTCATCGATCCTAGGTAGCGGGTAACGATTCTTGATTGTAAGCTTGTTTAGTTCACGGTAGTCGATGCACATGCGGAAGGACCTATCCTTCTTCTTGACAAGAGTTCCAAAATCAGCTTAAGGTGAGAAACTCGGTCTAATGAATCCCTTGTCCAGCAGCTCTTGCAGTTGGCTAGATAGTTCTTGCATCTCAGAAGGGGCTAGGCGGTACGGAGATTTGGCAATGGGGTTAGCTCCCGGTAAAATATCAATCCGAAATTCAACTTGTCGAGTTGGAGGGAGTCCATTCAAGTCATCAAGGAATACTTCCGGAAAATCTCGGATGATCGGTATATCTTGTAATTTCTTTTCTTCAGATTTCTCGGCCACATGTGCCAAGAAAGCATAGTATCGCTTCCTTAAATATCTACGTGCCTTCATGCAGGAGATGAATTTCAAACCTTTGCAAGGTTTCTCTCCAAAGATTTTCAAGGTCTCACCGGATGGTAGAGGGATACGAATGAGTTTCTTCGAACACTTGATTTCCGCATGATTGTGGGATAGCCAATCCATTCCCACGATGATATCAAAACTCCCAAGAGTGATGGGAATCAGGTCGATAGAGAATGTGTGATCGTTGAGAGTTAGAGCACAACCTCGGACAACGGAATGCACAACAGTTAGTTTGCCATCAGCTATTTCTATAGTATAAGAAGGTTCAAGAGCGGTACGACAAGTTTTAAGTAAAGGTTCAAATTCTAAGGAGACAAAGCTTTTATCCGCTCCGGTATCAAATAAGATAGAGGCATAACGATTATTGATGAGAAACGTACCAGTAACCACGGCATTGTCATTTCTGGCCTCGGTTGCTCCTATGGCAAAAGTGCGAGCACGTGCACCTCGGTTATTATTGTTGTGCTTCGGGCATTGGTTTTTGTAGTGATCAGGAGCACCACATTCATAACAGGCCCTACCATTGATGATGGCAGGAGTGGCAGTTTGGGTAGTAGCAGCCTTTTCAGCTACGCGACAAACGTTAGCAAAATGACCAAGCCTTACACATTTAGTGCACGAACGACATTGAACAGTAGTAGGGTGATGGTATTGACACCTTGCACACAGCGGGTGAGGTCCACTATATGGCTTCCTGCCAGGTGCAGGTCTAGGTGCTACTTGGGAACAGGAACAGCTGGGGTAACCATGGCAAAGCTTTTAGAGGTCTTTTGCTTCTTGTGGCGATACTCCGGCTTTTTCGCCACTTCCTCCTTAACTCTCTTGTCACCTTTCCTGAATAGAACTCCAGACTTAACTAGATCGTCCGTTAAGGACGCAGATAAACGAATAGCAGCTTCAAGTGTTGTTGGGCTACTACCCATGACAGTACCCCGAATTTGAGGCGGAAGGCCTCCAATATAACGATCAATCATTCGGGTCAAGGGTGTAACCAGATGAGGGACTAGGATGCAGAGTTCATGAAAGCGTGTGGTGTACGCCTCACTCTCCCCACTATCCTGGGTAAGGTCCCACAGCTCAATCTCCAACTTCTTCATCTCATTGCTAGGACAGAACTCCTCGATCATAATTTCCTTGAGCTTATCCCAAGTCATAGCAAGAGCTCCTTCCCTACCCCGAATTTTCTTTTCAGCATTCCACCAAGTCAGTGCCCTCCTTTGGAAGGCACTTGAAGCATATTTTTCCTTAAGTTCATCGGGGCAGTCACTCATCTCAAATGTGTTCTCCATGCCTTCAAACCATTGCAATAGCCCTGTCGCACCTTCACATCCAAGGTACTTGTGTGGGTTACAAGAGTTGAAGTGCTTGAAAGTACAAACACTCCAACTAGATCCTCCGGTGGAGTTGTTGATTTGAGTGACAATAGTGGGTAAGACCGCAACAAGTTGTTGAGTGAGCAGGGTGGCTATGGCGGTGGTTTCGGCGGAGGCTTCACTGGTGTTAGCCACGGTGTTATCAGGATCACGACGAGGAGGCATTCTACGAAAAAGAAATCATAAGTCGATAGTTAGGATAGACATTCAAGAATTAAAAGTGACAATATTTATAAATAAAATCACTCATTCATTAATATTAATGTCTTACAAGATAAATAAAACATATATTTAAAACATATATGTTGAATTACAAATGAAATATAAAGACAAAACTTACTAGTCAAAATTCAAGATTCGGATGAATGATACTAGTGAGACGTGTTTTAGCCTATAAGTGAGCACTCACTCCAAGGGTCCCCAGGTAAGTGCGACTCGTAACGAACGTGCCTCACTTTCCTTTGACAAGACCCCCAGTGTACAGGCGCTCACCCTTCCAGATTACACGTGTCTCTAGTATCACTATCCAAGCCTTTGATTTTGATGAGAACATTATGGATTGGGCCTTGCCCAAGAGTTGGATTCAGCTTCACAAGTCAGCTTTCTTTTCTTGAACGGGAGTTGGGCCTCAGAAGTGGTTCCAACATGGCTCTCTTGGTCTTCGGATTCCGAATCACTTGATATGTTGATTACTTTAGGCTTCGGTGCAGGCCGGGTTGTCGCATCGGAGATTAACTCGGGCTTGACATTATGTTTCGAGGGTAGCAGGCTTCTAGTGAAAGATGATCGTGGTGAGATTAGCCTACTCCAACTAATTGGGCTTTGGGACCCATCATCGGAAATAAGGCTTGAATTGCTAGAGATGTCAGCAAAGTACGACGACAAACTAAAGATAAGAGAGTTAGTGGATTAGAATCACATAAGCATATAAGTTTCAAATGGGAGCTTAGGTTATAGTCTAGGTCAAATGGTTGCCTAATTCTCTATAACCACGGCTCTGATACCAATTTGTCACACCACAACCTTGCATCTTAACCACGGGTGCGACTTAATTGACAAAAGAACACAATGGAATAAAGACATTTACTATTAAAGTTTCATAATATAAAAAAAATCCCAATTACATAAGTTTCGAATTAAACCAAACAGATAACATGTTCAAAAGACAAGCAACTTAAAATAAGATTCTTCAATTGATATCTAGGCAAATCCTATGTGATATTGACTTGACCTATCACGAGACATGTACGAAAAACAAGTGTCAACTAAAAATAGTTGGTGAGAAATCACAGGTTTAATAAAAGTATAAGTTTGGCAAAGGAGACAATTCATATTCCAAGATCATCATATAGTACGTAATAAAACAAACACATGATTAGCAAATCCAACCTAAAATGATGAGTAACAAATAAGTGGTACAACTCGCAGGTTGCACTGATAACGAATAAGATGTCCAACTAAAAGTTGTCCATAAAGTATATGCGGTTTCCATCCTATGGCCCATATCTATACTACCGTTGGCTTGAAAGTTTCAAGTTAAGGATTTGCAAGTTTAACGTTTATCATGTTGTGTTCATTTACTCACATACATATATGATTCGCTTGTTTTAGAATTGTTCGAAAACGTGTTTTAATGCGTGCCAACGCGTACATGTTTCCCCCAAAACGATTTGAATAAAGTGGGGCTATGAAGTCTCACCTTGAAAGCTAGACGAGATAATAAACTTGAACGAATAGACGAGATGAATCATGGACCAGACCCTAAACAAATAAATAAACCAGTTTTAGGGTAGGTTCGATGGTTACGAGTGTTAGATAGGCGGTTCGGGTCATAAGATTAAGAATTAGTTGCAAAAATAGAGTTTTAGTTGATTTTCAGATTTGGACAGCAAAGTAGCTGAACAGAAACGGGATTGTTAAAAATACCAAACGACGTCTAAAAATTATGAAATTTTACAGGGAATTAGTTTAAGTCGTCTTGAAGACGTTTCGTTTAGAAAGTTTTTCCATTTGAGACTCGGATCATAGCCAAAATAGTCCAACAAGACAGAAGGTACTGAAAAAGGTTTCTGTCCCGTTTTGGCTACTACGGAGTCATACTTTTGAATTAGAAAACGATCCAATTATGGTTGGAAAGGAAATTCGATGAACTACATCGTGGAAATTGAGTTTGCTTAGTTTAGATTAATTATGGTCAAGTTACGCTCAGTTAAATTCAGCACAGTTTCTGTCCAAAATCAATGGTTGCACTTAAGTGGTCCGTTTAGGGTTTTAAGATTACCGAACGCGCAAATAAAAATTAGAAGAATCTTATTATGTTATTATAATACATAATATAATCAGATTAGGTTAGACAAAATGTCCCGTGTCACCGGTCTAGCCATGATATTCACATAAGCGTTTTGGAGAATCACAGAATGCAATCGGCATAGCCGACACGAGCAAGCGGATTCTATATTTAATTAGCGTGTGAGTTCATATAAGTGATAATATAGAATAAATAACATGTTTTAAGTTAGCAAGAACATACTAAAGCATCGGCAGAGCCACTTTTGAAATAGTTATCTTGAGGATTCGCAGAATGTGACGGCATAGCCGCCATTACAAAAGGGATCTTTTGTTTGTTAGTTGGTGATGTTAGCTTGATTTATTAGTTTGATTAAGATTATTAGAGGGTTTTTTGGGCTGAGGTTTCACATGATCAAGTGATCATGGATAGAAAATAGAAAAAGATTGAGGGGATGAAGAAAGAATAAAATAAAAAGACGGTATTCAACTTCAGAGGGTTACTTACTTGTTTGATCTTAAAACCCTTGGAATCCTCTAAGGGATTTTCGAAATCTTCAAGGTTAGGAAGGGATTTCACAACTTAGGAGGGGTTGGGAGTGTTTGAGGGAGAATTAGCAAAGAAAACAAGATCCTAAGCCTCCTATTTATACTAATGGTTGAAGGGGTGTAAATATGGAATGTCTTGGAAAGCAATTTAGGGTTTTAGGGCCCTCAAATCTGTGAAATTTTCCTCAATGGGGCTGGGTTTTTTTGTGATTTCTTTCTTGGGTTAGGTCCAAGAGTAGGTGGGTTGGGTCCTAGCTTGATCCGGTTGAGTGCGCGCATTCGAAAATTGCGATTTTAAGCATTTCTAAGCGAAATTGGCAAATGTTTTCAACATTAAAGTTGATTGTCATAACAAAAAGAGTATGTTTAGCTAAAAACATTTAAGTTAAATTTACGTTATTCACGTATAGTAATTGGCGATCGGTGGGCGAGAAAACGGACTTTTTGATCGTTTTTTGAATTTCAGGATTTATTTAAGGAAAGTTTTGCAAACAAAATTTGTTTTAATTAAAAGAATGAATATTTTAAACTTTTAAAACATAAATTAATGTCATGTTAAACGATTTTTCGGTCATGGACGGTACGTAGTTAACGACGGTTTAAAAGGCGAACGATCGCACAAAAGTACTAACTAGTACTTTTAAGCATCAATTCACATTGAATGGGTTGAAAGAACATGTTTGAGATGTATGGGGGTGGTTCATGTGTATTTATTGTATCATAAAGATCAATTAAGTCTACGTGCGATCCATGAATCAATCACAGATAAGTATAAGTCTTTGAAATCAAGCATAAACATAATGTTTCACATGTGAACTAGTATTGTAACAACGTCTGAATAGGATTTCAAGTAAAATGAAATGTCATGCGGATTTTCATTGATAAGTCTAGAATGAGTACAAGTAGTGAAAATCAGAAGTGTCACACTACCCCAGTACATCCTCAAGCGAATGGACAAGCCGAATCTAGTAACAAGATCATCGTCAACAACCTCAAGAAGAGATTGGGAGCAATGAAAGGAAGATGGGTTGAAGAGCTACCATTTGTACTTTGGGCAGATAGGACAATCACGAAGAACACGGCAGGGCAGACTCCATTTTCCTTGGTATTTGGAACTGAAGCAATGATACCAACAGAGATGGTTATCCCCACTGCCAGAACCAACTTTCAATGTTCAGAGACCAACAACGAAGCTCTCGCTCGGGATCTCGACACTGTGGATGAGCTCAGGGATCTTGCCAAAGTTCGCATTGCAGCTTATCAGTAGAGGATAGCAAAATCTTATAACAAAACATAAGGATTAGAAGATTCCAAGTGGGTGATCTTGTATTAAGAAAGACGTTTCAAAATACTACCAATCCAAGTGATGGAAAGCTTGCACCAAAGTGGGAAGTCCCGTACTTAATTGACTCTGAAGTAGGCAAGGGTGCCTATTGGTTAGCTACTATGGAAGGAGATATCCTGCCAAGATCCTGGAACGCTATCCATCTCAAAACCTACTTTATGTAGGTTTAAAACTTATGTGCTGACTGAAACTGGTATGTCTTCTATCCTTGACTATTCTTATATTTATTACCCTTGATCAAAGTATTGACTTGAGCGTCGGAGGGGTGTTAGCCAGGCTAACACCCACCTTCAGCATGATTTCCAGTGTTGCAGGAAGTATCTCGAGGGATCCCGACAGAAATAAGAGATTGGCCATCTCTCCCATGTTAAGGTGTCATGCATACCTTCTAAAGTGTAAAGGTTTTCATCTTTCTAAGTACTGATTTTAAACACTCCTCCTGTAGCGCACGATATTCAAGTGTAGTTCAAGGTGGTGCGACGAGTCCATGTAATAGTGGCTGATAATTTCATCACTATTGGCTATATCTTGAATGCTACGATAGTAACAGACGTGTTACTCCTAAGGTTTTTAGCATTTTCATGCTAACTTAAGTCTGGCTTGGCCCACGTTATTCTGACTTGGCCCACGTTATTTTGGCTTGACCCACGATTTTTAATTGTCACAGATATTTAACACTCATGTGTTAACTTGAGAAGTTAGCATCAATATGCTGACTCAAGATCCTTAAACGGGTTAAAGACTAATGAGGATCCCTAACTGTATTTACTAAGACTACGACGTATTTTAAGACTATGCACTAGGGACAACCAACGTTTGTTATATTTCTAACTCAACATCATAGTCTGGTATGTGTGTTTGCCTGACTTAGTTCTTGACAAAGGTATGTGTTACATGTTAATTTTCAATTTATTAGAAAATTTTGAGATTCACAGGACTGAGTCATGATATGTTTACAGCTGATATTTTATATACCATTTATCAAGATCAAACTGTATTTTTACAAGTCAGAGTTTGATAGAAACCTAAGGTGTTATTTGTAAAATATCGATGAGGATCCGATATCATAACTTATTCTTTCAGTTAAGCTGGAGGTTCTGATAGGCCTATCCCATTGTTCTGTCTTCGCTTCCTTGGTATTCGTTTTTGCTGCAGAGTAAGAAGTGCCACAAATATCAGATCCACCAAATATAAAACCTATTACATTGGCATCTGGCGGCGTGAACTTTGCTCTTTGCGTGTTCCTGTCGTGATCCTTAGTTTTGTTCTTTCCTTTGCCTATAAATTCTTTGAGATGCCCTTTGCTTAAGAGGTAGTTTATCTCCTTCCACAAAGCAATACAATCCTATGTTATATGGCCAAAGTTCTCATGGAATGCACACCACTTGGACTTATCCTTTCATCCTAAGCTCCTCTCAAACTTGCGAGGCCACCTGGCTTTTTCTCCAAGATCCTTCACAGAAAATAGCAAACAAGTTGTATCAAGAGAAAAACAGTATTCAAATAACCTAGGATATTCTTCCTCGTCCTCGTCATCTTCTATAGCGTTGACCATGTGATTGTCAGGCTTAGAATACGGCTTGGATCTGTACGACTTGAAAGGTGCAGGTTTAACTTTTTGGTTAGGTTGAGTGTAGCTTGTTGGAGCATTCACCCTTTGCTGGATATTTTTATCATCTTCTAGCCTGATAAACCTTAATGCCAGGTTCCTGACTTTATCAAGGTTCCTACAGGGATTCATAACAAGGTCTTCGTAACATTTATAATCCTTCTGTAGTCCCATCTTAAAGGCCTGGACTGCGGTAGCAACGTCAAGGTTCGGGATATCCAGGGATTCCTGGCCGAACTTGCTGACATATTCCTGAAGGGATTCTCCGCTGTTCTGAGTTATCTTGTATAAGTCACTTGTTAACCTTTCAAAGGTCCTACTGCAAGAGAACTGATTGTTAAACAAATTGATTAAGTGAGTAAATGAAGCAATATAATAAGGTTTAACGTTAAGTAGCCATTTTAGGGCATATCCTGTTAAGGTAGAGCCGAAGCCTTTGCATAAGCAGGCTTCCTTTAGGTCCAAAGGAATGGGGTTTATCTCCATCTGTTCCCTATACTGCGCGACGTGCTCCTCAGGATCTGTAGTTCCATCGTACAACTTCATGTTAGGAGTCTGGAAGCACTTGGGGATTTCAGCATCACATAACGGTGGAGCGAATCTGGAGATCCTGTGACTGGTAGAGGACATCTCCGGTATAGGTTGGACCAAACTGGTACACTAGAGATCATTTCTCTCAACTTATTTTACTCCTTGGCCATGAACAGAGTGATTCCTGTCTCCTGCACAAATTCGTTAGTATTCAAAAATTGATTAAATGTGTTACCGTTCTCAGGATTTCGGAATGATGATCCCGGAGTAACTCCAAGATCCTGATTTGTCGTAACTCTAACAGCTGGGGTAGGGCCAACTGCAGTGATTCCTGTTTGCATGGGAAGAAAGTCTCCCTTATGAATTCCTTGGGATCCTGAATAATTAATGTGCCTTTTGATTTCATCCAAGATGATATTATTCCTGAAGTCACTTCTGATGGAATGACTGATTCTATGGACTCTACTGAAGATGTCACAAAGCCTGATTCTAGTTCTAACACTGCTCAGACTAAGACAACTGAAGGGTCTGTGATGTATAAGGATACATGCATGACCAAAGAGAAATGGCTTGAGTTGGTGAAGAGTTGGAAGAAAGTATTACCTGTTTCATCATCACCACCTGTTCTTAAGGAAAAGTGTGTAAACAAATATAGATGTGTTGGGAGGATTATAAGTTGGTTCTTTGATGAAGAAATTAATCTTTTTACTTTGAAGAGATCTGATGGTGTACAATATTTGAAGCGAAGACTAAGGTACTTCAATACTTTACCACGATGTGAGATGAATGGTCTGGCAACTTAATCAATAGATCTAAGCATGGTATTGCTGATGCGATTGCAAAATTGATAAGGATGGAAGGTGGTTCTGAAAAGTATAAAGATTAAGCCACAAAAGGGAAAGAGAATAAAAAGTGTTTACTCTAAAACTGGTAAGGTGATTTGGAATTACAAGTTCAAACCAGTCAAGGTGGTGAAGAAGATACCTTTGAGGAAAATACCACAAGACTGTCTGATAATATGAAGTGGTGGTATGTGGATGTGAACACTGGAGAAGCAAGGATTGAAGATCAAAATAATAAGGTCATAGCTTGTTTATATGATGCTATGAACCTTATAAAATTTTCAAAGAAAGACCAACTGATGCTGAAAAGAAAGGAGATTATGTTTACAAGTGAATGGCGTGAACAGGGTTTACAATAAAAACGTGTGTTGGAGATCTGTGTGAAACATGGAGTATACGCCGGGAGCAAATTACTTGAGAAGTAGAAGAGCTCAGCATGAAGACAAAAGATCAAGTTATTGTCAAGGGGAGTTTGTTAGTACATAAAAGTATGACAATAGGCCTTGTAATAGTTTAGATCTTATATGTCTTAGATTTTGTATTGTTTTAGTTATGTTCTGCAATATGCGAACTTAATAAGTTCGCCTAGGCCTAGTTTAGGCGAACTTGTTAAGTTCGCCTATGGCAGACACTTGTCTATAAATAGGTGTTTACTTGTTCAGTTTTATAGAGCTTTTGAAATTGACATTCTGTAAACTCTATGTTCTGGTGCTATTGAAAGAGTGATTATTTACATTGTGTGTGATTGTCTTTGTTAGAGTTGTCTCATATACACTGTCATCGACACGGTTGGATTCCGCACTCCGTGTTCTTGTTACGTCATGTCTCGAGTTTGATCCATAGGAGAGACGAGTGGACCTATAGAAGAAAGTCTCCCTTATGGATTCCTGTGGATCCTGAATAATTAAAATCTAAAATCCTTGGTTGCAGCAGGGTCGTCACTTCCACTGGTTTCTTTGATTCCTTAACCTTCTCAATCTCCCGAAATAGCGCTTGGTTAGTCTTCCTCTACTGTTCCATTTGTTGTTTCATCTCCAAGAATAAATCAAGGATATCATTTTTTGATACGATCACAGGTCCACCAGAGCTCGAAGGAATAGGGTTGACCAACCCAGAGCTCGAAGACGGAGCAGAAATAGAAATATTTTTGGATTGGGACGACATTTTTGAAAATAGCTTCAAAAGATAGTGATTGAACACAAATTTTAGCAAAGATTTAAAGATGAAAAGCACACTTGCCCCACGGTGGGCGCCAAATTGTTTTGGGTAAAAATTATGTAAACTAATTTTGTAACCAAATTTCGTAAGTGAGGTAGTGTGCTTGTAAAATCAATGTGAAACGAGACAAAAACGTAAAGAGTGACGCAGTTGTTTATGAGGAAAGCCCTTGATCAGCAAATGATCGAGATCTAGGTGTTACAGAGCTTATTTGCGAGTATTCAATAATGCTAAGTGTTTGTGTGCGTTTCTAATCGATCAAGTCGCTGATTAAATACAAAAAATGATCCTAACTAACTATCCGAGGATCCCGGAGCTTTACTCGGTCTTCAAATATGACCGTTATTGAGTTTATCTCATAAGTTTGATACGTTCTCTTTGACTTCTCGTCCAATTCTTCAGGGACAAAATGAGTCAACACGTTTTAACTATGCATATAAAAGAAAAAGAGGACAAATAGCCGTTAGTAGCATTAATATTCAGGATACCGAAGTTACCAGGATCTTTGATTCTTGATCATGCATCACTCAGGATCCTGCTTGACATTTAACCCATAACAGTTATTTATATATATATATATATATATATATATATATATATATATATATATAGAATGATATGTCATAGAGTTATGACCAAGGTCTTGATGAATGAGGAATGATTTTATTGGATGTTATGTGCTAAAAGAAAATTTTAATGTACAGGTCGGGTCAAATAGAGTCATAAGTCCTCTATACGGGACATATAGCATAAGTCCTGTATACGAGGCATAGAGCATATGTCCTCTATACGAGGCATAGAGCATAAGTCCTCTATATGAGGCATAGAGTTAACGTTCCCCAAACCCATGATTTAGTATTTGGTTGGTTAAAAGAGCAAAATACAGTACCCATATGACCTGTACATTGACTACTTATGTGTAAGATGTTAAGAGAAGTTATTTACGTAAATGTTTAGAGTTTAATATGTTTTCAAAGTATTAAGCTTACGTATGAATTGATGAATGATGTATGATGCATGTTTATGTGTTACTTGATGAATAACTAGTTGTACTAGGGCAAGTAAACTTGATGGAATGCCATACAAAGTAGATGTATGACCTAGGGATTCATGTATTGAGGAAGTCCTACTAGTGACACATTGGGTAGATGTATGACCTAAAGGCACTCTTCTGGTAGATGTATGACCCGATGTAGGTGAATGATGAAGAGTCCCTTAACAACACCATGACTTAGTGTTTGTTTTGTTCTTGGGCAATGACGGACCATTAAAACCCTATGTAATACTTATGTTATATGCTTGATGCGATGGATGATGTTTTAAAAAAAAGGACTAGCTGACTTTTGCATGTATATTAGATTGAGTGCAGGTTGGATGATTTGCTTGGACCTCTTGGCATCCCGATGAAGCTACTTGTACCCGAAGACTGGCATTTTCTTTTATTTGATGTTTCTTTATTCGAACTGGAGTTAGATGGTTATGGTTTTATCCCGCTTGTTTTGGGGACTCCATGATAGAATTTCGTTGCGATGCTTAGTTTGTTCATTTGGTGGTATCTTGAACTTGTATGCTTGATGTTTACCGATTGTGAGGCTTCCCGGATTTGGGATCTTTCAAGTTGGTATTTGATGTGCTTGGAATGGTCTATAAAAATTAAATAAAAACCTAACCTAGACACTCTAATAATACTGTAGAAATCCTATAAACTAGACCACAATGACAGGCAAGTGAACCTATCAATCGTAGTACAGCCTAATGAAAGTCCGGATATTGAACCCACGAGACACTAATGACAACTAATCTACACTCCGACTCAACTAACTAAACTGATTTAAATGGGGAAAATTGTGTTGTGATTCTAATCTATCAAACTAACAGGCACTAACTAACAAGAACCAACTATCAAGCAAAAGACTTTAGACGACAAATGGGGAAAGCACTACCCAGGTTAAGAATCCTACTTGTGAATCTCGGACTTCTCTTGGTTAAGGAAACTAAAGATAGAACCAGGATCTTTGAATACTACACCCTTAGAATGCCTACAGGATCCCTGATCATTCTCAAGGTATGACCTAGAAGGCAAACCTACAGGGTGTGTGACGCTCACTGGATGGTTGGATCACCTTTCAGTCTCTCCAACAATACTAAAGTACCCTAAAGACAGATTACCTAACAGTCTCACTATCTCAATACATTCAAGGAATGCAAGGGGTAACTTGAATACACTCGATAAGACACGGTAATTGAAAGGATACTAGGACACCTAGGGGAAACCTCTTTTCAGAGTCTTTACACCTAAAACCCTAACACCAACGACAAACCGACTACTTCTCACCTCTCAGCTATCGAAATAGGTAGAATATTTAAACCTTCTAAACTCTCAACTATCGTTCCTATGGATTCGAACGCTCAAAAACCATAAACAAGTCACAAACACACAGTAAGCAACCTAACATGCATCTATACATGAAAGACATTCACAAAGACACATATGGAACAATAATCAATCATAAATCAGTTCTAAATACGCTTACAAATCATATCAATTGTAGTCAAGTTCTCTACTTTAACATTAATCCATCAAAAAGAATCCAAAAACCGAATAAAAATCCAATCTTTAACAAGTAATCATCGAAACCTAGGTAGTTTAAGAATTTAGCCCACAATCATAATCAAAAACAGTAAACAAAGTTCAATATTCAGAATCATGATGTAAGATATACAATTCAAAGAACCAAATATGAGCAACATAAACCGAATGAGTGTTATCCAATCGATCTAGGCTTCGAATGCTTCAATTCTTGATCCCCTCTGACTTCTCCACTCCAAAATCGCCCAAAAAACTGTTACTTGACGGCTGGAACTCGACTATAAACCCTAGAATGGGGTCTAACCTTTTAAACAATCAAAATACGCCAAAAAGCCCGTATCGGGGGTCTCTCGCATACCACGAGGGGTTCTGCCTGGTCCTTCGCGTAACGCTAGAGACAAAAGAGTCGAGCTGGTTTCTTCGTCCCTCGCGTACCGTGAAAAGTTAACCTGATTTTTGTACTCATCTTGTCGAGATACCCTAAATCCATATATTATGCGTCTTGTAACTAATTTTCTAGCCCGAGATATGCCCCTTTGAAGTTTGGACTCTTTCCTGACTTTTTTCGTTTCTCATCCCGTGTTATCGTGTGCTCGTGCTTTCACAACTCTTGATCGTTTAAGCTCTAATTACTCCCGAACACCTACAAAACATAGCATAACTTAGTACAAACCATAAATGACTCAAAACGACTCTAAAAGCATACGAAAACGCTACGAAATACAAAGGAAATTGAGGTGTGTTTTGCAACACATCAAATATCCCCACACTTAACTGTTTTTTTCCCCGAAAAATAATTTGCAATGGAATCACAACTGTAAGACATGCTTTAACTATCTTATAAACTCATTAGCACAAATAAAATCATGCGTTTAAATGCAACAATCGGTATTTTTTTTCGACTAAACCCAACCACCAATATCATGTCCCCGATTGTGTTCTAATTTATTCACATTACAAAGCTTATCAATCAATCTATCGATCTCACGCTCAAAAGTTACAGCTCAACCTTATCTCGTCTCAAGGTCATGTCTAGGCACGGGTTAAACCATATAGATTTAACCACCACGATAAACAAAAATTTATCTATTTTCAAAATTAAAGTGAATAAAGGATGGATGAATGAATGAAATGAGCATTAACTAACAATATGATCAAACCTCACCTAGTGGTGCGTCAACCAAGCTGCAACTCGGTGTGTGGCACATAGGCTGAAGCTCTAGCATTTAAGCACTTAAGAATCTAACCCAAGGGTGTTTCAATCAGGTTGGAACCCGACGTATGACACATAGGCGAAACTTAGATTTCTAATTAATTAAGCTCATGATTATGGAATTATGGATTGCGGGAGCCACCAAATCTCGGATTTATTTTCATAAAAAGATAGTGGTGTGCCAAGAAATTTTAAAAACAGACAATTTTTTGCTTAACGTGATATCCTGATTTACCATTTCTCCTATCACCCTATGTTGACAGTTTCCGCTTTATCATTTCTCCTAAGATGAGAACCCACAAGATATCCTGATTTAATTCAACTTATTAAACGTATTTAGCACTCACAGGATATCTAAGCTATCAAAGTCGACTGGTTCTACCAAAACATCACAAATTATACGCGTTTTCTATTATTATTTCACATTTAAACACAACAAACAGAATTCCAGTTATACCTATCATTTTTCATTTAATTGCAGTTATTTCCATGGACATTTTTCAATTTTTCAATTTTTTTTGTTGTATTTTTGTTATTTTAAAACAAACTAAACAGACTCAATAAACCTAAGATAGACGTAGTCTCCCATCCCAAACTTGAAACACACATTGTCCCCAATGTTAACCGAGAAACAACGGAAAATAAAAATAACGACACACATATAAAATAAAATAAATTATACTAAAATAAATCATAAAAGACTTAGCTGATAATGTAGCAACGTTCTTTGCCAGCGTTGCTCTTCCATTTGTGCAACCGTATAGCATTTCCTTCACGGCTGCACCCACACTCTTCAGGGTTGCCTTTTACACAAGAAATCAAGCTCGGATCTTCATTGTTCGAATGGAGATTGAGTACGAACAAGAAAACAAAAGACTCTACTGACTCGACACGACTCAAGATAAAGCAGGGAAACGCACCTGATCTCTGACAAACACATAGACATGAATGCGAAAGCAAGGTAAAATCAATCTCGAATGATGTAGAGGTTTCCCATGATGGATGGTGGGTAGGTGGATATGATGGATGGTAGTAGGTGATCAACGGTGAACGGTAATGGTCGGTGAAGGTGAGTGAAGATGGTGGTCAATGGTGAATGGTATGGGAAACAAAAGGAAATAGGAGGATAAAGTGCTCCCTCACGTACCGCGATGAACCAGAAGGGACTTCTCGCGTACCGCGAGGAGTTGAAATTCAAACCGGCCATAATTCTTGGGCTTTGCGTATCGCGAAAGAATAGTCCCAGGGCTTCGCGTACCACGAGGAGACACTTTTTACAGAAAGTTTTGAGGGTTTTATACTTAGAAAAATTTTTGATCCTCTAATTCCTTCTTTCCCAAATTCCTCTAAAAACCCGTTCCAATGATAAATCTAAGTTCAAACATACCTGGAACTTCGTTCTCGAATATTTTCCGTGTCGAATCCGAGGCGAATCCCTGCAAGACAAAAACAAAACAAAAACACACAAACCGAAAACACAAAGCAAAAAACAAAAAACATGTAAGGATTTATACACACTGTACACCGGGCATTAACCCGAAACCTAATCAGGTGGTTTCTCCTTTATTCCGCCCCCATCCGACCCGTTTAATATAATTGGTCTACCACCGATTTGACAAATTCCGTTGGTAGACTTTAAAATTGATTTGAAAAATTCAAACGGGACGGGCCACCAATACTTAAACTTACCTATGCCAAACCTGATACGTGGCATGTAGTGTAGGAATCTGTCGCCTCTACAAGCACTCTGCATCCTACCCATGTCCCAGTTCAGATTCCTCCAGCTCCTCTTTCGTGGCTTTGTTGATTTGGGTGGCCGTCCACAAACTATTAACTACACGGGCCGCTCATCCTTCTGCACTTCAGTCAACCTTAATGTATTCTCAGGTTGCTCCTTCTCGATCCCCACACTTGGCTCTTGATACAATAGATCTTCAATGAGCTTTAGATAGCCAAGTGAGTCGAACTCTTCTTCACCGGGGGTCAGCAGGTCCACCAATTCGTCACTAAACTCATCCTCCCAGGATGAAACCTGCTTTTCTTCTATAACCCCATCCTCAGACTCATTTAGCCGGTCGCCAGGCTGAACCTCATTATCATCTTCTATCTCAAACAACCCAGCTAGTCCATCTTCGAAACACTCGTCTTCATTTTCTATATCATGCATCACATTATTCTCAAAGAATAAGCGTAAAGTATCAAGTGCATTCGAAGACTCGAGCTCGTCACCCAGGAATTTAGGATTATCACAATTATATTCTACCAAACCGGGTTCCAAATACTTACCTGCACCATCAACCGCATTGTCATCCGAGTATTCTTCTACCTCTGTCTCATCATCACTGAAGAAATCATCCTCGATGGGCTCTGGTTCATAACTCTATGGTGTATGAACCGAAGGTGGGTCTGGTGCGGGGCTTTGTAGACTCGTGATTTGCACCTCTTCCATTAAAGTCTCCAGTTCTTGAGCGGCTTTTTCTCTTGCTATCTTTAAACTCGTTAGTTCCTCTGTCAGCCTCCCATACTCACCCAGATAGTGAAGTTGCTCGGCCTTACTCAAGAGATGCCACTAAGTATTCATTATCTCCTGAACTCTCAATTGCTTCTCCTTGATTTCTTGTTCGACCTATATTTCCTTCACAGAATCACTCTCACAAGATAAGTGTAAAGAATCACATGGAACTGCGTGATCTTGCATAGAATCTGTGTGAAAGTCATCATTATTGAAATCAAGGGTAGAATACTTACCTGGAGGTGGGACTTGTGCTGCACCTTCTGTCACTGTTACCAGCACTTCCTCCATTATAGTCTACAGTGATGGGGTTTCCAGGATCAGTGAACCTGACGCGGTTTCAGAACCAATAAAGTTCCCTTCCCAATCATAAACCAACCGCTCTCGATTTCTCAGGCGTTGTGATTCTATGTAATCCATCACTGCCTGGATTTCCCCATCATACGTCCATGAACTTCCAACTCGGTTGTCCTGCTTTCTATACATTTTTCTCAAAGTAGCAGGTGATATAAAACAAAATAAAACTAAAAATAACCTACGAAAAGAAAACTAAACACAAAAGAAAAGGTATAGACTCAAATACTAGGACTCTAAACCTAAGCCACAACCTAGACTCACAAATAGACACACGTAAAAGCAAACAAAAGACATGGACTGCTAGACACGCTATGACTCAAAACACAAATAATACCAATTAGTCAGTTAAGTTCAATCAAAATTAGATACGCTATCGCCTAAGTATCCCCGGCAACGGCTCCAAAAACTTGATGTGCTTGGAATGGTCTATAAAAACTAAATAAAAACCTAACCTAGATACTCTAATAATACTCTAGAAATCCTATAAACTAGACCACAATGACAGGCAAGTGAACCTATCAATCGTAGTACAGCCTAATGGAAGTCCGGATATCGAACCCACGAGACAATAGTTACAACTAATCTAGACTCTGACTCAACTAACTAAACTGATTTAAATGGGGGGAATTGTGTTGTGATTTTAATCTATCAAACGAACAAGAACTAACTAACAATAACCAACTATCAAGCAAAAGACTTTAGACGAATTCACAAATGGGGAAAGCACTACCCAGGTTAAGAATCCTACTTGTGAATCTCGGACTTCTCTCAGTTAAGGAAACTAATGATGGAACCAGGATCTATGAATACTACACCCTCAGACCTACAGGATCCCTGATCATTCTCAAGCTGTGACCTAGAAGGCAAACCTAAGGGGTGTGTGACGCTCACTGGATGGTTGGATCAACTTTCAGTGTCTCTAACAATACTAAAGTACCCTAAAGACAGATTACCTATCAGTCTCACTATCTCAATACATTCAAGGAATGCAAGGGGTAACTTGAATACACTCGATAAGACACAGGAATGCAATGGATACTAGGACACCAAGGGGAAACCTCTTTTTAGAGTCTTTACACCTAAAACCCTAACACCAAGGACAAACCGACTACTTCTCACCTCTCAGCTATCAAAATAGGTAGAATATTTAAACCTTTTAAACTCTCAACTATCGTTCCTATGGATTCGAACGTTCAAAAACCATAAACTAGTCACAAACACATAGTAAGCAACCTAACATGCATCTATACATGAAAGACATTCATAAAGACACATATGGAACAACAATCAATCATAAACCAGATCTAAATACGCATACACATCAGATCAATTGCCGTCAAGTTCTCTACTTTAACATTAATCCATCAACAAGAATCCAAAAACTGAATAAAAATACAATCTTGAACAAGTAATCATCGAAACCTAGGTAGTTTAAGAATCTAGTCCACAATCATAATCAAAAAAACAGTAAAAAAGTTCAATATTGAGAATCATGATATAATATAGACAAACAAAAGAACAAAAGATGAGAAATATAAACCGAATAGGTGTTATCCAATCGATCTCGGCTTCTAATGCTTCAATTCTTGATCCCCTCTGACTTCTCCACTCCAAAATCGCCCAAAAAACTGATACTTGATGGCTGGAACTCGACTATAAACCCTAGAATGGGTTCTAACCTTTCAAACAATCAAAATAGGTCAAAAAACCATTATCTGGGGTCTCTCACGTACCGCGAGGGGTTCTGGCTGGTCTTTCGCATACCGCAAGAGACAAAAGAGTCGGGCTTGTTTTTTGGCACCTAGTGTACCGCGAGAAATTAGGCAACAAACCTCGCGTACCGCAAGAACCCCAAATCTACATATTATAGGTCCCGTAACTAACTTTCTAGCCCGGGATATGCCCATTTGAAGTTTGGACTCTTTCCTAACTTTTTCCGTTTCTCATCCCGTGTTCTCGTGTGCTCGTGCTTTCACAAATCTTGATCGTTTAAGCTCCAATTACTCCCAAACACCTACAAAACATAACATAACTTAGTACAAACCATAAATGACTCAAAACGACTCTAAAACCATATGAAAACGCTACGAAATACAAAGGAAATTGAGGTGTGTTTTGCAACACATCAGTATCAGAGCTACAGTTCAATTGATCTGGGCATCTCCTAATGCCTAGACTTAGACTTAGAATGGGACCAAAAGTTAAAAATGCCAGTACGGGTAGTTGCTCGCCAAGAGGTAAAAGGTTCTAATCTTTGAATTATGTGATGTGACTTTCCTTGAATCCCTTAAATATCCAGCTTAGTAATTTAAGCACTAATGTGACTCATGAAATGGGATGTTTAGAGTATGTAAAGTGAAGTAAACAACTAATTATTATTGGCCTCTTTAATTAGCAGTTTACATTACTTACTACATTCTGAACAATGACCAGTATTGATAATATTTGTGTGCTATCTCCTGTCATAAGTTGGCTAATGGCTACAACTAGAGCTGTAGGTGGTGGGCGTGCTAGTGGTCATGATGGCGGTCATACCACACCATGACCCAAAGCACCCGCCAATAGAGAAGGAACTAGACAAAATGACACTGAACGGGAAGACTTTCCTCAAGTAGAGAATGAGACCAACTGTAACGAACCAACTTTTGGTTTATCCTATGATATGTTTATAATATTATAGGGGTTGTTTACAAATAAAATGCAAGATGGTGGATGTAATTATTTCATTAGAACAACCTAGTTTTGTAGAAATGGCTTAATTGCAAAGTTGAGGGACTATAACTGTAATTAACCAAATATGGATTTTTGGTGGATTAAAAAAGGTGACACACACTTTGTGTGTGTCTGTGAGTGTATCGTAAACCAGAGAGAAAAAGGGAGAAAGAGGAGTCTTTCAAGAGCCAAAATCTTCATTTGCATGATAGGATTTGAGGGTGTTGATATGCACAACTCCTTAAAATCATCAAGTAAGTACCCTATCATCTCCTACATCAACCACTGTTGGTTTCTTGAGGATTATGGAGAAAAACAAAACTGGGGCTGCATTGGGTGGGACTGATGATAGATAACTTGAAATAACTTGTTTAAATCTAATGAGTAGTTACTAACATCTTTTAATCATCTAATTTAAGAGTCTTGAAATTAGGATTCTTGAGACCCAATTTGGGGGTTTAGAAATTGGGATGTTTGATTGGTAAATTGGGTATGTACAAGTGTTTATAATGTTAGATAAACACAATTTCATGTATAAAACCCAATTGATTTGGTGATATTTGAATTAGATGGAAATAGAGAATTTTGGGTGAAAACCTTAACGGGTCAAATGGGTGGATTATGGTTTTGTATGGTTAAAAGCTTGCGTGGAGCTTAAATAACCAAGTCTTGATTTATGGTAAAGATCATAAGGTCTTGGGAGGGTGTGGATTCCTAAATTGGTGGATAATTAGACTTTAGATTACTAAACAAGATGAATTGTTTAGGTAATCAAGTGATCAAGGTTAAAGAGCAACCGGAATCATCAAACCTCAAAGGTAAGTGCTTTGCACTTACTTAGTACTACATAAGTAGTTTTGTGTGAGCAGTTCATGTGGTATGCTATTTACATGTTATTGTTGTATATAACTTATGTGGTATATAGTCAAAATACACCGGTTATAGTAAGACTTGTAAGTTTGACTTAATGTAGATATTTAGTCAAACTAGACCATTGATGTGTGGCAATGTGTGTAATTGGCTTAAGTAGTATTTAGCCAAACTAGATTAACTAATGTAACCAAATGGAATAATAGACTCAAAGTGGTTAGAGTCAACTAATTGGTGGATCGTGTGAAAGTTAAATAAAATTGACTTAATAGGTTGTTGACTCGACCCGTTAGTGTAAAACGGTAAAATGGTTGAATAACATGAAGTGTGGATACTTCATGAAGGAGTTAAGTGAGGTTAAATACTTCACGGATAGAAGTGAGGTCAAATGCCTCACGGGTGGAAGTGAAGTTAAAAATACTTCATGGGTGGTGTGAAGTTAAATACTTCATGAGTTGACATGGAGTCAAATACTCAATGTGAGAAACTGAGAGGTGGAAATCTCGTTTCACATGTTGATATGTCGAGTTAAATGAAAGGTAGAACATAAGTCGTGTGTGGATTTTTAGATGCCTAATTAATGAATTAGTAAAATTTGAAGTTAAACACTCTAAGAGTGCAAAACGAATTGTGGTTCTCGTGTCAAACGTTTCTAACAAATTGATATTTTGACATTGGGTGTTTAAAACATTCACAAAATGTTGTTGCTGGTTTAAAACAACTAGGGGTCGAGTTGGGAGGGTCAAAAATACCAATACAGCAAATTTAGGGTTGGCTGGTGCAGGGCTGCAGTCTTGGACGCCTGATGGGTTCTACAAGTGCCCAAGTGGGACGCCCGTTGGCTGAATTTTTTAGTTTTCTTCCTAGGACACTTTCGGGGACTTGGGACTTGCTATATCATTACTAATGGTTATATGTGATGTTTTAAATATAGGGAAAGCTCCGGAATGATCTTGGGTCTCGCCAAAGCCAGATATTGGATTCTTGATGTTTGCTTTGAATGTGTTGTTTCTTTTAAACTAATCCCGTGGATAGGAATACATCATGTTGATGTCTTTTGAACGTGTGGACGTCTTAAAACTTGTTTTGTTCTTCCTCTTGGAAATATGAGTTGTAATATACAATGTTTGTAAGTAGTTGAACTATGTTTACATGGTAATGTTCGAACTGGGACCTATTTTCCGTGTTATCTAAAAGTTTTAAATTGGTTTGCAAATTCGGGTGTTACACCAACAATGTGCAGACTAATAAAAGAGTTATGCTAGAACCCACTGTCAGGGAAGCCATTACTGACGAGATGTGTCGGGTGATCCGCAACACCATGCCTGTGATTATGGCAAAAGCTCTTAAAATTGAAGTAAGGACTTCAATGAAGGACAAGACACCAGAAGCAATAATTGACCATGATGAGGGTAGTAACGGGAGTATGACTCATCAGGAATATGCTAATAGATGTAATGAGACGTCTCGCATGGTTCCGGAATTGGTGACAGTCTGAAAGCGTGTTATGTGTATCTTTAATCAATGATTTAACCACAGTGATTCGTTATGCCCGTCGGTAATAGAATCTTGGTTGGTGTTATGTCCAATGCCAAATAGAGTAACAAAGTGATGGAGGTGTATGTATTACTAAACTGTTTTAGTAATCATATGTACAAACATACTATGTTAGAGTATATGAGGTAATGTGCCTCCATATTATGCTATGATAAGTTATGTAAAGCTATGTGATGGATGATGAACGTATATAGTTATGGGTTTTCAGATAGGATAATTCTTTTGACCATAAGTGATTTGTAAAGCAACAGAGAGAGATGGATAGCTCTTCTTGGAGCTCCAGTTTTGGCATTGCCAAATGGTGTTGGAGCATATTCTGGTGACAACGAGCTTGAAGATTATATATCTTAGTCTTAGAGTCTTTGACTTGTAATTGATAGAATTCTTAGCAACAGTTAAGGGGAGTCTGTTAGGACATGTTTTGTAACTGTTGATAAAATTATGTGTAAGTTCATAGAGAGGGGAACTTAACAAGTTCGCCTGGTTTATTAGAGGCGGACTTATTAAGTTCGCTTAGTCTATCTGCGGCGAACTTGTTAAGTTCGCTTAGTCTATCTGAGGTGAACTTGTTAAGTTCGCTTAGTCTATCTGAGGAGAACTTGTTAAGTTCGCTTAGTCTATCTAAGGAGAACTTGTTAAGTTCGCTTAGTCTATCTGAGGCGAACTTGTTAAGTTCGCTTAGCCTATTAGAGGCGAACTTAATAAGTTCGCCTAAGCATCTTTTAGGCGAACTTATTAAGTTCGCCTACTGCAGAACTGGTGCTTATATATATAGTTACATAGTCTGTTATCACATATGAGATTTGTAAGAGATGATATCAGGAGGAACTGATTAGAGACAGAATTATTGTAAACTGATATTGTGGTGGAAATACAAAGAGTTTATTTACACCGTTGTTGTTGATTGAGTTACACGAGCACGTTGATCATGGATTCAGCACGTTATCACCGTGTTGTACCACGAGTCTAGAGATCCGTCATGCACCGAATTAAGGACCAACATGTGGTATCAGAGCTATTGCTCGTGATTCTTGTTGATTCTAGACGGTTTTATATGCAAATTGACATAAAATTCGACATTTTTGAGTTTTTCATTTCCATGGAGTTTTCAAGACTGATTCAGATCTGATTTGGTGTTTTTGAAGAGGATTTTGATGAAATTGATCCGATAGAAACTTCTAATAGAGAAATTATACAATCCTACTGTCCAATTTTGATTAATTCCTTCAAATCAGTGATTAATGATGATTTCAGTATGTCTCTGGTTCGCGAAAGTGGTCTGAAGTGTTCTTGATCTTGATTCTGTTACGGCAAGCGAACTTGCTGATTTGTGTGTAGGCGAACTTAGCAGGCGAACTTGTCAAGTTCGCTTCTCACAGGATTTAGCGAACTTATTTTAGGCGAACTTAATCAGATTTTTTGAATTCTGGTTTAAGCGAACTTATTAAGTTCGCTTCTCATTAAGTTCGCGTGGGTGTCTCAGAGGCGAACTTATTATCTTCGCCTAAGGGTAAAGGGAGTTCAACACTTGGAAAATTTTTCAGGAAAAATGCCAAATATGGTTCAAGTCACGAATATGTTCAATTATGACAGTGAGATCGGTACATCTCAAAAACTTCCAAAGTTGTTGAATCTAGTTGATTATTCAAATTGGAAAGATCGGTTCGACCAGTTTGTATCTTTTACCGATACCAGTTTGTGGATTCCGATTTTGGAAGGTTATACGCATCCGACTTATTCGTGGATGGGACAGGATGATGTTCCAAAGCCGGTGTCAGCGTTAACTACTAAAGAAAAGCTACTATTTGACAGGGAAAAGAAAGCGATGGCTAGTATTTCGATGTCTCTTCCGAAGGAAATATATCACAGTTTCAAACAGTTCAAGTCTTCTCAAAAACTGTGGGAAGCATTACAAAAAAGGTGTGAAGGAAGTTTGGATGTGAAGAAGAGTAGAAAGGAGCTATTAAAGAAGCAGTTCTTGGTCTTTAAACATTTTCAAAACGAATCCTTGGATGATCTTACTACAAGATTCTATCATCTTCTTAGTGAACTGGCAAGTGCGTCTGTGGTGTATGAGACTGAGGAAATCAATGATAAATTCTTGGAGGCTTTACCATCAAAATTTGATGTGTACACGTTTTAATCAAAGAGAGAACACATTGAACAGAAAAGAAATCTGATTGAGTCTGTAAACATCATTGTGATTTGAAATACAATTGAGAATGTTATTTGCTTGATTGTCTACATTGTCTTTTGTGCGTATAAACGTTGATTCGTTGGATTTCGCACTCCGAGTTAACGTCACGTCTTATCACGAGATCGATCCATTGAAGCGCCATGAGGACCTACAAGTGGTATCAGAGCTTATATGGTCGTTTTGAATCATTTTTGAAATTTTGAATTTTCAAAAATTTTTAAAAAAGAGTATTTTGGCGGGAAATTTTTTTCCGGATATTTTCATAAAAGTTTCAAAAGTCTATTTCATGTGATGATAATGAGATTGAAACTATGCCACCGAAGCTTTTGTGCATATCAGATTACCGTTGCTGGAAAGTCCGATTCGAACAGTTCGATCAGAAACTGATGAAAACTTTTGGATATCCATATTTGAAGGATATGTGCATCCTACTTATAACTATATGGGATATTATGATGTTCCTAAACCAGTGACTGCTCTTACTAAAGTAGAAAAACAGAATTTTGATCGAGAGACGAAAACGTGTGAAACTTTAACGATGTCTTTACTTAAAGAAATCATTCATAGTCTCGGGAAGTGTCCAACTTCAAGAGGTCTATGGGAAGCATTGAAGAAAAAGGGTGAAGCAACTTCTCAAGCGTTCGTGGTCTTGATCAACGAAGTATTAGAGAAGAAGAGTGATTCTCAAAGTGATTCTTCTGCAGATTTAACTGATAGTGAGAGTATTCATTCTGGTGAAAGTACTCAATCTACTGAGACTGATGTGATGAGTGAAGAAAGCTTTCAGATAGTTGAAGATGATCTGAGTGAATCAGAAATTGACACAGAGCCTATCATTATTGATCAAAAGAGTGAAGCTGATGATGACGTATTCATGGCTCCTGGTGCATCTTCTTCAGAAGTAGAACCTGAGGTAGTTTCTAACTCTAAGACGTTTTGTTCTAACTGTATTTCAGTGAAGGATAAAATGATGAGGGTTATGGATGACAATGTAAACCTCATTTGTGATATGAAATCGATGCACACAGTAAATAATAAATTAAAGGATAATGAGAATGTGTGTATTGAGAGAATAGAATCATTAAAGAAGGATATAAGTTCTATGACTTTGAAGATCAAAGAGCAGGCATATCACCTGGATATGTCCTTTGCTGAAATTGAGAAAAGAAATAATGATCTTGTTGAGAAAGATAAGGAACTAGCTTAATCTAAAGCAGAGGTGATCAAATTGCATAGAAGGTTAGAAAGCTTTGGAAATTCATCATTCTTATTATGACATTATCAGGATAATACTAAACAGGGGAATGGAACTAGTGGTATTGGTTATGTTCCTCCACCATTCAATGGAAATTATTCTGTTACACCTGAGATTATGAAAGATGAGGATTTAGATCCTAAGACTTTGTTGAAGGTGAATCGAGTCACAGGTGAAGATATGGTGTATTCTGATGAGAGTGATGATGAATATTTTGATGAAGCTAAGGTAGAGGGGATACCAAAAGCTGTTAAGAAAGAAGACTCAAAGGTTGATTCTAATTCATCTGGTAAAAATACATTTGGAAGTTCTTCAAACTCAAGGAGAGTTCCCTATGTTAGAGATTATAAAGACAGGCGTACTTGATTTCATTGTAATGAGATGGGTCACATTTTGGTGACCTGTCCTTACAAAAATAAAGGGAAGAAGCATGTATTTCCTGAGAAGATGAAGCCTGGATCAAAACCTATTTCAAAATCTGGAGTTCGAGATAAAATAAAGCCAAAAGAAGTTCATGTAGGAGAATCTTCTTCAAGTGCGTCTTATCGTGTGAAGATTCCTTATATGAGAGATTATCGCGAGATGAGATCTTGCTTTTACTGTGGTCGTGTGGGTCACATTCGGATTGCTTGTCCTCACAAGAACCAGGGTAAAATGAAGACTGTTCCGTCACAACCAAAAGTGAAGATTCTGAAAAGAAAAGATGAGGGAAAGTCGTCTTCTAGTTTGAAGCAAAAAGAACTTAATGAAAAGAAGTATGTTTGGAAATCTAAAGTTTCTGTTTCGGACTCGTCAGAACAATCTCCAAAAATCGATGAGAGATTCGATTGTGAATGGAGTGAGGTTTATTATTTTGATACAGATGGACGACCCATGACTACCATGGCTTGGGTCCCAATTTCAAATTAATGTTTCATGTAAGATGTGCAGGATTAACCAAGAGGGACTATTAATACCATTTTGGTTGTTGATAGTGGTGGTTCTAAGCACGTGACAGGGAATGACATCTGCAAGAGTAAAGAGTTGTTGATAACTGAGTATCTATTTGATTCAACGACTTGATGCTCAAGGGGGAGAATATGTCACACACAATGTTTTGTAAAGAGTTTTACAAAGTCCAAATGATAACCTGAAACTTTGGATGAAAATGGTGAGCATAAAGTCATTGATGCAACCATTTGACTAATTGAGGGGGAGTCTACAGGACAGGGGGAGTATAGATTTGTGTTGGTGACAAAGGCAAAGACATTCAATTACAGGATTACATCGGTTTGAGTTTTTAATTGATTGATTTGCTTAATCCTGAGTAACCAAGTAAAATGTTTTTCATAAAATGTTTTCATGGAAGATTTTATTTTCGTTTGTTTTACTTTCTTTTAAAAAGATTTTTATAAAGCCAAACAAATTGAAAAACATAAAATCGACATTACTTGAAGTTAAAGAAGAAATGATAGTACATCAGTAGATGTTCTTTCACACATGACCTTAGATTGACTGGTTGGTGCTTTATGTTAATATATTTGAACTATATGTTTTGATCTAAACTTCAGAGACTACACAAATAGGAAATGATAGTGTTGTGTATGCATATAATTTGAATTGTCAGTAGACTAAAAGCGTCACTGAACCATTAGTAGTGTGAAAACATAATTGCATATGTTACAACTGTGATTTGAACCCATTTTATGCCTGGGTGTGTGTGTTAAAAGATCACTATCAGATACAGATAATTAGCTTTTAATAAAGATTTTCCTATGAGATCAGTTTCGGGTTATGTCCTTAGCACTATTCATTCGATTTGCTTCAGTGCCCATGTCCCGAAAAGCATGCAGTTTGAAGTATAATCAAGATATGTACTTGACAACATCTGTCAAACATATACTAGCCCTTGGATCATATTGATAAATCATCTTTACTGATTCCATTGAATTCATAATCCAGATAACAGTTAGATCCACATACCTGAATCTTATAATTCCACATATATAAGCCAAAACATTGAATCATTTGATTCTGAATCTCATTGATTCCTATACAATCCAATTTGGATTCTGCTATTCATGTGCTAAGTGATGTCTCCTCATTCTGGAAATTCGGATAATCTTTAGTAAAATCTCATATGTCTTGAAGATACGGCATTTACTTTCTGTTGGCATACTAGTGGGGTACACGTTGTATTTCATACTTAAATGGTACTTTAACTCACAAGAAAGTGGGAATGAGATGCTTTAGTTTCAAATCTTATAATATTGACAATTTGAATTTGTGTGTCATAGCCTGGTCCTATTTTCTTTGAATGTTTATCGCGTATCATAACATGCAATATGAAAGTCTTGAAAAGATAGAGTGTGATAATCTTTAAAGATATTGGTTTGATTGGTCAAGGCTTGAAAGAATGACAAAGGATACCATTTGATATTATATAGATTTTATATCCAAGATGTGTGATTGATATCTCATATATACTGATATGATCTTCTTACTCGTGAAGTTCGACCAAAAAGATATGATTTTGTATTTTACATTTCATTTTATATAGAGAAAAACCAAAAAGATTTTGTGTTTCTTATGTTTGAAAAACCAAAAAGATTTTATTTTTCCAGCTTCCACGGAAATGTTAATTGTTGGTTATTCTTGGTTGTTCTCCTTTGCATAAACTGAATATTGCAAATAGAAGTTGACAAGGGGTTCTTCTCCCAAGTTTTCTTCTAGAAATAGAGAGAGAGTGTGCAGATGAACAAGACGAAGACTACAGTGTGTTTGATGATATATGAAGACGGATGACAATCTTCTAAAGCTGTTGTCAAGGGGGAGTCTGTTGGAGCATATTCTGGTGACAACGAGCTTGAAGATTATATGTCTTAGTCTTAGAGTCTTTGACTTGTAATTGATAGAATTGTTAGCAACAGTTAAAGGGGAGTCTGTTAGGACATGTTTTGTAACTGTTGAAAAAATTCTGTGTAAGTTCATAGATATCAGAGGCGAACTTATTAAGTTCGGTTAGTCTATCAGAGGCGAACTTGTTAAGTTCGCTTAGTCTATCTGAGGCGAACTTGTTAAGTTCGCTTAGTGTATCTGAGGTGAACTTGTTAAGTTCGCTTAGTCTATCTGAGGCGAACTTGTTAAGTTCGCTTAGCCTATTAGAGGCGAACTTAATAAGTTCGCCTAAGCATATTTTAGGAGAATTTATTAAGTTCGCCTACTGCAGAACTAGTGCTTATATATACAGTTACAGAGTCTATTATCACAGATGAGATTTGTAAGAGACGATATCAGGAGGAACTGATTAGAGACAGAATTATTGTAAACTGATATTGTGGTGGAAATACAAAGAGTTTATTTACACCGTTGTTGTTGATTGAGTTACACGAGCATGTTGATCATGGATTCCGCACGTTATCACCGTGTCGTACCGCGAGTCTAGAGATCCGTCATGCACCGAATTAGGGTGTCACACCCCGACCGATTGCGGAATCATCGAGGCGGACAATGGAATGATTGTTCAAAAGCACATGATAGCTAAAAGGTTGCATAGTTCATTAATTAAATTTAAAGACAACAAGATCCAAATACGATACAATTCAAATAACCTAGTCTAGTTCAAAACATTGATTTATTTAACTAGGTCCATAGTCCTTAAGTGGAGAAATCTTCGGCAAGTAGTCACATATCCAAACCTGAAACATTATTTAAATCAAGTGTCAACTAAAAAGTTGGTGAGTACATAGGTTTAGTAATTCCGGTAAATAGTAGTTGTAAATCGTTTTGCAACTCATTGTTTATCTTGTTAAACATAGTATGTATGATGTATCATTTATTTAATCACAATTCAAACCGAGTTTGACGCGCTTGAACAGAGCACAACAGCTAAGTCCGGTATGTTTGAATATAGTTACCCACTATATCCGATATGTTTGAATATAACACGCGGTTATATCCGAGTATGCAGTAATAAACACCCTAACTGGGTGGGCTGGTCAGGCACAATAGATCTATCAATATTACAGTTGGTTGTCTTGTGTTTTAAATGTATGTACATCCAAAGAATAAGCATATAGTCTCATGTATAACACGTACAAACAATGTGAGTAGCATGTATAATGTTTCACCCCAAAATGTATAAAAATGTAAAATAGGGGCTATGTAACTCACCTTGCAAGTGGGTATTTTTTTCACGCGTGTAGGTGATAAAGATGTTGAAGTCTAAGCACGTTGAAACCCTATGTAGATAAATGGGTATTATTGTATATCTACGTGTGCGTATCAGTATTTAATTGTGTATAGGTTTATAATAACATTTCTTAGTGTTATTTGCATAAAAGTTGGTCCATATTTACTTGAAATTACTGATTTGATCAAAACTGTTTTATAGTTGTGACAGGTATCGAAACTGTGTTCAATCGAAACTACTAGTTTCGATTGACCATTTATAAGTGATACACAGGCTGTCGAAACTACCATCTATCGAAACTACTAGTTTCGATTGATCATTTATAAGTGATATTCAGGCTGTCGAAACTACCATTTATCGAAACTACTAGTTTCGATTGATCTTTTATAAGTGATCCACAGGCTGTCGAAACTACCATCTATCGAAACTATTAGTTTCGATTGACCATTTACTCAATCGAAACTAAGTAGTTTCGATGGCCCAGACTTTAGAAATTAAAACAGTAATTCTTTTAGAACATTAGTTTGTCCGGTAATTGATGGTTTGTAGTCGTGACTTCGATTGGTTCGGATTGCCTTATGATAACAGAAAGTAAAGAAACGAAGTTGAGGATTCTTACGTGGTCGCAAAGGGTCGAACGGCAGAGCTTTTAATCCGAGAATATCAAGAATGGGAATTCAAGCTTCGGGATGGAATTGGGCTCTAAGACTCTGGTCACAGCTTCACTCAGAGGCGACGAACACAATGCCGTCTTCAATTTGAAGTGAGAGTGGGTGAAAAAGGGGTCGCGAGCTCGAGCAGGTCCGACTATGGCTATTTATAGCCGAGCTTGATTTCTTTGTTAAAACGTGCAATTGGGCACGTTCCGACACTAGTCTGGACGAGACGAAACTACCCAGACATTCAACATGCGTGGAGGTGGTCTGTCGGGCGCGAATTCGAACGTGGGTTTCTCGGCCACCAACAGGATCAGACGATCCTTATGTTGGGGAGACCAATTGGTCGGGGGGTCTTGTTCGCGTGGGGACGACGAGGTCGGGGAGACCAAATTCGGCTGTCGAAGTGTAGGGGACAGTCGTGTCGAGGAGTCGCCGGAGAAAAGCTCGGACCGTCGGTAAATGGGGAAGACGGTCGGAAACGCGAATCGGAAGTTGGCAAAACCAGTCCCTGGAGTTTGTTTTTGATTTAAAATAGTCCCTGAGAGTTATTACAAATTGGTCCCTGTGGTTTGATTTGTCCCGAAACAGCCCCTTAGTCGATTTCAGTTTTAAATCCTTCTAGTTTGTTTAATTACAACACAACCCCAGAACTTTTATTTAAATAAATTAATTTAATTTCTTTTAAATCAAATTAATTTAAAATTGTTTTTATAAAGTTATTTTATTTTTATTATTATAAATAATTTTTATAAAAGTTATTTATCTTATTTAAATAGGTTATTTTATTAAATATACAACTTTTTAACTTTAGATTTTTATATAAAACTTTATATTAATTTTAAAATTTATAAAATTTTAATTAGTTTAAATCCGTAAAATAAAATACCTATTTGTATAAAACGAAATAAAACTCTTACGCTTTATTAAAATAGAGAATGATTACACGATAATTATAATACAAGTGTGAGAACGAAAAATCCGAAACGTCACAGTCTCCCCATGTTAGAGGAATTTCGCCCCGAAATTCAACTAGTGGAGGCTATGAAAAGAGATGCGGATACTTGGTCTTCATTTGGTCTTCACGTTCCCAATTGAACTCGGGTCCACGTTTAGATTCCCAACGGACCTTGACAATGGGGATGCGGCTACGCTTGAGTTTCTTAACTTCTCGGTCTATGATTTCCACGGGTTTCTCAACAAAGTGCATTTTCTCGTCAATGTGCACTTCGTCAAGAGGGATGTGGAGATTCTCGTCGGCTAGACACTTTTTCAAATTAGATACATGAAAAGTCGGATGAACGTTGATGAGTTCTGAAGGAAGATCGAGTTTGTAGGCCACTTTTCCTACCCTTTCGAGTATCTTGAATGGACCCACATATCGAGGTGCGAGTTTTCCTTTCTTTCCAAATCGGACTACGCCCTTCCAAGGTGATACCTTTAGGATAACCATATCCCCAACTTGAAATTCCAAGGGTTTTCGTCTTTTATCGGCATAGCTCTTTTGCCGACTCCTTGCTACTCGAATGTTGTCACGAATAAGAAAGATTTTATCGGTGGTCTCTTGGATAAGCTCGGGACCGGTGATTTGTGCTTCACCAATTTCGTTCCAACAAATCGGTGAACGACATTTTCGTCCATAAAGAGCTTCAAACGGGGCCATGTTAATACTTGTGTGGTAGCTGTTATTGTAGGAAAATTCGATCAGTGGTAGGTGAGAATTCCAATTGCCACCAAAGTCAATGACACAAGCTCTAAGCATATCCTCGAGAATTTGGATTGTTCGCTCGGTTTGTCCATCAGTTTGAGGATGGTAAGCCATACTTAAATCCAAACGAGTACCAAGTGCTGATTGCAATGATTGCCAAAATCGGGAAGTAAAACGCGAATCACGATCGGAGATGATGTTCAAAGGGATTCTGTGACGACTTACGATCTCATCAATGTAGATCCGAGCCAATTTCTCGACTCGATAGTCCTCACGAATAGGCAAGAAATGAGCAGACTTTGTAAGTCGGTCGATAATAACCCAGATACTATCGTGCCCACTAGAAGTGCGTGGGAGTTTGGTGATGAAATCCATAGCAAGGTTCTCCCACTTTCACACGGGAATTTCAGGTTGTTCGAGGAGACCGGAAGGCTTCTGGTGTTCGGCCTTCACTTTAGAACAAGTTAGGCATTTTGCCACAAAGATGGCAATATCCTTTTTCATGCCGGGCCACCAATATTGCTGACGGAGACCCATGTACATCTTATCAGATGTACCGAATATCGAGTTTTGTGGGACTCGTTCATAAAAAATATACGAATATTGTCGTGATCGGGAGCCCAGATACGGTCCAAGTAATACAATAGACCGTTGGCTTTGGTTTCTAGCAAGAGTTCTACGCCACATGCCATCTCTTGATACATGTTTCCCTCTGTAACCGAGGTGTGTTGTGCTTTGAGAATACGGGCTTGGATATCGTTATGAATATGAACACTATGAAGCATGATACGTTCTTTACGACTCAAGGCGTCGGCTACAACGTTTGCTTTACCGGGGTGGTAGCGGATCTCGCAGTCGTAGTCGTTTAGAAGTTCAACCCATCGTCGTTGCCTCATATTAAGCTCTTTTTGATTGAAAATATGTTGGAGACATTTGTGGTCGGTGAAAACCACGCATTTGGTGCCATATAGATAGTGTCTCCAAATTTTCAAGGCGAAAACGAAAGCACCAAGCTCGAGATCATGGGTCGTATAGTTCTTCTCATGGACTTTGAGTTGACGTGATGCGTATGCAATTACTTGACCTCGTTGCATAAGAACACAACCAAGACCTTGGTTGGATGCATCACAATAAACGACAAAGTCGTCATTACCACTAGGAAGAGTTAGAATAGGAGCATTGCAGAGCTTATGCTTTAGAGTTTGGAAAGCTTCCTCTTGCTTGGGTCCCCACTCGTAGTGCTTACCTTTGTGAGTCAAGGCAGTGAACGAGACCGCAATCTTGGAGAAATTTGAGATGAAACGATGATAGTAACCTGCTAGTCCAAGGAATGAACGAATCTCGGTAGGAGTCTTAGGAGTACTCCAATTCTTTACCGCTTCGATTTTTGCCGGGTCCACATGAATCCCTTTATCGTTGACTATGTGTCCCAAAATATGAACCTCCTTTAGCCAGAATTCACACTTGGAGAACTTGGCGTATAGTCGTTCTTTCTTCAAGAGCTCTAAAATCAAATGAAGATGTTGTTCATGCTCCGCTTTCGTTTTAGAATAGATGAGAATGTCGTCGATGAAAACGATCACGAACTTATCCAAATAAGGTTTGCATACACGGTTCATGAGATCCATGAAAACCGCTGGTGCATTAGTCAAGCCAAATGGCATGACCATGAACTCGTAGTGACCATATCTAGTTCGAAAGGTAGTCTTTGGAATGTCTTCATCGAGAACACGAAGTTGATGGTATCCAGAACGAAGGTCAATCTTGGAGAAACATGTTGAACCTTGAAGTTGATCGAAAAGATCATCGATACAGGGTAAAGGATAACGGTTCTCGATTGTAAGCTTGTTGAGTTCACGATAATCAATGCACATTCGAAACGATCCATCCTTTTTCTTTACGAACAGCATGGGAGCACCCCAAGGTGAATGGCTTGGTCGTATGAATCCTTTGGATGAGAGTTCTTGTAATTGACTTGCGAGTTCTTGCATTTCGGAAGGTGCAAGACGATAGGGAGCTTTTGCCACGGGAGTTGCTCCGGGCACAAGGTCAACACGAAACTCTACTTGTCTAGGAGGAGGAAGACCGGGTAAATCCCCGGGGAATACCTCGGGAAAGTCTCGAATGATCGGAATATCTTGTAATTTCTTACCCTTATCTTTCGTGTCAACCACGTGGGCCAAGAAAGCAACGTACTTTTTCCGCAAGTACTTTTGTGCTAATGTGCAAGACATGAGTTGAAGACCAAGACACGGTTTTTCACCGAAAATAACTAACGTGTCACCCGAAGGGAGAGGTATACGAATGCACTTTTCGTAGCAAATAACCTCAGCATGGTTCTTGGATAACCAGTCCATGCCAATTATAATATCGAAGCTTCCCAATTGCATTGGAAGGAGATCAACAGAGAATTTGTGATTATTAAGCTCGAGATTGCAGTCGCGGATAACAGAATTTATAGTAATAGATTTTCCGTTTGCTATCTCCACGGAATAAGAATTGTCAAGTTTCGTTCTTTGTTTAGCAAGTTGAGATTCAAAGGTAAGAGATAGACAACTCCTATCGGCACCGGTATCAAATAAAACGGATGCATAATGATTGTTTACGAGAAACGTACCGTTTATCACGTCGTTGTTTGCTTGAGCCTCATTAGCGTTTATATTAAACGCTCGTCCTTGAGGACCACCTTGATGATGAATTTTTGGGCATCGGTCATGGAAATGGTTTGGATCTCCACATTCGTAACATGCCCGACCATTGAGAGGTGCCGGATAGATGGGACGGTTGGCTGGAGCAGCTTGATGGACAGGAGGACGAGTACGGCAAGTAGTGACCACGTGTCCATATCGTCCGCAGCTTGAACACAATCGGCATGGTAGGTTGGCAGGATGATGGTACTTACAGGTCTGGCATTGGGGATTCGGGCCCTGATAAGTTTTCGGGTTTTGACCCAAAGGGGCCGCTTGAATAGCAGTCACAGCGGGAGTTACGGCTACAAAGTTTCGACCCTTTCGTTTCTTGTTGCGATTAGAAGACTCGGGTTTTACATCTTTGACGGCCGTAAGAGTAGAAACAAACTTCTTGGAACCCTTTCTTATTAAGCTTCCGGCTTTGACATGGTTGTCGGATAGCGTAGCAGATAGACGGATAGCAGCTTCAAGTGTAGGAGGATTGCTTCTTAGCACAGCATCTTGAATTTGCATAGGCAGGCCGCCTATGTATTTTTCAATCCCCCGAGCAAGGGGAGTGATCATATGAGGCACCAGCATACTTAGCTCTTGAAACCGGGTGGTGTAGGCCAGATTATCCCCGCTGTCTTGGGCAAGATCCCAAAACTCAGCCTCGAGCTTCCTCATTTCATTCCGAGGACAGAATTCATCAGTCATGGCCTTCTTCAGATCATCCCATGATAAGGATGTAGCAACCTCAGCACCACAAGTGCTTTTCTCACCGTTCCACCAGGTGAGGGCTCTCTTTTGGAGTACACTTGTGGCATAACGAACCCGAAGATTATCGGGACAGTCACTGTTTAGGAATGTGCTTTCCATGCTTTCAAACCATTGCAGTAGGCCGGTAGCACCTTCAGTCCCGAAAAATTTTGTAGGATTGCACGAGTTAAAGTGCTTAAACGTGCATTGGGACGGGTTGGTACCACCGTTTCCTTGGATGTTGTGACCCATCACTGTTGTTATTGGCTTGGGTCATTTGCCCCACCAGCTGGGCAAGGAGAGTAGCAAGATCCGGGTTGGAAGTGCTAGAGTTTGCACGTCGAGGAGGCATTCTAACACCATAAGAAAAGACAATGATATTTTAGATAAGATGGATATATATGAGTTATAGTGGGAAATATTGTAAGCAGAAAAGCGGGATTCATCATGACGCGTGCCAGTGCATGTGTATTTATTCAAAGTTGATGGGGGAAACTAAGCCATCTATTCCAGATAGAACATGATGTTATAGATCATTATTCGCGTAATAGGAAATGCCGGGACTTGCATGCATTACAAATCGTTATTACGTGTGCACCCGTAATAATGATTTGCTTTGCATGTTCGTCTAGTTCTTCCTATCTTGCTATAATGTCACCAAATTTTGAGTTTAAGTTCGGATCGTATCCTTCCGAATACATTGACTTATCAACGTTAAATAATTCCTCAAAACTTTCAAGGAGACATGCTTTAGCCTATAGGTAAACACTCACTTCAGGAATTCCCAGGAAAGCATACGGGTCCGTTTATTTAGATTTATACGAAATGATTTCCTAGACAGAAAACCCAATGTACAGGTGTCACCTTTCCAGATTGCACGTGTCCTTTACTGGTTTCAAGAAATTAAGTCATTGACGAGATTTTCAAGATTTTAATAGACTTGAGAGTCTATGAGTATAAAATGTGTAGGAATGTTGCAATTAATATGGATTAGGAAAGAGTATGGATAAGGATGAGTAATGTATTTGTTTGCATAAGTTTGTTTGTCAAATATGTATGTAAAGTATGTATCATGTATCAAAGTCTTGTATGTATGTGTGTAAGTCTCATGTACCAAACTCGGGAAAGTTCAAATAATACCTAACTACAAATAATTCACATAGCAATTTATCATTTAGCACATAACACATAAAAGGGAGTCCTAGGGTTATAGTCTAGGTCATTGTGTCTAATAACCTAATTCCCTATAACCATGGCTCTGATACCAATCTGTCACACCCCGACCGATGGCGGAATCATCGAGGCGGACAATGGAATGATTGTTCAAAAGCACATAATAGCTAAAAGGTTGCATAATTCATTAATTAAATTTAAAGACAACAAGATCCGAATACGATACATTTCCAATAACCTAGTCTAGTTCAAAACATTGATTTATTTAACTAGGTCCATAGTCCTTAAGTGGAGAAATCTTCGGCAAGTAGTCACATATCCAAACCTGAAACATTATTTAAATCAAGTGTCAACTAAAAAGTTGGTGAGTACATAGGTTTAGTAATTCCGGTAAATAGTAGTTGTAAATCGTTTTGCAACTCATTGTTTATCTTGTTAAACATAGTATGTATGATGTATCATTTATTTAATCACAATTCAAACCGAGTTTGACGCGCTTGAACAGAGCACAACAGCTAAGTCCGGTATGTTTGAATATAGTTACCCACTATATCCGATATGTTTGAATATAACACGCGGTTATATCCGAGTATGCAGTAATAAACACCCTAACCGGGTGGGCTGGTCAGGCACAATAGATCTATCAATATTACAGTTGGTTGTCTTGTGTTTTAAATGTATGTACATCCAAAGAATAAGCATATAGTCTCATGTATAACACGTACAAACAATGTGAGTAGCATGTATAATGTTTCACCCCAAAACGTATAAAAATTTAAATAGGGGCTATGTAACTCACCTTGCAAGCGGGTATTTTTTTCACGCGTGTAGGTGATAAAGATGTTGAAGTCTAAGCACGTTGAAACCCTATGTAGATAAACGGGTATTATTGTATATCTACGTGTGCGTATCAGTATTTAATTGTGTATATGTTTATAATAACATTTCTTAGTGTTATTTGCATAAAAGTTGGTCCATATTTACTTGAAATTACTGATTTGATAGAAACTGTTTTATAGTTGTGACAGGTATCGAAACTGTGTTCAATCGAAACTACTAGTTTCGATTGACCATTTATAAGTGATACACAGGCTGTCGAAACTACCATCTATCGAAACTACTAGTTTCGATTGATCATTTATAAGTGATATTCAGGCTGTCGAAACTACCATTTATCGAAACTACTAGTTTCGATTGATCATTTATAAGTGATACACAGGTTGTCGAAACTACCATCTATCGAAACTATTAGTTTCGATTAACCATTTACTCAATCGAAACTAAGTAGTTTCGATGGCCCAGACTTTAGCAATTAAAACAGTAATTCTTTTAGAACATTAGTTTGTCCGGTAATTGATGGTTTGGAGTCGTGACTTTGATTGGTTCGGTTTGCCTTATGATAACAGAAAGTAAAGAAACGAAGATGGGGATTCTTACATGGTCGCAAAGGGTCGAACGGCAGAGCTTTTAATCCGAGAATATCAAGAATGGGAATTCAAGCTTCGGGATGGAATTGGGCTCTAAGACTCTGGTCACAGCTTCACTCAGAGGCGACGAACACAATCCCGTCTTCAATTTGAAGTGAGAGTGGGTGAAAAAGGGGTCGCGAGCTCGAGCAGGTCCGACTATGGCTATTTATAGCCGAGCTTGATTTCTTTGTTAAAACGTGCAATTGGGCACGTTCCGACACTAGTCTGGACGAGACGAAACTACCCAGACATTCAACATGCGTGGAGGTGGTCTGTCGGGCGCGAATTCGAACGTGGGTTTCTCGGCCACCAACAGGATCAGACAATCCTTATGTTGGGGAGACCAATTGGTCGGGGGGTCTTGTTCGCGTGGGGACGACGAGGTCGGGGAGACCAAATTCGGCTGTCGAAGTGTAGGGGACAGTCGTGTCGAGGAGTCGCCGGAGAAAAGCTCGGACCGTCGGTCAATGGGGAAGACGGTCGGAAACGCGAATCGGAAGTTGGCAAAACCAGTCCCTGGAGTTTGTTTTTGATTTAAAATAGTCCCTGAGAGTTATTACAAATTTGTCCCTGTGGTTTGATTTGTCCCGAAACAGCCCCTTAGTCGATTTCAGTTTTAAATCCTTCTAGTTTGTTTAATTACAACACAACCCCTGAACTTTTATTTAAATAAATTAATTTAATTTCTTTTAAATCAAATTAATTTAAAAATATTTTTATAAAGTTATTTTATTTTTATTATTATAAATAATTTTTATAAAAGTTATTTATCTTATTTAAATAGGTTATTTTATTAAATATACAACTTTTTAACTTTAGATTTTTATATAAAACTTTATATTAATTTTAAAATTTATAAAATTTTAATTAGTTTAAATCCGTAAAATAAAATACCTATTTGTATAAAACCAAATAAAACTCTTACGCTTTATTAAAATAGAGAATGATTACACGATAATTATAATACAAGTGCGAGAACGAAAAATCTGAAACGTCACATAGGGACCTACAAATGGTGAACTGGAAATAGATGTCTACGTGAGCGGATATGAACACCTCGCCACAAAGAACCCTAAAGTGAAGATTAGAGATACCTGAATCGAAAAGGATAGCCCTTGCAATGGTCTTCATAACTAAGCTACCACGAACAACTAAATATTCTGACACCATTCTGGCTTAGTAAACTGGTAAACGGTGCTCGCTTTGCACCGAATGGAGAAAGTAATCGAGTGTTGCATCAAGAGATCGTTACGTGGCAGGATATGTTGTTATTCTTTGTGCCTGATAGGGACACGCGGTTACCTGTTGATTTTGAGACTTAGAGGTGACCTACAAGGTCGAACTTCTGGACATGTTAAGGGGGGAGCCGTCCTATCTTTCTTATGTCACATCTCTGGAAGTGTTTTGGCTGATGGAGAGGATTATGTACCTCTTGAAGATATAGAGATAGACAAAAAACCAATTTATGTTAAGGAATTTGTAGCCATTCTTGGCTGGAAGGAGAAGTATTTACGCAACAAAGTTGTGAAGCAGGTAAAGGTATATTGAAAGAACGGGAGGGGTTATAAGCTCATATGAGGGGGGGGTCATAGTGTAATTGCTTTTTTTTAAAACCCACATCTCCTTTCCATGCGTAACCCTGGCCGCCGATTCAAAATCATTGCACAACATTCTCACCCTCGCACCATTGGAGCCGGTTCAACCCTAGAGGTGTCTAGAGTCCTCATTCCTTCATCTAGCAGGTACTGACCAACCCCGATCCTTGTGTGTGTCATTTAGACGAAAGCACTCATGGGAGTTTTTCTGGTTTAGGATTTGCATACCGGAATCCAAAACGTAGAAGAAGAAGAAAATAAAACCACATTACTGACACCCTTCACGACTCCAGGGTTCTAACTATTTGTATGATCAATCCTTGAGGCCGGCGGAGTCCCGACGAAAATACCGATTCTTCTCTCAGGTAACTTCTGTATACTAGCTTATAGTAAAAGGTTATACTCTTGGGTTGGTTTGGTTTGTGGGTGTGCATATATGTGAATAGTTTAGGGTTTCCATGGGTCTTGGTTAGGGTTGGTGAAGGTGAGGCATAGATTCTGTAGCTTGGAGTTGAGGCTTGTTCTGTTTAGGGTGAAAGGCATGAGTTACGATGCTTGGAATTGTGTAAATCACGTCTTGAAGGAAGGGTGGTACCCTTGTCATGAGGGTCACGGTTTTGGGTGGCTTCTATCGGGAAGAAGGGTGACATTGGAAAGGGCAATGAGGTGCAAGTGGGTTGGTTTTTGTTGATGACTAGATGTGAATGGGATGTGGTTTGGGTTGGTTGGTGCATTAGTAGAATTTGATTTTTATGGATGATGCATGAGCGTACGACGAAGGAGGTATTGGAACCTGTGGTGGCGTAAGCTGTTCGGATTGGAGTGAGAGGCGTCATGCAAGCATGAGGGCAGCCATGTTGTGGGTAATATGCAGCTAGGTTAGATGATTTTATGCGGGAACCGACCGGTTCGACCTAGTCGCTAATACCACCAATCTCGAGGCCAAATGATAATAAAGATGATTGATGATATACTTTGTTGTTATGGAGGTTGTTATGTTTGTTAATGAGATCGTGTCTCGTTGAGATTACCTAGTTTCGCGTGACCCGAGCATCTACGTGAAGATGAGTTCTTAATGCCGTCTTTTAAACATTTTTACTCTTTTGGGCTAATATACATGGCTAGAAACTTTTACAAGATGAGTAGCAAAGACGTGACTTATGCATGAATATGAATACGTATACTAAATTATGTTTTTAAGTAGTGAAGCTAATGTATGATTAGATGGAATATGTATGAACTACGAATACGTGAGAGTACTAAACCCCGCTACTTAAACGTTTTAAACTATTGGGGGCTAATGTATGTTAACTTTGATGATTGATGATTATATGTATTACAAAGCATGTTATATAGTTATGTATATATATAGAATGATATGTCATAGAGTTATGGCCAAGGTCTTGATGAATGAGGAATGATGTTATTAGATGTTATGTGCTAAATGAAAATTATCATGTACGGGTCAGGTCAAATAGAGTCATAAGTCCTCTATACGGGGCATAGAGCATAAGTCCTCTATAAGAGGCGTAAAGCATAGGTCCTCTATACGAGGAATAGAGCATAAGTCCTCTATACGGGGAATAGAGCATAAGTCCTCTATATGAGGCATAGAGTTATCGTTCCCCAAACCCATGACTTAGTATTTGGTCCGTTAAAAGAGCAAATTACAGTACCCATATGACTTGTACACTAACTACTAATGTCACACCCCGGATTTAGCCTACTTGGGCGTTCGACCAAAGATTGGTACATGTTTCTTATTTTATCTCATCAGAGATTTATAAACACAACGTAATAATTTCATAACTCAGGATCTTTTCAAAAGATGGGGAAACTCCCATTTCATTTTCATTAAAATTAGGGATAAATCCCTAATATTATACACAAACGTTTATTTTACAAAACCAAGGTTTATATGAGCCATTTCTTTCAAGTTGATGTCTAAGGTGGACGTTCCCTTTTTCATGACATCATTATTTATTAATCATCACATGGCTATATCCTTGGCTACCTGTAAAAACGTTTGAAAATATTTTATCAGCATAAGCTGGTGAATACAAGTATATTGGAATCATAATCTAACAAGCGTGAATAAATAGAACAATTTGCCCATAGTTTCTGGTCAATTTACACTGTTAACGGACTAACCACCAGCCACACTAGGGACCTTGCATATATTTTTACGTTTGTATATTCTGACTTACGCTTCAAGCGATGGGCTTTTCATAACAACCAAGGGTTCAACCCCTAGCCCTGTTACAACGTCTAATCTGTAACACGTGTATATATATACGTGACTCTATGGGCTAACTGCTAGATAGTAAATCACATTATGCGACCAATGGTTGTATTAGTTCATTTAAGTCAGATCACAATGAAAACCATTTTCAGTTTTGAAATCATTTTATAAAAATACAAGTATTCACCTTGACAGAGTTTGGACTTAGTAGGCTACTAGAGTGAGTGACCTAGTGGGTAGTGTCTCTACTTAGTCGTCTAGCTTGGATTCTCCAAATGAGCGTTTCCTAGCTTCTCGTAGCTTCTCAACTTTCTTTAAAGCGAACCGGCACCTCGGGAACTTAAACGTACGAGCGGGAATGGTTTTGTGAGAATGGAAATGGCTTACATAAAATGGAATTCGAGTTTTCTGTGTTTTGAAAGTGAACGGAAATGGAATCTTATTTATAGGCTATCCTGAGGTCCGTAGTGGACGGTTATGGTAGCGTATAGCGGTCTGCTACCTCTTAAACCCTAAACGATCAGCATGACACGTGTCAGGCTCAGGAATTGCGACGCATATTGCGGCTGGCAAACTGTTAACTACAGGGTAGCGGTCTGCCACCCAACTGAGGTACCCATAGTGGACCGTTAAGGATGTGATAGCGGTTGGGACCACGTAGCGGACCGTTATCAGTGACACGTGTCAGAAACCTTGGATGTCTCATCAAGACATGTGTCATTCTCTCATTATTGTCGTTGGGACCATGTAGCAGACCATTATGTATATGGTAGCGGTCCGCTACCAATAAAATTTCAATTTTTTTTCATTTTTGGTCCTTGTATTTTGATGTAATTACACTTTATATTTTTTATTATTTTGGGAACAAAATTTTGAGATATGTTACATTCTCCCCACCTTTTGAAAAATCTCGTCCTCGAGATTACTGGAACATGTGCGGATACTTTTTCTTCATTTCTGAATCTAGCTCCCAAATGTATTCAGGACCGCGTCTAGAATTCCACTTGACTTTGACAAATTTCAATTTTTCTTTTTCAACTTTTCTGACGATCTTCTATTTTTAGAGGTTGCACTACAAATCTTAGTTTTTCGTGTATCTCTATATCTTGTAGAGGCATTATAAGAGATTCGTCAGTTAAACATTTGCGAAGATTAGATATATGGAATACATCATGTATTCCACTCATTTCTTCTAGTAGTTCTAGTTAATAGGCCACTAGTCCAATTCGTTTAATAATTTTGAAGGTCCAACAAATCGAGGACTTAGTTTACCCTTCTTTCCGAATCAAACAATTCCTTTCCAAGCTGATACTTTTAATAACACCTTATCTCCAATTTCAAATTCTAGTGGCCTTCTCCTTCTATCTACGTAGCTCTTTTGTTTATCTCTTGCTGCTTTTCATATTTCCTGTATTTAAGCTACTTTGTCAGCTGTTTCCTGAATAAGTTTAGGTCCTGACATTTGGTTTTCTCCAACTTCAGCCCAGTATACAGGAGTTCAGCATTTTCTACCATATAAGGCTTCAAAAAGTGACGCCTGAATGCTTATGTGATAACTATTGTTGTATGAAAATTCCATTAGGGGTAGGTGATCATCCCAACTACCACCTAAATCTATTACACAGGCTCGAAGCATATCTTCTAAGGTCTGAATTGTTCTTTCACTCTGCCCATCTGTTTGTAGATGATAGACAGTGCTTAAGTTTGGACGAGTTCCCATGGCTTTTTGAAAACTTTGCCAGAATCGAGATGTAAAATGACTATCTCTATCTAACACTATGGATAATGGAACTCCATGTAAAGATACGATTTCATTTACATACAGACGAGCCAATCTATCCATACTGAAGGTTTCTTTCATTGGGAGAAAATGGGCAGATTTAGTCAATCTGTCAATGATAACCCATATAGTAACATTTCCCCGACTGGATCGTGGAAGTTTAGTAATAAAATCTATTGTTATCGTTTCCCACTTCCATACTGGTATTTCTAATTGTTGCAATAAACCTGAAGGCTTCTTGTGTTCTGCTTTTACTTGAGCGCAAGTAACACATTTTGCAACATATATGGCAATATCTTTCTTCATGCCAATCCACCAGTAATTTTCCTTCCGATTTTTATAAATTTTATCACTTCCTGGGTGCATCATGTATTTTGATTTATGAGCCTCTTCGAGTATTCATTCCTGAAGATTTCTGTTAATCGGAACCCAGATTCCCTTATTCATACGAAGTATTTCATCATTTCCTTTTACTAACTGTTCAATCATGCTCTCCATTCCTTCTTGTTCTAGTTCTTCTTCTGTTTGAACAAAATGTTGAGAATCTTTTATTTGATACATGAGATCTACACGAAGTTCAATTCTAAGAGCATGAACCTGTTTAGGTTTCTCTCTTTCCTTTCTACTTAAGGCGTATGCAACAACATTTTCCTTTCCTTCGTGGTAACATATTTCACAATCATAGTCACTCAAGATCTCTAACCATCGTCTTTGTCTCATGTTCAGTTCTTTCTGACCAAAGATATATTTCAAACTTTTACGGTCAGTATAAACTGTAAATTTAACTCCATAGAGATAGTGTCTCCATAACTTCAGGGAGAAAATTATGGCATCCAACTCTAAATCATGAGTTGTATAGTTCTTTTCATGAGTCTTTAACTGACGATATGCATTGGCAATAACCTTGTTTCTTTCCATTAACACACAACCGAGGCCGTTCTGTGCAGCATCATAGTATACTACCAAGTCTTCATTGCCTTCTGGCAAGTCCAGTATAGGTGCATGAGTCAGTTTCTGTTTCAAAGTTTGAAAAGCTTCTTCTTGCTTTGTTCCTCATTCATACTTTATATTTTTGCGAGTTAAAGTAGTTAGAGGAACTGCAATCTTTGAGAAATCCTGAATAAATCGTCTGTAGTATCCTATAAGACCCAAGAAACTATGAACTTCTGTTGGAGATTTTGGGATTTCCCATTTGGATATAGCTTCAATTTTGGATGGGTACTTCAATACCTTTTGCATTCACTATATGACCCAGAAATTGTATTTCTCTAAACCAAAATTCGCACGTAGAGAATTTAGCGTACAATTTCTCTTTTCTCAGAAGTTCAAGCACTATTCTAAGATGATTCCCATAATCTTTCGCATTTCAAGAATAAATAAGTATATCATCAATGAAAACGATAATAAATATATATAGGTAGGGTTTACAGATACGATTCATCATATCCGTAAATGCGGCAGGAGCATTAATAAGTCCAAACGGTATAACAGTGAACTCATAATGTCCATATCTGGTTCAGAAAGCAGTTTTAGAAATATCTTCCTCTTGAACTTTTAGTTGATGATATCCTGATCGAAGATCTATTTTAGAAAAATGGAAAACGCCTTGTAATTGATCAAATAGATCATCAATTCTAGGAAGAGGATAACGATTCTAGATCGTTAATTTGTTTAGCTCCCAGTAATCAATACACATCCGCATTGTACCATCTTTCTTCTTCATGAAAATAATTGCAGCACCCCAAGGAGATGAACTTGGACGAATGAATCCTTTCTCCACTAATTCATCCAATTGCTTCTTTAATTCTTTCATTTCAGTTAGGGCTAAAGGCATTTGGTTAAAATCTGAACCAAGTATGCAATGCATCCCTTCTGAAGGCATTTGGTTGCTTTCAACATTGAGATGATTCCCAGAGTTCGGTTTTGCTTGTCGCCATAGGTTGTTAAAGGTTTTCTAGAAGGAATTTGGATTTCTATGGCCTTTTTCTCACAAAGGATATGGGCTTGATTACTGGCTAACCAATCCATTCCTAAGACAACATCAAATCATGCTAATGTCATAGGCATTACTCGTATAAGCATGACGTGTCCAGATATTGTGATAGTAAAGTCATCTAGGGATTCAAAAATTTTGACAAGGTTTCCTTCGGCCGTTTCTACTTCATAAATCCTATCTAGGGGAATTAAACGCTTCTTTAATAGATTACAAAACTTATAATCTATAAAACTCAAATTTGCACATTGGCCTTTGCCTCACTAGATCCTACTTGATTAAGCATTGGGCAGGTTGATTTAAAATGGCAGGTCTCTCCATAATTAAAACAGGAGATGTTCTTCTTCTTTGGGCAGTTTTCAAACACATGCCCGGTTTGATTGCAAATGTGACAATAAATTTTCCTGAGGAAGCATCCTCAGGTATGCCTTTTCTTGCAAATTTTGCATTCGGGGATGGAAGAATTCAATCCTCCTTTGGTAGGGTTATTTCTTTTCTTCCAAGAAGAATTATTTTTCTGCTTCTCTGTAACCCTCTTGGCTAATTCTCTTGCCTTCCCTTCTTCCTGTTTTCTTATCATACCGTTGGTTAGGATTCCTTGACCGAATCCCTGATATCCTCAGCAAGACCCCAAGTATATCTTTTGATTAAATTAGATTCAGGGGTTTAGAAATGGGGAACTAAACGAGCATATTCAAACATTTTGGTGACATACTCCTGATGTTTAGTTCCTTCTATACGAAGGTTCAGAAATTTAGTTTCAATTCTATCCCTCTCATTAATGGGACAGAATCTTTGAATTACCATCTCACTAAATTCTTCACATTCAATTGCATATGCCTTGTGCCAGGCCATGGCCTGAATAATGGAGTTCCACCATTCTAATTCTTCATCTTTAAAAAGATTTGATGCATAAAGCACCATATCTTCATCAACACATTTGCTGATGGAGATAACAGATTCGGTATTTTCTAACCATCTTAGGGTTGCAACTGCACCCTCATTCCCGACGTATTCCAAAGGTTTACACCCATGGAATGCACGGAACGCACATCCCTTCTTTCTCTTTCTTTTCTTGCTAGTTTCCTCATTATCGTAATCAAAATTATATATGTTTGAACTAAAATTTTCTTCTCGATTATTTTTAGATTCAGCAAGTTTATTTTTCGCTTTATTTTCCTTCATGGCTTTCAGAATTTTAGGATGAGCTTCTTCTATTCCTTCTGCAACCATTTTCTTTATTTTTGTTTTCTGTTGTAATTTAGAATTTTCATTTTGAATTTGTTTACTCTTGCCCCTTGTGTTATGAGAAGGTCCTTGTTTCGACATTCTATTGAAAAGAAGGAATTTATTATTATTCGTAATACATATTACAAAAAAAATTACATATAACCCTAGTTACGAGCATTTTCTAGCATTTTTCTTAACGCTCTATTATGGGCGTCTACATATGCTAATCTATGGTTTTCTCTTTCCAATTCTGTTACTCGTTAGGCTCTAATATGATCATTATCAGAGATTTCCTCATTTTCTTTAGGATTTCGTATATTCGTAGGCTCATAATACTCATATGGCCTATTCGAATCTTCTATTTCTTCTCTTTCAGGAACAAAATTGTTTTCATAAGAGAATTCAGGTAGTCCCTGATAATAATAAGGATTACAATATTGATTTTCTCCATAATCCGGATTCTGTCTTGCGGTTGTCGGGGAAGAATGAAAACTGATGGAAGGTACATAAGGATTTGATGGAGGTGTTAATTCTCCTAAGCTTCGAGATGTACTTCTTGTGTGTTTTGAAATTGTTCCAGTTTCTAGGTCCGTTTCATTTGTAGGTTGGAATTCATATCCAGATGGAGCATACTTTTGAACATAAAAGGGACCTTTTCCTTTTCCAGTCATCTGAACAGAACAAAATACTTCTATTCATACTTTTTACATACTAAAATAATTATATTATTTATTACATTATGTAGACAAGGGTGGTTATCGTTCCAGAGTAGTACCTGCAACCGAAATGTTCCCGTGAAAGAATGACGGGTCTAGGAGAGATTTATACACCAGTCTTTCCTTAGACAGAACATTCAGTTTGTCAGATAACTACATACCAGTCAGATGGTTACCCTTGGTTTATTGTTATTTATTCTTTCTTTTTATCTTTTCTTTTATTTTTCTTTTCTTTTTCTTCCTCCAGTTGGCGAACCCTTTCCTTGAGCTGCCTTGATTCTGTCTTTACTTCATCAGTTTCTCTTAGGGCAAGATCAAGGAATTCTATGGGTGTTTCAAGATGAGTTGAAGAATAGTTATACTTAAGAGGTGGTTCATGAATACCAAATAAATATGTCGTTAAACACATTATGGTATGGATCATCAGAACCATCAATTGGTTCATTGATAAACTCCTCTAACATTGTTGGAAGAGTATAAGCATTTGGAGCACCTTTAGGGAAGAGGTATGGATATCTCATTTCCATTTCATTAGGTTCCTCTTCTTCCGTTACTTCCCGGTATAGTTCCTCCATTTCTTCGGCAGATACATGCACATGCTCAGTCGGAGTTCGTACACGCATCCTTGGCTTGGATGGTCTGATTGAACCTTCTTCGTCAGGATTGGTATGATGAGGTGGTCGGGCTGTTCCAGTTCCACAGTTCTCAAAATCAGATGTTCCTATCATCCAAGAAGAGCTTGAACCAATTAGGTTCTCAGAGATAGCTTGTGGCATGGATTCATCATCAGAGATGACGATCACTTCATTACGTTCATAGTCGGAAATAACTACAGGTTCTTCTCTTGATCCCGTAGGATGATACCTTTCTTCTCCGGTTTGACCAAAAATATAGGTATAATAATTATCTCCTTAACTCTGTATATTTATCACTTAATCATTATTGAGTTCTACCTAATTTTCATAGCAGACAGTCTATAATTGTTTAAGCTTAGATACCTTACCTGAGTATCTTAGTTGCTAAAACCAAATAATATCAGAATCAAGTTACAGCTTAGATACTAATCTCTAGTATCTAATATGCTGAAACAAATGGCTCTGATACCAACATGTCACACCCCGGATTTAGCCTACCCGGGCGTGCGACCAACGATTGGTACCTGTTTCTTATTTTATCTCATCAGTGATTTATAAACACAGCGGAACATTTTCATAACTCAAGATCTTTTCAAAAGACGGGGAAACTCCCGTTTCATTTTCATTATAAATAGGGATAAATCCATAATATTATACACAAACGTTTATTTTACAAAACCAAGGTTTACATGAGCCATTTCTTTCGAGCTGATGTCTAGGGTGGACGTTCCATTTTTCATGACATCATTATTTCTTTATCATCACATGAGTATATCGGTGTCAAATCATCCTTGGGTTTACATGAGCCATTTCTCCAACTTCAGCTGAGCATACAGGAGTTCGTCATTTTCTACCATATAAGGCTTCAAAAGGTGCCTCCTGAATGCTTACATGATAACTGTTGTTGTATGAAAATTCCATTAAGGGTAGGTGATCATCCCAACTACCGCCTAAATCTATTACACAGGCTCGAAGCTTATCTTCTAAGGTCTGAATTGTTCTTTCACTCTGCCTATCTGCTTGTGGATGATAGGCAATGCTTAAGTTCAAACAAGTTCCCGTGGCTTTTTGGAAATGTTACCAGAATCGAGATATAAAATGACTATCTCTATCTGACACTATGGATAATGGAACTCCATGTAAAGATACGATTTCATTTACATACCGATGAGCCAATCTATCCATACTGAAGGTTTCTTTCATTGAGAGAAAATGAGCACATTTAGTCAATCTGTCAATGATAACCCATATATTATCATTTCCCCGACCGGTTCGAGGAAGTTTAGTAAAAAAATCAAGTGTTATCATTTCCCACTTCCATACTGGTATTTCTAAGTGATGCAATAAACCAGAAGGCTTTTGGTGTTCTGCATTTACTTGAGCGCAAGTAATACATTTTGCAACATATATGGCAATATCATTCTTCATGCCAATCCACCGGTAATTTTCTTTCAGATTTTTATACATTCTATCACTTCCTGTGTGCATCATGTATTTTGATTTATGAGCCTCTTCGAGTATTCATTCCCGAAGATTTCTGTTAATCGGAACCCAGATTCCTTTATTCATACGAAGTATTTAATCATTTCCTTTTACTAACTGTTCAATCATGCTCTTCATTCCTTCTAGTTCTAGTTCTTCTTCTGTTTGAACAGAATGTTGAGCATCTTTTATTTGAGACATGAGATCTACACAAAGTTCAATTCTGAGAGCACGAACTCGTATAGGTTTCTCTCTTTCTTTTCTACTTAAGGCGTCTGCAACAACATTTGCCTTTCCTTCACGGTAACATTTTTCACAATCATAGTCACTCAATATCTCTAACCATTGTTTTTATCTCATGTTCAGTTCTTTCTGACCAAAGATATATTTCAAACTTTTATGGTCAGTATAAACTGTAAATCTAACTTGGATATATTTTTAGGTTTATATATTCTGCCTTACGCTTCAAGCGATTGGCTTTTCATAACAACCAAGGGTTCAACCCCTAGCCTTGTTACATCGTCTCATATGTAACACGTGTGTATATATATATATATATATACACGTGACTCTATGGGCTGACTGCTACATATTAAATCACCTTATGCGACCAATGGTTGTATTAGTTCATTCAAGTCATATCACAATCAAAACCATTTTCAGTTTTGAAATCATTTTATAAAAATACAAGTATTCACCTCGACAGAGTTTTGACTTAATAGGCTTCCAGAGTGAGTGACCTGATGGGCAGCGTCTCTACTTAGTCGTCTAGCTTGGATTCTCCAAATTAGCGTTTCCTAGCTTCTTGCTTTCTCCGAAGCGAACCGACAACTCGGGAACTTAAACCTACGAGCGGGAATGGTTTTGTGAGAGTGGAAATGGCTTACATAAAATTGAATTCAAGTTTTATGTGTTTTGGAAGTGAACGGCAATGGAAACTTATTTAAAGGCTATCTTGAGGTCCGTAGCGTACCGTTATCCTACCGGATAGCGGTCCACTACCGCTTAAACCCTAAACAGTCAGCAAGATACATGTCAGGCTCAGGAATTGCGGTGCATATTGCAGCTGGCGTACCTTTAAGCTACATGGTAGCGGTCCGCCACCCAACTGAGGTACCCATAGCGGACCATTATGGATGTGATAGCGGTCCGCTATCAGTGACACGCGTAAGAAACCCTAGATGTCTCATCAGGACACGTGTCATTCTCTCAATATTATCGTTGTGACCACGTAGCAGACCGTTATGTATATGGTAGCGGTCCGCTACCAACGGAATTTTAAATTTTTATTTTTAGTCCTTGTATTTTGATGTAATTACACTTATTGTCATTATACTTTATATTTTTATTATTTTGGGAACAAAATTTTGATAAATGTTACAAATTATGTGCTAGATGTTAAGAGATTTTAATTACGTAAATGTTTAGAGTTTACTTATGTTTTCATAGTGTAAAGCTTACGTATGAATTGATGAATGATGTATGATGCATGTTTATGTGTTACTTGATGAATAACTAGTTGTACTAGGGCAGGTCAACTTGATGGAATGCTATACCAGGTAGATGTATGACCTAGGGATTCATGTTTAGAGGAAGTCCTACTAGTGACACATTCGGTAGATGCATGACCTAATGGCACTCTTAGGGTAGATGTATGACCCGATGTACGTGCATGATGAAGAGTCCCTTAACAACACCATGACTTAGTGTTTGGTTTGTACTTGGGCATTGATGGACCACTAAAACCATATGTAATAACTATGTTATATACTTGATGCGATGGATGATGTTTTAAAAAAAAGGACTTATGTTTCCTTAGATGTTCACAACTTAAACTTGAAGTCACTTAGCCTAGCTGACTTTTGCATGTATATTAGACTGAGTGCAGGTTGGATGATTTGCTTGGACCTCTTGGCATCCCAGTGAAGCTACCCGTACCCGAAGACTGGCATTTTCTTTTATTTGATGTTTCTTTATTCGAACAAGAGTTAGATGGTTATGGTTTTTATCCCGCTTGTTTTAGGGATTCAATGATAGAATTCCGTTGCGATGTTTAATTTGTTCATTTGGTGTTTATCTTGAACTTGTATGCTTGATGTTTATCGGCTATGAGGCTTCCTGGATTTGGGACCTTTCGCGACAACACATGGTTAACGGTCCACTACGGAAAGGACTTGGCTAGCTGACCAATAACGTTCAGGCTAACGGTCCGCTACGCACCTCCCTAGGCACCCTCGACAAACTATACGTGGCTAGACGAGTGTAGGGCATGCGTCAGCCCAAGTGATGCGTGGTTAGTGGCGGACCTCTACGGCAGGCCCACACAGTCTGCTACAGATGTGTGACGCATATGCGCTGCATAGCCACCACGTGTCATGTATGCGAGCAACATGGGATAGTAGCGGACCGCCAGCTCCCTGGCTAACGGTCCGCTACGGGTGCAAACTCATCCTATAAATAGAGAGCTTCACCATTTCATTTATTACAACTTAAAACACTCCAACTCCAGATTTCTCTCTACCTCCACTGATCCCGAACATCCTCTTCCATCCCGACTCTCGAGCCGCTCACCCAAGTTCGACTGGCTTTCGCTTATCGACTGGACCCGAGCGTTTAAAGCCGCAAAAACCCGAGAAGCACGTAGAGGCCAAGTTAAGAAGCTAGATCTCTATGTCTCAACTCGCTAAGCTATTACGCACTAAGTTTACCATCTTCCATTCCAAAATAAAGATGAATACGATTCTGTCAAAAATACGATTTTACGTCGTGAGTGTGCTACAAACACTCTCACGCAACGACCAAACTATTTACGTTTACGAAACGGGTAAAACACAAAAATTAAATACTAACGCATACCATCCCGTGGGGGGAGGGGGGGTTGGCTACGGATATAACCCCGAGGATGATTTCATTGTTACCCGAATGTGTAAAACGGGGGAGCTTGTGACTCCACGTGTCTGCTCGGGTATGTGACCAATGTATACACACATAAAAGGGACGGGGTGATGTGTTCACTGTCTCCCATTGAGTTATGTTTAATTATTTAATTCAACGGTTTTGCCAATTGATAAAGGATTTTGATGTCATAAATTATTCACCAGCACATAGCTGACGTTCATTTTCAAAGGTTTTCAGGAAAGGGATTAAATGATCTATAAACAGTCGGGACAGGCTACGAGTTTAGTCTCTGAGATAGTTTTGTTGTATATCTAGGTCGGGTGACACACGCAGACCCGGTGCAACTAAAAATATATTATACAAGTTCGTGCCATGTACGTGAAGGACCTGGAGAAAAAAAATACAAGGTCTGGTGCCAAAAGGATTACGACTCCCTAGGCGGGTACCTTCCTTGTAGGATTTACTAACTCTGGTCAGGGATTTGATTTCGGTTTCAATGTATCAAAACAACCGGGTTGTTACACCCAAGTGAATGAATAAATATCTTTTGTCACACGACGAGACTCTTATATTTACAAAACCAACCCTTGAGGTTGAGAATGACTTATGAAACGATCCTTTGAAAAACGTTATTCTGATGCACAAATACAAACTCTGAAATCAAAGCACGTACCGATGGTGCCAACTGTTGTCGCAACCCCTGGTAACGTCCCGGGGTTGCCCAGGGCGGGATGTGACATAAGTGGACACTCATTAGATAATGTTATCGGTTCCATTTCTGATGGTGTTCGAACAAGAAGTCAATCTGGGCTTATCATTGAGTGCTTGTACTCATGCTTCTTATCCCCAATTGAACCGAAAAACATTGCCATGGCGTTAAAGGATCCAAGTTAGGTGGATGCAATGCAAGATGAACTCCAACAATTTGGAAAGCTGAAGGTTTGGGATCTTGTGGATTTACCTTTTGGAAAGTATCTGATTGGCACGAGATGGTTTTTCAAAAATAAGAGGGATGATTGTAGTGTGGTAGTGTGGAATACAGCAAGATTATAGTCCAGGGATTCATTCAAGAGGAAGGGATTGACTACGAAGAGGTCTTTGCTCCAGTCACAAGACTTGAAGCAATTCGTATTTTTCTGGTCTACGCTTCATACAAGAACTTCAAGGTACATCAAATGGACGTGAAAAGTGCATTCTTATACGGAAAGGTTCATGAGGAAGTCTATGTTTACTAACCTCCAGGATTTAAGGATCCTAATTTTTTGGACATAGTCCACAAGTTATACAAAGCTATATATGGTTTACACCAAGCTTCGAGGGCCTGGTACGAGACATTTTCTACTCATCTTCTGGACAATAATATTACCAGGGCCAAAATAGACCTGACTCTCTTTACCAGAACAGTTGGGGAAGATCTACTACTTGTTCAGATCTACGCAAACGACTTTATATTTGGGTCGACAAATGAAGCACTTTGCAGTGAAATTGAGAGTGTGACGAAGTCCAAATTTGAAATGAGTGCCATAGGAGAGCTGTCATTCTTCATAGGGTTGCAGGTTGAACAGTCTGAGGCAGGTATTCTGATTCATCAAGCTAAGTATGTCAAGGATATCTTAGCTAAGTTTAAAATGTCAGATTCTAATCCTGCCACTACACCATACGCTGCTTAATCTCCTCTCTCACCAGATCTTCAAGGAAAAAAAATGCCAATCAACATTACTACCATTCGATGATTGGATCTTTGATGTATCTGACTGCAAGTCCCCCAAATATTGTGTTCGTAGTATGCTACTGTGCACGTTATCAGTCCAATCCAAAAGAATCTCATAAGATAGTTGTCAAGAATATTTTTCGTTATCTGAAAGGATCTCCAAAGTTTTTTCTGTGGTATAATAGAGATAATGACTTTGAGTTATACGTGAATTCTGATAGTGATCATGGAGGTTGCAAGCAAGATCTGAAATCGATTACTAGTGGATGTTAGTATCTGGGAAATATATTAGTCTCCTGGCAGTGCAAGAAGTAAACCATAGTATCTACATCTACTGCATAGGCGAATACACAACTGATTCTAGCTGTTGATCTCAACCGATCTGGATCCAACATCAGATGCTCGACTTTGGCATTAATTTCATGCACACCCTGATTTTCCATGACAATGAAGCTGTACTTGGCAATGTGAAGAATTCCATCCAACATTCCAAGACAAAGCAAATCGAGATCAGGACTTATAATATTCGTGATGCCTTTGATAAGGGGTACATCAAGGTCGTCTCGATTTATTCACCGGAGCAAAAGGCCGATCTTTTTACAAAACAGTTTGATAAAACTCGGTTTAATGCTTTGGTGGAGATGCTGGGATTAATCTCTTTTCCTTAATTCTATATCTTTGTCTAGTTGTTGTTCTTCATTGAGTTTGCCCTTGTTTTAAAAAAAAATCAAAAACATTTTCATTTTTAAATATTTTCTAAAATCCAAAAAGATTTTCTTTTTAGTGTTTTTGAAAATTTGAGTTTTTGTGTGTGTTTCTATGTTTCTATGTAAGGTCCGGATTCTTCACTTAGGATCTTCAATAAGTCGGAATCAACATATCGATTTTATAAGGGCGGAATCCGAATCAAATCGTGAAAACAAAGTAACAAATGGACGAGAATAATAACACAAATCACGCAAATACTCGGTATATTAATTGATCAAACGATTACGATACTTCTGCTTACAGAACTCACAAACTCATCAACCCTAACAAAATGGGCTAAATCAACTATATATACTAATTAGTACACGCAAACAAGTATCCATGCGTATACTTGGGTACACGCACCTAGTACACACCTGAATACTCCAAGTATTCGCTTTGGAGTATTCATGCGAATAGCAAGTGTTCTCCCATACTATCCGCAAACATACAATTTGATAAAAAAAAAACTCTATAATCTTTTGATGCGTCAGCCTATTTTAATAGTTCTTACAGTCTCCCCCTAGGCTGATGCATTCAAAATGTCTTCATATCTCAAGTGACGTATAATGATTAATTATAATGTTAAATGGAAAACAATATTGGTGATCATATAAACCTATCTAAGTAGATATATAGCTGATAAGTGTGTCTTAGTCTACTTTAGAATGATATGATCCCATAATAGAATTCTCATAAAAACAAGTTATTTAGAACGTTAAGCATTTTTTTTGCTCTAATTTTGATAAATTTGAAAAGTTCCAAAAAGATTTTACTTTATTTTGTTTTGTCTTATTCATATTCAAAATTGACCGTTCTTGTTGATTCAGTAATCTGGGAAAAGTGTTTGAAAAATTTTGAAAATTTCAAAGTTTTGCGGTTTGCGCATACTTGAAGTGTGCGATTACTTTGAGTTTGCACATACTAAGTATACATGCGTATACTTTTATGCGTACTCCCAGCGCCTACTTCCTGGGGTATATATAGGAGTTCTTCACTCCTGTTGCGAGTACCTAGTTCTCGTATGCAAAATCAGATGCTCTCTCTCTCTCTCTTTCTATCTGGATCTTTCTTATTTGTGGTTGTAACCAAAACTTCTTGTGTGTTTCGTGTTCTCAGGACAAAACGACAACTATAGGTAGAGTTTAGATCCAAGTTAGGGACGGGTTGGACCGATAATGTGACCGATTGGATCTAGACACGTCATATATCTAAACCAACTCAAAATCCATAATAAAGCATGTTTTTATTAAAATCATGTAGAAGCATGTTTTAGTAACTATAAATTAAATTCAATGTATCAGTGTACTAGGCTAGTACGTAGGAGGGTGTTCCTGCCTACTTAGCTTGTTCACCAGTTTGTCCTGCGTACTTAATAAGTACGCAAGGATTTTTCCTTGCTTACTTAGCAAGTACGCATGACCAATGCCCTGCGTACTTAGCCAAGTACGCACGTAGTGTTCCTGCCCTAATAAATAGAAGACTTGTCTTCATTTGTAGGTGGAACTTCTGGAACAAGGTTGAGAGGTGTCCGGGTCGGGACGAGCTCTCCCGACCCCTGGACCGTGAGTGTAGACGAGAGATGTGTGCTTTTTCGGTATGTAATGAGAGATGACTTCTTTGTTATGGATTACGTATCGTTTTTGTGTTGATTCCCTTCTTTATGTTCGTGTTTCTCTCTGTCTCATTCTTCTTTGTTCCCACACAAATCACTTAACATATCGTGTTATTTCCGCTGCGCGACGAGGCTCTAGGGACCTACAAATCAATTGGATAAAACTGGTCGCAAATCATTGGTGACCATGGATCTACACTTAACTTCTTCAAAAACATCCTTTTGGGTCATTAATTTTGAAAATCTTGAAGTTTGCGAACTAACTGAAGTAATTCTGAAAGTTCACGCAAATTTTGTGTATACCCATAAGTTCACACAATCCTGTGCGAATACTCACAAGTTTATGCCTATTTTGCGAGAACTTCCTATTTTCATGAACCTGTTAGAATTCTGCGAGTACTTGGTGTTTGCGAGAACTTGAGTTTTGCGAATACTGTGTGCTTGTGAGTACTTTGATATTTCTTTAAAATTTTCTAACTTGAACAATTCTGTGTAGATACGACAATCTGAGATTCATCAATGATCACAATATCACTGCATACGTGGATGATCCACCATTTAAACACCAAGTTTACAAAACAATGATTGTTGGTTTAGAAGCATCCAGAATTCATCATGCCATAACAGAAAACCTAGAGACATGTGAGATCCAAGCAGATGACAACAATGTGGAAGGCACAGTGTCTAGAAAGAGAATTGAGATGCGATGATGAAGCAACTTATCATGTTGAACTTAGCAAAGAATTGATAGAACCTATTCTACATAGGATGAGTTGTGAAGACAGTTATCCTCAGATCGAGAAGAAGTTTTTGACTCCATACTAGAAGTATGTTGCCGACATAGTGAACTAGTGTTTGTCAGGAAGAAAGGGAGGATATGACACACTGAGTTCAGTAATGTCTTCAGCTACTGTGGTACTAGTGATGAATATTAATTTCAACTACACAAGAATGATCTTTAAAGAATTAAAAAATAAGGTGACTGGCTAAAAGAAGGAGAAGTTCCTACAATACCCTAGATTCATCCAGATGATAATTAATTATCACTATGCAGATCTTGTTCCAACACCTGCAAAGCTAACTTTGAAAGGTATGGGAAGAGATATATATTTCCTACATGTGTTTGAACAAAGGAAGATATCTTGGCTTAAACCCATTGCAAAAATTTGGAGCTTTTTCTGAAGATGTTAACCAACAAGCTCAAAATCCTGTACAAGAACCTTTATAAGAACCTATTCAAGAACCGGCAGTGAATGTTCAGGCACCACAAATTAACATTCAAGAGCCAGGAGGTGGGGAACAGCCAGTGAATGATGAAACTGCTAATGTCAATGCATTCGTTGCAGAGGAACATGACTTCAATATTCTCTAACAGAATGTTAGCCAAGATGAAGAAGAAGAGTTTGACACCTCTGAGACAAAGAGCGACCGGGAAGAGGTACCGATCAATAAACATCACAAAGCGATCTTGAAAAGAGAAAGGCTGTTGGGAATCCTCCTCCTATAACCTGTTCTCAAAATTATGATGATAAGGATAATGTTGATTATGATCCCTTGGCGGATCTGACTCCTAAAATGAGAAAGAAAGGAAACCAACAACAATAACACCCGCAACAACCACAACAACCACCACAACCTGAAACATATCATCTACAAACACCTCCATTTAGTCCTTTGACTATGGGGATATTGATAGAATTCTCAACGCTACTCCTATAGAGAGAGTCTAGGAGAAAGGAAAGGCTCCTGCAGATACATGCGACATTCTAGAATACGTTCTAGTAGATGTGGATGCATTTTAACAAAGAGTATTTATTCTGTAGCAAGAATCTGTGGCAAAGGACAAGAAGATTGAAGAATTGAGAAAAATAATTGTGATTCAAGATAATCAGATAATCAGTCTATGGGAAAGTATGAAGTATATGTTTAAAGAGTTGGCAAAATTGAAGAAAAAGAAAGATAAGAAGAAGAAAGATAAAGATGATAATGGAGATGATAAAGGTGATGGTGGAGATGGTGGTAACGATGGTGGAAATGGTGGTAACGATAGTAGAAATGGTGGTTATAGTGGAGGAAATGGTGTAGATAAGGAGAAGGATAAGAATGATTGTGATGATTTGTTAGATAAAGCTATGGTAAGTTATACGGGAGGTTAAGGAAGTAGTGGTGCTCAAGATCTGACTACTGAAGATGAATTATGTTTTGACATTGAGGAAGAGATTGAAGAAGGTATGGAAGACGCTCAAACCTTGTACGACAATGTATTCAAAGATAAAGACCAAGTCAAGGAAGCAGAAACACAATCTGATGAGTTAGATTCCGAATTGGCCGAGTTGTTCAAGGATATCGACGACGAGGTCAATCTCCCTGGCAATTTAGTTTATGTAACTGGTAAGGGGGAGGTGATTACCAGCATCAACAATGATATATTCACCAAAGGTAATTCTTCTCCTCCCAATGAATCTTCTTCATAAGCATCAACCTGGAAACCAGCATATCCTAATACAAGGAAATCATGGTTTTGTTCGCCCTGTCCACCTAAGGAAATTCACATAAACTCAAGCTCCAAAGACTTATTTGCTAAGAGCAAGGACCGTTTAGACATCATTAGTTGGATGTTTGACAAGGAGAAGAGTCTATATTTGGTGAAGAGAATAAATGGGAAGCTTGAATACTTCAAGAGTCCTAATGACTTCCAACTCCTTGCCAAAAGTAGACCTTTTTCAACTGAATGAATCACTTTTCTTTAATCCTGGAAAGGTCAACAAAGCTTGGGACTACGTCAAAATTTTTAACAGAGAATGTTTAACAAAGTTTCCTAATATGTAGCACGTGATAGCAAAGAACAAAAAAGATAAGATAAGGATAAATCCAGCTACCGGAAATTACTGGATTAACCTCATTTAATCCTCCTCCAAAGACGGTGAAAGTTATCCCTATGCATGCAAGAGTTCGAGACAATTCTTTGAAGAAATTTGAATTCTATATATATTATCCCATAGCCGGACAAGCCTGGATCTAGTGTGAAGATAAATAATATACAATAATGGATCCCATGGATCTTTTGAAGTTTGAAAAAAAGGATATGTTTCGGCTAAGCAAAAGAAACATTTATGTTCCCGAGATGTTTGAAGTTGATGCTAACCATTTCACAATGACAGTAGCTATCGCTCTTGCTAAGGTATTTTATGCGGGTGGTGGTAGTCATTGCATAACATTAGAGATATAAAGAAGACATTTTTGAATGTGCCTAGAGGTAGATTGTAAGGACTAATCAAATAGGCTGACGCATCAAAATATTTCGAAGATGTTTTGATCAAATTGTAGTTGGTGAGTAACATAGATTTAAAGACAATAATAAAAATTTCTGTTAACGTCTCTGGTAGCTTTCCACTAGAAGGAAGATAATTCCCAAGATGAGCACCGCTATGGTCACTCGGGTAGCCAATCTGGATTCAGCTCTAGCTGTTTCCGTGCGATTCTCAAGCATTTCTTTTTCGAGAATGGAAATTAACTCCTTTTGGTACCCTAATTGGTTTGCTTGGCTATCCATTCTTTGTCCTTGCAAGTCGTGCCTTATCTCGTGCTCCATCCTTTGCCTCTCAAACTCTGAGGCCCTCACATATTGGTGAGTGTCATCGATTGGAATTCCCATAGCACTAGTGGGTGCCATGGTATGTCTTGCCCAAGGGTTAGGATGATGCGGGTCGAGCACCCGATACGGGTCTCTTAGTGGGGTGGTAATTGAGTGTGTAGGTGGGGTGTCTGATACTGGTTTCTAGGTGCGGATGATACAGATGTTCGAAGCCTTGGGTCAGTGTTCCTAATCCAATATGCCCCTACATCAAACCTTGGTCCGGCAGCTGGGGGTGTTGGTGACCGATACACGGGTGACCCAATGTCTTCTTCCCAATATGACTCTGCTCCAGGACGGTATACCGGGGAGGAAGGAGTGTAGGACTCCATGTCTAGTAGAAAAACAATGAAAAGGTTGTAAGCGATAATAAAATACTGAGTGCTAAATATCGGAGTTCTCATAGGTTTAGAGTTTGACTAGTCATAACACCGAGTCTTCACAATAGTATTTTAGAAATACACTTGACCTATAAGCAATGCATCCCTAAGGAGAATCCCAGGAAAGAGGGGTGGGTCACTAGGACACACTTAAGTACCCTGTCTTTCCTTAGCCAGGATCCCTCATGGGCCTACACACTCTTCCAGCCATCATGTATTAATAACACTATTGTTGGGCTCATGATTATGATGAGAAATGTTGTGGACTGGGCTTTGAGGCCCGAATATGAGGTTTATTTATTGAAGCAGGCTTTTTCTTCTTGGAGGGTAGGTGGGCTTGTTAGTTTATTGTTAACGGATCTTAGGCCTAGTAGTTTAAATTTTTGTTCACAAGAGGTAATGGTATCATGTGTGTGAGTTCAAAGGTGTATGGAGAATTTGGTGTGTATGTGTGTGTGTTAAACTTAGGATAACACTTAATGAAACACATAGGTAGCATGTAGATAGTAATGAATGTAAGCACAAGAATTACCAAGTAGTGTGACACATAAACTGTTAAGTATTGTATCATGTAGTATAATTACTTAGGATAACATGTAGAAATATTCACACAAGAAGTAATCATGTAGCATGTAGCAGCATGGCATAGTATGGGTGTCCTAAGGTTATAGTCTAGGTCCAAAGTGTCGAATAACCTAATTCTCTATAACCAAGGCTCTGATACCAATCTGTCACACCCCAACCAATGGCGGAAACGTCGGGGCGGGACATGTAGACTGTTTATGAGCAGATGGTTGACTAAAGTTAAATATATTAAAACGTTACGTTTCATTTATAGCACCAAATTCATACAATACAAGAATTCATGAAATACATAACAAATTTATCTGATTCAATTAACTAAGTCCACAACCTAAGTGTAGCAACTTGATCAACTCAATCTTTTGTACCTGAAACATGATGAAAACGAGGTCAACTAAAAAGTTGGTGAGCATACATAGGTTTTGACTTTAAATAGCATCAAAGCGTTATGTGTAAACAAATCCATACAAGTCATAATTAATAAGGCATTTATGGGGAGTTACTATTATGTAACCAAGAGTACAATCAAACCTTTGTAACTAGCATGCAAAATTGTGTTGTCGGTAACAACCACCCCAATCTGGGTGGGTTTGTCAGACTCAATAGATCTATCATTATTAATCAGCGGCTTGATTAGTTAATGATTGTACATGTAATTGCACACAAACAGTTAACACACCTAGCACTCAAACATAAAGCTCAAATTGCACACAAATTGTAAAGTGGATTTGTATTGTGTAGGTTGTGTAAATCATTGTAATGTTGTGATCATGTTTCACCCCAAAATGTAAAACAGTGAAAAAGGGGCTATGTAAAACTCACATTGATATTGGTTGTGTGGATAACATGAGCAATAGGTAGCACAAGTGATTTTTAAATCACAAAGTTAACCTAGTGTGAATTATGTGAACTTGAATTAGTAACATGTACAAAGTCTATGATAAGACCTAGGGTTCGACGGTTTTTGATGTGTGTGGGTTGGTACAAAAAGGTTGCGGCATTTCATGTAACGAATGTAAGTAAGTTGATGTTTGTATTTGGATAAAAGTATAATGTAAAGAAGGTGCATGTTCAAAGTGTATATGAATTTTAATGAAAATAATCATTGTCTTTGGGTTTAGTTTATATATCTTAAATGAATTAAACCCTAAATGAAATTATTATTAATGTATAAATATAATTAATTAAAATAACAAAATTTAGTGTGTCTTTATAAATAAATAAATGAAATGTAAGTATAGGTGTATTTATATATGTTTAGTGAAAATTAGATTTGTTTAGATAAATTTTCAATCCTAGATTGATATTTAAATGGGATATTGTTTTATGACAATCCTTTAAAAAAATGATTATGTATATTATAAAACCTTTACACACTTAAATAATACAATAGGTATTTTAAATGCTTTGTTTTGTAAATCCATTGATTTAATTCAAAAATTATTTTTTAAATAGGTTTCATATTGGAAATAGAGATTTAAAACAATTTAATTTATAAAATAATCATTTCATGAAATAAAATTGTAAATTTTGCTCAAACCTGTTCTAAGTGTATAGACTTTTATAAAACAATTTTTATAAATTAAATTGAAGTTGTGAAAATGATTTTAAAAATGAATGGGGCTTGCCCGGGTCGAACCCGGGTCTACCCGGAGACATGTTTAGGTGTTTACCACTGAGACAAGGGGTTGTCCCTGTTATGAATTCGATTTGGAAAAGGATTAAACACATGTTTGAAAAGGGTGCCTATTCGGGTCTAGTGAGCATGCAAAAAGAAACCGTTGAGTGCGGGTTTAGAACACGCGACCAGTTGAATACGGGTCAAGCGTTTTAACCGATGGAACTGGGCGAGGACTTGACAGAATACCGGTTTGAAAATCATTTAACAATTCATCCCAAACTCATCCCCTTCCCTATTTACCCCAATCCGTAACCCTAGCCATCAAATTGGCTTCGTCGAGCAAACGATCGAACCCCAATTAATAGGGTTTTTGATCCTTGCATCAAGACGAACTCAAAGACACTAATTTTACCTATAATGGTCAAGTAGAGAGGGCGAATAGCTCGATGCGCAGGTCCGGCTTCCCTCGACGGTAACACGAACTCAGTGGCAGATGCGATGGAGTTGAGAGTGCCAGAAGAAAAGGGAAGGTGTCGCGATGCTGTGTGGTTCCGGTCTAAGGTTTAATTCCATACAAAATGTATGAGTTGATTCGGGTTTGAGGGGAAACGGTTAGGGAATGATTATGGGTTCAATACCCTTGATTTCCATTAAACTGAATTACGATTCGAGCTGGAACGCGTTTGTGTAACGTGTATGCGTGATTTACGGGATTGATCGAGTTTCAATTTCGCAGATTTTGGTTGATTGGGCTCAGCTTTGACTCTGAGAAGTCAAACATTCGAATTTTGAATTTGTCCACGGAATTTGATCGAATTGGAGTGTTAGACGGGTCTGGATATAGTCGATGCTTGACTTTGTAGACATGGAAAGTTCATATTAGTCGGATCTGTCAATTTTCAGTCCAAAATTGTAGGGAAGTTGAGTTTGTTTGACTTTTGAAGTCAAAAGGGGTCAAATTGGAGTAAAAGGGTTAAATTTCAAGGTTCAAATGTAGGTTCAAGGAAATCTAGGGTTCAAGACCAATTTATTAATTTATTTTAGTTACTAATAAAGTTGATTTAATAAAACATATAAAGTTTTAAACATTGAATCCAATATATATATGATTGCATATATTTTTATAAATAGATACATATATATATATATATATATACGAAAAAGTTGTAAATATAGGATTATAACTCGCCAATTGTATATATTGATTTGTTTATTAAAACACACACATATATACATAGATGTACATATATTTGTTTATTTAAGTCTAACTAGGAAAATACTATGTTTATGTAAGGTTGGAACTCCAATTTGACACGTGTTAAAAAAAATGGTTTGTGTTACATATGTTGTCAGGAAAAACATGTTTGAAATAATGCGTCATTATCGTATTTAATAACTTAAATAGTATCAAAAAATCATGGATGTTACAGCCGGCGGACTTGAGACCCCGTTAAGCGCCCCGATATTTATTAGAAACAGTTGGCCGACCGTATCCACTGTTCCGTTACGAAATACTAACTCACCCATCGAAAGGGTTAGTACTAGTAACTATGGCTAACCTTACTAAAATATAGCATTAATTAACAAGTGATAACAACCAGAGTAATATCTTAAACAAGAAAATATTTCTAATTACATTTCTTATCCTTTTTATTTTCTTTTAAACAAAACCCCTTTTTCAACTAATTATCCTAGTCAGACAATAGCAAGGATTGAGTAAGGAATCCATGTCCATGGTTAGATACTTCGTTCTTACTCAGACTATATTACGATGTGTAGGTCCTTCGGGGCGTGACGGATCTTCTAGACTCGCGGTACGACACAGTGATAACATGCGGAATCCATGATCAACGTGCAACGTGTAATCCAATCAACAACACGGTGTAAATAAACGCTTTGTATTTCACTCACAAACACTGTTTAGAAGCTCTCAGAATTGTTCTTGGCTTCTCTCTCTAAGGTCTCTTTCTCACACTAAGACTTCTAAACCTATTTATAGGGAAACACAAATACCCACAGCACCATAGGCGAACTTAACAAGTTCGCTCCTAAAGATGAAGTTCGCCCCTAAAGATGAAGTTCGCCCCTGTAAGAACTTATGCGAACTTATCAAGTTCGCCCCTTTACAATACAGAATTTTATCAATAGTTACAAAACATGTCCTAACAGACTCCCCCTTAACTGTTGCTAACAATTCTATCAATTACAAGTCAAAGACTCTAAGACTAAGACACATAATCTTCAAGCTCGTTATCACCAATATGCTCCAACAGACTCCCCCTTGACAACAGCTTCAGAAGATTGTCATCAGTCTTCATTATCATCATGAAACATATTGTAGTCTTCCTCTTGTTCATCTGCACACTCTCTCTTTCTAGAAGACAAACTCGGGAGAAGGACCCCTTGTCAACTTATGTATGCAATAATCAGCTTTTGCAAAGAAGAACAACCAAGTAACCAACAATTAAGATTTCCATGGAATCTAGAAAAATAAAATCTCTTTAGTTTTTCAAACACAAGAAACACAAAATCTTTTTGGTTTTTCTCTGTACAAACTGAAATGAAATAAACTGTAAAACAATAAAGCACATATTTTTGTTGAACACCATGAGCAAGAAGATGATATTAGTATAAATGATATATCAATCACACATCTTGGATAAAAAATCTGTATATAAAGGTAATTGATATCCTGCCATTCTTTAAACACTCCATTTTTCAGACTTTCAAACATGCATCTTGTATAATTATCAGCAAACTAAGATCCAATTTCACATTCTAACCTTTTCAGACTTTCATATATTGCATGTAATGATACGCGATAAACATTCAAAGAAAACAGGATCATGCTATGACACACAAATTTAGATTGTCAATATTATAAGAGTTGAAACTAAAAGCATCTCATTCCCACTTTCTTGTGAGTTAAGGTACCATATAAGTATTAAATACAACGTGTCCCCCACTAGTATGCCAAAGAAAATTAGTTGCACCTATCTCAAGACATACAAGATTTTACTAAAGATTATCCTAATTTTCAGAATGAGGAGACATCACTTAGCACATGAATAACATAATCCAAATTGGATTGTAAAGGAATCAATGAGATTCAGAATCGAATGATTCAATGTCTTGGCTTATATATGTGGAATCATAAAATTCAGGTACGTGGATCCAACTGTTATCTGGATTATGAATTCAATAGAATCAGTAAAGATAGAGTATCAATATGATCCAAGGGCTAGTATATGTTCCAACAGATGTTCTCAGAAACATATCTTAGTTCAGCATCACATTGCATGTCTTACGGGGCATGGGCAGTGAAGTGAACTGAAAAATTGTGCTAAGGACATAACCCAAAACTGGTCTCATAGGACAATCCTTATTAAAAGCTAATATTCTTTATCTGATAGTATAATTGCAACACACACACCCAAGCATAAAATGGGTTCAAATCACAGTTGTAACATATGCAATTATGTTTTCACACTACTAATAGTTCAAAGACGCTTTTAGCCTATTGACAAGCTAAATTATATGCATACACACTACTATCATCTCCTATTTATGCAATCTCTGAAGTTTAGATCAAAACATATATAATTCAGATATATTGAATACACATAAAGCACCAACCAGTCAATTTAAGGTCATGTGTGAATGAACATCTACTGATGTACTATCATCTCTTCTTTAACTTCAAGTAATGCCAATTTTAATTTTTTCAAAATTGTTTGGGTTTTCTAAAACTTTTTGAAAGAAAATAAAACTTCCATGAAAACATTTTAAGAAAACATTTACTTGGTTACTCATGATATAGCATTTCAATCACTCAAAAACGCAAACCAGTGTAATCGAATGCCTTTGCCTTTGTCACCAACACAATACTGTACTCCCCCTGTCCTGTAAACTCCCCCTCAACTTGTCAAATGGTTGCATCAACGACTTTATGCTCACCATCGTCATCCTAATTTTTAGGTTGTCTTTTGGACTTGGTCAAACTCTTTTCAAAACAACATTGTGTGTAACATATTCTCCCCCTAAGCAGCAAGTCGTTGAATCAAATAGACTTATCAACTTTTCTAATAACTCGTTGCTCTTGCAAATGCCATTCCCTGTCATGTGCTATGAACAACCACTATAAACAACCCAAATGGTATTAATAGTACCTATTGGTTAATCCTGCACATCTAACAAGAAACATTAATATGAAATTGGGACTCAAGCCATGGTAGTCCTGGGTCGACCATCTGTATCAAAATAAATAACCTCACTCCATTCACAGTCGAATCTCTCATCGATTTTTGGTGATTTCTCCGATGAATCTGAAACAGAAACTTCAGATTTCCAAACATACTTCTGTTCATTAAGTTCTTTTTGCTTAAAATGTGAAGTGTTTGAACATTCTCTATCATTTGAAAAAAAATTTGATTGTGAAAGCTCTTGATATTCTAAAAGTTTTCTCAGTCTTCTGTTTCTCCTCCGTCTTTGAGGTCTAGAAAGCCTAACCTTATATTTTGAATTACCCTTTGGTGTATCACGAGGTTTAACCACATTTGGTTTAACGAAAGGCTTACCAGGAGTTCTTACCTTTTCTGGAGTAACATGTTGGTTACCTTTGGCATTGTGAGGACAATTGATCTTAATGTGACCCACAAGACCACAGTAAAAGCAAGATCTCTTCTCACGATATTCTCTCATATAAGGAACCTTCACGCGATAAGATTCACTTGAAGAAGATTCGCCTACATGAATTTCTTTTGGCTTTATTTTCTCAGGAACTATAGATTTTGCAACATGTTTTGATTCAGGCTTCATCTTCTCAGGAAATATATGCCTCTGCTCTTTATTTTTCTACGGACAATTCACCACAATGTGTTCCATCTCATTACAATGAAAGCATGTAAGTCTTTCCTTATAATCCCCGACAAATGGAACTCTCCTTGAATTTTTCTAAGGATAATTCACCACAATGTGTTCCATCTCATTACAATGAAAGCATGTACGCCTTTCCTTATAATCCCTGACAAATGGAACTCTCCTTGAGTGTGAAGAACTTCCAAATGTATACTTCCAGGTGATTTAGAATCAACACCTTCTTGGTTCTGCTTCACATCCTTTGATTCTTCTTTCTTAACCTCTTTCGGTATCCCCTCTACCTTAGCTTCATCAAAATATTCATCATCATACACCATATCTTCACCTATGACTGGATTCACCTTCAACACAGTCTTAGGATCTAAATCCTCATCTTTTACAATCTCAGGTGCCACATAATAATTTCCATTGAATGGTGGAGGAACATAACCAATACCACTAGTTCCATTTCCCTCTTCAGTATTATTATTATAATATCCTAGTAAGAATAATGAATTTCCAAAGCTTTCTAACTTTCTATGCAGTCTGATCACCTCTGCTTTAGATTTAGCAAGTTCCTTATCTTTCTCAGCAAGATCAGTATTTCTTTTCTCAATTTCTGCATAAGCCATATCCAGATGATATGCCTGCTCTTTTATCTTCAAGGTCAGGGAACTGATGTCTCTCTTTATTGATTCAATCCTTTTAACACACACATTCTCATTATCTTTTAATTTCTGATTTACCCTGTGCATCGATTTCATATAACAAATGAGGTTGACGTTGTCATCCATAGCCCTCATCGTTTTGTCCTTCAAAGCAACACAATTAGTACAAAAAGATTCAGAGTTAGAAACTACCTCACCGTTAACCTGTGAAGGAGATGCACCAGGAGCCATGAATACGTCATCATCAGCTTCACTCTTTTGTTCAACAGTGACAGGCTTTGCATCAATTTCTGATACAGTCAAATCATTTTCAACTTTCTGGAAGCTTTCTTCAGCATCCACATCACTCTCAGTAGACTGAGTACTTTCACCAGAACGAACACTTTCACTATCACTTAATTCTGCAGAAGAATCACTTTCAGAATCACACTGCTTCACTAATTCTTCTTTGATCAAGGCCACGAATGCTTGAGTAGTAGCTTCACCCTTTTTCTTCAAAGATTCCCATAGATCTCTTGAAAGTGGACACTTCCCGAGACTATGAACGATTTCTTTTGGTAAAGACATTTGTAAAGTTGCACGCGTCTTCGTCTCTTGATCATACTTCTGCTTTTCTACTTTAGTAAGAGCTGACAATAGTTTAGGAGCATCATTATATCCTATAAACTGATAAGTAGGATGCTTATATCCTTCCAAGATGGGTAACCAAAAACTTTCATCAGTATCGGACACGAACTGTTTGAACCGGACTTTCCAGCTAGAGTAATCTGATATGCACAAAAGCCTCGGTGGCATAGTTCCAATCTCATTATCATCAAAAGAATTTGACATTTTGGAAATATTGTGAAAATATCCGAAAACATTTTCCCTCCAAAAACCTGAATTTTGGTGAACGAAAATTCCAAAATTACCATCTTCTTAAAAACAGCTCGAAACACTCATAGAAAGATCCCCTTGAATTTTTGAACAAGAAAGTTTTTCCCGCCAAATAACTTGGAAGAAAGTTTTTTTTTTTTAATCCTCAAGCGAACTTAGTAAGTTCGCCTGATTAAATTCACCTGAAACTTCCTGAGCGAACTTGATAAGTTCGATTGAACTAAAATGAGCGAACTTGGTAATTACGCCTAATTAAGTTCGCTTGTAACTGAATGATCAAGTTCACCTGCAACAGCTAAAACTTCAGGAAAAACAAAAACACAAACTCAGAACTCTGAAAATCATGATTTCTAATGTATATGATCAAACTGGACAAATCTGAACGGTAGGAATGTGTAGGAACTGATTAGGAACACTTCTATTGGATCAAATTCTTCAAAAAAATCCAAAATCAATTCAAAATGATCAAAATTTCTTCATTTTTATCAAGAACACGAACAAGATGGAAAACTCTTCAAAATCACTGAAATTTGATGTTGATTGTACACGAAAACACCACGAATATTCTGCTAATTAAGAGCAAAAGCTCTGATAACAATTATTGGTCCTTCGGGGTGTGACGAATCTTCTAGACTCGCGGTACGACACGGTGATAACGTGCGGAATCCATGATCAACGTGCAACGTGTAATCCAATCAACAACACGGTGTAAATAAACGCTTTGTATTTCACTCACAAACACTGTTTACAAGCTCTTAGATCTGTTCTTGACTTCTCTCTCTAAGGTCTCTTTCTCACACTAAGACTTGTAAACCTATTTATAGGGAAACACAAATACCCACAGCACCATAGGCGAACTTAACAAGTTCGCTCCTAAAGATGCTTAGGCGAACTTGTTAACTTCGCCCCTCTAAGAACTTATCAAGTTCGCCCCTTTACAATACAAAATTTTATCAACAGTTACAAAACATGTCCTAACACGCTGCGATAGGTACACTTGCCTACTATGTGTGTTTTAAGTCGAAGTAATTATCATTTTAATTTATAAATTGAAAACCTGATTTTGTTTAACTCTAAACAGAACATTAAGAATACCATATGCACATGTATAATTATATCTCTTACATTTGACATCATGTTTTTGGTGCCATGACCAAGGGATGTATATTTATATAAATGTATATGTATTATATACACTAAAAACACGCTATCACTTTCTCGAGAATGATCTTTAACCTGAATGTTTCTGCCTTCGGCCTTCTTAAGATATTCTTCTTAATATCTACCGAATATAAACTGGTGTTGGATGTATCTTTTTGGATTTCTAGGTTTATCATGTGGTATCTTCGTCTCTGGCCGTCAATCTCATTATATAGGCTTCGATTAGGGCTCCTTCATACGACCCGTATATGGTCATACGGCCATACGGTCTTCAGAAGCGACAATATTTCAGGAATTCAGGAAATCGTAGGGTCCGTACAGTGTCTTCCCGCGATTCTTCTCTTTTCTTCCAAGTCCTCGAACTTCGATATCTACTGATTTTTTCTCCATAATTGCTTATATTTACCAAGTAGACCTGTTAATTCATTAATAATGCAATTTAGCACATAAACTAGTAATTCATAGTAAAATTGTTTACTATTTGGGATTAATATAATACTAAAAAGATGTGTAATTTATACCATATCAAAACACTTTATCATGTAATTAACAAGACAAGGACCAATACGCCCTATAAGGGCTATTTCGTGGTCTGAAGCGAAAATTTTATTTTGAACCTTTCTTGTAACTTTTTAACCAACTTCTTCTAATAAATTTATAAATTGTGTCCCACATAGCTGAATATAAAAATATAAACTTTAAATAATAATTATTATTATTATTTTTTTGTAATCTCACATTGTTAAGGAACGAAAGTTGACTAAAGAAAATATTGTTAAGGGAGAAAGTGAACTTAACGAAAATACAAGGCTCTTCAACCCAACATTAATGCAACATTCCTAATTTTGTCATGTTTAGTTTTGAAAACACTAGTTATTATGATTAAATTTTAACTAAATCTTTCTAAATTGACAAATTAGATTTAAATTTTTTTTTTGAACGGCAACACCTAGATATTCTAGGATAATTGGGTTTCCCCGTGGCAACACCAAGAACATATAGGGCAGCTCACCCCAGGAGGAACCCCCAACTGGGTAAACCCCCATACCTGATCACAGACCCTTTTTTTGCTGTGGCCAGGATTCGAACTCAAGACCTTCACTATGGGAAGTATTGGGGCTACCCTTGCACCAAATGGCCAACGATAATTAGATTTTAATAGTTCAAACTATCACTCTTAGCCGATAATTTTTTATTTCGAGGAAAGCAAGTTGACTAAAGAAAATATTGTTAAGCAAGAAAGTGAACGTAACGAAAATACAAGGCTCTTCAACCCAACATTAATGCAACATTTCTAATTTTGTCATGTTTAGTTTTGAAAACACTAGGTATTATTATGATTAAATTTTAACCACGTCTTTCTAAATTGGCAAATTAGATTTTAATGCTCAAAATTATCACCCTTGGCCGATAATAATTTATACTGATAATTTAATTAATGGTACCCCTAACTTTAACTTTGGTTATCAAAGACAATCCCGCTCGAATAATCATCATAGATTTACACTATATTATTATTTGATTTTCGTTCACAATGATGATTATAATCGAATGAGGAAATGTACAAGCGAAGTCGACGGAAAATCAAGTGTTAATCTATGATATACTACTAGGATTAAGTGTGTTATTGGTCAAATTATCAATATGAATTCTTATCCAATATAAGTCAAAATTTGAATTATTAAATCCAATTTGTAAGGGCCTGGATCTAGAGCCATTGCTTTTTCTAATTAACTGGAGGTCCGTCCTTACGCACCAAATAAAGCTTAACAAGTATTATATATGATGTTATTATAATTATTTCCGACCTACCTAGACCAAAACTGATAGAAATTAAGTGAAATATTTTCAAGTTTGAGGGTGTAAATTCATGTCAAGACTTATTTGCTGGTGCTTAAAGGTAAATTGCTTATAATAATTCAAACAATCACTTGTTTAAAAAACAAATGACCATAGAGAATCATCCATTTATTTGTTCGTCGACCCAGGAAAGATACTCCAAGTGACTTGACGTAGACGGCAACCCATCGAGATTAATTTTTTCTTCCTGAATCATTTTATGGGTATAATGGATTAGTAATTGTTTCAAGAAAATAAGATTAACAAGACTAGATTAAGATTGTTTAACGAAACTATCTTTATTTTAAGAAAATAAGATGAACATATATAAAAGTCTATAAAATATTAGATTTGTATGTTTTGATGTCGTGATCTAAATGGATTTGATTAGCCGGTATGTGTCTACATTTGAAAAATGACTCATTAAAGAATGATCAATTCTAAACTTAGAGCAAACTTCTATGAGAAGTTGTTATACCAACTATGCAAGGCTGGTACTACTAGAGGAGGTTCAGAGGGTCCGTTAAGACTCCAACTTGTCAAAGTGGTATCTTATGATATTGTTTTTTTTATAGTTTAACTCTGGAATAGTAGTTATTGAATGTAAAAAAAAATCTAATATGACCCTTATATTGAAAAATTCTGGTTCCGCAACTAGTTAGGTTTACTGAAAACTAAAATCATCGTAAACCACACTTTCAATTTGGTTTGCACAATTTCAAAGTATAAATGAAAAAATAACATACAACTAAGGCCCTCCGTAGTGGGGCATGATTGTCCAACGTGGCATACCTATCATGCCACACACACTGCCCCATGGGCGTGATAGGGGCGTGATTGTTCAAAATGTGGTGATGATCACAGGTAAGGGGTGAGAGAAAGTGGTTTTTATTTTTTAATTTTGACCATCAACCATAACACTACATCTAATCATCTCTTTTTTTATCACTATCACAAAACCATTACACATCTTTAATGTGATCACAACACTTACGTGATTACATTTTTTCATCACTATCACTAAACCATTATTGATGGTCTACACTACTAGCAAGTAGGGTTTGAGTGTAATGTCCGGTCCCTCTTATCGACCAATATTGTCTGTTTTACCCACAAGTTATTTACGAATTTGTTTCTGGTTGCATGACTTGATACTTTGATGGAAATCCTTATCTTGGGATTACTCCCAACCAAGCATGTAAAACTATGGGTTTTTCTCTCAATCTCTCATCCACAACAAATAACGTCAAAAACGCTTTGATTATATTTGAGACAGGGTATTCCTTATTAACTTAACATCTTTTTTGTCTACGATAGATGATGATTTGTTTAAGGCGTTACTTAATTAGTATGGCTAGTTATCTTTTGACATGTTATTAATATTAAAATATAACAGCTAATAAAAAAGAATCATTTTAGAATTAAATTAAAAGGGCAGGCAGCAGGCTTTGGAATTTGCTTAATTGGAGAAGAAGATGAAAGAAGAAGGTACGTGTTTATTCCAACTCATACCATTCGGACGACTTCTGTTTTTCCGCCGGACCACAGTCTTGACCTCCGATCGAGCTACGAACACGAGTAGGTAGGCGGCTAGGGGGGCTGCGCCTTTTCAATCAATCTCCGGCCGCTCCGCTATTGTTGCGAGCTGTAAGGAGTCTTGATCTCGAGTCAAACTGGGGCGTCATCTATGTATGCAGTATGCTTTAAGATTTGTATTCATATGCTTTTAATGTTATAGGGTTAGAAAAGTCAATATTTGTGTGCAAATCTGGAAGTTTAAGAAACATGTAGCTTCTTTGGTTGACATAACAAGATTAAATCTTTATTTTAAATTAGAAAGCAAACTCATACCAGATTCAATTCTTTGATCGTATGCTAACATGAAGATAAAGCTAGCTAGTTCGATAAAATTCTTAAAGATGACACAATTAATGCAGATGTTTAACTTGCAAATGAATGCCTATTAAAATTAAAATTAAAAACACAGCGTTGATCCAACGGTTTTATGTTGTTATAGACCGAGCAAATCAAAAAATTAATGAGTTCAAACTTTATAAGGGTGGAGGTTATCCATCTTTTCATCCCTAAACATTAAACATTCATGAACTCTTTTCTTCATATCAATGTCATAACAGATTTTCTTCATCCATTCCTTAACCATCATTCTTTATCCCTAAACTATTTTTTAATTAATTAATTAAAACAAATAAAACCCAATATAATGTTCGGCTTCATGGTCTCTAAATACACGAACTATTGACTTTGCGGTATGTTCAACTTGATGATTTAACGCTGCTAGAGCAATAGAAGATTTAAGATGGTATATATAGAGGATTGGAGTTGGTTTTTAATAATTAAATTTCTTTTTTTAATAGTCCAATGGTCAAATTTAACGGTCATATAGCCGTTGTCAAACATGAAAGACTTGGGAAATAGATACTGCTTGGAAAGAAAAATGGGCGGTACCAAGCAGCTTAACCCCGAAATCCGTCCCACTTAACCCTAGAATACCTCTCGCATCAATACTGTATGGCCAAATAGTGAAATGAAGTTATACAGATACCGAGCGGAATTAAAAAAATTTCTTTAGTGCCGTAATGGATTCTTTAATTTCATTAAATGAAGTATTTGGTTGGTTCTTGTAACACTTTAACCCGTTTAGAAGTGACATGTCACATGATATAGTAATACATGGACAAATAATAATTTATTAAATGTTCGAAGTCATCTCCATAATTCAAACATACAATAATCTTAAAATAAAAGTTTAAAGTCTTGAAAATAATTCAATAGCCTTTATTGTGTTATACTCTTCACTCATTCATCTTATTTCACTCTTCACACGTTCCCTTGATTTTACCGATTACTTGCTCAAAGATTTAAGAGAAAACACAAAAGAAAAACACGGTTGAGCCAAAAGTTGCTCAGTGACGAAGAAATCAATAGCATTAACAATGAGAGACAATAATCATGTCGAAATACCCACATGAGCCAATAACATTAAACAATATGTACACAGGCTGCAGACCTAATACACCAATATATGTGATAGGAATATGGGCACACATACCTAACCATCTCACCAATAACAATAATAGTGGTTTCCTAGGATCGATGTATACGCCTCTAAATAATAAGTGTACTCACGTCGCACACAATAAAGACGTTGTGAGCTAATCGCACCGCAACAGACGGTACACATCATTGGTGCCACAATGACGCCTTATGCCCCTATAGGTGGATGTGCTCGAGTATTGAGGTCAATGAAACGGTAATTGAGACTAAGTAATGTAAAGCACTAGTTCTCACTAAGTGCCAATCAATGTTCAATGGTTACTTTAAAGTTAGGAACATGCGATAGTGATTTCAAAATAGATGGTCTATCACATATATGTCAAATCAAATCAATGGTGGTAGTAATATTTCAATAGCGGTAGAAAGATATGGTTTAACGATGTTTAGAGACTGCTTACAAGGTCGTTAGACAATGTAGGGAAAAATTGAGGAAACGTTTATGCTATGAGGAAAAGACTAAGAATCCATACCTTAATGAGCAAATTCAAGTTTTATAAGCGCATGATGATATCCACTTTGTGTCACATATCCCTATAATGATATTTGTACTAGCTTGTGTAACGGTTTAAGCATTATTGTTGTGCATTAACTAGTGTAACCCTTAGTTATAATTTAATTAAATTGGTTACTTAATATGTTGTTAATTTCAAAAGATAAGAAAAATAATGTTATGTAACACCCAAAAATTTCAGCCAAATCTTAACTTTTAAAAACACATGCGGAAGTTAGTCCCATTATTAAACATTACATTTCAAAACCCCAATTGTGTTAAAGTGATAAACAACTAACATCTAACACATTACACATATACGATCAAAAGATAGTATTTAGACACTCATAAGGAGGCTAAGTTAAATCACCATAAAAAAACACCGTAAATTGTTCTTGAGAATCCAATCCACTTGGAGCAAGACCAGAGGATGGACCAGAGTTTTACCTACATCCAAGAACATCCCACAATTACCATTAGTAATGATATACACCCTTGGAACAACCCCCAAGTTAATACCCGAATATTGGACCAAAAAATTAGAGCCGGCATAGGCAGAGCCAGCCAACCATCATAGCCGACGCCGCCACATGCGTTACTATTCTTGCATCAGATCAGCCAACCAATTTTCTTTTTTCCATCCATTCCAACCCATTAAATTCGACATATAAATGATTTTCACCATAATTCAAAATATAACAAGCATATATGCACCAATAACTTGTTCACCATTCATATTTAACCCCAAAAAGTTTTCCCCAACCAACCACAATCCTAATGGATTTACACAATATTTTTTATGAGAACTAAGTCTCATTTAACACCCATGAAGCTCAAGGCTTCAAGTTTAACACCGATGAAGTTCTTAACTTCAAGATTCACCCATGAATTTGTTTGACTTCAAGTCTATTGATGTGTCGTGTTTAGTATATAGAAAATATATTATATAATAATATATTTAGGGATATTGGTTTCAAGAGAACAGGTTTTAAATTTATAATACTCAACTTTTGTTATCGTTTAGCCGGTTTAATTAATGAGTGAGTTTTGTGTGCTTTTGAAACAGAAAAGTAAATGATAGAAAAGTAAATGACGGTAAAGTAAATAAAATAAAAGTAAAAACATGCGTGATGTGTGTAACAGGAATATAAATAACATAATAGTAAATAGCAAGAAAGTAAATATCTCGGAAATGATCAGGTCACGAAGAGTATTGCATTGGGCTTCGAATCTGCTTGGTATATGATAATGTTAAGTTGACTAATCCGGTGGTATGACTAATACAAAAGTGTGACTCGGGTCACCGCTAGAGCCTCGTCCTCACGACATTTTATTCACGAATTATAATCTTTAATGATAAAATGGTAGGACTCCCAGCTAGGGACATCTTTACCCTCAACTCTTTGGTGTTATCTCCGAGTTGGTTTAGGACATCAAACTTAAGTGCTTAATTATTATTATTAAAAGAGTGATTCGACTTTGTTCACCGGGAGGCGGTGTAACAATGGGACCATGTATAAGGACGTACCGTTCCTAACATGAGTTCACCAATTCTTGGTCTCATAACAAGTTCGTATAAAGACGTACGACCTTATTAATATTAACCAAGACTTGGCTTATCAAGATCCACTTGTATAAAGACGTACAAGCATCAAGAGAAGTTTGATTAAAAAGGTTTTATGGTCTTACGCTTTAAAATTAAGAACACTCACAAGTGTAAAGATAAGATTAGATAATAATAAAAAGGTCACCTAGAAGGGGGTTTTAATAACGAATAATTAAATACATAAACATACCACAAGATTAATACGTCAAACATTAACATACACCAAACTTCATCTACACCCTAGCAATACAAAGAGTTTTAGCCATGAATGGCCATACTAACTAGCGTAACGCTCAGTGTAGGCTCCCCTATTGCAGACAAAGAGGAGGAGCCTCTCTACTCTCTACTCTCAACTATAGAAACATACTTTCTTGAGCTCTGGTAATGTGTATTGAGGGAGTTCCAAGTAGTTGGAGACTCCGGGATAACTCATGAGTCGCTTTATTCTATTTTTGTGCTTTTCTATCTTTAAGATGATGGAATCCATGACAAGCCTACTAGAATTTCAATTATGCATAATCTATCATTCCTAACAATGTTGACTCAACTCTATGGTTATATATATGTGGATAATGTAAGTTAAGTGGAACACTCAAGTTCGAATCGAATTATGCAATGGTCATAAGCTTGTATGCAAATCAAGTCTCCACCAACTAACTAAGTAATTTGCATGAATCAAGAGGACTTAAAAGGGTTTTAATGTGTCTAAAAGAAAATAAAGGGTGAAGATGAAAATCGTTTTGGGTTTAAAACGGATTTTGTAGGCTGCACTAACGTGGAACACACGGCTACGGCTTCATGGCTTAAGATGGAAAATACTAGTGGAACCCTCTACAGTACTTAGATAACGAGGGTATAACTAATCCGAGGGCTCGTTTACAGTCAGATTGCCAAGACCGATACTTCTTATCATGTTAAACTCTTCCCTCACTGCGTAGTACACATTACTACCTGTTCGTATGGACCCTCGGCTTTTAAACTAATATCACCCATTTTGATCAGATACGTATACTCATGGTGGGAATAAGTTTGATTCTTGCTGCATTTTCCATCGTGGCTCTAGTTGCCACACTTCACACATTTTCCATATCTTTTGGCGGCGCTTTTTGACAAGCCGCAAAATAGTGTTAATTGTTTTTGCATGTGCCACAATTTTCTTACATCACTTGCTGCATTGAAAACTTTTTCTCGAAGTTCGGGCGGTAATTCAGGCTTTGAGAAATGAATACAAGAAAGAAAATTGAAATCAAAAGAATGCATGTCCAACTCTTTTAGGTCTAACCGGTAAAAGACCAACTTCTCTCTTTTCTTTTTCTTTTCTCATTTTTCTATTTTTTTTCTTTTCTTTTCTTATTTTTTTCTTTTTTTTGGACAACATATCATCAAGACTAATTTTTTAATAATCCTTTTCCTCAAATTTCTTGAAATAATTTTTCCATATCTTCCTTGTAGACCGTTCAGCTGTTTCCTCCTAATACATCCACTTTCTTATGTATTCCAATTCCTTTGAGTGAAACTGCACAACGGTTGTAAACTTGAAATAACGATATAAGATAGTCTAATATTTTTCCATCTTGAAGACAGTTAGCCAATAAACAGTGTTTACGAAAAGCTGGTATTGTGATAAATGTGGGTAGTAGAAACGAAAAGGCTAAGGCTCAAAGGGCTATCTATGCAGATATTATTTTTGGTATTTTAGGTTTAAGGATAATATAAGGGTAACAAAGTCCTAGGTGCCTCAATCATTTTCATACTTCTACTAGTTCATGGTCTTGATATGTATGTCACACAAGCTCTAAATATGCATAAAATTCGATCAAAAAACACTCAATACACCAAACGAAAAAACATGCAAAAAATAATGATAATAATGCACGTGAAAAGTCTCAGATTATTCTCACATGAAAACGGATGGGATAGGGTTTAGTGATTTGTTATGCATAATATGCATTTGTTTCTACTTGCCATATATTCATTTTATTTAATTAAGCGCGAACTCAAAGAAATTTTGGTTTTAGGGTTTAGGATTTTTGAAAATTTTTCGGGTTTTAAGGTTTTAGTCAAATGGGTAAAAAATCACAAGTTTAGTTTTAATGCTTTGAGGTTACAAGCTTGTCGTGAATCTCTAATTCCCCACCCCACACTTGTGATTTTTGAGATTAGGGGAGTACCAGAAATTACCTGCTGATGTTATGCTACTAGACTTATAAAGAAAAGCATAAAAACAGAAACAAAAATAACAGGTAGTAGTTAAGCTACTAAGGTCCTAGTATCGAGAAGGCATAGCTGGAGGCTGAAGTACGTGAAACTTTTGAATTTATAAACAAACATTGGGTCCATGTGTTCTTCCGTATGCACCAACTTCTCAATTTATTCATGATCATCGGGTTGCCTCCGGGAATCGCCACGTTTATTTAGGGGTCGTTGGCCGGACCCGAACGTGCTTTGTGAATTTCCAATTTAGTGCAAATGGTGGAATAATCTAACAAATGGGTGGCTTGTAATATGGAGAGGTTCATCCAACCCATTTGATAATCATGCGTACAATGACAATAAATTGATCCAGAAATTAGTGGAGTTCATCATGGACCAGCTGGACAGAGAAAAACAGGGTAAAAAGTGTTCAAACTTGAAACGGTCATTGTCACACCCCCAAATTTCAACTAACGGAGTTTTACCGTTTGGGAAGTGACGAACCAGGATCTCAGACATTAGTTACATTGAACGACTCTAAATGGGACTCGAATGAAAATATCATAATAATCAGAGTTTAATTGCGGAAGCGTAAAGAAAAGTAAATGAGCAAAACACACGCGCCCAAAAGTCCAAGTGTCCAAACCAAACACAATCCAAAATAGTCCAAACAACATAAATAAGGCAACAATCAAAATAGAAGAATCCCATGCATGTCCTAACGTGCACCTGTGCCTTATCTTAGCGATCTGAGAAAACGTGTAAGAAAATGATGTCAACACGAGGTTGGTGAGTTCACAGGTTTCAGTATATAAATAAACGTTTACCAGATTTATTGATCATTCAATATGTATCTATAGGTAGCTAACCTATGTTCAAGTTCTACTTAAGCGCTCGCAACCGAAGCTGACTGTTTGTTTATTTGCCTCCTGCCAGGTCTATCAACTCTGGCAAATGTGAATAGGCTAACATTTCACCCGTTCGATCTCCAATCGAGTTAGCGCGACTAACGCGGGTGGGATTTTTCAAACCCAGTAGTACTACTAAACATTACCTCGCTAAGATCCATATTAACGGTCCGATGTGAGATGAGGACTTTCTGTGATAGCGTGTTACGCTTAGCTTTAACATTGATAACATATGAATTACAAAATCTCAAAATAGCTGAATCATGTTTTCTCCCCCAAGTTAAAACAGTAAAAGGGGCCGTGAAAACTCACCTGCGTTGCGTTGTAGGTAGTATCACACAAGAGATAAGTTGGGACCACGAGTGTAAGTCTCAAACGACTTACGTATGCCCTAAAATTATAAACACATAAATTAGGGATAAAATGGGAATTGTGACAACGACACGGAATGAGAAACGTCCAACAGAAACGCTCTAACAACCAAGAGTAGACGACCGTGTCCATGGGAATAGGAATTCTTTAATTAATAATTAAGATATATATACACGTTACGCGACGAATGACAAAAGAATATATAATAAATATATTCGAGCGTTTTGTCGTTTACCAAACTTAGGACAATAGTATATTTTAATATATTATTTTTAGGTTCGCATGAATATTCTAAATACTCATTCGAGGAAAAATAATAAATATATTATTTTTAATGGAGGTAATAAACCCGAGTAAATAATATAACAATTATATTATTAAATATTTTAAAATGTTACACGAGTTATAAAATGATACGAAATAATATAACTTATATATTATTTTATAATATTAATCACGGGTTGAAAATAATATAAATATATTATTTTATATGAGGTTGTGGCTTGAAAATAATATAATATACTATTTTTAAAAGTGGAACTAATAATAAAAATAGGTTATAAATCCAAACCCGAGCTTACGAGTGGTTTCCCGAGTTAAAACACATTAACATAATATTATAATAATATGGGGTTTGATTTATAATAATTAAATATAACAAAAAGAGCCTCAAAAATAAATTGTGGGAGCCCGGTCTCGAACCCCGGTCTCTCCCACACACGCACATTGCCTTAACAAGTCCCGCCCACTAGGGTATCGCGACTGGTGTGCTTGCGAATTGGCTTTAATGTTTCCAAACCCCAACCCTTTTTCCCTTAATCACGATCCGAACCCAAGATCATCCTAGATTTGATCGATTACGATTTCAATTGAACCTAATGTCGAAGAGGTTTTGTTAATTGGGATATGGCGAATCTGGGTATAACTTTAATTGCAAAACCATTGGGTTTAAATAGTTAAATCCCGGTCTCAAGAACCGAAACCCAAAAAACAAGAACAAGAAGTCAATTTGACAAGATTCGATGTTAAAAGGCTTTGAATTCATAGGGCTTTCGCCAAATTGAACCTTGCGAATTTGTTAGTGTAGTTTAATTTGATGGAGAACAGGTTTAAGATCAAAAACCCTAAAACATACTAAGAACGAACCCTAGTTATAGGATCTTGATCAATTCGATGATATAATTACAAATAGGCATAAGGCTTTCAGTCTATGCATTGAGACGAAGCTAAGGGTGTGCTCAATTTCAATATTTGTTATCGGATTGTTAGGGTTCGACTAAAACGAAATAATATGAACCCTAGATTACTGATTTCGATCGAATCGATGTTATGAAGACGAATTAGCATAGGGCTAATGATCAACAGATTAAAACGAAACTATAGGTACAAGAAATTACCAAAATACATGATGGAATGAAGGTTCTCGACTAAAATGATGGCCGATTGCGACTGTGATGGTCTCCGGCATCTTCAACTGTTAATCCGGCCAATTCAGTTTGTGCAAAAGCTTCGGAGAGGTGCGAGTTACGTGTGTGTATGCTCAATTTGTGAAAACAATACAGAAATTTGTTGATTTTGATAAAGAGGGGCGATGGTTCGACGGTTTCGACTTGAACACCCATTATTGGGTTTAATTCGCTCAATTACAACTTAATTATGATCTCATTATGGACGGTAATAGAATTAAAGTGCATGATCTGTTGTAATTCCAAACGATTTCGGTTATGGAATTCAAATTTGTTCAAAGGTTTGCGAGTTTGACTTTTGAAAGTCAACATAAGTGATTTTTTTCTTAACTTTTGACTTTGAGAGTCAACGAATCCAGTTTTGAAGCTTGGCAGGATTAGTCCCCGGAATACTAGATCAATTTATGACAGAAACAGTCCCCGGGGTTTAATATTGGGTTAACCGGGTTAGGATTTAACAGCATATTTAACGGGATTGCTAACGGAAGTAACTGCAAAGTCCGGATTGTCACATCATCCCCTAGTTGAAAGAATTTTCGTCCCAAAAATTAAAAAATAAAAAAAAATCCCGGGATACCACATCATCCCCTAGTTGAAAGAATTTTCATCCCGAAAATTAAATAGTACCTTAAGAATTTGACGCGGAGTGCTTGAACATATTAGGATATTTGCGCATCATCTGCTCCTCTCGTTCCCATGTGAATTCCGGTCCGCGTTTCGAGTTCCAACGAACTCCGACAATAGGGATTTTACTGCGCTTTAACGTTTTGACTTCCCTATCTATAATTTCCACGGGCTCTTCGATGAAATGCAACTGTTCATCAATGTGTAGTTCTTCAAGAGGAACCGCGAGTGACTTGTCTGCTAGACATTTCTTCAAGTTCGAGATGTGAAAGACGTTGTGTACACCACTAAGTCCTTCAGGTAGGTCTAGTTGATACGCTACTGGGCCAATTCTCTTCACTATTTTGAATGGTCCAACATAACAAGGATTCAATTTTCCTCGTTTCCCAAAACGAATGACACCCTTCCAAGGTGAGACTTTTAATAAGACCATATCCCCTACTTGAAATTCTAACGGTTTACGACGCTTATCGGCATAGCTCTTTTGACGATCACTGCTGGATCGGGATCTACCTTGATCCAATGATTCAACACATTAACCGAACCAAATCGTGCGGAATCCGATTTGATTGGCAATCCAATCTATGACACGGATCGGGTCGTAAGAAACGAGCGGATTAGATGTCGAAACGAAGGTTTCTATCGACCCTTTGGTGTAGAGAAGTTGGATACAAGACCTGGAAACTCTCAACGGACAGAGATTCGACAATACAGGTGCAAAGAGTTTGTGTGTTCTGTTGCTTAGTCTGGTTCTGCTCTGGTTAGTCTCTCCTATGTGTATATGTGTTGTGTATGTGCTCATGAAGTGAAAGTTCTATATATAGTGCTGAGGCCATTCGTACGAATGAGCCATGTGAATGGACTCATTCGTGCGAATGAATCATTAGAATGGTTCATTCGCACGAATGAATCATTCTCATGACTTATTCTAGCGAATGAATCATTCTCATGATCTATTAGCGCGAATGGATCATTCTCATGATCCATTCGTGCGAATGGGCCTTTCAATAGCACGATTGATCAACGTTATCGCTATTTATCAGATCGTTTAATACACAGTCGTTATATATGAGTAAACATTAAGGATAAACATGTAATTTCATTAATATATCAAATAGTTACATTAAACATAGATGAAATACATATTACAAGGGATTAGGGACATATTATGCATCTACATACTCCCCCTTGGACCTAGATCCCTTCAAAATGACCTAACTAACATTAGTTGGTCTTCAACATCTCTTTTGTACGAGTTTTCCAGTTAACTCCGGCGTGTATGTCAAAAGCAAAGCATATACGTATCACTTTCACATACTGCAACGCCTGGTCTATATCTGCAACTTCAAAAAACGGTTGACACTTGTATAAAGTTGTAACATCTTGTTCAGACAAGTTGGTCAGCCACAAGGGATCAAAGACCCTGATGGTCTCCCATGACCCTTCTTTACAAAGCACTATAACAGCTTCACCAGTACGCCCATCATAGTACCACCATTTGAACTGATCTGAGAAGTCCTGGATCATTTTCCTTAAAGGAATCTTCTTCATGATCTTTGGAGGTTTCCACTTTAAGACAATTAGGGGCTTCTTGGTGATTGGATGAACCTTTTCCTTGTGAATGTAACGTGTAGGCATTTGTGGCTTGAAGTTCACCCACTTCTTCCAGTATTCGTATTGTAATTGACGTTCAAACCATTCGGATAGACCGGAAGATTCGCTGTATAGAAGCTTTAGACGCGCCAATTGATTTACTTCAAATGCGGGCAGCGTCTTGAAGTCATGAGGGTACATGAAATATTGTATGCCCTTCTCTCTTTTTATAGCATAGCAGCTTAAGTCGTTGAAGTATGCCCAACTGATTATACGACCATCAGACTTGTGTCCTTTGAGTCGATAAACTTTAGTGTACTTGGTTGGAGGAGAGGGCTTTGAGTTCTTCTTTAATTCGGCCATGTATTCCATCCACTGACTTTTACGTTCATTCAGCTCGTCAATGTCAATAGTGGAGGGACCGGCTTCATCTCCTTTGTTGTCGATAATGCGGTTGACCTCCTCGTCGGACTGCTGAGTGAATAAATCTGCGAAGGAGGGAAGATCATCACCATCTACTGATGTGTACTTTGGATATTCTTGATCAGTGATGTCTTCGACTTCAACCTCATCAACGTCTTCTAGTTCGTCAGAGGAGGGATAATCAGTTGTAGGAACAGATGGCTCTTCAGTGATGACTTCGTCGGGATTCATTTGAAATAGCTCGGCAATCTGTTCTTTTGACAAGCAGTGTACGATTTCCCCTTCCTCTTTGTCATAAATAACTGAATGTAGGATGATCCCTTGCATGTCAAGCACATAAGTTAACATTGAAGGTTGTTGCTTGAGAGGCATCACATCCAAAACTATTTATATAAACAATCATAAAATAAACATGTGAGAATAAGAAATTTCATTGATTTAATCAAAATAAAACTGAAATTATTTACATAATAATCTAATATTTACAATAAGACAACTTAAAACACTTAAAACAAAAACTATCAACCTTCAGTGCCCTTTTGTGTATCTGATGATGGGCCTTCTGATTTGTCTGATTTTTGCTTTGTGCGTGCCTCTGCTTCTGCTGTCTTTGCAGCACTTGATGCAGCACCAGCATTGACACCATCATCCTTATCTTTGTCATTATTGTCATCATCATCTTCAATATCATCATCATCGTCATCGTCATCATCGTCATCATCATCATCATCGTCACCATCATCACCATCATCACCATCATTGCGAGCACCCTCAATTCTGGGTGTCGGGTCTCTTCTGCTTTCTAAGTCTTCCAACAGTCTCTTATTATCCTCCTCAAGCCTTTGTATCCTCTGAGCATGTGCATCAACAGTTTTAGACAACTGTTGATTCTGGTTTGTAGCAGTGAGAAGGAGGGCTTGTTGATCATTACACCTAGTGGAAAGACTTGTGATGGCTTGGGCTTGTTCAGTATTTTGCAGAGTCAACTGACTGATATGCGAGCCCTGTTGGTCAATACGCTTTGATTGCTCTTCATTCTGAGCCAGTAAACGAAGTACCAAACTGTTTAAAGTACTGATCTGGTCGTGTAGAGAGACAGTCGGCAGTGACATTGAAGATTCAGCTCGAATAGTTGATGGCTGTGATGTAGGAGCAGTCGTGTAGATGGGAGGAGGCACAGTTTGTGTCTGAGGCATAGATGTTGACATTGGAGCCTCAGACCTGGTGGCAGTTGCTGTAGTGGCAGAGGTGCTCTCTGTTCGTCTAACGAGCTTAAACTTTTGGCGTTTGGCCATTCTTTTCTTTCCTCTTCCCTTCTTGACCGGGGTAGATTGGGAAGAAGAAGCAGCAGATATTTGTGGACAGTCAGGGACAAAGTCAGCATCCCTGACGTCATCATCAACCCTTGAGCTTCCTTGATCTGCTCCCCTTTTTCGTTTTGTTGCGACCAATCTTGCCCCTTGTTGACTGATTTCAAAATCATCTTCAATGTCCTCAGAATCCGTAAACAGGACGGTGTCCAAGTTAACGTCTTCTGGGTTATTTGGAAGGGAAGGATCGATAGCAGTAACAGTGGGGGTGGTGGCAGCGGTAGATGGAACATTAGGAGCATTGCCACCATCTCCCTGACCATCTTGGTCGTCATCATCTTGGTCGTCAGCCGGAGGTACAACAATATCCTCCCTGTCAGAATCACTGTTATCGTGACGCCATTTTCTGTTTGCTGGTGCCACATAATCTGGATTTGCCAGATGTCCAATAAGCCGTTTGTGAGGTGGCTTTGTTGGTCTTCCCCTGTAGGTCTGTACCCTGTTTAGAGTGACGTCCGTCATGTGTTCTAGCTTGATTATGTCGACGTCTGATCTTGGTAGAAGAGGAAGTTGGTCATCTATTATCATTTGTAAGAATCTGGGGTACATAAGATACGCATTGTCCCCTTTTAGATAGATGTTTTCCTTAAGATGCGTGAACACCATCTCGAAAAATTTGAACGGAATGTTCAACACCAGAGCAACGAATGCGCTCTGAATTGTTTCGCGCATGTCGTCGAAACCGCCACGACGAGAACTGAGGCAATGCAAAAGAACATGTCCTAGATACTTGTACTGCGGACAGAGGTTCGCTTTGTTTAAAACTCCCTCGGCTACATTCCCGTCGTACTTTATCCTCATGAAGCATCCGCAGACCAGATATTTATCCAGTGTCACTGGATCTTCAGGATGATCACCGAATTGACACAGTCGGCGAATGTGAGCTGCCGATACAACCACATCTTGACCTGCGATCTTCCCTCGTATGACCGGTGGAGATACCTCGCAGTCAATCTCGGCGGAGGCCCAGAACTCCCTTTGATGCAACGAATATGGAGTCCGGTGATGGGATATAGCATGAGCAATCCTTGATCTTGATAAAAACTCGATCATGCCGACAAACGGACGTGCATTCTTTGATGTAGGAATCATGTACGCACATATGTTGCTTTTTATTGAAGCCTTAAGAACAACTGGAGCTCTGTGCGCCATAACGATCAGTCTGCAAACACAAAAACATGAAGCACATCAGATCAGTACATGCAAGATTTTGGAAATATGAACTTTTGGACCATTTTCCCTTTGTACGAATGAACCCTAAGAGTTGGTTCATTCGTGCGAATGGATCATTCTGCCTATTCATTCGTGCGAATGAGTTTCATTCGTGTGAATGAGCATTCATTCGTGTGAATGAGTTTTCATTCGTGTGAATGAGTTCTCATTCGTGTGAATGAGCGTTCATTCATACGAATGAACATGAAGAGTGTGTCCATTCGTATGACAGACGGGTCGCGATCCAATTTGTCCAAAAATCAACCAACACTTGAAAAGATTTGCCGAAAAAGACACCAACACACTCGACTATGGTTTTCAACCAATATTTAGCATTTTAATTGGTTTATTAAGTCACTTTTTACATTTTTAGTTTGTTTTTCGGTTTTGAATCCTAAATCTAATCGAACATCTGCAAATCGGTATACAATCGATGAATACTTGTGGGGTTATACCAGTAAAATGAAAACGAATGATTAGATTACAGATTTGACGGAGTTTTGGGTAACTTTCAGATTATGATGAAACAGACGTGCGAATATGATTTCTGATATGTGCGAATGAGACTGAGAATGCGAATGAATGGCCCTTTTATAGGATGGCCTGGTTCATTCGTACGAATGGCCATCCATTCGTGCGAGTGGACTCTCATTCGTGCGAGTGACCCAGATTTGATTCATTCTGCCACTCATTCGTACGAGTGGACCATTCTGGTCAGTCCATTCGTGTGAATGACCTATTCTCATCATCCATGCGTACGAGTGAGCCATTTTGCTCATCCATTCGTACGAATGGGACAATCCCCTTATGCAAGTTAAACTTTTCAAGTTAAATGGGGTATCCGACCACATTGGTTTTAACAAAAATTTAATTATGAAGTAATTTACATTTAATTATGAAGTGAGGGATCAATTATGAAGTTTTGGAATAGTTTATGAAGTAAAGGAACGATTTGATTAATCAGGAAGTCAAGCGGTTTTCAAATTTTGATTTTCTGATAGTCGTTCGAGTCTTATCAGATAATCTAAAATTCAGGAAAAGTAAAATCTTTTTGGATTTTTGAATATGTAATGCTGAAAATAATATCAACAAGATATATACACGCATGTCTTAGTAAGAATGATCCTTATGAGAAATCATACAGACTTAGTGACCAATGATTTGAGACATTTTGAATTTTGTAGATACAACTATACAATGGTATTTACACATCTTTTTGTGAGAAAGATCCGAACATGGGATCAGTACTAAACTCATAGCAATCAGCAACATTGCAAATTATCTGAGCTTTAAGTACACTTAGTCAAAATGCGATCATTGATATGTTTGTCCATCTTAAACCTATGCAGACCTCTTCTCAACACTTACAAGATGATCTTGAAGGATTGAGTCCATTGTCTGTGTGTCCCACACTGGTTAAGAATTGACTTGAATTACTTTTCAAAACATGTTAATGTTTCAAATCAGCACAACTTACTTAACCAGCCATCATAAGTTCATGAGATCTCAGTTATTCCCTGTTACTTCTTTACTACACCGATTTTTTTTTTTTTAGTATTCACAGTGACAGCCATCAGCTCATGGACGGCTTCAGCCAGGATTTACAAGGCAATATGGCACGTATGCAGCTAACGGTGTTTGTGTTCATCCTATCCCATGGATGGCTTCAACCAGGCTGCAACCCGGTAATATGGCACATATACGGATTTGGATTCATACTTTTATTTTATTCTTAATCGCATGGACGGCTTCAGCCAGGTATTTACAAGGCAATATGGCACGTATACGACTTTGGAATCTAATTTTTAATTTTATAACTACTTTCTGATATCTCATTAAACCGATGATAACTGGTGTGCACAAAATGAGAAACACCTTCAGTTTCTATTGTTGATTTTCGTCAATCCTTTCACCATTATGTGACTCACAAAGACAATATCTAATATGGTATAGATTGATCATCAATGGTCGAGATTCAGTAAGATAAGCCTATCAATGCATCACATGTCGACTTAGTGTGACTATTCACTATGACATTAAATGCAATGTGCTTCATACATATGATTAGTGTGCCATTACTTCCCAAAGGTTGGATACGATTTCTCTTTTTTGAGTTTTTCAGATGTTTTTGGGTTTTAGTCTATACAAAAATGGAAATTTTTTTTTTTTTTTTATTCTTTTTTTATTTTATTTTATTTTATTTATTTTTTTTTTTAAAAAACTATACACAATTAACTGTACACAATTAACTGTACACAATTAAATGTACACAATTTAGAAAATCTTTTTGGAGTCTCAGATAACTAGCGTCTGTGTACTATCATTTTTCTCACCGAGAGATCATTTTCTTACTGACATTTTCTCCCCCTAAAATTTTAAAATGAAAAATCTTTTTGAGTTTTTGAGATTTTTAATAAACGTAAGAAAGAAAATATATACAGGAACGTAATTGATAAAAATGATTATTGACTCGACTCTTGGTCCGGAACAATGTCATCCTTCTTTTTCATGCCGTTTACCTCTAACAAGAATAAAAATCTTGGTTTGTTAAAGGCTTTTGTATAGAGGTCGGCCTTTTGGAAATCAGTGTTAATTTGAACCACATCAATCAGTTTCTTTTCAAAACAATCACGAATGAAGTGATATTTTATGCCGATGTGTTTGGTTTTTGAATGCTGAACCGGATTCTTAGTGATAGCTATGGCAGCAGAATTATCTACATAAATAGGAGTGTTAGAGAATTGCAAACCGTAGTCCCGAAGTTGCTGTTGAATCCAGATAATCTGAGAACAGCAACTGGCAGCAGCGATGTATTCAGCTTCACATGTAGATGTAGCCACTGAAGTCTGCTTTTTGCATTGCCATGTCACAAGACGGTTTCCAAAGAACTGACACCCTGCAGATGTAGACTTGAAGTCTGTTTTGCAACCACCATAATCAGAATCACTATATGCAGTAAGCTCAAAGTTATCATCATTAGAGTACCATAATCCAAGATCATGAGTACCCTTCAGATAACGAAAAATCCTTTTGACAGTAATTAAGTGGGAGACTTTTGGTTTTGACTGATATCAGGCACAGAGACACGTGGCGAACATGATGTCTGGTCGAGATGCCGTGAGATACATGAGAGATCTGATCATGGCTCGATAGAGAGTAGCATCAATATACTCCCCCTTGTCATCAGGCGAAATCCCGTGATTGATCTCCAATGGAGTACCAGCAGGTTTGGCATCAGTCATACTAATCGGCTCAGTATGTCTCCAACATAATTTGTTTGATGAAGAAAAATCCCTGTCTCAGATTGATCTACTTGTAGCCCTAGAAAGAACTTCATCTCTCCCGTGAAACTCATCTCGAACTTGTCCTGCATAACTCTTTCAAATTCTTTGCACAGAACATCATTCGTCGATCCGAAAATAATGTCATCCACGTATACCTGTACCATTAAAAGTTCTCCACCCTTTTCTCTAATGAACAACGTGCAGTCGATGACACCTCTTCTAAAACCATTGTTCAGAAGATGAGTGGAAAGTGTCTCGTACCACGCTCGCGGAGCTTGGTGCAATACGTACAGTGCCTTGTCCAATTTGTAGACACGGTCACGATGCATAGGATCTTCAAACCCGGGATGTTGACTGACGTATACGACTTCACTGATTTCTCCATGAAGGAAAGCATTCTTTACATCCATTTGATAGACTTTGAACCTTTTGTAGGATGCATAAGCAAGAAAAATTCGAATTGCTTCCAGACGAGCAACCGGTGCAAACACTTCATTGTAATCTATACCTTCCAAACCAAACCAAACCAAACGTACCCAGTATAATCCCACACATAGCTAACGCTATTAGTAGGGTCTGGGGAGGGTGTGATGAGGGCAAACCTTACCCTTATCCCAAGGGATAGAGAGGCTGCTCCCGTTTAGACCCCCGGCTCCATGGGAAAGAAAAAGATAAAAATATAAATAAAATTAATGAGTAATAAAGTAAAATAAATCTAACAGTAATCTAACAATTAGCAGTGTATGACTAGAGTATATTAGTCACAAGAAACACAACACACCTACAAGAAACAAGACATACGCAAAATCTTTGCTAAACAACTCTACTCTCCCACACAACGGGTCACTCATCCTAAAACCCTAATACGACGTCTCCATGAAATCCTATCATTGATCATGTCCTCTGAGAGGTGTAAATCTAGCAAATCAAGCCTAATCCTCTCATCCCACGTTAATTTCGGTCTCCCCCTGCTCCTTTTCCCCTCTACAACGAGAGTTTCCACCGTTCTCACTGGATCTGTACTCTGTCTCCTCTTGACATGTCCAAACCATCTCAATCTTCCTTCTCTTATCTTATCTGAGATACATGTGACTCCCAATCTCTTCCGAACAACTTCATTTCTTATTCGGTCCTTTCTTGTGTGTCCACACATCCACCTCAACATCCTCATCTCAGCTACATCCATTTTTCGAGCTTGTGTCTTCTTGATGGCCCAACAATCGGTTCCATATAGCATCGTTGGGCGAACTGCTACCCTATAAAATTTACCCTTTAACCCTATTGGGAACCTCTTGTCGCACAAAACACCTGAGGCCGCTCTCCATTTACACCAACCAGCCTGCACCCGATGGACTACATCATTGTCGATGTCCCACCAATTTGCCTAAATCCCTGAACGACCAAACGAGCCTTATTTCTTATGACTATTCCTTGATCATCCCTTTTGCAATGAAGAACCCATCGAGTACCAATCTTCTTAGCTCCTTTTGGTAAATCAACTAACTTCCAAACTCTGAGCTTCTGAAATTGGAGTAGTTCTTCCTGCATTGCATTTACCCAAGATTCTTCTTTTAAAGCATCTGTTATAGAGCGTGGTTCGATTTGCGAGACGAAACATGAATGCGCACAATCGTTGACCAAACCAGCTTCCATGATTTCTGAGTAGACTCCAGAGTTGATCTGACCCCTAGTTTTAACACCAGATGTGGGATCACCAATAATGTTCTGTTGAGGATGAATTCTATCAATCCTACCCACAGGATGAGCAGGAACCTCAACAGTTTGATCAAGGTTTGTGATACTCTGTTCAATTGCCACAGAATGTGAAACATCATCACTCAATTGTACAACATCATGGGAAGGATCTTCAATCACCTGGTCTATTTCTTGTCGAGAACCCTCATACTCTGAAGAAGAAGAAGAGTCATCATCCTGTGTGACTTGTGTGTTATTGGAGGACTCAGGAATGTCAGATGATGAGGGAGTAGGTTGCACATGTTCATCAGGTGCGTTTTGAGCATCATACATCATTTGAACAGCAACCTCCTCATCTGAACATTCTGGAGGAAGATTAAACGAGGCAAAAAGTTCTTCATAATCAAACATCCAAGGAAGACCTTTTCCAGCAGCAGGAGAGGTATACTTTTGAACATCAACATGGTACCATTCTTCTACATTCCCAAAAGCTTTGTTGTAAACTCTTTTATTGGGAGTGTTGTACCCTAAGAAGTAACCTACCTCTACTTTCTCGTTAAACTTGCCATGAGCATCCTTTTTCAACATGGTACATGGAGCGCCGAACGGTTCAAGATACTGTAAGTTCGGTTTCCTTCGATGCAACAATTCAAAGCAAGTTTTATCGTGACGCTTGACAACTAGAACCCGGTTGAGCGTGTAACACGCATTAGCAATAGCTTCATTCCAGAACTGCACGGGTAAGTTTGAGTCAGCGAGCATAGTCCTTGCAGCTTCTATCAAGGTCCGATTCTTCCTCTCAGCAACACCGTTCATTTGTGGAACATATGGCGCACTGAATTCATGGTGAATACCAAGTTTTTGACAGAAAGTTTCCATAAGGTGATTTTTAAATTCAGTACCATTGTCCGAACGGATCCTCCTAACCTTTAACTTATACAGAGACTCCAATTTGGTAATCAGAATCTCCACATATTCAAAAGTTTCAGATTTTTCTTTTAAGAACATCACCCAAGAATATCTTGAATACTCATCCGTCACAACCAAACAATATAAGTCTCCAGCAATGCTCTTGCGGTTGATAGGACCAAACAAGTCCATGTGTAAGAGCTCTAGTGGTATAGTGATGGAATGTTGAGATTTGGGTTTATGAGATTTCTTGGTTTGTTTGCCTTTCTTGCAAGAAACACACACGTCAGGAAGATGAAAACTTTTCACTGTGACTCCTTCAACAAGATTTTTGTGCACCAAATGATTCATTTTTCTGAGACTGAGATGTCCCATTCTTTTGTGCCATAAAATAGAATCCTTCTCAGTGGCTTTTGAAACAAAACATGATGTTGTGGACACTGAGGATGATGCTTGTGACATGTCAAGAATATAAAGATCATTCACTCTTGGAGCAGACATAACCACCATGTATTCTGGAATCATAAACTCCTTTTTCAAGATATAACAATGCTTGTCATCAAAAAGAACCTTGAACTCCTTATCACAGATTTGAGAAACAGAAAGTAAGTTGTTATCCAACTGTTTGACAAAGTTGACCTTCTCAAAGCTGACAGCTCCATTAGACAGTGTTCCCTGAGCTGAGATAAAACCACCTTTATCGCCTGCAAATGAAACATAGCCCCCTTTGATATTTCTGACGTCGAAAAGGAGAGCTAAGTTCCCAGTCATGTGCCTGGATGCCCCACTATCAATAATCCAATTATTGCTAATAGGATTATAAAGGACAACCTGCACAAGAAGGAAAGTAATTAGTTTAGGTTAGGAACCCAAGCCTTTACGGTCTTGGGTTTCCCAGTCTCATCTACAACAGTACAATCCATCCACTGTCCTTGTGGATTTTTGGAACAACCATTTGACTTTGAAGTACAGTCGTCAGAAGCATCATCTGATTTTGCTTTCCACACATGTTGTTTGTGCAACGACTGTTTGTGGTAAACAGTGGATTGCTTAACGATTTGTACAGGTGTGGAACTCGAATCAGAGACCAACAAGTCATGCATCTTTTTTTTAACTTTCTTTTGATGCACTTATTGTTGGGTAAAAAAGTTAGATTTTGACTTTAAAAACTTTTGTTTATTTTCTGGAAAATGGTGAACTCTTTTACTTGGCTTCTGAAGATAAGGACAGTTGACAACAACGTGTCCTTTTGTACCGCACTCAAAACAGTATCTCCGCTCAACCAACCTCGGAGATCTGTATTGATTTTTACTTTGATGAGTTTTTGAACCACCAGCCTTAGCTTCTTTTAGTTCAGCTGAAGAGAGTGACTTGTTTGATTGAACAGACTCTCCAGCTTTAACAAAATTAACCTTTTTGATTGAGGCTTTGGTTACTTGACTCTTCTGATCAGAAGTAGAGGGATAAGATGGACAACAATTGGTTGGTTTAATTTTAAAAACATTTTTAGAATCAGATTTTGAAATACCAATGCTGTCATTCTGTGGAGCAGACGAGTTTTTGTGTCCCAAACCACGAGTAGGACACTCATCGTCGTCTTCATCCCACTCTTCTACCATTCCATCAACACACTGGGACTCCGAGGTTGAAGCACCATTATCGTTAACCTTTGGTTGAGAAATTTTGTCTTCGGTTGGATCAACGACAAGTGGCGTTTTGACCTTAAAGTCAATGATTGGGTTATCATCCGGTGTGTTTACCATAGTATTCAACACCGGTGGAGGACACTTTTTATACCCAAACCCAGCATTTTTCTTTCCTGTACGCCGTGAAATCATGTAATCAAGAAGGTAAGAAGAATTTGAATAACTTTTCAGCTTTTGATTTAAAGTTTCATAATCACATTCGACAAGCGCCAGCTTTTTCTTTGTTTCATCAATAGTGTTTAAATAAAAAGTGATGGCATTTTGTTTGTTGATAACACAGATTTCTAATTCATGAACTTGCCTGTTTAAAAGATCAATTTTGTTTTTGAAGGCAAGTTCGTTTCCCTTTAAAACACGGTTTGCTTCAAGACAATTAGTTAAATCAGCAATTAAGTCTGTGTTATGACTTTTAAGTGTCTCAACTTTCTTCTCAAGTTCATCACAAATTAAACACGGTTGAGATTCAGACTCACCTTCAAAACTGTCAGAATTTACCTGAATTCCTGTGGATGTTTTTACCATAAAAGCACAGCTATAGGTAGATTCAGAAGAGGAATTGTTATCATCCACATCTGCTGTCGATTGACTTGAAGAGACGACAGATGATTTTTCTTCATTCTCAGATGTGAAGCCAGAACTGTTTGAAGATGTGTCGTCTTCAGCTGATGAACTTTCTGAAGCAATCTCTCTCTCAGCATCAGAATCTGATTCTTCATTGACTTCTACAGCCTTTTCCATGTAAGCTCTATCCCCTGAACTACCATCAGCTCCAAATTTAAAAGACCAATCAACAGTCTCATCTATTTGAACAACCATAGCTTTTGTTCCACTTGAAGTGTCCTTATCTTGTGCAAGAGTAACTGGAACAAGGTTTGTTTCTGTATTTTGGTTTTGTGGCTACGGTTGGCTTTGACGGTTGTTGAAAGGGTTGCGGTTTCCAGTCTGTTTAGGCTTTTCACATTGCCTAGCAAAATGCCCTTTCTCACCACAGTTAAAACAAACAACAGCAGACAGATCAAAACCATAAGTAGTGTCTTTGTTCCCTTCGAGAGTTTTTCCTGTCCTTTTTACATAATCTCTCGCTCTTCTGACTGCACTTGCAAGAGCCCACATTATATCAATTAGATCCATTTCATCCTTATCAATCTGAGCATAGTCTTCTCCTGTCAGATGACTGTTTCCAACCTGTCCAGCAATAAGACTGTCATATGAATTGATAACGGTAGACAACAGTGCCATGTGTTCCTTGGCAACTTCGATAGTAACCTTGTCGAAGTTATCTGTTTGCAATTTAATGGGGCTTGGTGGAGGAGTACTAGCAGTATTTTCCTGCTATGGAACCGAGCTTGATGAAACTGAAGCATGAGCTGTTGAAGACTGGCTGGCTGAAACATTTAACATGTTTGATACAAACGCAGTCTGCAAAGGAGCATTTTGTTGAGTTGATGTGGAATAGTACAATGAAGGATCCTGAGCTTGTACGCCTCTCTTTAACTTCCACTTATTCATCACCTCTTGTTCTCTCAATTTCTGAAGAAATTCATTGATATCAATGGTTTCAAGAGTATTGTTCTGTTTGAGAACCATCAAGAATGAATCCCATTTTGGTGGTAGCGCATCTGCCATGCATTGAACCTTTTCTTCTTTCGTTGTTTTGATCTCATGGGCATGCAATTCACTCATCAAGTGATAGAATCTCTCAAATAGATCATCTAAGGACTCATTCCCAATATACATGAAATTATCAAATTCCTTCTTAATGGCCTTAGCATTGATTGCTTTCAACGAAGCATTTCCTTCGTGACGTTGTTCTAAGGCAACCCACAGAGATTTTGAAGATGTAAACTGCCTGAATTGATGAAATATTTCTCTTGATATGGCCTGAGATAAGATAGCATATGCCTTCTTTTCTAAGTCATAATCTTTTCTTTGTTGTTCGCTTAAAAGGGAAGCCAAAACAGGAGTTCCATCCTCACTCAACACTTTTTGATATCCATTCTCTATCATCATCCATAGTTTGTATCAACTCCATTAATGTGTATCTCAAACCTGTTTTTCCAGTGATGATATTCGTCCATTGTCATGAGTTTTGGAGCCTTGTTAGCATTTCCAGCTTCATTATCGATTAATAACAAGTTTTGGATTTTACTGTTCTGACTGGAAACAAAGGCTAAGTCCGACATGGTAAAAAAACGAAGTTTTTCGACACAAAAAAAAATTCAGAAGAGATTTATGCGAATGGGTCTATTCGTGCGAATGGAATTTTCTATTCGTGCGAATGGAATTTTCTATTCGTGAGATTGGAAGTTTGAACAAATGAGCGGGAGACTTGATCTATTCGTGCGAATGGTAGGAGCCATTCGTGCGAATAAAGTTCATCATAGTAGCCATTCGTACGACAGAGGGCTGTTTGACTTTTTTGCACCAAAAAGCACCAATGATTGAGCCTATTATCAGATCTGGAAACTGAAACGATCAGATCACTCAGAAGCAATAATCACAAGTTTTGAACGTGGCTAAACAACGATCAAGTGATCTTTATAACATTCAAGTAGCTAGAAAAAGCAAGATTAGATTTTCTATGTTGAATCTAGAGCACAACAGCTCTGATACCACTTTGTTGGATCGGGATCTACCTTGATCCAATGATTCAACACATTAACCGAACCAAATCGTGCGGAATCCGATTTGATTGGCAATCCAATCTATGACACGGATCGGGTCGTAAGAAACGAGCGGATTAGATGTCGAAACGAAGGTTTCTATCGACCCTTTGGTGTAGAGAAGTTGGATACAAGACCTGGAAACTCTCAACGGACAGAGATTCGACAATACAGGTGCAAAGAGTTTGTGTGTTCTGTTGCTTAGTCTGTTCTGCTCTGGTTAGTCTCTCCTATGTGTGTATGTGTTGTGTATGTGCTCATGAAGTGAAAGTTCTATATATAGTGCTGAGGCCATTCGTACGAATGAGCCATGTGAATGGACTCATTCGTGCGAATGAATCAGCAGAATGGTTCATTCGTAAGAATGAATCATTAGAATGGTTCATTCGCACGAATGAATCATTCTCATGACTTATTCTAGCGAATGAATCATTCTCATGATCTATTCACGCGAATGGATCATTCTCATGATCCATTCGTGCGAATGGGCCTTTCAATATCACGATTGATCAATGTTATCGCTATTTATCAGATCGTTTAATACACAGTCGTTATATATGAGTAAACATTAAGGATAAACATGTAATTTCATTAATATATCAAATAGTTACATTAAACATAGATGAAATACATATTACAAGGGATTAGGGACATATTATGCATCTACAATCACGAGCTGCTGCCATACGGTTTCTAATTTGAACGATTTTCTCAGAAGTTTCAAGTACGAGTTCAGGACCTGTAAGTTGACTATCCCCAACCTCAGCCCAACAAATAGGAGAACGACATTTCCGTCCATATAGCGCTTCAAATGGAGTTGCCTTGATGCTAGTGTGATAACTGTTGTTGTAGGAGAACTCCACCAACGGTGGGTGAGACTCCCAAGTGTTACCGAAATCAATCACACAAGCTGTAGCTTGTCCTCAAGATTTTGAATAGTACGTTCTGTCTGGCCATCAGTTTGAGGATGGTATGTTATGCTCATATCTAGACGCGTGCCTAAAGCTTCATGTAATGATTGTAAGAAACGAGGGGTGAATCGTGCATCACGATCCGAAATGATAGAGATTGGCATCCCATGCCGAGATACTACTTCTTTCAAATAAATACGAGTAAGCTTGTCCATTTTGTCGGTTTCCTTTATTGCTAAGAAGTGAGCGGACTTTGTTAAGCGGTCAACGATTACCCAAATGGTATCACCTCCGGTAGGGGTTCGTGGCATTTTTGTGATAAAGTCCATGGATATTTGTTCCCATTTCCATATGGGAATCTCTGGTTGTTGGAGAAGACCAGAAGGCTTTTGATATTCAACTTTGACCTTCGCGCAAGTCAGACACTTGCTCACATAGGTGGCTATATCGGCCTTCATCTTTAGCCACCAATACAGCACCTTTAGGTCATGATACATCTTGTCGGAACCTGGATGAATAGAGTAACGAGATTTATGAGCCTCATCCATGACTAGTTCCCTTAAATTTCCGAATATTGGAACCCATATTCGTTCAGCGAAATAGCGAATACCGTCAGATTTGACCTCGAGTTGTGCATCCATACAGCGTGTACCTTCCAGCGGTAAGTTTTCCTCTTTCAGGGCTTCAAGTTGAGCACTACGGATTTTTTCAGGCAATCCGGGGTGAATAGTAAGTTGTAATGCTCGAACTCGTTTGGGCTTGGTTTCCTTTCGACTTAGGGCATCAGCTACAACGTTAGCTTTACCCGGATGATATCGGATCGCACAGTCATAATCATTCAAAAGCTCGACCCAACGACGTTGTCGCATGTTCAGCCCTTTCTGCTCGAAGATATGCTGAAGGCCTTGTGATCGGTGTAGATGGTGCACTTGGTACCGTACAAGTAGTGTCTCCATATCTTAAGTGCGAAAACTACGGCTCCCAACTCTAGATCATGAGTGGTGTAGTTTTTCTCGTGAATCTTTAGTTGACGCGAAGCATATGCGATCACGCTTTCTCGTTGCATTAATACACAACCCAAACGCCGAATAAATGCGTCGCAATACACCACGAAATCATCCGTACCCTCCGAAAGAGCTAGGATATGTGCACTGCAAAGTTTCTGCTTAAGATGTTGGAATGCTGACTCTTGGTTATAGCCCCAGTTGTAGGCTTTACCCTTTTGAGTTAAGGCAGTGAGGGGTTTTGCAATTTTTGAAAATCCTTCGATGAATTGAAGGTAATAACCAGCCAATCCCATAAATTGTCGCACCTCAGTCGGAGTCGTCGGTGTTGCCCAATTCTTGATGGCTTCTATCTTTGATGGATCGACATGTATTCCTTTCTCGTTAATCACATGTCCTAAGAATTGAACTTCTCGGATCCAGAATTCACACTTGGAAAACTTAGCATATAGTTGCTCCTTTTTAAGTAATTCCAGGATTAAACGTAGATGTTCCTCATGTTCCTCCTTGTTCTTGGAATAAATGAGAATGTCGTCGATGAAAACGATGACAAATTGATCAAGGTATGGCTTACACACAAGGTTCATGAGGTCCATGAATACCGCAGGTGCATTGTTTAATCCTAAAGGCATGACCATAAATTCATAGTGTCCGTACCTTGTACTGAAAGTAGTCTTAGAGATATCTTCATCTCGGACTCTCAATTGATGGTAGCCGGACCTAAGATCTATCTTGGAATAGAAACTGGATCGTTGAAGTTGATCAAAGAGATCATCTATGAGAGGAAAGGGTAACGATTCTTGATTGTGACTTTATTCAGTTCACGGTAATCGATACACATACGGAAAGTCCCGTCCTTCTTTTTGACAAACACGACCGGAGCTCCCCATGGCGATGAGCTAGGTCGGATGAAACCTTTATCCAAAAATTCCTATAACTGAGTAGATAGCTCTTGCAATTCACTAGGTGCCAGGCTATAATGTGCCCGAGCGATCGGTGCCGCTCCGGGTGCCAGATCGATTTGAAATTCAACTTGGCGGTGTGGTAGCAGACCAGGCAAATCTTTGGGAAATACTTCCAGAAAATCACGAACGACGGGAATATCATCAATCTTCTTCTCTTCTGAGGGCTGCTCAGCAACGAGAGCCAAAATAGCAGCATGCCCTTTTCGAAGGCATTTCCGTGCTTTCATAAAGGATATGATGCCCATGACTGCACCAACCTTTTCGCCCTGAATGGAAAGGGTTTCTCCACTCGGGAGAGGAATTCGAACAATTTTCTCTCGACAGATGATTTCAACTTGATTTTTAGATAACCAATCCATGCCGACAATTACATCAAAACTACCAAGTGTGACCGGCATAAGGTCGATATCAAGTTTATGACTAGCTAGTTCAAGCTTACAACCCTTAAGAATGTGGGTTGCTTCAATTATTTGGCCATCAGCTATCTCTATTATATACTTAGCTTCTAACAGAGTTGGAGTTCCTTTTATCACATCACTAAGCTTTCTAGATATAAAACTCCTGTCAGCACCAGTGTCAAAAAGGACAGAAGCAAACTAATTATTTAAGAGAAACTTACCGGTGACCACATTATGATCATAACGAGCTTCTCCAGATCCTAGCACGAATGTGTCCCTCCTTCCCACACTCGAAACAACCCTTTGTAAATCCAGGCTGTTGAAAAGGCTGCTTGGCTTGCAACTCACCCCTAAAATCTTTGGCAGCATGACCTATTTTGCCACACCGCTGACAACGGTTGCAAAACCCGAAATGATGGAAGTTGAACTTGGTACACTTAGGAGATTTTCCCGCATAACCACCCTGATTTTGACCTGAAGAGGTCGACTGGTTGAAGTTCTTAGCAGGCTCAAACTTAAGCTGCTGCTGCTATTGCGGTTGATTAAACTGGGGTTGGTTGGCCTGGGGTCCTTTGGAGTTGGAGTAAGTATTGGAGTGGTGATCCAACTTACGTTTATGATTGTCGGTGGATTTAGAGACCGAACCTCTCGAAGGTAGAGTCCCTTGAGTCACCGCCTGATCGGTTAACTTGTGAGCTAGTCTTATCGTGTGCTGGATAGTGGTAGGGTTGGATGAAGTAACGATAATCTGAATTTGAGGCACTAAGCATCCAATGTACAGTTCTATTCTTTTGTAATCCGGAGTCACCATATGTGGGCACATGGTAGCAAGTTCATGTGAACGAGTGGTATACAGCTCAATTTCAGAACCCTCCATTTTCAAGTTCCAGAACTCTCCTTCCAACTTCTGAATTTCATCGTGGGGTGTAACCATTCTGATTTTCATGTTTTCATTTTGGTACAATAAAACATGTATGAATTTCAATCTTAGTGAATTGATTATATCAAGCCCTACTTTTATAAATTACAGCTTCACAAGTTCCACCCGCATTTATTTTAGAACCCCTATATGTATAAATATATATGTATAATTAGACTTATGTGTACATATACATACACATTTACACCCAAAATTACAAGTGATTTTACCTTAGATTGGGCCATAAACCATTTAAAGTCTCAAGCAATTAAACCTACACTTACAATTTTGACTTTTAAACATAAATTTTGACTTCCATGATCCGTTTGACTTTCAAAAGTCAAAGCAGCCCAAATCGTGATAATCCAAGGCTGCCTCCAACGATTAATGGTTGATTTGGACTCCTCATGACTACTCAAACAAAAAGGCGACCCAATCCAAGCCCAATCAACACATCAATTCGTTCGAACCCGCGGTTGAATTCGAATTTTAAACCCATTTGACTTTGTGGAGTCAAAGCCAAATAAATCCGATCCAATTCGATTAACAAAACGCGTTTCAATCCCGGAAATCACGCTTAAGCTGATCGTGCATGTATCTGAACCTATTACACGACCAAATTCATTCGATTACAACTGTAACAACGCGTAATCAAGACTAAAACCGACACCCGTAATCCTCTCAATCGAATCGGACATTCGTGATAAAATTAATCAAATTGAATCGACATAGGCCTTCACACGACTCTATACAAACTCTCCAAAACCTCATTTGAGTTTCATTCCATCTCTGTTTGCCGATCAAGCACTGAAACACCGCCGCTGTTTCCTCTAGTCATCGGCCATCTATTCTCTGTCGTTTCAGGTATGGCTCAAGTCATTTGATTCGTTTTTTTTGTAAAGATCGAAAGCCCTCTGTCAATTTCATACGACAGAGGGCATCAAACTCGAATTCGTTTGAAATCGAGAGCCATTCATACGGGTTCTAAAATGGGGATTTTTCTAATTCGAAGGGCTTAATGTATTTAATCATTTAAACACTATGAATTAACAGCGAACCATCTGGTCCGACCGGTTAAGACATTGCACCGTCAGACCAGAGGGCGTGGGTTCGAAACCCACATAACCGGCCTTTTTTGCGCATGCCTTAAGCCAGACTCGGCTTCCTGTATCATTGCATGTTTAATACGCACCCGAACCAGATTAATTCCATGTGTGGGCACTGGTCCAGTGGTTAATACTTGATGCTCCTACCAGGCAGACCCGGGTTCGACCCGGGCAAGCCGCGTACATTTTTTAAACCATTTTTAAAGTCCCAAAAATTTATAAAAAAATGTTTTTATAAACCTTACAGTATTTTTAACAGAATAGAACCAAATTTGTTAATTCTGAATATAAATTCAATTTTATTATGAATTTCTTTGTTAAATTTTATATTAAATGTTTAAAACAAAGATTTAGATATTTAAATAATTTAAGGAAATTAAGTTCCAAATTGATATTAGTTTTATACAATACCCCTCGAATTTATAAAGTTTTATAAAATTTTAACTTTATTTAAGACAAATAAATACTTATTTTAAATGGTAAATAAATAAATAAAATTTATTTATTATTTATATAATCCACACTTAGGATTTAAAAGTATATTTAATATTTATTTTTATACCAATATTATTTACACACCTCTATAAGTAAAGAAACAACTAAAGTAAAGTTATTTAATTAAATTATATTTGAATAAATATAATTTCACACTATTTTTCAAATTATATAAGTAAATGAAAATTATTTAATTTAATTAGTTATTCAAACGTAAACCCTAAGTCACCTAATTATTTTAAATCATATACTTCAACTCTCCATGATTATAAAGCACTTATTTGAATTCAAAACGCAAACACCTATCCATTTTCATAATACAACACGGACTCATTGTACAACTCCCTATACCCTCACCCATTGAAACCCTAGACTTTGCCCTAGACATTTTATTAATTCATATTCATACGCATTACACTTTAGGTTAGCTTTGTGAGTACAAGGATCACTTTGCCACCTATTCTCTTGTGCTAGCTACATCCCTTGATTCATGTGAGTTTTACATAGCCCCTTTTTACATTTTGCACTTTTGTGGTGAAACATGATTACTCTTTGAAACTCTTTGCATTTACTTATATACAATTCAATAATATGATGTTATGTGTTACTTGTGCTTTATGCTTGAATGCTATGAGTTAAGACTACATATACATGACATTAGTACAATCATTAACTCAGTACAAGCCAATGGTTAACATTGATAGATCTATTGTGTCTGACAAACCCACCCGGTTAGGGTGTTTGTTACCGACTTTACATTAGGGTAAGTTGCGTGTTATGCCTCGGTCACAAGGTTTGATTGTACACACTTAGTTTAACTATAGATTCTCCATAAATGCCTTATACACGTGTATCGTATGAATTGTATAAAACACTTTAAACTTGGTTGTGTGTCAAAACCTATGTATGCTCACCAACTTTTTAGTTGACCTTGTTTTAATCATGTTTCAGGTACTAATGCTTGAGAACAAGTACAACATGCTTCACTTAGGACCGAGGACCTAGAATTTAATTTAAAGAGACTATTTATGTATTTCTATTTTCCTTGTATTGTTAGATTCATGATTATTTGTGATATGAAATTGGTTGTTTAAATATTTAAACTTTAGTAAACCTTGAGCTTTTGAACAGTCTACATGTCCCGCCCCGACGTATTCCGCCGTCGGTTGGTGTGACATGGGGACAGTACTCCTCTTTCACCATCGTCTTAACCTCCTCCCACGGGAGTCCATTTGCCATGGCCAGACCCAACATCTGGACCTGGGCGTTCCACCACGTGAGAGCCGGGCCCTCCAAAGTTCTAGCGGCGAACTTGACCTGATTAGCCACTAGGCAGTTGCACATGGCAATCACCGATTCTACCTTTTCGAACCAATGGAGTAGTCCGACAGCTCCTTCAGCTTCACTAAAGGTGTGGGGCTTACAGTCCATAAATGCCTTGAACGTGCATGCTGGTTGCTGATTCTGCTGGGTTTGCTGGCCTGCAGCGTTCTGTGCTGCTAGAGCCTCAGCCACACTATCGTTGATTAGTGCCGCTAGCTCCGCTGCTGTCATGTTGATGGTACCCCGGCCACCAGCACGACCTCCACATCCTCTTCTTGACATGATTCTTCACATTCACAAATACAAATCAATGAGAAATATATCGCATATTAAACATGATTCATGTATAAGTAAGGAAATACAACATCTAATATTTTGAAAATTAAATAAATTGTAAGGCTACAAAATAAATAACTCAAACATTAAACTTCTCATGCTTTTATTGAATGGGAACAACCTTACCCATCTAGGTTTGAAAGAGAAATAACATAAGCAAAACATGAATGGAAAGGAAAGATAGAATAGAAAGATCATAAAACATCCTCGTCATCGGAAGAAATGTATGATTGTGCATCGTCGATCTCCACTGGTTCCTCCTCGGGTGGCTCCTCCTCCAAGGGCTCATCCTCGAAGGGCTCCTCCTCGAAAGGCTCTTCCTCGTCATCCGAAAGTGGAATATCTTCCAGAAATAGGGCGGCTTGTAGTTGGGCTTCTAAGTGAGTCACTCTTTCTTGAAGTCCCTCGGCAGCATGATTTGCTACTTGTAGCTGGCCTTCCAGGTTAGCCACTCTCTCCAGAATCCCTCCTATCTCAAAATCCGAGGTGTCCACCCTCGTCTCCAAATGTGTCACCCGATCCATCAAAACGTTATGGGCCTGATCCGTCACTGCTAGCTCAGCAGTCAAAAGCTCAATTCCTACCTTGTTCTCCTCCATTTGTGTCTCTCGCTGCAGAATGTCAGGTATCTCTTCAGTAGCATCTTTCACAATGCTCAACTCCCTAGATGTGTAAAATACGAAAGCTGCAAAAGCTTGTTCCATAGTGCAGGGCAAGCTAGGTAAAGTAGATGATGAGGAAGCGGAACCAAAGTAGAGTGATGGAACATTTCCCATCTCGATCCACCTTTGGATCATTTGTGGGTATGCATTCCAATTACGAGCAGGATTCGTTTCTTGCGCGCTACTCGGTTCACCCTGGTCAACCGAATAATCACTACAACTAGTCCGGCTCCTTTTGGGCTCCGGGGATGATAAGATAGGTGCATCGTGTCCTGGTGCCTTAGGTGATGGTGGTGGAATTGACGACATGATCCTGTAATATAGCATATAAGTGCCAAACATCCAAGGTTTTTGACATGTAACTAATGTGTGAGGTTATAGTCTAGTATGCAATCCTAGTTCTCTATAACCAATGGCTCTGATACCAATCTGTCACACCCCTAAATTTCAACTAACGAAGTTATACCGTTTGGGAAGTGACGAACCAGGATCTCAGACATTAGTTGCATTGAACGACTCTACATGGAACTCGAATGAAAATATCATAATAATCAGAGTTTAAATGCGGAAGCGTAAAGAAAAGTAAATGAGCAAAACACACGCGCCCAAAAGTCCAAGTGTCCAAACCAAACACAATCCAAAATAGTCCAAACATATTAAATAAGGCAACAATCAAAATAGAAGAATCCCATGCATGTCCTAACGTGCACCTGTGCCTTATCTTAGCGACCTGAGAAAACATGTAAGAAAATGATGTCAACACGAGGTTGGTGAGTTCACAGGTTTCAGTATATAAATAAACGTTTACTAGATTTATTGATCATTCAATATGTATCTATAGGTAGCTAACCTATGTTCAGGTTCTACTTAAGCGCTCGCAACCGAAGCTGACTGTTTGTTTATTTGCCTCCTGCCAAGTCTATCAACTCTGGCAAATGTGAATAGGCTAACATTTCACCCGTTCGATCTCCAATCGAGTTAGCGCGACTAACGCGGGTGGGATTTTTCAAACCCAGTAGTACTACTAAACATTACCTCGCTAAGATCCATATTAACGGTCCGATGTGAGATGAGGACTTTCTGTGATAGCGTGTTACGCTTAGCTTTAACATTGACAACATATGAATTACAAAATCTCAAAATAGCTGAATCATGTTTTCTCCCCCAAGTTAAAACAGTAAAAGGGGCCGTGAAAACTCACCTTCGTTGCGTTGTAGGTAGTATCACACAAGAGATAAGTTGGGACCACGAGTGTAAGTCTCAAACGACTTACGTATGCCCTAAAATTATAAACACATAAATTAGGGATAAAATGGGAATTGTGACAACGACACAGAATGAGAAACGTCATACAGAAACGCTCTAACAACCAAGAGTAGACGAACGTGTCCACGGGAATAGGAATTCTTTAATTAATAATTAATATATATATATGTTACACGACGAATGACAAAATAATATATAATAAATATATTCGAGTGTTTTGTCGTTTACCAAACTTAGGACAATAGTATATTTTAATATATTATTTTTAGGTTCGCATGAATATTCTAAATACTCATTCGAGGAAAAATAATAAATATCTTATTTTTAATGGAGGTAATAAACACGAGTAAATAATATAACAATTATATTATTAAATATTTTAAAACGTTACAAGAGTTATAAAAAGATACGAAATAATATAACTTATATATTATTTTATAATATTAATCACGGGTAGAAAATAATAAAAATATATTATTTTATATGAGGTTGTGGCTTGAAAATAATATAATATACTATTTTTAAAAGTGGAACTAATAATAAAAATAGGTTATAAATCCAAACTCGAGCTTACGGGTGGTTTCCTGGGTTAAAACACATAAACATAATATTATAATAATAGGGGGTTTGATTTATAATAATTAAATATAACAAAAAGCGCCTCAAAAATAAATTGTGGGAGCCCGGTCTCGAACCCGGGTCTGTCCCACACACGCACACTGTCTTAACCAGTCCCGCCCGCTAGGGTATCGCGACTGGTGTGCTTGCGAATTGGTTTTAATGTTTCCAAACCCCAACCCTTTTCCCTTAATCGCGATCCGAACCCAAGATCATCCCAGATTTGATCGATTACGATTTCAATTGAACCTAATGTCGAAGAGGTTTTGTTAATTGGGATATGGCGAATCTGGGTATGACTTTAATTGCAAAACCATTGGGTTTAAATCGTTAAATCCTGGTCTCAAGAACCGAAACCCTAAAAACAAGAACAAGAAGTCAATTTGACAAGATTCGATGTTAAAAGGCTTCGAATTCGTAGGGCTTTCACCAAATTGAACCTTGCGAATTTGTTAGGGTAGTTTAATTTGATGGACAACAGGTTTAAGATCAAAAACCCTAAAACAGATTAAGAACGAACCCTAGTTATAGCATCTTGATCAATTCGATGATATAATTACAAACAGGCATAGGGCTTTCAGTCTATACATTGAGACAAAGCTAAGGGTGTGCTCAATTTCAATATTTGTTATCGGATTGTTAGGGTTCGACTAAAACGAAATAATATGAACCCTAGATTACTGATTTCGATCGAATCGATGTTATGAAGCCGAATTAGCATAGGGCTAATGATCAACAAATTAAAACGAAACAATGGGTACAAGAAATTACCAAAATGCGTGATGGATTGAAGGTTCTCGACTAAAATGATGGCCGACTGCGATTGTGATGGTCTCCGGCGTCTTCAACTGTTAATCCGGCCAATTCAGTTTGTGCAAAAGCTTCGGAGAGGTGTGAGTTACGTGTGTGTATGCTCAATTTGTGAAAACAATACAGGAATTTGTCGATTTTGATAAAGAGGGGCGATGGTTTGACGGTTTCGACTTGAACACCCATTATTGGGTTTAATTCGCTCAATTACAACTTAATTATGATCTCATTATGGACGGTAATAGAATTAAAGTGCATGATCCATTGTATTTCCAAACGATTTCGGTTATGGAATTCAAATTTGATCAAAGGTTTGCGAGTTTGACTTTTGAAAGTCAACATAAGTGATTTTTTTTTAACTTTTGACTTTGAGAGTCAACGAATCCAGTTTTGAAGCATGGCAGGATTAGTCCCTGGAATACTAGATCAATTTATGACAGAAACAGTCCCCGGGGTTTAATATTGGGTTAACCGGGTTTGGATTTAACAACATATTTAACTGGATTGCTAACGGAACTAACTGCAAAGTCCGGATTGTCACATCATCCCATAGTTGAAAGAATTTTCGTCCCGAAACTTAAATAATAAAAAACAATTTCCTGGGATACCACAGTCATAACTTGAGCTACGTTTGGAGTTAGAGGGGCCCTGACCAGGGGACGGAAAGGTTTTGACGAGCCGGATCATCTGGCAAATAGCCGTAGGCGGTTTATCCCAATGGTCCGAGCTAAATTCCCCCATTAAGTGACTCAATTTCATAAATCAAAGATTTTCCCTATTTTTTTTATTTTTAATACCTTCAACTTTTTTGTGCTAAAATTGGTGAATCATTGATTTATGTATTTTCAAAGTCTATTTTTAGTTTTAATTTTAGTTTGGATGGATTGATTTGAAATTTTGAAAATTTTTGTAAAACTTGCCAAATTTAGAATGCTCTATTGAAGAGCACCTAAAGAAAACAATGTAATTAAATCACGCCACCACCACTTGAATTTGCCCGGACCAAACTTCAAGAAACCTATGTAGTGAAGGAGACGGTCACCCCGCTATGATAATTTTGTCACGTAATTTTCGTTGGATGAACGTTGCTTCCTCCATGAGAAGTGGTCCTCAGAGTGATGTGCTCTATCATGTGGCTTATGTGATTCATGGAATGATTCACTGGTATGCTTGGTGACAGGCCAGCTATCACTGTTGTATGGAAGAGGTGCCACCATTGCCATTTGTTTGTTGGTGATCACATTCTCCTGCATAATCTCCTCTTGGATGTTGTTCTCACATTCTGGTTCTAAGTATGATGTTGTCTCTGAAGTGACAAGAACTCCAGACTGTTCCACACATCCTTCTTAGGCATCCATATTGAGGATTCCCACCAATTCTTCTTTAGAGCTTCGTTCTTCTGACTCCATTGATTGTTTAGCTTCCAGCCCCTCAGAGAAGTCAAGAAGTGATTGTAAAGTTGCAGTAACCCTCTCCTCTGAATCATCCGGTCTCACTTCCGATTATACATGCTTGTGAAATTAGAAGGTTCTTGCTCCTTCAAGTCACTTGACCCTACTAAAGATGTTGAATCTATAACTTTTGATTCTTGGATTTTGAATGGATCATCTTATTATTCAGTTGGATAGCTCTTTAGGAGTTGAACCTTATATTCTTCCAAATGATGAAACACATGTTGTTCAGTTGGATAGTGTCACACCCCAACCTGCGGCGGAAACGTCAGGGCGGGACATGTAGACTGTTCATGAGCACAAGGTTGACTAAATTGAAATATATTAATCATTCAAATTAATTGCATAGATTCAAGACAAAACAAAACCAAACCAAGTTCATAAAATGAAATACATAAATCCTTTATTAAAATTTAACTAGGTCCAAAACTTATGTGTAGAAAGTCTTGATCAAAATTACACATTAGCACCTGAAACATGAATAAAATAAAGTCAACTAAAAAGTTGGTGATCATACACAGGTTTATACGTAAGTAGTGTATAGATGTAAATAGTCAAATCCTTACATAACATTATAAAATAAGGCATTTATGGGGAGCAAATATTGTGTAACCAAAGTACAATCAAACCTTTGTAACTAGCATGCAAATTATGTTGTCGGTAACAATCACCCCAATCTGGGTGGGTTTGTCAGACTCAATAAATCTATCATTATTAACCGTCGGCTTGAATAGTTTATGATTACACATAAATCGCACACAAACTGTTAACACACCTAGCACTCAAACATAAAGCTCAAATTTTGCATACATGAATGTAAAGAGGATTTGTGTTTGTGTAGTTTATGTAATGTAAACAATTGTGTGTATAGAGTTCATGTTTCACCCTAAAAAGTGTAAAAGAGTAAAAGGGGCTATGTAATACTCACTTGAATCAAATGTGTAGCTAATACGAGACTCTAGGTAGCAAAGTGATCCTTGAAACTCACAACGTTAACCTAGTGTGTAAAATATATTAAATTAATAATGTGTACCATAGTCTAGGTCTATGTCTATGATTGAAATGGATGTGTGTACGAAGGGTTGAAGTTGTAGGTGTTAGTGGTTTGTACTTGAAAGGTTTTATATAAAATGAAAGATTTGAAATGAATAGTTTTAGAATATTTTAATTAGGGTTTAGGTTTAAATAATTAAATAAATTAAATAATTATTATTTATTTATCTAGTTATAAAAATAATGTAGGTATTAGGTTTAGTTAAGTATAACCTAAATAAATAATTTTTGTTTAAATATAAATTAGATAAATAATTGTTACTTTATTTATTTATTTATAAAGGTATGTAATTATAATTAAATTCTATGCATGATTTACAAAATGTAATTTATATTTAAATGTAATTAAGTTCTATGTATGATTTACAAAATGTAATTTATATTTAAATGTAATTAAATACTATGTATGATTTACAAAATGATAATTAATTGCATTTAATTAGAAAGTATTTTTTTTAGTGTTAGAAATAAAATTTAAATTTTAAAAAACTTTGTATAAAGTGTTTATAAAAATTGTCACCAAATTTTATAAATAATTTACTCAAAATAGACACATAATTTAAATTGAGTATTCAATAACTAATTTTATAAAAATTGAGATTTGTAAAAAAAATTGTAAACTGGTTTCATTCTGTTCTAATAATTGTAAAGTTTATAAAAATAATTTTTTTATAATTTTTGGAGCCTTAAAAATGTTTTTAAAAATTTAAACAGACCACAGGGACTCGAACCCGGGTCTGTGCTGGGTGTGTCGGACGAACAAACCACTGGACCAGGAGGCGGGTCTGGTGATTGAATTGGATTCCGAATCGTTTTAACATGCGACTAAGTTGGGTCCGGGTTTGGGTTTTTAAACGAGGTGCGTGGTCTTAACTAGTCATGTGGGCCGGGGGTTTCGAACCCACACCACCGGGTCCGATGGTGCGTGGTCTTAACCAGTCGGACCGGGTGGTTCGCTGGTTATAACAGGAACACAAAAATTTAAATACTAAAATTAAATTCATCAAATCCCCAAATCAGAAAACGCAAGAACACGACACGAACTCAAGTCGCAATTGAGTTCGATGCATAATATGAATGCGAATTGATAAGGGGCTAATGATCGGGACTTGATTACGATTCTAATGATCTAAAACTTACTCGTTAAGAATGGGCAACGAGTGCAGACGGTTTTGAGTTTGCTTCGGCTGTTCTTGATGATCGACAGGCGTCCAGAGGTGAAATGCGGATTAATCAAAGGTTGGGAGAGTTTGTGTGGAGGTATACGCGAGTGCGAGAGAGGTTTAATTTGATTAATTTTGTGTATATTAGCCGATTTGATCTCAATTTGTCCGTAATGGTTACGGACGACTGATTACGCGTTAATCCATCGATTTGGGAGTGAATTGGGTCTGATAATGGTCCAGGTACACTCCAGATTGACTGGTGAGTGAATCGCGGGATTAGGACGCGTTAATTTCTTGAATTGAATGTGGATTGATATGGATTTTGACTATCCAAAGTCAAATCCATTCGAAATTTGAATATGCCGCTTAATCGATCGAAATGAGTTGTTACTTGGGCCGAGATTGGGTCGATTTTTGTTTGTGTAACCATGAGGAGTCCAAACTAACCAGGAATTGGTCGAAAGCAGCCTTGGATTATCATGAATTTGGGCTGCTTTGACTTTTAAAAGTTAACCGGATCATGGGAAAGTCAAAATTGATGTTTAAGAGTCAAAATTGAAAATGTGGGTTCAATTGCTTGAGGGTTTAAATGTTTTAGGGTCCAATCAAATGTAGAATCACTTGTAAATTTGGTGTAATTGTATATATATATGCATAAGTCTAATTATATATGTATATATATATATATATATATATATATATATATATATATAGGGATTCTAAAATAAATGCTGGTGGAATTTATGAATTTGCATTTGATAAATTAGGGTTTATATAACCATTTCACTAAGACTGAAAATCATACATGCTTTATTGTACTAAAATGAAAATATGAAAATCAGAAAGGTTAAAGTATCCCCATGTTGAGGGCATTTTGTCCTGAAATTTAGCTAGTCGAGGCGACTGGGTCAGCAAAAAGGTTGTTAGATCGCGAAAGTACAAGATGGTTATGTTCTTAGTTGAAATTGGCGGAAACAATAGCAACTACACAAGTATAATCGAGTAAACAGAAAGAATACTAATAAGAACACTGTTGTATTAAGCTTTTTTGAATAAACGATTACAAATGAAAACTCTATCAAGAAGCACACTTACAATGAAGTGTTTACACAGTATTTATACTAACTTAGAATCAAGACATACCCTTGATTCTAAGGATCATATCTAACACAGACCGTTGATCTTTTGTACAAAGCTACTAATACAAGTTTAGTCTAAACAAACTAACTTTATTGAAGCGTCTTCTTTATGCATCATTACTTGCATGCTTGGAGAAGAGCATTGTTGTCCGTCATTGGTTGCACCATTGAGGTTCCTTCTGCTTTGAGTGTGTCAGTAGCTTTTGTAGAAAGTTGTCATTGACGCTTGGCATGGATAGTCAGCTGCAATGATTTATCTTCAAGGCACAAGGCTGTCAGCAGCAAGAATGAGGATCAGCATCAAGACTGATCTATTGAACGCTGCTGATAAGCCTATCAGCATCAACAAGTGTTGAACGCTGCTGATAAGCCTATCAGCAGCAATTGTACTTAGAAGAATTTTGTTGCAATCAGTCTTTGGTTCTACATAGGTGCGGGTACTTGAGCTTCATTTGGTCCTCACGTTCCCAAGTAAACTCGGGTCCTCGCTTAGATTCCCAACGAACTTTGATAATAGGAATACGGCTTCGCTTGAGTTGTTTGATTTCACGATCCATAATTTCTACGGGTCTCTCAACGAAGTGCATCGTTTCGTCAATGCGCACATCGTCAAGAGGTATATGGAGTTTCTCATCAGCAAGACACTTCTTTAGATTGGACACATGAAATGTATGATGCACATTGCCAAGTGATGGGGGTAACTCGAGTTTGTAAGCCACTTTCCCAAATCTTTCAAGGATCTTGAATGGACCCACATAGAGAGGTGCTAACTTGCCTTTCTTTCTAAAACGTATCACACCCTTCCACGGAGACACCTTTAGAAGAACAAGGTCACCGACTTAGAATTCCAAGGGTTTTCGTCGCTTGTCGGCATAACTCTTTTGCCGACTCCTTGCTACTCGAATGTTGTCACGGATTTGAATGATCTTGTCAGATGTTTCTTGAATTAGTTCGGGACCGGTGATTTGTGCTTCACCAATATCGTTCCAACAGATAGGAGAACGACACTTACGACCATATAGAGCTTCAAATGGAGCCATGTTGATACTTGTGTGGTAGCTGTTGTTGTAAGACAACTCAATTAGGGATATATGTGAATCCCAATTGCCACCAAAATCAATTACACAAACTCTCAGCATGTCCTCAAGAGTTTGGATTGTTCGCTCGGTCTGACCATCAGTTTGGGGATGGTAAGCCGTGATCAAATCCAATCGTGTGCCAAGAGCAGATTGGAGAGATTGCCATAAACGGGAGGTGAACCGAGCATCTCTATCGGAGATTATGTTTAAGGGAACACCTTGACGGCTCACAATTTTGTCGATGTAGATTCGGGCCAATTTCTCAACCCGATAGTCTTCACGGATAGGCAAGAAATGAGCAGATTTGTTGAGGCGGTCAATGATCACCCAGATGCTATCATAACCACTTGAGGTGCGAGGGAGTTTGGTAATGAAATCCATAGCTATGTTCTCCCATTGCCACACGGGAATTTCTGGTTGTTCAAGTAAACCGGAAGGACGTTGGTGCTCGGCCTTGACTTTGGAGCAAGTTAGACATTTGGCAACATAGAGAGCAATGCCCTTCTTCATACCGGGCCACCAATATTGTTGGCGAAGGTCTTGGTACATTTTGTCCACACCAGGATGAATAGAATAACGAGTCTTGTGGGCCTCGTTCATGAGAAATGCACGGAGATCATCGCGATCGGGAACCCAAATACGGTTCAAGTAATAAAGTAAGCCATTGGGTTTTAATTCAAGCTGAAGTTCAACACCACACGACATTTCCTCGTACATGTTACCCTCGTTGACCGAGACGTGTTGAGTTTCTAGGATATGATTTTGAATGTCGGTTTGAATTCGGACACAATGAAGCATGACATGGTCCTTTCAACTCAAAGCGTCGGCTAAAACATTCGCTTTGCCGGGGTGGTAACGAATCTCGCCGTCATAGTCGTTAAGGAGCTCAACCCAACGTCGTTGCCTCATATTGAGTTCTTTTTGGTTAAAGATGTGTTGGAGACTTTTGTGGTCAGTGAACACCACACATTTTGTGCCATAGAGGTAATGTCTCCAAATCTTCAATGCGAATATGACCGCACCCAATTCGAGGTCGTGTGTCGTATAATTCTTTTCATGAATCTTAAGTTGCCTTGATGCATAAGCTATTACCTTGCCTCGTTGCATGAGGACACAACTGAGACCTTGGTTAGACGCATCTCAGTAGATAACTAGATCATCATTCCCATCAGGGAGAGTCAAAATAGGAGCATTGCACAACTTTTTCTTGAGACTTTGGAAAGCTTCTTCTTGCTTTGGTCCCCATCCATAACGTTTAACCTTTTGGGTCAAAGCGGTGAAAGGAACGGCAATCTTAGAGAAATTTGAAATGAAACGACGATAATATCCCGCAAGACCAAGAAATGAACGAACTTCAGTGGGGGTCTTAGGGGCATTCCAATTCTTAACAGCTTCGATCTTAGCAGGGTCAACATGAATTTCTTTTTCGTTGACGATATGACCCAGGAATTGAACCTCCGTTAGCCAAAATTCACATTTGGAGAACTTGAAATATAGTTGCTCTTTCCTCAAGAGGTCCAAAACCAATCTAAGGTGTTGCTCATGATCGGACTTAGTCTTGGAGTAGATTAAGAAATCGTCAATGAAGACGATCACGAATTTATCAAGGTACGGTTTGCACACACGATTCATGAGGTCCATGAAGACCGTGGGTGCATTGGTTAACCCAAAAGGCATAACCATGAACTCATTGTGACCATACCTTGTTTGGAAAGCAGTCTTTGGAATATCTCCCTCTTGCACGCGGATTTGGTGATAACCGGACCGAAGATCAATCTTCGAGAAGCAAGTAGAACCTTGAAGTTGATCAAAGAGGTCATCAATTCTAGGCAAGGGGTAACGGTTTTTGATGGTAAGCTTGTTGAGTTCGCGGTAGTCAATACACATGCGGAATGATCCATCCTTCTTTTTGACGAATAGGACGGGTGCACCCCACGTTGAATGACTTGGACGGATGAAGCCCTTGTCGGAGAGCTCTTGGAGTTGACTTGCAAGCTCTTGCATTTCAGAAGGTGCAAGACGATATGGAGCTCTAGTCACGGGGTTAGCTCCGGGTACAAGGTCAACGCGAAATTCTACTTTTCAAACGGGTGGGAGACCGAATAGATCTTCGGGGAACACTTCGGGAAAGTCCCGGATGATGGGGATGTCTTGAATACTCTTCTCTTTGACATCCTTTTGAACAATATGGGCTAAGAAGGCTACGTACTTCTTTCATAGGTACTTTTGGGCAGTAGTGCATGACATTAACTTGAGTCCTTTGCAAGGATTTTCACCAAAGCCTCTTAACGTTTCTCCCGACGGAAGGGGTATTCGGATGCACTTCTCAAAATAGATGACCTCGGCATGGTGATTCGACAGCCAATCCATGCCTATGACGATATCAAAACTCCGTAGTGGCATTGGCACGAGGTTTATTGGAAATGTTTGATCATTAAGTTGTAGAGATTAGTCATGGATCATGGAGTCAATTGTAAGAGAGTCACCATTTGCTACTTCTACGGTGAAGGTTTTCTCTAATTTGGATCGTGTTTTTGCAAGTAAGGGTTCAAAGTTAAGTGACACAAAACTTTTATCTACACCGGTATCAAATAAAATGGAGGCATATTGACTATTAACAAGGAACGTACCGTTGACCACATCATTGTTGGCCTGAGCTTCATTGGCGTTTATGTTGAAAGCACGCCCACAAGCTCCGCCTTGTTTAGCATTGATGAACTTCGGGCATTGGTCATGGAAATGATTTGGGTTGCCACATTCATAACAAGCACGCCCATTTGCAATAGCGGGAACACACCACTTGTTGGTTGGTTCGGGTTGGTGGGTTGACTTGACCTGCAAGTGCTTTGGCTCTACAAACATTGACTGTATGGCCATATTTCCCACAGTGAGTGCAAAGGCGACAGGGAATATTTTAGAGATGGTGATAATTGCATGTGGCACAGAGTGGGTAGATCCCAACATACGGCTTCTTGGCTAGTGCCTGAGCCATGGGAGCAACTTGGTTAACAGGGATAGCAGGAGTGACCATAGCATAATTCTTTACCTTTCTTTTCTTATTATTGTGGTAGGGTTCAGCTTTGGCTTCTTTGATGTGTGTAGGAGGGGTTGTGGTGTTGGGAACTTTCTTGGTGCCTCTTCTAGTCAGAGTCCCTGCTTTCACATGGTTGTCGGTCAAAGTAGCGGATAATCGGATAGCATCTCCGAGTGTTGTGGGATTTCTCCCTAAGATAGTATCCTAAATCTGCCTAGGTAATCCACCAATGTACTTCTCAATGCAGCGGGATAAAGGTGTGACCATATAGAGCACAAAGAGACTCAACTCATGGAACCGAGTTGTATAAGCCAGACTCTCACCACTGTCTTGGGCAAGATCCCAAAACTCAGCTTCCAGTTTCTTCACCTCATTCCGAGGGCAGAACTCTTCAGTCATTAGTCTCTTAACCTCATCCCATGTTAAGGCCATGGCTACCTCCATGCCTTTAGTTCTCTTTTACCCATTCCACCACGTGAGTGCCCGTTTTTGAAAGACACTTGTGGCATGACGAACACGAAGGTTATCGGGGCAGTCACTATTGAGGAAAGTGCCCTCAATACTTTCGAACCATTGAAGGAGTCCTGTAGCTCCCTCGGTACCATAGAACTTAAGAGGACTACATGAGTTGAAGTGTTTGAAGGTGCATTGTGGTGGGTTGGCACCACCACCACCATTATTTCCATGGTTACCATTTATGACCCCATTAGCTTGAGTGAGTTGAGTTACAAGTTGTGCAAGGACAGCAGAAATATCAGTGTTATTGTTGGTCACGGTAGCACAACGTGGAGGCATTCTATAGATTTGCACAACACAAGAAAAGATGTAAGAACTTATGAAAGTTGCTTGGATTTAAAAAAAAGATAAGATAATAAATAGAATAGTTAATCATAGTTTGGATTGTACTCAAATAGTGATATAATCACTTGAATACTATGACGCATTAAGGTTAATTAAACTCATATATATTTCAGGGGGACATGCTTTAGCCTATAGGTAAACACTCATCCCGGGAATTCCCAGGAAAGCATACGGGTCCCTCGGTTGATTGGGATTTATACGAAATGCTTTCCTAGACAGAAAACCCAGAATATAGGTGTCACCCTTCCAGATTGCACGTGTTCTCAAATAATTAACAAAGTTTAAAAACTTTGACGAGGGAATAAAGAAATTTTTATAGATTTAGATCCATGAAGTTTCCACATGCTATGATGATAATGACAGAGAAGTATGTAAGAAAGTTATGAGGCTTTAGGATATAGGTAGGGATTTTGTTTATTTAATTTATTATTTAAGTATAGTCTAATAAGTCATGAATTTTAACAAGTAAGGCATCAAAATGAAATAATAACTAATCATAGTAAGCATGTAACACATAGCATGTAGCACATATCACATAATCATGAAGCATGGCATACGTGGGTGTCCTAAAGTTATAGTCTAGGTCAAGGGTGTCTAATAACCTAGTTCCCTATAACCAAGGCTCTGATACCAATCTGTCACACCCCAACCTACGACGGAAACGTCGGGGCGGGACATGTAGACTGTTCATGAGCACAAGGTTGACTAAATTGAAATATATTAATCATTCAAATTCATTGCATAGATTCAAGACAAAACAAAACCAAACCAAGTTCATAAAATGAAATACATAAATCCTTTATTAAAATTTAACTAGGTCCAAAACTTATGTGTAGAAAGTCTTGATCAAAATCACACATTAGCACCTGAAACATGAATAAAATAAGGTCAACTAAAAAGTTGGTGAGCATACACAGGTTTATACATAAGTAGTGTATAGATGTAAATAGTCAAATCCTTATATAACATGATAAAATAAGGCATTTATGGGGAGCAACTATTGTGTAACCAAAGTACAATCAAACCTTTGTAACTAGCATGCAAATTGTGTTGTCGGTAACAATCACCCCAATATAGGTGGGTTTGTCAGACTCAATAGATTTATCATTGTTAACCATCGGCTTGAATAGTTAATGATTGCATATAAATCGCACACAAACAGTTAACACACCTAGCACTCAAACATAAAACTCAAATTTTGCATACATGAATGTAAAGAGGATTTGTGTTTGTGTAGTTTATGTAAATGTAAACAATTGTGTGTATAGAGTTCATGTTTCACCCCAAAAAGTGTAAAAGAGTAAAAGGGGCTATGTAATACTAACTTGAATCAAATGTGTAGCTAATACGAGACTCTAGGTAGCAAAATGATCCTTGAAACTCACAATGTTAACCTAGTGTGTAAAATATATTAAATTAATAATGTGTACCATAGTCTAGGTCTAAGTCTATGATTGAAATGGATGTGTGTACGAAGGGTTGAAGTTGTAGGTGTTAGTGGTTTGTACTTGAAAGGTGTTGTATAAAATGAAAGATTTGAAATGAATAGTTTTAGAATATTTTAATTAGGGTTTGAGTTTAAATAACTAAATAAATTAAATAATTATTATTTAATTATCTAGTTATAAAAATAATGTAGATATTAGGTTTAGTTAAGTATAACCAAAATAAATATTTTTTGTTTAAATATAAATTAAATAAATAATTATTACTTTATTTATTTATAAATATATGTAATTATAATTAAATTCTATGCATGATTTACAAAATTTAATTTATATTTAAATGTAATTAAGTTCTTTGTATGATTTACAAAATGTAACTTATATTTAAATGTAATTAAATACTATGTATGATTTACAAAATGATATTTAATTGTATTTGATTAGAAAGTATTTTTTTTTAGTGTTAGAAATAAAATTTAAATTTTATAAAACTTTGTATAAAGTGTTTATAAAAATTGTCACCAAATTTTATAAACAATTTACTCAAAATAGATACATAATTTAAATTGAGTATTCAATAACTAATTTTATAAAAATAGAGATTTTTAAGCAAAAATTGTAAATCTGGTTTCATTCTATTCTAATAAATTTAAAGTTTATAAAAATAATTTTTTTATAATTTTTGGAGCCTTAAAAACGGTTTTAAAAATTTAAACAGACCACAGGGACTTGAACCCGGTTCTGTGCTGGGTGTGCCGGACGAACAAACCACTGGACCAGGAGGCGGGTCCGGTGATTGAATTGGATTACGAATCGTTTTAACCTGCGACTGAGTTGGGTCCGGGTTTGGGTTTTTAAATGAGGTGCAAAAAGCAGGACAGTCATGCGGGCCGTGGGTTTCGAACCCACACCACCGGGTCCGATGGTGCGTGGTCTTAACCAGTCGGACCGGGTGGTTCGCTGGTTATAACAGGAACACAAAAATTTAAATACTAAAATTAAATTCATCAAATCCCCAAATCAGAAAACGCAAGAACACGGCACGAACACAAGTCGCAATTGAGTTCGATGCGTAATATGAATGCAAATTGATAAGGGGCTAATGATCGGGACTTGATTACGATTCTAATGATCTAAAACTTACTCGTTAACATTGGGAAACGACTGCAGACAGCTTCAAGTTTGCTACGGCTGTTCTTGATGATCGACAGGCGTCCAGAGGTGAAATGCGGATTAATCAAAGGTTGGGAGAGTTTGTGTGGAGGTATACGCGAGTGAGAGAGAGGTTTAATTTGATTAATTTTGCGTATAATAACCGATTTGATTTCAATTTATCCGTAATGGTTACGGGCGACTGATTACGCGTTAATCCATCGATTTGGGAGTGAATTGGGTCTGATAATGGTCCAGGTACACTCGATATTGACTGGTGAGTGAATCGCGGGATTAGGACGCGTTAATTTCTTGAATTGAATATGGATTGATACGGATTTTGACTATCCAAAGTCAAATCCTTTCGAAATTTGAATCTGCCGCTTAATTGATCGAAATGAGTTGTTACTTGAGCCGAGATTGGGTCGATTTTTGTTTGTGTAACCATGAGGAGTCCAAACCAACCAGAAATCGGTCGAAAGCAGCCTTGGATTATCACGAATTTGGGATGCTTTGACTTTTAAAAGTCAACCGGATCATGGGAAAGTCAAAATTGATGTTTAAGAGTCAAAATTGAAAATGTGGGTTCAATTGATTGAGGGTTCAAATGTTTTAGGGTCCAATCAAATGTAGAATCACTGTAAATTTGGTGTAATTGTATATATGTACGCATAAGTCTAATTATATATATATATATAGGGATTCTAAAATAAATGCGGGTGAAATTTGTGAATTTGCATTTGATAAATTAGGGTTTATATAACTATTTCACTAATATTGAAATTCATACATGCTTTATTGTACTAAAATGAAAACATGAAAATCAGAAAGGTTACATATAGCTTTTTAAGAGTTGAACCTTAATTTCTTCCAAATGACGAAACAAATTTCCTAGGGTCCATGTGTCAGAATCTAGAGTTGAGTGTTGAATCTCTCGGGGCGGTGTGGTTTCCTCATATGGTTGCCAGTAGGGTTGGTGAAAATATGTGGAATACCCTTGATAGTGATAACAATCTTGAGTGTAGTGGCTTCCCCACAGACCTCACACCAAACCTTCGAATAGTGGTACTCATAGTCGTCTTGGTATCCTCCATAACAACTCTCGTAGTTGTAATCCATGAAAGTTTCTCTAAAGAACAATCAAAACAAGCCACAAAAATAATTGTTAAAGTTAAAGAGGCTAATCGGTTAACTCGAATCTTTCTTGAAATCACTGTGCCCACGACAACGGCGACAAAAACTTGATGTGTCGTGTTTAGTATATAGAAAATATATTATATAATAATATATTTAGAGATATTGGTTTCACGAGATCATGTTTTAAATTTATAATTAAAATGGTAAATACTCAAACTTAAAACATACACAATAGGCAAGCGTTCCTATCGCAGCGTAATATAGTTCAGGTAAGAACTAAGTATCGAACCAATGGACATGGTCGAGTTACAATACTCAACTTTTGTTATCGTTTAGCCAGTTTAATTAGTGAGTGAGTTTTGTGTGCTTATGAAGTAGAAAAGTAAATGACATAAAAATAAATGATTGTAAAGTAAATAACAGAAAAGTAAAAACGTGTGTGATGTGTGTAATAGGAATGTAAATAAAAAAATAGTAAATAGCAAGAAAGTAAATATTTCGGAAATGATCACGTTACAAAGAGTATTGCTTTGGGCTTCGAATCCGCTGGTATATGATAATGTTAAGTTGACTAATCCGGTGGTATGACTAATACAAATGTGTGACCCGGGTCATCGCTAGAGCCTCGTCCTCATGACATTTGATTCACGAATTATAATCTTTAATGATAAAATGGTAGGACTCCCAGCTAGGGACATCGTTACATTCAACTCTTTGGTGTTGTCTCCGAGTTGGTTTAGGACATCAAACTTAAGTGCTTAATTATTATTATTAAAAGTGTGATTAAACTTTGTTCACTGGGAGGCGGTGTAACAATGGGACCATGTATAAAGACGTACCATTCCCAACATGAGTTCACCAATTCTTGGTCTCATAACAAGTTCGTATAAAGCAGTACGACCTTATTAATATTAACCAAACCTTGGCTTATCAAGATCCACTTGTATAAAGACGTACAAGCATCAAGAGAAGTTTGATTAAAAAGGTTTTACGGTCTTACGCTTTAAAATGAAGAACACTCACAAGTGTAAATACAAGTTTAGATAATAAAAAAAAGCCCACCTAGAAGGGGGTTTTAAGAATGAATAATTAAAGAAATAAACATACCACTAGATTAATATGTCAAACATTAACATACACCAAACTTCATCTTCACCCTAGCAATACAAAGAGTTTTAGCCACAAATGGCCATACTAACTAGCGTAACGCTGAGTTTCGTAGGCTCCCTTATTGCGGAAAAAGAGGAGGAGCCTCTCTACTCTCTACTCTAAACTATAGAAACTGACTTTCTTGAGCTCTGGTAATGTGTATTGAGGTGTGTGTGACCAAGAACTCAAGCCATCTATTTATAGGCCTCAAAATGAGCACTGCACAACAGTGCCGTGCAAACACCTCGGGAATCAAAAAGGGTACAGAGGACAACTTACTAGGCCTTAGGGAGCGAGATTGGATTTGCACGGCCGTGCATGGCTTTGCATGACCGTGCATTGCCTTATCTGCTCGGTATCTTATGTGTCGCCTATGTACTTGCTTCTTCATAATCAACAGGTAGCTTTTGTTGGGAACATGGTAGGTAAATGTTCACTACGACCACCGTGAGAGACACAACAGGTACGGTCTGGCTGAATATCTTAAAAATTAGCGCTAACTGGGAGGCAAGTACATAGTGAACATCGCCTATGTACTTGCTTCTTCATAATCAACCTACCTGTTGGTGCAATGCCTGATGGTCTAACTCCACATTTGCCCACCGAGTTTCCAATATATTCTCAGTAGTTGACATGCCATATCCCTACTCGATTTCTCATATTATGCATTTATGAAGAATCAATGTGGACCCGCTTCCGAATAGAATGTCCAATGTCTTCCCTACTCACCTTCTGTTTCTTTGAACTCAAACTATCCTGTCCAATTTTGTCTATCGGTGTAATAACTATCGGAGGACAGTTAGGATTAGACTGGGTTACCTCATTCACCGGTTCTTTGGGAGTTGTTGTACTTCAACTTGGTCTAAACATTCCACTTCGTGCTCTGGTAGACCTATAACCTTTTCTTCCACTTCATCGTCCATTACCAGTACAAAAGACACTTCTTCAACAACTGGGGGATTTGGTGTGATATTATTCTCCACAACCTCTTTCCCTGCTTCTATTCGGGCCCATTTGTCAGCTATCTGACCCAACTTGCATGCTATTGATTCATTTGTCTTGTCTTGAACCTCAAACTTTTGATCCATTCTCTTTTCCAAGTCACTGACTACTGCAAGTACATCAGTTAGTGAAATATTTTGTTGATTACCTTAAAACTGGCATTGGTTTTATTGTTGATAGTTCATCTGTTGGTATTGTTGTTGGCCTTATTGGTAATCACCCTGATTGTATGAACCTCTAGGGTAGTTACCCTGATTGTAATTTTGCTGAAAGTTTTGGTAATATTGACTACCTCCTTGTTGGTTATACCCTTGAAAGTTTTGGTTCATCTGGCTGTAAGAATCATAGTGTGGATAAGTTGAGGGTGTCTCCTCATCTTCATAAGTTTCTCTTACATATCCTTTCTCTCGCCTGTATTTAGAACATATCCTCTCCCGATTTCCGTATTTACTCTCGAACTGTAGAAAATCTTGAACCCAGTGACTGTAACTCCCGCAATATATACATGGATCATCTTCCCAATCCCAAGCCATGATGATATCAAACTCCTTGAGAATCTGCTAGACATATAAGGAAATTACTTTGCACATACAACTAGAATACCCTGGGTAAAAGCGAACACATAAAGCACAGAAAACATAAATAAAAATAAAAATATATATATATATATTTTGGGTATTTTTTATTTTATTTTTATTTTAAAGCTAACACTAAGAAAAACCAAACAAAACAACACCACACTAAGCGTAGTAGCTCCCCGGCAACGACGCCATTTTGATGACCATCGTTTGAGTCATGCAAAAACCTAAGAAACCTATATGGCTATGGCAAGTAAGGTATCATATCCGCAGGGGAGCAGGTGGTTAGTGTAATAGGTCTCGTCTGACTAATCTATCCTAAACTTAATTAAATTACCTACATTAACGTAAGAATGGAAAACTGATTTTGATTGATTATTGATTGCGAAGAACATAAACTCAAATAAACTAATTTGATTGCAACCATAATTAAAACATGACCACATCCAGGTTTCAAATTAAGAAGCACTCTGTAACATCCGTCACAATTTCAGGTCTAAACTTTACTTTAACCTATTATGCGATCCCTTAGTTGATACAAGATAGACATGATTCTTAGATTAAACAAGAATAAACATTTAAACCCTAGAAATTCACATTATTGATTGTGAATTTTATTTAGACAATTTTAATAAACACTGGTGATACACAACTAAATCATTGAAGCTTAACAAACATAACCAATGACTAGTACACTACTAATAATATTATTAGTATAACTATACATATTAATTTTATCTAAAGTCCAAGAATTATGGAGGATGATTATTTTGTAGCAAACTTATCATATAAAAGCTCCACTTCAAAATTCACATTAACACCATCTTTTAAATCATTTGAAAGTTTTAAGACCTTTGATTTAACCACCTTTATTTCCCATTAATTCTCCACTTCAAATCAAAGGGAAGTTACAAACTAAGAAACACACATACACACACACTTCCTCTCTTTCTCTCTTGAGCGTGAACACCAACACACACACACTATTTGGTTTTTAAGATTTGTTCAAGAATTCTCCAAGCCATCATCATCCTCTCTTCATCCTTGATCTTGGTATGATTCATTTTCGATTTCCTTGTTATTATTTTACTATTTTGGAAGAAAAACACATATATACATACATGATTTTCATCACCAAAAACACAACAAGATGAATTAAATGATCATCCATGTGTTTGTTTTCACAAAATAATGAACTTATGGTTTCTTACAAAAGAGTTTATACAAGTATTCTATAAATAAGGGTTTAGATGAGTTTTCTTACAAATCAGATTCTGTCCAAAAATTTAACCAGAATTTAGAGGGTCATAACTCACCTAATTCTTAACCAAATTGGATGATTCTTTAGCCTAAAATCAAGTTTAATGAGTCATCTTTCAAACCCAAGTGGTCTCGTAAGTTTTCATTAAGTTTTGAACCCCCAAACAGCCGTTACAAACTTATTGGTCAAAATCAACTTTATGATAGATTTTAGACCCGATTTTAAAAGGACATAACTCACTCAATTTTTAACCAAACGAGTTGATTCTTTTTCTGGAATTTAATTTATTGTGTTAGCTTTAAACCCCACTACCACACTCAATTTCATTAAGATTTCGACCCTCAACTAACTTAAACAAATAAAGAATACCATAAAATAGCTTTTGTTACATTATAATTTGATTAATATTTTTGAGACTCTTGGACTATTTTAAAAATTATTACATCCACATTAGTATCAAGTTAAGACCTGTATTTAAGGGTGGTAAAAACCCCTTAACTAAATAAATTCATTTACTTAACTAAAAAACATGTCACAAAGTGACATAAAAATCCAGAAACTTATAATAGTATTCCACAAATGATCCGTGACATGATGAGACACATTAACTTATCCAAATAATAATATTAGATACTTATTCACGACGCATTAATTTATAATACTCCTTATATACTCAAGAACTAGTCCGATTATACACAAATTACTTCGCATACGCATTCAATTGGTAACATTTATAATGTCAACACATTATTAAATTTAAAACATATCACCAATGCTTTGTTTTTTAGATATAAAAGACATATTAGGATTAGTTCTTATGTGTGTTATATTTTTGTAGCACTTGAGTAGGACTACGTCCGTTGTGGATTCTTTGTTGATACTTGTGGGAATTACTAGCTAACTATTATTACGTGAGTTCTCGCGACCACTCTTTGTTGTTTTACACTCGGAGGAGACACATGCTTAGTCTGAGCCATATACATTTTGAAACTATGCATACTTGTTATTCTATGTTGTGTATGAGTTTATTCGGATGTGGATACACGAGGGAATCATTTTACCACTCTTTAAGTCCCCTTTGAAACATCACGACATGTTAACTGAGGAAGCGAGCCAACTATTCGGGTTCACACCCCCATTCATGGTTGGTCGCTCCAACCACCGTCATGACACGACACATGAATGAATAATCTCCAAATTCATATAATACACATTAATGCTTGTGGTAAATCATTAGTCGGGCAACGATTCAGTCATTAGGTTTGGTCATGGACTCATGATTCAATGCATCTAAATACTTATACATACACATAACGAAACTTAAGCGATTCTTTGGTTTATTTTAGATCGATTCTTGGAATTTATTATTTATTTGTTCATAAAACCTATGTGCTCACCAACTTTATAGTTGGCGTTTTTAAGCATGTTTTTCAGGTAATAACATTTAAAGTAGCATGGACATGGACCTAATTAGAGACCCTAATTAAAGTCCCATTTGAAACAGCCTGACCAGTTAACTCAGGAAGCGAGCAAACTATTCGGGTTCACACCCCCATTCATGGTTGGTCGCTCCAACCACCGTCATGACATGACACATGAATGAATAATCTCCAAAGTCATATGATACACATTAATGCTTGTGGTAAAGCATTAGTTGGGGCAACGATTCAGTCATTAGGTTTGGTCATGGACTCATGATTCAATGCATCTAAATACTTATACATACACATAAGGAATATTAAGTGATTCTTTGGTTTATTTTAGATCAATTCTTGGAACTTATTCTTTATTTGTTCATAAAACCTACATGCTCACCAACTTTATAGTTAACGTTTTAAGCTTGTTTTTCAGGTAATAACATTTAAAGTAGCATGGAAATGGACCTAGCTAGACACCCTAATTCAAGATTATGTTTAAGATAATTTATGAAATTTGAATACTTTGTTTCTGTTCGCTTGATGTTTGTTTGTGGTCGAGCATATAAATCAGATGCAAAACACATAAATCAGATAAAATCAAAGATCAAACAAGATTCATGTTCAAGAAAAGTAAAAACATAGATTGAATACAATTACTAACTCAAACCCTACACTGGAGGATGATCACCGATGAACTAGCCTTGTATCTTGATGGTGGATCTTGATTCTTGATGATTTTGGGATCGAATTCGGGTTTAGAATGATGAAGTGATGTTCCCAAATCACCCCGAATCGTCCAAAGTCGTTCCTCAGCCCCTAGGGCCGAATATCTATCAAAACACTAAGGTATTGGGTTAAATAGGCGTCTTAAACCGACTCAAACCCTACTTTCCGCATCCCGGGCGTAAGCTATGCCGACTTTGGTGTAGGCTACGCCCACAAGCTTCACCCACAAGTTTCACCCTACACTGACTCATCTGTACAACGCTCTAAAAAATGATCAAATTCCAATTTTGGGTGTTTCCAGCGTAGCCTAGCTGATTTTGGCGTAAGCTACTCTCTTAGGGGTGTATCTTAATCTCGAGCGTAAGATACTCTCTCAGGGGTGTATTATAACACCTGCCAAAATTCTGATCTCAATTGCTACCCGGAATTTATAAGAAATAAGCGGGAGTTAACGGAAACCCATGAATCAGGAAAATTCATTTAGAATTCTGGAAGTTAGGAGATATTGGACCGACATGGGATTGATATCGGTCCGATATGGGAAGAGGTTAAATGTCGGACCGACATGGTCTAGAAAACGGTCCACAATGCAAACCCCTAGAAACCCTCTGCACCATACAAGTGTCCAGACACGTGTAGGGCATGCGTCAGCATGTCGGACGTGTGGACGGATGTCGGACCGACATGGCATGCCTACTCGGTCCGACATGGACGGGTGGCACTCCGGATTTGCGTGGCTGCCATGTGGTGCGCATGCGGGACAATGGAGGCATATCGGACCGATATCCCCCTGGATAACGGTCCGACATGAGGTTGTTATCAGCCTATAAATAGAGAGCTCAAGGTTCTCATTTTCCACATCAACATAACACACACTCTCGAATCTCCTCTACTCCCAAGCCTTTCCTGAGCCCTCCAGCCGTCCCAATTCCTGAGCCGCTCCTCCCGGTTCTACCGACGTTCCTTGTCAACCGGACTCGAGTGTTTAAGAGTCGATGAAACCCGAGGAACTCATAGAAGATCAAGCTCAGGTGCTAGAGCCCTAAGAATTAACTCTAAGAGGCTACTTAGAACTAAGATTATTATCCTTCAATCTCCGACTTCAAACTAAAGGTGAATACTCGTCTGTACTAAAAATACTCGTTCTCCTGGTGAGAACAAGATTTTCAAAACGGCTTACAAAGACGTGATCATAAACTACTTGTCTATGTCATAAACGGAGTCACGCAAAAACGATTTATAAGACGTGCTTGGGCTATAGGCTATCGTCACACAAAAGATCAAAACTATTTATGTTTTACGAAAAAGAGAAAAACACCATAATTAAATATTTACTCATTATAGTCCCAGAATTTTGGGTTGAGTTCAACCCCTGTGGACAAGATTAAATTTTAGAATTAGGGGTTCTACCCCTGTGCATATGATTACCCAAGAAGTGTATGTAAAGTTTGATCAAATGTTTATACTCGTTCCGGATCCAATTGGGCCGGGCGGGTTTGGATTGTATGTCGGGTGATTGAGTAAAACACATAAGTGCCAGTTCGGCTACGCAGCCCCCGCGTACTTGTCCAATGTATACAAATGGATAAATCGGAAGAAAGCGAAGTGTTCGCTAGAATCCAAAGATGAAATGTTTAATTGTTTAATTAAACTGTTTTGCCATGTTTATGAAAATGATTTGAGGTCATAAAGTATTCACCAGAATGTAGCTGACGTTCATTTTCAAATGTTTTCAGGAAAGGAATGAATTGACCTCATCGTACCGGGACCGGCTACGGCCTGGGTCCCGATGATAGTTTTGTTGCACAGCCGGGTCAGGCCACACACCTAGACCCGGTGCAACGCGAAAATATGTTATTACAGGTCGTGCATTGCATAGAAAGAATCTTAAGAGTAAACACAGTTAAGGTGACCGAAGGACTACGTTTTCCTTATACAGATTACCTCCTTGTAAACCTACTGACTTGCCTCAGAGTTTTGATTTGAAATCAAATGTACAAACGATCGGGTTTTTATACCTAGTTATTTAAAAAAAAGATAATCTTTTGTCTACACGACGAGATTTCTATATTTACCAAACCAACCCTTGAGGTTGAGTTGAAACGATCCATTTTAAAACGTTATTCCGTTGCACAAAAACAAACTCTGAAATCAAAGTAGGTACCGAAGGTGCCAACTGACGTCGCAGCCCGGTAACGTCTCGGGGTACCCGGAGCGGGGTGTGACATTGGTTGGTATCAGAGCCTGAGGTTTTAGCGTATTAGATACTTGGGATTAGTATTTAAGCTCTAACCAGATTAAGCAATGACTTGCCTGCTAAGCAAAAGTAGGTAGACACTTGCCTTTAAGCTGATAGTGTCGAAATATGCAGGTAGTATTATGTCAGGAGGACAAGGATACCATATCTACTATAACTCTAATGTTACTGTTAAACAAGAATCAATGGCAAATACATACACACCCATGGAAGAAGGAAACTTCTCATGGTATCATGCTCTGCCAAAGGCTCCAATAAAGGAGGAATACGAATCAGATCACCTAAGCCAAATGGGTGGCTCTGACTTTAGTAACTGGAGATGTACACCACCACATTACCCAGTACCTCCTCCACCAAACTACTCTGCACCTCAAACACCTCCACCGCCTATGTATCTCCCTTCCACTAGCCAACATGAGGCAGGGTCTAGCAAGAAGGCCACTAAACCTCGAATGAGGGTAAAAGAACCTGTTGAGAAGATTTCCATCACAGGAGCTAGTTTAGAGGAAATCTATAAAAATCTGGAGAACTACGAAAGTTCCGAATCCGAAAGATTCCTTCCTCTACCTCCAGTGGAAGCCTATTCACCATAATGAGCTAATTATGAACCGTTTGTTGATTACCTCAATTATCCTATCATGTCTGGTCCGTACATGAGTAATAATTCGGAGACCGACGGAAATTACGCTAACACAATTCTATAAGAGCCTACTCCGGAAGTTCTGGATCGTACATTGACTATGCAAATCATCCACAGTTCATGGATCCCTATATCCAAGATGAATACGATCCTATGGCTGAATTCGAGGCCACATTTGACGATCCTAACGCTATACCTGAGGACTATAGCCCACGAGCTACCTTGAGACATAAACCTACTCTCGCCTACGATAATGTCTACAATGACATAGTCTTAGGACTAAGAGACCCTCCGCTGAAATTTGGATATCCCGCATCCACACCAGGATCTCCAATAGAGTGTCTCGATCGTTCGCTTCGTGAAACCGATCAAGTCAAGAAAGAGCTTATCTTGACTAGGGAGGTATTGACAGAGACCGAGAAGGATCTATCAGAGGCCAAAAAGAAGTTAGCCCAAAAGGACAAGGAGCATAAGTCCTTCGCCAAAAGAATTTGGTTTCAAGGGAAAAACTTGATGAAGGATGCCAAGAGCGTGGTCAAGAAATAGGCGTCCTACTATAGTTTTTATGTTATTTTTCTTGTAATCTGTAGGTCCCGGGAGCCTCGTCGCGCAGCGGATATACACGGACATGCTTTGTGATTTGTGTGGGAACCAAGAAACGAGACAGAGAAACATGAACAAAGACAAACGACACGTAATCCATAAGATAGAAGTCATCCCGTATTACAGACTACATACCGAATGAGCACACATCTCTCATCTAAGCTCACGGTCCAGGGGTCGGGAGAGCTTATCCCGACCCGGACACCTCTCGACCTTGTTCCAGAAGTTCCACCTAAAACTGAAGACAAGTCTTCTAAGCCTTGCGTACTTACTAAGTACGCAGGACCAAACTGGTGTGCAGGCTAAGTACTCAGGAACACCCTCCTGCGTACTAGCCACGTACACCGATACATAGAATTTAATCTATAGTTACAAAACATGTTTCTACATAATCCAAATAAAATCATGTAATCGCTTTATCCTTTTACTAAAAGTATTTATTTTCCTTTCGTTTTCCTAGAATGACAGGGAAGGGAAAAGGACCTAACTTCATTCCTAAGTACGCACCACCTGGAATCCTATTCTGGAACAAATTCTGAATACACTAGCCGAACCTTTCAAAATCTAAGGGAAATAGAAACATCCAAAAATTTCTACGAAACCCCAATGAGTTATTATGCCGCTCCAACACTCGAAAGCTATAACCAAACCTTCGTAAACAATTATAGCTACCAAGAGAAACCACACGAAATCCCTTATGAACAACACTACACATTGGAAGGTGAGGAAAGGGCTGACTCCAACAGGCCCTACGAAACATACCAATCCACCAATCCTACTTCAATCCATACTCCCCGGATTAACGAGGAAACCCCGGGAAAAGAAAGGATTGCAGCAATGCAAGCTCTCATAGCTGAATTAGAAAGGATTGAAGCTAAAAAAGACGCGAAGATCGCTGCTCTACAACAAGCGTTGATTAGAGCTAGGGGTCGTTAGAATATGTCTTATCTATGTTATTTCCGCATTGTATTTTGAAGTTTGAAAATAATAAAAATATTGTATTTTCTTTATCAAAAAGATCTTCAAATTCTAATAAATATTATGTCTTTCGTCTAGAATGTCAATAAGAACTGGACCATCCACACATACGCGTGGACGTAAGAAACAAGCTGAAGAGGCCTTAGAAAAAGAGGCCCAAGCTATAGAAATGCAGAAAATGATAAACAAAGGAATTGAGGATGCAATTCCAACAATGCTAGAGGCATTTGAAAAGGCTCAGGCTGCCAAAGTCGAAGCCAAAAATAAAGAAAAAGAAAAGGAGCATACGTTTCACAACTCTGAGCATAACGAATCCAATCACATTATTTCTGTGAGAAGGGAACATTCAAAAACTCATACTCATCAAAGTTCCAAAACGAAGAGAACCCGAAATGAGGAACGTTATTCCTCAAGTGACCGCTCTGCGGACAGTTACAAGCCGAGTCACAAAAAGAGTAGACACATGGGTTGCTCATATAAGACTTTCCAAGCTTGTAAGCCCTATGACTTCCTTGGAAAGGAAGGCGAAGTAGCAACACTTCGATGGATAGAGAAGACATAATCAGTCTTGGCTATAAGTAAATGTGCCGAAGAAGACAAGGTCCTCTATGCCTCTAACCTCTTCAAGAACTTCGTTCTTGAATGGTGGAACGCCCTGCTATCTGGCAAGGGAAGAGAAAGGACATATGAGATGATTTGGGTCTCATTTAAAGACCGAGTCAAGAGTAAATTTTGTCCTATCAATGAAATAGAGCAGAAATTCCTGAACTTAAGAATGGTTGGTTCTAACCATTAGGACTACATGACCAAGTTGCTAGAATATGCACGATTAGTGCCACATCTAGCTACGCCTGAATCCAATCTCATAAAGAGATATATCTATGGATTAGTCAGCGAAATCCGAGATATGGTAAAAATTTCAAGACCTAAAACCATCGATGATGCCATGGAACTTGGCGCTCAATTAACATATGGTATGGTCCAAACCATGGAAGAGAATAAGAAGAAAGAAACCTTCACTAGAGGGAAGGTAGACGTCAAAAAGACCAATCAAGGTTCTAGTACAAAGGAAAGACAGTCTGGTTTTTCTTAGTGCAAATCACGCAAGAAAAGGCATTCAGGAAAATGCCAACTTCTTATCATATGCCCTAAATGCAAGTGTACGAGCTATCACAACAATCAGTGTCTTTGAAAGAAACTGGTCACATGCTACAACTGTGGCAAGACCGGGCACTACAGGAGCGAATGCCCAGAACCAAAAGTCGCTAGTGGCTCAGGTACTAAGTCGGCCACCGAAACTAAGAAGAATGCTAGAGCGTTTCGCTTAAACGCCAAAGAAGGTGCCAATATTACCGATGTCATGTACGGTACTTTTCTTGTTAATAATGCTTATGCTAAGGTGCTTTTTGACTCTGGGGCAACCAAAAGTTTTATAGATAATAAGTTCTATAAACTAGTTAATAAGCCCTTAGCTAAGCTAGACAAAACTTACCAAATCGAAACCGCGAACGGAGACCTAATACAAGTCACTGAATCCCTAAATGACTGTTCCATCACGTTATCTGGACACGTCATACCTATACATCTCTTGCCAATGGAATTGGCCGGTTTCGACATAGTTCTTGGAATGGACTGGTTAACTACTAACCAAGACCATATTCTTTGTGACTCAAAATTGGTTGAATTACACACACCTTCAGGAGAAGTAGTGACGATTAAAGGAGACGAATCAACCAACCCTGTTGGTTTGATATCTATGATAAAAGCAACAAAGCATCTCCGGAAGGGATGTCTTGCTTATCTCATATCCGTAACCACCTGCAATACCGAGCGAGAACTAAAGGATGTACCAATCATCTCCGAATACCCTGATACCTTCCCTGAAGAGTTACCTGGAACACCGCCAGATCGGGAAGTAGAGTTTCAGATAAATCTCGTACGAGGCACTGCTCCGATAGCCAAATCCCCGTACAGATTAGCTCCAACCGAGATGGCTGAATTAAAGAAACAACTCGATGAGTTATTGGAGAAAGGATTCATAAGACCAAGTTCCTCACCATGGGGAGCTTCGGTACATTTTGTGAAAAAGAAGGACGGATCAATGAGGATGTGGATAGATTACCGGGAATTGAACAAGGTCACGATTAAGAACCGGTATCCACTTCCAAGAATCGATGATCTGTTTGATCAGCTCCAAGGAGCAAGATGCTTTTCCAAAATAGACCTGCGATCAAGCTATCATCAATTGAAAGTCCACGAAGATGACATATCTAAAACCACGTTCAGAACTAGATATGGTCACTTTGAGTTCACGGGTATGCCATTCGGACTTACAAATGCTCCCGCAGCATTCATAGATATGATTAACCGAATCTGTAAACCCTACTTGGATAAATTCATAATCGTGTTCATCGATGATATACTTATCTACTCCAAAAGTAAGGAAGATCACGCCAACAATCTAAGGACAATACTTGAACTACTGAGAAACAAGAAACTTTACGCCAAATTCTCGAAGTGTGAATTTTGGTTGTCAAAAGTACAATTTGTCGGTCACGTCATAGACGAAAAAGGAATTCAAGTAGATCCAGTTAAGATTGAGCTTATATCCAATTGGGAAGTCCCAAAAACGCCAACCGAAGTGAGAAGTTTCCTCGGATTGGCAGGATATTACCGAAGATTAATTAAGGACTTCTCAAGGATAGCCGTTCATTTGACTGCACTAACCTGAAAGGCAATAAAATAATGAATGGGGTCCAAAGAAGGACGAAGCATTTAAAACGCTAAAGAAGAAACTCACTCAAGCACCAATTCTATCGCTGCCCGAAGGTAACGAAGGTTTTGTATACTTCTGCGATGCATCACACACTGGTTTAGGATGTGTATTGATGCAAGGAAACAAAGTCATCGCTTATGCATCTCGACAGCTTAAGACTCATGGAAAGATCTACACGACTCATGACCTGGAGTTAGGTGCCATAATCTTTGCGCTGAAATTATGGAGACACTATCTCTATGGAGTCAAATTCACGGTTTTCACAGATCACAAGAGTCTAAAGTATGTCTTCAGCTAGAAAGAGTTTAACATGAGGCAAAGACAATGGATGGAAGTTCTAAGCGACTATGACTGCGAAATATGTTATCACGAGGGCAAGGCTAACGTAGTAGCCGACGCCTTGAGTCGAAAAGAACATGAAAAACCAAAGTGAGTACGTGACCTAAGAGTCGACCTGCAAGTCAGTCTTATTTCACAAATCAAAGAAGCACATAAATCAACCTTGAAAGAGGCAAACGTCACAAACGAAAGAATGATAGGAAGGATCGATCAACTCGGAAATCTCCGGGGAGAAATTCTTGAGGAAGCCCATAAGTCCAAGTACACAATGCACCCCGGTGGTGATAAGATGTACACAAATCTGAAACCAGAATACTGGTGGATCGGCATGAAAAAGCACATAGCCGAGTTTGTAGCCAAATGTCTAACATGTTCCAAGGTTAAAACCGAACACCAAAAGCCATCTGGGCTATTGCAACAACTAGAGTTGCCAGTATGGAAATGGGAAATGATCACCATGGATTTCATCACTAAACTTCACCGAACCAATCAAGGAAATGACACAATATGGGTTATCGTTGATCGTTTAACCAAATCCACACATTTCCTACCAGTGAAGTAAACTTTTAGTAGGGATAAATTGGCACAATTATACATTAACAAGATGGTATCTTTACACGGAGTGCCGTTATCCATCGTATCAGATAGAGACAGTCGATTCACGTCTTGATTCTGGCAGAGCTTCCAAAAAGCTCTCGGAACTCGTTTAAACCTTAGCACTGCTTACCATCCACAAACGCATGGGCAGAGCGAGAGGAAAATCCAAACCTTGGAGGATATGCTTCGAGCATGTGTTATTGACCTAGGAGGAAGTTGGGACGACCACTCACCTCTGATAGAATTTTCTTACAATAACAGCTACCACACAAGTATACAGGCTGCACCATTTGAAGCCTTGTATGGCAGAAAATGCAGGACTCCTGTGTGTTGTTCTGAAATAGGAGAAAACCAGTTATCAGGACCCGAGATAGTCCAGGAAACCACTGATAAGATATTATAGATCAGGGATAGGTTGAAAACGGCTCGTGTTCGCTAGAAAAGTTATGCTAACAAAAGGCGAAGCCGTTATAACTTAACATTGGAGACAAGGTTTTAATTAAGGTATCACCTTGGAAAGGTGTGGTACGATTCCGAAAGAAAGGAAAGTTAAGCCCTAGGTTTGTTGGGCCATATAAAATCCTAGAACGTATCGAACCTGTGGCATAACGGTTGGAATTGCCGATAGAGATGAGTGGAGTACACGACATGTTCCATATCCCCAACCTACGTTGCCATTACAAGATGCAGTAGTGGATTAAAGGCTTAAGTTTGTGGAACAACCGTTACAAATTGAGGACCGGCAGGAAAAGAAATTTAAATGAAAGAAACTCATGTTGGTGAAAGGGAAATGGAAATCTAGACGTGGACCTGAGTACACGTGGGAACTGGAATCCGAAATGAAAAAGAAATACCCACACTTATTCAGAAAGTAATCTCGAGGACGAGATTTCAAAAAAAAGTTAGGGATGATATAACACCTGCCAAAATTCCGATCTCAATTTCTGCCCGGAATTTATAAGAAATAAGCGGGAGTTAACGGAAACCCAAGAATCAGGAAAATTCATTAAGAATTTTGGAAGTTTGAAGATATCGGACCGACATGGGATTGATATCGGTCCGATATGGGAAGAGGTTAAATGTCGGACCTACATGGTCTAGAAAACGGTCAGCAATGCAAACCCCTAGAAACCCTCTACACCAGACATGTGTCGAGACACGTGTAGGGCATGCGTCAGCATGTCGGACGCGTGGACGGATGTCGGACCGACATGGCATGCCTACTCGGTCCGACATGGACGGGTGGCACTCCGGATTTGCATGGCTGCCACATGGCAAGTATGCAGGATAATGGAGGCATATCAGACTGATATCCCATGGATAACGGTCCGACTTGAGGCCGTTATCAACCTATAAATAGAGAGCTCAAGGTTCTCATTTTCCACACCAACACAACACACACTCTCAAATCTCCTCTACTCCCGAGCCTTTCCCGATCCCTTCAGCAGTCCCGAATCCCGAGCGTTTAAAAGCCGAAGAAACCCAAGGAACTCATAGAAGTGCAACCTAAGGTGCTAGAGCCCTAAGAATCAACTCTAAGATCTATATAGCACTAAGATTATTATCCTTCGATCACCAACTTCAAACTAAAGGTGAATACTCATCTGTACTAAAAATACTTGTTCTCATGGTGAGAACAAGCTTTTCAAAACGGTTTACAAAGACGTGACCATAGACTACTTGTCTATGTCATAAATGGAGTCATGCAAAAATGATTTATAAGACGTGCTTGGGCAATAGGCTATCATCACGCAAAAGATCAAAATTATTTATGTTTTACGAAAAAGGGCAAAACACGATAATTAAATATTTACTCATAATAGTCCCAGAATTAGGGGTTGAGTTTAACCCTTGTGGACAAGATTAAATCCCAAAATTAGGGGTTCTACCCCTGTGGATATGATTACCCAAGAAGTGTACGTAAAGTTTGATCAAATGTTTATACTCGCTCCGGATCCAGTTGGGCCGGGCGGGGTTGGCTTGTATGTTGGGTGATTGCGTAAAACGCATAAGTGCCAGTTCGGCCGTGTAGCTCTTGCGTACTTGTCCAATGTATACAAATGGATAAATCGGAAGATAGCGAAGTGTTCGCTAGAATCCAAAGATGAAATGTTTAACTGTTTAATTAAACTGTTTTTCCATGTTTATGAAAATGATTTGAGGTCATAAAGTATTCACCAGCATGTAGCTGACGTTCATTTTTCAAATGTTTTCATGAAAGGAATGAATTGACCTCATCGTACCAGCACCGGGTACGGCCTGGGTCCTGATGACAGTTTTGTTGCATAGCCGGGTCAGGCCACACACCTAGACCCGGTGCAACGCGAAAATATGTTATTACACGTCATGCATTGCACAGAAAGAACCCGAAGAGTATACAAGGTTAAGGTGACCGAAGGATTACATTTCCTTTAGGCAGATTACCTCCTTGTAAACCTACTGACTTGCGTCAGAATTTTGATTTGAAATCAAATGTACAAATCATCGGGTTTTTATACCCAGTTATTTAAATAAAAATAATCTTTTGTCTACACGAAGAGATTTCTATATTTACAAAATGAACCCTTGAGGTTGAGTTGAAACGATCCATTTTCAAATGTTATTCTGCTGCACAAAAACAAACTCTGAAATCAAAGCAGGTACCGAAGGTGCCAACTGACGTCGCAGCCCGGTAACGTCTCGGAGGTGCCCGGGGCGGGGTGTGACATGCATCTTAATCTAGAGCGTAAGATACTCTCTCAGGGGTGTAGCTTACTCTTGTATGGAATTTTTCATGTGTAGGGTTTAAAATATTTTAGCAACGAAAGCAAAAACAAATGATCTATGAAACATTTTATAGATTCCCACCAAGGATCCAATTGCAAGGTGATGAAACTAACAATAAGTAAGACAAGAACAACCATATTGGGTTTAGAATATGACCTTTATAGAGTAGTGGTGGCGTAAAACACTTAGAACTAGTAGATGAAGAGATCAAAATTGAACCTCCTCCAAAGTGTATCTACACCAAGTAATGAACCTCCTAAAATGGTGCTAGCCAAGTAAACCCATAATGCATGTTAAGATAAAGGTTGCAAACCTTCAAGAGCACCTTCTTGTTTGCCTTCAAATTATGTGCCTTCAAGAGCACTTTCTTGCAAACCCTAGAATTGACCACTCAAGAACCACTAGAACATGCATCAAACTAAGCTAACACCTTAGCTAATTTATGGTATGTTTAAGAACACCTTTTAAGCTCTTTATCCACTTGTTTTACAAACAAATCCAGGCAGAAAATTCTGCCTAGAATTTCAAGATAGAGAGCAAGCAAAAGATAAGAAAGAAGTGGTCTTTTTCTCTTGATCAATTCACAAATCATAGAGTATATTTATAGCCATGTTCAAGGCATATGCTAAGCAATTATAACAAGGAATGGTGTGTGAAAAAGTTGTCTAAAGACCAAATTCTTTCTGCTAAAAGTTGCGAAAGCAGCATGTAGTAAAAAGGGTATGGCATGGTCCATTGAATAAACAATTAATACACTCCATGATTACATCTAGTTGCTTCAAGACTTGATGTTTCATTTAAACAAGCTAGTTACTCACAAAGTTACACATATTTTATCTTATATATGTGTATCGAAATACATAAATAAATAGATGTATACAATATCAACTTTGAAGTAAACTAAGTTAGATCATTTGAATGAACACGTAGATAATTTACACATATGTAAATTCTTAAAAGGATTAAAAGTATATATATTTACATACATGTAAATATAAATACATACATATATAATAAATATACGACCTTAAGTAAATGCTATAAATGAAATTAGTAAATATATATCTTGACCGGGTTAAGATGTTTAAATACGTTAAAACGTATACTTGATAATTGCTTAGTGTGTGACCCTTTGGGATCACATATCATTAGCAATACTATTGAATGTTATTCCTTAGTCATATAGATCCAACAACTCTTATTTTTCAAATTTTTTTCCGCATCCAATCTTGTCCAATTTGTGCGTGGTTTGACCCGATTCTTATGTATTCTTCATATTTAACCTAAAAACACAAAACACATTCAAAGTAAAGGAATTATATGCATATATAAGATCAAGAAACTATAATTAATCATAATTAACATACAAAACCCAACCACACATCAGTATCCATGTTTCTTTGTTAAACGCGTATGCTATTGCTTCAAATCGAAATTAGTTAGGATAGGAAAGTCACTAAGAATTAGTAGATGAAGAGATTAAAATAGAACCTCCTCCAAAGTGTATCCACACCAACCAACGAACCTCCAAGGATGATGCTAGCCAGCTACACCCATAATGCATGTCAAGATATAGCTTCCAAACGTTCAAGAACACCTTCTTGTTTGCCTTCAAATTATGTGTAACTAAATCTAGAATTGATCACTCAAGAACCACTAGAACATACAACAAACTAAGCTAACACCTTAGCTAATTTATGGTATGTTTAAGACCACCTTTTAAGCTCTTTATCCACTTGTTTTACAAACAAATCCAGGCAGAAAATTCTGCCTAGAATTTCAAGATAGAAAGCAAGCAAAAGATAAGAAAGAAGTGGTCTTTTTTCTCTTGATCAATTCACAAATCAATCGTCCTCTCGCTTTGTCTATCCGTTTGTGGATGATAACTGGTGCTAAGATTTAGTCTCATCCCCAATTCCACATGGAATTTCTTCCAAACTTGGAAGTATACCGTGTGTCCCGATCCGACACGATAGAGATGGGCAAACCATGCCATGACACAACTTCCTTTATATAAACATCCGCCAATTTTTCTGAGGAATATGTTTCCTTCATCGAAAGGAAGTGTGCACTTTTAGTCAACCAGTCAACTACCACCCATATCGCGTTATAGCCTTTCTGAACTTTAGTGATCAAATCCATAGCAAGATTCTCCCACTTCCATTGAGGTACTTCAAGAGATTGAAGTTTCCCGTATGGATTTTGGTGCTCGGCCTTCACTCTTAGGCACGTGAGACACTTTTCGATATATTTCACAATATCCCTCCACATACCTGGCAACCAAAAATTAAACCTCAAGTCATAAAACATTTTAGTCTCCCCGGATGGATAGAATATTTGGATTTAAGTGCCTCCTCTAGAATGGTATTCAAAACGTTTGACAACCTTGGAATCTAAATTTTACCAAAAAACGACTTCAACCCTAAGCTATTCTCCTCAAGCTTGCCCACATATGGAACCATCCGTTCATTTTTCATGTCTCCTCTGAGTGCTAAAACTTGAGATTCCCAAATTTGATCGACAAGAGATGAAGAGATAGTCATTTTAAACGACTTCACCTTAATAGGTGCATGACTAACCTTTCCGACTGAGTGCATCTACCACCACATTGGCTTTACCCGGATGATAAAGTATCTCACAGTCATAATCTTTGACCAGTTCAAGCCACCTCCTCAGTCTCATATTGAGATCCTTCTGGTCAAGGAAATACTTGAGACTTTTGTGGTTCATGTAAATTGTACAATGCACTCCATATAGATAATGCATCCAGATTTTGAGCGCGAATACCATGGCTGCTAACTCCAAGTCGTGGGTCGGATAATTCGCCCCAAGAACTTTCAATTGCCTAGAAGCATAGGCAATCACCTTACCTCTATGCATAAGGACACAACCAAGTCCGAAATACGAGGCATCCGAATATGTAACAAAATCTCTGGCCCCTTTGGGTAAGGAAAGAACAGGTGCCTTCGTCAACTTCTCTTTCAGAAGTTGAAGGGACGAATCCTGATCTAGACCCCACACGAATTTTGTATCCTTACGAGTTAACATCGTCATTGGCAAAGCAGTATGAAAGAAGTTTTCAATGAATCGTCGATAGTAATCCGCTAAGCCCAAAAAGATTTTAATCTCCGTGGATGTTTTCGGTGATAACCAACCTTTCACTGCTTTAATTTTCGTAGGGTCGATGAAAATTCCTTCCGCATTCACCACGTGACCCAAAAATTAAATCTCTCATAGCTAAAAGGCTCACTTAGAGAATTTAGTGAATAGTTTCTCTTTTCGAAGACCGTCAAGGATTTCATGAAGATGGCATGTGTGGTCACCCTCGCCATGCGAATAAATAAGGATGCCATCGATGAAAACAATGACAGAACAATCAAAGAATGGTCTACACACCCGGTTCATAAGATCCATAAAAGCCGCGGGTGCGTTTGTTTGACCGAAAGGCATTATTGTGAAATTTAATGACCATAGTGAGTACGAAAAGCTGTTTTTGGGATAACCTCCTCCTTCACCATCAAATGATGATACCCAGATCTCAAATCAATATTTGAAAACCACGAAGCTCCTTGTAGTTGATCAAAGAGATCGTCGATCCGAGGTAACGGATACCGATTCTTGATAGTCAATTTGTTCTACACCCGGTAATCTATACACATCTGAAGACTCGCATCCTTCTGCTGTAATACGTGTACCAGTTTTTAACTTTTAAAACGGTTTTAATTAATCTCATTAATTATCGAATCAGATTTGCGTTAGCGGAAGCGGTTGTACACATTAACGGTTCTAAACCAGATCCCTTCAGTGATCCGATTACATGCGTAAAAACATTAAATCAAATCCAACATAGCGGGTTGAAGAATATACCTTTGATGATTCCCAAAAGATCCACAATTCGGAACAATGAACGTCTCGCTAGTGACTTGATCACAAAAACCCGCAAACACGAAACCCCATCTAACGGATTTGCGCAAGAAGGTGACGGCGACGGTGGTTGCGTCTGGCGACGGAGCGGCGGCGGCGGTGTCCGGCCGGCGAAGTCTAGGTGATGTTCTAAACGTATAGTTATTAAATTATTAACTAAATTAACCTATTCTAGAAACTAAGTTATACTCTAGACTCTCTAAAACTCGACTAAACTACTAACCGGCAAGTGAACCGATCGACTCTAGTACAGCTAAATAAGTCCGGAAATCGAACCCACGAAACTCTATTTATTACGTAAATTAGACTCACTTAAACAGACTGACTGACACGACTAATTGTTTTTATATTAGGGGAGGGGGTTTGTCTAAAATCCTAAAAGAAAAGCGATTAAATTACTATCAATTAACTAAATTACCTAAGACACGAAGGTGATTTTGGGTTTTACTTCAGTTGACGATGGGTAACTACCTAGACTGGAATCCTGGGATACTTTGAGCTATACTTTAAACGGATGCAAGTTAATAAGGAACCGGGATCATAAATTTCTAACCTCTTGAGACACCGAACATGACTCCCGACCCTTTTCGGGAAGACACATAAGGAACTCTGAAGGCTGCTGAAAACACCGGTTGATATAGACTTCCTCTCGGTTATCTAAATGTTTATGTAAAGTAACCTAATATGACCTACTCCCTCTCGGGTTGTAAACCTAGGATGACTTGGGTTCTTGATTCGACTCGATAGACAAATATTAGCAAGGCAACTACGAAAGACTTCTCTCAAAGACCACCCTAGCAATTTACCAATTTAGACCTATCAATAATCTCGCACCTCTCGGCTATTAAGATTAGTATAACACCTAGACCTATTCAATTATCAACTATAGCTTCTAAGGTATTTTGGCCAATTAACCCAACAAATCACAACGCAAGTTAATGATCTAGCATGACCCTATTATGCAAAAGACATTCACCAAAGATCATACGAAGCAATATATAACAATTAGAATAATTCTAAGCATGCATATACAACGAATCAATAATCAAGTTTGCTACTTTATCATGAAATCCAAAATTAACAAGCATCCAATATAAAAATAACAACTTTAGCATCCCATTCATCATAATCTAGGTAGTTTATCTAATTTAGCTACTCATCATTATCCAAATCAAAGACGCAATTTCAACAAAGTGGAAAAACATGGTAAAAATTAAGAAAACAAAGAATTGATAAACCCGGATAGCCAAACCACGAGCTTGATCGATCCTAGGACTCCAACCTTCAACCGTTTCTCCTTCTTGCTTGAAATTGCTCCAAAATCTCTCCAAAATTCATCCTAGATTCTTCAAAATCGGCTAGGGTTTTTCAAGTATATGATTGAGATGTATTTATACCCCACTCCAGCATCAACCCACCTGAAAGTCGAAACATTCTGCGGAAAATAGGCCCTCGCCACATGCGGAGCCCATTGGCTTCCCTTCTCGCGGGTGGCGAGGAGTTAAAAACTGTGTGTTGTGATACAACTACCTCGCGGCCCGCGAGGGACAACTCCTGACCTTCTCGCGGGTGGCGAGAAGGTGTTTCTTCTCGAATTTCATGCTTTTAATTGACTCTTGACCTCCCGATCTCTTCCGGTACTCGGTTTTGCATATTTTTTTACTCGTTTTCTGCCCATTTCAGCAACAACTATCACTCGAGACCTGGTAAACACAAATGGATCAGCAGTAACATATTCTAACTAAAAACTAAAAGAAAACTAAACAAAACCACTCAAACTAAACACGATAAATGGGTGTATTTTGCAATACATCAAATATCCCTTTTTTTCGTCTCTGAAAAAGAATTATGTATACGGAATCATAGTCAGGTAGAAACTTGGTTCTCAAAAACTCAGTTATTTTAATTAAAGCTTAGTGACGTGTTAGCTGCGATTGCAAATATAGTATCCTCTTAAACCCAAATCCGGTATCCAAGTTCCTTATCATGTTTATTTAATTTAAGTTCAATCAGATTATCTAGGGTCTCACGCATCGGAAGCTATAGTTTCATCTAATCCCACCTCAAGCTTATGGAACAAAAGGAACAACCAATTGATTATTTCCTAGCCGTCTTATGCTTTAAAAATCAAAAGAATTAACATCAAAATTTTCTCTTTTTTTCATAGAAATCACGAGCACACAATATTCATACCTAACCCAGAGGTTGTTTCAATCAGAGTCACCATCCCCAAGAGCGACAACGTGAGCGTCGGTAATCATATCATTTTATTTTAACTTATCCTAGCGGGAATTTCAATCAGAGTCACCATCCCCAAGAGCGATTCCGTAGGCATCGTTATTTTATATGCTTTTTTATTCTATTTTTTTCGATAAAAATTCTAAGATTTTAAAACTTATAACGGCATTCCTTATACTATTTGTGGCGGTATCGACTTCCCTACTTATCCTAGATGATAATCCACAAATATCCCAACATTTGATATATTTAAGCTCAAAGGAAACTTCTCAACCGGTCGGGCCTACCCACATATCCCAAACTAGACACGCTTTCACTTTATTTATAATCTCATATTCAAAAACCAAGTAAAAAATCGACTTTACTATCATTTTCTGTGCTTTTAATTGCAAACTTCTAAAACAGAGACATTTTCCAATTTTATAATTTTTTTTTTATTTTTATTTTTTTTATTTTTATTTTCTTTTATCATGAAAAATTAAATGTCCCATCCCCACACTTAAATGTTGCATTGTCCCTAATGTAGGAACGGAAAGAAATGAAAATACAAGATATACAACTGGAAAAGACTTAGCTGGTAATAAAGCAAGGCTGTCAACGTGCCAGTCAATTTCCACTAGTGCCCTCCATACCGAACGTGCCCAGCCAACAATCCTTATTTATCACACACGAACGGAAGCGGCAACATCACAACAACCTAAACATAATCAAAATACTCGCAGATAAAACCATTCAGTTTGTTCAAGCCAAACACAAACCAACCCACCCAATGTATCAATGTATTAAAACATCACAAACCATAGAAACTGAAAACATCATAAATGAAAAATAAATAGAAAGGACACGATAACAGCTGCATCATCCCCACACTATTCTTCGTCCTCTTCACTCTCAGCCTAAAAAATCGGAAACTCTGGTGGTGAGAGGTCGGCACCATACTGACCTGAGCTGCCCGGTTGTCCATAAAAACTATACTGACCATAACCACTATACTGCTGACCACTCGACCCCTGAGGCACGAAAAAACTCGGGACATTCATATTCATGTTTCCCGTCATATACCTCAATGCCTCCTCCTGACGTTGCTGCCCAGTAGAAAGCAGTGTCCTGATCTCATTATGGCCAGTGGTCACCAACCCATGTAACTCCCTAAACCCATGCTCCATCCTATAATACATCGAATCCAATGTGAGGGGGTCCGGTCGTGGCTGTTGGAGAGGATACTGTGGTGCTGGCCTCTCAGACCGATGCAATGGTCTCTGATAACGGGTCGGTATCCCGGACTGCATAGCTGCTGCAGCCTAAGATCCTGCTGGTGGTTGACCATGTGGCCCTGCTCGAATCGGTTCCCAACTAGGCGGTTCATGCATACAGAGAATCCCTGCAAACTGTAATTCTCTAACCCCCATTATAACTGTAACCGACCCATCTTTCAAATACCTCGCCTCATATTTGGCAAACACCCCAAGACTTTCAGCAATTCTAGTCACATAAGGCCCCATGTAGACACCAGCATCCGGACCCCCCCCCCCTCAAGGTCCTTTTCATGGACCATGCGATAATACTGGCCACATTTGGAGGCCTCTGCTCCACCATACACAGCAAACAAAACAGATCAACCTGGTTGATCTTATTCTCCCCCGAGCCTCTGCCAACAAGTGTCGATGTCAAGATCTTATGAATATACCTGTACACCAGATCGATAATTTATGAATTCAACATACTCCCTGAGAAGGGAGCATTTGAGATAGTACCCCAAAACATAACCAGATCATTCCTCACCAAGCTGTAATCATGCTGCCTCGTAAAGACACCCCTCACACTAGTGATAAACTCCGGTGTTTGAACCTCTGCCTGTGTATATAACTGAGTAGCCACTGCAAATTGGGGCATGGTCATCTCGTACACCTGTCTACCCAGAGAAAACGAGACCGCATCATGTTGCTCAAAATTTCCCTGCTTGTACCTGAAAGTAGCATGGATCTCTAAAGTCAATTCCTCATATTGTGGAGCCATACAACACAATGCAGCCCTGAACTTATCACCCAGCAACTCCTCGATCCTATCTCTTTGGCCAATGTGATCTAGAAGCGTCCAATCGATCGTCCTAAATTGTAGTAGATTTGTATCAATCAAGGTATCCAATTTCTGCGATTCCTGAGTTCCCAACTCAAATTGCAGAAGCGGGTGTTCTCGAAGCCTCGTGACTCTACAGTTAGGGATACGCTCTCTGGTATGATACTTGATCCTCCTTTGACCCAGATTTGGATTATAGTCCTGCTCAGCCGCGTCCCCTCGCGGGCGCGGTGGTGGGCCTCTTCGCTTCCTTCCTGATCTACTTGACGAACCTTCACCTGACATATCTGCATATGAATAATCAAACAAAGAAAAGAATAGCAGAAAGTCAGTATTCACAAACTAATTTTTTATTTTATTTTATTTTATTTTATTTTTTTTTAATTTTTTATTTTTTTAATAAATAATCAACCGTATAGCATTTCCTTCGCGGTTGCACCAGAAAACCTGAAGTTACAAACACTTTGGGTGACAATTTACAAGAAGATAAATGTTTAGACCAAACTCGCCCGAATGGAGATTGAGTACGGGCAAGTAGCCTTTAACCTGTCAAAACATTAAATTACCCAAAAACTAACCCGAAACAAAAAAACGACTCACTAACTAGACTCAATGTACATTACCTCCCTCGGCACTTTAATTGTCCTCAATTAAACCTAAGTGCCACAACAAACCGACATTGAGTACAGAGCTTAAGTTATCCCGAACCAAACCATCTCAATTTCCGAATGTTCCCAAACCAAGCCACCGGCACAGACACAACCAAAACAGCCCCGAACTTACCCATCCGCACTGCATTTATCATCAAAGACCCAAACTAACCCAACCTCACTGCAATTATCATCAAAGAAAAATATAACAAAACGACACGATGAAGAACCGACACCTAAACATGCAAAACTACCCACTACCGATCAAAACTCGAAGACTAAAAGATTACAAAATTACAAAATACAAGAAAACATACCTGGAGAGCGAGTTAATCAGTAAGAAAACTAAGAAACAAGAGGTACACCCAGAACCCCGTGAAAATGTATGCTGGTGAGTGAACAAATGAGTAGTTTTTGGTGGGTTTCAGGTGTAGGATGATATGATAGGTGTAAGAGGGTCAAAAATGGTGAATGGGGTGTAAAAATGGTGGATTTGTGGTGGGTTGGTGGTGGAGGCCGTAAGGTATTTTAGGGTTTGTAAGGAGAAAAGTGATTGCAGGTTTGGGGATGAGAGGTTTTGTTCTAAAGAGAAAGGGGGGCTCGCGGCCCACGGCGAGTATAGGAATGTGTCTCGCGGGTGGCGAGGAGCCTCGCGGCCCACAATTTTATATATTCAATCCCTCGCGGGTGGCGAGGGACTCGGTGAACTGGCGAATAGGATTAAGGGCCTCGCGGCACGCGAGGCTTTAACATGTATACCCCTCGCGGGTGGCGAGGGGCCTATTTCAATAGAAAGTTTCGAGATGTTGCCAGCTCCCATGCCTTAGAAAAAATTATAAGTTTTCCAAACCTCCCAAAAACCCATTCCAAATAAAATCTAACACTGAGACTTACCTGGAAATTCGTTTTCCTGTCGATCGTTGCTCCCCAACGGTGATGTTTTCCTGCACAAGACTCAAAAACACAAGACACAAAAACAAAAACTACGAAAAAATACAAAACTTTACACTTGAGCTTTCACTCAAGACTCTATACTTGGGCGTTGTTAGGAGGTATTTCGAGAGGAGTTTCCTCCACTTCGGTAAGATCTATGGGTCCCCCTACATAGTGTTTCAAACGGTGGCCATTTACTTTCCATGTATTCCTATCGGCTTCATCTAACAACTCAATCGTCCCGTATGGAAAAACCTCCTTGACCACATATGGTCCCGACCACTTGGACTTCAACTTCCCCCCAAACAACTTCAACCGGGAGTTATAAACAAGTACCTTATCCCCCTTTCTAAACTCCCTCACTCTCCTAAGCTTCATATCGTGCAATGCCTTAGTTTTCTCCTTAATATTTCATGAACGTGCATATGCCGCATCCCTAAGCTCCTCTAACTCATGAATTTGGAAAAATCGTTTTCGAGCGGCTTTGGTTAAGTCTAGGTTCACGGTTTTGAGAGCCCAAAGCGCACGATGTTCCAATTCTACGGGTAGGTGACATGCTTTTCCACAAACGACCATAAACGGGGTGGTTCCTAAGGGTGTTTTGTATGCGGTTCGAAACGCCCATAAAGCATCATCTAGCTTCTCGGACCAATCTTTCCTATTTTTCCCTACGATTTTCTCTTGGATTCGCTTCACTCCACGATTGGCATTCTCAACTTGACCGCTTGTTTGGGGGTGATATGTGGTGGACAAACGATGAGTGACCCCGTAGCGTGCTAACGCTTTTTCCATCACGGCGTTGCAAAAATGAGTGCCACGGTCTCTTATGAGAGCTCTAGGTGTACCAAAACGAGTGAATAACTTCTTTAGGAATCTCACCACCACTCGGCCATCATTTGTGGGAAGAGCTTGAGCCTCTACCCACTTTGAAACATAGTCAATCGCCACGAGGATGTACCGATTCCCACTAGAGATGGGGAATGGTCCCATGAAGTCAATGCCCCAAACGTCGAATATTTCAAGGATCTGGATTGGATTTTGAGGCATCTCGTTCTTGGATGAGATATTGCCGGTACGTTGGCACGCATCACATCTCCTAACAAACTCTAAGGCATCCTTAACTACCGAAGGCCAATAAAACCCACAATCAAACACTTTTTGGGCGGTGGTGTGAGGACCATGGTGACCTCCCGTTAAACCCTCATGAACATGCCTAAGGATCTCATTACCTTCCTCCTTCATCACACACCTCCTAATAATCCTATCTCCTCCTACCCTAAAAAGAAAAGGGTCATCCCTAATGTACCTCCTAGCATCCCTAAAAAATTTCTTCCTCTGTTGGGTTGTCATACCCTTCAACACAACTCCATTCGCTAGGTAATTCGCCAAATCGGAGAACCATGGCATACCTTCCTTCTCCGCTGCCACAAACTCAACCGACTCGTGAGGGAATTTATCACCTATCGCCTCCTCACGAATCTCCTCTCTCTTCGGGTCCTCCAACCATGACAAATGGTCGGCCGCAACATTCTCCCCTCCTCTCTTATCCTTAATTTCTATATCGAACTCGGAGAGAAATTGGATCCACCGTATGAGACGTGGCTTAGCATCTTTCTTTTGGAAGAGAAAACGCAAAGCAGAATGATCAGTGAAAATGGTGGTTTTCGAAAGCACGAGGTATGAACGGAATTTATCGAATGCGAATACTACGGCTAGGACCTCTTTCTCTATGGTGGGGTGGAAGTGGTTATCCCGTCTTTGCCCCAAAACTGCACCAACTGCGTAGTCACTCGCATCACACATGAGCTCAAAAGGCAAGCTCCAGTCGGGTGATATAAGAATGGGGGAACTGATTAACATTTCTTTCAAAAAATCAAAGGCTTTGAGACACTCCTCATTGAAGACAAACGAGACATCCTTCTCGAGGAGTCGGGTCATGGGCCGAGTAATTTTGGAAAAATCCTTCATAAAACGCCTATAAAAGCCCTCATGACCGAGAAAACTATGGATCGACCTAACACTCGTCAGTGGGGGTAACCTGCTGATTGTATCTATTTTGGCTCTATCCACCTCTATGCCATCTCGTGAGATCTTATGGCCTAACACTATCCTTTCCGTCACCATGAAGTGACATTTCTCCCAATTCAACATCAACTTCGTCTCCGTACACCGCTTCAACATCTTCCCCAAATTAATCAAACACTGATCAAACGAGCCTCCATAAACCGAGAATTCATCCATGAAAACTTCTATGGAAGTCTCAATCATATTCTGGAATATTGCGACCATACAACGCTGGAAGGTAGCCGGAGCGTTACATAACCCGAATGGCATGCGGCGGTATGCATATGTGGCATAAAGGCATGTAAATGTCGTCTTATCATGATCCTCCGGTGCGATGGGAATCTGGAAGTAACTCGAAAATCCGTCGAGAAAACAGTAAAACTGTTGACCCACCAGACGCTCCAACATCTGATCGATGAACGGTAGAGGGAAATGGTCTTTCCGGGTGGCGTCGTTTAATTTTCAATAATCAATGCACACATGCCAACCGGTGACCGTACGCGAAGGGATTAGCTCATTCTTCTCATTCATGACCACTGTCATCCCCCCTTTCTTCGGGACAACTTCGGTCGGGCTCACCCATGGGGAATCAGAAATTGGGTAAATCACCCCGACATCTAGCAACTTCAAAACCTCCTTCTTCACTACCTCTTGCATGTTTGGATTGAGACGCCTTTGAGGTTGCACCACCGGCTTATATTCATCCTCCATAAGAATCCGGTGAGTACAATAGGCGGGGCTTATGCCCTTAATATCCGAAAGGCTTCATGCAATTGCCTCTTTGTGCAACTTCAGCACCTCTAACAACCTCAACTTCTCCTCCTCCATCAACTTAGAGAAGATAATAACGGGAAGACTCGAACCCTCTCCTAAATAAGCATACTCTAGGTGTGAAGGCAAAACCTTTAGTTCTAAAGGGGTTGGTATCTCTAAGGGAGCTCTCTCACTCTCATTCCGAACCTCACTTAGCTCCATCACCTTGGGAAACCACATGGTTTCCTCCTCTTCTTCTTCACTCTCCTCCAATTCATCAAGCACTCCCCCTCCCAACAAATCGACTCCACTGATATACTCGAGACATTGGTCCATGCCAGACATGAATGAATTCAAGAAATAGACGGAGTGGCATGGGCCGCTAAAATCACTAGAATCGTTTGGGTGTTGCATGGATCTAGCTACCTCAAATGTGACCTTCTCGTCACCAACGTAGAGTGAAATTTTTCCATCATAAACATCGATGAGTGCCTTTGCGGTGCGCATGAATGGACGGCCTAGAATGATAGGAACTCCCTCATCAGCATCCATATCAAGAATGACAAAATCGACCGGGAAGACAAACTTATCGACCTTAACAAGTATATTTTCAATGATACCACGAGGGTATTTGATGGAATGATTGGCTAAGGATAAAGTCATGCGAGTGGGTGAAAGTTCGCCTAGGTATAGCTTCTCATAAAGGGAAAACGGCATCAAGTTGATGCTAGCACCTAGGTCGGCTAAAGCTCTACATTAGGTATCACTACCGAATAGGCATGGAATGGTGAAGATACCCGGATCCGTCAGTTTTTCTGGTAATTTGTTCAAAACAACCGCGGAACAACCTCCGGTCAATGGAATGTTTGAGAGCTCCCCCAATCGATCCTTTCTTTTAAGAAGGTCCTTCAAAAACATGGCATATTTGGGCATGCATTGGATAGCCTCATTGAACGGGAGATTAATTTTTAGTTGTTTGAACATGTCGAGAAAATGCCCGTATTCCTTGACATATTTATGTTGCTTAAGGCGGGCAGGATATGGGACTCGTGAAAGATCTATAACTGGTGAAGGCCTACACTCTATCGGTCTCTTCTCAAGGCTCCTCTCCACTTGGGGCTCGACGGTGTGTGCGGTAATTGCTGGGTCTAGCCTAGATTGCACTTTACCGGGAGCCTTCAACTCAATTTCTTTATCAACTGGCTCCCCCTTCTCTACCTCTACCCCTTCTCTCACTTTCGGTTCACCTAAAATTCTTCCGCTACGAGTGGTGATGGCTTTCGCATGAGCATTCAGATTGAGTTGTGTGCCACCCGGAAATTGACCGGGTAACCTCTCCTCAAGTTTTCTAGCCATGTCACCAACGGACCTTTGAAGGTCAAGGAAAGCGGACTGCTGATTCTTAAGAAGAATATCGTGTTCAGAAAGAGTTTTCTGGGTGACCTGATCCTTAACAACTAACTGTGACAGGAGTTCCTCAATTCTATCTAAACCCTTGTTTGAACATGACCACTAGATGATCCCTGACCAACTGAACCTCCATTACCATTACCTTGTCCCTGGTTGTTAAACTGATTTCCAAACTGACCCTGTCCACCTGAACTCCCAGAACAGAACTGACCTTGACCCCGATTAAAATTAGATTGGAAACCAGGGTGGTTACCAGAAGAACGCCAATTTGAATTATTATTATTATTACTCCAGTTCGAATTATAGTTATTATTAGTAAAAGCATTTAATGGACCTCTCGACTGACCGGCTACGAAATCGACTTGTTCCTCACTCATCAACGGGCAATGTAAAGTGCTATGACCTCCCCTACAGAACTCACATTTGTCTACCTTGGCTTTTATCTCTTTCATCTCACGGTGCAAGTTCTCTAGAGCAGCAGCAACACTAGTATCCAGTGTGACCTGGTGAACACCTCGTAAAGATGAGGTTGCACTAGTGATAGGAGTGGTATTCCTATTTGCTGACCGCTGCTCAGACTCAGATTGGGCAAAACTCTCAAACATATCTAGGCATTCGGTTACTGATGTCTTACCCATGAGGTGTCCTCCCGCTGAAGTATCGAAACGAGCTTTCGTGTCATAATTGAGACCATTATAGAATTTCTCTACAAGGGCCCAATCAGAGAGACCATGCTGGGAGCATCGAGCGAGTAGGTTTTGGAAACGCTCCCAAGCAAGGTAATAGGACTCATCGGGTTCCATGCGGAACGAGTGAATCTGATCACGGAGGCGAGATGCCTTAGCGGGTGGGAAATACTTCTTGAGAAATCTATCCCTAAGGGTGGCCCAAGTAGTGTATGTTCATGCGGGTTGAGAATCGAGCCAAGTGGCAGCTCGATCGGCTAGAGTGAACGGAAAAGTTGGAGAAAGATGGCATAATTGGTGGCTCCTTGTAGCTGGAACGTACCTAAAATGCGAGTGAGGCGGGCGATATGTGCAGGTGCATCCTCATCATCACGATCGTGAAATTGACACGTGTTAGAGATGGCGGTCATGATGTACGAGGGGATTTGCCACGAATTTTCATTGGCGATGGGTGGAATAGTGATGGGTGAGTTTACACCAGTGAATCCTAGGGTGGATTGTTGGTGAACAGTCTGACGGTCGGCCATTTGGTCGACTCAGAAAGGTGGTGGGCTGGATGGTGGTGAAGAAAAAGTACTAACCTCCGGCGCGAAATCCGTTAGCGGGAAGTTGTTCTCCTTCTCTGGCTTAGGTAGCGGCCCCTTTGAACGCGTATGCATAAACTGCAAAACTAACACAAGGAAACATGTGAGAAGACTCTATTATTATACTAAAAAAAAAAATTTACGAAAGATAACTAAAAAGACACGACTGATTAGATACCTACGACTCAAAATATTACACAAGTAGTACGTATTTATTATGCAGTCTGATCAAAGCTAATGAACGCAATCGCCAAGAGTCCCCGGCAACGACGCCAAAAACTTGATGTGCTAAACGTATAGTTATTAAATTATTAACTAAATTAACCTATTCTAGAAACTAAGTTATACTCTAGACTCTCTAAAACTCGACTAAACTACTAACCGGCAAGTGAACCGATCGACTCTAGTACAGCTAAATAAGTCCGGAAATCGAACCCACGAAACTCTATTTATTACGTAAATTAGACTCACTTAAACAGACTGACTGACACGACTAATTGTTTTTATATTTGGGGGGGGGGGGGGTTTGTCTAGAATCCTAAAAGAAAAGCAATTAAATTACTATCAATTAACTAAATTACCTAAGACACGAAGGTGATTTTGGGTTTTACTTCAGTTGACGATGGGTAACTACCTAGACTGGAATCATGGGATACTTCGAGCTATACTTTAAACGGATGCAAGTTAATAAGGAACCGGGATCATAAATTTCTCGGGTTGTAAACCTAGGATGACTTGGGTTCTTGATTCGACTCGATAGACAAATATTAGCAAGGAAACTACGATAGACTTCTCTCAAAGACCACCTTAGCAATTTACCAATTTAGACCTATCAATAATCTCGCACCTCTAGGCTATTAAGATTAGTATAACACCTAGACCTATTCAATTATCAAATATAGCTTCTAAGGTATTTTGGCCAATTAACCCAACAAATCACAACGCAAGTTAATGATCTAGCATGATCCTATTACGCAAAAGACATTCACCAAAGATCATACGAAGCAATATATAACAATTAGAATAATTCTAAGCATGCATATACAACGAATCAATAATCAAGTTTGCTACTTTATCATGAAATCCAAAATTAACAAGCATCCAATATAAAAATCACAACTTTAGCATCCCATTCATCATAATCTAAGTAGTTTATCAAATTTAGCTACTCATCATTATCCAAATCAAAGACGCAATTTCAACAAAGTGGAAAAACATGGTAAAAATTAAGAAAACAAAGAATTGATAAACCCGGATAGCCAAACCACGAGCTTGATCGATCCTAGGACTCCAACCTTCAACCGTTTCTCCTTCTTGCTTGAAATTGCTCCAAAATCTCTCCAAAATTCGTCCTAGATTCTTCAAAATTGGCTAGGGTTTTTCAAGTATATGATTGAGACGTATTTATCCCCACTCCAGCATCAACCCACCTGAAAGTCAAAACATTCTGCGGAAAATAGGCCCTCGCCACCCGCGGAGCCCATAGGCTTCCCTTCTCGCGGGTGGCGAGGAGTTAAAAACTGTGTGTTGTGATACTACTCCCTCGCGGCCCATGAGGGACAACTCCCGACCTTCTCGCGGGTGGCGAGAAGGTGTTTCTTCTCGAATTTCATGCTTTTAATTGACTCTTGACCTCCCAATCTCTTCCGGTACTCGGCTTTGCATATTTTTTTACTCGTTTTCTTCCCATTTCAGCAACAACTATCACTCGAGACCTGGTAAACACAAATGGATCAGCAGTAACATATTCTAACTAAAAACTAAAAGAAAACTAAACAAAACCACTCAAACTGAACACGATAAATGGGTGTATTTTGCAATACATCACTAGGCGCGGGGGGGGGGGGGGGTCGGCGGCTATGGGTTAGTGCAAGAGAGGAGGAGGCCAAAACTAGGATTAGGGTTTTGAGTTAAAGGATGTATTTATAGTCCCCATAAATACGAATCACACCCCTTGGAAATTAACTGTTAATTCCCTTGTAATTAACTGTTCATACTTTTAATCCTCGTGCTTTACTAATTACAAATAATCAGTAAATCTCAACCTATTAACGTTTAACTCTTAAATATTTAAAACCTTGCCTTTTAATTATGTCCCTAAATAATTAATCACCAAATTAAACCATTAAATATTTATCCACCAAATTATAAATCTGCATTTCGTGAAATAAAATGTTTACGACTAAACAATATTAATTGCTCGTTATCCAAAGTGTTACTCTTTGGATCGTACCTCGATAGCAACGTTGATATTATCGATGATTGGACATCTAATATCCAACAATCTCTCACTTGGATGATTCATCGATTAATCGTTTCAACGTAAACAGTGGTGGATGCCTAGTTGCATCTCATTGCCCCTAGTAAGGTATGACGTATTACAATCGTCAACTATTTCCTTGTGTTCAAGTAACCATTACTTCACAAAGTACAACAGTCACGGTAAACTTATCTATTTATCCTTTCTGTTTAGGGCATCTGTTGAACATGAGACATGGATACTAATTAATTCTTATATGTTGTTCAACCATTCTTGTTCTCTTCTCTAATTCAAAGTGGTCTAAACAAACTACACTTAGTTTGAGCGTGGCCACACGTTTTACACTAGTTTGAATTAACGAGGGCGCCAAAATGTCCAACTCCTGATTAAAGGAGAACATAATTCCTTTGCCTACATACAACTCCCACTTAACCTCAGATTTATTCCTAATCATATCCTTATTACTGCCTTTCACGGAACAGCGTTAGATATGGTCAAAGAACAAACTTTAGTTAAAGTTAGTTCAAATATATGCCTTGGGTCAAAGGACCGATAGATCTTACCATATTGAAAACTTCTTATGACATCGATGCATGAAGATAGTTTTTAAACGAGTTACGTCCGATATCATTCTCTAATGCATATCTGTGAATCTTGGTTCTCAACACTTTGAGCTTTCACTTTGTGAACTAACCAACCATTCATAATTGTCTTACATTCAGATTGATTCCCATGAATCTGATCGACTATGGACATTTAGAATACAATATTCAAGTATACTAAAAACGTATAAAATATCGAACATAGAAACATCTATTTATAATGCATTTAAACATTAAATCAAAATAAAATGCCAATGTAACTATAATGCTCAAAAGCACCAAATACTAAACTACAAATCAAACCCACTTTCTAGCAAATCTAAGGCCTATCAAATCAACATGCTCCTCATGTTTAGCTTGAGGCATAGGCTTAGTGAACAGGTCAGCTAGATTTTGATCTATGTGAACTTTGTTTAATACGATGTCTCCCCGTTCCAATATATCTCTAATATAGTGAAATCTCCTAAGTATGTGCTTCATGCTGTGGTGTGACCTTAGTTTCTTTACCTGGGGTATGGCACCAGTATTGTCACACAGTATCTCGATAGGTTTCTGAATGCTAGGCATCACACCGAGATCAGCAATGAACTTCTTCATCCAAGCAGCCTCCTTTGTAGCTTCTGATGCGGCAACGTATTTTGACTCGGTGGTGGATTGAGAAACAACACTCTGTTTGGTACTCTTCCAAGTTATAGCACCACCATTCAGAACAAACACATATCCCGTCTGAGATCGAGAATCATATCGATCTATCTGGAAGCTAGCATCAATATAACATTTCACTGCTAGTTCTTCTTCAAGTCCTCCATATATCAAGAACATACCCTTAGTCCTTCTCAAGTACTTAAGAATATTCTTCACAGTTGTCCAGTGACTCTCACCAGGATTCTGTTGATAGTTACTTGTAATGCTTAACCCGTACGATACGTCCGGTCTAGTACATAACATGGGTACGATACATCCGTTCTAGTACATAACATGGCATACATGATGGAACCAACAGCAGAAGCATATGGAACTCTTTCCATTTTCTTCTTTTCCCCGTCTGACTGAGGGCACTACTCATTATTTAGTATGGTTTCGTCCGGTCTAATGACCTTATCAATATATGTACTTCGACATAAACGTATAAGCCTCTTTGATATATCCATATAGATCTTTATTCCTAGAATAAAGGTGGCTTCGCCAAGATCTTTCATCGAGAAACATTTCCTTAGCCAAGAAATTACATCCTTGTGGGATCGGTGAATACAAGATGGTTCTATTTTAGTTGAAATTGGCGGAAACAATCACAACTAAGCAATGTAAACAAGTAAACAAGAAGATTACAGATAAATGCAATTTGTATTTAGCTTCAAAGATTACAAGATTATAGAGAAAACTCTTAAGAAAAAGCACTAGTATACAATGACTCTAAGTACTACTTATATAGTAACTTAGAATGAAGACAGATCCTTGATTCTAAGGATCAGATCTAACACAAGCCGTTGATTTTGTATTGAAGCTATTCTACATGTAACGACAATAAATACTACAAAAGTTATCTTTACTCAAACGTCTTCTTAGGCATCATTGCTTGAGTCCTTGGAAGAAGAGCGTCGTTGTCTTTTATTGTCTTGCACCAGTAACATTCTTTCTACATGGAGTGTGTCAGTGTTGCAACAGAAAGTTGTAAGTGGTAATGTTTGCTTTATCAAAGCCATTCAGCTGCAACGTTGTTGATCAGCAGCAAGACACAACTGTCCACAGCTGCTGATGATTTGCCTATCAGTAGCAACTTTTGTCTTCAGCGGATAAGGCTATCCCCAACAGATTTGTTCTTCAGAAGAAGAACAAGTATCCGGTGCAGATAAGCTTATCCGTAGCAGTTTGTCGATCTGCAGCAAACTCTGAGGTCCACAACAGTTGTACTTAGAGAATTTTGTAGCCATCAGTCTTTATTTCTACAAACTCCCCCTAGACTGATGCTACCAAAACTCTCTTTACTGCTTTTGCTGCTGAAGCTTTTTCATGTTGCAGTCTATCCTTTCTACCTCATAGCCTCTTGGGTCCTGGCTGGGGTTGTTTAGAGGATGCTCAGATAGAGTCTTTATGTCTATGCTTTGCATTTTGAAGATGGCCTTGCTTGAACATATCATCTTCTGTCTTTTAACATTAGTCAGGATAAACTCGTTGGTATCAGCCTTGAAGGACCAACTGGTGAATGGAGAATGGGATTGAAGAGGTTTGGCATCAATGATTACATCTTTACTAGGGTTGAAGTGATGTTTGATCACTAGCAAAAGATGTCTCCCACCTTCGTTCTCTGGCTTATGGGCTTCACCTAACTATAATATTCTTCTTAGATCTGAGTCTGAGAGTTGCAGTACCTCATCAACAGATTTATAGACTGATCTTTTCAGTTCTTCCTTTCCCCTGAAAAAATTCAAACCATTTATCTTGACTGTTATAGAATCAGACAATTATTTCTCTTGAGTCTTCTGGTGTGATGGTAGGTTTGGTTTTCTTCTTGGAAGGCTGCTGATGAGGAGGAGCTGGGTGGAAGGATTTGGACTTTGTGGAGAGGAGGGAGGTCTAGGATTGAGAGTGGAAGGTTGTTGAATAGAGGAAGTGGTGGATAAGGGAGAGGGCTTGGGTTTCTTTTGTTTCCTTTACTCTTCTTGATTAATTACCCTCTTCTTTGAGCCTTTCCTCCCCAGTCTTTCTTCCTCTTCCTTCTTGACTTTAAAGTAAAGGGCTTGCAGGTTCAAGAAACTCATGGGACCCAGCCTTTTTCCACTCTCTCCTCTAGCCTTTAGGAAGTCAATCATGACCTTCCTTTCTTCATGGTTTCTTCTGTTAAAGGTAATGGTCTTCTTGGATTTCTGTTTGACGTTTTCTTCTTCTTCAGCCCTTTTCTTAGTTGCCAGTTGACCTTGCTGACCCATGAAGGCTCTGTAGATTTCTTTATTTTATAGTTTCTCAAGGTAGTCTGCATCATCACCTTGAGAAATCAGAGCCTCTATCCACTCCTCTCTCATTTCTTTGGCTAGTTCAGAATTAGTTATTCTGAACTTAGCCTCTTCCTTTTTCGTCTTCTCTCTTTCTTATTCTTCTTTATTGAATTTTTCTTGTAGTTGAAGAGCTAGAGCTTCATCTTCTTGAATTTGAGAAGCTGCAGGAATCTTGACTTTCAAATCATCTAGCTGCTTAGCATAGAGCTGGATCTGTTGTTCTCTAAGGAGTATGGCAGTTTTTCTTTCTTGTGCTTTTCTTAATTCAGCCATCTCCTCTTCTTCTTCTCTTCTTCTTCTTCTTTCCTCCCTTTCCTTCTTCTCTTTCAGTAACCTTTCTTCATCTTCTTCTGTCATAGGTCTCTTCCCCTTGTCTTTGTTGGATGCCTCTGCTTTAGCTTCATGGACCACAAAAGCAGATGTAAGAGATGTTGTTGGGATCTCAGCTTCAACTTCATTGGCATTTTGTGGAATGGACAAGGGAGGGACACTTTCTTCATCTTCTTCCCATTCAAGACCTGTCACAACTTTCCATTCTTTCTTCATCTTTTCCTTTTCTCTTCTTCTGGATTCTTCTGCTGTGTTTAATCTGACCGTTGGAGAGAAAAGAAAGGATAGGTCTGAGTCAGAGTTAGAGTCATCCATTGCAAGTCATCCTTCCTTTTCAAGCTTAGCTTTTATGGTTTTTATCATTGCTTGACTCTCTAAGGAATTTAGATTGCATATGTGTGTTATGAGATCGAAGACCTTCTGCAGGAAGTCTGAATTTAATAGTAGGATCTCATTGATGTTGATTGAGAGAGATGATCCATTACTCAGGAAGACTGTGAAGTCAGAAGACCCAGTGTTTGACCATCCTAGAACTTCCAAGTCTCTGACCACTATGTTGTACAGAAATCTTCTCCAGCAAACAACTTCTTCTTTTGTTAAAGTACTGCTCTTGATCAGGTAAAGTCTTCTTGGAGCCTGTTTTTGTTCTACTGCTATTGAAGATTCTGCACGGTCTTTAGGATAGGCCACCCTGTTTGCTTCTTCTAATAGTGTTTCAAACCAGGGCAGATTTTCCTCTATTAAATCTTGGAACCTACTGATTGCAAGTTCTGCTGATTGCAAGTTCTGCTGAGAGATCTGTAGAGGTGTTGGTGCAGCTGGATAGGTACAATTCAAGCAGTTGGAGTGGATTTAGTGCATTCCAGTTCAGCTCTTCTACCCCACTGAACTCATTTCCGATCCAGAATCTCTCAGTTGAACCATCATACCCCCAAGCTAGTATGGAGTCAAATTCTAGCTTATTTGAAGACAGTGTGAATTGGGGGGGGGGGGTAGTGTTTTGACTTATTATGGCTGCGGCTTCAGTAAGCATGCTGAATGATGGAGGCGTGTCTTCATGGTGACTTTCATTCTATAATTCCTCATCAATAGCTCGGACAACTAACTTCCAATCCTTAGTGATTTCTTCCTCTTCATCTACTAGTCTGGAAAGTCATGAACTTGAATGAAAGCAGGTCTGAATAGAGTACTTTGAAAGGCTGTCTGCTCTTGTATCCATTCGTCGAGGCTGTCAGCATCGTCTTCGACAGCAACTATCTCCCCCTTATTGGTTGTGCACTCTGGTCAGTTTGAGTGCCCACTGAGACAAGGGAGGGAGTAGTCACTGGAGGGCATTGATGGGCTTCATGCATAGAGACTTGGTTCCTTAGTTTTGACACTTCAGCCTCTAGCATTTCCACCCTGGCCATCAATTCCAAGTTATGAAGTTTCAGTCTATCCTCATCCACAGTTGTGGAATCCTTGGATCCAGATGGGGCCTTAGGCTTAGCCTCTGCATCCCCATCACCCTGGTTTTCTTGGCACCTAGGATTCCTCTTAGTGAAGAGTGTTTCAAAGAAAACATCCACACTGTGAGTTGCCGTGGTTAGGTTCTTAGTGATGTTATCACTGTCCTCCTGGTCAGTTGATGTACCAGGAGTAGTGACAGCAGTAGAAGCATGTTTTAGTAACTATAGATTAAATTCTATGTATCGGTGTATGTGGCTAGTATGCAGGAGGGTGTTCCTGAGTACTTAGCCTGCACACCAGTTTGGTCCTGTGTACTTAGTAAGTACGCAAGGCTTTTTCCTTACGTACTTGTCAAGTACGCAGGTAGTGCTCCTTCCCCTATAAATAGAAGACTTATCTTCATTTGTAGGTGGAACTCTGGAACTAGGTTGAGAGTTGTCCGGGTCTGGACGAGGTCTCCCGACCCCTGGACCGTGAGCTTAGATGAGAGATGTGTGCTCCTTCGGTATGTAGTCTGTAATACCGGATGGCTTCAATGTTATGGATTACATGTCGTTTCATTATCTTTTGTCTTTGTTCTTGTTTTCTCTATCTCGTTTCTTGTTCCCACACAAATCACAGAACAGGTCCGTGTATGTCCGCTGCGCGACGAGGCTCCAGGGACCTACAAGTGCTATCAGAGCCTCGGTGTTCGTTGATTTGTGTTTCAGTTTCGGGTTTTAGGGTTTTTTAGCAGATCTGATTTATAAAAGTTTGCTACTTTTTCTTGCAAGAATCCTCAAATCTGAGTTTGTTATCACTTCATTTGGTGTTTGTAAGGCTAAGGTTTTGTTAGATGATGATTTCTAAGCTTTTGGAAGCATCAATTTCTCAGATCCATCACTTTTTGAGCATTCTCCTCAAGATCCGTCAAGAACGCTGTTACTTTTGATAAGTACGCAAATTCAGCTTTTCTGCGTACTTACTAAGTACGCATGGGTTTTGCCCTGCGTACTTACTAAGTACGCATGAGAAGTTGTCCTGCATAATTGTTAAGTACGCATGAGTATTTGACTCTGCTTACTTAGCATGTACGCATGGGCATTTTGGCTTTGCGAACTTATCAAATACGCATGAGCACCCTTTATGTGCGTATTTACTAAGTACGCATGAACTAGCATCTGGGATTAAAAAAAAAAAAATTTAGGGATCATTTGTACGCGCGTTTCGGGTCATTTTTAAGAAGATGGTAATTTTGGTTTTTCCGGACCAGAATTTGTATACGGCGAAACACGAACGAGATTTTTGTTGGATGATACCACTTGTCATACATTGTTTAAGTGTCCATACCTGAAAATGTAGGCTACGAGTATCCAGCATACTTATTTAATAGGGTATGAATGCTGAACTAATGGGAGCAGTTGGGTCGTCATCGGCTAAAGGTCTCGTTCTATTTGTGAAGATGTTGCTGCTTTGGGTCTTTTGGAAAGAGAATCATCTTGTTTAGGTATTCAAACCTGAATATGTAGGCTACGAGTATCCGGGATACTTCTTTAATAGGGGATGAATACTGGAACAACTTGAACCCAAGGATTTACTGTTTTGGATCTTTGCAAAGGAATGAAAGAATAAAATCCTGGAGTTGGCTAGTTGTGCTTTTTGAGGATTTGAGTGAAGTGATGACGAAGCTGGTCATAGTTTACAGAGAAATGAGGGGGATAAAATCTAGTATTCATGAGACATTAAAGAGGTGGTGGAAAAGCCATTGGTACTTCCTATATATATACCTCTTTGACGTAACATGGATCTCAACTGTGATTTCTCGTGTAAACTATATTTTTCGTGCTCATTGGTCAAGCCTGTGTTCAAGATTTGATGTGATTCAATTATGATGGGATTTCTCATTTGGGATCTAGGCAGAATCCAGATAGACAACCTAGTTATGGAACTTCACCGCGGTGAACGTATACAGATTAGGAGGTGTAAACCAGGAATGAAGGTCTAATTGATGAATGTTGGACTTTGGATATAAGGTGATCACTACCGAGCATGATTTTGTGTTTGATTCTATCATGTGTTTTCAGGATGAAGCTGGATATCTGTTGGATTATTAGTTGAAGATGGAACCTTTTATCATTGGCCGATGGGATAGGAAACATACCCTTGTTTCTGGTCTAGTCAGATGGAGCTTAAACAGAAAGGGGATATTGGAAATGAACATCTTCGGGAATTTGGTTGACTCGTGAAGATACAGGATAGAGTTGGACACATCTGGTTGAAGACTTAAGTTATCTTACTGGAATTCCTATGGGAGTTGATTAGTTTGATGCAGGTTATTGGAAACTCAAACTCTCTATCATATGCCAGTTGATTTGGAGTTGTCTTAGTCTACTATTGTTACCTGTTTAGGAAGACATTGTCAGACTCAGAGTTCTAAGTCAGGGTCAAGGTTGCTACTGCTGAGAGGATGAACTACAATGAGTTGTGTTGGGTTAGTTGGTTCCTATTGAAGCACTTGGTTTGGTCTACAATGAAAGCTACAGTTATAAGGGAGTTGTGTGTATCACTCGACAACTGAAGACTGAAGTTTGAAGATTTGAAGATCTCAAGTGGAATGCCAGAAGATCAAGTCTCGCCAGAAGACACTTGATGTCATTAGTTTAGAGGGAGTCTGTTAGGACATTCTTTGTAAACTGATGATTATCAGTGTTAGTGATAGATAGAATTTGATGCTATAGTTAAGAGGGAGTTTGTAGAAGCATGTTTTAGTAACTATAGATTAAATTCTATGTATCGGTGTACGTGGCTAGTATGCAGGAGGGTGTTCGTGAGTACTTAGCCTCCACACCAGTTTGGTCCTGCGTACTTAGTAAGTACGCAAGGGTTTTTTCTTGCGTACTTGTCAAGTACGCAGGTAGTGCTCCTTCCCCTATAAATAGAAGACTTGTCTTCATTTGTAGGTGGAACTTTGGAACTAGGTTGAGAGGTGTCCGGGTCGGGACGAGCTCTCCCGACCCCTGGACCGTGAGCTTAGATGAGAGATGTGTGCTCCTTCGATATGTAGTCTGTAATACGGGATGACTTCTATGTTATGGATTACGTGTCGTTTCATTATCTTTTGTCTTTGTTCGAGTTTTCTCTGTCTCATTTCTTGGTTCCCACACAAATCACAGAACATGTCCGTGTTTCTCTGCTGCGCGACGAGGCTCACGGGACCTACAACACCCCTTTCCACATTCACTCTATCAGTACTCCCAGAGTGAACCTTCTTGGGTGAAGAACTTGGGTTAGGTGCACTAGCAGCCAAGTTAATCAATACCTCTGAGATAGTGGTTGTTGGAGAAGGTATATCATCTTGACAAGGTGCCTCTGCACTTGAGTTCAGAGAAGAAAAATAATGGAATGGCTCAGTGGGTTGTTCTATGGATCCGGGATGTGATCCTGATCCTAATAGAGAAGCTTCCAAGGAAGTCTCTCTAATGATGTGACCATCCCTTTTGATATTCTCATCAGAATTTTGGGATTCTGAATGAGGGCTTTTAGGTTGGGATTGGGACTTTGAGACAAGAAGAGAAGGAGTCTTCTTGCTCCCTTTTCTAGTATATTTTGCCAGAACTGGGGCCCTTTGTTCCAGTTGATCGATAACATCCAAAACGGGTGTCAGTAATTTATGTGCCTATGCATCCTTAGTAGAATGCACAGGGGTTCGAACAGTGGAAGCAGATTGTTGTTCAGGATGTGAAGAGGAGGGTGTGGGATCAGTATTAGCTGGGATTGCTGAACTGTTACCCTGGGTACTTTGTATGTTCATCATTGTAGATAACAATGGAACATTGACCCCTGAGAACTTTTTGGAAACAGTTCTCATACTTTGGAAAATGTCATTTTTATGTCCCAACATAAGATAGATTTTTGCAGATTTAGAAAGATCTTTTAATTCGTTATTGAAAACTTCCTACAAGAATCTTGGGTACATAAAAATTGATTGCTTTGCACCTTCTTGAAGGTTATATCTCAAACCTTCAAAGATGACATGTGCAAAGTTGAAACCCTGGCCATAAACCATACCATGAACAGCAGAGGCGAGATTAGAGCTCACTGGATTCCATCCACTTCTCTTCTAGGATATGCATTGTAGAAGAGTGTGGTATAGAAACTTCCATGGAGGGCCCATCAGCGCCTTTTCGATTGTGTACTCGTTCTGATTTCTAGTGTATCCTATGGATACAAAGGTCCTCATGTACTCTTCTTTTGAGTATGAAATGCGGCCCCCTCGTCTTGAAGCTTGAGGTGTTTTCTTAGAGTAGCTTCAGTGACGATGATATCTTTGCCGTCTACCATGGCTTGGATTTGGGGAATCCCCGGTTTGGTAGAGTAGACGGAGGTGTTCCAAAAATCCTCCATATGAGGGATGTATATGGTAGGGTTGATGGTTAGTGCAAAATATATCTTTGATCGACAAAGAAAATCGATCATATCATCGAACCCTTCGGACTTCTTTCCTTTAACCAGGTACGCAGTGATATTGTGGTAGGGAGAAAACTTGTCATTAGGATGGTTTATGTCGACCTCTGCCATTTTGTTGGGTTTGGAGGGAAAGAGGAAGATTTTTTGAAGGGTGGTTAAGGATGGAAAGCTTTGAATGTTGTGGAGGCTTAAGAGAAAGAGATGGGAATTAGGGTTAAATTGAATGTGAAGAGGTGGTGAAGAAATTTGATTTGTGTTATAACAACAGATGAAGGAAAAAGCAAAACGACTTGCACAGTACAACCTTATTCACGTTTTACTGTTACAACTGTAATATACTAAAACAGTCATGGTAAAGACTGAAGGTAATTTTTACAGCGGGTAAAAGTTAATTTGGACTTATTTTTTACCCATCAGCAGCAAACTTGGTTACTGCGGATGGTTAAATCTATCCGCTGCAAGCTTGGTTGCGGCGGATAGTTAAGTCTGTCAGCAGCAAACTCAATTGCTGCTGATGGATGCAATGATCTGCAGCAAGGGTGTTGCTGCTGACTGCCTTAAAGCTATCCGCATGAAACTTGTTCCTGCTGATAACTTAAAGCGGTCAGTGGCAAAATCTTTGCTATTGATTATTAAAACTGTCAGCAGCAAAAAAAAGGATGCTGCTGACTTATAACTTTTATTTATAACAAAAGACAAACACATTTACAAAACAAAATTTTAGAGACAGATTTTAATCAAAGTTCATCATACCAATAGATTCAACTAAATATCTAAATCTAGCTTCATCAAACGGTTTTATAAACAAATCAGCATATTGCTCATTGGTATGAACTTTGGTTAAAATAATTCTCTTTTTCTCAGGTTGATCTCTTCTGAAGTGATACCTGATGTCAATGTGCTTTGTCATGGAGTGCTGCACCGGATTGTTTGTGATTGATATAGCACTCATGTTGTCAATGTGATTGGGAGTTGCCATGAAAGTCATCCCATAATCCAGCATTTGATTTTGTATCCAGATGACTTGTGCACAGCAACTTGAAGCTGCAATGTATTCTGCTTCTGCTGTAGAAGTTGAAACACATGTTTGCTTCTTGCACCGCCATGAAATCAGTCTTCCTCCCAGAAACTCACATCCCCCTGATGTGGACTTTTTGTCCAAGTTGCATCCCCTATAATCACTGTCAGTGTATGCATACAGATCCTCCTTTTCAGTCACTTCCAAAGGCAACATATCCTCCATTGAAATGTCAAAAGTTGGAGATGATGGATCTGTTGCCTGTCATGTGCCTGGAACAACCATTGTCTACCACCAAGTGTTATTCTTGTGACCTGGCTGTCCCTGCACATGAGGGAGATCTAGTGAGTGGGAGGAATCCAAGAGCTTGCATCCTTGTAAAAGAGGGTTCTCGGATTATCAGTATCAGCATGTGTGCATTCAACAGAACCAATGATGATTCTTGGAGGAATTTTGGCTTTCCAATGCTGAATTAGTGGTTTTCTAGCTCTCTTTGCTTTGTCAGCAGTAGATATTGCAACTAAGGACTTTGGCTTATCAGCAGAAGATTTTGTTGCTGCTGATGGTTTTACTTGAGCATCAGCAATCTTGGTTGTTGCTGAAGGCTTGTCTTTGGGTCGCTTGGGCTTTAATTGATTAGCAAAATTTTTGTTGGCTGCTGATGGTTTAACTTGGGCAGCAGCAATCTTGGTTGCTGATGAAAGCTTTTTCTTTGGTTGCTCGAGTCTTACTTGATCAGCAGCAGTTTTGTTTGCTGCTAATGGTTTAACTTCCGAAGTATGCCTACCCTTCTTCATCTTACTGATAGGCTTTTGTTGAAGAGGAATTTGATGAAGAACCTGTTTGAGAGGACTAAACTTACAAGTTGTAGCAAAGTGGTCTGATTCACCACAGATGATACATGATTGTTGAGGTCTTGGCAGATGCTTTCTTGGTGGGGTTAGAGATTTTCTGAACTGAGTTGCTATGGCTTCAAAGCTTCTTACCTTTTTGTTCTTGTTTGTTTTCTCAAAAGCGTGTTGCTTTAGGTTTCTTTGTTGTTGAAGGTAATAGAAGCAGGTGCTGGCAGTATGATTGTATTTCCCACACACAAAGCATGATTTCGCCAGTTTGTCCCTCTGAAAGTACACATAGTCCTTTCTTTTGAACTAGTCTTTGAAGTTCCAGGGGTGAGCTTTGTTGTGCTCAAAGGTGACTTCTTCCAATGTATTTTGAACATATGGAGCTCTCTCTCTAGGAGCATGACATATGTCAAACACCTTCCTTTGTTGGATTGATTTGGATTGAGGCTTTGAGTTGGTGGAGGTTGAAGACTGTCATTTTTCAACAGTTAGCTTTCTTCCTTCTGGAGGATAGCTGATTCTGATTTGTTTGGTTGGTTGAGATACTCGTACTATTTTTGAAGGGATGAAAGGGCTTGGATTATTGGCTTTAATAAATTCACAGGTAGGTGGTGATGAAACTTTATTGGTTTCAGTGGAGGCTGAGCATGTTGACTAAGACTCGGATGAAGTAGTGCATTCTTTCACAGGGGTTTCTTGGACAACAGGGTCAAGATTTTGGTTGGCCATGTCAAGGATGGAAAGATTGAAACTTGGTTCATGAATGGCTACATAGTCAGCGGGTGAAGGAACAACATTGTAGGGTTGTTCAGCTTGAAATCCAAGACCAACAGTTACCTTTTCATGAATTTGAGCATCCAAAAGTCTTTGCAGCTTTTTGGATGCAAATTCATATTTTTCCACATGGAGCGTTTGGTCTGCTAATTCGGCCCTTGTAGCTTTTAACTTAACCAGAAGGTCATCAATTTGAGTTTGAAGGTTTGTTTGTTCATGTTTTAATGATGAAATTTCTTTCTTTAAACAATCAATCTTTTCCTTGTAACTTTTTTCAACCTTTTTAAATTCAGATTTCATTTGGTGAAATTCTTCATTTTGATCTATGAGATTCTGGTTATGTTTCTTGTATCCAAGGACCTTATCAATACAAGCTTGAGTACACAGATTTTCATATACCCGAGGTGGTACCTATGATGTGTCTGCCATGGGAGCTTGATTGTTGCAGGAGTATCCTCATACTGGAAGCTCCAGTCAAAGTCAGCAGTTCCAACAGCTGCACAAGTTGTAGTTTGTGTAGGAGGAGTGGCGTGTTGCTGTCTTGGTTGAGCTTGGTGAGCTTGTCTGGTATGAGCAGCAACTGGGTTTGCCTTTGGTGCCTTGCATTCTCTAGCAAAATGACCAAGTTGGTTACAGTTGTAACACCTTAATTTGCTTTTGTCCAAGCCAACCCTGGTGTTAGAGTTGTTGCATGGAACGGGTCTTCCCGTTCTTGAGTATAACCTTTTTGCTCTTAGAGAGAGCAAGGCATATGAGTGCTGTATATCCATTTCTTCTAGATCATCTGGATGAAAATATTCCAGATCTTCCTTGATAAAGGACATATTTCTTGAGTTTTCAGAAACAAAAGCAGAGGTTGATGTTTGAGGTGGGGCTTCAAGAAGAAATGGTGAGTTGTTTGACTGAGAGGTTGGAGTTTGGGGATGAGTGACGATGGGAGGATAATAGTTGCTTGAACTAGGACCTGAGTGGTCAAAGTGGAGGGCAGACGTGGTGGTGGTGGATGTTGAGGCTGTTTGGTAGCTTGAGCTTCTTTCCTTGGCCTGAATCATCTCTATTTCAAAGGTCTTTAGCATACCAAAAAACTCAGTCATCTGTAGAGTGTTCAGATTCTCAGTTCTTCTGATGGACACTGTGTAGAGTGTCCAGCAACTGGGTAGAGACCTGATGAACTTCTTGAGAATATCTTCATTCTCCAGCTTCACTTTTGAGCACTGCAGCTCACCTAAAAGATAAGTATATTTGTTAAATAAAATAGTTATAGACTCACCTTCCTTCCAGACGAATTTTTCATATTGCTGCTTCTGGATGTCTCTTTTGTTTTCTTTTACTTCCTCTAAACCAGCAAACATATTCTCAAGAGCCTCCCATAGCTCCTTTACAGTTTTGTATCCTCTGAAGTTGTGAAAAACTTCATTTGGTAAGCACATCTAGATGGCTCTCAAGGCCTTGAAATCTACCTCCATTTTCTAGATGTCGTCATCAGAGTATTTGGAGGATTCTTTGGGAACCAGTGTACCTCCGGAATCAGCGGAGACCAGCATGGGTATGTATGGTCCATCTTTTATGGATTTCCACATCCCATATTCTTGATAGCAAAAGAAGCTTTCCATTATGTTCTTCCACATATCATAGTCTTCTCCAGACACCAGTCTTGGTGGTCTGCTGATGCTTCAAGTGTCTTCAACTCCATTGTTTTGTGCCATTTTTGATTTGTGATAATGGGTGACTTTAGCAAAGAGATAGTTTTGAATAGAACCAGAGAATGATTAAACAAGTGTGAGTTTGTTTAATCTGTGAGCCAAAGCTCTTACTAAGGTGGAAAAGCAGAAGTTTGATCGAGAGATGAAGACGCGTGAAACTTTAACGTTGTCTTTACCAACAGAAATCATTCATAGTCTCGGGAAGTGTCCAACTTCAAGAGATCTATGGGAAGCTTTGAAGAAAAAGGGTGAAGCAACTTCTCAAGCGTTCGTGGTCTTGATCAACGAAGTATCAGAGAAGAAGAGTGATTCTCAAAGTGATTCTTCTGCAGATTTAACTTATAGTGAGAGTATTTGTTCTGGTGAAAGTACTCAATCTACTGAGACTGATGTGATGAGTGAAGAAAGTTTTAGACAGTTGAAAATGATCTGAGTGAATTAGAAACTGATGCAGAGCCTGTCATTGTTGATCAAAAGGGTGAAGCTGATGATGACGTATTCATGGCTCCTGGTGCATCTTCTTCAGAAGTAAAACCTGAGGTATTTTCTAAGTCTGAGACGTTTTGTTCTAACTGTATTTCAGTTAAGGATAAAACGATGAGGGTTATGGATGACAACGTCAACCTCATTTGTGATATGAAATCAATGCACACGGTAAATCAGAAATTAAAAGATAATGAGAATGTGTGTATTGAGAGAATAGAATCACTGAAGAAGGATATAAGTTCTTTGACTTTGAAGATCAAAGAGCAGGCATATCACCTGGATATGTCCTTTGCAGAAATTGAGAAAAGAAATAATGATCTTGCTGAGAAAGATAAGGAACTAGCTGAATCTAAAGCAGAGGTGATTAGATTACATAGAAAGTTAGAAAGCTTTGAAAATTCATCATTCTTATTAGAACATTTTCATAATAATACTGAAGAGGGGAAGGGAACTAGTGGTATTGGCTATGTTCCTCCACCTGTCAACGGAAATTATTCTGTTACACCTGAGATTATAAACGATGAGGATTTAGATCCTAAGACTGTGTTGAAGGTGAATCCTGTCACAGGTGAAGATATGGTGTATTCTGATGAGAGTGATGATGAATATTTTGATGAAGCTAAGGTAGAGGGGATACCGAAAGAGGTTAAGAAAGAAGACTCACATGTTGATTCTAATTCATCCGGAAATTATACATTTGGACGTTCTTCAAACTCAAGGAGAGTTCCATATGACAGAGATTATAAAGACAGGCGTACATGCTTTCATTGTAATGAGATAGGACACATTGTTATGACCTGTCCTTACAAAAATAAAGGGAAGAAGCATGTAGTTCCTGAGAAGGTGAAGACTGAATCAAGACCTGTTGAGAAAAAGTTTATTCATTCTCAAACTCCAAAAGAAGTTCATGTAGGAGAATCTTCTTCAAGTTCATTTTATCATGTGAAGATTCCTTATATGAGAGAATATAGTGAGACGAGATCTTGCTTTTCTTGTGGTCTTGTGGGTCATATTCAGATTGTTTGTCCTCACAAAGCCAAAGGTAACTGACATGTTACTCAAGGAAAGGTAATAACTCATGGTAAGCCTTATGTTAACCCAAATGTGGATAAACCTCATGTTACACCAAAGGGTAATTCAAAATCTGAGGTTAGGCTTTCTAGACCTCAAAGACGGAGGAGAAACTGAAGATTGAGAAAAATTTTAGAACAACAAGAGTTTTCACAATCAAATCAATTTTCAAATGAGAGAAAATGTTCAAACACTTCACATTTTAAGCAAAAATAACTTAATGAACAGAAGTATGTTTGGAAATCTAAAGTTTCTGTTTCAGACTCGTCGGAACAATCTCCAAAAATTGATGAGAGATTCGATTGTGAGTGGAGTGAGGTTTATTATTTTGATACAGATGGACGACCCATGACTACCATGGCTTGGGTCCCAATTTCAAATTAATATTTCTTGTTAGATGTGCAGGATTTACCAAGAGGGACTATTATTACCATTTTGGTTGTTGATAGTGGTGGTTCTAAGCACATGACAGGGAATGACATCTGCAAGAGTAACGAGTTGTTGATAACTAAGAATCTATTTGATTCAACGACTTGATGCTCAAGGGGGAGAATATGTCACACACAGTGTTTTGGAAACAGTTTTACAAAGTCCAAATGATAACCTGAAATTTTGGATGACGATGGTGAGCATAAAGTCGTTGATGCAACCATTTGACTAGTTGAGGGGGAGTCTACAGGACAGGGGGAGTACAGAACTGTGTTGGTGACAGAGGCAATGACATTCAATTACATTACATTGGTTTGAGTTTTTAATTGATTGAATTGCTTAATCCTGAGTAACCAAGTAAAATGTTTTTCATAAAATGTTTTCATGGAAGATTTTATTTTCATTTGTTTTACTTTCTTTGAAAAAGATTTTGAAAAAGCCAAACAAATTGAAAAAGATAAAATCGACATTACTTGAAGTGAAAGAAGAGATGATAGTACATCAGTCGATGTTCTTTCACACATGACCTTAGATTGACTGGTTGGTGCTTTATGTTAATATATCTTAATTATATGTGTTGATCTAAACTTCAGAGACTACACAAATAGGAAATGATAGTGTTGTGTATGCATATAATTTGAATTGTCAGTAGACTAAAAGCGTCACTGAACCATTAGTAGTGTGAAAACATAATTGCATATGTTACAACTGTGATTTTAACCCATTTTATATCTGGGTGTGTGTGTTAAAAGATTATTATCAGATAAAGAATATTAGCTTTTAATAATGATTTTCGTATGAGATTAGTTTCGGGTTATGTCCTTAGCACTATTCATTCGATTTGCTTCAGTGCCCATGTCCCGAAAAGCATGCAATTTGAAGTATAATCAAGATATGTACTTGACAACATCTGTCAAACATATACTAGCCCTTGGATCATATTGATAAATCATCTTTACTGATTCCATTGAATTCATAATCCAGATAACAGTTGGATCCACGTACCTGAATCTTATGATTCCACATATATAAGCCAAGACATTGAATCGATCGATTCTGAATCTCATTGGTTCTTATACAATCCAATTTGGATTCTGCTATTCATGTGCTAAGTGATGTCTCCTCATTCTGGATATTCGGATAATCTTTAGTAAAATCTCATATGTCTTGAAGATAGTGCATTTACTTTCTGTTGGCATACTAGTGGGGTACACGTTGTATTTCATACTTAAATGGTACCTTAACTCACAAGAAAGTGGGAATGAGATTCTTTAGTTTCAAATCATATAATATTGACAATTTGAATTTGTGTGTCATAGCATGATCCTATTTTCTTTGAATGTTTATCGCGTATCATAACATGCAATATAAAAGTCTTGAAAAGATAGAGTGTGGTAATCTTGAAAGATATTGGTTTGATTGGTCAAGGCTTGAAAGAATGACATAGGATACCATTTGATATTATATGAATTTTATATCCAACATGTGTGATTAATATCTCATATATACTGATATGATCTTCTTACTCGTGATGTTCGACCAAAAAGATGTGATTTTGTATTTTACATTTCAGTTTGTACAGAGAAAAACCAAAAATATTTTGTCTTTCTTATGTTTGAAAAACCAAAAAGATTTTATTTTTCCAGCTTCCATGGAAATCTTAATTGTTGGTTATTCTTGGTTGTTCTTCTTTGCAAAAACTGAATATTGCAGACAGAAGTTGACAAGGGGTCCTTCTCCCAAGTTTTCTTCTAGAAATAAAGAGAGAGTGTGCAGATGAACAAGACGAAGACTACAACTTGTTTGATGATATATGAAGATGGATGACAATCTTCTGAAGCTGTTGTCAAGGGGGAGTCTGTTGGAACATATTCCGGTGACAACGAGCTTGAAGATATTATGTCTTAGTCTTAGAGTCTTTGACTTGTAATTGATAGAATTGTTAGCAACATTTAAAGGGGAGTCTGTTATGACATGTTTTGTAACTGTTGATAAAATTCTGTGTAAGTTCTGCTAGAGGCGAACTTAATAAGTTCGCCTGGGCTATCAGAGGCGAACTTAATAAGTTCGCTTAAGTCTATCAGAGGCGAACTTATTAAGTTCGCTTAGTCTGTTAGAGGCGAACTTAATAAGTTCGCCTAATGATGATCAGTGGCTATAAATAGCAGATTGTAGCAGAAAAAGAAGATAGATTAGAGTGAGACGATATCAGAGTAGACGAGAGAGAATTCTTGTAACACGATATTGGTGGAATACAAAGCGTTTATTTACACCGTTTTTGTTGATTGAGTTACACGAGCACGTTGATCATGGATTCCGCACGTTATCACCGTGTCGTACCGCGAGTCTAGAGATCCGAAAAGCACCGAATTAGGGACCTACAATAAGCGTTACATCCCCAGACCCTAAGGTAGGACACTTTTGGTTTCTCCCCATGCCATATCTCATAAGGCGTTTTATCCACCTTCTTTGTGTTGAAGCAATTCTTGTGACAAGCACTCTGAAGATTTTTTTTACTTATGTAACGTCTTTATGTATTTGTATGTCAGCGTCTGTATGTATTGGTTTATCGAGTTGTAATCATGTTCATAGGTACTTGTCGTTGTAGTTGTCTTTGTTAAGTGTTGTGCGCACTTAGTAAGTGCGCAAGATGTATATCCTGTGTACTTAGCAAGTACGCAAGAACAAATTCTGCGTACTTGCTAAGTACGCATGAGTTAAACCCTGCGCACTTGCTAAATGCGTAGGCAACAGGTCTAGTATAAATAGGATAGGTTAACAGAAGTTATATACGCAGGCATTTGCACCAGTTGTATTCTCTCTGTAACCTTCAAGTTTATAATAGACGGAGTTTGAAAGTGATTTCATTGTAGGTTTAATTTGTGTTACTTGATTCTCCACCTAGTCACGGCTATTCCGCACCCGGTCTGACTAGCCACACACCCACACGTAACGATATAGACACCTGAGGGACCTACAAGTGGTATCAGAGCTTAGCTGTTGATTTCAAGTGTTGTGGGTGTGTTAGGAGCATCTTCTACACATCCTACAGAGATTTTGCAAGCAAAAGTGGGTGTTTTTGCTGATTTTTGTGATAAAATAGGGGTAGCTCTTGAGCACTATTTTAGAAGCAAAAATAACTCAAAAACCGACTTTTGTTGTGTATTTGAGTGTTTTGAGCATCAAAGGTTGGTTAGAAACAAGTTTCTAACCCTTTTGCTCATTTTGTTTGTTCATATCTTCAACTTTTTCTATCTCCGGTAAGATTCCAGTGACCGGAAAAAGTTGGTGAAAAAGTGACCTGCTTAACTCCTTAAGTGAAAAAGTTATCTGCTTACCTTTTTTTGGAAATAAGTACAGGCTTCCTGTGTAATTACCAAGTAAGCAAGACCATTTCTTGTTGCGTACTTAACTCCTTCCTGCGTACTTGTCATTTACTCATGCGTACTTGTTAAGTACGCAAGAGCCAATCCTAAGTGCGCAAGACCAAGTTCTTAATACGCAAGGCCAGAACTTAAGTGCGCACATTGCTTTGTTTTTTCTGAAATTTGACTAAGTGTTTCACCATGGCAAATCTTCAGAACCTCGGTAACCTTTTGAATTATGACAATGAGATTGGAACCCCACAGAAACCACTAAATCTGCTTAACGTAAATGATTACTCAAACTAGAAAACACGCTTTGAGCATTATATCTCATACACCGATTCCTCACTTTGGATACCCATTCTAGAGGGTTATAAGCATCCCACATATACATATCTTGATGAGGAAGTTCCCAAGCCTATCTCCAAACTTGATGAAGAAGAAAAGAAATTTTATGACAAAGATAAGAAAGCACACGGATCTATTACTATGGCCTTGACCAGGGAGTTATTTCACAGCTTTAGAGGATACGATAACTCCAAGGATCTCTGGAAGGCTTTGTAGAAGAGATTCGAGGGAAACATCGACATCAAGAAGAGTAAGAGGCATCTTCTTAGGAAGCAGTATGAGTGCTTCAGATATCTGGAGAATGAATCTATAGATGAGCTTATAAGCTGAAAGCTTATGACCTGATCTATCCGAATGAGGAGTTAGTTGAGAAATTTCTAGACGCCCTACCACCAAAATATGAGATTTACACCACTCTGATGAGAGAGAACTCAAAGTTTTTTGAGATGACTATTGATGAATCAATCGGAAAGGTTCAAGCACATGATATGAACCTAAAATGAAAAGACAGCTCCGGGAGACCTCAAATACAAGAGACTTCTATGTATTTTTGGACGTCTTCCAAGCCAAGTCATCGGGTTCTGGAATTGCCCTTTTCTCTGGGAACTCTCATGAGGAGGATAACTCAAATGTCTGTGGTGGTCATGCTTGCTATGCAGCATCTGGATCTGGTTCTGGTTCTGGATCTCATCACCAGAATCCCTCAAGAAATCCTTCTCCAACATCATCATCTAACCAATCAGCAATAGCCAAGATAGCTGAAGATCATGTGGCTTTATTCTCATCATGCATGCTTGCCTATGAGAACTTCATTGGCGGTAAGCTCACAGATCCTGAAACCAGAGAAGAAGACTTCAATCAGGTTGATCCGGATGATATGAAGGACATGGATATTCAATGGAATATGACCATGATCTTGAGAAGAGCGAAGCGTTTCCTGAATAGAACTGGCCGGAAGTTTATTGGTGGACATTCAAATGCCAAGGAGGGATTTGATAAATCCAAGGCCAAGTGCTACAAATGTAATAACTTTGGGCATTTTGCAAGAGAATGTCAATAGGACAAAGCACCAGCCTCGGGGTTCACCGGACCTAGCCAGGGAAACAGTCAAGGATACAACAACTCCAACAACCGCAATCAAGGTCAAGGTGGAACTTCCAATGCTTTGTAGTACAACAAGACGACAACTTTGATTGGGGTGTTCATCTTGAGGATGCCCTTATTGCTCAAACGCAAGTTGGTCTCATGGCTGAGAATATGGAGATGATGGAAGCAGAGGAACAGGAAGCTTCTGTGGCTGACCAAGAAAGTCTACAACTGCAGTTGCCCTCATGGCTATTGGAGAGGTATCATGTTCATCTAATGAGGTAGATTCTAACTTTTTTGCTGTCATTTCTTGTTCCAAATGTCTAAGCTTAAAGGTTGAAAACTCTAAGCTTCAAGACAAAGTCGAACCCCTTCGTATTGCAGCTTTAAGCTACAAAGAAAACGAAAAACGATACAAAGATTCAATTGAAACGTTGAAGAAAGAAAAACATGATTATTTACATAAAATCAGCGATCAACAGTTTCATTTGGATGCTGCGTACAAGGGGTTAGAGATAAGGAACAATGAGATCAACAAGCTGCAAAATGAGATCTTGCAATTGAAAGGTAATATTGAGAAGTTGAAAAATTCTCGTTTTGTGGTGGAACACTACGAGTCTGTAGTGAGACAAGTGAATGGCTTAGGGCTGGGTACTAATGCCATTTCTCCACCAGTTAGCGGGAAATTTGTCAACGGCTTAATTGACATTGATTTGTCTTGCCTTGAAGAGTCCTCGAGTCAGGATGATTACTCTAACAAGGATGATTCCTCAGGTAAGGCTGACTCTGCATCTAATGAAGAGTTCCTTACTGCTTCTGATGATGGGTCGGAGAATACCTGCCCTAAAGGAGTAGTCTCTGAGGAGTTGCTCGGTAAACATAAAGTTAAGAAAAACATTATCACTGATAGTGATAATTGTATTTTGTCTGAACCCGATATCGTTGAATCAAATAAAAAATTAAAAGTGATGCTTTATTGGGGATATAAAAACATTAATCAAGTTAAGAAAGAAGCTCTTTCAGCTCATTATGGGCTTGGCTATCAAGAAAATATGCAAAAGTATTATATTCCCAAGAACCAATCATCATCGGGTCAAACTACTATTCACCAAACAACTTCTCCTGCTCATCATGCTGAGTCATGTAATGCCAGATCTAATGAGCCTTACAAGAGGACTTACAAAGAAAAGAGAACCTGTTTTCATTGTGGTATGGTCGGTCAAATCATTGTGAACTGCCCGAATAAGAACCAAGGGAAACGGCGAGTTGCTTCACAACCATCTGTTATCCCCATGTCACTACCAATGAAACAGCCTAAAAGTCCAAAGAAGATTGAGGTGAAACCACTAGTGAAACCGTTGGTGAAGCCAAAGACCACCTCTGAGGCTAAACCTAGTGTTCCAAGAAGGGAAAAGCATCCTGCCAAACCCTGTGCATATACCTCTGGTAGTGCCCCTACTGGTGAGAAACCTGTGGTAAAACTCTCCAAACCACAGAGGAGAAGAAGGAACAAGAGATTGAGAAAGCTGGAACAGCTGGCAGGAATTCTATCAGGTGAAGCTTCCATTAGTTCACCTGCTGCTGTTGAATCTAAGTCTATTATTCCAGTTATGAAAAAGAAGAGGTCCTGGAACAAGAAATCCAAAAGTTCTCAATATCCTAGTCCTAAGTCTTATAAAGATTCATCCATTTTTTACAGTAACGACTGTGAATTAAATGAGGTTATTTATTTTGAGAAAGACGGACGACCCAAGACCACTATGGCTTGGGTCTCCAAATCTAATTAATTTCTTGTGACTCATGCAGGGACATCCGAAGGGTACTATCTTTAATCTTTGGTATGTAGATAGTGGATGCTCCCGGTACATGACATGTAACATGGCCCTGCTTCAACATGTGAAACCATTTAGAGGCGGCTATGTGGCCTTTACTGCAGAGAAAGGAAGTAGTATCACGTGTCAAGGCGTGGTTTCAAATGGTTGTGTCAGCTTCGACAACATCAACTACTGCGAGCAGCTGAAGCATAACCTGTTGAGTGTCTCCCAGATATGTGACAAGGAGTAGTTCGTTATGTTTGACAAGACTGAATGCATGATTCTCAAACCTAGTTTTTGAGGTTCCTGAAGACTGGATTCTGATGCGTGCGCCAAGAACGAATGATACTTTTCAGATCGACATGAGCATGGCGAAAACCACATCTTCATTTGCTACTTGTTTGCTTACCAAAGCGACAGAGCTTGACTCAATCTTGTGGCATAGGAAACTCGGACACATCTCTTATCGAAAAATGAATCTTCTTGTTCAAAACGGTTTGGTAACCGATGTTCCTAAGATGAGATTTGTCGTTGGAGCTATTAGATTTGCTTGTAAAAAGGGAAAGCAGCAACGAAAGTCTCATTAGACCAAGCTCAAAAACTCCATGGATACCCCTTTGGAGCTATTACATATGGATCTGTTTGGCCCCATAAGTATCAGGAGTATTGGAGGTAAGGCATACTGTCTAGTTGTAACTGATGATTTCTCACGTTTTTCTTAGGTGCATTTTTTAGGTACAAAGGACGAGACTGCTGACATTCTTCAATACCTGATCCTGAGCTTGGAATCTCTTTGCAAATTGAAGGTTAGAAGAATAAGGAGTGATAACGGAACTGAATTCAAGAATAATTTGATGGAGCTTTTCTGTCTCAAGAAGGGGATTCGTCGCGAATTTAGTGCCCCGTACACACCTCAGCAGAACGGAGTTGCAGAAAGCAAGAACAGAACCTTGATCGAGACTGCAAGGACAATGCCGTTAGATGCAAAGCTTCCTGTAACTTTCTGGGCAGAAGCAGTAAATACAGCTTGTCACGTTTTAAACATAGTTCTGGTTGTGAAAAGTCACAACAAGACCTGTTATGAGTTGATCAACAATCGACCTCCCAATCTTGACTACCTAGTTCCTTTTGGTAGTCCCTGTTCCTTATTGCTACAATACAAATACCGCAAGTCTAAGTTTCATGCAAAAGCGGTGGAAGGCATCTTCTTAGGATATGTTGCCAACTTGCCTTGCAAGAGAGTGTATAATATAGGAACTCGTACTGTCGAGGAATGGTTTGAAGTGGATTGCAGTAAACACACCATTCCACCAGAACCAACTGGTCCAGCTTGGGGTTTTGATTATGATGCGCTATTCAAGTCTTTCAACCTTCCAGATTTGTCTGCCGATGATGCCGCAAATGTGTATGAGTTCTTTGGTGGCGGTGATGACTCCAGTTTCTCAACCCGTGCAACTGTATCGATTGTAACTCCCGATTCCAATGCTGCATCTGCATCTGGAACTCATGATAGTGATAACATTGAAGTTGTTCATGTTGACGGAAATGACGCTCAAGCTGATCCTAACACTCATGTAGGAAATGAACCTCCAGGTGATCCAATCAACATTGAATCTTCTTCTTCTAGAACACAGGATATGGGGGAGTTGAGCACGAACCTCGATTTAGAAATTCAGGAATCGGAAATACCAGAGACGAGAGTGCATAAGAATCATCCAATTGACAACATTATAGGTGATCATCATGCCAGTGTTCAGACTCGTCATAGAACAATTGCTGAGAACACTAGTTTGTACTCTGAGTTACTTGACACTCGTGTTATGGAAACATGTCTGCATACTGCATTCATGTCCCAGTTGGAGCCGAAGAATGTGAAGGAGGCTCTCACTGACAACTGTTGGATTGAGGCGATGCAAGATGAATTGTATCAATTCCAAAAGTTGCATGTCTGGGATTTGGTTGACTTGCCAAGAGGCGTATGACCAATTGGAACTAGATGGGTGTTCAAGTGCAAGATGGATGATCGTCATGTCGTAGTGAAGAATAAAGAAAGGTTGGTAGTTCAGGGTTTTTATCAACAAGAGGGCTTGGATTACACAGAAGTATATGCCCCAGTTGCTAGACTTGAGGCCATTCGACTATTTCTGGCGTATGCCTACTATGTCGGGTTCAAGGTCTATCAACTCCTATGGTGGGATGATCGGATCTCTTATGCATCTCACAGCTTCAAGGCCCGACATAGTGTTTGTTGTATGCTTGTGCTCTAGGTTTTAGTAACAACCGAAGGAGTCTCATATGATAGATGTCAAGAGGATATTCAGATACTTGAAAGGGAAACCCCGATTGGGTCATTGCGACTCAAAGCAGCAGTCATTTGACTTCAAAGCCTATAGTGATTCAGACTATGGCGGTTGTAACCTTGATAGAAAGTCAACTTTATGTGGATGTCAATTCTTGGGAGACAGGCTGGTTTCCTGGAAGTGTAAGAAGCAGTCAACGGTTTCTGTCTCAACATGTGAAGCAGAGTACATTGCTGCAGCGAGCGGTTGTTCTCAGATATTGTGGATTCAGCAGCAATTGAGAGACTACGACTTAAACTTCATTGGAACTCCACTATTCATTGACAATAATGGCACCATGTCCATCACAAACAACCTGGTGAAACATTCCAAAACTAAACATATAGAAATTCGCCACCATTTCATCCGTGATTGTGCTGAAAATCATCTCATTGAACTTGTAAAGGTTCACACGGATGACAACTTTGCTGATCTTTTCACTAAGGCGTTTGATCGAACCTGTTTTGAACATCTTCTCAACTTGATAGGATTGTTCAATCCAGAGTAAAAACTTGTTTTTCTTAAATCAATTCAATTCATGAAAGTTAAATGTTATTTCTTTTAAGTTTTCTGTATAGTTCTTGTACTTTTCAAATCTTTTACAAAAATCCAAACAAAATAGAAAATGGAGAAAATTTCAAAGTTATCTTGAGAAAAGAGGAAATGATAATACTTTAGTAATGATCTAAACGCCTTAGAATGCACATATGGGAAATGATTGCATAATGCTTACTTGATGGTTTAAATTGTTGTGTTTTTAATCTGCTTATTTACAAGTAATTTGAATTGTCAGTAGGCTGTAGGCATCTTTGAATCTTTAGTAGTGTGGAAACTAAATCTAGACTACAACTGTGATTTGAACCCATGTATGCATGTGTGTGTGTGTGTAAAAGAATACAAAAAGATCATTATCAGATAAAGGATGTAAGATTTTAGCAAATATTTTCTTAAGAGACCAGTTTCAGGTTATGTCTTTAGCACAATTACTGTGGTTCATCTCACTTCCCATACTTACAAGTATGCAATGAGAGATTGAATCAAGACATGTCTTTACAACAACCGTTGAGCATGTATTCACCCTTGAATCATACCTGATTCATTGAATTCAATTCCAGATAAAAGTTGGATCCCCTTACCTAAATCCTCAAACACCATATTCATTATCCTGAATCATCATACCGATATTCACTGAAGAAATCACATGAAACTAAGACAAATGAATCACTCGATTCTGAATCTTATGATTCTTGATAATCCTTATGGATTCTACTTGATTTTTTCTATGCTAAACGATGTGACTTCATTCTAGATATTTGAATTTTTTTGGGAAAATCTTAGATGCCTTGAGATAGTGCAATTTTCATTTCTGTAGCATAACTGTGGGGTGCACGTTGTATATCTTAAAATTAATATCTTAACACACAAGAGCGTGATACAAAGATGCTTATGGTTTCAAATCTTATAATATTGTCAACTTGAATTACTTGTTTATGTACTTATTTGGTATGAATAAATTATAACCCATGACATTATCCCATATTCTTTGAGGTTTATCTTGTATCGTTTTTGCTATAATTTAGCCTGATATGATCCTCTGCTCGTGTCTTTGATAAAAAATAGCTTGTGTATGCATATGTGTATATCGTTACTCTGAAAAGATCAAAAATATTTTAAGTTTGTGTACAATTCAATTTTAATCAGAAAAGCCAAAAATATTTGTGTTTAACCTTCTTGATTTGACTTTGAATCCTGTTGATTGAATGTTCATATCCGGTTCGTTATTTGACTTGACATCTTCATAATTTGAGTTGAAAGTTGGAGAACACAAGGTTCTCTGCGTACTTGTTATGTGTGTATGAGGTAAACCCTGCGTACTTGTTAAGTACGTAAGACTTAAGTCATGCGTACTTACTAAGTACGCAGGAGTTAAATCATGCGCACTTGACAAGTACGAACGACCTATGTGTGGGTGGTATATATATAGATGTAAGAAATTTTTCATCAGTTCATCTCATTCAATCCTCTCTAACACTTTGTACTCCCTGCTCCGATTTCACTCAAATTTTCGTGCGTTTCTAATCTGATTTTTCGTCCCGATCATTATTTAATCTTCACCTATCTAACATTTGGTGAGATTCTTGGACCATTTCATCCGCAAAATCTCTTGTTGATGACCGGTTTCTTGAACGTTCAAGCTTAGGGTTTTGGTGATGAAATTTAAACCTGTTTTGGGAGATTTTAAGAGAAATTAAGCCCTAAACCTAGTTTGTGATCATCAATCGATGCTCTTGCTTACAAAATTTGTCGTTAACAGTTGTTGATTTTGGTTTTGACCCCTTGGTGTCCGTGATTTTGCATCAGACCAGGGTTAGGTCCAAATGACCTGGGTTTAGCTTTGCATTGATGTTGGTTTTGGTCCCATAAGTCTTAAACAGGTTTTTTGACATTGTGGTGACCGATATCATAATCTATTACTTTGAATCTCTTGATTTTGGATTTTGTAAAAGTTCTAAGTGTTAGTTCCTGCGCACTTATTAAGTACGCAAGAATTAGCTCCTGCGTACTTACTAAGTACGCAAGAACAATTTTCTGCGTATTTGTTAAGTACGCAGGAAGGGCCACTCAGAATTTTTTTCTAAGTCTGAAAATCAGTTCAATGTGCAAGTGTTATACCATGTCAAGCTTGTTCTATTTCAATGATTCTGTTTGATCAAATGTTGTTTATCGTATGTTCTAGCAGAGATGGCTGGTGATGGCGGTGATAAACAAGAAGGAGGAGATGGTGTTGAAGAGTCAGATTCTGAGGCGACTGATTCATCTGACTCTGATGATGCACCAGACCAAACACACCCATGGAGAATGGCGGAGGTTTCCCTTCCCGAGTCATCCTCCAAAAGACAAAGATAAAAGAATTCAAACAACAAGTATGTTCCTGAACATGAGACTGAGAGAAGGAAGAATAGGACTATTCACGGATTCCTTCCTGAATCTTTCTATATATGTCATTTTGAGTTACTGACGTGGAGCGCGTTAGCCATGCTGGCGTCGATTTCATGGAGCTCAAATTTGACATAGTTGTCCTTGAGCTCACGGATTTTGACCTTGGGGAACCTCTAATACGATGTTTTTAGACAAATACTACTTACATACTGATGTTAGAGACTGAAGACATCTCCAGAGCTGCTATCAAGGGGGATTTTGTTGAAGCAATTCTTGTGACAATCACTCTGAAGCTGTTAGAGACTGTGGACATCTCTAGAGCTACTGTCAAGGGGGAGTTTGTTGAAGCAACTCTTGTGAAAAGCACTCTAAAGATTTTTTTTACTTATGTAACGTCTTTATGTATTTGTATGTCAGCGTCTGTATGTATTGGTTTATCGAGTTGTAATCATGTTCATAGGTACTTGTCGTTGTAGTTGTCTTTGTTAAGTGTTGTGCGCACTTAGTAAGTGCGCAACATGTATATCATGCGTACTTAGCAAGTACGTAAGAACAAAGTCTGCGCAGGCATTTGCACTTAGTTGTTTTCTCTCCGTAACCTTCAAGATTATAATATACGGAGTTTGAAAGTGATTTCGTTGTCGGTTTACTTTGTGTAACTTGATTCTCCACCTAGTCACGGGTATTCCGCACCCGGTCCGACTAGTGACACACCCACACATAACGATCTGAGACACCCGAGGGACCTACACTTTTTTGGAGCTAAATTAATTATTCTTGTGGCAATGTCAAGAGCAAAACTCCAGAAGGAGTGTGGGATGTTTGTATGACACATCATAGATCGAACCATATCTAATAGAGTTTTATTTCTCCTCTCAAACACAACATTAAGCTATGGTGTTCTAGGTGGAGTAAGTTGTGAAATAATCCCACATTTATTTAGATGTTCGTCAAACTCTAGACTAAGATATTCACCACCTCGATCTAATCGAAGCATCTTAATCGTCTTACATAGATGATTCTGCACTTCATTCTGGTATTGTTTGAACATTTAAAACATTTCATGTTTATGCTTCATAAGATAAACATAACCATATCTACTGAAGTCATCAATAAATGTGATGAGGTATCTCTCTCCATTCCTAGACATTGTTCTGAATGAACCACACACATCAGTATGTACGAGTCCTAACAGATCCTTAGCTTTTTGACCGATACCGAAAAAGTTAGCTTTGGTCAACTTACCACATAAACAGGATTCACATTCATCAAAAGACTCTTGACCCGTGGAATTCAAAATCTCTGCAGTCTGGAGCTTCTTAATGCGATTCTTGTTTATGTGTCCTAGTCGAAAATGCCATAGATATGTATCATTAAAATATAGTTTCGTTCGTTTAGAGGTGATATTGTATAATGCGTTATTGTTATGGACTTTTATCTCATATATTCTATTATGAGGTGATGTAGTGCAAAGCACACATCTTTATTCAATTGTTTTAGTGCGTCTTTAGTTAGTTTTATCTTTGTTTTGAGTCATTTTTTATGTACATTTGAGTCTATGTTATGTTTTTCAGGTGCTCGTATGAAATACAAGTGAATATGTGAAGAAACTTGTAGAAGCATGTTTTAGTAACTATAGATTAAATTCTATGTATCGGTGTACTAGGCTAGTACGCATGATGGTGTTCCTGCGTACTTAGCTTGTTCACCAGTTGGTCCTGCGTACTTAGTAAGTACATAAGGCTTTTGCCTTGCGTACTTAGCAAGTACGCATGACCAAAGTCCTGCGTACTTAGCCAAGTACGCAGGTAGTGTTCCTGTCCCTATAAATAGAAGGCTTGTCTTCATTTGTAGGTGGAACTTCTGGAACTAGGTCGAGAGGTGTCCAGGCAGGATGAGCTCTCCCGCCCCTGGACCGTGAGCGTAGATGAGAGATATGTACGTCTTTTGTATGTAATGTGAGATGACTTCGTTGTTATGGATTACGTATCGTTTTTGTGTTGATTCTCTTCTTTATGTTCGTGTTTCTCTCTGTCTCGTTCTTCTTTGTTCCCACACTAATCACTGAACAGATCCGTGTATTTCTGCTGCTCGACTGAAGCCCCGGGACCTACAAAATCGAGCATGAGAACGTACCCCGAGGATGAAAAGTGAAAAATGAAGAAAATAGGTCCTTCGCTGTACGCGAAGAGTGGAGACCAAGAACCTCGCGGTATACGAGGGAATCCATATGAGGACGCGACTATTTTGTTCCTCGCGGTACGCGAGGAACCCAACCCAAATGTCTCGCGGTACGCGAGAGAGCTAATTTCCGCAAAACCCTAATTTTCCATTATGCAATGAGTTTGATTATTAGCCGTCCAGAGAGGGTTTCGAGGTGATTTTGAGGAGAAGGAAGTCAATCGGAGTGAAAAGGTGAAGGCTTTGAGATCCGGTTTCGTTGTTTAAGCATTTCGGTTTTGAAAGTTTGAATTTTTATCTTTGATCTGATTGTTTGAAACCTTGAATCTTGTTTATTACTTCTATTTTGGTTGTTTAATCATGATTCTAGGTTAGAACTTACATATTGCCTAGGTCATATGATGAATACTTGTTAAATTTTGGATTTTTATTTGTTTTTGGATTAAATTAATGGGTTTATGATTTTGTAAAATATCTTGAGTTGATAATTGTGATGTTATTGCATGTTTAGATCTGGTCTTGTGTTTGATTTCAATTCCTTGAGTTGAATGTGGTTGTCTGCCAGTTTGATTAGCTTATCTTGGTCATAGATCTTAGGGTTTGTGATTAGGGTGGTTTGCTAGACGTAGTAACCATAGGAGTTGTCATTGATTGCTGATTAGAATTGAATGTGTATCCTAGTTCAGTACCGGAGAGGTGGGAAATAGTCGTTTAGTCTTCGTCATTAGGAATCCGAGTGTCAGCTGTCTGAGAGGAAGCCTGTCACACCCCAACCGACGGCGGAATCATCGGGGCGGGACATGTAGACTGTTCATGAGCTCAAGGTTGACTAAATTGTAATATGTTAAATCCATTTCCATTCAAACAAACATGAATCAAATTCAAAGAACATAATGAAATAAAATTTGTTTTTGAATTAATATTAACTAGGTCCAAAGCCAATGTGTAGCATGTCTTGATCTAGCTCATATGAAAGCACCTAAAACATGAATAAAATAAAGTCAACTAAAAGTTGGTGAGTATAAAACAGGTTTGTAAATAGGTAGCATATAGTTTGTAAAACAAATCCTTACATAACATGATAAATAAGGCATTTATGGGGAGCAGCTATTGTGTAACCATGTACAATCAAACCTTTGTAACTAGTATGCAAATTGTGTTGTCGGTATCAATCACCTCAACAAGGTGAGTTTGTCAGACTCAATAGATCTATCATTGAAAACCGTTGGCTTGAATAGTTAATGATTGCACATAAGAGTTTCACAAAAGTTAGCACACATAGCACTCGGGCATAAAGCTCAAATTGCACACATGAATGTAAAGAGGATTTGTACTTGTGTTGTTTGTGTAAATGTAAGTAGTAATTCGTATAGAGTTCATGTTTCACCCCAAAAGTGTAAAAGAGTAAAAGGGGCTATGAAATACTCACTTGATTCGAAGGCGTAGCTAACACGAGATACTAGATAGCAAAGTGATCCTTGTAACGCACAACGTTAACCTAGAGTGTATTGCGTATGAAGATGAGTTAATAAAATATCTAAATCGAAGTCTAGGGCTTCAAAGGATGTGAGTATAGAAAATTGTGTAATGAGTTCGTGTAGAATTATATAAAAGGGTTGCGTAGATGTTTGCGTTTTATTCTTGGATAATTGTTTTATAATTATTAAAGTCAGGATATAGTGTCCTTAAAATAATGATTTAGAGCTTGGGTAATTAACTAAATAAATTAGATTTATTTATTTAAAACGTAGTATGAAATTACCTTGCTTTAAATATAAACAAAATAATTAAGTCTATACTTATTTAGTTATTTAGTCTTGAAAATGCGTCAAATTTGGGTAAATATATATTAGTTTATAAAAAATTAGTGTTACATACCATCTAACACTAAGCGAGTTGAAATTACAATTCATATGAATAATAAATATATCTATTTTTATTCGGGGATATAAACGTGGGTAACTAATATAAGTATTTATATTATTTATAAGTTTGAAACGTTACCAGAAGTTTAATAACAAGGTGAAGGTAATATCTAAATGTATGTCATTTTTAATTGGAGTCACGGGTTGAAAATAATATAATTATTTTATTTATTCCAAGACGGGGTTTGAAAATAATATAACTATATTATTATAAAAGTTAGTATTTTTAAATAAGAAAAGGTTATAAACCAAACCCGAGCCTACAGGTGGTTTTACGAGGCTAGAACACATTAATATATTAATATAATAATATAGGGTATTGTTTTTATATTAAAATAATACAAATAAAATGTTTTAAAAATAAATGTGTGTGGAGGGACTCGAACCCGGGTCTCTCCCACACCAGCACACTCACTTAACCATCTCCGCCCGCTAGGGTATCGCACACAAGTCCGGGCGGAAATGGTTTTAACAAGGAAACCCGGTGAGTTCTTCCCCTTTACCCGAGCCGATCGAACCCAGTCCCAATCCCACCAAATCTGGTAGTGACCGACTGCAAGATCATAGGGGTTTTATTCGTTAACCTCAAACGAGTTTGGGGTGAGTTTTAATTGCAAAAACAACGGGTTTAGGATTGTTTAATTTCATATTCAAAAGCTAAACCCTAAGTTTGAACTCAAAATTGATTTGAATGATTCTAATAATGGAATGCGATATAAACATGGGGCTTTTACTAAAGATAGGTTTAATTACCCGAATGATGTCTGAACCAACTGAGATCGACTAAACGAATGCCGACTGTGACTGGATCGGTTTTCCGGCGACTCTACGTCCTTCTTCGATGCGATTGAATGGTGTAACAAGTTCAAGGGGATTCGTTTGAGATGGGCAGGTAATCTGTTTCTGTGTAAATGATCGATATTTGCGAATTGGGGGGGGGGGGGGTAAGATGATTGAGGTCAACGGTCCCGGTTAATTAGCCATAATGGGATTTAATCGTGTATTGATGAGGCTGTTAATTGATTCTAAAATGATCGAAAATGACACTAACGTGTATAACAGTTACGAATTTCAACGGATTTCGGGAGTGGGATTCGGATTCGAGCCTAGAACGGCCAATTGACTTTCTGAAGTCAACTTAATTCAAAAATGGGAAATTTACAGATTGGTCCCTGCAGTTTCCTGTTTAAAAGTTCTAAATCTGGCGGAACTAGTCCCTTAGGTTTGAGTTGAGTTAAGTTGGTTAAGGATTCGTTAGATTTATTTATTAAAAGTCAACGGGAGCATATTTCCTCAATTTTTCTTTGACTTTCAAAGTTAATTATAATTAGATTTTGACTAATTACACAACTAGTCCTTGTAGGGTTTAATGTCGCGTCGTTATTTTATTAATTAAAATAAATTAAAATAGGGTCGGAAAATCCGGAATGTTACAAAGCCGGTATTAGGTGTCTAGTGATTGTTGCTATTCGTGTCATAGTTGTTATCTTGAGATTACCTCGTGCATTCATCGAGTGTATTGATGGACAGTGAGATTCAGAGGTAATCTGTCTATTAGGGTACTTTATCATAGTTGGAAATACCTGAGAAGTTATCCAACAAGTGAATATGTGAAGAAACCGAGCACGAGAACGAAGCTCGAGGATCAAAAGTGAAAAATAAAGAAAATAGGTCCTTCGCGGTACGCTAGGGAAGCCAAATGAGGCCGCGACTATTTTGTTCCTCACGGTACGCGAGGAACACAACCCAAATGTCTCGCGGTACGCGAGAGAGCTAATTTTCGTAAAACCCCAATTTTCCAATTTAAATAGAATTTTAATCCCATTATGCAAGGAGTTCGATTCTTAGCCGTCAAGAGAAGGTTTAGAGGAGATTTTGAGGAGAAGGAAGTCAATCGGAGTGAAAAGGTGAAGGCTTTGAGATCCGGGTTCGTTGTTTAAGCGTCTCGGGTTTGCAAGTTTGAATTTTTATCTTTGTTTTGATTGTTTGAAACCATGAATCTTGTTTATTACTTCTGTTTTGGTTTTTTAAGCATGATTCTAGGCTAGAACTTACATATTGCCTAGGTCATATGATGAATTCTTGTTAAAGTTTGGATTTTTATCGGTTTTTGGATTAAATTAATGGGTTTATGATTTTGTAAAGAACTTTAGATGATAATTCTGATGTTATTACATGTTTAGATCTGGTCTTGTGTTTGATTTCAATTCCTTGCGTTGATTGTGGTTGTCTGCCAGTTTAATTAGCGTATCTTGGTCATAGATCTTAGGGTTTGTGATTAGGGTGGTTTGCTAGACGTAGTAACCATAGGAGCTGTCATTGATTGCTGATTAGAATTGAATGTGTATCCTAGTTCAATACCCGAGAGGTGCGAATTAGTCGTTTAGTCTCCGTCATTAGGAATCCGAGTGTCAGCTATCTGAGAGGAAGCCGGTATTAGGTGTCTAGAGATTGTTGCTATTCGTGTCATAGTTGTTATCTTGAGATTACCCCGTGCATTCTTCGAGTGTATTGGTGGGCAGTGAGACTGGGAGGTAATCTGTCTATTAGGGTACTTTATCATAGTTGGAAATACATGAGAAGTGATCCAACAATCTGGTGAGTTAGTACATCTTTAGGTTCCTTAGTTTGTGATACCCTGAGAGTGATTAGGGATCCACTAGGCTATCTAGAGTTGTTTCCTTAGAAACCCAGATCCATTATAGTTTCCATAACCGATAGAAGTTGTGCTTTGCAAGTAGGATTCCGACCTAGGTGATATTCTTCCCATTCTTATTTCACCTTTAGTACTTTCATCTTGATAGTTGAGTCGTTCTAGTTTGCTACATCCCTAGTTTAATTCAGTAGTGTAGTAAACCCCCCAAACCAAATAAATATTTAGTCCGAGTAAGAGTCTAGTATAGTTATACAGTGTCTCTAGGGTTCGATAACTCGGTTTACCGTTAAGCTACGCAACACTCGATAGGTACACTTGCCTGTCAGTGCGGTTTAGTTGAAGGTACTCCTTTTATTACTTAGGAGTCTAGGTTAGGTTTTGTTATTATTTTATTATACCGTCTGGGCGACATCATGAGGCTTTGTAGTAAAGTAAAATAAACCATTCAAATATGCATAAATGAAATCACCATCAAATGCATATTTAAAACCTTGTTCATGCAATGGGGGAAAAGACTTCCGCTAAACCCACCTGGGTCGGTCGGAGCATGCTAGCTCTTAAGCTACAGTAACCGAAACAATATTCCTTGATAAACTAGGTATGTAGCAAACATTGTTCAAAACAAGTTCTAAACCACTAGGAAGTAGAAGAACAAATTCTCCTACTGCTTTCACATCGACTCTTTGTCCATTGCCAACCTGGAACTCCAAGTCACCTTTCTTCAGCTTCCTAACCTTCCTTAGTCCCTACAAATCATTAAATATGTGAAAACCACATCCAGTGTCAAACACCCAAGATTTTCTAGACAAAGAGAAGATCTCAATAACAAATATACACGAAGTGTCGGCTTTTCAAGCCTTGGTTTTCTTAGGAAGGTACTTAGGGCATTTTCTCTTCCAATGCCCAGTCTCACCACAATGATGGTAGACGTCACCATATCGGTGGAAAGATCTTTTCTTGCCACGCTTTCTTGGTTTGGAGATCAAAGTATTCGTGTATCCCATAGTCATCTCGGCAGCTAAAAGCGACACTCGCAACTCAGACAAAGTTCCTCCAATTATATCCTTTTTCTAGTAATTTACGAACTCTTCGTATTCAACCGGCAAAGACATCAAAATGAAGTTTATAGCCGTAACTTAGTTGATTGGAGAACCAAGTTCTATTAAGTTGTCAATGTGGCTCTTCATTTTACAAAAATGCTAGCTAATCCCTATTCCTGTTTCCATGCGACTTGATAGGGATTTAAGCACTTTAAAATTGAGAGTTTGATGATACCTTTTCTTTAGCTCGCAAACCGTATCGAATGCAGGATAATACTCTAGCTCACAATGAAGTTCATTAGACATAGTTGACAGCATTACAAATTAAACTTCATTTGAATCTTCAACATGTCGTCTCCAAAACTCTTTGGAGCCGTTAGTCTATGGAACCGAGGGAAAATAGAATCTCTAGAACATATGATCTTCTTTCCTCTTTAAGAACACTTCTGAAGATGCGGAACCACTCCGAGAAGTTTCCTCCATGGAGCATGTTCCGATAAAGCATAGACTTAATAGAGAATATGGAGTCGGAATGGATTTCATTAGACATCTACAAAATTCAAAATAAAGTTTTAGTATCGTCATGCTTAACATCCTAATTTAATTTATGACCAAATCGCAAAAAAAATATAATTAGGAATGATATCCCGGTTCACCATTTCACAGTGAATGGCTGAGCACTCTTCACTGGCACGGCTATGTTGGTAGGCAACGATTACTGATTGTGTCAACTACATAATTCTTGGTTTGGGGGGCAAGACGAGTATTGTCAAGCTTAGATACGTTTCCCCCAACTATGCCCACTTAATACGACCTTAAGTGATATTTGCCCTTCAATTGCAACTGTAGAACCGGCCTAAGTGACTCAGGAATCGCGGTTGTACCTTCAACCGAAACCGTAGGCCTGGATGCAGGGTAATCACTAACACCGGGGGTTAGGATAGATTAGTTGAAGTGTCACAATTTAAGGTGGCGCAGAAATATTGATTTTAATTTTGGATTTGCTTTAATGTTTTAAGTTACCCTTTTAAGGTCAAAAACATTTTTGACGACTTGGAGCATGAAACCAGTCGTGCAATTTAGTAAAACCAATTTTACTGTTTTAGTTCGTGATCAATTGAAACGCCTTTCAACTGTCGACACGATCCAATTTTAAATACCCTATTTAAATTAAATTGGTCGTTAATCGCAAACCAAATTTTAAACTAATTAACACTTTAATTAATTTAAATTAGTTTTAAATAAAAGAATTTTAATTTAAAACTCGTTTTACTTTTAAATAAAACTCATTTTATTTAAAATTACATTTTGGGATATCTTTAAAAGTTTTAATTTTCTTGTCTTTTTATGATTACATCAAAATCATTTTATAAATGTTTTGCGGTTTATTATTATCCTAAATAATGTCAACTACCATAAACAAATAGAGAAAATAAATCGAGCCACTAGTAAAAGTTGTTCAGTTTCGTTCGAGCCATCAAACGCAAACCGAACCGGTCTAAGGGACAAACAAAATAACTAATCTTGTCATCTCTCACATGGTCCAGGATCTCTATCTTCGTGTCCCAGTCGTCTCGGTCTTTGGTCTTCAATCTTCGACTCATTCGATTTACATTTTATTTATATTTACAATAAATAATAAATAAAAATAAACCTAACTATTACATCGGGTTCCAAATAACCCGTAAAAATACAAAGATAATAAAAACCAAAAATACACAACCACGAGACACTAGTGCTCGAGTTAATAATACAATCATCCATAAACGACAAAGGTTTAATATTTTGTCAAACAAAAGTTTTGACAAATTAAACGAAGACCGATTAAAAGCAATTATGTCTAAAAGCAATTATGTCTAAAAGCGTAAATGTGGCTCTGATACCACTGTTGGGAATCCGTGTACCGGTTTTAACTTTGAAAACGGTTTTAATTAATCTCATTAATTATCAAATCGTATTTGCGTTAGCGGAAGCGGTTGTATACGTTAATAGTTATAAACCAGAATTCCTACAGTGATCTGATTGCTCGCGTAAAAAAAATAAATTAAATCCAACCATAACGGGTTAAAGATTATACCTTTGACGATTCCCGAAAAATCCACATTTCGGAACAAAGAATGTCTTGCAAGTGACTTGATCACGAAAACCCACAAACACAAAACCCCGTCTAACGGATTTGTGCAAGCAGGCGACGGCGACAGTGGTTGCGTCCGGCGGTAACAGCGGCGCGGTGGAAGAACGACGGTGGTGGTGTCCGGCCGGCGGTGTCTAGGCGCAAGAGGAGGGGGGTCGGCGGCTATGGTTTAGCACAAGAGAGGAGGAAGCCAAAAGTAGGATTAGGGTTTTGAGTTAAGGATATATTTATAGTACCCATAAATACAAATCACACCCCTTGGAAATTAACTGTTAATTCCATTGTAATTAACTGTTAATTACTTTTAATCCTCGCACTTTACTAATTACAAATAATCAGTAAATCTCAACCGATTAACGTTTAACTCTTAAACCGTTAAATATTTCACTAAATATTTATCCACCGTATTATAAATCCGCGTTTCGTGAACTATAATGATTACGACTAAACATTATTAATTGCTCGTTGTCCAAAGTGTAACTCTTTGGATTGTACTTTGATAGCAAAATTGATATTATCGATGATCGGACATCTAATATCCAACACCTTCTTCTTCACAAACAAAAAGGGTGCGCCCAAGGAGAGACACTCTAGCGTATAAATCCGTTATATAGTAATTCTTGGAGTTGAGCCATCAACTCCTTCATCTCCGGTGGAGCAAGCCAATAGGGTGCCTTAGCATTCGGTTTAGCCCCCGAGACTAGATCCATCCCAAACTCCTCCTCTCTCTCCGGCTGGACACCCGACAACTCATCAGGGAAGTCATAAACAAAGTTATTCACAACCGGAACATCATGATGTTCCACCACACCCCACTTGGTGTCGGTGACATGGGCCATAAATGCCTTACACCCATGCACCATATACTAGTGCTTTCACCATGAATAAATAATGTCTTCCCCGAAGGAGAAGTGAGCTGAATCGCCTTTGGCCCACACAAAATATTGGCTTTAAATCTAGAAAGCCAATCCATCCCGAAAATGACATCAAACTCCCACAAATTCATAGGAATGAGATCGATAGGGAAGGTCTCACCATCAACCTCAAATCTACAATTTCGATAGACATCAAATACTTTTGAGTATAATTTTGAGACTGATGTTGTCAATCGAAATTACAGTATCAAAACTACTAGTTTCGGTTGATCATTGTTTCAATCGAAACTAGGTAGTTTCGAAACCTGTTTTTCAGGCCCATTTGGCGGTGGCTTGGAAAACAAGGCATATGTGCTTGGCCTCCTATATAAATATCAGATTATCTCATAGGAGGAGTGTGTGTCTGTAGAGTGAATCACCACCTCAGGGGGAGCTCACCCTGGGGTGAGACTAATTGTGAGTGTGTGAGAAGCTTTATCATTTTCATATCAATGAAAGAATCACACGTTTTATGCTTTCAATTATCTGTTCTTTTTCACTTTTATATATATTTCTGTTCATGTATGTGTTTCTCGCACCCGTCTCTACCTTTTTCTGATTCGAGAGTGATACCGGATCAAGGGATTTCGCCTCTTGATTCAGATCGTTTGATGGATTTCTCCGCAGATCTGTGTTTGCGGATCTGCTCAGGACCTACAAATACTAAGAAGCTCCTATCATTAGCCACGTCTATTTCTAACGGTTCCTTTAACCTTTCACTTAGAAAAGAAGTGTGATTGGCAAACTTCAAAGATATAAACGACCGACTAGCACCAGAATTAATCAATGTAAGTGCGGGTAATGAATTAACCATAAAGATACCTGCAACAACACCGGGAATCTTCTTTACTTCCTCAACAGTAATTTGGAAGGCCCGTTCCTTAGGCTTAAGGATGTCTACCTTCATTCCTCCAACGTCCTAGTGCTTGAGTTCGGGACAATCACTGCGATTGTGTAAATCACCAAAACCCGGGAACCCTACTTGTTGGTACAAACACAAGCTAAGTAGACTTAGACATCAAACATTCTCATAAATATGCAGCGGAAATTAAATTGTTAAATCATGGTCAATGATCCAACACCAAAACATAGCATAGTCTCATCTCAATATTCAATCACACTCAAACGAAACGGAAATGTCGTTGTTATCACATGCCAGTAACCAATTGCCATCCCAGAGCCACCAGATCATTCCTATAATTTACCTGAAACATATTCTAAAACGTCAGCTACGCTGAGTGAGTTGTATAGTGAGTTTTATGAATATTAAATTCACATATACTGTTTATCAAAATGAATTCTTGTAAAAAAGGGTTTATTACATTCCTAGATATATAGTTTATTTCGAAACACTTTATTAAGTAACAACGACACACAGTTCTAACCCGTTCACTGTATCCATAGACACGAGTATACACAACTCTCCCGCCTGACCGTCGTCAGACACAGTAGCCGCTTGACTAGTCAAACCCAATATAAAGCTTTCACTTAATCTCCCGCCACAACGATTAATTACGTGACACAATAACCCGTTTGACTACGTCAAACACAATATCAAGCTTTCACTTGATCTCCCACCACTACGATTAAGTATGTGACACAACTAACACACATACGTAAGCATACCAGTTATTGAAACAGACGTTTTATCACAAAACACATCCACGTATTACGCAAAACAAAACATTTACTAGGCATATATTTCATGCCCAAAAGTAATAAAACTTTTAAAATAGGGCGATAGAAAGTCACCATTACTCGACACATCGCGGACACTAGAACTCACTAACTTCCCGTGCTCGCCTTCCAACTTCGCACCTAAAACACACAACATACGAGTCAACACTTGACTCGACATTCGCTCGCTAGACTAACCCGACATCATGCATGGCCAATGTGCCCCCGCATGTTGCCATGCATAACACATAGCCTCACGTGGTCACCCATGCATGCCCATGCACTTCACTTTAGGTTAAAACCGTCACCGAACACGTATCGAATAATCTCGGCTTCAACTACGGCTTCCCGGAGGTACCCGCCGTCGCTAACCACCAACCACGGGCACTCATGGCCTTCGGCCAGCCTTGCGCGACCACCTTCCGACCTCCCCCACCACTGTCGTTACCTTCCTACACCGCCACCACGCCGTCATCGCCACTACCGAGCCACCACAGCCCCCGTCGGCTTAGTTTGGTCCTCCTCCGCCTCATAGTTCACCGCCTTCACCCTAACCGGCCCTTTCTACGAACCCGACACATCTACCGGCCGCCCATACGGGTTTGGCCGAACTCGTCTCAGCCCCCGTCCGGCTTCCACTTCAAAACTAATACGAAAACAAGTTTAGGTTACGAGTTATACCTTTAAACCGGACAATTTGTGCTAGTCGAACCCCTGATTAAATCGTCCTCCTCAAGAGTCACTTCTTGCGCAAATCCTTAATCCGGCTTGGAATCGCGATAATGGCTCTTTCCTCCTCTCCCTTGTTCTCTCGGCTGCCGTAAACCACAAGAATGGGGTTCCCCCTTCTTGCGTTGCATTTAGGTCACCACAAGTGGGCCGGTTTGGCCCACGTACATAAACGGTCCCTCGAGTTTATCCTTTTACTTAACTAGACATAACCCATCGAAATCTCGGAATTTACATGCTAATTCTCTATATTTATATACATATAAACGAGCCCCGCTTTCGCGTCTTCGGACATATCTTGTTACGTTCCCGTTGAACTCCCATCCCTTATATACAAGAATATTTATATATATACACTAATCTCATTTATTTAAGAAACCCGTGATGTTACAAGTCTTCCCTCCTAAAAGTGGTTTCGTCCTCGAAACCTGCGTCATTCGTAACCAAATGCGGATAACGTTCACGCATTTCCCCCTCTGGCTCCCAAGTAGCCTCACATCCGTTTTGATCCTTCCATTGCACTTTAACAATAGGGATTGCTTTCCTCCTTAACCTCTTCTCTTTTATGTCTCGTATAGCCACTGGTTCTTCTACATAATTTAGTTTATCATCAACCACAATGTCGTCTAACGGTACGTGCTCTGTAGCGTCTGCCAAACACTTCTGTAAATGGGACACGTGAAAAGGCAGGTGTATCCCTGCCAGTTCATCTGGCAACAATAGTTGATAGGCAACACTACCAACACGTTCCATAATCATAAATTGTCTGATATACCGCAGACTTTGCTTTCCCCGTTTCTGGAAACCAATAATCCCCTTCTAGGGCGATACCTTAAGCATAACAAAATCTCCTGCATTAAACTCTATAGGTCGCCGTCTCTTACCGGCATATAACTTCTAGCTATCTTGAGCGACCCTCATTCTTAGCTTCACTATCTCAAACTTCTCCGAAGTTTCTTTCACGACGTCTAAACTCCCTAACTCCTTCTGTCCAATCTCACCCCAGCATACCGGGGTTCTACACCTCCTCCCATACAACATCTCGTATGGCGGTATTCCAATAGTCGTGTGATAACTATTGTTATAAAAAAATTACGACAACGGTAGGTGACTATCCCATGCACCTCTTAAATCAATCACACACGCGCGAAGCATGTTTTCTAACGTTTGTATCATTCGCTCGGACTGTCCGTCAGTCTGAGGATGATACGTTGCACTAATATACAACCTCGTCCCCATACATTCATTAAACCTCTTCCAAAACTTGCACGTAAACCTCGTATCTTGATTGGATATAATAGAATCTGGCACCCCGTGCCTTTCCACGATCTCATTCACAAATACTTCCGACAATCTCTCCAATGAGAACGTCTCTTGAATAGGTAGAATGAGGGCGCCCTTGGTCAACCGATCGACCACTACCCAAATCGTATTAAGTCCCTTTGCTGTCTTTGGTAACATTGTAATAAAATTGATGGTAATATGCTCCCACTTCCATTTCGGAATCTCTAACGGCTGAATTTTGTCGTAAGGTTTCTGATGCTCTGCCTTGACCTGCAAGCACGTCAAGCACTTACTCACACACCGGGTTACATCATACTTCATTCCCAGCCACCATTAATTCCTTTTCATATCTTAGTACATCTTTGTTATCCCCGGGTGGATCGCATACCTCGACTTATGAGCCTCTTCTAGTACTTTCTCCCTAAACCCTCCGAACTTCGGTATCCATATACGATCACCCTTGATCCACACCCCATGACTGTTCTCATTCAATAACTCTCGCTGACTAAAGATCCTCTCTTCATTTAACCTCTCATCCCACAAGGCTTCCGCTTGCACATCCTTTAATAATGTCAGAAAATATGGGTTTACAATCAATTGACACTCTTTAACCCTAATCGATGCGTGCTCTTCCTTACGACTCAATGCGCTGGCAACTTAATTTGCTTTACCAGGGTGGTAAAGGATTTCACAGTCATAATGTTTTATCAGCTCCAGCCACCGTCGTTGCCTCATGTTCAATTCCTTCTACTCAAAGAAGCATTTCAAACTCTTGTGGTTAGTGTAGATCGTACACTTGATTCGATAAAAGATAATGTCTCCATAACTTAAATACAAACACTACTGCTGCCAGCTCTAAATCATGGGTAGGGTAATTCACCTAATGGGTCTTTAAGTGTCTTGACGTATAAGCAATTACCTTTCCCCGTTGCATCAACACGCAACCTAGACCCAAGTATGAAGCATCTGAATACACCACTAAATCGTCCATCCCTTCTGTCAACGTTAACACCGGTGCCTCTGTCAACCGCTTCTTTAACTCTTGAAATGCATTCTCCTGATCTGCTCCCCATCCAAACTTCACCCATTTTCGAGTCAATTTAGTTAATGGCGTTACTAGCTTAGAGAAGTCCTTAATGAACTTCCTATACTAACCCACCAATCCCAAGAAACTAGCACCTAAGTTTGAGTCTTAGGAGCGTTCCACTTCACTATCGCTTCAATCTTTGTAGGGTCCACCATTATCCCATCTGGGTTAAGAACATGCCCGAGAAATTGCACCTCTCTTAACCAAAACGAACACTTTGAGAACTTAGCATAAAGCTTTTCTCATCTCAATGTCTCTAACACTTCACGCAGACGGTCTCCATGATTTTCCTCACTCTTAGAGTAGATTAAAATATCATCAATAAATACAATCACCGATCTATCCAGCATCGGCCGACACACACGATTTATTAAGTCCATGAATGCTGTCGGATCATTCGTTAACCCAAATGACATCACCAAAAATTCATAATGCCCGTAGCGAGTTCGAAATGCAGTCTTCGGCATGTCCTCCTCCTTAACCCTCAACTGGTGATATCACGATCTCAAGTCGATTCATGAGAACCACTTTGCCCCCTGTAGTTGGTCGAGCAAGTCATCTATACGTGGTAAAGGATACTTGTTTTTTATCGTCAACTTATTCAGCTCCCGATAGTCAATGCACATACGCATGCTACCGTCCTTCTTTTCACAAATAAGATCGGTGCACCCCAAGGCGAGATGCTTGTTCTAATAAACCCCTTATCTAATAAATCTTGAAATTTCTCCATCAGCTCCTTCATCTCCATCAGTGCTAAACGATAGGGCGCTTTAGCGACCGACTGAGCTCCTGGCTGTAAATCAATCTGGAACTCGATTTCTCTCTCTGGTGGTACTCCCGTCAAATCATCAGGGAAGACATCAGGAAAGTCTTGCACCACCGGGACTTCTGACAACTCCACACTCTTGGCTTCGGTATTGGTGACATAGGCTAGGTATGCCCCGCATCCTCTCCTCATAGACTTCACCGCTTTCATCATAGAAATGACTCTCGGTACAGAGCGTACTCTATCACCATACACCGTCACTACCATTCCTTCTAAAGATTTTAATCTTATCATCTTCCTTTGACAAACTATATCTGCATCGAACGCGGCTAACCAGTCCATCCTCAACACTACATCTAAGCCACCTAAAGTGATAACGAACAGTCTAGCAGGGAACCGATGGCCCTCTAGATCAATATAACAATCGTCTCACGCTTCAATTACTCTAGTGGGTATTCCCACTGCCATTTCGACACTAAACGACTTTTCAATCCTCCTAGCCGTCCTACACTGGTTCTTACAAAATGACTGGGCCATAAAAGTTTTGGTAGCACCAGAATCAAATAACAAAGAGGCAGGTACATTATTGACAAAAAAGTACCTGAGACCACATTCGGGTCATCCTTAGCTTCTGCAGCAGTCATGGTCAAGGCTCTCACCTTCGCTTTGGGTTTCCTTTCTTCTTTCTTTACAGGAGCCATCCCCTTGCTCGGCCACGCATTCTGGATGGCTTTGCAAGCTATGGGTAGATGACCTACTCCTCCACACTGATAACATTTAGAGTCATACGGGCAATCTTTAGAGAAATGGCCCGACTTACCACATCGGTAACACATAACAGAATCACCTTTACAGCACCCGAGTACAATATTCCACACTTATGACATGGATCTGGACCCTCATACTTCACTCTCTTGCTAAACGGGACCCTCGGGTCCTTAACAAATCTCTTACTAGGCGTGGTCCACTTCTTCTTTTCCGGTTTCTTCTCTTGCACCTCAATACCCATGACATTATCGTATAATGTACCACTCAACTCAACAACGTCATCGAAGCTCGGTGGTTGCTGAGCTTTGACCAAATGCCTTACCCGATCCGGCAGGCCTCCTATATACAGCTTCATCCATCGTTCATCATTACCAGCCAAGTGTGGCACCAAACGTGCCATCTAGATAAATTTTGAACTGTTATCGCGGTGCGGTAGTTTGCCCGCCATGAGAGTCAAGAACTCTCGCTATACACTCTCCAGCTCCCCTGAAGCACAAAATTTCTTTCTCACTAACCCTTTCAATTCTTCCCAAGTCATCGCATCAAGTTCCCCTACCGTCTTCATTTCTTTAGCTGAGTTCCACCATGATATGTCCTAAATTATACGTGTTTTGCATGTATAATAATCCCCATATTATGGTACTAATAAAACAAAAGCCTTGTAAATGATACTTAATGCTTTAATATTTCTGTTAGGACATGTTTTGTAACTGCTGATAAAATTCTGTGTAAGTTCATAGAGAGGCGAACTTGATCTTCAGGACCGAACTTGTTAAGTTAGCTTAAGGTGCTGTGTGTTCCTATAAATAGGAGTTACAAGTTCATATTCCATAGAACACTATAGAACACTAGAGAAGAAAAAGGTGTAAGTGTGTGTTTTGGAGAGAACTGTTGTAATCAAGGATTACAGTAATACAAAGCGTTTATTTACACTGTGTTGTTGATTGAGTTACACGTTGCACGTTGATCATGGATTCCGCACGTTATCACCGTGTCGTACCACGAGTCTAGAGATCCATTATGCATCGAATCGGGACCTACAATTTCACAATTGCATGTTATTCGGTTTCCCAAGATAAATAGAGCAAAAACCAGCTTAAAACATGAAGAAATCAATCTTTCAGAGGACCAAACCCGAGCATTGACCCCCATGAAGTCAAAATTAGACAACACAAGTCAACCATAAGTTAAAAGACGAAGATGGGGAGCTGGCAAGGAATTACACGGTCGTGAAATGCCATGCATGGCCGTGCATTGCTTGTCCTGCTTCCCCAGGCTCCGATACACTGTCTTTTGTACCCTGTTTGATTCCCGGGGTGTTTGCACGCCCGTGCAATCCAATACACGATCATGCATTGCTCATTTTGAGGGATATAAATAGGAGGCTTGGGTTCTTCATTCCACACACCCATCTATACCTCAAGAATACACCAGAGAGAGCTTATTTCGTAGTTAGAGTAAAGAGTAGAGAGTAGAGGGGCTCTTCCTCCTTGTTCCGCAATAAGGGAGCCTATGAAACTCAGCGTTATGCTAGTTAGTATGGCCTTTCATGGCTAAACTCTTTGTATTGCTAGGGTGAAGATGACGTTTGGTGCATGTTAATGTTTGACGTATTAATCTAGTGGTATTTTTATGTTTTTAATTATTCGTCCTTAAAACCACAATTTGGTGGGCTTTTATTGTTGTCTAAATCCGTCTTTATATTTGTGAGTGTTCATGATTTTAAAGCGTAAGATTGTAAAACCTTTTTAATCAAACTTCTTTTGAAACTTGTAGGTCTTTATACAAGCAGAGATTGATAAGCCAAGGCTTGGTCAACATTAGTAAGGTCTTACGTCTTTATACAAACTTCTTATATACTTGGTCCCATTATTACACCGCCTCCCGATGAGCAAAATATAATCACATATTTAACCTTAATACAAAGCATTTATGTTCGATGTCTTAAACCAACCCGGAGATGACCATTCGAAGGGTTGCGGTAACTGTTGTCATTAACGGTATGCACTACCATTTTAATTTAAAGATTTTAATTCGTGAATCAAATGTCATGAGGACGAGGCTCTAGCTGTGATCTGGGTCACAAGTTTGTAGTAGTTATATTACTGGATTAGTTAACTTAACATTATCACGTACCAAGTTGATCCGAAGCCCAAAGCAATACTCTTCGTGACCTGATCATTTCCAAGATATTTACTTTCCTGCTATTTACTATTCTACTATTTACATTCCTGTTACACACATCACACACGTTTTTACAAGTTTGTAGTAGTCATATCACTAGATTAGTCAACTTAACATTATCATGTACCAAGCTAATTCGAAGCCCGAAGCAATACTCTTCGTGAGCTGATCATTTCCACGATATTTACTTTTCTGCTAATTATAATTCTGTTCGTTACATTTCTGTTACACACATCACGCACATTTTTACTCTTCTGTTATTTACTGTACCGTTATTTACTTTTCTGTCATTTACTATTCTGCTTCACAACCACACAAAACCCACTCACAAATTGATCCGGCTAAACGATAACAAAAGTTGAGTACTAGAACTCGACCGTGTCCATTGGTTCGATACTTGGTTCTTACCTAAACTATATTACGCTGCGATAGGTACACTTGCCTACTGTGTGTTTTTAAGTTAAAGTAAATATCATTTTATAAATTTAAAACCTGATCTCGTAAAACCATAGTAAAAATATATTATATTTTTATATATTAAAAACGACACATCAAGTTTTTGGCGCCGTTGCCGGGGACACGTTGATTTCAAGAAAAATTCGAGTTAAAGGATTAGCTTTTTTTATTTTTATGATTTGTTTTCATTGTTCTTTACAGTAACTTTCACGGATGACAACTATGAGAGTTGTTATGAAGGATACCAAGGCGACTATGAGTACCACTATTTGGAGGTTTGGTGTGAGATCTGTGGGGAATCCCACTACACTCAAGATTGTTATCACTGTCAAGGGTATTCCACAGATTTTCACCAACCCTATTGGCAACCATATGAGGAAATCACACCACCGTAAGAAATTCAACACTCAGCTCTAGATTCCGACTCATAGACCCAAGGAAATCTGTTTCATCATTTGGAAGAAATTAAGGTTCAACTCCTAAAGAGCTCTCCAACTGAACAGCAAGTGTTTCGTCATTTGGAAGAAATTAAGGTTCCAATCCTAAAGAGCTTTCCAACTGAACAACAAGATGATCTCATCAAAGTCCAAGAATCGGAAGTTATAGCTCCAACACATGTAGTAGGATTAAGTGACTATAAGGAGAAAGAACCTTCCAACTTCACAAGCATGGATAAGTCGGAAGTGAGACCGAATGATTCAGAAGAAAGGGTTACTGCAACTTTACAATCACTTCTTGACTTCTCTGAGAGGCTGGAAGCTAAAACATCAAAGGAGTTAGAAGAACGAATCTCTAAAGAAGAATTGGTGGGAATCCTAAATATGGAAGCACAAGAAGGATGTATGAAACAGTCACTTCAGAGACAACATCATATGAAGAACCAGATTGTGAAACCAACATCGAGGAGGAAATTATGCATGAGAATGTGATCATCAACAAACAAATGACAATGGTGGCACCTCTTCCTTGCAATAGTGATAGCTGGCCTGTGACCAAGCATATCAGTGAATCATTCAATGAATCACATAAGCCACAGGATAGGGCACATCACTCTAAGAACCACATCTCATGGAGGTAGCAACGTTCATCCAACAAAAATTACGTGACAAAATTATCGTACCGGGGTGACCATCTCCTTCACTACATGGGTCTCTTGAAGATTGGTCTAGGAAATTTCAAATGGTGGTGGCGTGATTTAATTACACTATTTTCTTTAGGTGTTCTTCTATAGAGCATTCTAAAGTTGGCAAGTTTACAAAAATTTTCAAAATTTCAAACAATCCATCCAAACTAAAATTAAAACTATAGAAAGACTTTGAAAATATATAAATCAATGATTCACCCATTTTAGCACTAAAAAGTTTAAGGTATAAAAATTAGAAAATTGGGGAAAATCATTGATTTATGAAATTGGGCCACTTAATGGGGGAATTTTGCTCGGACCACTGGGACAAACCGCCACATGATTCGGCTCGTCGAAACCTTTCCGTCCCCTGGTCGGGGCTCTCTAACTCCAAACGTAGCTCAAGTTATTACCGTTTCAAGTTTGAACACTTTTTACTGTGTTTTTCTCTGTCTATCTGGTCCAGGATGGACTCCACTAATTCCTGGATCAGCTTATTATCATTGTATGCATGGTTATAAAATGGGTTGGATGAACCTCTCCATATTACAAGCCACCCATTTGACTGATTATTCCACCACCAGCAGTAAAGGGGAAATTCAAAAAAACCGTATGGGTCTGGCCAAAGACCCTTAAATAAGTGTGGCACTTCCGGGAGGCAACCCGACGATCATGAATAAATTGAGAAGTTGGTGCATACGTCAGAGAGCATGGACCTCAGGTTTGGTTTTCCAAATGTAAGTTTCTATTACTTCAGCCCCCAGGTATGCCTTCTCAATACTAGGACCTTAGTATCTTAACTACTACATTTTATTTTCATTGTCTGCTTTTATGTTTTCCTTTATGTGTCAGGTAGAATAGCATCACAAGAGAGTCTCTCTACTTCTTTGAGGAATCACACTCCATCTCCATAACCCGAGGAATCGAAAACCACATCAAATTTCTTTGAAATTCGATGAAGTCTTTGAAGCAAAGTGTTGACAAGCAGCTGATAGGCACAGCCTGACAGCAGCAATAAGTTGTAGCCTTATGTTATACACCGAACTGACCGGGGGAGTAGCAGTTTCTTTTCCCTTAAAACCTCATGCATTTAAATTCCTGCATAGTATTCTATTACATGCATTTGTACATTGAGGGAAATTCACAGTTTAAGTGTGGGGTGGGGAATTAGAGATTCAAGACTACTTGTAACCTCAAAGCTGTAAAATTCTAACTTGTGATTTTCTACCCATTTGACTAAAACATTACAAAAAACCTACCTTTCGTAAAACCAGAAAAATTCTCAAAAATTTTAAACCCTAAAATCTAAACCTTTTTGAGTTTGCACCTAATTAAATAAAATGAATACATGGCAAGTAGAAACAAATGGATATTATGCATAACAAATCACCAAACCCTATCCCATCCGTTTCCATGTGAGAATAATCTGAGCCTTTTCACGAGCATTATTATTATTATTATTTTTCGCATGACCTTTCATTTGGTATATTGAGTGTTTTTCAATCGGATTTTATGCATAATTAGAACTTGTGTGACTGATACATATCAAGACCGTGAACTAGTAGAAGTATGAAAGTGATTGAGGCACCTAGGACTTTATTACCCCTATATATTATCCTTAAACCCAAAAATCCTAAAAATATAATCCGCCTAGATAGCCCTCTGAGCCTTAGCCTTTTCTTTTCTATACCCACATTTATCAACCAACCAGCTTTTCGTAAACACCGGTTATTGGCTGAATGTCTTCAAAGTGGGAAAATTATCTTATGCCTTTATTTCAAGTTCATTACCATTAAGCCAATTTGGAAAGAATCTGTTTCACTAAAAGGAATTGGAATATACAAGAAGGTGGGTGTATTAGGAAGAAACAACCGAACTATCTGCAAGGAATTTATGGAAATATTATTTCAAGGAAATTGAAGAAAAAAAGGTATTGAAGAATTTATCTTGATACAAAAAGAAAAGAAAAAAATAGAAAAAGAAGAAAAGAAAAAGAAAGAAAGAAGTGGGTCTGTTACCGGCTAGACCTTAAAGAATTGGATATGCACTCTTTTGATTTTAATTTGCGTTTTTTGTATTCATTTCGCAAACACTAAATTACCAACTGAACTCCGAGAGAAGATTTTCAAAGCAACTAGTGATGTAAGAAAACGGTGGCGCAAGCAAGAACAATGCCACCATTCTGCGGCTTGTCAAAAAGTGCCGCTAAAAGAAGAGCCAAAAGATACTGGAGCCCCGATGGAAAGTGTAGCAAGAATCAAACTTATTCCCAAAATGAGTATACGCATCTAATCAAAGTAGAAGCTGTTAGGATACAAACCAAAGGAACCATATGAAAAGGCAGTAATGTGTACTACGCAGTAAGGGAAGAGTTGGCATTGATGAGAGATCTTGGTCTTGGTAATCTGACCATAAACGAGCCCTCAGATTAGTTATACCCTCATGATCTTAGTACTATAGAGGGACCTGCTAGTATTTTCCATTTTAAGCCATGAAGCCGTAGCTGTGTGTTTCATGCTATCTGTAAACCTTCAAACCCTTTAAACCCCTAAATATCCAAAAATATTTTCATTTTCACCCTTTATTTTTAATTTAGCCACATTCAACCTTTTAAAGTCCTCTTGATTCATGCATACTACTTAGTTAGTTGGTGGAGACTTGATCTGCATACAAGCTTATGACCATTGCATAATTCGATTCGAACTTGAGTGTTCCACTTAACCTACATTTTCTATACATATATAACCCTAGAGTTGAGTGAACATTGTGAGGAGTGAAAGTTTATGCATACTTGAAGCTCTAGTAGGCTTGTCATGGATCCCATCATAGAAAAACACAAAAATAGAATAAGCAACTCAAGAGTTATCCTGTAGTTTCCATTCACTTGGGGCTCCATTACCCTTTGTAAAGTTTTTAGTTATGAGTCTGATCATGCATGAGTTTGCTTGGGGACAAGCAAAGTCTAAGTGTGGGGTATTACGATATATCCTATAGTATACATCTTTTGCATGCATAATAATCCCCATATTATGGTATTAATGAAACAAAAGCCTTGCAAATGATACTTAATGCAATAATTTTTCACAATTGTAGGTTATTCGGTGTCCCAAGATAAACAGAGCAAAAATCAGCTTAAAACATGAATAAATCAAGCTTTCGAAGGACCAAACCCGAGCATTGACCCCCAAGAAGTCAAAGTTGGTCAACACAAATAAACCAGCAGCTAAAAGACGAAGCTGGGGAGCTGGCAAGGCATTGCACGGTCGTGAAATGCCATGAACGGCCGTGCATTGCTTGTCCTGCTTCCCCCGGCTCCGATACACTGTCTTTTGTACCCTGTTTGATTCCCGAGGTGTTTGCACGCCCGTGCAATCCAATGCACGGCCGTGCATTGCTCATTTTGAGGCCTATAAATAGGAGGCTTGGGTTCTTCATTCCACACACCCATCCATACCTCAAGAACACACCAGAGAGAGCTTATTTCATAGTTAGAGTAGAGAGTAGAGGGGCTCTTCTTCCTTGTTCCGTAATAGGGGAGCCTACGAAACTCAGCGCTATGCTAGTTAGTATGGCCATTCATGGCTAAACTCTTTGTATTGTTAGGGTGAAGATGATGTTTGGTGCATGTTAATGTTTGACGTATTAATATAGTGGTATATTTATGTCTTTAATTATTCGTCCTTAAAACCACCATTTGGTGGGCTTTTATTATTGTCTAAATCCGTGTTTATATTTATGAGTGTTCTTGATTTTAAAGCGTAAGATCGTAAAACCTTTTTAATCAAACTTCTTTAGAAACTTGTACATCTTTATACAAGCAGAGATTGATAGGACAAGGCTTGGTAACATTAATAAGGTCCTACGTCTTTATACGAACTTCTTATGCGACCAAGAATTGGCGAACTCATGTTGGGAACTGTACATCTTTATATTTGGTCCCATTGTTACACCGCCTCCCGGTGAACAAAATATAATCACCTATTTAACCTTAATACAAAGCATTTACGTTCAATGTCTTAAACCAACCCGGAGATGACCATTCGAAGGGTTGAGGGTAACTGTTGTCGTTAACGGGAGGCACTACCATTTTAATTTAAAGATTTTAATTCGTGAATCAAATTTCATGAAAACGAGGCTCTAGCGGTGACCCGGGTCACAAGTTTGTTGTAGTCATGTCACTAGATTAGTCAACTTAACATTATATCGTACCAAGCTGATTCGAATCCCAAAGCAATACTCTTCGTGACCTGATCATTTCCAAGATATTTACTTTCTTGCTGTTCACTATTCAGCTATTTACATTCCTGTTACACACATCATGCACGTTTTTACTTTTCTGTTATTTACTTTCTGTCATTTACTATTCTGCTTCACAAGCACACAAAACCCACTCACCAATTGATCCGGCTAAACGATAACAAGAGTTGAGTACTAGAACTCGACCGTTTCCATTGGTTCGATACTTGATTCTTACCTAAACTATATTACGCTGCGATATGTACACTTACCTATTGTGTGTGTTTTTAAGTTAAGTATTTATCATTTGATAAACTAAAAAACTGATCTCGTAAAATCATGGTAAAAATATATTATATTGTTATATATTAAAAATGACACATCACACCACTGTAGGGCCTTAGCCGAGAATGAATGGGAAACAAACTTCAAAATCTGATTTGGCTTGCATTCACTGATCGAGATGGTGGACTCCATCTCAGTAAGTCAGTGGTACGTAGCCATCGCATCTTTACGCCTATCAAATTTTGGAGGATCTCACTTTTTAAAGTGTTCATAGTCACAAACACCACCACCCCTAGACGATTTCTTCTTCTCAACCTCCTTCAGGACTCTCTGTTCAAGCTCCTCAAAAGCAGCCTTAACAATGTCGGGCAGATATTCATGGATCATCCCCACTACCTCCTTCTTTACCGCATCATGAACCGCTTATTCGAACCTAAACTCCTCAGTATGCTCAGTATGCACCGATGGTGTCGTGTGCACGGACGGTTCGGTATAAATGGACACCTCATCCCAGCTAGTGTCCTTGTCATGAACACTCTTACGACTTCTCCTCGTGTTCGCTACGTTAGCAACTTGTTTCTTCGTTGCCATTACGTCCCTCTACAATACCAAACAGAGCAATGTCAGGTAAAATTTAAAACATTACGAGCAGTGCAATTAGTTAAGGACGGTGGCCAATCGCCATTACCCATTCGGATTGCTTTTTAGGTTCTAAACCTTCCCTGTACTGCATCTTTGGCATAACACCCCTGTCTTAGCCTACAAACACGACACACACACAGACTCATACCTGGCGCTCCTGGCTTTTGGTTACCCGTTGTCACACCCTGTGACACCTGCAAAATTTCAGAATCCAAAACCCAGTTGTTGGGCTAAAACCCAACTAGGCCCAATAAGGCCCAATAGGAAGTCAAGTCCATTTGAGGCCCGGTAAGGATCCAAGCCCGTTAGAAATCCAAATTTACACAATCCGAATATCATATTAGTCACATGATTTCATTTAATGACTCGTTACGCGATTCTGAGAATTTAAGAAAAGATATAAGAACGTACGCGGTTCAGAAATTCTAAACGTTAAACGTGTTAAACAACGGTTTTTACCGGGTACTCGACAGAACGATTAAATGAATTAATGAATTATTAATACTAAGTATTAATATTCATTTGAAAAGACTGTTCGGATAAATACACGTGTAGTACGTGTATACGAATGTTAAACCACTTTAGATCCTCGTAAAACTAGCGATAGCGGTACGGTTATTACCGATACGAAAAATATTATAAATATTTGTTTATAATAAAAATGTTATTAATAACCGGAGAGTGAAACGATAAATCCGACGAACAGACTCACACACGCGTTGTCAGCTCATACCGACTCGAATATTCTCCGGTAATAAGCTAACAAAATAAATTATTTGAATATTTATTTTAGTATTAATATTTATATTAGGAACGACAAATATTAATCGGGAACTAAATACATGACGATATTTTGGGTTTGACACGCGTTACTGGTAGGTAGCCTACCCACTTAAAACTCTAGATATATATATATATAATCTTCTTATCTTTTTTCCTCATTTGCACAACAATCACACACACTTGTGTGTGTTTCTAGAGAGAGAACCGAGAGGAAGAAGGGGAATGGAGGGGCCGGCCACCCTTCCGGCGGCCTCCTCCGGCGGACGAAGACGACAACACAGCGGCGAGCATGACGGAGGCGGAGTCCGGCCGAGCAGCCGGCGGCGCGCAGCGGCGGATTACAACGGACCGACGAGTGGCGGCAAGTGCACCACCTCATCTGATAGATCTCGACGTCCTGAGTCCGATGGTGGTGGTGGTTTGCACTAGATCGCGACGGTGGTGGAGATTCCGGCCAAAAACACTTTTCCGGCGACCTCGACAAATGGGGCTTTTGCTAGAAAAGGGTTCCTAAAGGTCCGATCTACGCATACGAAGAAGTTTGGGTCGAAAAAGTGAAGTTTTCCGGCCAAAACCACCAAATCCGGCCACTGTCCGGTTTTCCGACGAAGGCGGCGGCGGCGGCCGGCGGCGCTGGTGGGGCTTGGCGAGACGAGTTCATGGCCGCTTGAATCACCTCAATCGGAGTTCGTATGACCAAGTTATGAGCGAAACAAGTTTCTTCTCGCGTCGTGCTCAGCTTTTCGTACAAAACCGCTTAGAGCGGCTTGTAGGCTAAGGTATGACCCGAAACACTTATATATCTATTGTCGGGTAGTAGCACGGGACCTATAAATTTTGGCGGGGACGTCTTTTGAGAACGTTTTTCGGACACGTTAAATTGTATTATAATTATATAGTTTTTATATATTTATCAAATAATTGTCGAATTGAAGTATGACTTTAGTATTAGGATCTAAAGTGCGGTTTATTGGATTATTGGTGTAAGTTGATGTTGTAATTTGGACAATTGGATATTGTCGGGTTTAGCCAAAAACAAACGGGACTCTGCCCAATTTTCGTTAAAAATAAAGAATTTGATTTCTACAACTTAGATGTCCTCAACATGGGTTGGGTTTAGATTTGAAACCGTAATGTTAGGGCACGACCCTAGTTATATTGTTGTTGATATTGACAACACTTGTTTGAACAATAGGAACCGTTTAGGATCGTTGCGCTCACTTGTTGTCAGTTGAGCTTGTGATCGCATTAGCTGGACTTGAGGTGAGTTTCACGGCCCCCTTTTAGCTTTTTAATGTTTTGTAAACATCGGGGGAGGAACATGCTTATACGACATATTTGAAAGAATGAAACATATTTGTTCACACTCTGGATAACATGAACATTTTGGTTTAACTCCTTGTGAGTTTCACGGCCCCTTTTAACTGTTTTCTATATTTGGGGGAAAAACATGTTAATTTCAAATGGTATGATAACTAGAAAACGAGAAACAAGCATCTGATTCCCTTGTGAGCATGAGTTAACACTAAAAGGTCCTCGGTATTTCGAACTATAACCATTAGCTATGGACTTAGCCGTAGATCGATATGAATAGTACTATTCAGGTTGACACCCCCAATCATGGTTAGTCGCGCTAACCACGACCAGCAGGGTCAAATGATTGCATATTAGGTCTTGTTTTTCTCATTGTTTAAAGGGACAATGGGCTGGGGCAAATTTCGAGAATTCGTTAAAGGTTTGGTTATAGGCTTATGCATCACATAATTCGTAAGTGCTAGCTAGACTTCGATGAATCAACCGCTAACTTGTTTTGTTTATCATATGCATAAAGTAAATTTCGTGCAAATGGTTTTTGTCAAAGGATTTCGCATAAATGGTTTTTGTCAATGGTATACGTACCAATGGTTTTGCCAGTCAATTTCGAGAAAAGGGTTCTGCCAATGGTATACGTACCAATGGTTTTGCCAGTAAAATTCGAGCAAAGGCTTCTGCCAATGGTATACGTACCAATGGTTTTGCCAGTAAATTTCGAGCAAAGGATTTTGCCAATGGTACCCGTACAAACAGTTTCGTCAAACGTTTTCGTGCAAATGGTTTTTGCCGAAGGATTTCGTATAAATGGTTTTTTGTCAAACAGTTTCATACATATGGTTTTGACAAATGTATTCATTTAAAACCTGTGAACTCACCAGCATTGCGTTGACATTTTTGAGCATGTTTCTCAGGTAATATATATACGGCACGGTTGGAATAGGTTAAACATTTGGATTAAGCCCTTAGAAGATGAAGACGCAGGGTGTTCGACATATTTAGAAGTCTTTGTTTAGCTTCCGCTGTTGTGTAATGTTACACATTGTTACAACCTTAATTTATTTATTTATTTAATAAGTAAATAAATTTGGGGGTGTGACACACCCCGACCGATGGCGGAATCATCGGGGCGGGACATGTAAGACTGTTCATAGCACATGGTCGACTAGATTGAAATATATTAAAGTCAAATTTCCATTACAAATAATCCAAGTACAAATCAAATTCAAACAAATAAACATAAAACAACTCATAGAATTCTTGATTTAAATTGCTAAGTCCAAATCCTATATTGAGCACGTCTTGAATCATTCTCACATATTAGGGCCTGAAACATGAATAAAATAAAGTCAACTAAAAAGTTGGTGAGTATAACACAGTTGTATATAGATAGCATATAGTTGAAAACAAATTCTTTACATATCATGATAAATAAGGCATTTATGGGGAGCAGCTATTGTGTAACCATGTACAACCAAACCTTGTAACTAGCATGCAAAAATTATGTTGTCGGTTTCAATCACCGCGCACGTGGGTGGGTTTGTCAGACTCAATAGATCTATCATTGAAAACCGTCGGCTTGTATAGTTAATGATTACACATAATCGCATACAAAGGTTAGCACACCTAGCACTCGGCATAAAGCTCAAATTGCACACATGGATGTAAATAGGATTTGTACTTTGTGTTGTTCGTGTAAATGTAATGTGTAATTTAAATATTGTTCATGTTTCACCCCAAAAGTGTAAAAGAGTAAAAGGGGTTGTGAATACTCACTTGGTATGGAGATGTAGCTAACAAAGAGTATAGATAAAATAAGGGTTCTTGATACGCACGGGTTAACCTAGATAGTAATGTATATTGAGTCAAATCGGTGTACAAAGTTTAAGTCTAACATTGAAGGTTGAGTTTGTGTATAAAAAGTATTAAATGAAATATATAAAGTTGTAGTAACCATTTTTGGAACATTTGATTAAAGTTTGGAATTTAAATAATAAAATAGAATTTTTATAAAATTGTTGATTATGAAAATAATGCATGTGTTAAATGTAAATTAATAATTAAATAAATGATTATAGTTTATGAAATAATGTAAATATTGATTGTAATTAAGTATAAATAAATAAATGATTTTTGTTTAAATATTAAATAAATAATTATTATCTTATTTATTTATAAACTTGTAACTTAATCATTTAAAACATCATTTAAGTGTAAGATAAATATAAATTTAATTTTTATAAATTTTTAAATAAACTTTTAAATAAATAATATATATCTCTTCAAATACAGAAAACATATTTTTATAAAATTTGAAACATTTATTGATTGAAAAATAAAAAATTATAATTCTGTTAAAATTTTTGAGTCACACACGACCGTGCCTTGGAAGGACACGATCGTGCTCAAGCCACGGGCGTGACCGCGCTAGTCGGGGCGCGACCGGGTTGATCAACAGAGGGCACAACTAGACCAGTCAACAGGCACGACCGTGCCTTGGCCTGGCACGGTCGCGTCTATGATTTTTTTTAGACACAACAGAGGCTAGCTCAAAGGGCATGACTAGGTCTGGACAGGAGGACACGACCGCGCTGCTACTCGGCACGACCGCGTTTCATGAGGCACGGCCGCGCTAGATGATTAGCGCGACCGTGTCTCTTCCAAATCAGATACGATTTGAACAAATCTTGTATTTATAGTGTTGGATTGTGAGGGCTTTTGATTACTGATTTGTTACGGGTCTATTCATATAAATTAATTGTATGTAAATCGTGTTTAAGAGTAGAATCGATTAAATCATTTTATTAAAACAATAGTTTCGGTTCTGGAAGATTTCTGTAATGAAACTTCTTATTAATAGGGGGCTTTTGATATATGGATCGAAACGAATGAGAGGGATGATTCAATTACCTAAAACAGAAAGGAATTGATAGCGATCGGTAGAAGGGGGTTCCGGCGACGTCAAGATTGGCTTCCGGCGACTTTTGCTATGATTCCGGCTGATTCAACCCCTTCAGAAACCTTTAGAGATGATCGGAGGATCGAGTTCCTTGACTATTTGGTAGCAATTGGATCGAAAATAGAGATTTGAGGCTTGGGAGATAATTTGGACGGTTTTTTTGAGAGTAATTTGTATTTTGGAAATGATAATGGTAATTGACGGAGATATTTTCCTTGATAACAAAAGTAAAACGTAAATCGGATTTGATTTCGAACGATCGAGCGTTTTGAAACTGCATTTACGTTTCGACTGTTACGCAGGCGCGACCGTGCTTAGGCACCGGGCGCGATCGTTCCAGGACCAGTCGTGCGACCGTGCCAGGACGAAGCACGACCGTGCTTACCTAGGGTTTCTTGTTGGTTTTCAACTTTAGTCCTTGACCTTTCAGGTTTGATTAGTTTGAAATAAATAGTTACTTGTATAGCGTTTAAGTGTATATAATCGAGCAAAACTTGTAAATTTGTATTGAATCATTGCATTTAGTTTACGGTAAGCAAAATAATAAGGCAGTGCACGAGTATCGAGTTCGAAATTGTATCACATTGAATTGAAATATGAATACTGAAAATCAGAAATGTTACAGTCTCCCCATGTTGAGAGAATTTCGTCCCGAAATTTAGCTAGAGGAAACAATAGTATCGGTAAAAAGGTGAGGGTACTTGAGCTTCATTTGGTCTTCTCGTTCCCAAGTGAACTCAGGACCACGCTTAGATTCCCAACGAACTTTGACAATAGGAATGCGACTTCGCTTGAGTTGTTTGACTTCGCGATCCATAATTTCCACCGGCTTCTCAACGAAGTGCATTGTTTCATCAATGTGCACGTCGTCAAGCGGTATATGGAGATTTTCATCAGCGAGACACTTTTTCAGATTAGATATATGAAATGTAGGATGCACATTGCCAAGAGATGGAGGTAACTCGAGCTTGTAAGCCACTTTCCCAATCCTTTCAAGGATTTTGAATGGACCAACATAACGAGGTGCTAACTTGCCTTTCTTTCCAAAGCGGATCACGCCCTTCCACGGGGACACCTTTAGAAGAACAAGGTCACCGACTTGGAATTCCAAGGGTTTTCGACGTTTGTCGGCATAACTCTTTTGCCGACTCCTCGCTACTCAAATATTGTCACGGATTTGAATAATCTTGTCGGATGTTTCTCGAATTAACTCAGGACCGGTGATTTGTGCTTCACCAATCTCGTTCCAACAGATAGGAGAACGACACTTGCGACCATAGAGAGCTTCGAATGGAGCCATGTTGGTACTTGTGTGGTAGCTATTATTGTAAGAGAACTCAATGAGGGATAAATGTGAATCCCAATTGCCACCAAAATCGATTACGCAAGCTCTAAGCATGTCTTCAAGTGTTTGGATTGTTCGCTCGGTTTGACCATCAGTTTGGGGATGGTAAGCCGTGCTCAAATCCAATCGTGTGCCAAGAGCAGTTTGGAGAGATTGCCAAAATCGAGAAGTGAACCGGGCATCTCGATCAGATATTATGTTCAAAGGAACACCATGACGACTCACAATTTCATCAATGTAAATTCGGGCTAGTTTCTCGACCCGATAGTCTTCACGGATAGGCAAGAAATGAGCAGATTTGGTGAGACGATCAATGATCACCCAAATACTATCATAACCACTCGAGGTGCGAGGGAGTTTGGTAATAAAATCCATGGCTAAGTTCTCCCATTTCCACACGGGGATTTCCGGTTGTTCAAGCAAACTAGAAGGACGTTGATGTTTGGCTTTGACTTTGGAGCAGGTTAAACATTTGGCAACATAGAGAGCAATGTCCTTTTTCATACCGGGCCACCAATATTGTTGGCGAAGATCTTGGTACATTTTATCCGCACCAGGATGAATAGAATAACGAGTCTTGTGAGCCTCATTCATGAGAAATGTACGGAGATCATCGCGATCGGGAACCCAAATACGGTTCAAGTAATATAGTAAGCCATTGGGTTTTGATTCAAGAAGAAGTTCAACACCACACGACATTTATTCATACATGTTACCCTCGGTTACCGAGACGTGTTGAGCTTCTAAGATACAGGTTTGAATATCGGTTTGAATACGGGCACAGTGAAGCATAACATGGTCCTTTCGACTCAAAGCATCGGCTACAACATTCGCTTTGCCGGGATGGTAACGAATCTCGCAGTCATAGTCGTTAAGGAGTTCGACCCAACGTCGTTGCCTCATATTGAGTTCTTTTTGGTTGAAGATATGTTGAAGACTTTTGTGGTCGGTGAATATCACACATTTTGTGCCATATAGGTAATGTCTCCAAATCTTTAACGCGAATACGACCGCACCCAACTCGAGATCGTTCGTCGTATAATTTTTCTCATGAACTTTGAGTTGCCTAGATGCATAAGCGATTACTTTGCCTCGTTGCATGAGAACACAACCAAGACCTTGGTTAGAAGCATCACAATATCATTTCCATCGGAGAGAGTCAATATGGGAGCATTGCACAACTTTTGCTTGAGGGTTTGAAAAGCTTCTTCTTGTTTCGGTCCCCATTCATAAGTCTTACCCTTGTGGGTCAAAGCAGTGAGAGGGACAGCAATCTTTGAGAAGTTTGAGATGAAACGACGATAATAACCCGCAAGACCAAGAAATGAACGAACTTCGGTAGGAATCTTCGGGGCATTCCAATTCTTAATCGTTTCAATCTTAGCAGGATCAACATGAATCCCCTTGTCATTGACAATATGACCAAGAAATTGAACTTCCTTTAGCCAAAATTCACATTTGGAGAATTTGGCATATAGTTGTTCTTTTCTCAAGAGATCTAAAACTAGTCTAAGATGTTCTTCATGGTCGACTTTAGTCTTGGAATAGATTAAGATATCATCAATGAAAACGATCACGAATTTATCAAGGTACGGTTTGCACACACGATTCATGAGATTCATGAAAACTGCGGGTGCATTGGTTAACCCGAAAGGCATAACCATGAACTCGTAATGACCATACCTTGTTTGAAAAGCAGTCTTTGGAATGTCATCTTCTTGAACGCGGAGCTGATGATAACCGGATCGAAGATCAATCTTCGAGAAACAAGTAGAACCTTGAAGTTGATCAAAGAGATCATCAATTCTAGGTAAAGGATAACGGTTCTTGATAGTAAGCTTGTTGAGTTCGCGGTAGTCAATACACATGCGAAATGATCCATCCTTCTTCTTAACAAATAAGACAGGTGCACCCCACGGTGAATGAGTTGGGCGGATGAACCCCTTGTCGGAGAGCTCTTGAAGTTGACTTGCAAGTTCTTGCATTTCAGAAGGTGCAAGACGATAAGGGGCTCTAGCCACGGGGTTAGCTCCACGTATAAGATCAATGCAGAACTCTACTTGACGAACGGGAGGAAGACCGGATAAATCCTTAGGAAAAACTTCGGGAAAATCTCGAATAATGGGAATGTCTTGGATACTCTTCTCCTTGACGTCCTTTTAAACAATGTGAGCTAAGAAAGCAATGTACTTCTTTCGTAAGTACTTTTGAGCGGTAGTACACGACATCAACTTAAGTCCCTTGCAAGGCTTTTCACCAAAAACCCTTAAGGTTTCTCCCGATGGTAGCGGAATTTGGATACACTTTTCAAAGCAAATGACTTCGGCATGATGATTTGATAGCCAATCCATACCTATGATAATATCAAAGCTTCCTAGTGGCATTGGAACCAGGTTAATTGGGAATGTGTGAACATTAAGTTCTAAAGAGCAATCATAGATAATCGACTCGATTGTAAGGGAGTCACCATTTGCTACTTCAACGGTAAATGTTTTCTCTAATTGGGACCGAGTCTTTGCAAGTAAAGGTTCAAAATTAAGTGACCCAAAACTTTTATCGGCACCGGTATCGAACAAAATGGAGGCATATTGACTATTAACAAAGAATGTACCATTAACCATGTCGTTGTTGGCTTGAGCTTCGTTAGCGTTTATGTTGAACGCACGCCCACGAGCTCCACCTTGTTTAGCATTTGCAAGTCTTGGACATTGATCACGAAAATGGTTCGGGTCACCACACTAATAGCAAGCACACCCATTAGCAATGGCGGGAGCACCTTGGTTAGCCACTTGATGTACGGTTCGGTTTGGAGGGTTGACTTGGCCCGTAAGAGCTTTGGTCCTACAAACACTAACTGTATGACCATATCTCCCACAATAAGTACAAAGGTGACATGGGATGTTTTGGGGATGATGGTAGTTACAGATGGCACAAAGTGGGTAGATCCCAACATATGGCTTTTTAGCCGGCGCTTGAACCATAGGTGCAGCTTGGTTGATGGCAACAACAGGAGTAACCACAGCAAAATTTCTAACCTTCCTTTTTCTATTATTGCGAGAGGGCTCGGTTGTGGCTTCTTTGTTGTGAGTAGGAGGGGTTACGGTTTCAGAAACTTTCTTAGTACCCTTCTTAGTAAGTGTTCCCGCTTTCACATGGTTATCAGTTAAGGTAGCGGATAGACGAATAGCATCCTCCAGAGTAGCAGGATTTCTACCTAAGACAGTATCTTGGATTTGTCTTGGTAGCTCACCAATATACTTCTCGATACAACGGGACAAAGGAGTGACCATGTGGGGCACGAGAAGACTCAACTCATGGAACCGAGTTGTATATGCTAAGCTTTTCCAACTATCTTGGGCAAGATCCCAAAATTCAGCTTCTAACTTTTTCAATTCATTTCGAGGACAGAACTCCTCGGTCATAAGCCTTTTGACCTCATCCCAAGGTAAGGCCATAGCTACATCAACACCCCTATTCCTTTTTTCCCCATTCCACCATGTAAGTGCCCGTTTTTGTAGGACACTTGTAGCATGAAGAACACGGAGGTTGTCGGGACAGTCACTATTGAGAAAGGTATTCTCAATGCTTTCAAACCATTAAAGGAGTCCAGTAGCTCCTTCGGTACCAAAGAACTTGAGTGGATTGCACGAGTTGAAGTGCTTGAAGGTGCATTGAGATGGATTGTTACCACCATTTCCACCATTTCCACCATTATTACCACTATTGCTTCCATTTCCACCATTGTTGCCATTGGTGGCACCATTGGCTTGGGTGAGTTGTGTCACCAATTGGGTAAGAATAGCAGTACTGTCGGTGTTGGCGTTGGTTGCGGGAGCACGACGAGGAGGCATTCTACAGATTTTTCATAAGACAAGAAATATTGTAAGAACTTATGAGATTTGATAGGGTTTAATAGAATGAGATAACAAAAATAAAAATAGATATTCTTAGTTTGGATTGTACTCAAAAGTGATAAAATCACTTGAATACTATGGCACATTAAGGTTAATTAAACTTATATAATTTTTCAAGGAGACATGCTTTAGCCTATAAGTAAACACTCATCTCGGGAATTCCCAGGAAAGCATACGGGTCCCTCGGTTGATTGGGATTTATGCGAAATGCTTTCCTAGACAGAAAACCCAAAATACAGGTGTCACCCTTCCAGATTGCACGTGTCCTCAAATAATTTAACAAGTTTAAAACCTTAACGAAGAAATAAAAATTTTTAAAGATTTTTGCTTAGAAAAAATAAAGATAGAAAGAAGATAGAAGTATTATGAGGTTTTAGAATATAGCAAAGGATATTATTTATTTAATTATTAAGAATATCCTAATAAGTCATGGATTTAAAACACATAAGTCATCAAAATGAAATAATAAGTAATCATACTAAGCATGTAACATATAACATGTAGGACATAGCACATAATCATGAAGCATAGCATAAGGGGTTGTCCTAAAGTTATAATCTAGGTCAAGGGTGTCTAATAACCTAGTTCCCTATAACCAAGGCTCTGATACCAATCTGTCACACCCCGACCGATGGCGGAATCATCGGGGAGGGACATGTAAGACTGTTCATAGCACATGGTCGACTAGATTGAAATATATTAAAGTCAAATTTCCATTACAAATATTCCAAGTACAAATCAAATTCAAACAAAGAAACATAAAACAACTCATAGAATTCTTGATTTAAATTTCTAAGTCCAAATCCTATATTGAGCACGTCTTGAATCATTCTCACATATTAGAGCCTGAAACATGAATAAAATAAAGTCAACTAAAAAGTTGGTGAGTATAACACAGTTGTATATAGATAGCATATAGTTGAAAACAAATCCTTTACATATCATGATAAATAAGGCATTTATGGGGAGCAGCTATTGTGTAACCATGTACAACCAAACCTTGTAACTAGCATGCAAAAATTGTGTTGTCGGTTTCAATCACCGCGCACCTGGGTGGGTTTGTCAGACTCAATAGATCTATCATTGAAAACCGTCGGCTTGTATAGTTAATGATTGCACATAATCGCATACAAAGGTTAGCACACCTAGCACTCGGGCATAAAGCTCAAATTGCACATATGGATGTAAATAGGATTTGTACTTTGGGTTGTTCGTGTAAATGTAATGTGTAATTTAAATACTGTTCATGTTTCACCCCAAAAGTGTAAAAGAGTAAAAGGGGTTGTGAATACTCACTTGGTATGGAGATGTAGCTAACAAAGAGTATAGATAAAATAAGGGTTCTTGATACGCACGGGTTAACCTAGATAGTAATGTATATTGAGTCAAATCGGTGTACAAAGTTTAAGTCTATCATTGAAGGTTGAGTTTGTGTATAAAATGTATTAAATGAAATATATAAAGTTGTAGTAACCATTTTTGGAACATTTGATTAAAGTTTGGAATTTAAATAATAAAATATAATTTTTATAAAATTGTTGATTATGAAAATAATGCATGTGTTAAATGTAAATTAATAATTAAATAAATGATTATAGTTTATGAAATAATGTAAATATTGATTGTAATTAAGTATAAATAAATAAATGATTTTTGTTTAAATATTAAATAAATAATTATTATCTTATTTATTTATAAACTTGTAACTTAATCATTTAAAACATCATTTAAGTGTAAGATAAATATAAATTTAATTTTTATAAATTTTTAAATAAACTTTTAAATAAATAATATTTATCTCTTCAAATACAGAAAACATATTTTTATAAAATTTGAAACATTTATTGATTGAAAAATATAAAATTATAATTCTGTTAAAATTTTTGAGTCACACACGACCGTGCCTCGGAAGGACACGATCGTGCTCAAGCCACGGGCGCGACCGCGCTAGTCGGGGCGCGACCGGGTTGATCAACAGAGGGCACAACTTGACCAGTCAACAGGCACGACGGTACCTTGGCTTGGCACGGTCGCGTCTATGATTTTTTTTAGACACTACAGAGGCTAGCCCAAAGGGCATGACTAGGTCTGGACAGGAGGACACGATCGCGCTGCTACTCGGCACGACCGCGTTTCATGAGGCACGGCCGTGCTAGATGATTAGCGCGACCGTGTCTCTTCCAAATCAGACACGATTTGAACAAATCTTGTATTTATAGCGTTGGAATTGTGTAGGTCCCAAATTCGGTGCGTGACGGATCTCTATACTCGCGGTACGACACGGTGATAACGTGCGGAATCCATGATCAACGTGCTCGTGTAACTCAATCAACAACAACGGTGTAAATAAACTCTTTGTATTTCCACCACGATATCAGTTTACAATAATCCTGTCTCTAATCAGTTCCTCTTGATATCTTCTATTCTGTTCTACCAGTTTCACAGACTCTGTTCTGTATATATAAGCAATTGTTCTACACCAGGCGAACTTAACAAGTTCGCTTCACTGTGCTTAGGCGAACTTATTAAGTTCGCCTCTAATAGGCTAAGCGAACTTAATAAGTTCGCCTCTGATAGACTTAAGCGAACTTATTAAGTTCGCCTCTGATAGCCCAGGCGAACTTATTAAGTTCGCCTCTGATAGGCTAGGCGAACTTGTTAAGTTCGTCTCTAGCAGAACTTACACAGAATTTTATCAACAGTTACAAAACATGTCCTAACAGACTCCCCTTTAACTGTTGCTAACAATTCTATCAAATACAAGTCAAAGACTCTAAGACTAAGACATAATATCTTCAAGCTCGTTGTCACCAGAATATGCTCCAACAGACTCCCCCTTGACAACAGCTTTAGAAGATTGTCATCCGTCTTCATATATCATCAAACAGACTGTAGTCTTCATCTTGTTCATCTGCACACTCTCTCTTTATATCTAGAAGAAAACTTGGGAGAAAGACCCCTTGTCAACTTCTGTCTACAATATTCAGTTTTTGCAAAGGAGAACAACCAAGAATAACCAACAATTAAGATTTCAATGGAAGCTGGAAAAATAAAAACTTTTTGGTTTTTCAAACATAAGAAACACAAAATCTTTTTGGTTTTTCTCTGTACAAACTGAAATGTAAAATACAAAATCACATCTTTTTGGTCGAGCATCACGAGTAAGAAGATCATATCAGTAAAACCAATGCATCAATCACACATTTTGGATAAACAACCCTAAACATTCTAAGGGTATCCTATCCAGATTCATCATTTCTTCATATCAGATAAAGAATGTAAGAAAATTTGTCTTTTAAGCTATCATTTCTCATACTGTGCAATCTAAGAAGTTCTGATCAAAACATTTATCACAGATATATTAGATAAGCACCAACCAGTCAATCTAAGGTCATGTGTGAAAGAACATCTACTGATGTACTATCATCTCTTCTTTAACTTCAAGTAATGTCGATTTTATCTTTTTCAATTTGTTTGGCTTTTTCAAAATCTTTATGAAAGAAAGTAAAACAAACGAAAATAAAATCTTCCATGAAAACATTTTAAGAAAAACATTTTACTTGGTTACTCAGGATTAAGCAAGTCAATCAATTAAAAACTAAAACCGATGTAATGTAATTGAATGTCATTGCCTCTGTCACCAACACAGTTCTGTACTCCCCCTGTCCTGTAGACTCCCTCAACTAGTCAAATGGTTGCATCAACGACTTTATGCTCACCATCGTCATCCTAAGTTTCAGGTTATCATTTGGACTTTGTAAAACTGTTTCCAAAACATTGTGTGTGACATATTCTCCCCCTCGAGCATCAAGTCGTTGAATCAAATAGATTTCTCAGTTATCAACAACTCTTTACTCATGCAGATGTCATTCCCTGTCATGTGCTTAGAACCACCACTATCAACAACCAAAATGGTATTAATAGTCCCTCTTGGTAAATCCTGTACATCTAACAAAAAACATTAATTTGAAATTGGGACCCAAGCCATGGTAGTCATGGGTCGTCCAACTGTATCAAAATAATAAACCTCACTCCATTCATAATCGAATCTCTCATCGATTTTCGGTGATTGTTCCAACGAATCCGAAACAGAAACTTTAGATTTCCAAACAAACTTCTTTTCATTTAGTTCTTTTTGCTTAAAATGTGAAGTGTTTGAAAATTTTCGTTCATTTGAAAAATGTGTAGATTGTGAAAACTCTTGTTGTTCTAAAAGTTTTCTCAATCTTCTGTTTCTCCTCCGTCTTTGAGGTCTAGAAAGCCTAACCTCAGATTTTGAATTACCCTTTGGTATATCACGAGGTTTAACCACATTTGGGTTAACATAAGGCTTACCATGAGTTCTTACCTTTTCTGGAGCAACATGTCGGTTACCTTTGGCGTTGTGAGGACAAGCAATCCGAAGGTGACCCACAAGACCACAGTAAAAGCAAGATCTCGTATCACGATATTATCTCATATAAGGAATCTTCACACGATAAGCTGCACTTGAAGAAGATTCTCCTACATGAACTTCTTTTGGAGTTTGAGACGGAACAAACTTTTTCTTAACAGGTTTTGATTCAGGCTTCACCTTCTCAGGAAATACATGCTTCTTCCCTTTATTTTTGTAAGGACAGGTCACCACAATGTGTCCCATCTCATTACAATGAAAACATGTACGCCTGTCTTTATAATCTTTGACATATGGAACTCTTTTTGAATTTGAAGAACTTCCAAATGTATTTTTACCAGATGAATTAGTATCAACCTTTGAGTCTTCTTTCTTAACCTCTTTCGGTATCCTCTCTACCTTAGCTTCATCAAAATATTCATCATCACTCTCATCAGAATACACCATATCTTCACCTGTGACTGGATTCACCTTCAACACAGTCTTAGGATCTAAATCCTCATCGTTTATAATCTCAGGTGTAACAGAATAATTTCCATGGAATGGTGGAGGAACATATCCAGTACCAGTAGTTCCGTTCCCCTCGTTAGTTGTATCATGATAATGTCCTAATAAGAATGATGAATTTCCAAAGCTTTCTAACTTTCTATGCAATCTTATCACCTCAGCTTTAGATTCAGCTAAATCCTTATCTTTCTCAACAAGATCATTATTTCTTTTCTCAATTTCTACAAAGGACATATCCAGGTGATATGCCTGCTCTTTGATCTTCAAAGTCAGAGAACTTATATCCCTCTTCAATGATTCTATTCTTTCAATACACACACTCTCATTATCCTTTAGTTTTTGATTTACCTTGTGCATGGATTTCATATCACAAATGAGGTTTACATTGTCATCCATAACCCTCATCATTTTATCCTTCACTGAAATACAGTTAGAACAAAACGTTTCAGAGTTAGAAAATACCTCAGGTTTTACTTCTGAACAAGATGCACCAGGAGCAATGAAAACGTCATCATCAGCTTCACTCTTTTGATCAACAATGACAGGCTCTGCATCAGTTTCTAATTCACTTAGATCATTTTCAACTGTCTGAAAACTTTCTTCACTCATCACATCAGTCTCAGTATATTGAGTACTTTCACCAGAACGAATACTCTCACTATCAGTTAAATCCTTTTTTCTTTAATGATTCCCATAGATCTCTTGAAGTTGGACACTTCCCGAGACTATGAATGATATCTTTCGGTAAAGACAACGTTAAAGTTTCACGCGTCTTCATCTCTCGATCAAACTTCTGTTTTTCTACTTTAGTAAGAGCTGTCACTGGTTTAGGAACATCATAATATCCCATATAGTCATAACTAGGATGCACATATCCTTCAAATATGGATGTCCAAAAGTTTTCATCAGTTTCTGATACGAACTGTTCGAACCGGACTTTCCAGCTATGAAAATCTGATATGCACAAAAGTCTCGGTGACATATTTCCAATATCATTATCATCACATGAAATTGACATTTTCAAATTTTGGCGAAAATATTCGGAAAAAATTTTCCCACCAAAATACTCTTTTAAAAAATTTCGAAAATTCAAAAATGATTCAAAACGACCATATAAACTTTCCCTAAAAAATTTGGACAAGATGAATTTTCCCGCCAAAAATACTCTTATTTTTTTATTTATTTATTTTTTTTAAGAACACTAAGTTCGCCTGATACTGTACAAGCGAACTTGACCCGAGCGAACTTGACCCAAGCGAACTTGTTAAGTTCGCCTGATCTTCACCAAGCGAACTTATTAAGTTCGCCTAATACTGAATGAAGCGAACTTATTAAGTTCGCCTATAAGTTCCCCTACAACAGAATGTTAAGTTCGCTTGGTTCAGCTGTTCAACCCAAACACGAACCAAAAATTACGAAAATCATGATTTCTTACTGAATTGATGGAATTTGATAAAATTGAACCGTAGGAATGTGTAGGAACTAATTATGAACACTTTTATCACTCAAAAAACCGACTTTTGTTGTGTATTTGAGTGTTTTGAGCATCAAAGGTTGGTTAGAAACGACTTTCTGACCCTTTGGCTCATTTTGTTTGGTAATATCTTCAATTTCTTCTGTCTCCGGTGTGATTCCAGTGACCGGAAAAAGTTGTTGAGGGTTGGTGAAAAAGTGACCTGCGTACTTACCATATTTGGCAACAAGTACAGTCTTGTTGTGTACTTACCAAATACGCAAGACCATATTTTCTGCGCACTTATGTGATCTCCTACGTACTTATCATTTTCTCCTGCGTACATGTCAAGTACGCAAGAGCAAATTCTAAATACGCAAGACCAGATTTTTTAAGTGCGCAAGGCCAGAGTCAAGTGCGCAAGTTGTTTTGACTTTTCTGAAATTTGACTAAGTGTCACACTATGGCAAATCTTCAGAACCTCGGTAACCTACTTAATTATGACAATGAAATTGGAACCCCGCCAAAGCTGCTTAATGTAAATGATTATTCAAATTGGAAAGCACGCTTTGAACATTATATCTCATATACTGATTCCTCTTTGTGGATACCTATACTTGAGGGGTATAAGCATCTAACGTATACATATCTTGATGAAATTGTTCCCAAGCCTATTTCTAAGCTAGACGAAGAAGAAAAGTAAGTCTATGATAGAGAAAAGAAAGCACATGGATCTATCACAATGGCCCTAACTAGAGAACTCTTTCACAGCTTCAGAGGTTATGATAATTCGAAAGATCTTTGGAAGGCATTGAAGAAAAGATTTGAAGGGAACAGTGACATCAAGAAGAGCAAAAGAGATCTTCTGAGAAAGAAGTATGAGTGCTTCAGATATCCGGAGAATGAATCTACTAATGAACTTATATCTAGATTCTATCATCTTCAAACAGAGTTAAAGTATACTGATGAGGAATTAGTTGAAAATTTTCTGGATGCTTTACCACCAAAGTTTGAGATGTATACCACTCTGCTGAGAGAGAACCCGAAGTTCTATGAGATGACGATTGAAGAAGCAATCGGTAAGGTTCAAGCTAACGATATGAACCTAAAAAGAAAGGAAAGCTTAGGAAAACCTCAAATCCAAGACTCGTCTATGTATTATGGGACGTCTTCCACAGCTAAATCATCTGGCTCTGGTATAGCCTTATTCTCAGGGAACTCTAATGAAGAAGATAACTCGAATGGTTATGGTGGTCATACATGCTTTACAACATCTGGATCTGGTTCTCACCACCAACATCCCTCAAGAAATCCTCCCTCTACATCTTCAGCTAACCAGACTGCTATAGCCAAGATAGCTGAAGATCATGTAGCATTATTTTCATCGTGTATGCTTGCCTATGAGAACTTCATTCGTGGCAATCTTACATATCCTAAGACAATTGAAGAAGATTTTAATCAGGTGGATCCAGATGACATGGAGGACATGGATATTCAGTGGAATATGGCCATGATCTTGAGAATGGCCAAGCGTTTCTTGAACAGAACTGGTCGAAAGTTTATTGGTGGGTAATCAAATGCCAAGGTTGGTTTTGAAAAATCCAAGGCCAAGTGCTACAAGTGTCAAAACTTTGGACACTTTGCTTCTGAATGTCAGAAGGACAAAGCACCTGCCTCAGGATTCACAAGACCAAGCCAGGGAAACAACCAAGGAAATAATCAAGGGTACAACTCTAACAACAGCAATCAAAGTCAAGGTGGAACGTCCAATGCATTGGTGGCTCAACAGGACAAAAGCTTTGATTGGGGTGTTCTTTTGGAGGATGCCCTTATTGCACAAACACAGGTTGGGCTAATGGTCGAGATGATGGAGATGATGGAAGCAGAAGAATGGGAAGCGCTTGTAGCTGACCAATAGGAGTCTACAACTGCCTTTGCCCCCATGGGTATTAGGGAAGCATCAAGTTCGTCAACTGAGGTAGACTCTAATTCTTTTGCTGTTATTTCATGTTCCAAATGTCTTGGCTTGAAAGAAGAAAATTCTAAGCTTCAGGACAAAGTCAAACCCCTTCGTATTACAGTGTTAAGCTACAAGGAAAATGAAAAACGTTACAAAGATTCAATTGACACTTTAAAGAAAGAAAAACGTGATTTTTCACTTAAAATCAGCGAATAACAGTTTCATTTGGATGTTGCATACAAGGGGTTAGAAAAGAGAAATAATGAAATTACCAAGCTGCAAAATGAGGTCTTACAGTTAAATGGTAAAATTGAGAAGTTGAAAAATTCTCGCTTTGTGGTGGAACACTACGAATCCGTAGTGAGGCAAGTGAATGGCTTAGGGCTGGGTACTAATGCCATTCCTCCACCAGTTAGCGGGAAATTTGTCAACGGCTTAATTGACATTGATTTGTCTTGCCTTGATGAGTCCTCAAGTCAGTATGATTCCTCTAACAAGGATGATTCCTTAAGTAAGGCTGACTCTGCATCTAATAAGGAGTTCTTTTCTGCTTCTGATGATGGGTCTGAGAACACCTGAGGAGTTGCTAGGTGAATAGAAAGTTAAGAAAAACATTATCACTGATAGTGATAATTGTATTTTGACTGAACCCGATATCATTAAATCAAATGAAAAATTAAAAGTGATGATTTATGGGGGATATAAAAACATTAATCAAGTTAAAAAGGAAGCCTTTTCAGCTCATTTTGGGCTTGACTATGAAGAAAATTTGCAAAAATACTATATTCCCAAAAACCAATCATCATCGGGTCAAACTATTTTTCACCAAACAACTTCTCCTGCTCAACATGCTGAGTCATCTAATGTCAGATCTAATGAGCCTTACAGGAAGACTTATAAAGAAAAGAGAACTTGCTTTCACTGTGGTATGGTTGGTCACATTCTTGTGAACTGTCCTGCTAAGAACCAAGGGAAATGGTCAATTGTTTCACAATCGGCTGTTATCCCTAAGTCACCACTAGTGAAGCATTCCAAAAGTCCAAAAGCAAATGTGGTGAAACCACCAGTAAAACCTATTGTAAAGCCATAGATCACATCTGAGGCTAAACCATCTGTTTCAAAAAAGGGAAAGCTACCTGCTAAACCTTGTGCATCTACCTCTGGTAGTGCACCAACTGGTGAGAAACCTGTGGTGAAACTCTCTAAGCCACAGAGGAGAAGAGGGAACAAGAGATTAAGAAAGCTGGAATAACTGGTTGGAATTCAACCAGGTGACGCTTCCACTAGTTCACCTGTTGCTGTTGAATGCAAGCCTACTGTTGTAGTTAAGAAGAAGAAGAGGTCCTGGAATAACAAATCTAAAAGTTCTCAATCTCCAGGTCCCAAATCTTCTAAAGATTCATCCATTTTTGACAGTCATGACTATGAATTAATTGAGGTTGTTTATTTTGAGAAAGACGGACGACCCAAGACCACTATAACTTGGTCTCCAAATCTAATTAATTTCTTGCGACTCGTGCAGGGACATCCGAAGGGTACTATCTCTAATCGTTGGTATGTAGATAGTGGATTCTCCCGACACAAGACAGGTAACATGGCCCTGCTTCAAGATGTGAAACCATTTAGAGGCGGCTATGTGGCCTTTGCTGGAGAGAAAGGCGGTAGTATCACGTGTCAAGGCGTGGTTTTAAATGGTTATGTCAGCTTCGACAACGTCAACTACTATGAGTAGCTGAAGCATAATTTGTTGAGTGTCTCCCAGATGTGTGACAAAGAGTACTCGGTTGTCTTTGCCAAGACTGAATGCATGATTCTCAAACCTGGTTTTGAGGTTCCCGAAGACTGGATTCTGATGCAAGCGCCAAGGACAAATGATACCTATCAGATCGACACGAGCGTGGCGAAAAGGACATCATCAGTTGCTACTTGTTCGCTTACCAAAGTGATAGAGCTTGACTCTATCTTGTGGCATAGGAAACTCAGACACATTTCTTATCGAAAAATGAATCATCTTGTCCGAAACGGTTTGGTAACCAGTGTTCCTAAGCTGATATTTATCGTTGCAGATAACTGTATGCCTTGTAAAAAGGGCAAACAGCAACGGAAGTATCACAATCCCAAGCTCCAAAACTCCATCGATACCCCTTTGGAGCTATTGCATATGGATTTGTTTGGCCCCATAAGTATCAGGAGTATTAGAGGTAAGTCATACTGTCTGGTTGTAACTGATGATTTCTCTCTTTTTTCTTGGGTGCATTTTTTAGGTAAAAAGGACGAAACTGCTGACATTATTCAATACCTGATCCTGAGCTTGGAATCTCTTTGAAAGTTGAAGGTTAGAAGAATAAGGAGTGATAACGAAACTGAATTCAAGAATAATTTGATGGAACTTTTCTGTCTCAAGAAGGGGATCCGTCACAAATTTTGTGCCCCGTACACACCTCAGCAGAATGGAGTTGCAGAACGGAAAAACAGAACCTTGATCGAGACTGCAAGGACAATGTTGTAAGATGCAAAGCTTCCTGTCACTTTCTAGGCAGAAGCAGTTAATACAGCTTGTCACGTCTTGAACAGAGTTCTGGTTGTGAAGAGGCACAATAAGACTTGCTATGAGTTGATCAACAATCGACCTCCCAATATTGAATATCTAGTTCCTTTTGGTAGTCCCTATTCCTTATTGTTACAATACAAAGACCGAAAGTCTTAGTTTCATGCAAAAGCGGTGGAAGGCATCTTCTTAGGATATGTTGCCAACTCGCCTTGCAAGAGAGTGTACAATATAGGAACTCGTACTGTCGAGGAATGGTTTGAAGTGGATTGCAGTAAACAAAGCATTCCACCAAAACCAACAGGTCCAGCTAGGGGTTTTGATTATGATGCACTATTCAAATCTTTCAACCTTCCTGATTTGTCTGTCGATGATGCCGCAAATGTGTATGAATTATTTGGTGGCGGTGATGACTAAAGTTTCTCAACCCGTGCTACTGTACCGATTGTAACTCCCGATTCCAATGCTGCATCTGCATCTGGAACTCATGACAGTGATAACATTGAAGGTGTTCATGTTGACGGAAAGGATGCTCAAGCTAATCCTAACACTCGTGTAGGAAATGACGCTCCAGCTGATCCAATCAACATTGAATCTTCTTCTTCTGGAACACAGGATATGGGGGAGTTAAGCACGAACCTCGATTCAGAAATTCAGGAACCGAATGTACCAGAGACGAGAGTGCATAAGAATCATCCAATTGACAAAATTATTGGTGATCCTAATGCCAGTGTTCAAACTCGTCATAGAACTATTGCTGAGAACACTAGTTTGTACTCTGAGATACTTGACACTGGTGTCATGGAAACATGTTTGCATGCTACATTCGTGTCCCAGTTAGAGCCGAAGAATGTGAAGGAGGCTCTCGCTGACAACTGCTAGATTGAGGTGTTGCAAGAAGAACTGTCTCAATTCCAAAAGTTGCATATGTGAGATTTGGTTGACTTTCCAAGAGGTGTACAACCAATTGGAACCAGATGGGTGTTCAAGTGCAAGACGGATGAGTGTCATGTTGTAGTGAAGAAAAAAGCAAGGTTAGTTGTTCAGGGTTTTTATCAACAAGAGGGCTTGGATTACACAGAAGTATATGCCCCAGTTGCTTGACTTGAGGCCATTCGACTGTTTCTGGCTTATGCCTCCTATGTCGACTTCAAAGTCTATCAACTTGATGTGAAGAGTGCTATCCTGTATGGAAAAGTTCATGAAGAAGTCTATGTCACTCAACCTCCCGGCTTTGAAGATCCGCATAATATCAATAAAGTGTATAAGCTCGACAAAACACTTTATGGTCTTCATCAAGCACCTCGGGCATGGTATGAGACATTATCAAAACATCTACTGTCAAATGGTTTCTGTGACGTTTCGGATTTTCGTTCTCGTACTTGTATTAAAACTATCATGTAATTATTCTCTATTTTAATAAAGTGTAAGAATTTAGTTTTTATATAAATAGGTATTTTATGTCATGGATTTAATTTAATAAGAATTTTATAATTTTAAAAACTAATATAAAAATTTTATATAAAAAAAAAAAAAAAAAATTCTACATTTGAAAAGTTGCATATTTAATAAAATAACATATTAATAACTTTTATAAAAATTATTATTTATAATAATAATAATAAAACAAAGTTTATAAAAAAAAAAACATTTTTAATTAATTTGATTTAAAAGAAATTAAATTAATTTATTTAAATAAAAGTTCAGGCGTTACTTTGTAAATAAAGAAACTGAAAGGATTTAAAACTTAAATCGTTTGAGTGCTGTTCCTGGTCAAATAAAACTACAGGGACCCATTCAGTAATTATTTTAAGGTTTAAATCGTATTAAAACAAACTCCAGGGACTAAAACTATCAAAACTCAATTCGTTTATCCGGTCACCCACAACAACAGTCCGGCGGTCCAAGGCTTTCTCCGACGAACGCTCGACACGACTGTCCCCTACACCTCGACAGCCGAAAGAGGTCTCTCTGGCCTCGTCTCTCCCACGCGAACAAAAGGCCTCGACCAATTTGTTCCCCCAACATAGGGATCGTCTGATCCTGTTGGTGGCCGAGGTACCCTCGTTCGAATTCATGCCCGACAAGCCACCTCCACGCCTTTCAAATGTCTGGTTAGTTTCTCATCGTCCAGACTAGTGTCGGGACATGTCTAATTGCACGCTTGAACATAAGGATCAAGCCCGGCTATAAATGGCCATTGTCGGCCCTGCCCGAGCTCGCTACCCCTCTTCCACACACTCTCACCTCAAATTGAAGACGACATCACATTCGCCGTCCCTGAGTGAAGTTGTGACCAAGATATTAAGGGCTAATTTCATCCGGAAGATCGATTTCCATCTTTGACTTTTTCGGACTTCAAACCTCTGCTGACCGGACACTTCGCGACTAGGTTCGAGTCTCAAATCAATTCCCCTGTCCTCTACTTATCCCTGGTAAACTTTTCGGACCAAAATCGCGGCATTCGCACGAGGATTACCGAGCAAACCCAAGTCCTCGGACGCGGTTGCCGGATTGCCGAGGACCAGCGACCAGCACGGGATGTGTGTATATCAATTAAACGACACACACATAACCAGCGATGGGCAGTAGCCCGGCTGGTTATGCGTGTGTGTGTTTGTGTATCAGGTCGTGGGTTCGATCCGGGTGGCCTACGGCCTAACCCCATTTTGCTCCTGTTGTCTTTTTTTTTTTTTTTTTAATCTTCTTAATTTATTTTAATATAATTTTTTATACACTAAAGACCAAAACGAGTCGTTTTGATCGTTCGTTTATTTTGAAACCGATTAAACAATCTTTTTAATCCATAAACTATTCCATTTTTATAAATCTTGTAATATTATTTAAATACATTTTTATGTATAAAATATCTCGTATTTTTATAAATCTTGTAATACTTTTATAAACTTATTTAAATACAATCTTATATATAAAATATCTCATATTTTTATAAATCTTGTAATACTTTTATAAACTTATTTAAATACACTTTTATATATAAAATGTCCTATATTTTTATAACTCTTGTAACATTTTTATAAACTTAATAAAATACATCTAATATATAAAATGTCTCGTCTTTTTATAAACCTAGCTACATTTTCAATAAACTCGTTTAAATAAATCTTAAATATCAACATAATTGGTTAAATAAAGACTTATCTTTTTATTTATTATTATTGTTTAAATACATTAAACCTAATGATTAATTATTTAAAAATGTAATATTTTATAAGTCAAAGTTTTACAAAACCGTATTCATTTCCTACCACATTTTATACAAATAAATATTAAGGATATTATTATAAAACCTATACTCATTTAAATACGAATACGCACATACATATAACATACAATAATACCCATTTATCTACATAGGGTTTCATTTTGCTTAGACTTCAACATACTTATCACCTACACGCGTGGACAAATACCCTCTTGCAAGGTGAGTTACCTAGCCCCTATTTTACATTTTTGTACGTTTTGGGGTGAAACATTATACATGCTACTCACATTGTTTATACGTGTTATACATGAGACTATATGCTTATTCTTTGGATGTACATACATTTAAACACAAGACAACCAACTGTAATATTGATAGATCTATTGTGCCTGACCAGCCCACCCGGTTAGGGTGTTTATTACTGCATACTCGGATATAACCGCGTGTTATATTCAATCATACCGGATATAGTGGGTAACTATATTCAAGCATACCGGACTTAGCTGTTGTGCTCTGTTCAAGCGCGTCAAACTCGGTTTGAATTGTGATTTAAATAAATGTTACATCATATTCTATGTTTAACAATATAAACAATGAGTTGCAAAATGATTTACAACCACTATTTACAGGAAATACTAAACCTATGTACTCACCAACTTTTTAGTTGACACTTGATTTAAATAATGTTTCAGGTTTGGATATGTGACTGCTTGCCGAAGATCTCTCCATTTAGGAACTATGGACCTAGTTAAATAAATTAATGTTTTGAACTAGACTAGGTTATTTGAAATGTATTGTATTTGGAACTTGTTGTCTTTAAACTTAATTAATGAATTATGCAACCTTTAGTTATCATGTGCTTTTGAACAATCATCACATTGTCCGCCTCGATGATTCCGCCATCGGTCGGGGTGTGACAGATTGGTATCAGAGCCATGGTTATAGGGAATTAGGTTATTAGACACGATGACCTAGACTATAACCCTAGGACTCCCTTTTATGTGTTATGTGCTAAATGATTAATTGCTATGTGAATTATTTGTAGTTAGGTATTATTTGAATTTTCCCAAGTTTGATACATGAGACTTATACACATACATACAAGGCTTAAATACATGATACATACTTTACATACACATTTGACAAACACACTCATGCAAACAAATACACTACTCATCCTTATCCACACTCTTTTCTAATCCATATTAATTGCAACATTCCTACACATTTTATACTCATAGACTCTCAAGTCTATCAAAAATCTTGAAAATCTCGTCAACGACTTAATTTCTTGAGACTAGTAAAGGACACGTGCAATCTGGAAGGGTGACACCTGTACATTGGGTTTTCTGTCTAGGAAAGCATTTCGTATAAATCCAAATAAACGGACCCGTATGCTTTCCTGGGAATTCCTGAAGTGAGTGTTTACCTATAGGCTAAAGCATGTGTCTTTGAAAGTTTCGGGGAATTATTTAACGTTGACAAGTCAATGTATTCGCAAGGATACAATCCGAACTTAAACTTAAAATTTGGGGATATTATAGCAAGATAAGAAGAACTAGACAAATATGCAAAACAAGTCATTATTACGGGTGCACACGTAATAACGATTTGTAATGCATGCAAGTTCCGACAATTCCTATTATGCAAATAATGATCTATAACATCATGTCCTACCCGGAAAAGATGACTTAGTTTCCCCTATCAACATAGAATAAATACACATGCACTGGCACGCGTCATGATAAATCTCGTATTTCTGCTTACCTTATTTCATGTTATAACTCATATTTATCCGTCTTATCTAAAATATCATTGTTTTTCTTATGGTGTTAGAATGCCTCCTCGACGTGCAAACTCTAGCACTTCCAACCCGGATCTTGCTACGCTCCTTGCCCAGCTAGTAGGGCAAATGACCCAAGCAAATAACAACAGTGACGGGTCTCACAACATCCAAGGAAACGATGGTACCAACCCGCCTCATTGCACGTTTAAGCACTTTAACTCGTGCAATCCTACTAAATTCTTCGGGACTGAAGGTGCTACCGGCCTACTCCAATGGTTTGAAAGCATGGAAAGCACATTCCTAAACAGCGACTGTCCCGATAATCTTCGGGTTCGTTATGCCACAAGTGTACTCCAAAAGAGAGCCCTCACCTGGTGGAACGGTGAGAAACGCACTCGTGGTGCTGAGGTTGCTACATCCTTATCATGGGATGATCTGAAGAAGGCCATGACTGATGAATTCTGTCCTCGGAATGAAATGAGGAAGCTCGAGGCTGAATTTTGGGATCTTGCCCAAGACAGCGGGGATAATCTGGCTTACACCACCCGGTTCCAAGAACTAAGTCTGTTGGTGCCTCACATGATCACTCCCCTTACTCGGGGAATTGAAAAGTACATAGGCGGCCTGCCTATGCAAATTCAAGATGCTGTGCTAGGAAGCAATCCTCCTACTCTTGAAGCTGCTATCCGCCTATCTGCTACGTTATCCGACAACCATGTCAAAGCCGGAACCTTAATAATAAAGGGTTCTAAGAAGGTTGTGTCTACTCTTGCGGTAGTCAAAGATGTGAAACCCGAGTCTTCTAACCGCAACAAGAAATGTAAGGGTCGAAACTTCGTAGCCGTAACTCCCGCTGTACCTGCTATTCAAGCTGCCCCTTTGGGTCAAAACCCGAAAATTTATCAGGGTCCGAATCCCCAATGCCAGACCTGCAAGTACCATCATCCTGCTAATCTACCATGCCGATTGTGCTCAAGCTGCGGGAGATATGGACATGTGGTCACTACCTGTCGTACCCGTCCTCCCGTCCATCAAGCAGCTCCAGCCAACTGTCCCGTCTATCCGGCACCTCTCAATGGTCGGGCTTGTTACGAATGTGGAGACCCAAACCACTTCCGTGACCGATGCCCAAAACTTCATCATCAAGGTGGTCCCCAAGGACGAGCGTTTAATATAAACGCTAATGAGGCACAAGCAAACACCGACGTGATAAATGGTACGTTTCTCGTAAACAATCATTATGCATCCATTTTATTTGATACTGGTGCCGATAGGAGTTTCGTGTCTCTTACCTTTGAATCTCGACTTGCTAAACAAAGAACGAAACTTGACAACCCCTATTCCGTGGAGATAGCAAACGGGAAATCTATTGCTATAAATTCTGTTATCCGCAACTGCAATCTCGAGCTTAATAATCATGAATTCTCTGTTGATCTCCTTCCAATGCAATTGGGAAGCTTCGATATTATAATTGGCATGGACTGGTTGTCCAAGCACCATGCCGAGGTTATTTGCTACGAAAAGTGCATTCGTATACCTCTCCTTTCGGGAGACACGTTAGTTATTTTCGGTGAAAAACCGTGTCGTGGTCTTCAACTCATGTCTTGCACCTTGGCACAAAAGTACTTGCGGAAAAAGTACGTTGCCTTCTTGGCTCACGTCGTTGACACGAAAGACAAAGGTAAGAAATTGCAAGATATTCCGATCATTTGAGATTTTCCCGAGGTATTCCCTGAGGATCTACCTGGTCTTCCTCCCACTAGACAAGTGGAGTTTCGTATTGACCTTGTGCCCGGGGCAACTCCCGTGGGAAAAGCCCCCTATCGTCTTGCGCCTTCCGAGATGCAAGAGCTTGCGAGTCAATTACAAGAACTCTCATCCAAAGGATTCATCCGCCCGAGCCATTCACCTTGGGGTGCTCCCGTGCTGTTCGTAAAGAAAAAGGATGGATCGTTTCGAATGTGCATCGATTATCGTGAACTCAACAAACTTACAATTAAGAACCGATATCCTTTACCCCGTATCGACGATCTTTTCGATCAGCTTCAAGGTTCAACATGTTTCTCCAAGATTGACCTTCGTTCCGGATACCATCAACTTCGTGTTCTCGATGAAGACATTCCAAAGACTGCCTTTCGGACTAGATATGGTCACTACGAGTTTATGGTCATGCCATTCGGTTTGACTAATGCACCTGCAGTCTTCATGGACCTCATGAACCGTGTATGTAAACCTTATTTGGACAAGTTTGTGATCGTTTTCATTGACGACATTCTCATCTATTCTAAAACGAAAGCGGAACATGAACAACATCTTTGTTTGATTTTGGAACTCTTGAAGAAAGAACAACTATACGCCAAATTCTCCAAGTGTGAATTCTGGCTAAAAGAGGTTCAATTTTTGGGTCACATAGTCAACGATAAGGGAATTCATGTGGACCCGGCAAAGATCGAGGCGGTGAAGAACTGGAGTACTCCTAGGACTCCTACCGAGATTCGTTCATTTCTTGGTCTAGCAGGTTACTATCGTCGTTTCATCTCAAATTTCTCCAAGATTGCGGTCCCGCTCACTGCCTTGACTCACAAAGGTAAGCACTACGAGTGGGGACCCAAGCAAGAGGAAGCTTTCCAAACTCTAAAGCACAAGCTCTGCAATGCTCCTATTCTAACTCTTCCCAGTGGTAATGACGACTTTGTCGTTTATTGTGATGCATCCAACCAAGGTCTTGGTTGTGTTCTTATGCAACGAGGTCAAGTAATTGCATACGCATCACGACAACTCAAAGTCCATGAGAAGAACTATACGACTCATGATCTCGAGCTTGGTGCTGTCGTTTTCGCCTTGAAAATTTGGAGACACTATCTATATGGCACCAAATGTGTGGTTTTCACCGACCACAAAAGTCTCCAACATATTTTCAATCAAAAAGAGCTTAATATGAGGCAACAACGATGGATTGAACTTCTAAACGACTACGACTGCGAGATCCGCTACCACCCCGGCAAAGCAAACGTTGTAGCCGACGCCTTGAGTCGTAAAGAACGTATCATGCTTCATAGTGTTTATATTCACAACGATATCCAGGCCCGTATTCTCAAAGCACAACACACCTCGGTTACCGAGGGAAACATGTATCAAGAAATGGCATGTGGTGTAGAACACCTGTTAGAAACCAAGGCCAACGGCCTATTGTATTACTTGGACCGTATCTGGGTTCCCGATAGCGACGATCTTCGTAAATTTTTGATGAACGAGTGCCACAAAACTCGATATTCGGTACATCCCGGAGCTGATAAGATGTACATGGGTCTCCGTCAGCAATATTGGTGGCCCGGCATGAAAAAGGATATTGCCCTCTTTGTGGTAAAATGCCTTACTTGTTCTAAAGTGAAGGCCGAACACCAAAAGCCTTCCGGACTCCTCGAACAACCTGAAATTCCCGTGTGGAAGTGGGAGAACCTTGCTATGGACTTCATCACCAAACTCCCACGCACTTCTAGTGGGCACGATAGTATCTGGGTTATTATCGATCGACTCACAAAGTCTGCTCATTTCCTGCCCATTCGTGAGGACTATCGAGTTGAGAAATTGGCTCGGATCTACATTGATGAGATCGTAAGTCATCACGGAATCCCTTTGAACATCATCTCCGATCGTGATTCGCGTTTTACTTCCCGATTTTGGCAATCATTGCAATCAGCACTTGGCACTCGTTTGGATTTGAGTACGGCTTACCATCCTCAAACTGATGGACAAACCGAACGAACAATCCAAACTCTCGAGGATATGCTTAGAGCTTGTGTCATTGACTTTGGTGGCAATTGGAATTCTCACCTACCTCTGATCGAATTTTCCTACAACAACAGCTACCACACAAGTATTAACATGGCACCGTTTGAAGCTCTTTATGGACGAAAATGTCGTTCACCGATTTCTTGGTGAAGCACAAATCACCGGTCCCGAACTTATCCAAGAGACCACCGATAAAATTTTTCTTATTCGTGACAACATTCGAGTGGCAAGGAGTCGGCAAAAGAGCTATGCCGATAAAAGACGAAAACCCTTGGAATTTCAAGTTGGGGATATGGTTCTCCTAAAGGTATCACCTTGGAAAGGCGTAGTCCGATTTGGAAAGAAAGGAAAACTTGCACCTCGATATGTGGTTCCCTTTAAGATACTCGAAAGGGTAGGAAAAGTGGCCTACAAACTCGATCTTCCTTCAGAACTCATCAACGTTCATCCGACTTTCCATGTATCTAATTTGAAAAAGTGTCTAGCCGACGAGAATCTCCACATCCCTCTTGATGAAGTGCGCATTGACGAGAGGATGCACTTTGTTGAGAAACCCGTGGAAATCATGGACCGAGAAGTCAAGAAACTCAAGCGTAGCCGCATCCCCATTGTCAAGGTCCGTTGGGAATCTAAACGTGGACCCGAGTTCACTTGGTAACGTGAAGACCAAATGAAGACCAAGTATCCGCATCTCTTTTCATAGCCTCCACTAGTTGAATTTCGGGGCGAAATTCCTCTAACATGGGGAGACTGTGACGTTTCGGATTTTCGTTCTCGTACTTGTATTAAAACTATCATGTAATTATTCTCTATTTTAATAAAGTGTAAGAATTTAGTTTTTATATAAATAGGTATTTTATGTCATGGATTTAATTTAATAAGAATTTTATAATTTTAAAAACTAATATAAAAATTTTATATAAAAAAAAATAAAAAAATTCTACATTTGAAAAGTTGCATATTTAATAAAATAACATATTAATAACTTTTATAAAAATTATTATTTATAATAATAATAATAAAACAAAGTTTATAAAAAAAACATTTTTAATTAATTTGATTTAAAAGAAATTAAATTAATTTATTTAAATAAAAGTTCAGGGGTTACTTTGTAAATAAAGAAACTGAAAGGATTTAAAACTTAAATCGTTTGAGGGCTGTTCCTGGTCAAATAAAACTACAGGGACCCATTCAGTAATTATTTTAAGGTTTAAATCGTATTAAAACAAACTCCAGGGACTAAAACTGTCAAAACTCAATTCGTTTATCCGGTCACCCCCAACAACAGTCCGGCGGTCCAAGGCTTTCTCCGGCGAACGCTCGACACGACTGTCCCCTACACCTCGACAGCCGAAAGAGGTCTCTCTGGCCTCGTCTCTCCCACGCGAACAAAAGGCCTCGACCAATTTGTTCCCCCAACATAGGGATCGTCTGATCCTGTTGGTGGCCGAGGTACCCTCGTTCGAATTCATGCCCGACAAGCCACCTCCACGCCTTTCAAATGTCTGGTTAGTTTCTCATCGTCCAGACTAGTGTCGGGACATGTCTAATTGCACGCTTGAACATAAGGATCAAGCCCGGCTATAAATGGCCATTGTCGGCCCTGCCCGAGCTCGCTACCCCTCTTCCACACACTCTCACCTCAAATTGAAGACGACATCACATTCGCCGTCCCTGAGTGAAGTTGTGACCAAGATATTAAGGGCTAATTTCATCCGGAAGATCGATTTCCATCTTTGACTTTTTCGGACTTCAAACCTCTGCCGACCGGACACTTCGCGACTAGGTTCGAGGCTCAAATCAATTCCCCTGTCCTCTACTTATCCGTGGTAAACTTTTCGGACCAAAATCGCGGCATTCGCACAAGGATTACCGAGCAAACCCAAGTCCTCGGACGCGGTTGCCGGATTGCCGAGGACCAGCGACCAGCACGGGATGTGTGTATATCAATTAAACGACACACACATAACCAGCGATGGGCAGTAGCCCGGCTGGTTATGCGTGTGTGTGTTTGTGTATCAGGTCGTGGGTTCGATCCGGGTGTCCTACGGCCTAACCCCATTTTGCTCCTGTTGTCTTTTTTTTATTTTATTTAATTTTCTTAATTTATTTTAATATCATTTTTTATACACTAAAGACCAAAACGAGTCGTTTTGATCGTTCGTTTATTTTGAAACCGATTAAACAATCTTTTTAATCCATAAACTATTCCATTTTTATAAATCTTGTAATATTATTTAAATACATTTTTATGTATAAAATGTCTCGTATTTTTATAAATCTTGTAACACTTTTATAAACTTATTTAAATACATTCTTATATATAAAATATCTCATATTTTTATAAATCTTGTAATACTTTTATAAACTTATTTAAATACACTTTTATATATAAAATGTCCTATATTTTTATAACTCTTGTAACATTTTTATAAACTTAATAAAATACATCTAATATATAAAATGTCTCGTCTTTTTATAAACCTAGCTACATTTTCAATAAACTCGTTTAAATAAATCTTAAATATCAACATAATTGGTTAAATAAAGACTTATATTTTTATTTATTATTATTGTTTAAATACATTAAACCTAATGATTAATTATTTAAAAATGTAATATTTTATAAGTCAAAGTTTTACAAAACCGTATTCATTTCCTACCACATTTTATACAAATAAATATTAAGGATATTATTATAAAACCTATACTCATTTAAATACGAATACGCACATACATATAACATACAATAATACCCATTTATCTACATAGGGTTTCATTTTGCTTAGACTTCAACATACTTATCACCTACACGCGTGGACAAATACCCGCTTGCAAGGTGAGTTACCTAGCCCCTATTTTACATTTTTGTACGTTTTGGGGTGAAACATTATACATGCTACTCACATTGTTTATACGTGTTATACATGAGACTATATGCTTATTCTTTGGATGTACATACATTTAAACACAAGACAACCAACTGTAATATTGATAGATCTATTGTGCCTGACCAGCCCACCCGGTTAGGGTGTTTATTACTGCATACTCGGATATAACCGCGTGTTATATTCAATCATACCGGATATAGTGGGTAACTATATTCAAGCATACCGGACTTAGCTGTTGTGCTCTGTTCAAGCGCGTCAAACTCGGTTTGAATTGTGTTTTAAATAAATGTTACATCATATTCTATGTTTAACAATATAAACAATGAGTTGCAAAATGATTTACAACCACTATTTACAGGAAATACTAAACCTATGTACTCACCAACTTTTTAGTTGACACTTGATTTAAATAATGTTTCAGGTTTGGATATGTGACTGCCTGCCGAAGATCTCTCCATTTAGGAACTATGGACCTAGTTAAATAAATTAATGTTTTGAACTAGACTAGGTTATTTGAAATGTATTGTATTTGGAACTTGTTGTCTTTAAACTTAATTAATGAATTATGCAACCTTTAGTTATCATGTGCTTTTGAACAATCATCACATTGTCCGCCTCGATGATTCCGCCATCGGTCGGGGTGTGACAGTTTCGACCGTGGACAGATTGACTCGACCCTCTTCATTCGGAATGCAGGAGGTGATATTCTTCTTGTACAAGTGTATGTCGACGACATTATCTTTGGGTCTACAAATGAAGAGATGTGTAGGGAATTCGAACAGGTGATGAAGTCCAAGTTTGAGATGAGTAACATGGGTGAATTGTCGTTCTTCTTGGGTCTGCAAGTCAGTTAAAGAGAGGATGGCATTTATCTGCATCAAACTAAGTATGTGCAGGACATCTTGTCAAAATACAAGATGAATGATAGCAGTACTTATGGCACACCTATCCCCGTCAATCATGGTCTGCATCCAGACAAAGATGGAAAGGATGTGGATTGCAAATTGTACTGTGGGATGATCGGATCTCTTATGTATCACACAGCTTCAAGGCCCGACATAATGTTTGCTGTATGCTTGTGCTCAAGGTTTCAGTCACAACCAAAGGAGTCTCATATGATAGCTGTCAAGAGGATATTCAGATACTTGAAAGGGAAACCCCGATTGGTCTTTGGTACTCAAAGCAGCAGTCATTTGACTTCAAAGCCTATACTAATTCAGACTATGGCGGTTGTAACCTTGATACAAAGTCAACTTCTGGTGGATGTCAATTCTTAGGAGACGAACTGGTTTCCTGGTAGTGTAAGAAGCAGTCAACGGTTTCTGTCTCAACATGTGAAGCAGAGTACATTGCTGCAGCTAGCAGTTGTTCTCAGATATTGTGGATTCACTGGAACTCCCCTATTCATTGACAACAATGCCACCATGTCCATCATAAACAACCCGGTGAAACATTCCAAAACTAAACATATTGAAATTCGCCATCATTTCATCCGTGATTGTGCTGAAAAGCATCTCATTGAACTTGTAAAGGTTCACACGGATGACAACTTTGTGACCTTTTCACTAAGGCGTTTGATCGAACCCGCTTTGAACATCTTGTCAACTTGATAGGAATGTTCAATCCAGAGTGAAAACTTGTTTTTCTTAAATCAATTCAATTCATGAAAGTTAAAGTTTATATCTTTCAAGTTTTTCTGTATAGTTCTTTTACTTTTCAAATATTTTACAAAAATCCAAAAAAATAGAAAATGGAGAAAATTTCAAAGTTATCTTGAGAAAAGAGGAAATGATAGTCCATTTGTAATGATCTAAACGCCATAAACTGCTCATATGGGAAATGATTGCGTCATGCTTACTTGATTATTTAAATTGTTGTGTTTTTAATCTGCTTATTTACAAAGTATTTGAATTGTTAGTAGGCTGTATGCATCTTTGAATCACTAGTAGTGTGGAAACTAAATCTAGACTACAACTGTGATTTGAACCCATGTATGCATGTGTGCGTGTGTAAAAGAATACAAAAAGATCATTATCACATAAAGGATGTAACATTTTAGCATATATTTTCTTAAAAGACTAGTTTCGGGTTATGTCTTTAACACAGTTACTGCGGTTCATCTCACTGCCCATACTCACAAGTATGCAATGAGAGATTGAATCAAGACATGTCTTTACATCAACCGTTGAACATGTATTCACCCTTGAATCATACCTGATTCATTGAAATCAAATCCAGATAAAAGTTGGATCACCTTACCTAAATCCTCAGACTCCATGTCTATTAACCTGAATCATCATACGATATTCATAGAAGAAATCCAATCAAACCAAGACATCTGAATCACTAGATTCTTGATAATCCTTATGGATTCTACTTGATTTTTTTTTTCTGTGCTAAACGATGTAACTTCACTCTGGAGATTTGAAAATCTTTGGGAAAATCTTAGATGCCTTGAGATAGTGCAAGTTACATTTCTGTAGCAAATCAGTGGGGTACACGTTATATATCTTAAAATTAATACCTTAACACCCAAGAACGTGATACAAAGATGCTTATGGTTTCAAATCTTATACTATTGCCAACTTGAATTACTTGTTTATGTGCTTATTACGTATGAATAAATTGTAATCCATGACATGATCCCATATTATTTGACGTTTATCTTGTATTATTTTTGCTATAGTTTAGCCTGATATGATCCTCTGCTCGTGTCTTTGAACAAAAATAGTGTGTGTGTGTGTGTATATACTTGTATATTTCTGTCTATAAAAGATCAAAAAGATTCTAAGTTTGTGTACAATTCAATTTTAATCAGAAAAGCCAAAAATAATTGTGTTTAACCTTCTTGAATTGACTTTGAATCCTCTTGATTGAACGTGTTTATCTTGTTCGTTATTTGACTTGAAATCTTCATAATTTAAGTTGAAAGTTTGAGCACACAAGGGTCTCTGCGTACTTATTAAGTGCGCATGAGGTAAACTATGCGTACTTAACAAGTACGCAAGACTTAAGTCATGCGTACTTAGTAAGTACGCAGGAGTTAAGTCCTGCGCACTTAACAAGTACGCACGACCAGTTTGTGTTGGGTATATATACAACAGTTAGAATTTTTCTTGGGTTTCATCTCATTTCAAACGTTTCACTGTTGACTATCTCCTACTTTTTTTTACTCATGATTTTCATGTGTTCCTAATTGGATTTTCTTCCCAATCTTTGTGTCATCTTCACCTTACTAATATTTGGTGAGAATCTCTGTACATTTCACCCGTTACATCTCCGATTATTGACAGACTCTCTAAGTTCTTGATAGTGAAACTTTAAACGATTTTGGTTGTTCTACATAACATTTTAGACCTAAAACTTGTTATTTATCACTAATCGAAGCTTATTGACTCCTACATTATCTGTATCAGGGTTTGATTTTGCTTTTGACCCCTTGTTTGACTGTAGACTACCGTCGGACCAAGTTTAGCAACTCATTGCTGTTGATAGTGGTTAAATAGGTCCTAATCATGTATTTCGACCTTGTGGTGACCCTAATCCATAACAATGCCTCACATCTGTCGAATTTTGGAATTTGAAATTTAGCTAAGTGAAAGTTCTTACGCAATTAACAAGTACGCAAGAAATAATTCATGCGTACTTGCTAAGTACGCAAGAACTAACCCCTGCGTACCTGCTAAGTACGCCGGAAGAACACGTGTGAAAAATTTCTAAGTCTGAAATTCAGTTCATTGTGTAGTTGCTATATCAAGTCATGTTTGATTCATTTCCAATGATGCTTCTTGTTCTTATTGAGTTTATTATTTGTTTTTGCAGTGATGGCTCGTGCATTTACCAGCGAATTCAATCTACTGGCTCTAACACAGCCCGAGTGGAAGGATGCTGCACTTCAATATAGGGAGATCGTCGACTTCTTGAACCGATCGAATATCAGCTATGCCATCTCTACTGATCCTATTGTCTCAAGACCGTATCTGGAGCAATTCTGGGAATCTGCTGATCACGACTGTACAGTAACCCCAAACGTCATTAGGGATACTGTAGCGGGTCATGATATTGCTATTTCTGAAGACACCATCAGACGCGTGCTACAGTTTAGCGACTTATCAACTGATCCGGTGAGTTACCATGACTACTTCATTGATGGATGCTGGAGAGAAAGGATGGGGTATGTCGGTACCATGGACTACTCCTCGTACAAGAAGATGTGGGTACTTGATCAGTGGCCTTACTTCGCGCACATCATGATCATGTGCCTATCTGCTAGAAAGGCGGGAAAGGATGCCATGGGGCATGACTTGGCAGCTGCAATGGTTGTCCTCTCTCTTAAAAAGGGTTATAGCTTTTCAAAATATATCTACAAGTCTATCACCGATCAGATCAATGCTGCTGATAGGTTTAAATTTCTATTATACCCTTGGTTCGTGCATCTGTTGATTAATGATGCTGTACCTAATCTACTGGAAATTGGAGAGAGACTTCAACTCAAACGGGTGGCAAAGAGAGTTTTCTCACAGTTCTTAGCGCCAGGCAGTGTAGAACCTACCCCTGAGCATACTCCACTCTTTGGCCACCTGATCAATGAAGCATATGTGGCCCCTGCTGACTTCAGATGGTATAGTGCCGAGTCTGAGCCAGAACTCAGTCATCACAGTGATGAACAGCAAGAAGAAGAGGAAGTTGAATCTGAAGATGAAATGTCTGAAGAAGAAGGAGATGAAGATCTGGGAGTTGGAGGTGCTGAAGAGTCCGACTCTGAATCGACCGAGTCAGATTCCTCCTTTTCTGATGATGCACCGTCCCAGGCACACCCAAGAAGATTGACGAAGGTGACCCTTCCCGAGCCATCTTCCAAGAGGAAGCAAAAAGAGACTAGCAGTGAATACGAGCCCGATTCTGATTTAGACGCTGCTATACAGAGACGCTGAAGAGAAAGTATTAATAAGAAACAGGGGGATAGGCCGCAACACGCTATCCTTCGTGAGGTAGAATTCAGTTCTCCGAGGCAAGCACATATAATAGCTGGGAGTACTGATTCCACTTCTACCTCACCTTCACAACAGCTTTACAGGCGACAGCGAAGGAGGCCACGTGTAACACCTGATGTGGCTATCACTGCTATCACAGAGGAGGTTCCTATGATAGTGTCCCTCCCTGTACCATCTGTCCAAATGGCGGTGACAACTCCAATTTTAACCGAGTCTATCACCATCACTACTACCACCATTCAATCAACCACAATCCCTACCTCAGTCCCCATAACCACTCTTCAACACATCAGTGAAAAATTTCATGAGTTAGATTTTACTCATGGTTTTGATTTCGATGAAATCTTCACCTTCCCAACTCATCAAGCCGAAGCATCGTCTTCCAGGGGACATGATCCTCGTGATACTCGGATCACTACCCTAGAAACTCAAGTCGCGAGCCTTCTTGAAACGGTACAGAAATCAAGAGAAGAATCTGACAAGTAACAGGGCCAGATCAACTCTTTGATTGATGAAGTACCGCGTTAAAGAAACAGCGGGCGGTTGATGAAAATAAGCGATTAGAGCATGACACTATGGTGAAATTGACTGTGATATGGCCAAGACGCTTGCTGCTCACGGGGAGAAGTTGAAGGAGCTGTTGGAGAAGCAACCACCTAAGCCTAGCAGTGAAGAGGCTTGTCACTTAGTTGATCTGACTAAGGGTGATGATCAGGACAAGGATCCTGAATCCGGACAGAGTGGAAGTGAGCAGCAATCGTCGGCTTGGGCGATTGTTCCCATTTATGCCGTACCTATGGCTTAGGGGGAGTCCACTCAGAGTGAAGGTGGAGGTGATGCTTCAGGTGGAAATAAAGGAAAGTCGGTGGCTGACGTTCTGAAAGATCTATCTGACGACGTGTCGGATGATGTGATCTTATTCTTAGAGCCAGACTATTCCAAAGAAGCACAGATCGAGGCTCTCTGCAATCTGGAAGAGGGAGAAATCGACTCTGGTGACGACTAGGATGAGGAAGATGATGATGTGGTAATCAAAGTTCCGACAGGGAAGGAGAGTATGAGTTTGAAGATAGAGAGATTTTCGAAGTTCCATCCTTTGAATCTCATCTTGACACAGGTTCAGTCGAGCCTACTAGTACTGTTGAGGCGTCGACTGAAGCCTCCCCTGCCGACCCTACACCTATGGACACAGAGGCACAGAAAGACAAACATATGCCTGCAAGTTCATCGAAGAATCCGGCTCCTTTCTAGCAAAAGTCTTCAATCATAGACAAACACAGAGCAGCAGGGATGATTTTAGCTGTGAACTTTGAGGAGGATAAGAAGTTGTTTGCAATCAAGCAAGCTGGGGGGGTTCATTACGTGAAACCAACCAGTGAAGCTTTCAACTCATTGCCAAGATACGACCTCGTGAACCTAGTAAACCGAGAGCTGCTGGGTCACTCAAATCACGCAGTAGCGATGGGTTTGTGGCAGGTTCTACAGCGAGAGGTAAGATCTGGGAAATTCAAAATGTTTAAGCCTCAAGTGCCCAAGCGAGTCAGGGACAAGAATGCTAGACATCCTGTGACTAATAGAAGCTTAAAGAAACTGGTATACAAGCCAGTGCTGTGTGAAACCAAAATTCCCCTGAGCAAGTTATATCAGGATATCCTCGGTAACATATGGTACTGGTACGTAGATCCTAAATCGGGAGAGGCAGTGGTGATTGGAAAGGTGTGGTCCGATAGTGGAAGCTTAGTGCCAATGGAACTGATCAGAGTGTTTGATGAAGTCTGCTTCATAAACTTCTCTGTGAAAGATCTGGAGGCACTAGTTGACAAGTACTACATATACACGGATGAGTAGACAAAGTTCCTTGATTCTAAATACGACAAGGTGATCAAGTTCTGCCTTGATTACAAGAAGAAGATGGAAGCTAAAGCTGGGGAGCAGTGAAAACCGAAGACAATCCAGAGCTGTTGTCAAGGGGGAGTTTGTTGAAGCACTTTTGTGTGACAAACACTCTGGATAGTGTCTTAGCTTTTGTACTTGTCTTGTATGTGATAGTCTTTGTATGTATTAGTTATCGAGTTGTAATTACTAATGCATGTTATTGTTGTCTTATTTCGCTAAGTGTTTTGCGCACTTAGCATGTTCGCAGGAATTACTTCCTGTGTACTTAGCAAGTACGCAAGCATACTCTGCGTACTTGCTAAGTACACATGAACAATTTGCCATGCGCACTTGTTAAGTGCGCAGAGATCAGGTCTAGTATAAATAGAATAGGTTGACAGAATTTATGTACGTAGACATTTGCACTCAATATTATTCTCTCTGTAACCTTCAAGTTTATAATACACGGAGTTTGAAATTGATTTCGTTGTCGGTTTACTCTGTGTTGCTTGATTCTCCACCTAGTGACGGGCATTCCGCACCCGGTCCGACTAGTCACACACCCACACGTAACGATCTGAGACACCCAGGGACCTACAATGCCGAACCCCGGTCTATTGGGGCGAGATAGGGCAGAATGAGTAGGGAAGTTTAGAGGTAGTCACAACGACATCTGAAAAGTTTGACCAGATTAAGGCCAGAATGAAAACAGCACGGGACCGTCAAAAGTCCTACACGGATTAGAGGCGGAGACCGATCAAATTCAATGTCGGGGATCAAGCATTACTAAAGCTATCTTCCTGGAAGGGGATTATACGATTCAGAAAGAGAGGGAAGTTAAGTCCAAGATTCATCGGACCTTCCGAGATACTTGCACGGGTTGGAGAAGTTGCTTACATTGAAGAACACGTGGCCACTAAAGATCGAAAAGAGAAGCAGGTACGGAGAAAAGTGATGCAGTTAGTTAAAGTACAGGGGAGACATCGCAAAGGGTCGGAAGCTACTTGGGAAGCCGAGGCGGAAATGAAGGAGTCGAACCCCCATCTGTTTGACTTATGACAGGTTTCGAGTACCAAACCTTTCGTAAGGGGGGTAGACTTGTAACATCCCAAAGTAGCGACAAAATAATAAAAGAATAACGGGCTCTCACGTTAGGGACTTGGGCCGAGTTGGGGGAAAACGCAAGGGGGAAGAAGGGAAATAAAACCCTAGTCACTCCTCCATGCTTACACTATTCACCATCTTCACCATATTGAACCTAGAGAGAGAGACTAGAGAGAGAATGTAGAAATAAAGACTGATGGCTACAAAATTCTCTAAGTACAACTGCTGTGGACCTCAGAGTTTGTTGCAGATCGACAAACTGCTGCGGATAAGCTTATCTGCTGTGGATACTTTTTCTTCTGCTGAAGAACAAATCTGCTGCGGATAGCCTTATCTTGTGAAGACCAAAGTTGATGCTGATAGGCGAATCATCAGCAGCTGTGGACAGTTGTGTCTTGATACTGATTAACAACATTGCTGCTGATAGGCAATCCCTCTGAAGACCAAACGTTGCAGCTGACTGGCTTCGATAAAGCAACCATTACCACTGACAACTTTCTACTTCAACACTGACACAATCCACGTAGAAAGAATGTTACTGGTGCAAGACAATAAAAGACAACGACGCTCCTCTTCCAAGGACTTAAGCAATGATGCCTAAGAAGACGTTTGAGTAAAGATAACTTTTGTAGTATTTATTGTTGTTACATGTAGAATAGCTTCAATACAAGATCAACGACTTGTGTTAGATCTGATCCTTAGAATCAAGGGTCTGTCTTGATTTTAAGTTACTATATAAGTAGTACTTAGAGTCATTGTATAAGTGTGCTTTTTCTCAAGAGTTTTCTCTGTAATCTTGTAATCTTTGAAGCTCAATACAAATTGCATTTATCAGTATTATTCTTGTGTACTTGTTTACATTGCTTAGTTGTGATTGTTTCCGCTAATCTCAACTAGAATAGAACCATCTTGTATTCACCGATCCTACAAGTGGTATCAGAGCTTTGGCTCACAGATTAAACAAACTCACACTTGTTTAATCATTCTCTGGTTCTATTCAAAACTATCCTTTGCTAAAGTCACCCATTATCACAAATAAAAAATGGCACAAAACAATGGAGTTGAAGACATTGGAAGCATCAGCAGACCACCAAGACTGGTGTCTGGAGAAGAGTATGATATGTGGAAGAACATAATGGAAAGCTTTTTCTGCTATCAAGAATTTGGGATGTGGAAATCCATTAAAGATGGACCATACATACCCATGGTGGCCTCCGTTGATTCCGGAGGTACACTGGTTCCCAACGAATCCTCCAAATACTCTAATGAAGACATCAATAAAATGGAGGTAGATTTCAAGGCCTTGGGAGCCATCCAGATGTGCTTACCAAATAAAGTTTTTTCACAAATTTAGAGGATACAAAACTGCAAAGGAGCTATGGGAGTCTCTTGAGAAGATGTTTGCTGGTTCAGAGGAAGTAAAAGAAAATAGAAGAAACATCCTGAAGCAGTAATAAGAAAACTTCATCTGGAAGGAAGGTGAGTCTCTAACTGTTTTATATAACAGATATACTTATCTTGTAGGTGAGATGCAGTGCTCAAAAGTGAAGCTGGAGAATGAAGATATTCTCAAGAGGTTCATCAGGTCTCTACCCAGTTGTTGGACGCTCTACACAGTGTCCATCAGAAGAACTGAGAATCTGAAGACTCTACAGATGACTGAGCTTTTCGGTATGCTAAAGACCTATGAATTAGAGATGATTCAGGCCAAGGAAAGAAGCTCAAGCTACCAAACATCCTCAACATCCACCACCACCTCTTCTACCCTCCACTCTGACCACTCAGGTCCTAGTTCAAGCAACTATTATCCTCCCATCGTCACTCATCCCCAAACTCCAACCTCTCAATCAAACAACTCACCATTTCTTCTTGAAGCCCCACCTCAAACATCAACCTCTGCTGCTTTTGTCTCTGAAAACTCAAGCAATATGTCCATTATCAAGGAAGATCTGGAATGTTTTCATCCAGATGATCTAGAAGAAATGGATATACAGCACTCCTATGCCATGCTATCTCTAAGAGCAAAAAGGTTCTACTCAAGAACAGGAAGACCCGTTCCAAGCAACAACTCTAATACCAGGGTTGGCTTGGACAAAAGCAAATTGAGGTGTTACAACTTTAACCAGCTTGGTCATTTTGCTAGAGAATGCAAGGCACCAAAGGTAAACCCAGCTGCTGCTCATACCAGACAAGCTCAGCCAAGACAGCAACAACAGCAACAAGCCACTTCTCCTGCACAAACTTTAGCTTGTGCAGATGTTGGAACTGCTGACTTTGACTGGAGCTTCTAGTATGAGGATATTTCTGCCAACTATCAAGCTCTCATGGTAGACACATCAGAGGTACCACCTAAGGTATATGAAAATCTTTGTACTCAAGCTTGTATTGATAAGGTCCTTAGATACAGGAAACATAACCAGAATCTCATAGATCAAAATGAAGAATTTCATCAAATGAAATCTGAATTTAAAAAGGTTGAAAACAGTTACAAGAAAAAGATTGATTGTTTAAAGAAAGAAATTTGATCATTAAAACGTGAACAAACAAACCTTGAAACTCAAATTGATGATATTTTGGTTAAGTTAAAAGCTACAAGGGCCAAATTAGCAGACCAAAAGGTCCATGTGGAAATATATGAGTTTGCATCCAAACAGCTGCAAAGACTTTTGGATTCTCAAATTCATGAAAAGGTAACTGCTTGTCTTGGATTCCAAGCTGAACAACCCTACAATGTTGTTCCTCCACCCGCTGACTATGTAGACATTCATGAACCAAGTTTCAATCTTTCCAACCTTGACATGGCCAACCAAAATCTTGACCCTGTTGAACAAGAAACCCTTGTGTAAGAATGCACTACTTTAGCCGAGTCTGAGTCAACATGCTCAGACTCCACTGAAACCAATAAAGTTTCATCACCACCTACCTGTGAAGTTATTAAAGCCAACAATCCAAGCCCTTTCATCCCTTCAAAAACAGTGCCAGTATCTCAACCAACCAAACAAATCAGAATCAGCTATCCTCCAGAAGGAAGAAAGCTAAATGTTGAAAAGGGACAGTCTTCAACCTCCACCAACTCAAAGCCTCAATCCAAATCAATCCAACAAAGGAAGGTGTTTGACATATGTCATGCGCCTGGAGAGAGAGCTCTATATGTTCAAAATACATTGGAAGAAGCCACCTTTGAGCACAACAAAGCTCACCCCTAGACCTTCAAAGATTTGTTCAAAAGAAAGGACTATGTGTACTTTCAAAGGGACAAACTGGCTAAATCATGCTTTCTGTGTGGGAAATACAATCATACTGCCAGCATCTGCTTCTATTACCTTCAACAACAAAGAAACCTAAAGCAACACGCTTTTGAGAAAACCAACAAGAACAAAGAGGTAAGAAGCTTTGAAGCCAAAGCAACTCAGTTCAGAAACTCTCTATCCCCACCAAGAAAGCATCTGCCAAAACCTCAACAATCTTGCATCATCTGTGGTGAATCAGACCACTTTGCTGCAAATTGTAAATTTAATCCTCTCAACCAGGTGATTCATCAAATTCATCTTCAACAAAAGCCTATCAGAAAGACGAAGAAGGGTAGGCATACTTTGGAGATTAAACCATCAGGAGCAAACAAAACTGCTGCTGATCAAGTAAGACTCAAGTAACCAAAGGAAAAGCTTTCATCAGCAACCAAGATTGCTGCTGCCCAAGTTAAACCATCAGCAGCCAACAAAAATGTTGCTAATCAATTAAAGCCCAAGCGACCCAAAGACAAGTTTTCAGCAGCAACCAAGATTACTGTTGCTCAAGTAAAACCATCAGCATCAACAAAATCTGCTGCTGATAAGCCAAATTCCTCAGTTGCAACATCTGCTGCTGACAAAGAAAAGAGAGCTGGAAAGCCACCAATTCAGCATTGGAAAGCCAAAATTCCTCCAAGAATCATCATTGGTTCCGTTGAATGCACACATGCTGATAATGATAATCCGAGAACCCTTTTTTACAAAGATGCAAGCTCTTGGATTCCTCCCACTAACTAGATCTATCTCATGTCCAGGGACAGCCTGGTCACAACAATAACACCTGGGTGGTAGACAATGGTTGTTCCAGGCACATGACATGCAACATATCCATCCTCTCCAACTTCAGACATTTCAATAGAGGATATGTTGCCTTTGGAAGTGACTCAAAAGGAGGATCTATTACTGGACAAGGAACTGTGTCCAATGAAAGAATGAGTATTGAAAAGGTAAACTATGTCAAAGAATTGGAATTCTATCTCATGAGTGTTTCCTAGGTCTATGATCAAAAGCATTGGATGCTCTTCACAGATAAAGAAAGCTTTTGTACTGTCTCCTGGCTTATCCAAACCTCCTCGAGAAAAGATTTTATTAACTGCTTATAGAAAAGAAAATCTTTATGTGCTTGACATGAATGAGATCACTCCATTTGGCAGTGTATCCTGTTTTCTGTCAAAAGCTTCAGTTGATGAATCATCTCTCTAGCACAAGAGATTAAGCCATGTTAACATCAAAACCATCAACAAATTGGTGAAGGATAATCGTGTCAGAGGGCTTCCTGACAAAGAATTCCAGCTAGAAGAGCATTGCATTGCTTGTTTGAAGGGGAAGCAACACAAGAGTTCTCACAAGCCCAAGACTTTGAATGCAAATGACACTCCACTACAGCTGCTGCATATGGATCTCTTTGGTCCTTCAAATATTATGTTAATGGGTAAGAAGTCATACTGTCGGGTGAAAGAAAGGGAATAGAAGGACAATACAGTGCTCTAAGAACTTATCAACAAAATGGAGTTGCTGAAAGAATAAACAGAACTCTAATTGAGTCAGCAAGATCTATGTTGGCTGACTCAAAACTGCCTCTCACATTCTGGGCAGAAGCAATAAACACAGCCTGCTATGTGCAAAATAGAGTTCTCATAGTCAAGCCTCTCTACAACAAAGAGTTCCCTACATTGGATTTCTAAAACCTTTTGGATGTCCATGCACAATTCTGATCACACATGGGGTTCTTCCTAAGTTTGGTGCCAAATCTGATGAAGGATATTTTGTAGAGGGGGAGAAATCTTAATGGTACAAATCTACATTGATGATATCATCTTTGGATCAATAAGGAAGAAGTTGTGTAAAGACTTTGAGATCCTGATGCACTCAAAGTTTGAAATGAGTTCAATGGGTGAACAAAATTTCTTTCTAGGTCTTCAAGTCAAACAAGTTCCAAATGGAATCTTCATCAGCCAATCCAAATATGTCAAGAGCATTTTGGAAAGATTCAAGATGGCTGACTGCTCTGCTGTAAGAACCCCTATGCAAGTGCACCATCAACTGACTCTAGACAAAGATGGTCAAGACACTAATCAACATCAGTACCGTGCAATGATAGGGTCTCTCATGTATATCACTGCCTCAAGGCCAGATATCATGTTTGCAGTATGTCTCTGTGCAAGATTCCAAGCAGCTCCAAAGAATTCACATCTTCAAGCTGTCAAGAGAATTTTTAGATACCTAAAGGGAGCTTGGGCTATGGTACTCTGAAAATGATAAGTTCAATCTTTATGCATACACTGACAGTGATTATGGGGGATGCAACTTGGACAAAAAGTCCACATCAGGGGGGTGTCAGTTTCTGGGAGGGAGACTGATTTCATGGCAGTGCAAGAAACAAACACATGTCTCAACTTCTACAGCAGAAGCATAATACATTGCAGCTTTAAAGCTGCTGTGCACAAGTCATTTGGATACAAAACCAAATGTTGGATTATGGGATGACTTTCATGGAAACTCCCATTCACATTGACAACATGAGTGCTATATCAATCACAAAACAATTCGGTGCAACACTCCAAGACAAAGCACATTGACATGAGGTATCACTTCATAAGAGATCAAGCTGAGAAAAAGAGAATTATTTTAACCAAAGTTCATACCAATGAGCAATATGCTGATTTGTTTACAAAACCTTTTGATGAAGCTAGATTTAGATATTTAGTTGAATCTATTGGTATGATGAAATTTGATTAAAATCTGTCTCTAAAATTTTGTTTTGTAAATGTGTTTGTCCTTTGTTTAAAATAAAAAGTTATATGTCAGCAGCAACTTTTTTTTGCTGCTGATAGGTTTAATCATCCGTAGCAAAGAGTTTTCCACTGACGGCTTTAAGTTATCAGTAGGAACAAGTTTCCTACGGATAGCTTTAAGGCTGTCAGCAGCAACATCCTTGCTGCAAATTATTGCATCCATCAGCAACAGTTGAGTTTGCTGCTGACAGACGTAACCATCCACAGCAACCAAGCTTGCAGCGGATAGGCTTAACCATCCGCAGCAACCAAGTTTGCGGCTGATGGGTAAATCTAAGTCCAAATTAACCTTTACCCGCTGTAAAAATTACTTTTAGTCTTTACCATGACTGCTTTAGTGTATTACAACTGTAACAGTAAAAAGTGAACAAGGTTGTACTATACAAGTATTTTTCCTTTTTCTCTCCTCTGCCGTTATAACACAAATCAAATTTCTTCACCACCTCTTCACATTCAATTTCACCCTAACTCCCATCACTTTCTCTCAAGCCTCCACAACATTCAAAGCTTTCCATCCTTAACCACCCTTCAAAAACCTTCCTCTTTCCCTCTAAACCCAACAAAATGGAAGATGTAGACATAAACCATCCCGATGATAAGTTCTCTCCATATCACAACCTCACGGCATACTTAATCAAAGAAAAGAACTCCGAGGGATTCAATGACAGGATCGACTTTCTCTGTCGATCAAAGATACACCATGCACTCACTGTAAACCCAACTATTTACATCCCTCACATGGAGGACTTCTGGAACTCTGTCGTGTACTCTTCCAAACAGGGGATACCCCAAATCCAAGCCAAGGTACATGGCAAAGACATTACCATCACTGAAGCTACTCTACAAAAACATCTTAAGCTTTAAGACGGGGGGCCGCCATTTCATACTCGAAGGAAGAATACATGAGGACCTTTGTATCCATAGGGTATACTTGAAATCCGAACGAGTACACAATCGAAGAGGCGCTGAGGGGCCCTCCATGGAAGTTTCTATGCCACACTCTTCTACAATGCATATCCCAGAAGAGAAGTGGATGGCATCAAGTGAGTTCTACACTTGCCTCTACTATTCATAGTATGGTTTCTGGCTAGGGTTTCAACTTTGCACATCTCATCTTTGAAGGTTTGAGATATAACCTTCAAGAAGGTGCAAGCAATCATTTTTTATGTACCCAAGATTCTTGCAGGAGGTTTTCAATAACAAATTAAAAGATCTTTCAAAATCTGCAAAAATCTATCTTATGCTATGACATAAAAATAACAATTTTCAAAGTATGAGAACCGTTTCCAAAAAGTTCTCAGGGGTCAATGTTCCATTGTTATCTACAATGATGAACATACAAAGTACCCAGGGAGACAGTTTAGCAGTCCCAGCTGATACTGATCCCACACCCTCCTCTTCACATCCTGAATAACAATCTGCTTCCACTGTTCGAACCCCTGTGCATACTACTAAGGGTACACAGGCACATAAATTACTTACACTTGTTTTGGATGTTATCGTTCAACTGGAACAAAGGGCCCAAGATGCTGCTAAATATACTAGAAAAAGGAGCAAGAAGACTCCTTCTCTTCTTGTCTCAAAGGCCCAATCCCAACCTAAAAGCCCTCATTCAGAATCCCAAAATTCTGATGAGAATATCAAAAGGGATAGCCACATCATTAGAGAGACTTCCATGGAAGCTTCTCTATTAGGATCAGGATCACATCACGGATCCATAGAACAACCCACTGAGCCATTCCATTATTTCCCTTCTATGAAATTAAGTGTAGAGGCACCTTGTCAAGATGATATACATTCTCAAACAACCACTATCTCGGAGGTATTGATTGACTTGGCTGCTAGTGCACCTAACCCAAGTTCATCAACTAACCAGGAGGACAGTGATAACATCACTAAGACCCTAACCACGACAACTCACAGTGAGGATGTTTCCTTTGAAACACTCTTCACTGAAAGGAATTCCAGGAGCCAAGAAAACCAGGGTGATGGGGATGCAGAGACTAGGCCTAAGATCCCATCCAGCTCCAAGGATTCCATAATTGTGGATGAGGACAGTCTGAAACTCAAAAAAATGGAATTAACGACCAAGGTGGCTATGCTAGAGGCTGAAGTGTCCAAACTAAGGCACCAAGTCTCTATGCATGAAGCCCATCAATGCCCAACTGTGCCTACTCCTTCCCTTGTATCAGTGGAAATTCAAACAGATGCAACCCTTTACACTGATGCAACCAAAAAGGGGGAGATAGTCGCAGTAGAAGATGATGCTAAAAACCTTGAGGACTGGATACAAGAGCAGTCACATTTCAAAGTTCACTATTCAAACCTGCCTTTGTTCAAGTTCATGATTTGCCAGACTCAGTAGATGAAGAGGGAGAAATCACTAAGGATTGGAAGTTGGTTGTTTGAACCTGTGATGAGGTGTTGACAAATACAAGTCACCATGAAGACACACCTCCATCATTCAGCATTCTTCCTGAAGCAGCGGCCATAATAAGTGTAACCACTGCCCCCAAATTCACACTAAATGCAGACAAGCTAGATTTTGACTCCATACTAGCTTGGGGGTATGATGGTAAATCTAAGAGATTCTGGATTGGGAAAGAGTTCAGTGGAGTTAAAGAGCTGAACTGGGATGCACTAAATCCTTTTCAAGTGCTTGAACTGTATTTATCCAGCTGCATCAACACCTCTTCAGATCTCTCAGCAAAACTTGCAATCTACAGGTTCCAATACTTAATGGAGGAAAATCTGCCCTGGTTTGAAGCACTATTAGAAGAAGCAAACAGGGTGGCATATCCTAAAGACCGCACATAATCTTCTACAGCAGCAGCACAAAGACTAGCTCCAAGTATACTTGACCTGATCAGGAGCTGTACTTTAACTGACGAACAAATTGTTTGCTGGAAAAGCTTCATACACAATGAGATGGTCAGGGGACAGGCAGTGCTAGGATGGTCGTGCATTGGGCCCTCTGGTTTCACCTTCTTTCTGAGTGATGGATCATCTGTCTTCTTCACCCACATCAATGAGATCCTTCTCCTCAACTCAGACTTCCTATTCAACATTTTTTAGCTCAGAACACATATCTGCAATGTCAACTACTTAGAGAGCCAAGAAATGATCAAGATTATCAAAGCTCGTCTTGAAAAGTAGGGACGCCTTGTAGAAGATGTCTCCTCTGACTCAGATTTCTCTTTTCTCTCCTTACCAACCGCCACTCTGAACACTGCAACAGAATCTAGAAGAACAGAGTTGGAGGATGTAAGGAAAAGTTGGAAGGAAGTAATTGGGTGTGAATGGGAAGAAGATGAAGCAAGAAACCTTCCCCCATCCACTCCCCAAATTTCCAATGAAGCTGAAGCAGAGATCCCAACAGTATCTAAAAACATCTGATGTTGTGATCCATGAAGCTGAAGCAGAGGCATCAACCAAATCCAAGGGGAAGGGAGTAATGACTGAAGAGGTGGAAGATAGACTGACGAAAGAGCAAAAGGAAAGGGAGGAAAGAAGAAGAAGAAGAAGAAGAAGAAGAAGAAGAAGAAGAGAAGAAGAGGATATGGCGGAGCTAAGAAAGATTCAAGAAAGAAAAGCTGCCATGCTCTTCAGAGAACAACAAATCCAACTGTATGCCAAACAACTGGATGATCTCAAAGCCATATTTCTTGCAGCTTCTCAGTTACAAGAAGATGAAGCCCTAGCTCTTCAGCTGCAGGAACAGTTTAACAAAGAAGAAGAAGAAAGGGAGAAGAGGAAAAGGGAAGAGGCTAAGTTCAGAATAACCGACTCTGAACTAGCCAAAGAAATGAGAGAATAATGGATAGCGGCTCTGATTTCTCAAGGTGAGGATGCAGACTACCTTGAGAAACTATCAAATAAAGAAATCTACAGAGCCTTCATGGGTCAGCAAGGTCAATTGGCAAATAAGAAAAGGGATGAAGAAGAAGAAAAAGCCAAGCAAAAATCCAAGAAGACCATTGCATTCAACATAAGGACCCATGAAGAAAGGAAGGTCATGACTGACTTCCTGAAGGCCAGAGGAGAAAGTGGAAAAAGGCTAGGCCACATGAGTTTCATGAACTTGCAAGCCTTGTACTCCAAAGTCAAGAAGAACGAGGAAGAAAGATTGGGGAAGAAAGATTGGGGAAGACAGGCTCCAAGAAAAGGGTGATAACTCAAACTGCTAAACACGAATCAAAGAAACCCAAGCCTTCTCCATCATCCACTACTTCCTCCTCCCACCATACTTCCACTCTCTGGCCTAGACCTCATTCCTCTCTTCCCACAAAGTCCAAATCCCTCCACCCAGCTCCTCTTCATCAGCAGCCTTCTAAGAAGAAAACCAAACCTACCATCACACCAGAAGACTCAAGAGAAATAGTTGTCTGGTTCTACAACACACAAGAAAAATGGTTTGAAGTCTTCAGGGGAAAGGAAGAACTGAAAAGATCTATCTATAAATCTTTTGATGAGGTACTGCAACTCCCAGGCTCAGATCTAAGAAGAATATTGGAGTTGGGTGAAGCTCATAAGCCAGAGAATGAAGGTGGGAGACATCTTTTGCTAGCAATCAAACATCACTTCAACCCTAGTAAAGATGTAATCATTGATGCCAAACCTCTTCAATCCCATTCTCCATTCACCAGTTGGTCCTTCAAGGCTGATACCAACGAGTTTATCTTGATTGATGTTAAAGGACAGAAGATGATATGTTCAAGCAAGGCCATCTTCAAAATGCCAAGCCAAGACATAAAGACTCTATCTGAGCTTCCTCTAAACAATCCCAGCCAGGAACCAAGAGGCTATGAGGTAGAAAGGATAGTCTGCAACATGGAAAAGCTTCAGTAGCAAAAGCAGTAAGAGAGTTTTGGTAGCATCAGTCTAGGGGGAGTTTGTTGAAATAACGACTGATGGCTACAAAATTCTCTAAGTACAACTGATGTGGACCTCAGAGTTTGCTGCAGATCAACAAATTGTTGCGGATAAGCTTATCTGCTGTGGATACTTGTTCTTCTGCTGAAGAACAAATCTGCTGCGGATACCCTTATCTGCTGAAGACCAAAGTTGTTGCTGATAGGCAAATCATCAACAACTGTGGACAGTTGTGTCTTACTGCTGATCAACAACATTGCTGCTGATAGCCATTCCCTTTTGAAGATCAAACGTTGCAGCTGACTGGCTTCGATAAAGCAACCATTACCACTGACAACTTTCTACTGCAACACTGACACACTCCACGTAGAAAGAATGTTACTGGTGCAAGGCAATAAAAGACAATGACGCTCTTCTTCCAAGGACTCAAGCAATGATGCCTAAGAAGACATTTGAGTAAAGATAACTTTTTATGGTTTGAAATATTGGTTTATATGGTTATATGCTAGTTTCTATTTATAGAAACTTTGTTGGTTATGATTTTGCAAAAATGTGTATATAATATGTTTGATGGTTTGTATGTTTCTAGTATTGTTAGAATAGATTGGAAATATGATTTTTTTGGTTGAAATGTTGTTTTACACTAGGTAATGGTCACCTTTCTATAAAAGAAAACTTTAATTTGTATTATTTTGAGTTAAGGTGTTTGAATGGTTGAAAGCATGCTAATATGGTTCTATAACATCTCTTAAAGTGTTAGAAAGAGTTATTGAAAATTACACATGTGTAGAAGGTCGTTTGGACCACTTTCCTAAAAAGGAAACTTTAATTGAACATATTTTGTATGTGTATGTTATAAAGGTCTAAAATAGGTTAAATGGCTTTATTACTATAGGAATAGATGACCTATGCAAGAATATTTGATTTAGAGTTGCATTATGACACATTTTGGAGGACCTTGCTAAATAAGGAAAATTTATTAGTTTGGGAACTTAACCTTTGCTTGAAATAGAAAGTGTATGTATAGAATCATTTTTATGGTATGTTACTAGTATAATTTCATGTACAACTTGTTTAGTTGAGCTATGACACCTAAAGTGCACTAAAACCCTAATTGCCTAAAAAGGGAAACTTTGCTATGTTAAGAACTATGGTATAGAAATGACATGTTATGATTCTTGTTCAGATGAGTTGAAATATTGTTAATATGTTATTAGTGTAATGACATAACTTATGTGGATGATTGGTTAACATGTATGAAATATACCATGAGGATGTACAAATGTCATGTTACTTGTCACATGTTAGTTACTTATGCAATGACTTGAAGCATGCATGATATGTCATGAGGTATGACTTAAGTGTTACTTAGGTATTACTTATATGTTACAAATGTGTTACTTATAAGTTACTTATGTGCTACTTGTACATGTTTTCACCATGTGTCACCAACGGGTCGTTGTGTCACATTGGTCAACATTAGTCAAACTTGGTCAACATTAGTCAAACTTGGTCAACATTGGTCAACATTACTCATACTTGGTCAACATTAGTCAACATTGGTCAACATTAGTCAAACTTGGTCTACATTAGTCAACTTTAGTCAACATTGGTCAACATTAGTCAAACTTGGTCAAACCTTGGTCAAAGTTGGTCAAACCTCGGTCAACTTTGGTCAAACCTTTTCAAAACATCAACGTAACCTTTCAACGTTGAGTCGTTTGGACGAATGTGGGTACATAAACCATGTTTACATTATAGACCTTATAGCCTTACTATTCCTAGGGCTCGGTTAGGTCTGTTGCCCAGACTTGCTAGATTTCTCGGGTTTCTTTCATACTTCATTCACCTCATTCCCAGGTGAGTTTTCATGTCCCCGTTTTACTTACTTTTCCATTTCGGGGAGATACATGCTAAACCATTTTCTTACTTAGTCGTATGATGATTACTTTGATTTTGCTTTAATATATATATAAGTGGTTGCATTTCCCGCACATAAAGTCCTCTCATATTCGAACCGTTAATTATTACACAAAGCGAGGTGATTCATGAATAGTACTATTGGGTTTAACAACCCCCACCCGAGTTAGTCGTGCTAACTCTGACTGGGAGTCAAACGGGTGCATAATTAACCTGATCCATTGCGTGCTGGGAACGTAAGAGGCAAAATGCTAGTTTTTGCATTCCTTCATTGAGCTTCAGTTCCAGTGTTGCTTATATAATTATTGTTTATTGTCTGATCAACAATCGAATCACTAGTATACATACGTACTGTTACACTGTTTTCATTATGTTTCTGTTAATTAAACCTGTGAGCTCACCAACCCTGTGTTGACACTTTTAAGCATGTTTATCTCAGGTCACTAAACATTCACGCATGGACTAGGATTGCATATCTGGAGTCACATTTCATGTTTCCATTTAGAAGCTAGGTTTATGGGAACCTAATTTGTTATGCTTCTGTATTTTGCTACTTTCCTTTTGCTTCAGCACTTTACTTTCCGCATTTTCAAACTCTGTATTACTTATTTATTTTTGTATGTTGTTCAAACGGAAAGACTTTTCGAAAACCATTTATAGGTCGTTAGAAATGACCGGGACTGATGATCCTTGACAGTCTCAACTCGCGGGTAACCCGCTGTGGAATTTCAGGGTGTGACATATGGCTCTCTATCTAACGACCTATAAATGGCCTTTTCTATCTTGGAAGTTTTGTATTTTAGTCTTTTACAGAACGAGGAGGATATTAAACTTTTACTAGCACCCGAATCAAACAGAAAAGAAACAAAGGCGTGGTCAAGTATAAACATACCCGACGCGACGTTGGGATCTCCCCTTGCTTCTTTTTGTGTTAGAGCATAGGCTCTGGTCCTCGCTCCCCCTTCTCAGCCTCCTTTGCCTTCTCATTGTTTATTGTTCTTGGTTTGTGGCAATCCTTGGAGAAATGCCCAGATTTGCCACAGTTGTGGCATTTCTCATAGTTAGTAGAACCCTGGGCAGTGGTTCTCAGGATATGTGCCCAGTCTTGCCACAACGATAACATATGTCCATCCCATACTTGCACTCCCCAAGGTGCGCCTTATCACATTTGCTACAGTTGACCTTTTCCTCAACCCTTGGCTTCTTACTTTTCGAGGCTGACAAATCCCCGCCCGAGCGGTTAGTGGCGTTAGACCACTTCTTTTGAGTTTCAGCGAGGGTTGTGCCTTCTATGGCCACATCATCAAAAATATTTCCCCTAATAGCCACCATAGAGTCAAAATCTCCAGGAGTGTTGGCATTGATGATCATGCGAACTCTTGGAGGTAGCTTCTGGATATAGCATTTGATACTTCTTTCTTCTGTGTTCACCAAATGTGGAACCAGCTGAGTTAACTCATTAAATCTGGAGGTGAATTGTCGGTGCGTCATGCTACTAGCCTTGAGTTCCACGAAGGCTTCTTCCGTCTTGTCAATCTCATTTTAGGGGAAAAACTTCTAAAAAACAAGGGCGTTCGATCGTCCCACTTCATTCTATAAATATCTTTTTCAGACTTAGCTTTCTTCACATTCTCCTACCAGCTCAGTGCCTCGAAGGCAATCGAAGGCAAAAGAATTAGCGACAAACCCTATCGTCTGGTCAGCACGGCATTCACTCATCTTGATGATTGCAGTCATGCGGTCAATCCAATAGTATGCAGCAATAGCATCTTTCTTGCCATCAAAAGTTAGCAGACACAGTTCCGAAAGGACTTGTACTCACATCCGCGTTTCTCATCATAGTCGAAGTCATCACCTTTGGATTCGGTTTCAATCACATTTCTGTTCTCGGCCCCTTCCCCTTCTTCTTCCATAGTCTTTAGAGCCTCAGTGAGTGCTGCAGGTAGTGTGGTTTTCAGAACTGCAGCGACTTCGTCGGCTATTTCTTTCCTGACAATTGACTCTAAGACTAAGCCTTCTTCGTCGCGTGCTCCATGGTCATTTTGAGTATTTTCATTTGTGGTATGGTTTGACACCGATCCTTGAATAGAGGGTTCGCTTTCTTCCCTTTCCACGTGGTTGACGCGACGTGTACCCCTATGTCCAGTACCTGCCCCTCTCTTAGCACCTCTACTTTCGGCCATGATGTTTTCTTACTGCGAACAAGGAATACTCGTGTCATCATGATAGGTTATTATTTAGAACACCATGATGTAACGTAAATTACTAATTACAGAAACCGGTATGAAATTACTAATGTACTTTACTTCTTGGGTTCTGAACATTCCCTGTCAGAGTAACATCTGCATTCAAGTCTATAGTTCCTACATCAGGACGCATTCTTTCTACTTTCTATTCTAAGGCATTTACGGTCTATGTTCTATACTAGGACATGGACTACCTTCTACTCTAAGGCCTTTATCGTTACTGTTTCTACTGTTTTCTATTACTAAGGCCTTACTGTCCTGCTTTCATCGCTTGGCTGTTCTGACTGACATCCCATTCTTCTATCCGATTCTCAGTTTAAGTTCAGAACTTTTGGCAAATGTCTGAATCTCTCAAACTATGGCTCTGATACCAACTTCAAAGGACCCAAACCGGATACCTCTCATAGTTAGCAAGCATAGCATAACATAGTTCTTAAACATTGAATTAAACATGAAACATTAAACATCAACAGCGGAAGTCTTGTACAAATTTAGAGTTAACAAAAACTTTTAAAATATAACGTTGTTCACATTCATAATTTAATAATGGGGATGTCAGTCTTCTGATCAGCAGCAACCATCCATCCATTCTCTTCTAAGCCGTAATAGCATCATGTCTTTTTCTTTCCTTTACTTCCTGATGTGCATACTAAAATAGTCAGCTAACGCTGGTGAGTTCAAGTGTTTCTTTTCTTTAACTTTGTATCAAATGCTTTTTTTAAAACGTTGTTTAAACATACATATTATATTATATACATAATACAGTAAAATCTTTCTTTCTTCTTTTATATACACACGTATTTACTTTGTGCTCTTTTTTTAAGTCATACATTAATGTCTATAATCTGTTCTGTGCCCCCAAGCGGGTTTCATCATTCTTTGTTCCCGAAGGAACTTTCTTTGCAGGTATTGCTCCCTAAGGCTCAACGTCCAAAGGCCGATACCCGACTTTCTGTGCCTCCAAGTGGGCTTTTTCATTCTTACTTAGCGACCGTCACCGCTAGAGTAACCGTCTACTCATCTTAACCACTTGTACAACATCCTCGTTAAAGTGCCATACCAAGCATTATCCCGATTTTTTTCATGGTACGTCATGGACTTATCCATGACGCAACATCGGCTTCTAGTAGCACTAGTCTCAAGGACTATACCACTAACTCAAGACTTGCTACTATGCTTAGGGTAGCACTAGTCTCGAGGACTATAAGCATACTCTTACAGATTAGACAATGTATTTGACTTATTCTTCTTCTCTTTGTTTATAAAACATATAGTTAAATAAAACCATTCTTTCTTATATTTCTTTCTTATAAACTTTTGGTTAAATAAACCATTATCTTTCTTGTCTTTCTTTCTTACAAAACGTTTAATTAAATAAACCATTATCTTTCTTATAAAAGTTCAGTTAAATGAACCATTATATTTCTTATCTTTCTTTCTTACAAAACGTTCAGTTAAATAAACCGTTATCTTTCTTTCTTACAAAACGTTCAGCTTAACAACCATTATATTTCTTTGCAAACGTTTAAGTAATGAAATACATTTATTATAAACGTCTAATTCTTGAGTATGCACACCACCCTAAAACAGTAAAATAGGGATTCTTGAACTCACCTGGATTTCGGTCTACTGTGGAAACTAAAAGCTTTGGGCTATACGAGTGCTACGTGATCTGTACATAAGTCAATGTATAATTTTCTATTATTTCATGCAAGAGTCGGCAGTTTTTGTGGGTTTCGCCCGAGAGTGTCGGCTAGGAGAATCGCTAGCCACACTCGAGTGTCGGCTAGGATAGTCGGTAGCCACACTTATGAGTGTCACCTGAACTTACATTCAGTACTTTGTGGTGTAATGGGTCGATACTCAGTGTTTCCTTAGAGGGCCGATTACCAGATGGTCGACTCTCAGACAGTCTACTTTCTGACAGTCGACTTTCTGACAGTCGAGTCTGACAGCCGACTCTCCTAACAGTCGACTCTCTTACAGCCGACTCTTCTAAAAGTCGACTTTCACCTTCTTCCTCGCCGAGAGTTGCCACTTGCAGGTAGCCGACCAAGAACATTTGAGCATTTTCAGGTCTAATTTTTTTTATCGAAAACCTTAACCTTTTACGTTAAAAATGTTTATCTAGCTTCCATGAAGCTAGATCTGAGCTTAGATTCACTTTTCATACGTAAAAATCCTTCCATAAACCCTAAAACCCCATTTTTGAAGAAAAACTCAGATCTGAGATCGATCTTACCTCAAAACTCATGGTTCTTCATGTAGAAACGATCATGAATGATGGAGAAACAAGATGGTGCAGAAATCAGGGCCTGGATGTTGTTCCTCAAGCTTTCTCTCTTTAGAACCTTAAGCTTTCTCTCTCTAGGGTTTTGAGTTGGAGAAGATATTGGAGAAATGAGGAAGAGGAGCTAATTCCTCCTATATATACATGGGCTATATCGGCACATTGGAGCCGAGCCCAAGCCCGCTCCCTACTTTTCATTAAACCCCCTCTTAATTTCCGATCTCGTTATTATTCTTTCATTTAATTATTTCTGGATGTTACACGTAAAAGATAATGAAGGTGATGATGATGATGGTGATGAAGGAGGTGATGGTGGTGAAGGTGGTGCAGTTTAAGGAAATGTCAATCAAGAAGATGAACAATCTGTTAATACTGGAAATCATCAAGTACCGGAAGTTGAAACCGAGAATGTAGTTCATGTTGTTAATGAGTTAGACGGTGTAAAGGCAAGTGTTCAAGATAAACAAGATGATTCAAGTTTGAATGTGAATGAACCTGTGATTGTTCTAGAATAAGTTCAAGGTGATACTCATGTTGAAACACCTGAAGTTGAAACAACTGTAACAACAACCCCAAGCAAAATGAAAGAAGCTGAAAAGACAGTACCTTCTAGACCTCCTCTGTCTAAGGGTATCATGATTAAAGAGCCTGAGAAGAAAAGAAAAAAGAAAATGGCACAAAGGTATATAGGCCAAGGCAAGGCTAAGGAAGTTCCAGAATCTGTAAAGCAAAAGATTTCAAAGGATTACAACTTAATAGATGATGGGTTTGCTAATTATGCAACACAAAAAACAGCTAACATAGTGAGTCAGTTGAAAACTCAAATTACAAATCTTCAGAGCCATGAAGCGGCTAGTGCACAAAAGATAAGAGAGTTGAGGGCAAGAGATCATAGAAGACAAGAGTAGCTAGATCAGCAACAAATTCAAATCAATCAACTTCAAAGAATTGTACAATATTTGTTAAAGCATCTCGGAATGTCAATTCAAGGAAAAGTTGAAATCCCTCAACCCAGTACGAAAGCAAACAAAGATAGTTTGAATCAAGAAGGACCTTCATCTGATCCATAGAAAGACAAAGTTCAAAATGTTGATGACGCTGTGTTTAGATCACAAGATTTATTCGATGTTGACTCTTTAATTAATCAGCAAGGAGAAGGGATGAAAATAGATGATGAAGAAAAAGAGAAGGAAAAAGATAAAGATAAGGAAGAAGAGGAAGAGGAGGTTATTATAACTGACATAAAAAAGAATGATAAAGATCCATCACACGATGATGACAGTAGCAGTGGTAGTTCAGATATTGGTGGTGGTGGTGGATCAAATAACAATGATTCAAGTTATGAATATGATTCAAATAATGTTTATGAGAAGTATGAATACGAAGAGAAACAAACATATGCCGAAGGCAATGGAAATGTCATAGGAAAGATGGACAAAGTGGTGGATGAAAGAATTCCTTTTACTGAACCAATGGAAGAAAGTACTACAGATGAAGCTCAAACAGATTCTACTACAAAGAAGGAGGTATTTGATAAAAGTTTGTGGTGGAAAACAAGTGAAACTCCTTCAATCGTGGATAAAATTACCCAAAAGATAAGAAATTCTAGGAAAGCACTAACATGGCAGATCATAGGTAGGAAATATGATAGTGAGAAAAAGATGTATGTTATCAAGAGAGTGGAAGGGGATATTAAATATTTTGTTACATGCCATAGGCTGCAGACATTGCCGAGATGGGACATCAGAGATTTAAGTCATCTCAAATTGCTTAATCTATCAAACAACACACATGCTTCTGATTTTGAGAAATTCTTGAGAAATCAGTGTGAACAAGATAGTTTTACATCATTCCAACCACAAGTTCCAAAGTTTGAAAGAATCAAGAAGAAATACAGGTCAAGTGCTCAAAGAAAGTTAAGATATATAGTCAAACCAGCCGATACAGTGACGACTGTGTATATTCCTGAGATGAAGCAGAGCTTTACTAAAGATTTTGACAAATGGTTCTATGATTCCAAGACTCATGAAGATGTTATTCAACAGGGAGGATTACAAAAATTCAGAGTTTTTGACCTGATGGATCTTTTCAGTTTGTCCGATGAAGATCTTAAGATTCAATATTACAACACGATCCAGTATGACATGAGCACGATGATAAAGAATGAGGAAAAGCTTTAAATGAGAGTTGTTGCTCGATGTTTGTCTATGAGAGCAGAAGTGAAGATAATAAAGAAGCGTTTGCAGGATCTGGATGCCAAGAAAGTCAAAATAGAGACCAAGCATGATGCTGACAAGACAGAAGACTTGTAATTCAATGGACTAGGGGGATGTTAGGACATAGATTGAATGACAAAAGCTTTGTAATAGTTTAGGTCTTATTGTCTTTATATTTTTATATAATTGTTTAGTTTTGTCTAAGTATAAGTATAAGTTCTGCTAGAGGCGAACTTGATAAGTTCGCCTATTCTATTAGAGGCGAACTTGTTAAGTTCGTTTGAAGCGAACTTGTTAAGTTCCCCTATTGCAGAACATGTGTCTATAAATATAGAGTTTACAGAGTCTGTTCAGTACGCGTAGATTAAAATATCAAGTATTCTGTAAACTCTGTTTGGTGATATAAAAAAGAAAGTTTATTTGCCTGTTGTTTCTATTGTCGATTGATATACAAAACGTTAATACGATAGGATTCCAAACTCCGTGTTAACGATACGTCCTGTCACGAGATCGATCTGAGATGAGTCATGTGGACCTACAAGTGGTATCAGAGATTTTGCTCGTGATTTGCGTTTGATTCTTGGGGATTAGAGATGTTTTTGTGTACAATTTGACAAGAAATTGATCATTTTTGAAGTTTTTGTATCCATGGAGTTTTCAAGTTCTTGAAGCTGATTTTACTGCAAAATTCGTGGATTTGAGGTTGATTTTGGTGAAATTAATCCGATAGAAGTGTTCTAATTCATGAAATACTAAATCCTACGGTTCAATTTCTTCAAATTCCTTCTAATCTGTGAGAAATTATGATTTTTGGTGTTGTTTGTTCGTGTTTGGGTTAAAGTTCTTGTTGAGTTTGTTTCAGCTGTTGTAGGCGAACTTACTGAAAGTTGTTGCAAGCGAACTTAGCAAGCGAACTTATTAAGTTCGCTTCTCTCGTTTTAAGCGAACTTAGTAGGCAAACTTATCAGTAAGCGAACTTATTGGATTTCTTGGGTAAGCGAACTTGTCAAGTTTGCTTGATATCAAATTCGTTTGTTTGGCTGAAGCGAACTTATTATCTTCGCCTAAGGGAGTTTTGTGTTCAACACTTGGAAATTTTTTTCTGAAAATGGCAAATATGGTGCAAGTGACTAATATGTTAAATTACGACAACGAGATTTGTAGGTCTAAGAAACCGCCCAAATTGTTAAGTCTTGCAGATTATTCCAACTGGAAAGATCGGTTTGATCAGTTCATATCTTTTACTGATACAAGTTTATGGATTCCAATCTTGGAAGGTTATATGCATCCGACATATACTTGGATGGGAAAGGATGATGTTCCGAAATCAGTATCTGCATTAACCACAGAAGAAAAATTATTGTTTGATTGAGAAAAGAAGGTAATGGCCAGTATCTCATTGTCTCTTCCTAAAGAAATTTATCACAGCTTTAAACAATTCAAAACTTCTCAACAATTATGGGAGGTGTTGCAAAAGAGGTGTGAAGGTAGTTTGGATGTTAAGAAAAGCCAAAAAGAATTACTGAAGAAGCAATTCTTAGTATTCAAGCACTTTCAAAATGAATCTTTAGATGATCTTGCAACAAGATTCTATCATTTGCTGGTGAGTTGTCAAGTGCTTCAGTGGTTTATGAGACTAAAGAGATAAATGATAAGTTTTTGGAGGCATTACCATCTAAATTTGATGTGTATACGGTTTTGATTAAAGAGAATGTCAAGTATAAAACTATGTCTCTTGAAGAGGTTCTTGGCAAGATTCAATCACGTGATTTGAATATGAAGAAGAAGGAAACCAATATGGAGCATATTCAAGATCCTTCAATGTATTTTGCTAAGTCTTCTGGCAAAACTGGTGCAGGGGTTGCGTTCTTTTATGGTGATACTCATGATGTTTCTCATGATCATTGTTTTGGGGTTTCAAGTCATTCAGGTTTCTCTGCAAATACAACTTCTTCGTCATCTGGAACACATACTATGAATCAAAGAGTTGCTGATGATTATTTAGCTATGTTTTCTTCCTTTATGGCTTCTTATGAAAATTTTATTGGAGGAAAGATTCATGATCCAGAGGTTATTGAAAAAGATTTCAGACAGATTGATCCTGTTGAACTAGAAGAGATGAACATTCAATGGAACATGGCTATGCTGATGCGACAAGCAAAGGATTTTTTGAAGAAGACTGGAAGAAAGTATATTGGGTCTAACAGTCGTTCACGTATGGGATTTGATGAAACCAGAGTTCGTTGCTATAATTGTCAGGAGAATGGTCATTTTTCCATAGAATGTATGAAACCGAAAGTTGAATTTGATTCTCAGAAGAAGCCTAATAACTTTCAGAACAATCGTAATCAGTCACATGGCTCCTCTGGATCTGGAAATTCTAATCATGCATCTGCATCATCTGCTTTGGTTGCTCAGAATGATGAAAATTATGACTAGTGTATTCATCTTGAAGATTTGGTTGGTTCGGTAAGTCAAGCATTTGTAGCTGAGATTCATTCTACAAAATCTGAAGAGTCAACTGATGATGATAGCTCAAGTGATGGTGAGAGTTTGCCAAGTGTTGATGAAGATCATGATCAAGTACAAAATGGTGAGACTGATATTGCATCTGGTGTATCTGAAGATGATATTGTTTTAACTCAAATATCTTCTGATGGTGCTGATTCTGAAAATATCCCGATTGCAAAAGTATTCATGGCAGATATGTCAAATCCTTCAAAGGTAAAAGATTATGTCTGTCACATTTATTGCTCAAATTGCATAAGTATAAAAGATAAAATACAAAAAGTAATGGATGATAACACAAATTTAATTTGTGATATGAAATCGATGCATTCTATTAATCAAAAATTGAAAGATAATGATAAATTGTGTATAGATAGAATTGAGTCTTTGAAACGAGATTTGAACTATTTGGGATTGAAATATAAGGAACAAGCATATCATCTGGATATGGCTTATGCTGAGATTGAGAAGCGAAATGAAATTGTCGCTCAGAAGAACAAAGAAATTTATGATAAAGAATATGAGGTGATCAAATTACATAGAAAGCTGGAAAACTTTGAAAATTCATCTGCGGTATTGGAATACTTTAATGCTAATGCTGATCCTACTAAGAGGGTTGCGAGAATTGGATTTGTTCCTCCACCATTCAATGCAAATTATGTGGTTGAACCAGATATTATTCATGAAGAGGAAATTGATCCAAAGACAGTGTTGACGGTGAATCTAGTAAGTGGTGAAGATATGATCTGTGATTCTGATTCTGAGGATGAGGTTTTTAATGATAATAAGGTTGAAGGCATTCCAAAGGAAGTGCAAATTGATGAACCAAAGGTAGTGAAGAATGTTACACGTGATAGATGCAGTTTAACAGAACCGGATGAGGTGAAAGTTGTTCAACCTAATCTTTCAAAAATGCTACAATCAAGTGGTTTTGTTGCTGCTGGTTATCAGAAGAAGAATTCATCGACGGTGACTAAACAAGTTTTTGTTCCAAAGAAGCCATTCAACTGTTCAGAAAATTTTTCTGAAGCTTGTTCATCAGACAGGTCATCAAATTAAAGAAAAACTCCTTATATCAGAAATCATAAAGATAGAAGAGTTTGTTTTCAATGTATTGAGGCTGGTCATATTCTGATTCACTATCCTTATAAAAATCAAGGCAAATTAAAGTGTGATCCCTCACAAAAACAAGTGGTGACGATTCTGAAAAGACAAACTGGGGAAAAGCCTACGTGTAGTGTTGAAAAGAATATGCCTTGTCAATCATTTGCTAAATCTTTGGGATTTAAGCGACATGATAAGCGTATTTTTAAACCCGTTATTTTTCAAAAGAAGTTTGAGATTCCACATGTTGGAATTCCAAAAGAGTCTCAACCTGAAGTCAAACTTTCTAGACCACAACGAAGAAGACGTAACAGAAAATTAAAGAAATTTTTAGAAATACCTAAATCTGATAATCATAAATCTAATAATATTTTTCTAACAAATCATACTATGTCTTCTTTAAGAAAGTCTAATTGTAATCTTATGTTCCAAAGGTTGATGACAATTTTGATTGTGAATTGCCTGAAGTTGTTTATTTTGATCAATCTGGACGACTCAAGACCACAATGGCTCGGGTTCCAATTTCTAACTGGTTTTCTTTGTTTATGTGGGGACAACCAAGAAGGACTATCAACAATACGTGGTATGTGGATAGTGGTTGTTCTCGACATATGACAGGGAATATTTGTTTGTTGGAAGATGTGATTAATATTGATGGTGGTTATGTCGCTTTTGCTGGAAATAAAGGCGGGTACATAACTGGTTAGGGTACTTTAAAGAATGAAAAAGTCAAATTTGAGAAAATGAACTATGTGGAGCAACTTGAACATAATCTTTTAAGTGTATCTCAAGTGTGTGACAAGAAATTTTCATTTCATTTCAATGATTCTGAGTGTTATATCTTGAAACCGGGCTTTGTGATTTCTGATGAATGGATTCTAATGAAGGCTCCAAGGAGAAATGACACATATGTCCTAGATATGAGTGTTGCTACTACTACGGATTCAATTCCTACATGTTTACTCTCCAAGACGTCTGAGTCGGATTCTATTTTGTGGCACAGGAAACTTGCTCACATCAATTATCGGAAAATGAATTATCTTGGGAGGAATGATCTGGTTTTTGATGTTCCGAAAATGAAATTTTCTGTTCCTAATAACTGTATTCCTTGCAAGAAGAGCAAACAGCACAAGAAGTCCCACATATCTAAGACAAAGAATTCTATTGTAACTCCTTCGGAGCTACTGCATATGGATTTGTTTGGACAGATTAGTATCAGGAGTATTGGTGGTAAATCTTACTGTCTGGTAGTAACAAATGATTTCTCTAGATTTTCATGGGTTAAGTTTCTTGCTTCTAAAGCCGAAACCATAGAGTTGGTACAATTCTTAATCCTGGGTATAGAGAATTTGTTCAAACAGAAAGTCAGAAGAATTAGGTGTGACAATGGCAGTTAGTTTAAGAATAGCAAAATGGGGTTATTTTGTCTTCAAAAGGGAATTCATCATGAATTCAGTGCGCCATATGTACCTCAACAAAATGGTGTTGCTGAACGAAAGAACATGACTTTATTTGAAACTGCACGTATGATGCTTGCTGATTCTAAGCTTCTAGTAACTTTTTGGGATGAAGGTGTGAATACTGCATGTCATGTTTTGAACCGAGTCTTGACCATTAAGCGACACAACAAGACATGCTATGAATTGCTTAATAATCGTAAGCCGAATCTGGAATTTTTACTACCTTTTGGAAATCCATGCAACCTTTTGAAAGTTCGCGATGTCCCAAACAAGTTCGTGATGTCCCAACCAAGTTCAGTGCTAAGGCAATTGAAGGGATCTTTCTGGGGTATGTTGCTAATTCTACTACCAAGAGGGTTTATAACAAAGAGACTCGCCAGGTTGAAGAATGGTTTCATATTGACTGTTCTAATCGGTCTTTACCTCAAATGGCGATTGGACCAGACTGGGCTTTTGATTATGAGAATTTAATCAAATCTTTTCATTTACCTTCTGATATTTCTCCTACGGAAGCTGCTATTTTATATGACTCATGTCAAGATGCATAGAATAGTGGTTTTCTACCGACTTCGGTTCCACATTCATCTGTTCTTTCTACATCTGCTCCAGATCCTAATGCTGCTTCTTGTTCGAGAACACAAGAGTCTGATAGTGAAGATAAAAATGTTATTTTTCAAGATTCTTCTACTGATCCTTTGAAAGTTGATGAACCTTCAAATTTGTCACAAGATCAGGGGGAGATTCCTACAAATCTGGACTCGGGGATACAAGTTAATCAAGATCTGTCTTATCAATCTGATACAACTCAAGTTGATGTGTTGCCAGTTCCTGAGATTGCATCAATCAAGGAATCAAAGCTCATCCGATTTCAAATATCATTGGGGATTTTCGTGATGGAATGCAAACGCGTTCTACTTTTGACAACAGTTGCTTGTATACAGGTTTTTGTAGGTCCCTAATTTGGTGCGTGACGGATCTCTAGACTCGCGGTACGACACGGTGATAGCGTGCAGAATCCATGATCAACGTGCTCGTGTAACTCAATCAACAACAACGGTGTAAATAAACTCTTTGTATATCCACCACAATTTCAAGTTACAATAATTCTGTCTCTTATCAGTTCCTCCTGATATCGTCTCTTTTCTTAATTTTAACAGACTCTGTTCTCTATTTATAAACACCAGTTCTGCAGGAGGCGAACTTATTAAGTTCGCCTCATAGATGCTTAGGCGAACTTATTAAGTTCGCCTCATAGATGCTTAGGCGAACTTATTAAGTTCGCCTCTAATAGGTTAAGCGAACTTAACAAGTTCACCTCAGATAGACTAAGCGAACTTAACAAGTTCGCCTCTGATAAACCAGGCGAACTTGTTAAGTTCGCCTCTCTATGAACTTACACAGAATTTTATCAACAGTTACAAAACATGTCCTAACAGTTTTAAAGAGACTGGTGTTTTTGATGTATGCCCACATTCCTGTTTTATTTCTCAGGTCGAACCAAAGAATGTCGAAATGGCGTTAAGTGATAAAAATTGGATAGAGGCCATGCAGGAAGAACTTGCTCAGTTTGACAAACTTAAAGTTTGGAATTTTGTAGATCTTCCAAAGGGTGTGTATCCAATTGGTACAAAGTGGGTGTTTAAATGCAAGAAAGACGATCGAGGTGTTGTGGCGAGGAATAAGGCAAGATTAGTTGTTCAAGGTTTCAATCAACAAGAGGGAATTGATTACACCGAGGTTTATGCACCTGTTGCTAGGCTTGAAGCTATAAGGTTGTTTCTTGCTTTTGCTTCATACAAAGGGTTTAAGGTGTTTCAATTAGATGTAAAAAGTGCTTTCTTATATGGTAAAGTCAAGGAGGAAGTTTATGTGTGTCAGCCGTCGGGGTTTGAAGATCCAATTAATCCGTCCAAAGTTTTCAAGCTTAATAAAGCTCTCTATGGTCTTCATCAAGCTCCTCGAGCGTGGTATGAAACGTTGTCTACACATCTTCTAGAGAATGAGTTTGTTCGTGGACATATTAACTCAACTTTATTAATTAAGAAAGCAGGGGGAGAATACCTACTGGTACATATATATGTAGATGATATTATTTTTGGCTCTACAAATGAAGGGTTATGCAAAGAGTTTGAGGGTATTATGAAATCAAAATTTGAGATGTCAGCTATGGGAGAGCTATCATTTTTCCTTAGTCTTTAGGTTAATCAGAAGGAAGATGGTTTCTTTATTCATCAGTCCAAGTTTGTAAAGGAAATCTTGAGTCGGTTCAAGATGGAGGACTATACCCCATATGATACTCCGATTCCGGTCAATCATGAATTGAATTCTGACCCGGATGGAAAAGAAGTTGATTGCCGACTCTACCGTGCAATGATTGGATATCTCATGTACTTAACCGCTTCAAGGCCAGATATAATGTTCCATGTGTGTATTTGTTCTAGGTTCCAAGCAAAACCAAAAGAGTCTCATTTGATTGTAGTAAAGAGAATCTTTCGTTATCTAAAAGGAAAACAAAGATTGGGACTATGGTTTCCTCATTGTTCTAACTTTGAATTCAATGCTTACAATGATTCTGATTTTAGTGGTTATTGTTTGGACAGGAAATCTACTACAGGTGGTTGCCAGTTCTTGGGTAATCGTCTAGTTTCCTGGCAATGCAAAAAGCAAACTACGGTCTCCATTTCAACATGCCAAGCAAAATACATTGCTGCTACAAGTTGTTGTTCACAGATCTTGTGGATCCAACAACAATTAAGAGACTACGTTTAAATTTTATAGGAACCCCCATGTTTATTGATAATAATGCTACAATGTCTATTACAAATAATCTTGTTAAGCACAGTAAAACAAAGCAAATTGAAATTAGATATCATTTTATTCGTGATTGTGTAGATAAGAAGTTGATTGAGGTGCTAAAGGTACATACAGGTGATGATTTTGCTGATCTTTTTACCAAGACATTTGATCGTACCAGGTTTGAATTTCTGATCAAAATGATCGGTATGATCAATCCCGAATAAAAGTTTTTCAAAACAATTTTCATGGGAGATTTTATTTTTCAATTTCTTTTATTGCTTTATTACATTTCTGTATTTTAAATTTCAGTCAAAAATTGTTATTTATAAAAATTCAAAACAAAATGAAAAATATAAAATTGACATCATTTGAAGTTTTAGAAGAAATGATAGTACATCAGTGAATAATTCTTTACACATGACCTTAGTAGACCTTTGATATATGAAAGTTCATAGTATTTTGATTTGATCTAAATTTCAAAGTCTGCATAAATGAGAAATGATAGTGTTTTGAATGCTCTAATCTTGATAATATGTTTTAATTTGAATATGAGTTTGAAACTTGAATTGTCAATAGACTAGAAGTGTTTTTGAACCAATAGTAGTGTGAAAATTAAATATGATATGATTACACCTGTGATTTGAATCCATTATATGCCTGAGTGTGTGTGTAAAAGATTATTATCAGAATTTCATGAGACCAATATCGAATTATGTCTTTAGCACAATCTCTTTCATTTCACTTCACTGCACATGCCCCGAAAAACATGCAATGTGTTGCTGAACTAAGATATGTTTCTAACAACATCTATTAGAAAATATATTCACCCTTGGATCAGTTAGATACATCATCTATTCTAATTTCATTGAAATTTATCCAGATAATAGTTGGATCCTCCTACCTGAATCTATTGATTCTCATTATAAAGCCAATTCGTTAGAATCTTTCGATTCTGAATCATTCTGATTCTTATATCCTTTAGGATCTACTATTCTATACTTGTGCTAATAGAGATAATTTCATCTTGGAGATTGATCTAATCTTTTAATAAACTGTGTATGTCTTGAAGATAATGCAAATTTAATTTCTGTTGGCATATATGTGGGTACACGATGTTTTTAATCTAAACAGTACTAACTTACATGAATTTGGAAGAAAAATGTTTATAGTTTCAAATCATATAATATTGACAATTTAAAAATTCATGCTTTGTATTGCAAATTCGGATAGAAAATTTGATCATTTCATTACCTGATCTTGTTTACTTTGAAATTTATCGCGTATCATGTCAAGTATTATTCAAATTGATTGCAAAAGTTACATAAAATTGAAAAAGTATTGAGTTACATAAGTATGAGTTTGATTGTTTCATATCATAGGTTACCCATAGTTGATTATAAACTGTGTGATGAATTGCTCATATACTGATATGATCTTCTTTCTCATGATGTTCTTCCAAAAATATGTGTTTTCAGTTTGTACAGATAAAAACCAAAAATATGTGATTCCGTTTGTACAGATAAAATCCAAAAATATTTTGTTTCTATTATCCATGAAAATTTTATTTTAAAATGTTTCGGGAATTGGATCGGATACTTGCTACATATGGAAGTTCACAAGAATGTGTCGTGTTGAAAGTGAAGAATTTTGGTCAAACGAAAAGGTTTGGAGCGAACTTAATATGTTCGCCTGGTTCTAAGTAAGCGAACTTAATATGTTCGCCTGAGCCTTGTTAAGAGAACTTAACAAGTTCGCCTAATGGAGCGAACTTAATGGTGATTTAATATTGTATTCAGGCGAACTTATTCATTTATCTTATTCACTGTTAGAGCGAACTTCCGGAATATTTAGTGAACTTGTGTTTTCAGATCTAGGGTTTCTGATTTGAATTTTGTGTGTTTGTTTCTAGATCGTTTTTTTAATGCGAGTAATTTTAAGGTAATCTCAACAAATTTTATCCGTTAAATCGTCTGGAATTTGGTCTTTTACCTCTGTGTTCGTTCGGTTTGAAAGTTTTAAATTTTCTGAGATGTAAACAAATTTTCTATATTAACACTTGAAGTTGAAGCTTAATCTTGTGTCGTGAATGTTAATCGATGATTGTGTTATATTTGAATTGAGAATTCATACATGATTTAGACACGTTTGTGATTCTGTGTGGAAGTTGTATCGACAGACTGGTTCAGGCGAACTTGTTCAGGCGAACTTGTTCAAGCGAACTTGTTTAGGCGAACTTATTATGTTCGCCTCTTGCAACAATAAGCGAACTTAGTAAGTTCGCCTAAGGGCTCAGTAGTGTTTTGGACTTGTGATTTTTTTTGTGTTGAAATTTTTTTTTGTGTTAAATTTTTTTTTCTTGCTTACTAATGTGTTTTTGTCCTCTACATTTATAGATGGCTCGTAGTGTTGAGTACAAACATAATCAAGTGGGATTATTGGATCCGAATATGTCTGAAGCTGTTAATTTTCTAGGAATTATCAATTTTCTAAATCGTTCAAGATTGCATGTGGCTTTATCTGCTAATCCGTATATCAGTTTACCGTATATTCAACAATTCTGGGATACCGTTCATCAAGATACGGATGTTGAACCTCACGTACTTCGTGCTACAGTAAATAATTCTGAAGTTGCTATTTTAGTGGAAACTATTCGTGCTGCATTATCATTAGGAGGTGCTGTTGACGATCCTATGTCATATCCTGGAACACTTATTATGGGGTGTTTTCAGCGGATGGGTTACAGAGGAAGACCAAATGATACACAAGCAAGTGTTGATGCACTTTCCTGTGACAACACTCTGGATAGAGTCTTAGTTTGTATGTCTAATGTCTGTATTTTGTCTTTGTATGTAAGAGCTGTTATGTAATAGTTTATCGTGTTGTATTTACTTTTACATAATGTTTTTTGCATTTCTTCTAAGTGTTTTACGCACTTGTATGTGCGCAGGAGAAAGCTCATGCGTACTTAGCAAGTACGCAGGAAGACCCATGCGTACTTGTTAAGTACGCAAGAGCATTTGGTCCTGCGCACTTGCTAAGTGCGCAGACATCAGGTTTGTATAAATAGGATAGGTTGACAGAGGATAAGTACGTAGAACCATTTGTTTAGACGAACTCAGTTTTGCTAAGTACGCAGCTTGTAATCTCTCTCTGTAACCGTCGAGTGTTTATAATACAAAGAACGTTTATTGTGACTCTCGTGTTTGGTTTACTTTGTTTAGTAAGACTCTCCACCTAATCACGGGTATTCCGCATCCCGGTTCGACTAGTAGACCACTTGCATGTGACGATCCGACACACACGAAGGGACCTACAAGTGGTATCAGAGCATTGCTCTTGAATTCGAGTGTTGTAAGTGAGTTTGGAGACGTTTTACTGAGTTTTACAAGCAAAAAGAGGTATTTTTGTTGATTTTTGTGATAAAAAAGGGTAGCTCTTGAGCACTTTTTTAGAAGCAAAAATCTCTCAAAAACCGATTTTTGTTGTGTATTTGTGTGTTTTGAGCATCAAAGGTTGGTTGGAAACTTGTTTCTGATCCTTTGGCTCGATTGCATTGATCATCAGCCTATTATTCACTGTCTCCGGCGATTTTCTGGTGACCGGAAAAGTTTGGTGAGAGTTGCTGAAAAGGTATCCTGCGTACTTACCATTTTTGGTAAAAAGTACAGTTTTCTGCGTACTTACTAACTACTCAAGAGTTATCTCCTGCGTACTTACAAGTGCGCAAGGCTGAACTTGTGCGAACTTAAGTTATATCCTGCGTACTTAATATTTCCTCCTGCGTACTTACAAGTACGCAAGAGCAAATCTTAACTACGCAAGACCATTTCTCAAGTGCGCAAGGCCAAAACCAAGTGCGCAACAGTGTCTGACTTTTATGATTTTTTAACCAAGTAATTCACTATGTCGAACCTTCAGAATCTTGGAAACATGTTAAATTATGATAATGAGATCGGTACACCTCAGAAACCGCCTAAACTATTAAATGTAAACGATTATTCCAATTGGAAGGCGCGTTTTGAGCACTACATTTCATACTCCGACTCATCATTATGGATACCAATCCTTGAGGGATATAAGCATCCCACACACATCTATCTTGATGAAGAGGTGCCAAAGCCCATCTCTAAGCTTGATGAAGAACAAAAGAAAGCTTATGATCGGGAAAAGAAGGCTCTTGGCTCAATCACTATGTCATTAACTCGAGAATTGTTTCACAACTTCCGAGGCTATGACACCTCCAAGGATCTTTGGAAAGCACTTCAGAAAAGATTTGAGGGGAACAGTGACATTAAGAAGAGTAAGCGGGATCTTCTCTGGAAGCAGTATGAATGCTTCAATTTCATGGAAAATGAATCGTTAGATGATCTCATCTCTAGATTCTATCATTTACAAACGGAGTTGAAAGCTTTTGAACTGAAATATCCCGATGAAGAACTGGTTGAAAAATTTCTTGATGCTTTGCCACCAAAGTTTGAGATGTATACAACCCTGATGAGGGAAAATCCTAAATTCTATGAGTTAACAGTAGATGAGGCTATTGGTAAGATTCAAGCTCATAACATGAATCTTATGAAGAAGGAGAGCTCGGGAAGACCTCAGATACAGGACCCTTCCATGTATCATGGGACGACTTCCACTTCAAAATCATCGGGCTCTGGAATTGCCCTCTTTACCGGACACTCTAATGAAGAAGACCACTCAAATGGGTGTGGTGGTCATGCTTGTTATGCATCCGGATCAGGGTTGGGAACCAATCATCAACACACCTCAAGAAATCCTCCAGCTATGTCTTCAGCTAACCATTCTGCAATAGCCAAAATAGTTGAAGATCACGTAGCATTGTTTTCATCATGTATGCTTGCGTATGAGAATTTCATAGGCGGCAAGCTAACGGATCCCGAAACTATTGAAGAAGACTTTAACCAAGTGGATCCTGATGATATTGAGGACATGGATATTCAATGGAATATGGCCATGCTTTTGAGGAGGGCCAAGCGTTTCCTGAACAGAACAGGAAGAAAGTTCATTGGTGGACACTCTAATGCCAAGGTTGGATTTCATAAATCCAAGGCCAAATGCTACAAGTGTCTGAACTATGGACACTTTGCTCTTGAGTGTCAAAAATACCGAGCACCGGCCTCTGGTTTCACCAGACCTAGCCAGGGAAACAGCCACGGCCACAACAACACTAGCCACCACAATCAACACCAAGGTGGTTCGTCAAATGCACTGGTAGCTCAGTATGATGATAATTTTGATTGGGGTGTTCATCTAGAGGACGCCATCATTGCTCAAACACAGGTTGGTCTCATGGCTGAGAGAATGGAGCTGATGGAGGCTGAGAGAAAAGAAGCTGAGGAGAAGGAAGCTTCTGTAGCTATTGAAAAGGAGTCTACCACTGCCGTTGCTCTCATGGCCATTGGAGAAGCACAAAGTTCATCATCTGAGGTAGATTCTAACCCTTTCTTTGTTATTTCTTGTTCTAAGTGTCTAGAGCTAAAGCATGAAATTTCTAAGCTCCAAGACAAACTCGAACCCCTAACTATGGCAGCTCATAATTACAAAGCAAACGAAAAACGTTTTAAAGAGTCTGTTGAAACGTTAAAAAAGGAAAAATGTGAATATTCTTTACAAATAAGTGAGCAACAAGTTCACTTGGATATTGCGTATAGGGGGTTAGAAAAACGGAACAATGAAATCAACAAACTGCAAAATGAGATCCTGCAGTTAAAATGTACAAATGAGAAGTTGAAAAACTCTCGCTTTGTGGTGGAGCACTACGAATCAGTAGTGAGGAAAATGAAGGGTATAGGTCTTGGTACCAATGCCATTCCTCCACCAATAAGTGGAAAGTTTGTCAATAGCTTGATAGACATTGATCTCACATGTCTAGATTAGTCCTCTGATAAGGATGATTCCCCTAAAAAGGATGAATACTCAAGTAAGGCTAACTCCACATCTAGTGAGGAGTATGTTACTGCTTCTGAAGATGGGTCGGTTGACACTTGCCCTGAAGGAGTAGTTTCTGAGGAGTTGCTGACTGAACAGAAAGTCCACAAAAACATTATCACTAATGGTGATAACTGTATTTTAACTGAACCTGATATCATTGAAACAAATGATAAACTTAAGGTAATGCTTTACGGGGGTTATAAAAACATTAACCAAGTTAAGAATGAGGCTTTTTCAGCTCATTATGGGCTTGGTTACAAAGAGAATTTGCAAAAGTATTATACCCCCAAAAACCAAACTGAAAAAGGTCAGACTTCTGTTCATAAACCAACTCCTCCTGCTCATAATGGAGAGTTTTCTAAGGCCAGATCTAATGAGCCTTACAAGAGAACTTATGTTGACAAGAGGAACTGTTTTCACTGTGGCCTGGTTGGTCACATTTTTGTGAACTGTCCTTCTAAGAACCAAGGGAAACGGCCTGTTGTTTCACAGCCAGCTGTTATCCCCAGGTCGCCACCAGTGAAACCATCTCCCAAAAGTCCAAAGAAGAATGTGGTGAAACCACCGGTACAACCTATGGGAAAACCTAAGATTAAGTCTGAGGTCAAACCATCTGTTGCAAGAAAGGTAAAGCAACCTACTGTACCTCGTGTGTCTACATCTGGTAGTACACGCACTGGTGAGAAATCTGTGGCTAGACTCTCTAAGCCACAAAGAAGAAGAAGGAATAAGAGGTTGAGAAAGCTGGAACAGCTGACTAAGACTCAATCAAGTGAAGCTTCCACAAGTTCACCGGCTGTGGTTGAGCCAGAGTCTACTCTTCTGGTTAAGAATCAAAAGAGATCCTGGAACAAGAAAGTTAAAAGTTCTCAATCTCCTGTTCCAAATTCATCCAAAGATTCACCAATTTCAAACAGTCATCATGACTGTGAGTAGAAAGAAGTAGTTTATTTTGAGAAGGATGGACGACCCAAGACCACAATGGCTTGGGTCTCCAAATCTAACTAATTCTTTTGTTACTCGTGCAGGGACGTCCGAAGGGTACTATCTCTAACCGTTGGTATGTAGATAGTGGATGCTCCCGGCACATGACAGGAAACATGGCCTTACTTCAAGACGTTAAACCATTCAGAGGCGGCTATGTGGCCTTTGCCGGAGAAAAAGGCGGCAGTATCACGTGTCAAGGCATGGTTTCGAACGGTTGTGTCAGCTTTGACAATGTCAACTTCTGCGAGCAGCTGAAGCATAACCTGTTGAGTGTCTCCCAAATGTGTGACAAGGAGTACTCGGTGATGTTTGACAAGTCAGAATGCCTGATTCTCAAACCCGGTTTTGAAGTTCCGAAAGATTGGATTCTGATGAGAGCGCCAAAAACAAACGACACCTATCAGATCGATATGAGCGTGGCAACAACCACCTCATCAGTTCCTACCTATTTACTTACCAAAGCGACAGAACTTGACTCCATCTTGTGGCATAGGAAACTCGGACATATTTCTTATCGTAAAATGAATCATCTTGTCCGAAACGGTTTGGTAACCGGGGTTCCTAAGCTGAGGTTTACCGTTGCAGATGACTGTATGCCTTGTAAAAAGGGCAAACAGCAACGGAAGTCTCACAAGCCCAAGCTCCAAAACTCTATCGATACCCCTTTGGAGCTATTACACATGGATCTGTTTGGCCCCATAAGTATCAGGAGTATTGGAGGTAAGTCATTCTGTCTGGTTGTAACTGATGATTACTCACGTTTTTCTTGGGTTCATTTTTTAGGTACTAAAAACGAGACTGCTGATATTCTTCAATACTTGATCCTGAGCTTGGAATCTCTTTGCAAGCTGAAAGTTAGAAGAACTAGGAGTGACAACGGAACTGAGTTCAAGAATAACTCGATGGAGCTTTTCTGTCTCAAGAAAGGGATCCTCATGAATTCAGCGCACCGTACACGCCTCAGCAGAATGGAGTTGCTGAAAGGAAGAACAAAACACTGATTGAGACTGCAAGGACTATGCTGTCGGATGCAAAGCTTCCTGTCACTTTCTGGGCAGAAGCCGTTAATACAGCTTTTCACATCTTAAACAGGGTTCTGGTTGTGAAGAGGCACAACAAAACTTGCTACTAGTTGATCAACAATCGACTTCCCAATCTTGATTACCTAGTTCCTTTCGGTAGTCCTTGTTCCTTGTTGCTACAGTACAAAGACCGCAAGTCTAAGTTTCATGCAAAAGCGGTGGAAGGCATCTTCTTAGGATACGTTGCCAACTCGCCTTGCAAGAGAGTGTACAATATAGGAACTCGTACTGTCGAGGAATGGTTTGAAGTGGATTGCAGTAAACACAGCATTCCACCAGAACCAATAGGTCCAGCTTGGGGTTTTGATTATGATGCGCTATTCAAGTCATTCAATCTTCCTGATTTATCTGCAGAAGACGCCGCAAATGTTTATGAGTTATTTGGTGGCGGCGATGACTCCAGTTTTTCAACTCGTACTACTGTACCAATTATAACTCCAAATTCCAATGCTGCATCTGCATCTGGAACTCATGACAGTGATAACAGTGAAGATGTTCGTGTTGTTGGAGATGACGCTCCAGCCAATCCTAACACAACTGTAGGAAATGAAGCTCCAGCTGATCCAATAAACATTGAATCTTCTTCCTCTGGTACACAGGAAATGGGGGAGTTAAGCACGAATCTAGATCCAGTAATTCAGGAACCGATTGTACCGGAGACGAGAGTGCATAGGAATCATCCAATCGACAACATTATTGGTGATCCTTATGCCGGTGTTCAGACTCGTCATAGAACCATCACTGAGAACACCAGTCTTTACACAGAGATATTTGACACTGGTGTCATGGAAACATGTCTGCATGCTGCATTTGTGTCCCAGTTAGAGCCGAAGAATGTGAAGGAGGCTCTCACTGAAAACTGCTGGATTGAGGCGATGCAAGATGAACTGTCTCAATTCCAAAAGTTGCACGTGTGGGATTTAGTTGACTTGCCAAAAGGCTTTCAGCCAATTGGTACCAGATGGGTGATCAAATGCAAGACGAATGATCGTTATGTTGTTGTGAAGAACAAAGCAAGATTGGTTGTTCAGGGTTTTTATCAACAAGAGGGCTTGGATTACAATGAAGTATATGCCCCAGTTGCTAGAATTGAGGCCATTCGACTGTTCTTGGCTTATGCCACATATGTCGGCTTCAAGGTCTATCAACTTGATGTGAAGAGTGCTTTCCTTTATGGTAAGGTTCATGAAGAAGTCTATGTCACTCAACCTCCCGGTTTTGAAGATCCGCATAATATCAATAAAGTGTATAAGCTCGACAAAGCACTTTATGGTCTTCATCAAGCACCGCGGGCATGGTATGAGACATTATCTAAGCATTTGCTGTCTAATGGTTTCGACCGTGGACAGATTGACTCGACTCTCTTCATACGGAGAGCAGGAGGTGACATTCTTCTTGTGCAAGTATATGTCGACGACATTATATGTGGGTCGACCAATGAAGGGATGTGTAGGGAATTCGAGAAGGTGATGAAGTCCAAATTTGAAATGAGTAATATGGGTGAATTGTCGTTCTTCCTGGTTCTGCAAGTCAGTCAAAGAGAGGATGGCATTTATCTACATCAAACTAAGTATGTGTAGGACATCTTATCAAAATACAAGATGAATGATAGCAGTACTTATGGAACACCTATCCCAGTTAATCATGGTTTGCATCCTGACAGAGATGGAAAGGATGTGGACAGCAGGTTGTACCGTGGGATGAACGGATCACTTAGGTATCTCACAGCTTCAAGACCCGATATAATGTTTGCTGTATGTTTGTGCTCAAGGTTTCAGTCTCAACCGAAGGAGTCACATATGATAGCCGTGAAGAGAATTTTCAGATACCTGAAAGGGAAATCCCGATTAGGTCTTTGGTACTCTAAGCAGCAGTCATTTGACTTCAAAGCCTACACTGATTCAGATTATGGCGGTTGTAACCTTGAAAGAAAGTCAACTTCTGGTGGATGTCAATTCTTGGGAGACAGGCTGGTCTCCTGGCAGTGCAAGAAGCAGTCAACGGTTTCTTTCTCAACTTGTGAAGCAGAATACATTGCTGCAGCTAGCGGTTGTTCTCAGATATTGTGGATTCAGCAGCAATTGCGAGACTACGACTTGAACTTCACTGGAACTCCTCTTTTCATTGACAACAATGCTACCATGTCCATCACAAATAACCCAGTGAAACATTCCAAAACTAAACATATAGAGATTCGTCATCATTTCATCCGTGACTGTGCTGAAAAGCATTTAATTGAACTTGTAAAAGTTCACACGGATGACAATCTTGCTGACCTTTTCACAAAGGCATTTGATCGATCCCGTTTTGAGCATCTTGTCAACTTGATAGGAATGTTCAATCCTGAGTAAAAACTAAGTTTTCTTAAATCATTTCAATTCATGGAAGTTAAATTTTTAATTCTTTTAAATTTTCTGTATAGTTCTTTTAGTCTTTAAAATATTTTACAAAAACCAAAAACAAAATAGAAAATGGAGAAAATTTCAAAGTTAATTTGAGAAAAGAGGAAATGATAGTACATCAGAAATGATCTAAACACCATAGACTGCTCATATGGGAAATGATTGCGTCATGCTTACTTATCTGTTTAAAATTATTATGTTTTTAATCTGTTTATTTACAAGTAATTTGAATTGTCAGTAGGCTGTATGCGTCTTTGAATCACTAGTAGTGTGGAAACTAAATCTAAATTACAACCGTGATTTGAACCCATGTTTGCAAGTGTGTGTGTGCGTAAAAGAATAGAAAAGATCATTATCAGATAAAGGATGTTAGATTTTGACAATAATTTTCTTTTGAGATCAGTTTCGGGTTATGTTGTTAGCACAGTTAATGCGGTTCATCTCACTGCCCATACTCACAAGTATGCAAGGAGAGATTGAATCAAGACATGTCTCTACATTAACCGTTGAGCATGTATTCGCCCTTGGATCACTCCTGATTCATTGAAATCAAATCCAGATAAAAGTTGGATCCCCTTACCCTATAATCAAACACCATGGTCATTATCCCGAATCATCATACCGATATTCAAAGAAGAAAATCACATGAAACCAAGACAAATGAATCACTCGATTCTGAATCTTATGATTCCTGATAATCCCTATGGATTCTGCTTGATTTTTCTGTGCTAATTGATGTAACTTCATTCTGAAAAATTAAGAAAATAATTGAAAATAATCTTAGATGCCTTGAAGATAGTGCAAAATATAATAGCATTGCAGTGGGGTACACGTTGTATATCTTATAATTAATATCTTAATACACAAGAACATGATACAAAGATGCGTATAGTTTCAAATCTTATAATACTGTCAACTTGAATTACTTGTTTATGTGCTTATTACGTTTGAATAAAAAGTAATACATGACATGATCCCATATTCGTTGATGTTTATTTTGTATCGTTTTTGCTAAAAGATAGCCTGATATGATTCTTTGCTCGTGTCTTTGATCAAAAATAGCTTGTGTAAATGATTGTATATATCTATCTTGAAAAGCACAAAAAGATTTTAAGTTTTTAAGTTTATGCATTGTTCAAGTTTAATCAGAAAAAGCCAAAAATATTGTATGTTTAACCTTCATGAATTGTATTTGAATACTCTTGGTTGAATATTTTTATCTTGTTCGTTATTTGACTTGAAAATCTTCATAAATTCTGAGTTGTAAATTGCGCACTTAAGGGTTGTGCGCACTTGTCAAGTACGCACGAAGTAAGACTTGCGTACTTAGCAAGTACGCAAGAGTTAAGCCTTGCGCACTTGTTAAGTACGCAAGAGTTAACTCGTGCGCACTTAACAAGTACGCACGAACAATTTCTGAGGGGTATAAATCCGACACTTAGAAAATTTTCCGGTTTTACGATTTCAAACCTAATATTTTTCCCCCCCCCCTGCAATTTCTCTCAAAATCGAGTGTGTTCAAACCCTCTTTTCATCCCGTCAATACTTTCATCATCGTATTACATCTCATTGGTGACAATCTAGGGCAATTCCAACCGTAGATTCATGACATTTGGACCGATTTGACATAGAAATTTTTAGGTTAATTCCGACAAAAATTGGGATAATCTGGGATTGTTTGGGTAACTTATTATCATTAACATGCTAATGGAAACCTTAATCGCATCTCTAATCATCCCCCTGTCCTCGATTTGATCTGTTGGTTGAAGATGAACCGACAGTCGGTCGTAGACTGTCTAGGTCAACATTTGGTGTATTTTGGTAGTTGCTGGTGTCGACAATGGTCCCCTAAGTTAGAATCGTTGATTCCGACTTAGTGGCGACCTACTCGACCTGTCATTATGCATTCTGTGATTTTTTTCATGTTTCTGAAATTTTGCTAAGGGTTGTTCTTGCGCACTTAGCAAGTACGCAAGAAGTAATTCCTGCGTACTTGTTAAGTACGCAAGAGGAAAATCCTGCGCACTTACTAAGTGCGCAGGACCAACACTTAGAAATTTTTCCTAAGTCTGAAAATTTTTTCAAAGTGTAACTACTATACTATGTCATGTGTGTCTATTTCCATTGTTATAAATTGTTCTGATTATGTTTTCTGTGTGTGTTTGCAGATAATGGCTCGTGCATTCACTGACGAATTCAACCTGTTAGCACACACCAAACCAGAATGGAAAGGGGCAGCCTTGCAATACAGGGAGATTGTGGACTTTCTGAACAGATCAAAAATAAGCTATGCAATCTCGGCTAATCCAACAGTCTCAAGACCGTACTTAGAACAATTCTGGGAGACAGCAGAGCACGATTGCACGGTGTCCCCTAATGTCATAAGGGCAACCGTTGATGGTCGGGCAATTGCATTCTCTGAAGAAACAATCAGGAGAGTACTGAGGTTCGGAGACCTTGCTACCGACCCGACATCCTATCCAGATTACTACGTGGATGGGTGTTGGAGGCATAGAATGGGGTATGTCGGGGCAAGGGACTATGCTTCTTACAAGAAGATGTGGTTATTGGATCAATGGCGTTATTTTACCCACATCATGATCGTGTGCATCTCATCCAGGATAGCGGGGAAAGATGCCATGGGTCATGACCTAGCAGCGGCCATGGTGGGCCTGTCTCTCAATCGGGGCTATAACTTCTCTCGCTATATTTTCAAATCACTAAATGACCAGATAAATACAGCAGAGAGGTTCTGGTTCCTTTTGTACCCGAGGTTTGTGCAGCTACTGATCGATGATGCACTGCCAAACCTACGTGCTATCGGGGAGAGACTGCAGGTAAAACGGGTGGACAAGAGAGTCTTTGCACAGTTTCTAAAGCCAGGCAGTGTAGAACCTACCCCTGAGCATACTGAACTCTTCGGCCACCTGATTAATGAAGCATACGTCGCTCCGGAGGACTGGAACTGGTATAGTCCCAACTTGGGACCAGATATGAGTGATCACTCTGATGAAGAACAGGAGAATGAGGATGATGAAGGTGATGATGAACATGAAGGTGATGATGAACATGAAGGTGATGATGAAGGTGGTGTTGGTGGTGCTGAGGAATCCGATTCGGAGGCAACAGAATCAGATTCTTCTGATTCCGATGATGCACCATCACAGGTACATCCGAGGAGGTTGGCACAGGTTACCCTGCCTGCGTCGTCTTCAAAAAGAAAGCGACAAAGCTCGAGCAGCGAATATGAGCCGGATTCCGACTCTGACGCTGCTCTACAAAGACAGAGGCATGAGAGTGCTAACAAGGAAAGGGGCGATCGGCAAAAGGTTGCTATCCCCAGGGTTGAAGAGATTCCAACTGTGCAGCCAGTACAGGTTGAAGCTGCCAGACCATAGTTAGAATCTACCCCATCAGAACAGCAACTATATAGACGGAGGAGAAGGCCACTAGTACAAGCAGATGTGGCAGTCACGGCGGTCACAGAGGAGATTCCTGTGACGGTGATCCTCCCTACTCCAACTGTCCAGGTGACAGTGACTACTCCAATTCTCACGGAGTCAGTCACCATCACCCCAACCATAACTCCCATCATTACATCTCCCATCCCAACACCCACCAAAGAGCCGTCAGGTCAACCCTTTACCTATGGTGACTTCTCACAAGGGTTCGACTTTGACACAATCTTCTCTTCCCCCATCCACAACGCCGAAGCCTCATCATCTAGGCATCCGGATCCAAATGAAGCTAGGATCGATGTGCTAGAAACCCAAGTTGCTGACTTGTTAAAGACGATTCAAAAGTCAAAGGAGGAGTCTGATGCTCAACAAGCACAGATAAATTCTCTGGCCGATGAAGTTAGGATTCTCCATAGCCAGAGAACAGGGACAAATGAGCGACTGAAGAATGTGATGGCACAGAATGAACTTTTAATGAAGACGAATGAAATGATTCTTGCACACAGAACTTCAATTGAGTTAAGGATGGATGCGCAAAGGCAGGAGCACGCTACTACGGTCAAATTAGTTGGTGAACTGACCGCGAAGCTAGGTGCTCAGGGGGAGAAGGAGACAGAGAAGGAGAAGGAGAAAGAGAAAGACAAGGAAAAGAAATCCACCGGTGTTGAGTATTGTCATCCAGTCGATCTGACTAAGGATGATGATAAAGACAAGGATCCTAAAGTCGGTCCTAGTGGAGGTGAGCACCTAGCTTTGGCGATTGTGCCCATCTCTTCTGTTCCATTAGCTGAGGGGGAGTCTACTCAGCAAGAGGGTGGTAATACCTCAGTTGGTGGTGGCGGTGACAAAGGGAAGTCAGTGGCTGATGAGATTCTCTATCTCGAGCCTGACTATTCTAAAGAAGCACAGATCGATGCTCTCCTTAATCTGGAAGAAGGAGAGATTGACTCTGGTGATGATTGGAACGATGATGATGATGATGTGATAATCGAGATTCCCAAGGGCGACGGGGAACTAGAGTACGAGTTAGAGGATGGTGAGATCTTTGGAATACCATCGCTCGAATCTCTGCTCGAAACAGACACAGGCTCAGTTGACATGGCAAGTAATGTTGAAGCTACAATTGAAGCCTCCCCAGTCGACCCTACACCTGTGGACCCCGAGGCACCGAAAGAGAAAGAAATGCCTTCTGTATCTACAAAGGGTCCAGCTCCCATGTGGCAAAAGACGTCTATCACAGACAGGCATGGAGCGACAGGTCTGATCTTAGCTGTTAGGTTCGAGGAGGACAAGCAGTTGTTCGCCATCAAAAGATATGGGGGGTTCAATACTTGAAACCCACCAGTGAGGCGTTCAACTCTTTGCCCAAGTACGACCTTGTGAACCTCGCAAACCGTGACCTGCTGAGTCACTCGAGTAATGCAGTAGCAATGGGTTTGTGGGTAACACTACAGCGGGAAGCAAGATCAGGGAAATTTGAATACCTCAAGCCTCAGGTGCCCAGAAGAGTCAAGGATAAGCACGATGTGCATCCTGTGACTAAGAAACCCTTAAAGAGATTGGTATACAAGCCAGTGCGATGTGAAACTAAGATTCCCCTGAGCAAGTTACCTCAGGATATTCTTGGTGACATGTGGTACTGGTACGTTGATCCAAAAATGGGCGAGGCTGTGGTTATGGGTAAAGGTAAGTCAGATAGTGGAAACACAGTGCCAAAGGAAGTGATCAGGGTTTTTGATGAAGTTTGCTTCATCAATTTCTCTGTGAGAGATCTGGAGGTACTAGCAGACAAGTTCTGCATCCACACTGATGAATGGACAAAGCTTCTCTCGGCCAAATACGACAAGTTAATCAAGTTTTGTCTTGATTACAAAAAGAAGATGGAAGCTAAGGAACCAATGCTGTGAAGAGTGAAGATTGAAGACTGAAGACAATGAAGATCCTGAGCTGTTGTCAAGGGGGAGTTTGTTGATGCACTTTCCTGTGACAACACTCTGGATAGAGTCTTAGTTTGTATGTCCAATGTCTATATTTTGTCTTTGTATGTAAGAGCTGTTATGTAATAGTTTATCGAGTTGTATTTACTTTTACATAATGTTTGTTGCATTTCTTCTAAGTGTTTTGCGCACTTGTATGTGCGCAGGAGAAAGCTCCTGCGTACTTAGCAAGTACGCAGGAAGACCCATGCGTACTTGTTAAGTACGCAAGAGCATTTGGTCCTGCGCACTTGCTAAGTGCGCAGGCATCAGGTTTGTATAAATATGATAGGTTGACAGAGGATAAGTACGCAGAACCATTTATTTAGACGAACTCAGTTTTGCTAAGTACGCAGCTTGTAATCTCTCTCTGTAATCGTCGAGTGTTTATAATACAAAGAACGTTTATTGTGACTCTCGTGTTTGGTTTACTTTGTTTAGTAAGACTCTCCACCTAGTCACGGGTATTCCGCAACCCGGTTCGACTAGTAGACCACTTGCATGTGACGATCCGACACACACGAAGGGACCTACAGCAAGAAAAGGAGGTTTAGTTGGCGAATGGATATATTTTATGCACGTCATCATACAATGTCTGTCTCCAAGGAAGGATGGTACTGATGGGTTGAATAGTGCACTACAAGCTGCTATGGTTGCTTTGACACTCAACAAACGGTTTAACTTTGCTTTATATATCTACCGTGAGTTGGTCATGCAAATAAATCCTCTAGAAGGTCAAGGGTTCCTTATGTATCCTAGGTTCGTGCAAATGATTCTGAATCATTTAATTCCAGATTTACCTCAGCATCCAATCCGTTTAACATTGACTCCTATGTCAAAAAGAATCTTTATTGATTGTACATAGGTGAAACAACAAAATGCTGCTCTAATTCCTGTTCTTACTCCTTTGTTTGGTCACATAATCAATCCTGATTATGTTGAGCCACCTAATGATAATTGGTTTCATCCTGAGGAGTTAGTACAAGGCCAAGTCCATAATCAAGTTCCAATTCAACAACCAGTTCAAGCTCAAGTACAACAAGTTCCGGTTCAAGAACAAGTTCCGGAACAACAACAACAACAAGTTCTTGCTCAACAACAACAACAAGTTCCTGCTCAACAACAACAACAAGTTTCTATTCCACAAGAACAGGTTCAAATTCCTATTAATGAACCAGTTCAAGATGAGATTGCTCAAGATAATGATCAAGATTTGGGTATGAATATGGATGATTTTGATCATGAAGCTGTGAACTCACCTCTTCATGAAGCTGAAGGAAATGTTGAAGATACGAGTTCCGGTGATACTATATTACCTGATTCTGAAGCTACTGATACTGATTCATCTAGAGATTTTAGCTCAGATCATTATGCATGGTTGGCTACGTTACCATTGGCTAATGTGGGGAAACGTATTAAATCTAAAGCCAGCAAACTGAGGCGTAAGACTGTTCGGAATCCTCCTTCTGGATCAGTACTTGGCAAGAGAACTTTAATAGATGAAAGTTCTGACTTGGATAGTGATGCTATTCCAGTTCCTAAAGCTCAGAAGCTTATGTCTGCTTCTATTGCTGCTGCTTATTCTTCTCAAGGTGTTGAGGATGCTAATTTTGTTGCTTCCTTATCGATTACACCTCCTGCTTCAAAACATACATCTCCAGTGCTTTCTCCACATGTTCCACACACATCTGAAGCTGGTCCTTCAAAGCCATCTGATTCTTAAAGAATTACATTCCTTGAATCACAGGTGCTAGCTTTACAGACTCAAGTAGATACTCTCGTGTCTACTGATTCTCAGAGACAGTCGGTCCTTCAAGCTCAAGCTACACAGATTGCTGACATGCAGTTATTGGTGTCCAAACTTGTTGAGCGTCTTGACGCTCAGGGGGAGTTAAGGATACATGATACGTGTCATGCTGAATCAATTCAATGAAAAGATAATTATGACAATGATCCTAGTGGTAATGTTGACGGTGATCGTCAATACGCTGACGTGAATCCAATATCCGGAGCTCAGGGGGAGTCGACATCACATACTATTGAAGGAACCAAGCATGATTCTGGAGTGAATGAAGAAATATTGTTATTGGAATTCTTTCAAGATTCTGAAGAAGAAGAAGCTGAGAAATTAGAATTTTTGGATGATATAGACGAGTTATTTGATGATGATGAAGAAGATGTGTTGGATAATGAAGTTGAAGAAGGAGAGACTGTAGAGATTGAAATAGAAAATAGTAAATCTAGAGTTACATATGAAGGAAGTGATGGTCTGAATGTTACGTATAACTTCATCCAAGATGATGTTATTCCTGAGTTTTCTTATGATGGAGTAACAGATTCTATGGACTCTGTTGAAGACATCACTACACTTGATGATACTGCTCAATCCAAGATAGATTCTGATGTTGATACTACTCATACTGTGTCTCCTAAGCTGAATGAAGAACCTGTGATGTATAAAAATATAGGAATGACTAGAGAACAGTGGAGAGAAGTAGTTAATAGTTGGATGAAAGTACTACCAAAGTCACCTATACAACATGCTCAGAAAGAAAGATATGTGAATAAAGAGAGGTGTATTGGAAAGATCATAAGTTGGTTTTATGATGATGAAACTAAGTTGTTTGCTCTTAAAAGATCTAATGGTGTTCAATATTTAAAGCCTAGGATCAAGTATTTCAATACCTTGCCAAGGTGTGAAATGAATGGTCTAGCTACAAAACCATTGATTAATGGATTAAAGTGTGGATTGGCCGATGTGATTGCCAATTTGATAAAGATAGAAGGTGGATCAGGGAAGTATGAAAGGTTAAAACCACAGAGGAGAAGAAGAGTGAAGCTTGTAGATCAAAAGACTAAGAATGTGACTTGGAAGTATAAGTTCAAGCCAGTACGCGCTGTACAGAAGATACCATTGAAGAAAATTCCACAAGATTTTCTGGGGAATATGAAATGGTGGTATGTAGATGTGAATACTGGTGAAGCTAGGATTGATGATAAAGATAATAAGGTCATTGTTAGTTTCTATGATGCAATGAATCTCATTAACTTCTCAAAGAAAGATCAGAGGACGTTAAGAAAGAATGAGATCATGTTCACTGATGAATGGAGAGAACAATGATTGCAGTATAAAAGAGTGTTGGAGATATGTCAGAGATATGGAGTGCATGCAGGAAGCAGATTACCAGATAATTGGAAGAGCTTGTCATAAAGACTGAAGACAGAAGATTAATCTATTGTCAAGGGGGAGTCTGTTAGGACATAGATTGAATGAGAAAAGCTTTGTAATAGTTTAGGTCTTATTGTCTTTATGTTTTTATGTAATTGTTTAGTTTTGACTAAGTATAAATACAAGTTCTGCTAGAGGTGAACTTGATAAGTTCGCCTAGTCTATTAGAGGCGAACTTGTTAAGTTTGCCTAAGCATCTTTGAAGCGAACTTGTTAAGTTCGCCTATTGCAGAACATGTGTCTATAAATATAGAGTTTACAGAGTTTGTTCAGTACGCGTAGATTAAATGATCATATAAAAGAGAAAGTTTATTTACCTGTTGTTTCTATTGTTGATTGATATACAAAATGTTAGTACGGTAGGATTCCGCACTCCATGTTAACGATACGTCATGTCACAAGATCGATCTAAGATGAGTCATGTGGACCTACATGGGAGATTGTTGGAACCTAGTAGTCCATCGAATTCAATATCTTTAGTTCAGAAGTTCTTCAGTATAAAATTTTCGGACGAAAACTTTTTCGATCGAAAATTTTTTTGATCGAAATAGTTTTCGGACAATAGAGTTTTCAGACGAAGACTTTGTACTATATATACGACTTGTTTTGAATTGTGTTCTGAACTAGAACTTGGAGAGAACTTTGATCATTGTCTGTAATTGTCTCTTGATTGTGCTTAGTGTGATTTGTCTGAGTTTCTAATCAGCAATCTTATTATCAATACAAGTAAAGTTTTTGAGATTATCTCGTTCATATGTCGGTTTATTCTTTATTCGGAATTTGATTCGTCGGTTTCGATCTTATTATCTCTCAGATTGTTTCCGCCTTTCCTCTAGATATTCGGTGTTTGGAAAGCTTGGAATATAGCAGATCAGGAGGACCAACAAGTGGTATCAGAGCTTTCGATGCTCGGTTTTAGGGTTTTCTAGCAAGATTCAAGGTTTCTTCAAGTTTTCAATTTTTCAAGATTCAAGTCTTCAATTTGCATAAAAATTCACGCCATTGTTGAAGATTTATGATATAAAGTGATGGAGAATTAATTAGAGATCAATTTGAGGGTTTAAGGGGTTGATTTGATGATTTTTTGGAAGTTTCGATGAGGACCTCGAGGGTCCTGGTGAGAGGAGAGGAAGTGTAGAAGCCGAGGGCCTATATGGAAAATGTGGGAAGAGGCACGGAGGTGAATGTAGAGCTGGTCAGGTAGGATGCTTTAGATGTGGCAAGTTCGGACACCAGTCACGCGATTGTCCAGATAAGCCAAGATGCCATAACTGTGGGGAGCAGGGACACGTAAGCCGGGATTGTAGAAATCCGAAGGAACCGGAAGCTGGGGGATCCGAAAAGGGAAAGGGAAAGGGAAAGGGTGCAGAGAAGGAACCCTACAACAACAATGCCAAAGCAAAGGCCTACGAGATAACTCATTAAGGTACGTTGCAAGCTCTTATTTTATGCTATGGCAAGTTCATAATGTTGATTCAATATATGATTAGTTCGCCCCATTAGCTTGATGCCTTAGAATTAGATATCTTCCCCGGTTAGACTTTCAGTGGTAGTTAATCACAATGGCCTTCAGTGTTGGAACATAGTAGTCCATTGAATTCAAGATCTTTAGTGTAGAAGTTCTTAAGTATAAAGTTTTTGGACGAAAAGTTTTTCGGTTGAAAAAGTTTTTGATCGAAATAGTTTTCGGACGATAGAGTTTTCGGACGAAGACTTTGTACTATATATATGTCTTGTTTTGAATTGTGTTTAGAACTAGAACTGGGAGAGAACTTTGTACTATATATATGTCTTAATAAGTAGTTTAATAAAATTAACTAAATTAACCTAGTTCTAGACTCTAAGTAATACTCTAGACTCACTAAGACACACTAAACTACTAACCGGCAAGTGTACCGATCGACTCTAGTATAGCTAATGTAAGTCCGGATATCGAACCCACGAGACTCTATCGAATTACGTTAACGGCTCTATCTAGACTATGACTGACACTGACTGAACTAATTGTTTAATTGGTTGGAGGGGGGGGTTTCTAAAAATCCTAAAAATGCAATTAAATTAAACTAAATTAACAAATACGAATTAACTTGGACTTTTACTCAGATGGTGGAAACACTACCTAGACTGGAATCCTGATTGCTTTTAGTAATGATTTTATCTGGAATTTGTTTACTATGGAACCGGGATCATAAAGTCATCACCCTTCAGGATATCTAAAGGACTCCTAACCCTTTTCAAGAGCACGCTATGAAACCCTAAAGGTTGTTTAGATTACCGGTTATTAGACTCTCTTTCAAGACACCTAACGGATTTATGAAAGTACCCTTAGAGGCTTACTCCCTTTCGAGACCTAAACCAAGGATAGAGTTGTTTTCTCGATTAGACTTGCTAGACAATAGCCAAAAGGTTCACTCCTAACAAGCTCCTACCTTTCAGTTTAATGACTTAGACCTAGCAATAATCTCGCACCTTTCAGCTATTGATGATTAGTAGAACACTTGCATTTATAAGATTACCAAATATTACTTCTAAGGTTTAATGGCCAATTTAACCCTAAAGATTGAAGATTTATTACGTGATATAGACACTCACCAAAATCTAAAACCTGGCAAGACTCTATTATGTGATAAAGACCGTCACCAAGAATCTCACGAAGCAATAAACAATATTCAAACAATATCAAATATGCAAACACATCTAATCAATAGAACAAATCACCTACAATTCATAAATAATCCATAAAATCCATAAATCCATAATAAAAATCAGAACTTTAGACAATCATTCATCTAGTCTAGGTAGTACGATAAATTTAGCCAATCAAGATCATTGAAAACATCAAGAATGAAGTATAATCAAGAACACAAAACATAGTTTAAAGAAAGAGACGAAAGTGAAGACACCCGAATGACACAAACGTGACCCGAATGATTCTCCCGACTTCAATCCTTCAACCAGCAGCTTCAAGAACTCAGAAACGCCTCCAACAATGCTCCAAAATCGCCCAAGGTTCTGCTCATTCGTAACTAGGGTTTAGGTTAAAACACACTTAAGTATTTATATGTTTTCCAAACCCAGCAGCTCAAAGTCTGGGCTCAACACACACTCGCGGGGCGCGATAAAATGCTCCATGTTAGTCGCGACCCGCGACCGTCTTCTTGGTGTCAGCACATTTAACAGTCTCTCGCCTCCCGCGAGAGACATTGAATCTATTGTCGCGGCCCGCCAGAAGACACTTTTCCAACACTTTCAACGCACTTCAGCTCCCGAGCACTCCAATACGTTCCAGGACTCGACTTTTTCATGTTTCAGCTTGTTTTCCTCACTTTTCAGCTATTTCTACGATTCAAGACCTGCAAAACGCAATTGATTAGAAGTACGCAAATTCTGACGAAAACCAAACTAACACTAACGAAATTATACAAACTGTACACGATAAAAGAATGTATATTTCAATACATCAATATATATGTCTTGTTTTGAATTGTGTTTAGAACTAGAACTGGGAGAGAACTTTGTACTATATATATGTCTTAATAAGTTCGCTTGGGGTCAAGTTCGCTCAGTGAAGTTCAGGCGAACTTAATAAGTTCGCTTAGGCAGTATCAGGCGAACTTATCTAGTTCGCTAGTGTTCAAAAAAAATAAATAAATAAATAAATAAAATAAAAATTAAAAAAATTTTGGCGGGAAATTTCATCTTGTTTAAATTTTTTAGGGAAAGCTTATATGGTCGTTTTGAATCTTTTTTGAAATTTTGAATTATTGAAATTTTTTAAAAAAGAGTATTTTGGCGGGAAATTTCATCTTGTGTAAATTTTCTAGGGAAAGCTTATATGGTTATTTTGAATCATTTTTGAAATTTTGAATTTTTAAAATTTTTAAAACGAGTATTTTGCCGGGAAATTTTTTCCGGATATTTTCGCAAAAATTTTAAAATGTCAATTTCATGTGATGATAATGAGATTGAAACTATGCCACCAAGGATTTTGTGCATATCAGATTACAGTAGCTGAAAAGTCCGGTTCGAACAGGTCGTATTAGTAACTGATGAAAATTTTTGGAGACTAATAATAGAAGGATATGTGCATCCTACTTTTAACTTTCTAGAATTTAGTGATGTTCCTAAACCAGTGACGGCTCTTACTAAAGTAGAAAAGCAGAAGTTTGATCGAGAGATGAAAACGTGTGAAACTTTAACAATGTCTTTACCAAAAGAAATCATTCATAGTCTCGGGAAGTGTCCAACTTCAAGAGATCTATGGGAAGCATTGAAGAAAAAGAGTGAAGCAACTTCTCAAGCGTTCGTGGTCTTGATCAAAGAAGTATTGGAGAAGCAGGGTGATTCTCAAAGTGATTCTTCTGCAGATTTAACTGATAGTGAGAATATTCGTTCTGGTGAAAGTACTCAGTCTACCGAGAGTGATATGATGACTGAGGAAAGCTTTCAGACAGTTGAAGATGATTTGAGTGAATCAGAAACTGATGCAGAGCCTGTCATTATTGATCAAAAGGGTGAAGCTGATGATGACACTTTCATGGCTCCTGGTGCATCTTGTTCAGAAGTAAAACCTGAGGTAATTTCTAACTCTGAAACGTTTAGTTCTAACTGTATTTCAGTGAAGGATAAAATCATGAGGGTTATGGATGACAACGTAAACCTCATTTGTGATATGAAATCGATGCACACGGTAAACCAGAAATTAAAGGATAATGAGAATGTGTTTATTGAGAGAATAGAATCACCGAAGAGGGATATAAGTTCTCTGACTTTGAAGATCAAAAAGCAGACATATCACCTGGATATTTCCTTTGCAGAAATTGAGAAACGAAATAATGATCTTGTTGAGAAAGATAAGGAAGTAGCTGACTCTAAAGTAGAGGTAATCAGATTACATAGAAAGGTAGAAAGCTTTGGAAATTCATCATTCTTATTAGGACATTATCATGATAATAATAAATAGGGGAAGGGAACTAATGGTATTGGTTATGTTCCTCCAACATTCAACGGAAATTATTCTGTTACACCTAAGACTGTGTTGAAGGTGAATCCAGTCACAGGTGAAGATATGGTGTATTCTGATGCGAGTGATGATGAATATTTTGATGAAGCTAACGTAGAAGGGATACCGAAAGCTGTTAAGAAAGAAGACTCAAAGGTTGATTCTAATTCATCTGGAAATTATACATTTGGAAGTTCTTCAAATTCAAGGAGAGTTTCATATGTCAGAGATTATAAAGACAGGCGTACATGTTTTCATTGTAATGAGATGGGACACATTGTGGTGAACTGTCCTTACAAAAATAAAGGGAAGAAGCATGTAGTTCATGAGAAGATGAAGCTTGAATCAAAACCTGTTGAGAAAAAGTTTGTTCAGTCTCAAACTCTAAAAGAAGTTCATGTAGGAGAATCTTCTTCAAGTTCTTCTTATCGTGTGAAGATTCCTTATATGAGAGATTATCGTGAGACGAGATCTTGCTTTTACTCTGGTCTTGTGGGTCACATTCGGATTGCTTGTCCTCATAACGCCAAAGGTAACCGACATGTTACTCCGGAAAAGGTAAGAACTCATGGTAAGCCTTATGTTAACCAAAATGTGGTTAAACCTCGTGATACATTAAAGGGTAATTCAAACTCTGAGGTTAGGCTTTCTAGACCTCAAAGACGGAGGAGAAACAGAAGATTGAGAAAACTTTTAGAACAACAAGAGTTTTCACAATCTAAACATTTTTCAAATGCACGAAAATGTTCAAACACTTCACATTTTAAGCAAAAAGAACTTAATGAACAGAAGTATGTTTGGAATCTAAAGTTTCTGTTTCTAACTCGTCGGAACAATCTCCAAAAATTGATGAGAGATTCGATTGTGAATGGAGTGAGGTTTATTATTTTGATACAGATGGACGACTCATGACTACAATGGCTTGGGTCCAAATTTCAAATTAATGTTTTTTGTTAGATGTGCAGGATTTACCAAGAGGGACTATTAATACCATTTTGGTTGTTGATAGTGGTGGTTCTAAGCACATGACAGGGAATGACAACTGCAAGAGTAAAGAGTTGTTGATAACTGAGAATCTATTTGATTCAACGACTTGATGCTCAATGGGGAGAATATGTCACACACAATGTTTTGTAAAGAGTTTTACAAAGTCCAAATGATAACCTGAAACTTAGGATGACGATGGTGAGCATAAAGTCATTGATGCAACTATTTGACTAGTTGAGAGGGAGTCTACAGGACAGGGGGAGTACAGAACTGTGTTGGTGACAAAGGCAAAGGCATTCAATTACAGGATTACATCGGTTTGAGTTTTTAATTGATTGAATTGCTTAATCTTGAGTAACCAAGTAAAATGTTTTTCTTAAAATGTTTTCATGGAAGATTTTATTTTCCTTTGTTTTACTTTCTTTGAAAAAGATTTTGAAAAAGCCAAGCAAATTGAAAAAGATAAAATCGACATTACTTGCAGTTAAAGAAGAGATGATAGTACATCAGTAGATGTTCTTTCACACATGACCTTAGATTGACTGGTTGGTGCTTTATGTTAATATATCTGAATTATATGTTTTGATCTAAACTTCAGAGACTGCACAAATAGGAAATGATAGTGTTGTGTATGCATATAATTTGAATTGTCAGTAGACTAAAAGCGTCACTGAACCATTAGTAGTGTGAAAACATAATTTCATATGTTACAACTGTGATTTGAACCCATTTTATGCCTGGGTGTGTGTGTGTTAAAAGATCACTATCAGATAAAGAATATTAGCTTTTAATAAAGATTTTCCTAGGAGATCAGTTTCAGGTTATGTCCTTAGCACTATTCATTCGATTTGCTTCAGTGCCCATGTCGTGAAAAGCATGCAATTTGAGGTATAATCAAGATATGTACTTGACAACATCTGTCAAACATATACTAGCCCTTGGATCATATTGATAAATCATCTTTACTGATTCCATTGAATTCATAATCCAGATAACAGTTTGATCCATGTACATGAATCGTATGATTCCACATATATAAGCCAAGACATTGAATCATTCGATTTTGAATCTCATTGATTCCTATACAATCCAATTTGGATTATGCTATTCATGTGCTAAGTGATGTCTCCTTATTCTGGAAATTTGGATAATCTTTAGTAAAATCTCATATGTCTTGAAGATAGTGCATTTACTTTCTGTTGGCATACTAGTGGGGTACACGTTGTATTTCATACTTAAATGGTACCTTAACTCACAAGAAAGTGGGAATGAGATGCTTTAGTTTCAAATTTTATAATATTGACAATTTGAATTTGTGTGTCATAGCCTGATCCTATTTTCTTTGAATGTTTATCGCGTATCATAACATGTAATATGAAAGTCTTGAAAAGATAGAGTGTGATAATCTTGAAAGATATTGGTTTGATTGGTCAAGGCTTGAAAGAATGACATAGGATATAATTTGATATTATATGGATTTTATATCCAAGATGTGTGATTAATATCTCATTTATACTGATATGATCTTTTTACTCGTGATATTCGACCAAAAAGATGTGATTTTGTATTTTACATTTCAGTTTATATAGAGAAAAACCAAAAAAAAAAATTTTGTCTTTCTTATGTTTGAAAAATCAAAAAGATTTTATTTTTCCCCCTTCCATGGAAATCTTAATTGTTGGTTATTCTTGGTTGTTCTACTTTGCAAAAACTGAATATTGCAGATAGAAGTTGACAAGGGGTCCTTCTCCCAAGTTTTCTTCTAGAAATAAATAGAGTGTGCAGATGAACAAGACGAAGACTACAGTGTGTTTGATTATATAAGAAGACAGATGACAATCTTTTAAAGCTGCTGTCAAGGGGAAGTCTGTTAGAGCATATTTTGGTGACAACGAGCTTGAAGATATTATGTCTTAGTCTTAGAGTCTTTGACTTGCAATTGATAGAATTGTTAGCAACAGTTAAAGGGGAGTCTGTTAGGACATGTTTTGTAACTGTTGATAAAATTCTGTATAAGTTCATAGAGAGGCGAACATATTTAGGAGCGAACTTGTTAAATTCGCCTAGCCTATTAGAGGCGAACTTAATAAGTTCGCCTAAGCATCTTTGAGGCGAACTTGTTAAGTTCGCCTACTGCAGAACTGGTGTTTATAAATAGAGTTCACAGAGTCTGTTAAACAAAATCAGAGAGAGAGCAGCAGAGGGACTTTAAACGAAGAGTAGCATTGAACAGAAGTGAACGAATTGTCTGATTGAGTCTGTAAAATCTATGATTGCTGGAATACAAGCTTCAATGTTATTTACGTGATTGTTTCTATTGTCTTTTGTGTATACAATTGTTGATTCGGTTGGATTCCGCACTATGTGTTAACAATACGTCTTATCATGAGAACGATCCGTAGAAGAGCCATGTGGACCTAATGGTGCAAGCCCATCCGGAATCATTCCTGCTATGATGACCGCTCCCGCCACCAATCAGCAGAATCAACCAAGAAATGAATCAAAGGGTAATAGTACCTCTGCTCCAAATCCATCAAGTGAACACATGGCGTTGTTTGGATTGTTTGTCAACAGTTATCATGTTCTAATCTCAGGTGAATTGAAGGCTGGAGTAAGTCATATTGAAGATATTTTCCAAGTTGATCTAGATGATATGGAAGAAGTTGATCTACAGTGGCAAATGGTTATACTAACTCCCAGGGCTAAGAGATTTGTGGATAGAACCAGTGAGAAGCGTCTTGGAGGAATGTCTGCAGGATTTGACAAGTCTAAACTAAGATGTTACGACTGTAAGCAACTCAGACACTTCAAGAGGGAATGTCCCCATCCTATCACCGACTCTCTACCTCTACCTACCATTGTTTCTATTACCGATGTCCAAGAACAGAATGAGAAGGCAAAAGAACCAGCAAATACCTTCGTAGTAAACGACTTTGATTGGATCAATGAAAATGAAGAAGCTCATGTTGAGGTGTGCAAGGCTCTTATGGCAAATACTCCTTCTACACAATTTGTGGTTCATGGAATGGAAGCAAGTCTGGTTGAAAAGGAGAAGAATGAGGTGCTGAGAAAAATTATCATCAACACTGACTATATTGGTCCTACTGCTCTCCTTAGACAATTTGCTATTCAGGGGACAGAGAGTCAGGTTATTGACACTGAAGGAAGCATGACTGAGAATTTCAACATCAAGATTAAGGATGCAGTAAAGGTGATTGAAGAATGGAAGGACACCAGTCCCGGTTCCATCTCAACGGATCGAGTTATCTCTTCGGAGAGTGAAGGTGATGGAACTCAAACCAATGGTGATGGATGCTCTAATCAAGGATGCATTTGTAGGAAAACCGCTGCAGAGCTGATTCCGCCTATGGTAAAATCTCATCTCTATTCCTCTGACTATGTTGTCATGACTGTTCACTATAGCACTTTAAACCAACTTATCATTCGTGAAAAGGATAATGCTCTTGCCATACTTGATCAAATCAAAAATAGCAAGGTTACCCTCAAAATCAGTTTAAACAAAGCTAATCAAGAAATCTAAACTCTAAAATAATTTGTTTATAGAAAGGAGTTTTTGATAATTGATTTAACAGAAAAACTGACGTCTTCAAGAAGTGAGAATGTTAAATTACAAATCATTATTGACAAATGGAACGTTAGCAAAAGGGTAAAAGATACCATGTTGGATTGTCAACAAACTTCAAGTTACGTTAAAAAGGGAGTTAGTTACTTAGATTCAAATGACTTTGAGAGGAAACTGTTTCACCCTCCCACACACGGTCATTATTATCCTATTCCATCTCCACATCCTGAAAATAATTTTGCAAAATTGTTTGTGCCTGCTACTAATGTAAATATTGCAGGTTTAAAAGTACAGGATAAGGATGTAAGGGATGATTGTGGTGCTGGATTAGGTCACAAGGAATGCAACCGAGAATCTGTCTTGTTTTCTTTTTTAAATTCCCAGAATCCAGAGCTATGTAATTCGGGCTCTGTTGATAGTAATAGTGAAACATGTTCTAGAATAATTAACTCTAGTAATGACTGTTATCAACACAATGGTTGTAATGATTTATCTTCTATGAATGATGCTTGCTTTAATGATTCAATTGATATTGTGTCAAGAAATCTGTTTGAAAGATTTATGACAGATAAAATTCCAGTCTTCACCCCGGCATCAACAAGTCAAAGTGATAGTCAAAGTGACTTAGACTATTTGTCTACAAGAAATAGTGAAGAAAGTGCATATGATTCGGACAGATCTGTCAAAACATCCGCGGAATCATACAATGCTTCTGATGAAGAAGCAAGTCAAATGAAAAATGTTGATAAAGAATCTGACCAAGAATCATCAACTACTCATGTTGATCAAAAAAAGAGAAATTCATCAAAGGCAAAAGTAAAAGGCAAATCAATGTGCCAGTTCAACAACAATCATCCTCAGCATCTTATCAACCACCACATAAAAGAAAATCTTATAAACATGTGAATTGTTTTAGTTGTGGGAAGGGCGGTCATACTGCTAGGAAATGCAGTAATTCATCTTATCATAATAATTGGGTCGAATTTGAATGACCTAAAATGCAAAGTGTGTGAAATTTTAACAGACACCAATAAGATCACAATCCCTTTTATCATAAAATTGATAAAGTTCATCAAAATGTAAATCATTTTCTAAAAGGAACATGTTGGTGGAGAACCAGAACCGATAGAATTGCTAAAATTGATGTTCCACCCAAGTTGAAAAAGACTTGGGTTCCAGTTTCTCAATAAATTGTCTTGTGTGTGACAGGGGTTTCCTAGGAGGACTATTGATAATGCATGGCATTTTGATAGTGGGTGCTCTCGTCATATGACCGGGCTAAAAGATCTACTCATTGAATTATCGATGGGGGTTACGTTGCCTTTGCGGGTGACGAAAAAGGAGGAAAGATTACCGGACAGGGAACTGTATTTAATGGAACTCTCACTCTGGAGAAAGTGAATCTGATTCCAGAACATGGCTATAATCTAAAAGAGTATATTCAAGTCCTTCCAGTATACACCAATTATCAGAAAGCCGATATCTTTACATAGGCGGTCGATAAATCCAAGTTTCTTGATCTTGTGCAGAAATTGGGTTTATTGAATCTTGAGTAACATCTTCTATCTCTCTTGCATTGTATATACCTTTGTTCATATTTTATTTGAAAAATCAAAAGATATTTTCTTGACCAAAATGAGTGGATGATCGAGCTGCAAAAATATTTTATCTTTTATTTAGAAAATTCCATTAAAAGAGATTGTCTATAAATAAAAATTTCGAGGGAAAGTGTGTGTGAATAGAATAGAAAAAGAAAATTGTTTGAAAAAGATATGTTTCTTGGCTGTTTTCGCATAACTGTTACTGTGGAAAATGATAGTTACACAGACATACTTGTTCACCGCTTAGGATCAAAAGGGGGAAGCGGTTATACTGAAGGACATGTTGGTAGGCTCAGCATTCAAACATATAGACTGCAACTCAGTGGCATAGATAATGACTGTTGAAATGTGTATACCCACCTTGTCTAGGTCTGCACATAACCATAGTCCCATCACAAAGGGGTTGCGAGTCTTGTTTATATATACTTATGTAAATAGAACAAAAAGACACGCAATGATGCGCAGTAGGCAAATAAAAGACATGCAATGTCGTGCAATTGCAAAAGACACCAATGTTGTTCATCTTAGTACTGAATTGATCTGCAAAGCAGAAAATCTTGAGCAAAAGACACGCAATGTCAATGTCGTGCATTAGGAACTTTGCAACATCCGGATAATTCTGAAGTCAAATAAGCCTAAAAGTATTAAAAGACAAAGTTCAGTGGTTAAACTGCAAGTTTTCCTAAGATGGAGGACTAAAAGTGAAAATTCTGAAAATGAGGCGGACGTCGGACCGACATCCGATCCATATATATGTGTTGACGAAGGTATGAATGAGATGCGGACACGTGTCCTACGACTCACCGGGGGAGTTTTGACGCGTGGCACCATGTCGGACCGACATCTCCACCCATTTCCATCTGAAAGCCGCAAAATGAGGGACGGTCCAATAGGAAGCTGAAGCTTGGAGGGCTGACGCAGGCCGGGCGATAGCGCATCGCTATCCCCCTACATAACGGTCCGACATGGACCCGATTTCACCCTATAAATAGATGGATCGATTCCAGCCACTTTGCACACACAAACACTTCACCACACACACTCTCTATGCTGGTAGCTCGAGTTCCGAGGTTCTGGTCCGCTCTCGAAAGTTCGGTTTCTCGCAATTCGTCCGCAAACTGCGGTAGATAGTGCCAAGGTAAGATTTCTAAACTCCCTTAGGTTCCTTTGTATAAACTTAAGATAGGGATATTATTTATGATAATGTCGGATATGATTTAGGGTTCTATCAAGGTTTTGATTATTATAAGTGATCAGAAAGGAGATTATGCTTGAGGTGAGTTCCTCTGAACTGTGCTCTATAAATGTTTTATAAATGATTTTTATCTAAGATCCCAATACTATCTGTGCATATATCCTATAATAAGTACTTATTATGGCCATGATTGGGGTGGGACCTAGGGACAAGACCGATCCTCTTGTTTGAGATCTAGTACATATGGGACCAACGCGCCGTAAGGTCTCTGTATATATGTATGTTGTAGACTCAGAACCTGAGTAAAGCAGAGGTTACTGGGTGATGGATTGGAGGGGATGGTTGTAAGACCTATCGGGGCATTCATCCCTGTATCAAAGATAACCGTAAATATGAATTTGTTTATGAACTCACCAGCGTAAGCTGATCCAAAATGTTTTCAAATGTTTTTTAGCACAGGTGAACCCTAGCTAGTAGTTGGCATTCAAGAGGATATGTACAGATGTTTTGAGAATAGGGATGACTGAGGGCAGGTCCCTGTGTGACTATAAGGCCGGAGTGGATAGCATGATTCTTCGTGAGCTATATGTCTAGAGTTGTTTATGTTGTATTTTGCTAGTCATTCCCTATTGTACAAACATTATATTATGAAATGAAATAAGTTATGATGTTAAGTCTTCCGCTGTGTGTTTTTGGTGACAATGTCACAGTACCTAGAAGGCGACCTTCAACCGGTATGTAGTTATTTGACAAACAGAATGTTATGTCTAGGAAAGAGAGGTGTATAAATCTCTCCTATACCCGTCGCTCTTACTTGGGAACATATCTGTTGGAGGTACTACTCTGGTTAGATGACTGTCCTGTGTTACGTGTGTGACAGGTTGGTATCATAGCCGCAGTTTAACGGATTTAGATAGTAATAGGAAAGATTACTATCTAGACTTAAACTAAGAGCTTTGAGAATAGCTGGAATGCCAACATGATATAAGTAGAGATGTTGATTATCATTATGAATATAACAGGAGATGTCGAGAAAACATATATTAATTACATTCTTAGCCAGATGTCTCTAATTTCAGATTTTCTGGATCATAACCAGTTATACGAATTCTGATATCATACATCTGTGTGTATAGGTAACAATGGTTGGACGAGGAAGAGGAAGAGGTAGGGGACCAGGTCGTACTCCGATTACTAGGAGCCATAGGCACACTGAAAATAAAACTGATACTAACGACCATCATGAGGCGAATGAGAACGACAATAATGCGAATACTCATGCTGAAATTATGTCTGAGACCCAATTTCAAGATGCTTTGGCTAGTGAGGTAACAAAAGCTTTACGAAACACACTACTCGGACTACTAGACGACATTCTTTCAAGGAGAATGGGTACTGGAATGGCTGGAGGAGAAAACAATAACAACACTGGAGAGGCAAATGGAAATACCAATACTAGCTCCGTAATGAGGACTGAGAACCATGAAGGATGTAATTACAAATCCTTCGAGGGCTGTAAACCTAAGCCATTCGATGGCAAGAAGGGAGCCATTGATACTATGTAATAAATCACCAAAATCGAAGTTGTGATCAAGCTTAGTGAATGCAGAAGCGATCAGGCAGTTAAGTTTGCTGCCAATTCCTTGGAAACCACAGCCTTGGATTGGTGGGAATCTGTGAAGCAAGCAAAAGGGGAGCAGGCGGTGGAAAACATGAAGTGGAACGAGTTTAAGGAATTAATTTTACAACATTTCTGTCCCCAGAACGAGCTTGATAAAATTGAAGAGGTGTTTCAGCGTCCGGAGGCTGGAATAATGACGCATCTGGAGTATGCGACAAAATTTGATGAGATGTCGAAATTGGTCCCACATCTGGTGACACCCGAACCTAGGAGAATCAAGCACTTTATCAGGGGTTTGCCACTAAATGTACGAACCTTGGTGAAAACCTATGCACCTTCAACCATGGATGCTGCTCTATCATTAAGTGCCACAAATTACGATGGTGTGGCAGCCCAAGAAGCCAAGGATAAAGCCGAAAGAGTGGTTGAGATGAAACCAATAGAAACAAAAAGAAAGAGTGAGGAGGTGATATATCGATTTAAACCAAGGAATTTCAAATTTCCTAGGAGAGAGGGAAACAATCCAGTGAGAAACTCTCAAGAGACAAGATGCTCTAAATGCCAGAAGTCAGGGCATACTGCAACGTATTGTCCATCCCTTAGATGTTTTAATTTTAATGAAATAGGACATCTGGCCATGAATTATACAAAACCCGCTCAGCAGAAGCCCGAGGTAGGGGAAAAAGGTCGGGTATTTGTAATAGGTGAAGGAAGGAGAATCGAAAATGCCAAGGTGGTAGCTGGTACGTTTCTAGTTAACGATATTTATGCTAAAATCCTATTTGATACAGGAGCAAATAGAAGTTATGTTTCAGATACCTTTAGTTTACATTTATGCATGAAACCAACTCCACTTGAGCGTGCGTAAGTATTTGAGACGGCGAGTGGTGAGCAAATTAGGATAACCGAATCATACGTGAATTGCAAGATGACTCTGGGCTATGAAAATTCAATGATTGAATTAATGCCAAAAAGTATGAGCAAGTACAATGTTATCATTGGAATGGATTGGTTAAACCAATGCCATGCTCATTTCGATTGTCATCAACGAACTGTTAGGATTTGTAGGCCAAACGAAAAGTCTATGTTGATACAATGCGATAGTGATGAGAATAAGATTGAAACGATTTCTGTAGCAAAAGCTAAGAAATGTGTGAATACAGGAGGTAGCATATTCATAGTTTGTGCCTTAAACTCTAAACCTGAAAGGCAGATTGCGGACATTCTTGTAGTATGTGATCACCTAGATGTATTTCCGGAAGAATTACATGGTCTACCACCGGATAGACAAATTGAATTCCGAATTGACCTCATCCCTGGCGCTAAACCTGTAGCGAGAGCACCGTATCGTCTAGTACCATCTGAATTGAAAGAGTTGATGAAGCAGATTCAAGAATTATTAGACAGAGGCTTCATATGTCCAAGTACCTCACCTTGGGGAGCACCAGTCTAGTTTGTAAAGAAGAAGGGCAGAAGCATACGTATGTGTATAGACTATCGGGAACTAAATAAGCTCACTGTAAAGAACAAATATCCATTGCCAAGGATAGATGATTTGTTCGATCAGTTGCAAGGAGCTAAATATTTCTCGAAGATTGATCTTAGATCTGGATATCACCAGTTGAAGGTACAAGAAGAAGATGTACCTAAGACTGCTTTTAGAACCCGATATGGGCACTACGAATTTTTGGTTATGTTATTTGTTCTAACAAATGCTCCCGTAGCATTTATGGACCTAATGAACCGATTTTGCAGACCATTTTTGGACAAATTCGTTGGAGTGTTCATAGACGATATCCTTATCTACTCTCGAACTCAGGGACATCATGCCAAACATCTTCAGATAATCCTAGAAACTCTTAAAAAGGAGAAGTTGTACGCCAAATTTTCCAAATGCGAGTTTTGGAAACAAGAAGTACTATTCTTAGGACATGTTATAAACCATCAAGGAGTTCAAGTGGACCCAGCCAAGATTAGGGCCATTATAAAGTGGGAGACTCCAAAGACCTCGACTGAGGTTCGAAGTTTTCTTGGTCTAGCCGGATACTACCAAAGGTTTATACAAAACTTCTCCAAAATTGCTACTCCATTAACTACCCTAACTCAGAAGGCTGTGAAGTTTGAATGGAGTCATAAGCAAGAGGAAGCATTCAAAACCCTTAAAAAGAAACTTAGCTCTGCACCAATCTTAGCATTACCTAAAGGGAATGATGACTTTGTCATCTATTGTGATGCTTCCTGTATTGGTCTAGGTTGTGTATTGATGCAGCGAGAAAAGGTGATAGCCTATGCATCAAGACAACTTAAGATTCATGAGAAGAACTATACCACACATGATCTCGAACTTGGTGCCATAGTGTTTGCTCTAAAGTTTTGGAGACAGTATTTGTATGGTACTAAGTGTGTGATATGTACAAACCATAAAAGTCTCCAATATATATTCAATCAGAAGGAATTGAATATGAGACAAAGAAGATGGATGGAACTCATTAATGAATATGATTGTGAGATTAAATACCATCCCGGGAAAGCTAATGTTGTAGCATATGCATTAAGTCGGAAGGAAAGAATTAAGCCTATCAAGATAAGAGCCTTAAGGTTAGAAATCAAGATGGATTGGACGGATCAAATCTAGGAAATTCAGACACAAGCACTACAAGAAGATAACATCAAGAAGGAGGGCATGGTTGGTAAAGAAAAGTTACTAACCAAAGGCAATGATGGAATCCTATGATTTGGTAGCAGAATTTGGATTCCTAGCTTTGGGAAAATCCAAACAAAGATAATGGATGAAGCTCACAAATCCAAATACTCGATACACCCTGGAGCTGATAAAATGTACAAGGAATTGAAAACTCATTATTGGTGGCCGAATATGAAGAGTTCCATAGCTCAGTATATAGAAAAATGTCTGACTTGCCTTCAAGTCAAAATCGAACATCAGAAACCCGCACGTCAACTGCAACAGTTGGAGATACCTGTGTGGAAACGGGATAGGGTAACTATGGATTTTGTCACGAAACTACCGAGAACCCAGAAAGGACATGATGCTATTTGGGTTGTGGTTGATAGACTAAGCATATCAGCACACTTTATTCCTATTAGTGAAAACTACTCCATGGATAAATTTACCCGACTATACATCAATGAAATTGTAAGCCGCCATGGTATACTGCTATTTATTATCTCTGATAGAGATAGTCGATTCACGTCCAGATTTTGGACCAGTTTTCAGAAAGAGTTGGGAACTCGAATCAATATGAGTACAACCTATCACCCTCAAATAGATGGAAAATGAAAGAACAATCCAAACCCTAGAGGATACGCTAAGGGCTTGTGTAATAGAATTTGGAGGCAGCTGGGGTAATCATCTTCCATTGATAGCCTTTTCTTACAACAACAACTACCATTCAAGTATAAAAGTTGCACCGTTTGAAGCGTTATACGGTATAAAATGCAGGACTCCAATTTATTGGACGGAAGTTGGAGATAGCCAACTATCTGGACCAGAAATCTTACAGGAAACCACTGATAAGATAGTCCGGATCAAACAAAGGTTAAAAGCTGCACAAGATCGACAGAAGAGTTATGCAGACAGACGACGACGGCCGTTAGAATTCAAAGTAGGCTACTATGTTCTGTTGAAAGTATCACCTTGGAAAGGTGTTGTACATTTCAGGAAACATGGAAAACTAGGCCCAAGATATATTAGGCCATATAAAATAATTGAAAGAGTTAGAACCGTTGCATATAAATTAGAACTGCCTGAAGCATTACAGGGTATACATAACACGTTTCACGTATCATGTTTACGCAAATGTCTAGCCGACCCTGATCAGGAAATCTCATTAGATGATATACATGTCGATGACAAACTCCAATTCAACAAACAACCTATTAAGATCTTGGGAACCCAAGATCGAAAGCTAAGAAATAAAACGATACCAATGGTACTAGTACAGTGGCAAGGTCGGAAAGGTGCCGACAAAACTTGGGAATTAACAGAACAGATGAAAGTTAAATATCCCCATCTATTTGAATGATTATAAATTTCGAGGACGAAATTATTTTAAGGAGGGGAGATTTCTAACATCCGGATAATTCCCAAGTCAAATAAAGGCTAAAAGTATCAAAAGACAAACTTCAGGGGTTAAACTGCAATTTTTACAAAGATGGAGCACAAAAAGTGAAATTTTTTAAAATGAGGCGGACGTCGGACCGACATCCGATCCATATTGGACCGATATGTGTTGAAGAAGGTATGAATGAGGTGCGGACACGTGTCTTATGACTCACCGAGGGAGTTTTGACGCGTGGCACCATGTCGGAACGACATCTCCATCCATTGCGGTCTGAAAGCCGCAAATTGAGGGACGGTGCAATAGGAAGCTGACGCGTGGAGGGCTGACGCAGGCCGGGCGATAGCGTGCCGCTATCCCCATGCATACCGGTCCGACATGGACCCCATTTCACCCTATAAATAGATGGATCGATTCCAGCCACTTTGCACACACAAACACTTCACAACACACTCTCTAAGCTGGTAGCTCGAGTACCGAGGTTGTGGTCCGCTCTCGAAAGTCTAGTTTCTCGCAATTCGTCCGCAAACTGCGGTGGATAGTGCCAAGGTAAGGTTTCTAAACACCCCGAGGTTCCTTCGTATAAACTTAAGATAGTGATATTATTCATGATAATGTCGGATATCATTTAGGATTCTTTCGAGGTGTTGATTATTATAAGTGATCAGAAAGGAGGTTCTGCTTGAGGTGAGTTCCTCTGAACTGTGCTCCATAAATGTTTTATAAATGATTTTTATCTGAGGTCCCAATACTATCCGTGCATATATCCAATAATAAGTACTTATTATGGCCATGATTGGGGTGGGACCTAGGGACAAGACCGATCCTCTTGTTTGAGATCTGGTACATTTGGGACCAGGGCGCCGTAAGGTCTCTGTATATATGTATGTTGTAGACTCAGAACCTGAGTAAAGCAAAGGTTAGTGGGTGATGAATTGGAGGGGATGGTTGTAAGACCTGTCGGAGCATTCATCCTTGTGACAAAGATAACCGTAAATATGATTTTGTTTATGAACTCACCAGCGTAAGCTGATCCAAAATGTTTTCAAATGTATTTTAGCACATGTGAACCCTAGCTGGTAGTTGGCATTCCAGAGGAGATGTATATATGTTTTGAGAATAGGGATGACTGAGGGCAATTCCTTGTGTGACTATAAGGCCTGAGTGGATGGCATGATTCTTCGTGAGCTATATAAGTCTAGAGTTGTTTATGTTGTATTTTTCCAGTCAGTCCTTATTGTACAAACATTATTTTATGAAATGAAATAAGTTATGTTGTTAAGTATTCCGCTGTGTGTTTTTGGTGACAACGTCGCAGTAACTAGAAGGCGACCTTCAACCGGTATTTAGTTATCTGACAAACGTAATATTTTGTCTAGGAAATAGCGGTGTATAAATCTCTCCTAGACCCGTCGCTCTTACCTGGGAACATATCTGTTGGAGATACTACTCTGGTTAGATGACTGTCCTGTGTTACAGGTGTGACAAAGTTTATCCCAAAAGATACACAATGTTAGTATGTAGATATATATAGTATATATTTTTTTTTGTTTTTGGGTTCGTGTGACTGCGAAGGGATTTTCTTGAAAAAAATATGGCTTGTAATACCAACGTGCAAGTATGTCCAACTTATTTCATAAATCAGGGCATATAAGTACATCGTGCTTTGTCCCTGACGCAAAATCCTTTTAAAGATACCCTAAACGGTTCACGGACCCGTGCTAGTTATGCTCGTTTAGCTATTTTAAGGGTTTCCAATGATCAAATTTTCTGATTATGCGTTGGCATAGACCTGAAACTCTCATCGTCGCACCGAAAAGACCATGATGAAGGGTAGGTTTACCTGACAAGTGTGGGGAACACTAACTTCATCCTAATCTTACCAAAACATGATAATTATTCACTAGTTGTCTGGGGAAAGTAATCGTGCATGGGTTTCAAAGGACAGATATACCAACAGTCGTTCGTAGGTCGTGGACATCCAAATCTCAATATGAAAAGGTTATGCGATAAGGTATGTCGGTATGATTCCACGAGATCAGGTTTGCTGTTCTCACTTATTATTTTAATCATATGTGCCTCGTTTTAGTTTTATATCCTTGTACAAAGTCCTTTAAGTCCACATTTCAAAAATCAAGCTTGAGAATCCATTCGTCTTGGTCTATTATTATTATTTTTTTTTTTTGTCCCTAGTGACTCTTGAGCCTACTGTCTAGTGTCGGCTCCCAAAATTTCTTACCGTGTATATATCATTTAAAAGGGGGAATTTTTCATTTTATCTTTAACCTTAGTTTTTACAAGCTCCTCCAGGACAGAATCTTTCCTGATATACATCAGGATCTATCGACTGTTTCTCCTTTGAAGTCGACTGTCACCATGAACATTGAGCGACTCTTTCCTGATCAGGACAGAATCTTGTCCCTGATCTTAGCGACTATCTATTTTTCATCAACATTCAGCCGATTCTTCTTCGGCAAACTGTCAAGAGTCGATAGCGACTCTCCGTGAATATTTGATTTATTCCTCCATTGGTCGACTCTCCACGTGAATTACATTTCTTCTGTCAATTCTTATTGCTGACTAACATGGCCGACTCTCCTTCTTGTTTTACGTTTATTTCATCTTATGTTTGTGTTTAATTTCTTTGTATGTCATTGACTTACTTATATTGTGTGCACATATAATGGCTACAGAAGAGCTCGTGAGCGACCATCATCACAATATGGCCATCTGCTTTTCCCAACCCATTCCTGAAGAATTTACCAAGGTAACCGACTGGATTCTACAAAGTAGGATATCCTACGCCATCTCAGGGAATGAACCAGGGATCTTATTGTAGAGTTCTGGAACAACGTTGAATCCTCACAACACTCTATTACTAGTGATCCTCTAATCAAATCCACTATTGCTGGACAAAGGTAGTTGTATTTGAAAGCACTGTCAGGGAATCATTGATGTTACAAGATAATTCTCTTGAACCGTACACTATTGACAAGAAGGAAGTTGAGAAATGTTTTATTGAAGAACTTGGATATGAAGAGCCTTTCAGAAAGGGTGATATTATGAAGAAATGATTATCTAAGGACTAGAAAACAATTATATACATCTTCATTCACTCTTTATCACACAAAAGGGGAGGATATGATGGCCTCAGATTAAAATGGGGAGGAGTCATGGTGAAAGTCTACAATCACGAAACTTGCAACATTTCTCATCACATATTCGAATACATGTATAGCAATGTTACTAAGAACAAATTGTTGCTGTATCCTCGATTTGTCCAAATGATTTTGAATCACATTCTCAAGAAGCTACCACCAAAAGGAATCCCGATGAACTTCTCAAAACTTGATTCCCGCTTTTACACCGATCTTGTTAGAACTCATCCGAGCTTCTCTGGAAAAGAAACTCCTATGTTCAATAAAATGACTAAGAAAGAAATTGTCCCTGAAATTGAAAGCTCGTCCAAAGAAAGCTACAACACTATGAGGAGCAGGGTTGAAGGAACCAATGTATCTGACAAAGGAGAGTCCTTAGTAACTAAGAAAGAGGCAGCAAAAAGAAGAGCGAAAGGTAAGGCTATCGATACTTCCAATGAAATGAAAAACAAAAGAGCTCTGGTGCCCAGCAGTGGAGGTGGATTAATGAGGTCAGCAAGGTTAGCCTACCGAAGAGAACGAGAAAGGTTCTAGCAAGACAACTCCATTACCCCATTCCTTAACGATGAAGTCATTGAAGCAGATTTCATTGCTGGTATGACTCTTTCTGCACTTAGGCATCCTCCGCCTATGCAGTTAGAAGGTACCTCCAGATCACATCAATCTCCTACCTAGAATCAAGCTTTTCCTCCTCCCAGCAAATCAAAACAATCAATCTCTGCCACCAAGAAACTTGTGGTGGTTTCAAAAAGGGATACCCCTCCTCCTACTCCAAAGAAGCCTTCTGAACTAGATAATCTCAAATATGAAATTCAAGCTTTAAGAAAATCATATGAGAAGCAGAGAAAATAAATTGTAGGAATGAAAATCCGTTGGAACAGGAAGATCAGGTGGAATGAAGTACACCGGAAAAACCTGAGGTATGTTGCCGACACAATGACAATGATTAGGAAAGGAGCTGAGAACATTTTAAATGAACTGAATCACTCAAGAGAAACAAATAATGAGTAACCACTGACTTTTCATAATGTCTTTGAGGTACCAAGTTTTGACGAGAATGATGATTCTGAAGATGAAGATGAGGAAGATAGTGAATCCTAGGAGTTCTGAGAAAAGAGGCGCACGAAGCTGTAATGAATCAGGATTGCAACGGTTACGGGGGAAATTATTGGAACATGAATAGCCGATGCATTCCTGATAACTATAGGGGCTTAATTGTAGGTTTTGTAAATTAGGTTTTTGGGTCAAGAGTCGCTATGTCGGTTGTCGGCCGACTGTCGACAATCGGCAATCTTCACACCGACTCTTGCTATGTTGTCTATAAATAGCAACTCAAAAACCTATTTATTTAGTGCTTGATTTACCTATCATTACTATAGTCGTTGTAATTCCAGGTGTTTTATTGTAATCGTTTCATAGTGGAAGTAATAGATTCAAGCATTTTATGTTCTGGTGTGAGTTGCTCTTCATTCTGTGTTTATCATTTTCATCTTCAATCAGCTTATCTATAGCTGATTTGTTGATTATTTCTTGACTAGAATCATTCTAGCACAGGGACCCTATCGTCAGGACCTACAGAGAGTTACCCGAAGATCAGCATCTGGCATCCCGTTTATGTTTATGTTTTAGTTGTTTAAAGCAAGTTTCCTTTCGTATCAGACAATTTATGTTTAGACATGTTATGTATTTCCGTTGTGAATGTTAGTGATTAAATCGTTTCTGCTGCTAAGTAATGAATGTCTTATGTTTATGAGTAAATGCAACACGTGAGGCCTCCTAGGTTTGGGGCCTTACATTTAATAACATTCATGACTAAATAAATATTAAAATTTGATTTTTTTGTAAAAGGTTAAAAGGTATTAGTTTTTATAAAAGGTACACCAATGAACCTTGTAGTTATAAATGTGTGGTTTTGGACTTTCTAAGTGTGAATTTAGTTTTTATAAAGATTGAAACTTATAACTTAACTATTACAATAACTCCTATGAATATAATTCATAAAAAAAAGAAAATTTGGAATTAAAATCATGATAACTTAAATTAGTTAATGCATGAGTTAATAAAGGTTTATAATAATATAGTGAATAAATATATATAACAAGTTTGATATAGTTACGGGACATAAATATGAAATTTGATAGAGTTTTAAGTCCACAGAAAATATAAGTCATTTGATATAAAAATGTTTAGTGGAATAAACAAATATTTTAAAATTGATGATGTATAAATATGATGCGTTGAAATATGAATGCATTTGTAAAGATGACTATGATTGATCATGTGTTATAATAACTTGTACAATGCATAATGTATAATGAACACTTGGTTTATGTTGTGTTGAAATTTAAACTTGCTCATGGATTACATGGGCTTGTACGATGAATACAATGAAATGGAAAAACACAAATGTTACAGTCTCCCCAAACTTTAGGGAATTTCGTCCCGAAATTGAATATAGGAAGAGTCTATAGAGAATAAGTGCAAGTACTTGGTCTGCACTTGATCCTCGCATTTCCCCAAGTAAACTCAGCGTCACGTTTGGATTCCCACCAAGCTTTGACTGTCGGTTTGAGGAGTACAATCGATAACAAGATTCAGGTCTGATACTCAAAGTCAATCATGAATGTTGATAGTGGATTTAGTTTGAAGAGAAATAAGGAGAAAACTGTCAAAGAATATTTTGGACTCCAAAGATGGAATGCATCACTTGAAATGAGAACGATGAGAATTTGATAATCAAAACTTGTTTAGGATGTAGTCTAATATGTTCAAGAAATGTCACTGGATAAGAGATTTCACAAACATTGGTCAAGGTCAAAATAACATAAAACTTCACGTGACACGAACAACGTTACTTCTGACAATATGACAGGAACACTTATTTATAGGAAGTACCAGCGGCGTATCCACATGCCCTTATCATATCACATTAGTTTCGTTACTATATATCACGATAGGTTTTATGCCGTAACACACGACATAATTTACTATGTTTTCCATGCGCTGACTTTTATAATTACGTGTGCACCCGTAATTACTCAAATCGTCGCATGGTCCGTATAGATCATCCCATTGTGTGCAGGTCAAGAGGGGAAACAAAATCACTTAAATCATAAATATTGTTTCACATATTTGTTACTAATAAATAACTATGTCCATAGATAACTTTACTGGTAATCAAGTTCATAGTGTCTCACACTCACGCTTATCATATACATTATAACTGAGGTTTATTAGTACCCTAGTTCGTGAGTAATATAGAAAATATGTTCATGTTCATAGACGATTCGTGTAATCAAATTTACTAGATAATGTACAAAAGTCAAATTTCTTATAATAATCAACTTTCATGGATAAAATGAATAATCATGCCTCATGTATAATGTAAACAATCAATTGCAAATAATCGAGTTTCATGTATAATGTAAGCAACCATTTTTTAAATAATCGAGTTTCGTGTATAATGTAAACAATCGAGTCTTATGGATAATGTGAACAATCAAATGTAAATAATCAAATCTCTTGGGTAATGTAAACAATCGAAATTCGTAGGTGGTCGAGCTTCGTGGACAAGCGTGTTGCTAGGTGTTCATGTACACTGTAGGTAGTCGAGTTTCAAATTTTCAATTTCGTTGATGGTAATATGGATAGTTAACGCCCATGCGAAATGATTCATCTTCTTGAAGTTGGCTAGTAAGCTCATACATTTCCGAGGGTGCAAGACGAAGAGAAAGTTTGGTCATGGATTAGATCTTGACTCAAGTCGATGAGGGGTTAAAATTGGCGAACAAAGGAAGTACAGGATTGGTCGTCGGGGAATATATCCGGAAGTCTCGTAGAGTAGGAATGTATTGAATACTCGTATTTTCTCCTTCTTCTCCACCGCCAGGGCTAAGAGGCTACGTACTTCTTGCATGACTAAAGTTGGACAAGGTTCTCAATGTGCTACTCGAAAGAAAGAAAATTTGGAATAACTTCACGAAACGAACAGTCCTGACACGTCGTTTGGATAACCAATCCATGCCTACTGTGATATCAAGGCTCTCAAGTTGAATAGATACGAAGTTAAATAGAGAAAATACGATTTCTAAATTACAGGTGTTTATGTTGAAAGCACGTCCATGAGCTCCACCTTGGTTTGCATTAGCCAATCTTGGACATTAGTTCCGAAAGTGGTTTGCATCACCACACTCAAAACAACCATGCCCATTAGTAATAGTCGGTGGGACTTGGGTAGCAACTTGTTGGTTGGCTAGGTTTCCTTGATTGGCTTGGTTAACTGGAGGCCTAGATCGACAAGTATTTACCAAATGAACATACCTTCCACAACTTGTGCATAGACGACATGGTACATTTTGGAAGTGATGGTACTCGCAAGTGTTGCATTGAGGGTTGTTGCGGATTTATATGAAATGTTTTCCTAGACAGAAAATCCAGAGTACAGGTGTCACCCTTCCAGATTGCACATGTTCTCTAATAATTAACAGAATTTAAAACCTTGATGGGCTTTCAAAATTTTTTAATAGACTTGTGTCTATGAGTATGATGTTCCACATGTGAAGATGATGAAGGCATAACAAGGGGAAAGAAGGATAAGAGACTTACGACAACAATATTATTATATAATTAATTAGTTATTATTTACGGTAGAAATTAGTAAGTTGTAAGGCCCCAAACACGGGAAACCTCACTTATTGGATTTACTCATAAACACATAGCGAGTTAAACTTTTAAATAGAAATAAAGCAGCGGAAACATCATTCAAGATACAATTGTTCAAACGTAGCGGAAGCATTGTCTTAACATTTGATTTAAATAACATAAATTGAATGGAATGCCAATGTCAACGCTTTGGTAAATCTCTCGGCACAAGCTCCGCATCCATCCAAAAGTAGAATTCTACACATAACATGAAGGCATACTAAAAGTCAGCTACGCTGGTGAGTCCTAACTTTACATAAAGATTACACATCAAATTTTGTTTTTCCAAAATATAACATTCATTCAATACTAATAAAATCATACATAACATGCAATAAAAACAAACATAAACCATTCGTGTCAAATCTACGCCTTTTTCGCAACCGTCAAATCCTTTAGGCATTACTCGAGATTAATCGAGGCCTAGTGTCTGTCCAGGATGCCCGGTCTCATCCGGAATCCTAACCTAGACAGAATCACGCCCCACCATGATAGAAACATCAATGCTCGTGTGCATCCACACGACATTTACAGGTTAACTAATCTCGTCGGATAATTATCCCGGTTGTACAACCGTTTGCTAACCACTAAGGCTCCCGTATGGGTATAGCAAATTTTCGTGTCTAGGACGCCCAGTCTCATCTGGATTCCTAACCCAGACACGGTTTTGTTCCTCACATTGGTTTCCGAAAGAACCGTTGGCAGATTTAACTTACATCGCATCATTCATTCATTCATAAAAATGGTTTAGTTATAGCATTGTACGTTTTATTAAAAAATCCGTCCTTCTTGGACTTTCATAAACCTTTAAGGCAAAACATTTCATAACTCATTTCATAAACATTCCTTTAACAAATCATATTTCGTAAAAATTTCCTAAGCATGCGATCAGTCCAGAAAATATAGTACAACTCATAAATAGGGACATTTAGAACTCACCTGACTTTCTTTAGTAATCCTTCCTAAGTGTAAGGTTTGTAAGGTGCTAGGTGATCTGTTCAAACGGTTACCAACGAAAGGTGTTAACATTTCTACATACAACAACACGATCTGTCCAAAATCTTCACTTGGTCGAAAACTCTTTCGTTTGAAATCTTTTCTCGTCCGAAATATTTTTCGGTCGAAATCCCTTTCGCCCGAAATGTTTTTGATCTGAAAACAAATTCGCACGGAAACTGTTTCGTCCGAAAACCTTTTCGCCTGAGTGATTTTTCGGACAGAGTACAGATTTTCCCTTTTTCGACCGGAAACCTTTTCGATTGAAACACTTTTCGGACGCTTCAACAGATTTTGAACCATTCATACGGTTCTTGGCCAATCCTTCGTTTTTTGTCCAAAACTCTAACCTTTTACGTTCAAGCTATTCTGTTCTCATCCATGAAGCTAAATCCAAGGTTTTTAGACTTAAACACATGTAAAAATTGAAGCTTTTTGGATCAAACTCGTTTTTACCCATATTTACCCAAAAACCCTAAAACAGAGATTTAGACAAGATCTTTACCTCAAATCCGTTCGTTTCTTCAGCAAAGCTTCAAGAAATCGATGGATAAGGAGAATGGAATGATCTAGAGGCAAAACCGTCACTTTTCTCTCTAGAACTTTCTCTATCTAAGATGTGTGGGGAAGATGAAGGTTGAAATGAGAGTTGGAAGGGAAGGCTTAGGTTATGGAGGCCTTTCCTCCCCCCTTTAGGCCGGCGCGCCCCATCTTTGGCCCATGACCCGTTACGTCTTGCCCCGACACTTCTTTCGAGTGAAAACCCACACCTGTCACGTGATAAAATTTTCGGATGTTACAAGTCTACTCACCTTACAAGTGGTTTCGTCCTCGAAACTTGTCACAGGTCAAACAACTGAGGATACGAGTACTTCATCTCGTCCTCAGATTCCCACGTGGCTTTCGAGCCTTTAAGGTGAGTCCACTGAACCTTCACTTGACGAATCACTTTGTTAAGCAACTTCTTCTCCTTTCGGTCAAGGATTGCAATCGGCATCTCAACATAATTCAAACGGTCGTCCACCTCATTGTCTTTAATAGGTATGAAGTCCGACTCATTCGTTAAACATTTCATAAATGCGACACATGAAATGTCAGGTGGATACCTATAAGTCACTGTGGCGTCTCCAAACAAGTAGAACGCACACGATCACAACGAGTTACTCGATGATTCCTCTTATGAGACGGAAGCACGAAGCGAGTCAATCACAAACACGAATACAGAAGATATAGATGTAACAGAAACGATACTGTATTCATACCAAACGAGTCATATGAATACAATACCGAATGAGTATACATCTCTATGTTTAAGCTCCAATTCAAATACCTAGGTGAGCTCTACATAGGGATGGTGACTCACTTCTCACAGAGACTCACTCCCTCTCTGTGGATACTAACCCTAGCATTGCTTGCTACAAATGAACACTTAATGTCCTATTTATTGGCAAACTGAGTCTGCAGGCGAACTTAACAAGTTCGCCCATAATTCTTTAGGCTAACTTACTAAGTTCTCTAGTTAAGTTCGCCCAAACATTCCCTTAGGCGAACTTAACATGTTCGCAACATATACACTTAGAATTTTTGCTACAGTTACAAAAACATACTCTAATAGACTCCCTCTTAACTATTGCAAACAATTCTAAACAAATACTGATAAATCGTCACAAACTGTGCTTCAACAAACTTCCTCTTGACTGAAGATCCTGGGTCTTCAATTCATTTGGTAAGACTTAATCTTCGAAATTGCATTGTCATCTTCAACCTGTAATTCTTCAATCTTGAGGCAAAAGACTCCCTCTAAACTGATGCATCCGTTGTAGAACAGTTTTGTTTGGCCTCTTCATGGAAACTAACGAATCCAACACCTTTCATTGTAGTCCATCCTCTCAACAGTAACCACCTCCGCATTGATTCAAGAATCTAACCCACACTGCTTATATATCTGTAAACCAACCGACATAAGATAGATATTCTGAATTTCCAACAATCAACATCAAACTAATCAACTTCCACAAAGAAAAGAATCCCATTTTGTAAACAAACTGAAACTCTAATATAGTGTGCAAAAACCACTCTTTTGTTTGATCTTCATCTTCACCAGAAGTGTTTGACTCAGCCTCGTACTTTATCCACTCAACCGATAACTCGAAGTCTTTCATATCTGATTTCCCCTTCATGACACAAGCATCTCCGCATTTAACCAGAAACAGAAGGAAGTTTCTTATTTAACCGGCATATAATAAAGGTTCCATCCTCAACTAGTTAACACCAGATAACCAGCTTCATTTCAAACGTACTCGACCAAGTCTCACACACATTCGGTAGTAATGATCATGACTCCAACAATCTTCAATCTGATTTTCATTCCTGGTTAACACCTCCTACCAGTTACAATAGGTTGTCTATCTGGATTCCGCCATATCCCAAATGAGAAATCAAACCATAACCAAATCATGTCGAATCATTTAGAAGATCTTGATCACTTGAACCGTTTTGCAAAGAAACATGATATTTCTTGAAACTTTTATCTCCCTCTTTTCTTTGCAAAGACCCAAACAGTATATCCTCACAATCAAATCTGAGACCTTTCGTTGATAACAACCATTTTGTTCAAACTGTTTCAGTATTCATTCCCTAATAAAGAAGTATCCCAAATACTCGTAGCCCACATTTTCAGGTTATCCCCTAATAAAGAAGTATCTCAGATACTCGTAGCCCACATTTTCAGGTTTGAATACCTTAACAATAAGATTCTTCATTCAAAAGTCATCATCCAACAAAACTCTCTCATTGTTTCACCAAGCCATTTCCCTCCAAAAAATATGAATTCTAGTCCCAAAAATAACCAAAATTACCATCTTCTAAAAAATGGCCCAAAACAAGCATAGAAAAATTCCCTCAAAATATTGAACAAGAACAGTTTTCCCGCCAAATTTAATTTTTAATTTATTTTTAATTCACTCAACAAGTTCGCTTAAACAGTACCAGCGAACATACCAACTTCGCCTAAGAACAATCTCTAGCGAACTTAACAAGTTCGCCTGAGAATCTTCCAGCGAACTTAAATAAGTTCGCCTGTAACCGCTCAGCAGAGCCTAAGTTCGCCTGACGTGGCTGTTTCAGCTAAAATCGTCGAACCTCCTTGTTTTGGTGGTGAAAACTTTATCTCTTCAAGCTCTAACACCTTTGGAATGATCAAACTCATAAAATATCATGAATTTGACAAATTCCACCGTAAAAACTCATTTTTTTAACGTCTCGTTGATGAATATACAGAATTAAACACCAAATCATGAGTAATTTGAACTGAAAAGCGGTTATTCTCTTCGATTCTGAGCATGAGGCTCTGATACCAGTTATAAGTCCCTATGGCGTCTCCAAACAAGTAGAACGCACACGATCACAACGAATTACTCGATGATTCCTCGTATGAGACGGAAGCACGAAGCGAGCCAATCACAAACACAAATACAGAAGATATAGACGTAATAGAAACGATACTTTATTCATACCGAACGAGTCATACGAATACAATACCAAATGAGTATACATCTCTACGTTTAAGCTCCAATTCCAATCCCTAGGTGAGCTCTACCTAGGGATGGTGACTCACTTTTCCAGAGACTCACTCCCTCTCTATGGATGCTAACACTAGCATTGCTCGCTACAAATGAACACTTAATGTCCTATTTATAGGCAAACTGAGTCTGCAGGTGAACTTAACAAGTTCGCCCATAATTTTATAGGCGAACTTATTAAGTTCGCTAGTTATGTTCGCCCAAACATTCCCTTAGGGGAACTTAACATGTTTGCAACATATACACTTAGAATTTTTGCTACAGTTACAAAAACATACTCTAACAATACCGTCGAGTTCTTGTGGTAAATCTAGTCTGTAGGCTACTTCTCTAACTCGGGCTACTATCCGAAAAGGTCGGACATAACAAAGGCTTAGCTTCCCCCGGTTACGAAATCGAATAATAACCTTCCACTGTGACACTTTCAACAAAACCTTATCACCCACATCGAATTCAATTGGTCTATACCTCTTGTCTACATAGGATTTATGTCTATCTTGTGCAGCCTGTAGATGAGCCTTAATCTGATCGAACGTTACTGACATCTCCTTCACTACATCCAGACTTCCCAACTCCTTCTGACCAATCTCGTCCTAACACACCGGAGTCCTGCATCGCCTACCGTACAACATCTCAAACAGTGGCATGACGATGCTTGAATGATAACTGTTGTTGTAGGAGAACTCCGCGAGTGGTAAGTGACGATCCCAACTTCCGCCGAAGTCAATGACACATGCACGAAGCATATCCTCTAAGGTTTGAATGGTCCTTTCGGAGTGACCATTTATTTGAGGATGATATGTTGTGCTAATGTTCAACCTCGTTCCCATCACTTCATTAAACTTCTCCTAAAACCTGAACGTGAACCGCGTATCTCGATAAGAGACGATCGACAATGGTACGCCATGCAGAATTATAATCTCGCTAATAAATGACTCTCCAATCGTTCAGAAGTGAACGTCTCGCGGATCGACAAGAAATGAGCACTCTTCGTCAACCGCCCAAATGGTGTCATAACCTTTAGTTGTACGTGGTAGCTTAGTTATGAAGTCCATAGTGATGTATTCCCACTTCCACTCAGGAATCTCCAGTGGCTGTAGCTTGCTATAAAGTTTCTGGTGTTCGGTTTTTACTTGTGAGCAGGTTAGGCACTTACTCACGTACGAAGTCACATCATTCTTCATACCCGGCCACCAGTAATCTTTCTTGAGATCCTGATACATCTTGGTATTACCTGGGTGAATGGAATAACGAGACTTATGAGCTTCGTCAAGAATCTTAGCTCTAAGTTCGCCTCCAAAGCCTCCTGTTGGCCAACCATCCTCTCCTTCTTCACATTATCCGCCTTTAACGCCTCCTCTTGAGCCTTACTGATCAATCCCATGATATCTGGCGTCATAATCAGACTATACGACTTCACTCGGATAGGAGTATGATCCTTCTTTTGACTTAGGGCGTCTGCAACAATGTTAGCCTTTCCCGAGTGGTACATGATGTCGCAGTTATAATCTTAGATCAGCTGTAACCACTTCCTCTGTCTCATATTCAGATCTTTTTGCTCAAAAAAGTACTTCAAGCTTTTATGATCTGTGAAAATAGTGCACTTAGTCCCATAGAGATAGTGTCGCCAAATCTTCAACGCAAACACTACGGCAGCCAGCTCCAAATCATGAGTCGGGTAGTTAACCTCGTGGGTCTTCGACTGTCGTGAGGCAGAGGCGATCATCTTACCCCACTGCATGAGTACACAACCTAAACCATGGAACGAAGCATCAGAGTAAACCACCAAATCCTCATTGCCTTCTAGTAAGGCCAAAACTAGAGCTTGCGTCAGTTGCTTCTTCAACTCCTCGAATGCACTGACTTGAGTAGCACCCCAAACAAACTTATCTTCCTTCCTAGTCAACTTTGTCAAAGGCGAGGCTATCTTGGAAAAATCCTGGATGAAACTTCTATAATAACCACCCAATCCCAAGAAACTACGCACCTCAGTCGGCGTCTTAGGAGGAGTACATTCCAAAACCGCTTCAATCTTTGCAGGATCGACCAGGATCCCACTCGGATTGATTACGTGGCTAAGGAACTGAACTTCTCTCAACCAGAACGCACATTCGGAAAACTTGGCGTATAGTTTCTCTTTCCTCAATGTCTCTAAAACTTCATTTAAATGATCGGCATGATCCTCCTTCGTCTTTGAATAAATCAGAATTTCATCAATGAAGAAAATGACAGTTCTGTCGAGCATAAGGCGACATACTCAATTCATCAAATCCATAAAAGCTACCGGAGCATTCGTTAATCTGAAGGACATCACTAGGAACTTGTGATGCCTATAACGGGTACGAAAAGCCGTCTTCGGTATATCCTCCTCTTTAACCTTCATCAGATGGTAACCTGATCGCAAATCGATACGTGAAAACCAATTTGCCCCTTGCAGTTGATCAAATAGGTCATCTATCCTTGGTAATGGGTATTTGTTCTTAACCGTAAGTTCGTTCAACTCCCGGTAATCAATGCACATGCGCATGCTACCATCCTTTTTCTTGACGAACAGAACTGGAGCACCCCAAGGTGAGATACTCGGTCTTATGAAACCCTTCTCCAGTAGATTCTGCATTTGGGTCATCAACTCCTTCATTTCTGACGGAGCTAGACGGTAAGGTGCTTTAGCAACAGGCGTGGATCCTGGCAATAGATCGATTTGAAATTCAATCTCCCGTTCTTGCGTTACTCCCATCAGGTCCTCTCGAAACACGTCAGGGAAGTCACACACCATGGGTACATAGGCCACTTCCTTCACTTTTAATTTCATGTTGAACACATACGCAAGATATGACCCGTACCCCCGCTGAATGAACTTTGATGCGTTGATCATGGAGATGACTTTTGGCACGGAACTCACCTTGTCACCATACACCGTAACTGCACTCCCGTCAGGCGCTTTGAGATGAAATCTTCTTCAGACAAATAATACGTGCTTCAAACTCCGACAACCAGTTCATACCCAACACTACACCGAACCCTCCTAAAGTCATAAGAAACAACTTCACAGGGAACCTATGACCTTCTAGTTCAATAAAGCAGTTACTTAAGGCTTCTACTATTCTAGTAGTCTTACTAGTGGCGGTTTCTACATCAAAGGCATCCTGAACTAGGTTGGTCATTTTATAAAGCAGGGGACTAAAGGCTGAGGCCACAAAACTTCTACTAGCACCAGAGTCAAAAAGAACAGAAGCATAAACATCGTTAATCAGAAACGTACCTGATACGAAGTCGAGATTCTCATTGGCTTCCTTCTGGGTGAGCTGGAAGGCTCTAGTAATCACCTGCGACCTCTCATCCTTCTTCTCCGTCTCCTTCCATTTCCCTGACCCATTTGCCCTCGTGTCACACCCCGACCGATGGCGGAATCATCGAGGCGGACAATAGAATGATTGTTCATAAGCACATGATCTACTAAGGTTGCATAATTCAGTAATAAGATTTAAATACCAAATATCCAAATACAATTCAAGTTACAACACCCTATTCTAAAATATTACACATAATTATTTTACTAGGTCCAAAAGCCTTATGTGTAGCACCTTTAACACATAGTCACACAATCACATATCTTCACCTGAAACGTAATCCAAAACAAGTGTCAACTACGAGAGTTGGTGAGTTTACATATGTTTGAATAAAAGTTTAATTAAAAACGTTTACACAATTATTGGTTTGACATGGCAAGATACGGCATAATGTGGAGAATTCACTATGTGTATACCAATTGTAAGCATGTAAGTATAAGCATACAAGTTTAACGTGATAGGCATGGAATCAAGACTATGTGGGTCACACACAGTTTAAAATCACCCTAAAAGTATCCAAAGCGTGCAAGTATGTATAAGCACAAAGGTTTAACATGATAGGCATGGAATCAAGACTATGTGGGTCACACACCGTCTAAAAACCACCCTAAAAGTATCCATAGCATAACAAGTGACCATGAACAGAAGCACAATAATCTATGCATGTAAACACAAGTTGAATTGTATGTAAGTATGCACAGATTACGTCTCACCCCAAAATGTATAAAAATGTAAATAGGGGATATGTAACTCACCTGGCTAGCGGATATGATAATCCACAAGAGTAGGTGATACGGATGTTTGAAACTTAAGCACGATGGAACCCTATGCAGATAAATGTGTATTATTGTATGTATATATGTGTGTATTCGTATTTAATTATGTATAGGTTTATAATGATATTTCTTAAAATTATTTGTGTAAAATCACTGATTTTGATCGAAACTATTTCAGGTATCGAAACTACTAGTTTCGATTTACCAATGAACTGTCGAAACTACTTCTACCGAAACTACTAGTTTCGATTGAATTAAATGAGCACTTATTATGATTTTATAAAAAGTTCTATTTATTTATTTATATTCAAATATATATATATATATATATATATATATATATATTTATAACACTTGCATTTTATAAACCATATATTACCCATTTTAAATTTCATGAAAATATTATATTTTAAATAACGCGTATTTTTATTTATTTATAAAAAATGTTATTTTATTATTTTCCGTGGGTTTAAATAATTAATTTAACTTATGAAGAATGTCGGTTTTATTATTTTATAAAATTTAACGGGTTTGAATATGTTCAAAAGTTGGGAGAAAAAAAAAATAAACGGCCGAGCTAACGGGCTCAAAATAATTTTAAAAGGGGTTTTAAAATTTATTAAGTTAATTAATAAATACTTAATAATAATGTATATATATATATATATAAAAGGGAAAAGGTCGGATCGGGTCGGCCCAGGGAGGAAACATGCGGGTCAACTGGTAACCGGGTCGGGCAGAGGGATCCAGAAGCTTCAGAACAGAAAAATGCGTAAAAAAAATGGTTGGAACCGGATTCGAACTCGGGACCTGGTTGTTATCGGGAATGAGTGTGACCAGCTGGGCTATAAGCCCATCGCTGATCAAGACCATCCCTTAAAATACATAACATGTCCCGATCTTTGCCCCTGAGTTCTCGGCAACACAGGCCTGTGTTGCCGAGGACACTGATTTGCCGGAAACGCGATGTCGCTGGTCTCGGATATGCTTGGGTTAGCTAACTGTAAGTAAAACGAGTGTACAAGTATAAAATTTAGAGGTTAATACCAGATGGAAGTGGCCTGCGAAGTCGAGAACGAAGCCGAGAGTACCCAGAACTGGAACCAGACCTTGGGGTCGAATTGGAACTCCAATTTAGAAGTGAGGCTTCGGAAAGAGGATGCGAGTCTGAGGGCGTTGCTAATTTAGAGCGAGAGGGCGATACGGGGGAGGATGGAGCTCGAGAGGAATCGGGAATGGTCACTTATACTCGAAGGAAATCCGTATGATGGAACCAGAAATTGGCTCCCTAAATGGATTCGGACAGGTCATACGAAGCAAACGAGACAGGTCTTAGTCGTTGAGGTACTGTGTGTCGGTCGAATTTCATGGGTTTGACTTCGGGGATTAATGGTGTCGAGGGATTTTGATGATGAAAAGGTAAATTGGTCGAGGGGACGTGGTCGCGTGAGGACGGCGAGTACAATGGCGCAGGTTTCATGTGTCGAGGGGTAGAGGGACATGGTTGTCGGGCTCGCCGGAAAAGCAGTTTACCCGCCGGACCAAGGGACAGGGTGACCAGGAACACGAATTGGAATCTGGCAATTATAGTCCCTGCGGTTTGAAAACGTTTAAAACAGACCCTGGAAAACTTTCGAAATAAACCCCTATAATTCTGTTTAATTCCAAACAGCCCCCTGACTTTAATTTAATTATAAAATTTAATTTCTTTTTCAACTTTAATTTATTTATATATTTTATAGATCCATTTTCTTTATTAAAAACTACTTATTTTTAAATAATTATCTTATTGAAATAATACATTAAATTATTTATCTAAATTAATAAGTTTATTTTACTTAAATTCTTTTAAACTAAATAAAACTTAAGTATATATAAAATTTTATAAAACTTATGTTTTTATTTAAAATCAATCATTTTGAATGGTTAATTCAATAAAATTGAAAACCATTGATTTATTTATATAAATTATTTAATTTAATAGCATAATTTATATAGTTTATAACCTTCAAATATTTTTAAAATTTAATTTAAAAATACTTAAATTGTACACCAATATACGTGTATATGTTTTGAAATAAAATGTTAATATTTACATAATAAATTTCACAACGAAAATTTTTTTAATGTCACACCTCGGCTTAGAGAAACTCCTGCTCATGTGCCCCATTTCCATATAGTTAAAACATTTAACAGTTCCCGAACAATCTAGGGACAGGTGCCCCGCTTTCCCACATCGGAAACACAAGTTAGTTCCCGTCTTGCATACTCCAAAGTGCTTTTTCCCGCACTTCCCACACAATCCATCTGATTCAATGTTCACCTTCTTATCCTTATGCCCAGACACAAACCCTCATGACCGCTTCCCAGTCCACTCAACCTTCTTTTTTGGCTCACCCACTGCTTGGTCGTTCTTGTCAAGATCATCCCACATAATTCGACTCAGGTCGACAGCCGAGTCATAAGTCTTTAGCTGGTGGGATTTGACGTGAGTATGGACTCTTGGAGGCAATCCATTGACATAGCATTTGATCTTACGCTCCTCCGGAGTAATCAACTTAGGTACCAGCCTTGACAACTCATCAAAACGGGAGGTATACTGTCGGTGGGTCTTGACATCCCCCATCAGTGCCAGGAACTCCCGCTCCATTTGATTGATCTCACTTTGAGGGCAAAACTTCCTGATAACCAGTTCCTTTATATCTTCCGACTTCATCAATTTCATAGCCTGATCACCCTTGGCTTCAGTCACCGACTCCCACCAATGGAGGGCTTCCTCCTTGAGCGAATGCGCAACAAACTTGACCGTTTGGTCTTTCCGACACTCACTCATGTTGATGACAGCCTCCATACGTTTGATCCAAGTAAAGGTGGTAGTGGCATCCTTCTTGCCATCTAGATTTGGTGAATCACAATCACGGAACCTCTTGAACAGCCATACCCAGGTCCCCCAACATACTCTTCATCACTCTCATCATCCATAGCTGGACCAGAACCAGAGTTACCAACTGTCCCATCGTTAACTTTCTTAAGAGCATCCACCAGCATAGTACCCAAAGAGGACTTCAGTATCCCATTAATTTCCCATGCCAGAGCCGCCTGAACCTGAGGCTCAAAAGTAAAATCCTCCTCGCGATCATCATTTGACGGAGCCCTTTCAACTAACGGGGCTCTGCCATCTGCCTCATTCATGACAGGGGATACCTCATGACGCCCAGTGCATCCTCCTCCTCCTCCTCTCCTACCGCCTCTTCACCCACCTCGTCTACCAGCCATAATTGTTAACTGAAAGAAATGTGAAAAAAAATCTATGTCATCATTCTAGGTAATATTTAGTATGCAATAAGCATGTAAGATGTTAATATACACTCGCCATCTGCAATTAACCATTACGCTACCTGTTGAATTCTAGACATTACCCTTTGTGAGTGGCATCGAAACGCTAACACTTATCCCCCACCCTACATAAAAAGGCTTTCTAAGGTCTACTAGTCACTAATGCTCTTGGCTTCGAGTTACCCATACTGGCATCCATTGTCACACCCCAACCGATGGCGGAATACGTCGGGGCATGTCATGTAGACTTTTCATAAGCACATGATTCAACTAACATTTCATATATTAAATTTACTCAATTTCATAACAATGTTCAACCAATACAATCAAACAATCAAAGAAAATGAAATACATCAACATGTTCAATTTGTTTGTTTCAACTAGGTCCTCATGTCCTATATGTAGCAACTTAAAACATGAACTCAAAGATTCGCACCTTAAACATGATAAAAACAAGGCCAACTAAAAATAGTTGGTGAGTATACATAGGTTTTGACACCACAAATAGTTTTCCAAATGTTTGTGTACAATTCATATGAACCATGGCAAATAAGGCATTTATGAAGAATCATTATAGTTACACTAGGTGCACAATCAAACCTTGTGACTGAGGCATAACACGCAGGTTACCCTAATGTATTGTCGGTGACAATAACCCTACCTGGGTGGGTTTGTCAGACACAATAGGTCAATCAATGTTACTGTTGGCTTGTGTAGAGTTAATGATAGCACGTGTATGTCATGTATATGTAGTTTCAACTCATAGCATTCAAGCACAAAGCACAAATTACACATATGGTCATAAATGTAGAATTGTATGTTGTAATTGTAAATAGGTTTCAATGAAAAATCATGTTCCACCTCAAAGTATGTAAAAATGTAAAAGGGGATATGTAAACTCACCTTGTAATAAGAATCTTTGTGTGTCACACAAGTGTATTGTTTGTTGCACAACAAGTTCAAGCTAACCTCAAGGTCAACCTAAGTTTGAATAGTATATTTGTATCAATGGGATGTTCAAATGACTAACAGGGAGAGTCCTAATGTACAAAGGAATTGAGTCAAAGTCTGGTTGATTGAATGTGGGGACTTATTTGTGTATAAAGGTTGTTTGTGTAAGTTATAGGTCCCAGCGGGTCTACGGATCGATCTCTCACGTATAACACCTACCAAATACTCGTAGTGCGGAATCCTAACGAGCAAACGCGTCTCGAACAGATAGGAACACAAGATGAATGCACAAGACAAGATTCACAGAAAGCTTCTTGTATTACTCAGATAACAGTGCTTACAAGTATCAGTTTCATATATCAAATATCAAAGACTAAGCACTATTATTAGGTAACACTAAACTGGCACTGGCGAACTTAACAAGTTCGCCACTCACATGGCATAGGCGAACTTGTTAAGTTCACCATTCACAAAACTTCAGCATAATAGACAAATTACAATACTAAAGATTACAAAAGACCTAATCTATTACATAAAGCTACATGTCACACAAAATACTCCAACAGACTCCCCCTTGACATTAGTTTGGTCTCTTAATCTTCAGTTGTTCTTCTAACTCTCCAGCATCTTGCTTCCAGCATGTAATTCTTGATTAATGCATAACTGTAACACCCTCTTGTATTGCATAGCCTGTTCTCTCCATTCATCTGTATACATGATCTCTTTTCTTTTCAGAGTCTGCTGATCTTTCTTTGAGAAGTTTATCAAATTTAGTGCATCATACAATCTATACAAAATCTTCCCTTCTTTGTCTTTATGACATCCGGCTAATTAGGGTTAACCCAGTTATCAAATTCAGTTAAATCCTAACCTATCTAACCCTATCTCAAGCTTCAGGGACTATTTATGTTATTATCCAAACTCAAACCACAAGGACTAATTGTGTAATTAGCCTAAACCTAATCCTATTTGACTTGGTAAAGTCAAAATCCAATCTTTAAGTCATGTTAACTTTTACAAGTCAACTAACCATGTATTTAACTCAATTAAAACCTCACGGGTCTTTTCTACCAATTTTCCAAACTCAAATAGAAGAAACCACAGGGACTAAATCTATAATTTAATAAAAATTGATTTCTGTTGACTTTTGAAAGTCAACACACTTGTTCTTGGATCCAATTCGCTAATTCTAGCTGTCACATCCCAACCGACGACGGAATACGTCAGAGCGGGACATGGAAACTGTTCATAAGCACATGATCCACTAAAGTTTTGATATATTAAAAGTTCCAATTTCCATAACATAAGTCAAGTAACAAGATCTAACATTACAAATATATATATATATATATATATATATATATATATATATATATATATATATTGGTATATATTTAGTAAATACAATTATACATTTAAACCCTAGATAGATCTTATGGTAAAATAATTTATTTAGAAATGATAAAATATTTTAACTAAATCTTTACAAAATGATAATGTATTTATAAGAATTTTATCATAATTTTATAAAATAAGTGATTTAATTGTTTTATTTACCAATTAACAATCTTAATAAAAAATGAATTTTTTTTTATAAAATTATCTCATTAAAGGCAATGTTTTAAAACGATTTAGATTATAAAAATAATCATCTCTTTTAAATATTTGATAATTATTATACAAACTAGTTCCATAGGGTGTAGGTTTTATAAAATAAATTTCTATAAATTTATTGGGTTTTTAAAAATGGTTTTTAAAAATATAAGCAAGCCATAGGGTTCGAACCCGGGTCTGTTTAGTGGGACAAAGGACGCGCAACCGCTAGACAAGGGATGGTCTAGTGTTAAATAGTCATTTTCGTTAATTGTTAAATAAGATATGAGGGGGAAACCGGTTTTCAGGGCTAAAAATGCGCAAAACAGAAAAAGGTGCGGGGCTGTGGTTCGATCCCGCGACCTTTTCTGGACGTTCTATGTGCTTTACCGGTAGACCTGGGTTGTAAGCCTTGACAAAACACTGATGCGTTAAGTTTTAAAAAGTCAATCTCAAACCCATCATCTTCCTCAATCACCCAACCCGTAAACCTAGCTCCCCAATCGCCCACGATTAAGCAGTATTTGTCCCCTAATTCATGAGGCTTTTGTTCTATGGACTATCATGAATACAATGGTATAACAATTACATGGTATGAATACGGGACAGTGAGATCAGATTTAGCCACGAGCCGCGAGTTCTTCGGATTGGATTGAGTTCCAGAGGTGTTATGCTATGTGAGAGAGTGTTTAGAAAGCTCGAGGAGGTCGTGCGAATGTGTTAGGTTCATTTTATCGAATCAATTCCATCTGGTTTGCGCGAATTGATGGCGCTTATGATTTGATCGGTTTCGGAATATATTTCTGAGTTAATCAATTGAATTGTGGTAATTGAATCATCATGCACGTCTAAAATGACTGTTACAACGTTTCTGCACGATGCCACAGAGTTAATGCACACGAATTCGAGGTGTTTGTAACTGATTTCATCCCTGTTGACCCCTAAAAGTCAAAATTGGGATGAACATTGCTTCTGTTGACTTTTTCTGAGTCAACTACCGCCTTGTTGACTCCCAACAAGTCAAAATACGTTCATAAAGTCCAAAATGGAGTGAAGTGGTTCAAATTGGAAGGTCCAAATACGTAAGGGGTGTTTCAAACTTGATTCCATGAGTTCAAATGCACCAAATGGGGTTCAAATGTAATAAGTAGGGTTCAAAACCTCACTTATTTGCTTTAAATTCATTTTAAACTTCACAATTGATTACTTATCTTATAAAATTTATAAAGATCATTTATGTTTAATTTTAGTCCATATAACCTAGTGATGATTTATTTAGATTCGTCAATTATAATAATCCTTGTTTTAGAAACTAAACAAGTGCTTTAGTAAGGTTTAATTAATAAGTTTAAAGTATTTATATATATGGTCATGTACATGTACACCTATAGTAAGGTTATAACATGAGCTTGTATGAATGAAATTCAAAATAGAAACACTTGAAATCTTGGCTTATGAATCTCAATGTATTGCATTAAACTTGGAATTGAAATACTGTCATTGTATCAGAACAAAGTACAAGAGAAATTAAGGATGTTACAGTATCCCAATGTTGAGGGAATTTCATCCCAAAATTTCACTTGTTGGAGTTACTGAATCAACGAAAAAGGTGTGGATACTTCAGTTTCATTTGATCTTGACGTTCCTAAGTAAATTCGGGGCCACATTTAGATTCCCAACGAACTTTTACAATAGGACTACGGCTTCCCTTGAGTTATTTTATTTCACGATCCATGATTTCCACATGTTTCTCAACAAAGTGCATTGTGTCATTAATGTGCACATCGTCAAGAGGTATGTGAAGATTCTCGTCAGCCAAGCATTTCTTTAGATTGGACATATGAAATGTTGGATGAACGTTGCTGAGTTCCGGAGGTAACTCGAGTTTGTAAGCCACTTTTCCAATCCCTTCAAGGATCTTGAATGGACCCACATGGCGAGGTGCAAGTTTACCTTTCTTCCCAAATCGAATCACACCCTTCCAAGGAGACACCTTTAGAAGTACAATATCACCAACTTGGAATTCCAAGGGTTTTTATCGTTTGTCGGCATAGCTCTTTTGTCGACTTCTCATTACCCGAATGTTGTCACGGATTTGAATGATCTTGTCGGATGTTTCTTGGATTAACTCGGGACCGTTGATTTGAGCTTCACCAATCTCGTTCCAACAAATAGGTGAACGTCACTTGCGACCATAAAGAGCTTTAAATGGGGCCATGTTGATACTTGTGTGGTAGCTATTGTTGTAAGAGAACTCAATGAGGGATAAATATAAATCCTAATTTCCACCAAAGTCAATTACACAAGCTCTAAGCATGTCCTCGAGGGTATGTATTGTTTGTTCGGTCTGGCCATCAGTTTGGGGATGGTAAGCCATGCTCAAATCCAATCGTGTACCAAGAACAGTTTGGAGGGATTGCCAAAACCAGGAGGTGAAACGAGCATCTCTACTGGAGATTATGTTTAGGGGGACACTGTGACGGTTCACAATTACGTCAATGTAGATTCGGGCCAATTTCTCAACTCGGTAATCTTCACGGATGGGCAAGAAGTGAGCTGACTTGGTGAGACGGTCAATGATCACCCATATGCTGTCACAGCCACTTGAGGTGCGAGGAAGTTTAGTAATTAAGTCCATGGATAGATTTTCCCATTTCCACACGGGAATTTCCGATTGTTCAAGCAAGCCGGAAGGACGTTGATGTTCGGCTTTGACCTTGGAACAAGTTAGACATTTTGCAACATAAAGTGCAATGTCTTTCTTCATACCGGGCCACCAATATTGTTGATGAAGATCTTTATACATCTTATCCGCACCGGGATGAATAGAATAACGAGCCTTGTGTGCGTCGTTCATGAGAATAGTATGGAGATCATCACAATCGGGAACCCAAATACGATTCAAGTAATAGAGCAAGCCATTTGGTTTGGATTCTAGTTGAAGTTCAACTCCACATGACATCTCATCGTACATGTTACCCTCGGTGACCGAGATGTGTTGAGCTTCCAGAATACTATTTTGAATGTCGGTTTGAATTTTGACACAATGAAGCATGACGTGATCCTTATGACTCAAAGCATCGGCCACAACATTCGCTTTGCCAGGATGGTAACGAATCTCGCAGTCGTAGTCGCTAAGGAGTTGAACCCAACGTCGTTGCCTCATGTTGAATTCTTTCTGATTGAAGATGTGTTGGAGACTCTTGTTGTCAGTGAATACCACACATTTTGTGCCATAGAGATAATGTCTCCAAATCTTCAATGCGAAGATGACCGCACCCAACTCAAGATCGTGCGTCGTATAATTTTTCTCATGAATCTTAAGTTGTCTTGATGCATAAGCGATCACTTGGCCTCGTTGCATGAGAACACAACCGAGACCTTGGTTTGATGCATCACAGTAGACAACAAGATCATCATTTCCGTCAGGGAGAGTCAGAATAGGAGCATTGCACAACTTATGCTTGAGGATTTGAAAGGCTTCCTCTTTCTTTGGTCCCCACTCATAAAGTTTACCCTTGTGGGTCAAGCCGGTGAGAGGGACAGCAATCTTGGAGAAGTTTGAGATGAATCAACGGTAATTGTAGAACCAAAGACTGATTGCTACCAAATTATTCTAAGTACAAATGCTGCTGATAGGCTTATCAGCAGCATTCATCACATATGGCTGCTGATAGGCTTATCAGCAGCATAGCATTCAACACTTGTTGCTGCTGATGGGCTTATCAGCAGCATTATTCTCATCTCCGCTGCTGATAGCCTTACTAACTGAAGACCAAACGTTGCAGCTGACTATCCATGTGAAGCGCCTCTGACACCTTTCTGTAAAAGCTACTGCCACACTCCAAGCAGAAGGAACCTCAGTGGTGCAACCAATAAAGGACAAGGACGCGCGTCTCCAAGCATGCAAACAATGATGCCTAAGAAGACGTTTCAATAAAGTTATCTAGATTAGCCTTTGCGTGTAATTTAGATTAATAAACAAGATCAACGGCTTGTGTTAGATCTGATCCTTAGAATCAAGGGTCTGTCTTGATTCTAAGTTACTATAAATACTGTGTAAACACTTCATAGTAAGTGTGTCTTTAAGTGCTTGCTGTGCGTTCATAGTGCTTCTTGATAGTGTTTTACTTGTAAACTTGTAATCTCAGAAGTTCAATACAACAGTGAATTTATCAGTATTCTTGCTGTTTACTTGTTTACTTTGTTGGTTGTTATTGTTTCCGCCAATATCAACTAGAATAGAATCACCTTGTAATCTTACGATCCTACAAGTGGTATCAGAGCTTTGGCTCAAGATTAAACAAACTAACATTTGTTTAATCACTTTCTGATTCTATTCAAAACTCTATTCTTGATCAAGTCACACAAAACAAAAATGGCACAAAGTCACGGATCTGAAGACATCGGCAGCATCAACCGACCACCGAGATTGGTGTCTGGGGAGGACTATGATATGTGGAAGAACCGTATGGAAAGCTTCTTCTGCTACCATGAATACGGAATGTGGAAATCCATAAGGGATGGACCTTATGTTCCCATGGTGGCCTCTGCTGACTCCGGAGGACCACTAGTTCCTAAGGAACCTTCCAAGTATTCTGAAGAAGACATCAAGAAAATGGAAGTGGACTTCAAGGCATTAGGAGCTATCCAAATGTGCCTTCCAAATGAAGTTTTTCATAATTTCAAGGCTCACAAAACTGCAAAGGAATTATGGGGAGCCCTGGAAAAGATGTTTGCTGGATCTGAGGAGGTCAAGGAGAACAGACTTGACATTCTCAAGCAACAGTATGAAAACTTCGTCTGGAAAGAAGGTGAGTCACTAACAGTTTTATATAACAGGTACACGTACCTGGTTGGAGAACTGTAGTGCTCCAAGGTAAATCTGGAGAATGAATACATTCTCAAGAAGTTCATAAGATCTCTTCCCAGTTGTTGGACATTATATACAGTGTCCATCAGAAGAACAGAGAATCTGAAGACTCTTCAGATGACTGAGCTCTTTGGCATGCTCAAAACCTATGAATTAGAAATGATTCAAGCTAAAGAAAGGAGCTCCAGTTATCAATCAGCTACCACTTCCTCCACCACCACCTCAGCGCTTCACTCTGATCATTCTGGTCCTAGTGCAAGCAACTACTATCCTCCCATTGTTACTCATCCTCAAACACCAACTGCTTCACAATCCAACTCATCACCATTTCTTCTTGAGGCACCTCCTCAACAGCCAACCTCTACTGCTTTTGTCTCTGACAACTCAAGCAGCATGTACTTCATAAAGGAGGATCTGGAATGCTTTCATCCAGATGATCTTGAAGAAATGGATATTCAGCACTCATATGCCATGCTCTCCCTCAGAGCAAAAAGGTTTTATTCTAGAACCGGGAGGTCAGTTCCAAGCAACAACTCAAACACCAGAGTTGGGCTTGATAAAAGCAAGATCCGATGTTACAACTGTAACCAAATGGGTCACTTTGCTAGGGAGTGCAAGGCACCTAAAGCCAATCAGGGTGCCAGCCATCAAAGACAAGCTTACCAAGGTCAGCCCAGGCAGCAGCAGCAAGGAACTCCTCCAGCACAAACTGCAGCCTGTGCAAATGTTGGAACTTCAGACTTTGACTGGAGTTTTCAATATGAAGACGTTCCTGCCTCCAACCAAGCACTTATGGCAGACAATGCAGAGATACCACCTCAGGTATTTGAACATCTTTGCTCTCAAGCTTGCATTGACAAAGTTTTAGGTTATAGAAAGCATAACCAAAATCTAATAGATCAAAATGAAGAGTTTCATCAAATGAAGTCTGAATTCAAAAAGGTCAAAGATACTTACAAAGAAAAAATTAACTGCCTTAAGAAAGAGATTTCTTCATTAAAACATGAACAAACCAATCTTGAAACTCAGATTGATGATCTATTAGTAAAACTTAAAGCTACCAGAGCTGAACTGGCTGAACAAAAAGTACATGTTGAAAAATATGAATTTTCATCTAAAAAGTTACAAAGATTGTTAGATATTCAAGTCCATGAAAGGGTAAAAACTGGACTTGGATATCATAGTGACGAGTACCAGACAGTTCCTCCTCCTGCTGATTATGTTGCCATTCACCAACCAAGCTTCAACACTGCAAACCTTGACATAGCAAACCGAAACATTGATCCTTCAATGGATGCATGTTTTGTGGAAGACTGCTCCACCTCTTCAGAATCTGAGTCAACCTGCTCAGACCACTGTGAAACTAGTACAGTCCCATCTGCTCCTCTCTCTGAAGCCGGTTGTCCTGTTGCTACCTCAACCATTCCAGCTCCCATTCCATTCAAACAAATCAAGATTAGCTATCCTCCAGGTGGAAGAAAGCTAATCATTGAAAAGGGAGAGACATCAGGTTTCACCAACCCCAAATCTCAGTCAAAGTCAAAGGCGTTTGATGTTTCTCATACTCCTGGAGAAAAAGGTCCATATGTTCAAAGGACACTAGAAGAAGCCACCTTTGAACATAACAAAGCTCATCCCTGGAACTTCAAAGATTTGTTTCAAAATAAGAACTATGTGGACTCTCACAGGGACAAGATAGCAGTATCATGCTTTGTGTGTGGCAAATACAATCACACTGCCAGCACCTGCTTTCACTACCATGAACACCAAAGAAACAAACAGGTGAGAAGCTATAATGCAAAGGCAACAAAGTTCAGAGAATCTCTATCCCCTCAAAGAGTGAAGATGCAGAAACCTCAACAAACTTGCATCATATGTGGGGAATCAAACCACTTTGCTGCAACATGCAAGTTCAACCCTTTTAACCAAGTTGCAAATCGTTCATCTGTGTTCAACCCATCAGCAGCAAACAAAATCGCTGCTGATAGAGTAAAGTCCAGGAAACAAAAGGCAAAGCCTCCAGCAGAAAAAGTCTCTGCTGCTGATAAAGCAAAATCAAAAACAACGGCATCAGCAGCAAAAGTATCTGCTGCTGACAAAGCAAAAACTGCTACTGCTCCAGCAAAGCCCTCAGCATCAAAATCAGCTGCGGATAAGCCAAAATTGTCAGCAACAACATCTTCTGCTGCAAAGAAAGCTAGAAAACCACCAACACAGCAATGGAAGGCCAAACAATCTCCAAGCATAACTATTGGTTCTATTGACTGCAAGCATGCTGACAATGGCAAATTAGCAACGATCTTCTACAATGCTGCATGCTACAATGATCCTCCCACTAATTAGATATCTTCCATGTGCAAGGACAGCCAGACAACAAACACAATACTTGGGTGGTAGATAGCGGCTGTTCCAGGCACATGACAGGCAACATGTCCATCCTCTCTAACTTCAGACATTTCAATGGAGGATATGTTGCCTTTGGGAGTGACTCAAAGGGTGGATATATCACTGGACAAGGAACTGTGTCCAATGAAAGGATGAGTATTGAAAGAGTCAACTATGTTAAAGAACTTGACTTCAATCTCATGAGTGTTTCCCAAGTATGTGATCAAAAGCATTGGATGCTCTTCACTGACAAAGAATGTTTTGTGTTAGCTCCTGGTCTATCTAAACCCCCTCCAGAGAAGATTCTCCTAACTGCTCGTAGAAAGGACAACTTATATGTGCTTGACATGAATGAAGCCACTCCATCCGGTAGTGTTTCATGTTTTCTGTCAAAGACATCAGTTGATGAATCCGCTCTTTGGCACAGGAGGTTAAGCCATGTTAACATCAAAACAATCAATAAATTAGTGAAGGACAATCTTGTCAGAGGGCTTCCTGACAAAGAATTCCAGCTAGACGATCACTGCATTGCCTGCTTGAGGGGAAAACAACACAAAAGTTCCCACAAACCCAAGACATTGAACACAAATGACACCCCTCTCCAGCTACTGCATATGGATCTCTTTGGTCCTACGAATGTCATGTCAATGGGCAAAAAGTCCTACTGTCTGGTGATAACTGATGACTTCTCCAGATTCTCATGGGTATTCTTCCTAAGAACAAAAGATGAAACTGCTGAGATTCTCAAATCCTATATTCTTAGGGTAGAGAATCAAAGCAATCTGAAGGTAAAGATCATAAGGTGTTATCAGGGAACAGAGTTCAAAAATCACACCTTGAACAGTTTCTGTGAGATAAAGGGCATTGAAAGGCAATACAGTGCTCCAAGAACCCCTCAACAAAATGGGGTTGCTGAAAGAAGAAATAGGACTCTGATTGAATCAGCAAGATCTATGCTGGCTGACTCAAAGCTGCCCCTTACTTTCTGGGCAGAAGCAGTAAGCACAGCCTGTTATGTGCAGAATAGAGTCCTTATTGTTAAGCCTCTCCAGAAAACACCCTATGAATTATGGCTCAAAAGAGTTCCCTACATTGGCTTCCTGAAGCCCTTTGGATGTCCATGTACCATCCTCATCACACATGGAGTTCTTCCTAAATTCGGTACAAAGTCTGATGACGGTTACTTTGTGGGCTACTCCTCTCAATCAAAGGCCTACCGAGTGTTCAATTCTAGGACTCGGATTGTGGAAGAATCTGCTAATGTGGAATGCAGGGAACATGTTGTCTGTGAACAAGGCAAAGGTCCTAACTGGCTCTTTGATATAGACTCCTTCACCCAGATATTTGAGCCTCTCATTTTCTCAAATATGGAGTGTTCTTCTTCAAAATCAACATCTTCTGTCTCAACCTCTTCTACTGACTACAGACTGGATTTTCCCAGTCCCTACATCAGGATGAAAAGGCTATCCATTGATCCTCCATCAGTGGCAGAAGCTATTGAAGCCGGTACAGGTGAAGCCAGTACTTCCAACACCACAAGCAGCAATCTCTCTGACCAAGAAATCTTTAATGAAGCCTCATCAATCCATGCTGAAGAGGCCTCCGATGCTAATGCTTCTGACAATATGGAACACAATGATCAGAACCTCCAAGCTCCTCTCCTCACAACTGAAGACAATCCTGATCTAAACCAAAGTAATCTTGAAGAGGGAATACGGCTGGATGTGATACCAGCACAGAGAATAAACAAAGAGCATCCTCTGGAAAACATCATTGGCCAAGTCCACACAGGTATCCAGACAAGAAGTAAGTCTCATGAAGCCAACATTTGTTTGTTCTCTTGTTTTCTATCTCAGGTGGAACCCAAGAAGATTGATGAAGCTCTCAAGCACAACAGCTGGATTGAAGCAATGCAGGAAGAGTTGCTGCAATTCAAAAGACAATATGTTTGGAAGCTTGTTGATTTTCCACCTGGTCAAACAGCCATTGGAACAAGATGGGTCTTCAGAAACAAGCAAGATGAAAGGGGCATCGTGGTCAAGAACAAAGCCAGACTGGTAGCTCAAGGCTACACTCAAGAAGAAGGCATTGACTATGATGAAGTCTTTACTCCTGTGGCCCGTCTGGAAGCCATCAGAATCTTTCTGGCATATGCTGCATCCAAAAACTTTATAATCTATCAAATGGATGTGAAGAGTACCTTCTTGTATGGAAAAATTGGTGAAGAGGTCTATGTCAAACAGCCTCCAGGCTTTGTGGATCCTGCACATCCAAATAAGGTCTTAAAACTGGACAAAGCTCTCTATGGCTTACACCAAGCCCCAAGAGCCTGGTATGAAACTTTATCTGGATATCTACTTAGCTACAACTTTAGAAGGGGGGCCATTGATCAGACACTCTTCATCAAAGATGAAGGGGGAGAAATTTTCTTGGTCCAGATTTATGTTGATGACATTATCTTTGGATCTACAAGAAAGAAGCTCTGCAAAGACTTTGAAGTTCTGATGCATTCCAAATTCGAAATGAGTTCAATGGGTGAACTAAATTTCTTTTTAGGACTTCAAGTCAAACAGGTACCAAATGGAATCTTCATAAGCCAATCCAAGTATGTCAAAAGCATCTTGGAGAGGTTCAAAATGGCTGACTGCTCTGCTGCAAGAACTCCTATGCAAGTGCACCATCAATTATCTCCGGATAAAGAAGGACAAGACACTGATCAACATCAGTACAGAGCAATGATAGGTTCTCTCATGTATCTCACTGCCTCAAGACCAGATATCATGTTTGCAGTTTGCCTCTGCGCAAGATTTCAAGCAGCTCCAAAAGTGTCTCATCTTCAAGTTGTCAAAAGGATCCTTAGATACCTAAAGGGAGCTCCAAAACTTGGGCTATGGTATCCAAAGAATGAAAATGTCAATCTCTATGCCTACACTGACAGTGACTATGGGGGTTGTAACTTGGACAAAAAGTCCACATCTGGGGGATGTCAATTTCTTGGAGGAAGGCTCATCTCATGGCAATGCAAAAAGCAAACATGTGTCTCTACTTCAACAGCTGAAGCAGAATACATTGCAGCTGCAAGCTGCTGTGCACAGGTCATCTGGATCCAAAATCAAATGCTTGACTATGGAATGACCTTCATGCAGACTCCAATTCACATTGACAACATGAGTGCAATCTCTATCACGAATAATCCAGTGCAGCATTCAAAGACTAAGCACATCGACATCAGGTATCACTTTATCAGGGATCAAGCTGAGAAAAGGAGAATTGTCCTATCCAAGGTTCACACAAATGAGCAATATGCTGATTTGTTCACTAAACCTTTTGATGAAGCAAGATTTCGATATCTAGTTGAATCAATTGGCATGATGAACTTTGAATAAGACATATCTCAATTTTTATCCTTCCTTGTAAATATGTCTATGTTTTTGTTCTTAATAAAAGGTTATAGTCAGCAGCACTTTTTCACTGCTGACAGATTTACTCTTCAGCAGCAAAGCCTTTGCCACTGCTCGCTTTAAGTTATCAGCAGGAACAAGTTTCCTGCAGATAGCTTTAAGGCGGTCATCAGCAACCGTTTTGCTGCGGAATGAATACAACAGTCAGCAGCTACCAAATCTGCTGCTGAAAGACTTAACTATCTGCAGCAACCAAGTTTGCAGCTGATAGCACACCATCAGCAGCAACCAAGTTTGCTGCTGATGGGTAAAACAAGTCTAATAAAAGGCAAGAAATCCGAAGGTTTCGATGACATGATCGACTTCCTTTGTCGGTCCAAAATCCACCATGCCCTAACAGTCAACCCAACCATCTACACTTCCCACATGGAAGATTTTTGGAGCACAGTCGTGTACTCTACTGACCGGGGCACTCCCCAAATCAGAGGCACAGTAGACGGCAAGGAGATGATCATCACTAAAGCGAAGCTCCGCCAACACCTCAAGCTTCAGGATGAAGGGGACGCCATCTCATACCAAAGAGACGTATACATGAGGACCTTTGTATCCATAGGGTACACTGGGAATCAAACAGAGTATACAATAGAGAAGGCACTCATGGGTCCCAAATGGAAGTATCTCTGCCACACTCTTCTCCAATGCATATCCCAGAAGAGGAGTGGCTGGAACCAACTCAGCTCCGGACTTGCGTCGGCAATTCACGGTATGATAACTGGGGAGGGTTTCAATTTTTCTCACCTCATTCTTGAAGGTTTGAGATACAACCTTCAAGAAGGGGTGAAATCACAGTTCTTCATGTACCCAAGATTCTTGCAGGAAGTGTTCAACATTGAGCACCAAGATCTTTCAAAAACTGCAAGAATCTACTCAATTTTGGGACATAAGAACAACATTTTTCAAAGCATGAGAACAGTTTCATCAAAGTTCTCAGGGGCCGATGTTCCATTGTTGTCTACAATGTTGAACACGCAATGTGCCCAGAGTGACAGTTCAGCAAACCCAGCTGATACTGATCCCACACCCTCCACCTCACTGCCACAAACTCAAACTAATGTTTCCCTTGATCGAACCCCTGTGCCTTCTACTGAGGATGCATAGGCACATACATTACTAACCCCTAGTTTGATTGCTCAATCGGAACATAGGGCCCCGGTTGCAGCCAAATATACAAGGAAGAGGGGCAAGAGAACTCCTTCTTCTCTTGCCTCCAAGGCCTAAACCCAAGCCAACATCCCTCACTCAGAATCACAACATTCTAGTGAGAATATCATAAGGGAAAGCCACATTGTTAGGGAGACTCCTTCGGAAGTCTCTCTATTAGGATTAGCATCACTTCCCAGATCCATAGAACAGCCCTTCGAGCCATTCCTCTCTTCTTTGAACTTAAGTGTGGAGGAACCTGACCAAAGTGATGTACCTTCTCCCACTACCACCATCAAGGAGGTACTGATTGGTCTTGCTTCCAAAACACCCAACCCAAGTTCTTCACCCTTGAAGGTCCACTATGGGAGTATTGAAAGAGTGGATGTGGACGAGGCTGTCACTACTGCTGGTCCATCAACTGACCAGGAGGACAGTGACAACATCTTTAAGACCTCAACCACGGCAACTCATGGTGAGGGTGTTTACTTGGAAACTCCCTTCACTGAGAGGAATCCCAGGTGCCAAGAAACCACGGGTGATGGGGATACTGAGGCTCGGCCTACGGCCCCATCTGGGTCCAAGGATTCCACAACTGTGGATGAGGACAGACTGAAACTTCATAACATGGAATTGACGGCCAGGGTGGCTATGCTAGAGGCTAAAATGTCCAAACTAAGACACCAAGTCGCTATGCATGAAGCCCATAAATGCCCAACTTTAGCCACTCCCTCTCTTGTATCAGTAGGCACCCAAACTGATGCTTACCTGTCTGCTGATGCAACCAAAAAGGGGGAGAAGGTTTCTATGGAAGAAGATACAGACAGTCTTGACGACTGGATTCAAGAGCAATTTGTACTTCAAAGCTCACAATTCAAGCTAGCTTTTGTCCAAGTACATGACTTGCCAGTCCCAGATAATGAAGACGAAGAAACATCTGAAGACTGGAAGTTGGTCGTCAGGGCTGTCGATGAAATGCTGAATGATGTTGAAGACACAGAACAAACAAATACATCATTCAGCATCCTTCCTGAAGCAGCAGCCATCATTGGTCAATCCTCAACCCCCCAACTATTCAGATCATCAAGGAAGCTAGAATTTGACTCCATCCTAGCTTGGGGGTATGATGGATCAGCTGAGAGGTTTTGGATTGGATGAGAATTCAGCGGAGTAGAAGAGCTGAACTGGAATTCTCTCAATGCCCTCCAAGTCCTAGAGCTATACGTATCAAACTGCATCAATAACTCAGCAGATCTCTCAGCAGAACTTGCCATTGGCAGGTTCTATGACCTGATGGAGGATAATCTACCCAGGTTCCAAAGATTCCTAAAAGCAGCACATCGGGTAGCTTATCCTGAATCCTCGGCGGCCACAGAAAGGAGACTGACTCCTAGCAATCTTGAAATAACAAGGAGCAGTCTTCTCACTGAAGAAGAAGTTCTGGGCCTTCGAAGATTCCTGTATGCCTTCCTAGTCAAGGACTTGGACGTGCTAGGTTGGGTGAGCACTAAGTCTCTTGACCACACTCTTCTGCTCAGCAATGGCTCCTCTCTCATCATCAACACCAGGAACATCCTTCATCTGCCCTCAGACTTCCTATTCAAGATCTTTCAGCTCCGAGCCAACATCTGCAACATTAACTCACTAGAGAGCCAGGCAATGATGGTCATCATCAAAGCCCATCTTGAAAAGGAAGGACTGATTCCTCCGAAAGAGACAGTGTCAACTTCTGATACTGACTCCAACTCAGATACTCCACATGTTGATATCACATCTGCAGCTTATGGCGTAAGATCTTCAATTAGGGATCAACTGAGGGAAATATAAGGTCCTAATTATCAACTTGATGAAGACAGTGACCGTCCCTTGTCAATTTCTCAAATTGCCAATGAAGCTGAGGCAGAGATACCAATAGCATCATCATCATCTGCTGTTGTGATCAGTGAAGCTGAAGCAGAGGCATCCAATATAAACAAAGGAAAGGGAATCATGACTGATGAAGATGAAGAGAGGTTGCTAAAAGAAAAAAGGGAGAGGGAAGAGAAAAGAAGAAGAAGAGAAGAAGAGGAGATGGCTGACCTGAAAAAGGTTCAAGAAAGAAAAACAGCCATTATTCTAAGAGAACAAACCATCCAGCTGTATGCTAAACAGCTGGATGAACTAAAAAGGAAGATTCCTGCAGTTGACCGGATTGAAGAAGATGCAACTCTTGCTCTTCAACTGCAGGAACAATTCAATAGAGAAGAGGAAGAGTTGGAGAAGAAGAAGAAAGAAGAAGCTAAGTTCAGAATAACCGATTCTGAACTAGCTAAAGAAATGAGGGAGGAGTGGATAAAGACTATAGTCTCTCAAGGTGAGGATGCAGACTACCTTGAGAAACTATCAACTAAAGAAGTCTACAGAGCCTTCATGGGTCAGCAGGGTCAATTGGCTAAAAAGAAAAAGGCTGAAGAAGAAGAAAAACCAAGCTATAGTCCAAGAAGACCATTGCCTTCAATAAACGGACCCATGAAGAGAGGAAGGTCATGATTGACTTCCTTAAGGCTAGAGGAGATAGTGGAAAGAGGCTAGGTCCTATGAATTTCATGAACCTGCAAGCCCTCTACTTCAAAGTTAAAAAGGATGAGGAAGAAAGACTAGGGAAGAAGGGATCCAAGAAAAGGGTACCTATCAAAGAAGAAGAAAAACCAAAGACAAAGAAACCCAAGCCTTCTCCCTCACCTACCTCTTCCTCAGTCCATCATCCTTCCACTCTCCTCCCTAAACCTTCCACTCCTCCACCCAACAAGTCCAAATCATCCCACCCAGCTCCCTCTCATCAACAGCCTCCCTTGAAGAAATCCAAACCCTCATCTGAACCTGAAGACTCAAGAGACATAGTTAAATGGGTCTACAATCCACAGGGTCAAAGGTTTGAGATCTTCAGGGGGAGAACTGAAAGAAGAAGATCTACATACAGGTCTGTTGATGAGGTTCTGCAATTACCAGATTCAGACCTACGAAGAATTTTGGAGCTGGGTGAAGCTCATGAGCCTGCAAATGAGAGTGGGAAACGTATTGTGCTAGAAATCAAACACTACTTCAACCCTAGCAAAGATGTGATCATTAACATCAAGCCACTCAAGTCCCACTCTCCATTTGTATCTTGGTCCAACAATGCTGATCTGGATGAGTTCACTCTGATTGATGTAAAGAAGCAGCATATGAGATGTTCAAGCAAAGCAATCTACAAAATGCCACACAAAGACATCAAGACTCTGTCTGAACTTCCACTGAACAATCCCAGCAAGGATCCAAGAGGCTATGAGGTCGAAAGGATAGTCAGCCACATGCAAAAGCTTCAGCAGCAAAGTGATTAGAAGAATTTTGGTTGCATCAGTCTAGGGGGAGTTTGTAGAACCAAAGACTGATTGCTATCAAATTATTCTAAGTATAAATGTTGCTGATAGGCTTATCAGCAGCATTCATCACATATGGCTGCTGATAGGCTTGTCAGCAGCATTCAACACTTGTTACTGCTGATGGGCTTATCAGCAGCATTATTCTCATCTCTGCTGCTGATAGCCTTACTAACTGAAGACCAAACGTTGCAGCTGACTATACATGTGAAGCGCCTCTGACACCTTTCTGTAAAAGCTACTGCCACACTCCAAGCAGAAGGAACCTCAGTGGTGCAACCAATAAAGGACAAGGACGCGCGTCTCCAAGCATGCAAACAATGATGCCTAAGAAGACGTTTCAATAAAGTTATCTAGATTAGCCTTTGCGTGTAATTTAGATTAATAAACAAGATCAACGGCTTGTGTTAGATCTGATCCTTAGAATCAAGGGTCTGTCTTGATTCTAAGTTACTATAAATACTGTGTAAACACTTCATAGTAAGTGTGTCTTTAAGTGCTTGATGTGCGTTCATAGTGCTTCTTGATAGTGTTTTACTTGTAAACTTGTAATCTCAGAAGTTCAATACAACAGTGAATTTATCAGTATTCTTGCTGTTTACTTGTTTACTTTGTTGGTTGTTATTGTTTCCGCCAATATCAACTAGAATAGAATCACCTTGTAATCTTACGATCCTACAGTAATAACCAGCTAGACCAAGAAATGAACGAACCTCGGTAGGGGTACTCCAATTCTTAACAGTTTCTATCTTAGCAGGATCAACATGAATTCCCTTTTCATTGACAAAATGACCCAAGAATTGAACTTCTTTTAGCCAGAATTCACACTTGGAGAATTTGGCATATAGTTGTTCTTTCCTCAAAAGGTCTAAAACTAACCTTAGATGTTGTTCATGATCTGTTTTAGTGTTGGAGTAGATCAAGATGTCGTCGATGAAAACGATCACGAATTTATCTAAGTAAGACTTGCATACACGGTTCATCAGGTCCATGAAAACCGCGGGTGCATTGGTCAACCCAAAAGGCATAACCATAAATTCGTATTGACCGTATCTTGTACGGAAGGCAGTCTTTGGAATATCTTCCTCTTGCACATGAAGTTGGTTATAACCGGATCGAAGATAAATCTTTGAGAAGTAGGTTGAACCTTGGAGTTGGTCAAAGAGATCATCTGTCCTAGGTAACAGAAAATGATTCTTGATGGTAAGTTTGTTAAGTTCACGATAGTCAATACACATACGGAACGAGCCATCTTTTTCTTTAGGAATAGGACAGGTGCACCCCATGGTGAATGACTAGGACGGATGAAACCTTTATCAGAAAGTTCTTGAAGTTGGCTTGCAAGCTCTTGCATTTCAGAAGGTGCGAGTCGGTATGGAGCTTCGGCCACATGATTAGCTCCGGGTACAAGATCTATACGAAACTCCACTTGTCGAACGGGTGGAAGGCCGAATAGGTCTTTGGGAAAGACTTCGGGAAAGTCTCGAATGATGGGGATGTCTTGAAAACTCCTCTCCTTGCAATTATTTTGAACCACATGGGCTAAGAATGCCAGATACTTCTTTCGTAAGTATTTTCGGGTTGTATTGCACGACATGAGTTTGAGTCCACCGCATGGTTTTTCACCAAAGACTTTTAGTGTACCGCCCGATGGGAGAGGGATTTGGATGCATTTCTCAAAACAAACGACTTCGGCATGATGACTAGACGACCAATCCATGCCTATGATGATATCAAAGCTACCCAATTGCATTGGTATGAGGTTGACTGGAAAAAAATGTGTTCATTAAGTCCAACGGAGCAGTCACGGATAACGGAGTCCATGATGATGGGATTTCCATCTGCTACCTCAACGGTAGAAGTTTTCTCTAGTTTAGTTCGTGTTCTAGCAAGTAAGGGCTCAAATTCAAGTGACACAAAACTCCTATCAGCATCGGTATCAAATAGTAAGGTAGCATATTGGTTATTAACGAGGAACGTACCGTTGACCACGTCATTGTTGGCCTGAGCTTCATTGGCGTTTACGTTGAAAGCACGCCCACGAGCTCCACCTTGATTAGCATTGACAAGTCTTGGGCATTGGTTTCGGAAGTGGTTTGGGTTACCACATTCAAAGCAAGCACGACCATTTGGAATGGCCGGTACAACTTGGTTGCCCACTTGTTAGTTGGCTCGGTTCCCCTGGTTAACTTGATTAACAGGTGGCCTGAACCGGAATGTGTTGGCTACATGGCCATATCTTCCACGGCTGGCACATAGAAGACATGGCACATTTAGGGGGTGATGATAGTTGCATGTGTTGCATAAGGGGTTGTTGCCCACATATTGCTTCTTGACCAGGTTCTGAGCTGGTTGACTGGGGCAACGGAGTGACAACAGCAAAATTTCTAGTCTTTCTCTTATTGTTGTTATGATAAGCTTCGGGCTTGATTTCTTTGGAAGGCTCAAAAGGTGTTGATGTGTCAGAGACTTTCTTGGCACCTTTCCTTGTCAATGTGCCTGCCTTCACGTGGTTATCAGTTAATGTGGCGGCTAGGTGGATAGCGACTTCAAGGGTAGCAGGATTTCATCCTAGAACTGTGTCTTAGATTTTCATGGGCAAACCACCGATGTATTTCTCAATGCACCGAGTCAGTGGTGTGACCATGTGAGGCACAAGAAGACTCAACTCATGGAAACGAGTTGTGTAGACCAAGTTCTGACCACTATCTTGGGTAAGATCCCAAAATTCAGCCTCTAGCTTCTTCATTTCATTACGAGGAAAAAACTCCTCAGTCATGAGCCTTTTCACTTCATCCCATGGCAAATCTAATGCCACATCCACACCCCGAGTCCGTTTCTCACCATTCCACCAGGTGAGCGCTCGTTTTTGCAAGACGCTGGTGGCATAGTGAACCCGGAGATTGTCAGGGAAGTCACTATTGAGGAAGGTGTTTTCAATACCTTCAAACCATTGAAGGAGACCCGTAGCTCCTTCGGTGCCATAGAACTTGATGGGTTTACACGAGTTAAAGTGCTTGAAAGTGCATTGGGGCGGGTTAGCACCACCACCGCCACCACCAGTAGCACTACCACAATTGTTGGTGTTTGCCTGAGTGAGTTGGTTCATAAAATAGGTGAGAAGGGCAGCATGATCAGTGTTGTTGTTTTTGTTGGTCTCGTTGGCATGACGGGGAGACATGCTATAGATTTAAACAACACAAGGATAGATGTAAGAATTTATTAGAATTTCTTGGATTAAAACAAGAGGATAAATAAACATAAGTATCATAGTTTGGACTACACTCAAATAGTAATATAACCACTTGAATACTATAACATATTAAGGTTAATTAAACTTATATAACTTTCGAGGAGACATGCTTTAGCCTATAAGTAAACACTCATCCCGGGAATTGCCAGGGAAGCATATGGATCCCTCGGTTGATTGGAATTTATATGAAATGCTTTCCTAGACAGAAAACCCAGAATACTGGTGTCACCCTTCCAGATTGCACGTGTCCTCTAATAATTAACAAAGTTCAAAACCTTAAAGAGGTGTAAAAGGAAATTTAATAGATTTGTGTCTATGAGTATGATGTTCCACATGCTATGATGATGATGATGATATAGGAGTAGGTAAGTAGGATAAGAGGCTTAGGATAAAGGTACCGATATTGTTGTTTAGTTTGTTATTTAAATGAAACCTATTAAGTCATGAAGTCTAACAAATAAGGAGACAGATTAACACATAATGTAGTAGACAAGTAGCGCATAGCATGTACCAAATTTCATAGAGCATGGCATAAGGTTGGTGTCCTAAGGTTATAGTCTAGGTCAAAGGTGTCTAATAACCTAATTCCCTATAACCAAGGCTCTGATACCAATATGTCATGCCCCAACTGACGGTGGAATACGTCAGGGCGGGACATGGTGACTGTTCACAAGCACATGATCCACTAAAGTTTTGATATATTAAAAGTTTCAATTTCCATAACATAAATCAAGTAACAAGATCCAACATTACAAAGAAAATGAAATCCATTAACAAAGTTCAATTATTTAAATATCTAAGTCTTCAAATCTTAAGTGTAGCAACTTGAATCATAACTCAATTATTCGTACCTGAAATATGATGAAAACAAGGTCAACTAAAAATAGTTGGTGAGCATACATAGGTTTTGACACCATAAAAAGATTTCAAGTGTTTATACAATTCATATGACACATGGTAAATAAGGCCTTTGTGGAGAATCTATAGTCAAACTAGGTGTACAATCAAACCTTGTGACTGAGGCATAACACGCAGGTTAACCTAATGTAATGTCGATAACAATCACCCTACCTGGGTGGGTTTGTCAGACACAATAGATCTATCAATGTTACCGTTGTCTTGTACAGAGTTAATGATTGCACAAGTATGTCATGTATATGTTTAGTTTCACCTCATAGCATTCAAGCACTAAGCACAAATTACACATATGGTTATAAATGTAGAATTGTTTGTTGTAATTGCAAATAGTTTTCAATATGTCATGAATCACCCCAAAATATATGAAACGTAAAAAGAGGGGCTATGTAACTCACTTGTATTTTTTGTTTGAAGATAACACGAGCAATAGGTAACACAAGTGATTAGTTTAAACACAATGTCAACCTATAATTGAATTTAGGCATCCAATTAATGATATGCACAAAAGTCTAAGGCAGAGCCTTGAGTTCTAAAGGGATTGAGTAAAAGTCTAGTTGTATGAACGTGGGGGGTTTGTACCATGTGGTTAGTTAATCTCATGTGTAAGTTGGTATTTATATTCTAATAAAAGGTTTAATGTGAGATCAAAGCATATGTGCGTTAAAGAAAATATTCGTTGAATTAGGGTTTTATTAAAATAGATGTGTAAATATATATATATATATATATATATATAAAAATATATATTGGTATATATTTAGTAAATACAAATATACATTTAAACCCTAGATAGATCTTAGGGTAAAATAATTTATTTAGAAATGATAAAATGTTTTAAGTAAATCTTTACAAAATGATAATGTATTTATAAGAATTTTATCATAATTTTATAAAATAAGTGATTTAATTGTTTTATATACCAATTTACAATCTTAATAAAAATGAATTTTTTTTATATAATTATCTCATTAAAGGCAAGGTTTTAAAATGATTTAGATTGTAAAATAATCATCTCTTTTTAATATTTGATAATTATTGTACAAACTAGTTCCATAGGGTGTAGGTTTTATAAAATAAATTTCTATAAATTTATTGGGTATTTAAAAATGGTTTTTAAAAATATAAGCAGGCCATAGGGTTTGAACCCGGGTCTATTTAGTGGGAGAAAGGACGCGCAACCACTGGACCAAGGATGGTCTAGTGTTAAATAATCGTTTTTGTTAATTGTTAAACATGATATGAGGGGGAAACCGGTTTTCAGGGCTAAAAATGCGCGAAACAGAAAAAGGTGCGGGGCTGTGGTTCGAACCCGCGACCTTTTCTGGATGTTCTATGTGCTTTACCGTAGGCCTGGGCTGTAAGACTTGACAAAAGCTGATGCGTGAAGTTTTAAACAGTCAATCCCAAACCCATCATCTTCCTCAATCACCCAACTTGTAACCCAATAGCCCACGATTAAGCAGTATTTGTCCCCTAATTCATGGGGCTTTTGTTCTGTGGACTATCACGAGTACAACGGTATAACAATTACATAGTATGAATACAGGAACAGTGAGATCATATTTAGCCACGAGCCGCGAGTTATTCGGATTGGATTGAGTTCCAGAGGTGTTATGCGATGTGAGAGAGTGTTTAGAAAGCTCGAAGGAGGTCGTGCGAATGTGTTAGGTTTTTTTTATCGAATCAATTCCATCTGGTTTGCTCGAATTGATGGCGCTTATGATTTGATCGGTTTAGGAATTTATTTCTGAGTTAATCAATTGAATTGTGGTAATTGAATCATCATGCACGTCTGAAACGACTGTTACAACGTTTCTGCACGATGCCACAGAGTTAATGCGCATGAATTCGAGGTGTTTGTAACTGATTTCATCCCTGTTGACCCCTAAAAGTCAAAATTGGGATGAACATTGCTTCTGTTGAATTTTTCTAAGTCAACTACTGTCTTGTTGATTCCAAACAAGTCAAAATACGTTCATAAAGTCCAAAATGGAGTAAAATGGTTCAAATTGGAAGGTCCAAATACGTAAGGGGTGTTTCAAACTTGATTCCATGGGTTCAAATGCACCAAATGGGGTTCAAACGCAATAAGTAGGGTTCAAAACCTCACTTATTTGCTTTAAATTCATTTTAAACTTCACAATTGATTTCTTATCTTATAAAATTTATAAAGATCATTTATGTTTAAGTTTAGTCCATATAACCTAGTGATGATTTATTTAGATTCATCAGTTATAATAATCCTTGTTTTAGAAACTAAAGAAGTGCTTTAGTAAGGTTTAATTAATAAGTTTAAAATATTTATATATACGGTCATGTACATGTACACCTATAGTAAGGTTATAACATGAGCTTGTATGAATGAAATTCGGAATAGAAACACTTGAAATCTTGGCTTATGAATCTCAATGTATTGCATTAAACTTGGAATTGAAATATTGTCATTGTATCAGAACAAAGTACAAGAGAAATTAAGGATATTACACTAGCCGCTTTCTTTTTGAAATAGAAACGGTTACTCACGTTGATGGCATTAACGTCCATAATGAGGTCCTTAATCATCGATTTTACTGCTAATTAAACTCAATAATGAGTAATTAAGATCTAACCGTCGACATTATAGATAAACCACATCAAATTCATCAATTCCGTATACCAATTCACGAATTGAACCTCTGTACATCGTAAACGAATCCCACTGAAGATATTGCACGCGTTAATTCCATCGGAGAAGCAGTCCAGGTAGCCGAAGGTTGAACCAGTCACAGCCGACATATGTTTTAGTCGAGCACTACCAATTCGTACTCAATCTCGGTAATCAAACATTCCCTTGGTTTCATTTTCATCTCTAGAGTAAAAGTCCTATGCTAATTAGGGCTTACAACACCGAATTAAACATGAATCAATCCTAGGGTTCATACTCATTCGGATTTAGTCAAAGTCTACCCTAGACTCAAGATAAATTCACTCAAATGGCATGATCAGATTCGAGATCAGTTACACTTTGAAAGCCCTATGATAATTTAACATCATACCATCGAATTATCCATGATCCATAAACTAGGGCTTGTTCATAAACGAATTTGGGTGTTTCAATCCTAGAATCAACCTCAATGAAATTAAACCACATAGATAGATTCGCAAGGTCTTAATCTATAAAAGACCTATATTTTCAACAAGTTTTAATATCAGATTTGTACAAATCGATTATTTTTTCATATCTAGGGTTTCGACAATTCAATCTATATTTTAACAAGCCTAAACTTAATGTTTTTGCAATTAAATCTCACTACAGAATCACAAGTACCCGATTTACAAAACCCATATGGCCTCTGGTTCAATCGAAGTCCGAATCGTTGGTATTGGGAGGGATTCTGATCCAGATCGTGATAGGGTGGAAGATCACAATGGAGTTAAGGGTTCAAACCATTTGGAACTGCATCCTTGTACGATACCCTAGCGGGCGGAACTGGTTAAAGCTGTGTGCTTGTGTGGGAGAGACCCGGGTGGAGTCTCTCCACACCCTTTTATTTTTAAATCAATTTTTAATTAATAATTTTAATATAAAAACCTTACCCATATTATTATGTTAATATAGATACGTGTTTTAACACCGTAAATCACCCATAGACTCGAGTTTGACTTTATAAACCATTTTAATATTATTTCCACTTTTAAATAATATATATTTATATTATTTTCAAACCAGGACTCCGAACAAAATAATATATTTATATTATTTTTGACCCTGTAACCTCAGGTAAAAATAATATATATATTTATATTATTTTCACCTCATTTAAAAATATTGTGTAACATTTCAAACTATTAAATAATATAATTATTTATATTATTTGCCTACGGTTTTATGCTCGATCTAAAAATAAAATATTTATTATTTTGACACAAATGATTATTATTAATCTTGGAAACTTAAAAATAATATATTAAATTGTATTATTTCCTGACCATTTTAAATGGCACAAGCGTACGAATATAATTATTTATTTAGATTATTCGTAATTAGAAACGTTTTAGTCGAAACATAATTATCTTAATGATTATAAATTTCGTGGACACGTTCGTCTACTCGTTGGTCCTACGTACATTAGGACATCCAAATCTTCTGTGTGGTCGTTACAAAGTTCCATATGTCCCTAACTTATGTGTTTATAATTCTGGGGCATACGTAAGCCGTTTTCATGCTAGCACTTGTGGTCCTAACCTCTTTCTTGTGTGATTCAATCTACCACTCAATCTAGGTGAATTTCACGGCCCCTTTTTACTTGTTTTTTCCTATTGGGGGAGAAACATGCATATACAAAAACATCATTTTACTTGTTATCCCGTTGGGGAGAAACATGCTGTGACGTTTCGGATTTTTCATTTACGCATTTATACTCATGTAATTAATTTTATGTAATAAAATGCAAGTATTTTTATTTAATTTTGTACAAAATATATATGTATTTATTTTAGGGATTTAAAATAATCGAAACTTTATAAGTTTTAAACTTAAATAAAATTTTATATAAAAATCCAATTCAAAGGATTCGTAACATAAATATGAAAATCTAGCTAAAAAAATAAAAAAAATAAAAAAAAAAATATATATATATATAATAATAAAATTTTATAAGAAAATACATATATATACATTTATAATAATAATATGAATTTATAAAATAAAATTTGAAATTGAAAAAGAAATCTAATTAATTATTTTATAAAAGTTTAGGGGTCATTTTGTATTTAATCAAACTACAAGGTTTCAAACAGAATTTAGTTTAGGGACTAAAGATGTACAAACAAAACCCCAGGGACCAAAGTTGCCAACTCCCCATTCGCATTCCCGGTCACCCCCTTCGATTGTCCGGCGGTCCGAGGCTTTCTCCGGCGAACACCCCGACAGGGCTGTTCCCTGCACCTCGACGCCCGACAAAGCGTCGCTGACTTCGCCTCTCCCATGCAAACCAGAGCCCTCGACCAATTTGTCGTTTAAACATACGAAAAGTATGATCCTGTTTGTGGCCGAAAGTTCACGCCGCGTAATTGACCCCGACAGTAGACCTCCACGCCTGAAAAAGGGCTCGAAAGCTTCGTCTCGTCCAGACGAGTATCGGGGCAGGCTCAATTGCTTGTCTCATTGTCGGAATCAAGCTCGACTATAAGAAACCACTACCGGTCCTTCTCGGGCTCCATTCTCTCTCGACTCTCACTCTCACTCCAAATTGAGAATTCCATCACTCTCGTCGTCCCTGAAAGAAGTTGTGACCAAGAATTCAGAAGCTAATCCCACCCAGAAGTCTAGTTCCCGTTTTGGACATTTTCGGTTCAAAAGTCTCTGCCGACCAAGCCCTTCGCGACTAGGTTCGAGTCTCGATTCGATTCCTGTACCTTCTGTTATCATCAGGTAACCTATTCCAGTCGAAATCTAGACAATCGCTCGAGGATTACCGGGCAAACCAAGTGTCCTCGGACACGGTTTGCCGGTTACCGAGAACCAACGACAAGTATGGTTAGTGTGGTTATCAATTAAACGATCCACACATAACCAGCGATGGGCAGAAGCCCGGCTGGTTATGCGTGTGTGTGTCCGAGACTGAGGTCGCGGGTTCGATCCTCCTGGCCTCCGGCCCAACCCCATTTTTTTCTGTTTTTCATTCCTTTTGTTTTATTAAATTATTTTAACTTATCTTAATATTATTTTTATACAATAAATACTAAAACGAGTCGGTTTACTCGTTCGTTTATTTTGAAATCAATTAAAATTATATTTTTTTCTTTTTATATACTTTTATAAACTTATTAAAATACTTTATAATATATAAAGTGTCCCATTTTTATAAATCTTGAAATAACTTTTATAAACTTATTAAAATACTTTATAATATATAAAGTGTCCCATTTTTATAAATCTTGAAATAACTTTTATAAACTTATTAAAATACCTTATAATGTATAAAATGTCCCATTCTTACAAATCTTGCAATATTTTAATAAACTTGTTAAAACAAATTTTAACCTATATAATATAATTAGTCAAATAAAGAATTTTCTTTTATTTGTTATTGTTATTTATAAATACATTAATCATAATAAATACTTGTTTAAAACAATATATATTTTTATGAGTTAAAAGTTTTACAAAGCCGTTATCATTTTCTACCCTATTTTATACAAATAAATATTAAGGACATTATTATAAAACCTATACTCATTAAATACAAATGCGCTTACACATACAAACATACAATAATACGTATTTATCTACATAGGATTTCGTCGTGCTTAGTTTTCAAACATCCTTATCACCCGCACTCGTGGATTATCATATCCGCTAGCCAGGTGAGTTACATAGCCCCTATTTTATATTTTTATACGTTTTGGGGTGAAACATTATACATGCTACTCACATTGTTTATACGTGTTATACATGAGACTATATGCTTATTCTTTGGATGTACATACATTTAAACACAAGACAACCAACTGTAATATTGATAGATCTATTGTGCCTGACCAGCCCACCCGGTTAGGGTGTTTATTACTGCATACTCGAATATAACCGCGTGTTATATTCAATCATAACGGATATAGTGGGTAACTATATTCAAGCATACCGGACTTAGCTGTTGTGCTCTGTTCAAGCGCGTCAAACTCGGTTTGAATTGTGATTAAATAAATGTTACATCATATGCTATGTTTAACAAGATAAACAATGAGTTGCAAAACGATTTACACTACTATTTACTGGATTCACTAAACCTATGTACTCACCAACTTTTTAGTTGACACTTGATTTAAATAATGTTTCAGGTTTGGATATGTGACTGCTTGCCGAAGATCTCTCCACTTAGGAATTATGGACCTAGTTAAATAAATTAATGTTTTGAACTAGACTAGGTTATTTGAAATGTATTGTATTTGGAACTTGTTGTTTTTAAACTTAATTAATGAATTATGCAACCTCTAGTTATCATGTGCTTTTGAACAATCATCACATTGTCCGCCTCGATGATTCCGCCATCGGTCGAGGTGTGACAGATTGGCATCAGAGCAATGGTTATAGGGAATTAGGTTATTAGACACAATGACCTAGACTATAACCCTAGGACTCCCTTTTTATGTGTTATGTGCTAAATGATTAATTGCTATGTGAATTATTTGTAGTAAGGAATTGTCTGAATTTTCCCGAGTTTGGTACATGAGACTTATACACATACATACAAGACTTTGATACATGATACATACTTTACATACACATTTGGTCAACACATTTATGCAAACAAATACACTACTTGTCCTTGTCCATACTCTCTCCTAATCCTTATAAATTGCAACATTCCTACACATTTTATATTCATAGACTCTCAAATCTATTAAAATCTTGAAAATCTCGTCAACGACTTAATCTCCTGAAACCAGTAAAAGACACGTGCAATCTGGAAGGGTGACAGCTGTACATTGGGTTTTCTGTCTAGGAAAGCATTTCGTATAAATCCAAATAAACGGACCCGTATGCTTTCCTGGGAATTCCTGAAGTGAGTGTTTACCTATAGGCTAAAGCATGTCTCCTTGAAAGTTTCGGGGAATTATTTAACGTTGATAAGTCAATGTATTCGCAAGGATACAATCCGAATTTGAACTCAAAATCTGGGGACATTATAGCAAAATAGGAAAAACTAGACGAACATGCAAAACAAATCATTATTACGGGTGCACACGTAATAACAATTTGTAGTGCATGCAAGTCCCCGCAATTCCTATTACGCAAATAATGATCTATAACATCATGTCCTACCCGGAATAGATGACTTAGTTTCCCCTATCAACTTAGAATAAAAACACATGCACTAGCACGCGTCATGATAAATCTCGTATTTCTGCTTACATTATTTCCCGCTATAACTCATATTTATCCGTCTTATCTAAAATATCCTTGTCTTTTCTTATGGTGTTAGAATGCCTCCTCGACGTGCAAACTCTAGCACTTCCAACCTGGATCTTGCTACTCTTCTTGCCCAACTAGTAGGGCAAATGACTCAAGCAAATAACAACAGTGACGGGTCTCACAACATCCAAGGGAACGGTGGTACCAACCCGCCTCATTGCACGTTTAAGCACTTTAACTCGTGCAATCCTACAAAATTCTTCGGGACTGAAGGTGCTACCGGCTTGCTTCAATGGTTTGAAAGCATGGAAAGCACATTCCAAAACAGCGACTGTCCCGATAATCTTCGGGTTCGTTATGCCACAAGTGTTCTTCAAAAGAGAGCCCTCACCTGGTGGAACGGTGAGAAACGCACTCGTGGTGCTGAGGTTGCTACATCCTTATCATGGGATGATCTGAAGAAGGCCATGACTGATGAATTCTGTCCTCGGAATGAAATGAGGAAGCTCGAGGCTGAATTTTGGGATCTTGCCCAAGACAGCGGGGATAATCTGGCTTACACCACCCGGTTCCAAGAACTAAGTCTGTTGGTGCCTCACATGATCACTCCCCTTACTCGGGGAATTGAAAAGTACATAGGCGGCCTGCCTATGCAAATTCAAGATGCTGTGCTAGGAAGCAATCCTCCTACTCTTGAAGCTGCCATCCGCCTATCTGCTACATTATCCGACAACCATGTCAAGGCCGGAACCTTAACAAGAAAGGGTTCCAAGAAGGTTGTGTCTACTCTTGCGGCAGTCAAAGATGTGAAACCCGAGTCTTCTAACCGCAACAAGAAACGTAAGGGTCGAAACTTTGCAGCCGTAACTCCCGCTGTACCTGCTATTCAAGCGGCCCCTTTGGGTCAAAACCCGAAAATTTATCAGGGCCCGAATCCCCAATGCCAGACCTGCAAGTACCATCATCCTGCCAATCTACCATGCCGATTGTGCTCAAGCTGCGGGAGATATGGACATGTGGTCACTACCTGCCGTACCCGTCCTCCCGTCCATCAAGCAGCCCCAGCCAACCGTCCCGTCTATCCGGCACCTCTCAATGGTCGGGCTTGTTACGAATGTGGAGACCCAAACCACTTCCGTGACCGATGCCCAAAACTTCATCATCAAGGTGGTCCCCAAGGACGAGCGTTTAATATAAACGCTAATGAGGCACAAGCAAACAACGACGTGATAAACGGTACGTTTCTCGTAAACAATCATTATGCAACCATTTTATTTGATACTGGTGCCGATAGGAGTTTCGTGTCTCTTACTTTTGAATCTCGACTTGCTAAACAAAGAACGAAACTTGACAACCCCTATTCCGTGGAGATAGCAAACGGGAAATCTATTGCTATAAACTCTGTTATCCGCAACTGCAATCTCGAGCTTAATAATCATGAATTCTCTGTTGATCTCCTTCCAATGCAATTGGGAAGCTTCGATATTATAATTGGCATGGACTGGTTATCCAAGCACCATGCCGAGGTTATTTGCTACGAAAAGTGCATTCGTATACCTCTCCTTTCGGGAGACACGTTAGTTATTTTCGGTGAAAAACCGTGTCGTGGTCTTCAAATCATGTCTTGCACATTGGCACAAAAGTACTTGCGGAAAAAGTACGTTGCATTCTTGGCCCACATAGTTGACACGAAAGACAAGGGTAAGAAATTGCAAGACATCCCAATCATCCGAGATTTTCCCGAGGTATTCCCCGAGGACCTACCTGGTCTTCCTCCTCCTAGACAAGTAGAGTTCCACATTGACGTTGTGCCCGGAGCAACTCCCGTGGCAAAAGCTCCCTATCGTCTTGCACCTTCCGAAATGCAAGAGCTTGCAAGTCAATTACAAGAACTCTCATCCAAAGGATTCATCCGCCCGAGCCATTCACCTTGGGGTGCTCCCGTGCTATTCGTAAAGAAAAAGGATGGATCGTTTCGAATGTGCATCGATTATCGCGAACTCAACAAACTTACAATTAAGAACCGATATCCTTTACCCCGTATCGACGACCTTTTCGATCAGCTTCAAGGTTCAATATGTTTCTCCAAGATTGACCTTCGTTCCGGATACCATCAACTTCGTGTTCTCGATGAAGACATTCCGAAGACTGCCTTTCGGACTAGATACGGTCACTACGAGTTTATGGTCATGCCCTTCGGATTGACTAATGCACCTGCGGTCTTCATGGACCTCATGAACCGTGTATGCAAACCTTATTTGGACAAGTTCGTGATCGTTTTCATTGATGACATTCTTATCTATTCTAAGACGAAAACGGAGCATGAACAACATCTTCGTTTAATTTTAGAACTCTTGAAGAAAGAACAACTATACGCCAAGCTCTCCAAGTGTGAATTCTGGCTAAAGGAAGTTCAATTTTTCGGACACATAGTCAACGATAAGGGAATTCATGTGGACCCGGCAAAAATCGAAGCGGTAAAGAATTGGAGTACTCCTAAGACTCCTACCGAGATTCGTTCATTCCTTGGACTAGCAGGTTACTATCGTCGCTTCATCTCAAATTTCTCCAAGATTGCGGTTCCACTCACGGCCTTGACTCATAAAGGTAAATCTTACGAGTGGGGACCCAAGCAAGAGGAAGCTTTTCAAACTCTCAAGCACAAGCTCTGCAATGCTCCTATACTAACTATTCCTAGTGGTAATGACGACTTTGTCGTTTATTGTGATGCATCCAACCAAGGTCTTGGTTGTGTTCTAATGCAACGTGGCCAAGTAATTGCATACGCATCACGTCAGCTCAAAATCCATGAGAAGAATTATACGACCCATGATCTTGAGCTTGGTGCTGTCGTTTTCGCTTTAAAAATCTGGAGACACTATCTATATGGCACCAAATGTGTGGTTTTCACCGACCACAAAAGTCTCCAGTATATTTTCAATCAAAAAGAGCTTAATATGAGGCAACGACGATGGGTCGAACTCCTTAACGACTACGACTGCGAGATTCGCTACCATCCCGGCAAAGCAAACGTTGTAGCCGACGCCTTGAGTCGTAAAGAACGTATCATGCTTCATAGTGTTTATATTCATAACGATATCCAGGCCCGTATTCTCAAAGCTCAACACACCTCGGTTACCGAGGGAAACATGTATCAAGAAATGGCATGTGGTGTAGAACTCTTGTTAGAAACCAAAGCCAACAGCCTATTGTATTACTTGGACCGTATCTGGGTTCCCGATCGCGGCGATCTTCGTAAATTTTTTATGAACGAGTCCCACAAAACTCGATATTCGGTACATCCCGGAGCTGATAAGATGTACATGGGTCTCCGTCAGCAATTTTGGTGGCCCGGCATGAAAAAGGATATTGCCCTCTTTGTGGCAAAATGCCTTACTTGTTCTAAAGTGAAGGCCGAACACCAAAAGCCTTCCGGACTTCTTGAACAACCTGAAATTCCCGTGTGGAAGTGGGAGAACCTTGCTATGGACTTCATCACCAAACTCCCACGCACTTCTAGTGGGCACGATAGTATCTGGGTTATTATCGATCGACTCACAAAGTCTGCCCATTTCTTGCCCATTCGTGAGGACTATCGAGTTGAGAAATTGGCTCGGATCTACATTGATGAGATCGTAAGCCGTCACGGAATCCCTTTGAACATCATCTCCGATCGTGATTCGCGTTTTACTTCCTGATTTTGGCAGTCATTGCAATCAGCACTTGGTACTCGTTTGGATTTAAGTACAGCCTACCATCCTCAAACTGATGGACAAACCGAGCGAACAATCCAAACTCTCGAGGATATGCTTAGAGCTTGTGTCATTGACTTTGGTGGTAATTGGGATTCTCACCTACCATTGATTGAATTCTCCTACAACAACAGCTACCACACAAGTATTAACATGGCACCGTTTGAGGCTCTTTATGGACGAAAATGCCGTTCACCGATTTGTTGGAACGAAATTGGTGAAGCACAAATCACCGGTCCCGAGCTTATCCAAGAGACCTCCGATAAAGTCTCTCTTATCCGTGAAAACATTCGGGTAGCAAGAAGTCGGCAAAAGAGCTATGCCGACAAACGATGAAAACCCTTGGAATTTCAAATTGGAGATATGGTTCTTCTAAAGGTATCACCTTGGAAAGGTGTAGTCCGATTTGGAAAGAAAGGAAAACTTGCACCTCGATATGTGGGTCCATTCAAGATACTCGAGAGGGTAGGAAGAGTGGCCTACAAACTCGACCTTCCTTCAGAACTCAGCAACGTTCATCCGACCTTTCATGTGTCTAATTTGAAAAAGTGTCTAGCCGACGAGAATCTCCACATCCCTCTTGATGAAGTACGCATTGATGAGAGGATGCACTTTGTTGAGAAACCCATGGAAATCATGGACCGAGAAGTCAAGAAACTCAAGCGTAGCCGCATCCCAATTGTTAAGGTCCGTTGGGAGTCTAAACGTGGACCCGAGTTTACTTGGGAACGTGAAGACCAAATAAAGACCAAGTATCCGCACCTCTTTTCATAGCCTACACTAGTTGAATTTCGGGGCGAAATTCCTCTAACTTGGGGAGACTGTGACGTTTCGGATTTTTCATTTACGCATTTATACTCATGTAATTATTTTTATGTAATAAAATGCAAGTATTTTTATTTAATTTTGTACAAAATATATATGTATTTATTTTAGGGATTTAAAATAATCGAAACTTTATAAGTTTTAAACTTAAATAAAATTTTATATAAAAATCCAATTCAAAGGATTCGTAACATAAATATGAAAATCTAGCTAAAAAATATATATATATATATATATATATATATAATAATAAACTTTTATAAGAAAATACATATATATACATTTATAATAATAATATGAATTTATAAAATAAAATTTGAAATTAAAAAAGAAATCTAATTAATTATTTTATAAAAGTTTAGGGGTCATTTTGTATTTAATCAAACTACAAGGTTTCAAACAGAATTTAGTTTAGGGACTAAAGATGTACAAACAAAACCCCAGGGACCAAAGTTGCCAACTCCCCATTCGCATTCCCGGTCACCCCCTTCGATTGTCCGGCGGTCCGAGGCTTTCTCCGGCGAACACCCCGACAGGGCTGTTCCCTGCACGTCGACGCCCGACAAAAGCGTCGCTGACTTCGCCTCTCCCACGCAAACCAGAGCCCTCGACCAATTTGTCGTTTAAACATACGAAAAGTATGATCCTGTTTGTGGCCGAAAGTTCACGCCGCGTAATTGACCCCGACAGTAGACCTCCACGCCTGAAAAAGGGCTCGAAAGCTTCGTCTCTTCCAGACGAGTATCGGGGCAGGCTCAATTGCTTGTCTCATTGTCGGAATCAAGCTCGACTATAAGGATTCACTACCGGTCCTTCTCGGGATCCATTCTCTCTCGACTCTCACTCTCACTCCAAATTGAGAATTCCATCACTCTCGTCGTCCCTGAAAGAAGTTGTGACCAAGAATTCAGAAGCTAATCCCACCCAGAAGTCTAGTTCCCGTTTTGGACATTTTCGGTTCAAAAGTCTCTGCCGACCAAGCCCTTCGCGACTAGGTTCGAGTCTCGATTCGATTCCTGTACCTTCTGTTATCATCAGGTAACCTATTCCAGTCGAAATCTAGACAATCGCTCGAGGATTACCGGGCAAACCAAGTGTCCTCGGACACGGTTTGCCGGTTACCGAGAACCAGCGACCAGTATGGTTAGTGTGGTTATCAATTAAACGATCCACACATAACCAGCGATGGGCAGTAACCCGGCTGGTTATGCGTGTGTGTGTCCGAGACTGAGGTCGCGGGTTCGATCCTCCTGGCCTCCGGCCCAACCCCATTTTTTTCTGTTTTTCATTCCTTTTGTTTTATTAAATTATTTTAACTTATCTTAATATTATTTTTATACAATAAATACTAAAACGAGTCGGTTTACTCGTTCGTTTATTTTGAAATCAATTAAAATTATATTTTTTTCTTTTTATATACTTTTATAAACTTATTAAAATACTTTATAATATATAAAGTGTCCCATTTTTATAAATCTTGAAATAACTTTTATAAACTTATTAAAATACTTTATAATATATAAAGTGTCCCATTTTTATAAATCTTGAAATAACTTTTATAAACTTATTAAAATACCTTATAATGTATAAAATGTCCCATTCTTACAAATCTTGCAATATTTTAATAAACTTGTTAAAACAAATTTTAACCTATATAATATAATTAGTCAAATAAAGAATTTTCTTTTATTTGTTATTGTTATTTATAAATACATTAATCATAATAAATACTTGTTTAAAACAATATATATTTTTATGAGTTAAAAGTTTTACAAAGCCGTTATCATTTTCTACCCTATTTTATACAAATAAATATTAAGGACATTATTATAAAACCTATACTCATTAAATACAAATGCGCTTACACATACAAACATACAATAATACGTATTTATCTACATAGGATTTCGTCGTGCTTAGTTTTCAAACATCCTTATCACCCGCACTCGTGGATTATCATATCCGCTAGCCAGGTGAGTTACATAGCCCCTATTTTACATTTTTATACGTTTTGGGGTGAAACATTATACATGCTACTCACATTGTTTATACGTGTTATACATGAGACTATATGCTTATTCTTTGGATGTACATACATTTAAACACAAGACAACCAACTGTAATATTGATAGATCTATTGTGCCTGACCAGCCCACCCGGTTAGGGTGTTTATTACTGCATACTCGAATATAACCGCGTGTTATATTCAATCATACCGGATATAGTGGGTAACTATATTCAAGCATACCGGACTTAGCTGTTGTGCTCTGTTCAAGCGCGTCAAACTCGGTTTGAATTGTGATTAAATAAATGTTACATCATATGCTATGTTTAACAAGATAAACAATGAGTTGCAAAACGATTTACACTACTATTTACTGGATTCACTAAACCTATGTACTCACCAACTTTTTAGTTGACACTTGATTTAAATAATGTTTCAGGTTTGGATATGTGACTGCTTGCCGAAGATCTCTCCACTTAGGAATTATGGACCTAGTTAAATAAATTAATGTTTTGAACTAGACTAGGTTATTTGAAATGTATTGTATTTGGAACTTGTTGTTTTTAAACTTAATTAATGAATTATGCAACCTCTAGTTATCATGTGCTTTTGAACAATCATCACATTGTCCGCCTCGATGATTCCGCCATCGGTCGGGGTGTGACACATGCATACAAACAAACAATATTTTACTTGTTTTCCCGTTGGGGGAGAAACATGCATATACACAAGCATCATCTTACTTGTTTCCCGTTGGGGAGAAACATGCATAAAAATGAGCATCATTTTACTTGTTTTCCCGTTGGGGTGAAACATGCATACACACGAACATCAATTTTACTTGTTTTCCCGTTGGGGAGAAACATGCACACGAACAGACATCCGTTACTTGTCTTCCCGCCGGGGAGAGACATACACACAAACGTACATGGATCACTTAGTATTTCACTACCACTTGTGAACTTAAGCGCGTTTTACTATCATTGAAAGTCCTCATGTTCACATCGGGCTGTTAATATGGATCTTAGGGAGGTAATGTTTAGTAGTACTACTGGTGCTTGACAAGCCCCACCCGAGTTAGTCGCGCTAACTTGACTAGAGGTCGAACGGGTGAAATATTGGCCTAATCACATTAGTCAGAGTTGATAGACCTGGCTGGAGGCAAACAAACACACTGTCAGCTTTGGTTGCGAGTGCATAGAGTAACTTGTACATTGTCTAGCTAGCAATAGGTGTGACTTACGTTTGTGGATCCAACAACACTCAAACAGTTTATTTACATACAAACCTGTGAACTCACCAACCTCGTGTTGACACTTTTTCTTACATGTTTCCCAGGTCTCTTTGGCACAGGTTGCACATTTAGGACATGCATGGAGTCCAATGTCATATCATTCATTTCAAACATTTTAAACAATTTACTTATTTTCATTATGTCACACCCCGACCGATGGCGGAATCATCGGGGAGGGACATATAAGACTGTTCATAGCACATGGTTGACTAAATTGAAATATATTAAAGTTAAATTTCCATTACAAATAATCCAAGTACAAACCAAATTCAAACAAGAAACATAAAACAACTCATAAAATTCTTGATTTGTTTTGCTAAGTCCAATCCTATATTGAGCACGTCTTGAATCATTCTCACATATTAGGGCCTGAAACATGAATAAAATAAAGTCAACTAAAAACTTGGTGAGTAACACAGTTGTAAATAGATAGCATATAGTTGAAAACAAATCCTTTACAAAACATGATAAAATAAGGCATTTATGGGGAGCAGCTATTGTGTAACCATGTACAACCAAACCTTGTAACTAGCATGCAAAAATTGTGTTGTCGGTTTCAATCACCGCGCACCATGGGTGGGTTTGTCAGACTCAATAGATCTATCATTGAAAACCGTCGGCTTGTATAGTTAATGATTGCACATAATCGCATACAAAGGCTAGCACTACTAGCACTCGGGCACAAAGCTCAAATTTTGCACACATGTATGTAAATAGGATTTTTGCACTTGTGTTGTTTGCGTAAATGTAAATGTGTAATGTGTAATGTGTATAGAGTTCATGTTCCACCCCAAAAGTGTAAAAGAGTAAAAAGGGGTTGTGAATACTCACTTGGTATGGAGATGTAGCTAACAAAAAGTATAGATAAAATAAGGGTTCTTGATACGCACGGTTTAACCTAGATAGTAATGTATATTGAATCAAATCGGTGTACAAAGTTTAAGTCTAACATTGAAGGTTGAATTTGTGTATAAAAAAAGTATTAAATGAAATATATAAAGTTGTAGTAACCATTTTTGGAACATTTGATTAGAGTTTGGAATTTAAATAATAAAATAGAATTTTTATAAAATTATTGATTATGAAAATAATGCATGTGTTAAATGTAAATTAATAAATAAATAAATGTTTGTAGTTTATGAAATAATGTAAATATTGATTGTAATTAAGTATAAATAAATGAATGATTTGTGTTTAAATATTAAATAAATAATTATTATCTTATTTATTTATAAACTTTGTAACTTAATCATTTAAAACATCATTTAAGTGTAAGATAAATATAAATTTAATTTGTATAAATTTTTAAATAAACTTTTAAATAAATAATATTTATCTCCAGATTAAACTTTAAATCTTTTCAAATACAGAAAACATATTTTTATAAAATTTGAAACATTTATTGATTGAAAAATATAAAATTATAATTCTGTTAAAATTTCTGAGTCACACACGACCGTGCCTCGGAAGGGCATGATCGTGCTCAAGCTACGGGCTCGACCGCGCTAGTCGGGGCACGACCGGGTTGATCAACAGAGGGCACAAACTAGACTAGTCAACAGGCACGATCGTGCCTTGGCTCGGCACGGTCGTGTCTATGATTTTTAGAGACGACAGAGGCTAGCCCAAAGGGCATGACTAGGTCTGAACAGGAGGACACGACCGCGCTGCTAATCGGCACGACCGCGTTTCATGAGGCACGGCCGCGCTAGATGATTAGCGCGACCGTGTCTCTTCCAAATCAGACACGAATTGAACAATTCTTGTATTTATAGTGTTGGAATTGATAAGGCTTTTGATTACTAAGTCGATACGAGTCTATTAGTATAAATTAATTGTATGTAACTTGTGTTTAAGAGTGAAATCGATTAAATCCTTTTTATTAAAAATATAAGTTCTGATTCGGACGATTTCTGTAATGAAAGCCCAGATTGATAGGGGGCTTTTGATATATGGACCGAAACGAAAAGGAGGGATGATTCAATTACCTCAAACAGTAAGGAATTGATAGCGATCGGTAGGAGGGAGTTCCGGCGTCGGCGGTAGCGGTTTCCGGCGACTTCGGCTGCAATTCCGGCTAGGCAAGAGAGTCCAGAGACTTGACGAGATTCAGGAGATGCGAATTCCTTTCTTGACTGGGAGGATTTGGGTTCAGAGGAGGATTCAAGTTTTTTTTCTTGAATTGCTTGAGAGAGATTTCGAGATTGATGGTATGAAACTGAGACGTTTGTAAAATTTGAAAATGGTAATACATTCGTTAAGGGGAAAAGAAACGTAGGACTGTTACGGATTCTCAACGATCGGGTGATTAAACTGCATTTACGTTTCAACTGTTACACAGGCGCGACCGTGCCCAAATATGGCGCGACCGTGCCAGGACGAAGCACGACCATGCTAGACTAGGGTTTCTTGACATTTTTCAACTTTAGTCCTTGACTTTTTCAGGTTTAATGTGTTTGAATTAAATAGTTTCTTGCATAGTGTTTAAATGTATATAATTGCGTAAAACTTGCGAATTTGTATCGAGTCATTGCGTTTAGTTTACGGTGAGCAAAATAGTAAGACAGTGCACGAGTATTGAATTCGAAATTGCATTACATTGAATTGAAATATAAATACTAAAAATCAGAATGTTACAGTCTCCCCATGTTGAGAGAATTTCGTCCAGAAATTTAGCTAGAGGAAACAATAGTATCGGTAAAAAGATGAGGGTACTTGAGCTTCATTTGGTCTTCTCGTTCCCAAGTGAACTCAGGACCACGCTTAGATTCCCAACGAACTTTGACAATAGGAATGCGACTTCGCTTGAGTTGTTTGACTTCACGATCCATAATTTCTACCGGCTTCTCAACGAAGTGCATCGTTTGATCAATGCGTACGTCGTCAAGCAGTATATGGAGATTTTTATCAGCGAGACACTTCTTCAGATTAGATATATGAAATGTAGGATGCACATTGCCAAGAGATGGGGGTAACTCGAGTTTGTAGGCCACTTTCTCAATCCTTTCAAGGATCTTGAATGGACCAACATAACGAGGTGCTAACTTGCCTTTCTTTCCAAAATGGATCACGCCCTTCCACGGGGATACCTTAAGAAGAACAAGATCACCGACTTGGAATTCCAAGGGTTTTCGCCGTTTGTCGGCATAACTCTTTTGCCAACTCCTCGCTACTCGAATATTGTCACGGATTTGAATAATCTTGTCGGATGTTTCTTGAATTAACTTGGGACCGGTGATTTGTGCTTCACCAATCTCGTTCCAACAGATAGGAGAATGACACTTGTGACCATAGAGAGCTTCGAATGGAGCCATGTTGATACTTGTGTGGTAGCTATTGTTGTAAGAAAACTCAATGAGGGATAGATGTGAATCCCAATTTCCACCAAAATCGATTACGCAAGCTCTAAGGATGTCTTCAAGTGTTTGGATTGTTCGCTCGGTTTGACCATCAGTTTGGGGATGGTAAGCCGTGCTCAAATCCAATCGTGTGCCAAGAGCAGTTTGGAGAGATTGCCAAAATCGAGAAGTGAACCGGGCATCTCGATCAGATATTATGTTCAAGGGAACACCATGACGGCTCACGATTTCGTCGATGTAAATTCGGGCTAGTTTCTCGACCTGATAGTCTTCACGGATAGGAAAGAAATGGGCAGATTTGGTGAGTCGATCAATGATCACCCAAATAATATCATAACCACTCGAGGTGCGAGGGAGTTTGGTAATGAAATCCATAGCTAGATTCTCCCATTTCCACACGGGAATTCCTGGTTGTTCGAGTAAACCAGATGGACGTTGATGTTCGGCTTTGACTTTGGAACAGGTCAAGCATTTGGCCACATAAATAGCAATGTCTTTCTTCATACCGGGCCACCAATAAAGTTGGCGAAGATCTTGGTACATTTTATCCGCACCAGGATGAATAGAATAACGAGTCTTATGAGCCTCGTTCATGAGAAATGTACGGAGATCGTCGCGATCGGGAACCCAAATACGGTTCAAGTAATAGAGCAAGCCATTGGGTTTTGATTCAAGAAGGAGTTCAACACCACATGACATTTCTTCGTACATATTACCCTCGGTTACCGAGACGTGTTGAGCTTCTAAGATACGGGTTTGAATATCGGTTTGAATACGGGCACAATGAAGCATAACATGGTCCTTTCGACTCAAAGCATCGGCTACAACATTCGCTTTACCGGGATGGTAACGAATCTCGCAGTCGTAGTCGTTAAGGAGTTCGACCCAACGTCGTTGCCTCATATTAAGTTCTTTTTGGTTGAAAATATGTTGAAGACTTTTGTGGTCGGTGAACACCACACATTTCGTGCCATATAGGTAATGTCTCCAAATCTTTAACGCGAATACGACCGCACCCAACTCGAGATCGTGCGTCGTATAATTCTTCTCATGAATTTTGAGTTGCCTAGATGCATAAGCGATTACTTTGCCTCGTTGCATGAGAACACAACCAAGACCTTGGTTAGAAGCATCACCATAGACAACTAAATCATCATTTCCATCGGGGAGAGTCAATATGGAAGCATTGCACAACTTTTGCTTGAGGGTTTGGAAAGCTTCTTCTTTTTTCGGTCCCCATTCATAAGTCTTACCCTTGTGGGTCAAAGCGGTAAGAGGGACAACAATCTTTGAGAAGTTTGAGATGAAACGACGATAATAACCCGCAAGACCAAGAAATGAACGAACTTCGGTAGGAGTCTTCGGGGCATTCCAATTCTTAATCGTTTCAATCTTAGTAGGATCAACATGAATTCCCTTGTCATTGACAATATGCCCAAGAAATTGAACTTCCTTTAGCCAAAATTCACATTTGGAGAATTTGGCATATAGTTGTTCTTTTCTCAAGAGGTCCAAAACCAATCTAAGGTGTTGTTCATGATCGGCTTTAGTCTTGGAATAGATTAAGATATCGTCAATGAAGACGATCACGAATTTATCAAGGTACGGTTTGTACACACGATTCATGAGATCCATGAAAACTGCGGGTGCATTGGTTAACCCGAAAGGCATAACCATGAACTCGTAATGACCATACCTTGTTCGAAAAGCAGTCTTGGGAATGTCATCTTCTTGAACACGGAGCTGATGATAACCGGATCGAAGATCAATCTTCGAGAAGCAAGTAGAACCTTGAAGTTGATCAAAGAGATCATCGATTCTAGGCAAAGGATAACGGTTCTTGATAGTAAGCTTATTGAGTTCGCGGTAGTCAATACACATGCGAAATGATCCATCCTTCTTTTTAACAAATAAGACGGGTGCACCCCACGGTGAATGACTTGGGCGAATGAAACCTTTGTCGGAGAGCTCTTGAAGTTGACTTGCAAGCTCTTGCATTTCGGAAGGTGCAAGACGATAAGGAGCTCTAGTAACGGGGTTAGCTCCAGGTATAAGATCAATACGGAACTCTACTTGACGAACGGGAGGAAGACCGGATAAATCCTTAGGAAAAACTTCGGGGAAATCCCGAATGATCGGAATGTCTTGGATACTCTTCTCCTTGACATCCTTTTGAACAATATGAGCTAAGAAAGCAATGTACTTCTTTCGTAAGTACTTTTGAGCGGTAGTACACGACATCAACTTAAGTCCCTTGCAAGGCTTTTCACCAAAAACTCTTAAGGTTTCTCCCGATGGTAGCGGAATTTGGATACACTTTTCAAAGCAAATGACTTCGGCATGATGATTTGATAGCCAATCCATACCTATGATAATATCAAAGCTTCCTAGTGGCATTGGAACCAGGTTAATTGGGAATGTGTGAACATTAAGTTCTAAAGAGCAATCATAGATAATGGACTCGATTGTAAGGGAGTCACCATTTGCTACTTCAACGGTAAATGTTTTCTCTAATTGGGACCGAGTCTTTGCAAGTAAAGGTTCAAAATTAAGTGACACAAAACTTTTATCGGCACCGGTATCGAACAAAATGGAGGCATATTGACTATTAACAAGGAACGTACCATTAACCACGTCGTTGTTGGCTTGAGCTTCGTTGGCGTTTATGTTGAACGCACGCCCACGAGCTCCACCTTGTCTAGCATTTGCAAGTCTTGGACATTGATCACGAAAATGGTTCGGGTCACCACACTCATAGCAAGCACGCCCATTAGCATAGGCGGGAGTACCTTTATTAGCCACTTGGGGTACGGTTCGGTTTGGAGGGTTGACTTGACCCGTAAGAGCTTTGGTCCTACAAACAATAACCGTATGACCATATCTCCCACAATAAGTACAAAAGCGACATGGGATGTTTTGGGGATGATGGTAGTTACAGATGGCACAAAGTGGGTAGATCCCAACATATGGCTTTTTAGCCGGCGCTTGAACCATAGGTGCAGCTTGGTTGATGGCAACAACAGGAGTAACCACAACAAAATTTCTAACCTTCCTTTTTCTATTATTACGAGAGGGCTCGGTTGTGGCTTCTTTGTTGTGAGTAGGAGGGGTTACGGTTTCAGAAACTTTCTTAGTACCCTTCTTAGTAAGTGTTCCCGCTTTCACATGGTTATCAGTTAAGGTAGCGGATAGACGAATAGCATCCTCCAGAGTAGCAGGATTTCTACCTAAGACAATATCTTGGATTTGTCTTGGTAGCCCACCAATATACTTCTCGATACAACGGGACAAAGGAGTGACCATGTGGGGCACTAGAAGACTCAACTCATGGAACCGAGTTGTATATGCTAAGCTTTCCTCACTATCTTGGGCAAGATCCCAAAATTCAGCTTCTAGCTTTTTCACTTCATTTCGAGGACAGAACTCCTCGGTCATAAGCCTTTTGACCTCATCCCAAGGTAAGGCCATAGCTATATCCACACCCCTATTCCTCTTCTCCCCATTCCACCATGTAAGTGCCCGTTTTTGTAGGACACTTGTAGCATGACGAACACGGAGGTTGTCGGGACAGTCACTATTGAGAAAGGTATTCTCAATGATTTCGAACCATTGAAGGAGTCCTGTAGCTCCTTCGGTACCATAGAACTTTAGGGGATTGCACGAGTTGAAGTGCTTGAAGGTGCATTGAGATGGATTATTACCCCCATTTCCACCATTATTACCACTATTGCTTCCATTTCCACCATTGTTGCCATTGGTGGCACCATTGGCTTGGGTGAGTTGTGTCACCAATTGGGTGAGAATAGCAGCAATGTCGGTGTTGGCGTTGGTTGCGGGAGCACGACGAGGAGGCATTCTACAGATTTTTCACAAGACAAGAAAAATTGTAAGAACTTATGAGATTTGATAGGATTTAATAGAATGAGATAACAAAAATAAAAATAGATATTCTTAGTTTGGATTGTACTCAAAAGTGACAAAATCACTTGAATACCATGGCATATTAGGGTTAATTAAACTTATAAAATTTTCAAGGAGACATGCTTTAGCCTATAAGTAAACACTCATCTCGGGAATTCCCAGGAAAGCATACGGGTCCCTCGGTTGATTGGGATTTATGTGAAATGCTTTCCTAGACAGAAAACCCAAAATACAGGTGTCACCCTTCCAGATTGCATGTGTCCTCAAATAATTTAACAAGTTTAAAAACCTTAACGAAGAAATAAAAATTTTAAAGATTTTTGCTTCAAGAATTTTCCACATGCTAAGAAGGATAAAGATAGAAAAGAAGATAGAAATATTATGAGGTTTTGGAATATAGGAAAGGATATTATTTATTTAATTATTATTCAAGAAGATCCTAATGAGTCATGAATTTCTAACAAGTAAGGTATCAAATATAATAATAATTAATCATGGTGAGCATGTAGCACATAGCATGTAATATATAGCACAAAATCATGAAATATAGCATAAGTGGGTGTCCTAAAGTTATAGTCTAGGTCAAGGTGTCTAATAACTTAATTCCCTATAACAAAGGCTCTGATACCAATCTGTCACACCCCGACCGATGGCGGAATCATCGGGGCGGGACATGTAAGACTGCATAGCACATGGTTGACTAAATTGAAATATATTAAAGTTAAATTTCCATTACAAATAATCCAAGTACAAACCAAATTCAAACAAGAAACATAAAACAACTCATAAAATTCTTGATTTGTTTTGCTAAGTCCAATCCTATATTGAGCACGTCTTGAATCATTCTCACATATTAGGGCCTGAAACAAGAATAAAATAAAGTCAACTAAAAAGTTGGTGAGTAACACAGTTGTAAATAGATAGCATATAGTTGAAAACAAATCCTTTACAAAACATGATAAAATAAGGCATTTATGGGGAGCAGCTATTGTGTAACCATGTACAACCAAACCTTGTAACTAGCATGCAAAAATTGTGTTGTAGGTTTCAATCACCGCGCACCATGGGTGGGTTTGTCAGACTCAATAGATCTATCATTGAAAACCGTCGGCTTGTATAGTTAATGATTGCACATAATCGCATACAAAGGTTAGCACAACTAGCACTCGGGCACAAAGCTCAAATTTTGCACACATGTATGTAAATAGGATTTTTGCACTTGTGTTGTTTGTGTAAATGTAAATGTGTAATGTGTAATGTGTATAGAGTTCATGTTCCACCCCAAAAGTGTAAAAGAGTAAAAAGGGGTTGTGAATACTCACTTGGTATGGAGATGTAGCTAACAAAGAGTATAGATAAAATAAGGGTTCTTGATACGCACGGTTTAACCTATATAGTAATGTATATTGAATCAAATCGGTGTACAAAGTTTAAGTCTAACATTGAAGGTTGAATTTGTGTATAAAAAAAGTATGTAGTAACCATTTTTGGAACATTTGATTAGAGTTTGGAATTTAAATAATAAAATAGAATTTTTATAAAATTGTTGATTATGAAAATAATGCATGTGTTAAATGTAAATTAATAAATAAATAAATGTTTATAGTTTATGAAATAATGTAAATATTGATTGTAATTAAGTATAAATAAATGAATGATTTTTGTTTAAATATTAAATAAATAATTATTATCTTATTTATTTATAAACTTTGTAACTTAATTATTTAAAACATCATTTAAGTGTAAGATAAATATAAATTTAATTTTTTATAAATTTTTAAATAAACTTTTAAATAAATAATATTTATCTCCAGATTAAACTTTAAATCTTTTCAAATACAGAAAACATATTTTTATAAAATTTGAAATATTTATTGATTGAAAAATATAAAATTATAATTCTGTTAAAATTTCTGAGTCACACACGACCGTGCCTCGGAAGGGCACGATCGTGCACAAGCTACGGGCGCGACCGCGCTAGTCGGGGCACGACCGGGTTGATCAACAGAGGGCACAAACTAGACCAGTCAACAGGCACGATCGTGCCTTGGCTCGGCACGGTCATGTCTATGATTTTTAGACACGACAGAGGCTAGCCCAAAGGGCATGACTAGGTCTGAACAGGAGGACATGACCGTGCTGCTAATCGGCACGACCGCGTTTCATGAGGCACGGCCGCGCTAGATGATTAGCGCGACCGTGTCTCTTCCAAGTCAGACACGAATTGAACAATTCTTGTATTTATAGTGTTGGAATTGATAGGGCTTTTGATTACTGAGTCGATACGAGTCTATTAGTATAAATTAATTGTATGTAACTCGTGTTTAAGAGTGAAATCGATTAAATCCTTTTTATTAAAAATATAAGTTCTGATTCGGACGATTTCTGTAATGAAAGCCCAGATTGATAGGGGGCTTTTGATATATGGACCGAAACGAAAAGGAGGGATGATTCAATTACCTCAAACAGTAAGGAATTGATAGCGATCGGTAGGAGGGAGTTCCGGCGTCGGCGGTAGCGGTTTCCGGCGACTTCGGCTGCAATTCCGGCTAGGCCAGAGAGTCCAGAGACTTGACGAGATTCATGAGATGCGAATTCCTTTCTTGACTGGGAGGATTTGGGTTCAGAGGAGGATTCGAGTTTTTTTGCTTGAATTGCTTGAGAGAGATTTCGAGATTGATGGTATGAAACTGAGACGTTTGTAAAATTTGAAAATGGTAATACATTTGTTAAGGGGAAAAGAAACGTAGGACTGTTATGGATTCTCAACGATCGGGTGATTAAACTGCATTTACGTTTCAACTGTTACACAGGCGCGACCGTGCCTAGGCACCGGGCGCGATCGTTCCAGGACCAGTCGCGCGATCGTGCCGAGGCACTTGGCGCGACCGTGCTAGGACGAAGCACGACCGTGCTAGACTAGGGTTTCTTGACATTTTTCAACTTTAGTCCTTGACTTTTTCAGGTTTAATGTGTTTGAATTAAATAGTTTCTTGCATAGTGTTTAAATGTGTATAATGGCGTAAAACTTGCGAATTTGTATCGAGTCATTGCGTTTAGTTTACGGTGAGCAAAATAGTAAGACAGTGCACGAGTATTGAATTCGAAATTGCATTACATTGAATTGAAATATGAATACTAAAAATCAGAAATGTTACACATTAATTGACTATTCTTGCGTGTAATTACTTTTGATTTCATATTAACATTTACGCTTCCGCATTTAACTCTGTACATTTAATGGTTTTGTTTAAACTCATATAGTATCGTTTGACGTAACTAATGACTGAGATCCTAGTTTGTCACACGCCTAACGGTAAAACTCCGTTAGTGGATTTTGGGGTTTGACAGATTGGTATGAGAGCCATTGGTTATAGAGAACTAGGAGTGCATACTAGACTATAGCCGCACACATGCATTAGTTACACGACACGGACACTCATACATGATATACATAGCACCCATACATACATTGCATTGCATGCATGTTGACATCATCCATATCACCCTCTTCCGATGAGGGACACGTCATCCACATTTGATTATCATTCTCGGTGGTGACTGTGACAACCCGACATTTCAGGTCAATATCCGTACACATTATAAACAAGTTTACATAATAATTATTTTTGTGATTTATTTAATTTCGCAAACAAGGACTTTAGAGTCTAACAAAAACCGAGCATTGTCTCAGTTCACATTTGGTAATTCTAGGAGTTACCGGTTCACATACACTTATAACCCGACTAAATTCGAACACTAGTGGTTAAAATAAATAACCAGAAAAATATATATATACATATATATATTATTTTACACAAACTTTGCGTAGAACAATAAATTATTTTCAGAATAAATTTATAATACCGTGGAGGATCTAAACCGGATTTATTTACCCTTTAAAACTATAATTGATATTAATACCTAAATCTAATTGTTTTATTATTATAAACCAACCTACTCTTTGACTTTTGGCCGAAAAAGCCAGCGAAATCCCTCCCTTACTCGACCCATACCTCACTGAGAAAACTCACATATAACCATACTCGCTTCAATCATTTTTCTCACAATTCCCATTCATCACACTCATTTCATACGGCAAATTCTCCATTTATCTTCAAAATCAAAGCCAAGTTTTAAGACAAAAACCATCAGGATTCAGTGTTTTCAAGTGTTTCTGAAAAGGGTTTAGCAAAAGATTCAAGATCATCTCTGTTTTCGCTCATCATCATCGCCACTGTTTTAAAGGTAAAAACTCGATATTTTCATATTATTTTCTTAAAAATCCGGAGCCAAACATGCAAAATGTTCAAACACAAGTAAGATAACAAGAAAAGTGTATCAAATTCAAAGTTTAAAACATAAAAATATGCAGGACTGATTCTGTCAAACAGAAGTCCAGTAATCGAAACTAGGAGTTTCGATTTAACTCAATCGAAACTAGGAGTTTTGATACCTGTTGATCCATCAAAACTAGGAGTTTCGATGCCTTTTACTCAATCGAAACTAGGTAGTTTCGATAGCAAATACTCAATCAAAACTAGGTAGTTTCGATACCTTTTTCTCAATCGAAACTAGGTTGTTTCGACTCCTAACCACTCCATCGAAACTAAGTAGTTTCGACACACATATTCTCCATCGAAACTAAGAAGTTTCGATACCTGTACAACAGTCCCAGTTGGGCAGTAACTCAAAACTATTTTACAACAAAACATGTGTTGGAAAACTAAAACGATGTTTAAACAAACACAATCAGATTTACAAGGTCGGTGAACAATTTACAATTAAGACGTTGGTCTTAACAACAATTTACCCTTGGTATCTAGGGTACAAATAGTCAAGGTTGACTACAACAAGTTTTATCACAAGTATATACACAAACTCAAGGTGAGTTTCACGGCCCCTTTCTTTTTACTGTTTTCTAATATTTGGGGGAAGAACATACTTCAACTATTTTATGGGATAACAAGAGAATAAGACACGACTTTATGTTTACATGGGATGAGAACAACACATTGGAGACCGCTAAAGTCCCCTGGAACAACATAGTAACCATTAACTGTTGCCTAGGGTCCTATGAATAGTACTATGGAGAGTGACGTCTCCCGGTCATGGTTAGTCGCGCTAACCACAATCTGGAGGATTTATGGCCGCACAGAATCTGATAACGCTTAATAGGGGCTCACACATGTCATGGTTTGGTTACGCCTCATGTATGAACATATTATTTGTATTCCTAGCTAGTTTACAAATGGGTCAACAATTCTTATTCTGTTTATCACATGCAACTGAATTATTTATGAACAAATGAAGTTTACAAAGAACAATTTGATTAAACCTGTGAACTCACCAACCTTGTGTTGACGATTTTAAGTATGTTTTTCAGGTAACTGAACGTGATTTCAAGGTTAGCAATGTAGATTACATGCATGCACGATGGATACTACTCAAGGAGGATTTCCCTTGTATAACTCATTGAATTGAGTCATATTTGTGAAATCTTAACTTTTTGTAAACTCAGATTATGTTTTTGTAATGTATAATCTTAATCTTGTTTATGTATCCATTTATCATGTATGTGTTTGCGGTAATCATATGCTTTGGAAACCAGTGAACGTCGTGCCTCGCGTTTCCGCCTTGGCGGGGTGTGACAGAAATTGGTATCAGAGCCATTGATTATAGCGAACTAGGAATCTAAATTGGAACCTAGTCTATAATCTAAATGACTCACTAAAACGTTTTCATTGCATAAGCATTGTATAACCAGTCATTTTGTCATATGGATATTGTAGTCATAAGCATGTCGTCACATTCACATTCTGATCCCGTCTCTGACACTGAATCAAACGAGGAACTTTCCGCCTCACATCCCAAAAATCGAGTACAAACCCATAGCTCCACACCACCTAATGTCGCCTTGGGAAAACCGCCTATCGTCTACCGAAAGAAAAGCGGAGGACCAGTGAAGGTACAAAGCGCTAGAAAGAAGTTTCGACTTCCGCACAAGAGGACTCTAGCAGCCCGTGACCCGAAGAACTTAGAGACTGATGAGGAGCCATCAAGGAAACGACCCTGTTACCACCCTACCGTGGGAACTATCCATTGGATGCCCCGTACTCTGGCACGTTGGAGGGAGATGGAGAGCATCCCATCTACCTTTGAGATTGGAGAGTCTTCTAACTCCCCAACACCCCTACCTCACACTGGGGAAGCCATAGAGCTCACTGTGCCTACCTTGGTAGCTCGCGTTCGTACGCATGAGGAGCGTCTTGATGATCTCCTAGATGACATCCGGGCACAGGGGGATGCAGCCACGCGACTTCGTCAAGGACTCGGATCCCTAGTTCAGACTCTACATGACCGCACCCGAAACATACAGGATGCCACTAACTATCTGGAGTTGAGAGCCGACATGGACTGGCAGTTCACTGTCACTGTCCGAGACATGGTGGAGGCGCTGGAAGAAAGGACGTTGGCTGCAGAATTTGTGGCGAGAGCTAGCTTTGTCATGGCGGGACTTGCCATGATGATTGGATTGTACTCTCACTTCTTCTTTTAAACCTATTACGGGCGGGTTGTGCCCGTAGTACATTAAGTAGTTTAAAACTTTAGTACTGATGAGGTCATGTGAACCCATCCTTTTTGTATCCTTATCTTTTGGGAACAATGTACTATGTATGTTTTGACTATGTATGTAATGGTTTATGTTGTAATGATAGTTGTTTACGTTTGATGTTGTTGTATCCTTATGTCATGATCTATCATTATTTTTATATAATGTTGTTTCTTTTTAATTGACATGATTAGAAAGAACGTCAGGGCACCTAAGCGTAGGACAACCCGTAACACTACTGGTGACAACAACGAGACAATTTCTCCAAATATGGAACAACTCATAGCACAACGAGTAGCTGCTGCTATGCAACAGTATGAGGCAAACCGAAATAGTGGAGGAGGAACCGGCAGTGGTACCGGCGGAGGAGGTGCAGGAGGTAGCGGTACAGCTGGAGGTTCCGGAGGTTCCGGAGGTAATGGAATAAATAAGCCGTAACACCTAGTCATGATCCGAATTAATGACGTTGTGACTTGTAATTCTACAGATGCTCCAATTAGGAAGTGCTCTTACAAGACCTTTCTATCTTGCAAACCCCGTAACTTCAATGGCACTGAGGGTGCAGTTGGGCTAATGAGATGGATAGAGAAGATGGAATCGGTGATTGATATTAGTGAATGCACCGCTGACTGCATGGTGAAGTATTCTACATGCTCACTCATTGATAAAGCTTTAACTTGGTGGAATTCACAAGTAAAGACTTTGGGAAGGCAGACAGCATATGAGTTGTCATGGGAAGACCTAAAAGCCATGATGATCGAGGAATACTGTCCTCGAAATGAGTTGCAAAAGATCGAATCTGAATTGTGGAATTTACAAATGACAGGAGACGATGTTGCTGGCTACACTGACCGATTCAATGAGTTAGCAATCTTGGTTCCACACATGGTTACCCCAGAATACAAGAAGGTTGAAAGATACTTGTGGGGTCTCGCACCTCAAATCCGAAGTCTGGTGACTTCATCGAACCCTATGGATGCCAAGAGCGCCATAACTCTAGCTTTCAAGCTAAGGGATAATGCTGTACGTGATGGTTTGTTTGAGAAGAAGGAGACCGAAGGAGGGAAATCTGGAGAAAAGAGGAAATGGTTTGGAAAACCAATTAATCAAAACAAGAATCAAATTTACAAGAGACCTGAAACTATGAAAGCCTTTGTCGCCAACACTGTGGAACAAAAAGGATACCTTGGAGCACGACCAAGGTGTGACAATTGTGGATATCATCACAGTGGAAAGTGTACCCAATGTGGAAAATGTAAAAAGTATGGACATCTAGCCCATGACTGTAGGAGCAATACAAACCCTAACAAGATAAATCAAGTAGCAGGAAAAGTCAACCCAGGAACAGAAAGGATGAATCAAGGATGCTTTGAATGTGGAGATCCAAAGCACTTCAGAAAAGACTGTCCAAAGTTGAAGAACCGAAACGACAATCAGGCCCGTGGAAGAGCATTTGTGATGGGGGCTGGTGACGCACGACAAGATCCAAACATTGTCACTGGTACGTTCCCGATAAATAATCACTATGCCTCTATACTTTTCGATACGGGTGCTGATTTGAGTTTTGTGTCAAATGACTTTAAGTCCCTACTCGGTATTAAGCCCAGTAAACTAGACCAAAAGTATACAATTGAATTAGCGAACGGAAAATTAATTAATACCGAAGAAGTCATTCAGGGTTGTACCTTATGTCTTAAAAACCACACATTTAGTATAGATCTGTTACCCGTTGATTTAGGAAGCTTTGACGTTGTTATTGGCATGGATTGGTTGTCAAAGAATCATGCCAAGATTGTTTGTTTTGAGAAGATTGTCCAAATCCCACTCTCAAACGGAGAAGTTCTTTCGATTCAAGGTGAGAAGAGTGGAGTAACGTTAAGGATGATAAACTGCATGAAAGCTCGTAAGTATCTACGTAAAGGCTATTGCGTATTCCTGGCTCACGTCGTCGAAAAGAAACCCAAGGAACGTCGACTTGAATATATTCCAATCGTTAGGGATTACCCCGAAGTTTTTCCTGAAGACTTACCTGGATTACCACCACCGAGGCAAGTCGAATTCCGAATCGATTTGGTACCAGGATCCGCACCAATTGCCCGATCACCATATCGATTAGCACCTTCTGAAATGCAAGAATTATCAAATCAACTACAAGAGTTGCTTGATAAAGGTTTCATAAGACCGAGTTTCTCACCTTGGGGAGCTCCGGTCCTATTTGTAAAGAAAAAGGATGGAACCTTTAGGATGTGTATTGATTACCGAGAATTAAACAAGCTTACAATCAAGAACCGATACCCACTTCCTCGAATAGACGATTTGTTCGATCAACTACAAGGTGCTAGCTTCTATTCAAAAATTGATCTACGTTCAGGGTATCATCAACTAAGAATCCAAGAAGAAGATGTACCAAAGACAGCGTTTAGGACTCGTTACGGTCACTACGAATTCCTAGTTATGCCATTTGGTTTGACAAACGCACCAGCTGTCTTCATGGATCTCATGAACCGCGTGTGCAAACCATACTTGGATAAATTCGTGATTGTGTTTATCGATGACATATTAATATATTCACGAACCAAGGAGGATCATGAATATCACCTGAAATTAATCTTAGAACTACTCAGAAATGAGAAACTTTACGCTAAATTCTCTAAGTGTGAGTTTTGGATCCGAGAAGTGCATTTCCTTGGTCATGTCATCAACAAGGAATGAATTCACGTTGATCCATCTAAAATTGAAGCGATCAAAAACTGGGAAGCACCAAAGACTCCGACAGAAGTACGTCAATTTTTAGGTTTGGCCGGTTATTACAGACGATTCATCGAGAATTTTTCAAAAATAGCCTTGCCTTTAACCACATTAACCCAGAAAGAAAAGAAGTATGATTGGAGTGACAAGCAGGAGTCAGCTTTCCAATTACTGAAACAGAAGCTGTGTAGTGCACCAATCCTATCCCTTCCGGAGGGAATCGAAAATTTTGTCGTATACTGCGATGCATCACACCAAGGACTTGGTTGTGTGTTAATGCAAAGAGAAAAAGTCATCGCATATGCCTCACGACAACTAAAAGTGCACGAAAAGAATTATACGATCCACGACTTGGAATTGGGTGCAGTTGTGTTCGCGCTCAAAATTTGGAGACATTACCTTTACGGTACAAGATGTACTATCTTTACTGATCACAAGAGTCTTCAACATATCTTCGATCAAAAGGAACTTAACATGAGACAACGTCGTTGGGTAGAACTACTAAACGACTATGATTGTGATATCAAGTACCATCCCGGTAAAGCCAATGTCGTAGCAGACGCCTTAAGTCGTAAAGAACGAGTTAAAACTCTTCGTGTTCGTGCCCTAGAATTGACAATTCACACGAATCTTACTACTCAAATTCGGATGGCACAACAAGAGGCAATCAAAGAAGAAAACATTCAGAATGAAGCTTTACGAGGAATGATAAAGCAATTGGAGTCTAAGTCAGATGACACTTTATACTTCATGAATAGAATTTGGGTGACCCGTTTTGGTAACTTACGGGAGTTAGTTATGGACGAAGCCCACAAGTCCAGGTACTCCATTCACCCAGGTTCAGATAAAATGTATAAGGATCTAAAAGAATTATATTGGTGGCCCAATATGAAAGGAGATATTGCCACATATGTCAGTAAGTGCTTAACATGTTCAAAAGTAAAAGCCGAACATCAGAAACCGTCTGGTTTGTTACAACAACCTGAAATTCCCCAATGGAAATGGGAACAAATTTCTATGGATTTTATCACAAAATTACCCAAGACATCCAGTGGTTATGATACCATATGGGTAATTGTCGATCGATTGACAAAATCAGCTCATTTCCTACCTATGAAAGAAACTGATAAAACCGAGAAACTTGCAAAGCTTTATATCAAGGAAATTGTGGCTAGGCATGGAGTGCCAATTTCTATTATATCGGATAGAGATAGCAGATTTGTGTCTAGAATCTGGAAATCATTACAAGAAGCCATGGGCACACGTCTTGACATGAGCACGGCATATCACCCACAAACAGATGGTCAAAGCGAAAGGACCATTCAAACTTTAGAGGATATGCTACGTGCGTGTGTAATTGATTTCGGAGGAAATTGGGATACTCATTTACCATTAGCTGAGTTTTCCTACAATAACAGCTACCATACGAGCATTAAGGCAGCTCCGTTTGAAGCTTTATATGGTCGTAAATGCCGCTCACCGCTATGTTGGGCGGAAGTTGGTGAAAAACATTTGACAGGCCCTGAGATTGTCCAGGAAACCACTGATAAGATCTTCAAAATTAAGGACCGTCTGAAAGCGGCCCGAGATAGACAAAAGAGCTACGCTGACAACAGACGAAAACCATTAGAATTTCAAATTGGTGACCGAGTAATGTTAAAAGTCTCACCATGGAAAGGTGTTGCGAGGTTTGGTAACCGTGGTAATCTCAATCCTAGATACGTTGGACCGTTTGAAATATTGGCTAGGGTTGGCCCTGTAGCTTACAAGCTCAAGTTGCCACAAGAACTAAGCAATGTACATGATACGTTCCATGTATCAAATCTTAAGAAGTGTTTATCAGACGAGACTTTGATCATACCGCCTGACGAGATTCACATTGACGATAAACTTCATTTCATCGAGGAACCGATTGAGATTTCAGATTGGAAGGTTCAAAAGCTGAGACGTAGTCGGATCAAACTGGTTAAAGTACGTTGGAACTCAAAGCGTGGTCCTGAGTATACATGGGAACGAGAGGACCAAATGAAAACAAAATACCCATCCTTGTTTGAGGATGCACCAGTTCAAGAGGACACGAATTGAATTTCGGGACGAAATTCTGTTAACATGGGGAGAATGTGACAACCCGACATTTCAGGTCAATATCCGTACACATTATAAACAAGTTTACATAATAATTATTTTTGTGATTTATTTAATTTCGTAAACAAGGACTTTAGAGTCTAACAAAAACCGAGCATTGTCTCAGTTCACATTTGGTAATTCTAGGAGTTACCGGTTCATATACACTTATAACCCGACTAAATTCGAACACTAGTGGTTAAAATAAATAACCAGAAAAATATATATATACATATATATATTATTTTACACAAACTTTGCGTAGAACAATAAATTATTTTCAGAATAAATTTATAATACCGTGGAGGATCTAAACCGGATTTATTTACCCTTTAAAACTATAATTGATATTAATACCTAAATCTAATTGTTTTATTATTATAAACCAACCTACTCTTTGACTTTTGGCCGAAAAAGCCAGCGAAATCCCTCCCTTACTCGACCCATACCTCACTGAGAAAACTCACATATAACCATACTCGCTTCAATCATTTTTCTCACAATTCCCATTCATCACACTCATTTCATAAGGCAAATTCTCCATTTATCTTCAAAATCAAAGCCAAGTTTTAAGACAAAAACCATCAGGATTCAGTGTTTTCAAGTGTTTCTGAAAAGGGTTTAGCAAAAGATTCAAGATCATCTCTGTTTTCGCTCATCATCATCGCCACTGTTTTAAAGGTAAAAACTCGATATTTTCATATTATTTTCTTAAAAATCCGGAGCCAAACATGCAAAATGTTCAAACACAAGTAAGATAACAAGAAAAGTGTATCAAATTCAAAGTTTAAAACATAAAAATATGCAGGACTGATTCTGTCAAACAGAAGTCCAGTAATCGAAACTAGGAGTTTCGATTTAACTCAATCGAAACTAGGAGTTTCGATACCTGTTGATCCATCGAAACTAGGAGTTTTGATGCCTTTTACTCAATCGAAACTAGGTAGTTTCGATAGCAAATACTCAATCGAAACTAGGTAGTTTCGATACCTTTTTCTCAATCGAAACTAGGTTGTTTCGACTCCTAACCACTCCATCGAAACTAAGTAGTTTCGACACACATATTCTCCATCGAAACTAAGAAGTTTCGATACCTGTACAACAGTCCCAGTTGGGTAGTAACTCAAAACTATTTTACAACAAAACATGTGTTGGAAAACTAAAACGATGTTTAAACAAACACAATCAGATTTACAAGGTCGGTGAACAATTTACAATTAAGACGTTGGTCTTAACAACAATTTACCCTTGGTATCTAGGGTACAAATAGTCAAGGTTGACTACAACAAGTTTTATCACAAGTATATACACAAACTCAAGGTGAGTTTCACGGCCCCTTTCTTTTTACTGTTTTCTAATATTTGGGGGAAGAACATACTTCAACTATTTTATGGGATAACAAGAGAATAAGACACGACTTTATGTTTACATGGGGTGAGAACAACACATTGGAGGCCGCTAAAGTCCCCTGGAACAACATAGTAACCATTAACTGTAGCCTAGGGTCCTATGAATAGTACTATGGAGAGTGACGTCTCCCGGTCATGGTTAGTCGCGCTAACCACAATCTGGAGGATTTATGGCCGCATAGAATCTGATAACGCTTAATAGGGGCTCACACATGTCATGGTTTGGTTACGCTTCATGTATGAACATATTATTTGTATTCCTAGCTAGTTTACAAAATGGGTCAACAATTCTTATTCTGTTTATCACATGCAACTGAATTATTTATGAACAAATGAAGTTTACAAAGAACAATTTGATTAAACCTGTGAACTCACCAACCTTGTGTTGACGATTTTAAGTATGTTTTTCAGGTAACTGAACGTGATTTCAAGGTTAGCAATGTAGATTACATGCATGCACGATGGATACTACTCAAGGAGGATTTCCCTTGTATAACTCATTGAATTGAGTCATATTTGTGAAATCTTAACTTTTTGTAAACTCAGATTATGTTTTTGTAATGTTTAATCTTAATCTTGTTTATGTATCCATTTATCATGTATGTGTTTGCGGTAATCATATGCTTTGGAAACCAGTGAACGTCGTGCCTCGCGTTTCCGCCTTGGCGGGGTGTGACAGTGACACCTGTGGACTTCGCGTGGAGTACACTGTGTGGAGACAGACCATTGCACGCATTGATGCAGAAATCCTGTAACACATAGATGTTATCACTTTCCTGAGCCATGGGCTCACGCCTTTGGTCGATATTTTGTTGAAGATAGATTGATCACGAAGATTAGAACGCTTTGCTCATTGCATACTCAAACTGACTCAGTTGGAAGGACGGTTACTATGCTTCTTCCAATAACTCATATTCATGAACTAGTTTCATTCCTCGAAGTCGCATCTCATTTGCATGTTTTTCCCATGAGCATGTTTCTATCTATAATCCACTGGATTGAACTCTCGTATTATGTTCTAACTCAAGTGAATACTCGGATCAAATGATTTCTGACTACTCATCCCAATATGAATCCTAGTTGATCAATTTATGGTTGATAACTAAGCCTCTAATGATTCATCATATCTGAAAACATTGTGCACTCGGCAATACAAACTAAAGGGCATCTTAACACATGACAAGGAGAACTAGGGTGAGCATGTAGAACAAATTATCATTACGGGTGCACACGTAATACTAATTTGAGGTGCATGTAAGTCCTGGTGAGACCTAGCTTGTGGGTAAATGGTCCTAATCTGTGATCTACAGACTTATGTTCCCGCTGTCAGTAGAAATTATCGTAACCCGCTCAAGGACTAATTGGTATTGTTAAACCTGTTCAACAATTGATAAACGTGACAATCAGGTTGAAGATGTTCACGGACGCGCTGAGCTACCATTAATGGAACCCATCATTTTATTTCACTCATGTAGGCGTCTTAGTGACCTTAAGACTTTCATTCAGACTTGATCAATAGAACCACCTAGATTGAAAATCTAGTAGAACCTCATGGTAAACCACCGACTCCAACTATGTACACAGAATTTGAGGAATTCTTTCTAAACTAACACGTTATTCCTTACACTACAACAATAAATTCCATAAGCTTGACATTGACCTCATGCCAGTCAAACTCGGTAGTTTCGATGTAATTATCAGTATGGATTGGTTATCTAAGAACCAAGCTGAGATTATATGTCATGATAAAATTGTTCGCCTTCCTCTCCCGAGTGGAGAAACCCTTTCCGCCGAAGGCAAAAGGAGTAGTGCAATCATATGCATCATATCCTCCATAAGAGCGCAAAAGTGCTTGCGTAAAGGTCATACTGCCATTCTGGCTCTCGTCGCCGAGCAGCCATCCGAGGAGAAGAAGATTGATGATATCCTGATCATTCGTGACTATCCAGAGGTATTTTCCGAAGACCTGCCTGGTCTTCCGTCTCATCATCAAGTTGAATTCCAAATCGATCTAGTACCCGGAGCAGCGCCTATTGCTCGGGCACCCTACAGACTTGCACCAAGTGAATTGCAAGAACTATGTACACAACTGCAAGAGTTATTGGATAAAAGTAGCTCATCGCCATGAGGAGCTCCAGTCCTATTCGCCAAGAGGAAAGACGGGATTTTCTGCATGTGCATCGATTACTGTGAGCTAAACAAAGTAACTATCTAAAACCGTTAACCCCTACCCCGCATTGATGATCTGTTTGATCAACTCCAAGGATCAAATTTCGATTCCAAGATCGACCTTAGATCCGGTTATCATCAGTTGAGAGTCTGAGACGAAGACGTCTTTAAGTCTACTTTCAGAACTAGGTATGGTCGCTATAAATTCATGGTCATGCCATTCGGATTTACCAATGCACCCGCGGTATTCATGGATCTCATGAACCGTGTGTGTAAACCGTACCTTGATCAGTTCGTCATCGTCTTCATTGAAAACATCCTCATATGTTCCAAGAATAGGGATGAACATGAGGAACACCTGCGTTTGATTCTAGAATTGCTAAAACATGAACAATTCTACCCAAAACTTTCAAAGTGCGAATTCAGGATTCGTAAAGTGCAATTCTTAGGATATGTAGACAACGAGAAAGGAATACATGTCGATCCAGCTAAAGTAGAAGCAATTAAGAATTGGGCAGCACCTACAACGTCGACGGAGGTGTGTCAATTTATGGGGATTAGCTGGCTACTACCGTTGTTCCATTGAAGGATTTTCCAAGATTGCTTAACCCCTCACTACCTTAACTCAAGAGGGTAAACCCTATAACTGGGGTAACGCCTAGGAATCAGCATTCCTACTTTTGAAGCAGAGACTCTGCAGTGCACCCATCCTATCTATTCCGGAGGGAACGAATGATTTTGTGGTGTACTGTGATGCATCCATTCAAGGTCTTGGTTGTGTGTTAAGCGAGAAGGTCATCGCATACGCTTCTTGACAGCTAAAAATTGTTGAAGCACTTTCTTGTGACTAACACTCTGGATAGATTATGGATAGTTAGAGTCTTAGTTTAGTACTTTCATGTATGTATTTGTCTTTGTTTGTAAGTTTCTGTATGTATTAGTAATCGAGTTGTATTTACTTTTACATATTGATTGTTGCAATTTTCTCTAAGTGTTTTGCGCACTTGTATGTGCGCAGGAGATAGTTCCTGCGTACTTAGCAAGTACGCAGGAATACCTTTGCGTACTTGCTAAGTACGCATGAGCAAATTTCCCTGCGCACTTGCTAAGTACGCATCAGGTCATGTATAAATAGGAATGGTTGACAGGAGATAAGTACGCAATCATAGGCATTCAGATTAGCAAATACGCAGAACTTTGTAATGTCAGAACTTCTCTCTGTAACCTTCAAGTGTTTATAATAGACGAACGTTTATAGTGATTATCTTGTCGGTTTACTTTGTTTCGTAAGACTCTCCACCTAGTCACATGTATTCCGCACCCGGTCCGACTAGTAGACCCACTTGCATGTGACTATCGGCCACACCCGAGGGACCTACAAGTGGTATCAGAGCTACGCTCTTGATTTCGAGTGTTGTGAGTGAGTTTGGAGAGTTTTCTACAGAGTTTTACAAGCAAAAGGAGGTGTTTTTGTTGATTTTTGTGATAAAATAGGGGTAGCTCTTGAGCACTATTTTAGAAGCAAAAATCACTCAAAAAACCGACTTTTGTTGTGTATTTTGACCATCAAAGGTTGGTTAGAAACAAGTTTCTGACCCTTTGGCTCACTTTGATTGTTCATCCGTCCGATTTTTGCCATCTCCGGTGTGTTTTCTAGTGACCGGAATAGTTTGGTGAGAGTTGGTGAAAAGGTGTTCTGCGTACTTACCATATCTGGCAAAAAGTACAGTCTTGCTGCGTACTTACTAAATACGCAAGACTAATCTCTTGCGTACTTACTAAATACGCAAGACTAATCTTGTGCGTACTTAAGTTATATCCTGCGTACTTATCATTTACTCCTGCGTACTTATCAAGTACGCAAGAGCAAATCTTAAATACGCAAGACCATTCCTCTAAGTGCGCAAGGCCAATATCAAGTGGGCAAGTATATCTGATTTTTCTAAAATTTGACTAAGTGTTCACCATGTAAAATCTTCAGAACCTTGGAAACCTCTTAAACTATGACAATGAGATCGGTACTCCTCAGAAACCGCCAAAGCTGCTAAATGTAAATGATTATTCCAACTGGAAAGCACGCTTTGAGCATTACATTTCTCATACCGATTCCTCGTTATGGATACCAATTCTGGAGGGATATAAGCATCCCACATACATTTACCTGATGATGAACTGCCTAACCCTATTTCTAAACTCGATGAAGAAGAAAAGAAAGTTTATGATCGAGAAAAGAAGGCTCACGGTTCTATCACTATGGCGTTGACTCGGGAATTGTTCCACAGTTTCAGAGGATATGACAACTCTAAGGATCTTTGGAAGGCGTTACAGAAAAGATTCGAGGGGAATAGTGACATCAAGAAAAGTAAACCGGATCTTCTCAGGAAGCAGTATGAGTGCTTCAGATTTCTGGAGAATGAATCCTTAGATGACCTCATCTCTAGATTCTATCATCTGCAGACAGAGTTGAAAGCTTTTGATCTCAAGTATCCCGATGAAGAGTTGGTGGAAAAGTTTCTGGATGCTTTGCCACCCAGGTTTGAAATGTACACAACCCTGATGAGAAAGAATCCAAAATTCTATGAGATGACAGTGGATGAGGCAATTAGAAAGGTTCAAGCTAACATGAACCTAAGAAAGAAGGAGAGCTCAGGAAGACCTCAGATACAAGACCCTTCTATGTATCATGGGACGTCTTCTGCAACCAAGTCATCGGGCTCTGGAATTGCCCTTTTCTCTGGAAACTCTACTGAAGAAAACTACTCAAATAGTTGTGGTGGTCATGCATGCTATGTATTTGGATCAGGTTCTGGATATCATCAACAACATACCTCGAGAAATCCTCCCGCTACAACTTCAGCTAACCAATCAGCTATAGCCAAAATAGCTGAAGATCATGTAGCACTATTTTCATCTTGTATGCTGCCCTACGAGAACTTCATAGGTGGCAAACTTACAGATCCCGAGACAATAGAATAAGACTTAAATCAAGTGGATCCTGATGATATGGAGGACATGGATATTCAATGGAATATGGCCATGATAATGAGGAGAGCCAAGCATTTCCTGAACAGAACAGTAAGAAAGTTCATTGGCGGGCATTCTAATGCCAAGGTTGGTTTTGACAAATCCAAGGCCAAATGTTATAAGTGTCTAAACTTTGGACACTTTGCTCGTGAATGTTAGAAAGACAGAGCACCGGCTTCAGGTTTCACCAGACCTAGCCAAGGAAACAGCCATGGTTACAACAACACTAACAACCACAATCAAAGCCACGGTGGTTCGTCCAATGCACTGGTAGCTCAACAGGACGACATCTTTGATTGGGGTGTTCATCTGGAAGATGCCATCATTGCACAAACTCAGGTTGGTCTCATGGCTGAGATCATGGAGTTGATGGAAGCTGAGAAAAAGGAAGCTGAGGAGAAGGAAGCTGAAGAAAAGGAAGCCGCTGCAACTGATCAAGAGGAATCTACTACTGCTATTGCTCTCATGGCTATTGGAGAGGCAACAAGTTCATCAACTGAGGTAGATTCTAATCCTTTTTCTGTTATTTGTTGTTCTAAATGTCTAGGCTTAAAACTTGAAAATTCCAAGCTTCAAGACAAGGTCGAACACCTTCGCATTGCAGCTCTAAGTTATAAAGAAAACAAAAAACGTTTTAAAGATTCAATTGAAACGTTGAAAAAGGAAAAACGTGAGTATTCACTAAAAATGAGCGATCAACAGCTTCACTTGGATATTGCATACTAGGGGTTGGAGAAAAGGAACAATGAAATTAACAAGCTGCAAAATGAAATATTGCAGCTGAAATGTTCTAATGAGAAGTTGAAAAACTCTCGTTTTGTGGTGGAACACTAGTGCGGCAAATGAATGGGTTAGGGCTGGGTACTAATGCCATTCCTCCACCAGTTAGCGGGAAGTTTGTCAACAGCTTAGTAGACATTGATCTAACTTGTCTTGAAGAGTCCTCAGGAAAGGATGATTCCTCAAGTAAGGCCAACACCGCATCTGATGAGGAGTTCTTTACTGCTTCTGATGATGGGTCGGTTAACACTTGCCCAGAAGGAGTAGTATATGAGGAGTTGTTATCTGAACAGAAAGTCAAGAAAAAAATTATCACTAATAGTGATAACTGTATTTTATTTGAACCCGATATCATTGAATCTAATGATAAATTAAAGGTAATGCTTTATGGGGGGTATAAAAATCCTAATCAAGTAAAGAAAGAGGCTTTTTCAGCTCACTTTGGGCTTGGTTACAAAGAAAATTTTCAAAAATACTATACTCTCAAGAACCAATCTGTATCGGGTCAAACTTCTGTTCACAAACCAACTCCTCCTGCTCATCATGCTGAGTCACCTAATGCCAGATCCAATGAGCCTTACAGGAGAACTTACACAGACAAGAGAACTTGTTTTCACTGTGGTATGGTTGGTCACATTTTTGTGAACTGCCCTTCTAAGAACCAAGGGAAACGGCCTACTGCTTCACAACCGGCTGTCATCCCTAAGTCACCACAAGTGAACCATCCCAAAAGTCCAAAAGCAAATGTGATGAAACCACCAGTAAAACCAATGGTAAAGCCAAAGATAACCTCTGAGGCTAAACCATTTGTTTCAAGGAAGGGAAAGCAACCCGCTACACCTTGTGTATCTGCCTCTGGTAGTATACCTACTGGTGAGAAACATGTGGTGAAACTCTCTATGCCACAGAGAAGGAGTAGGAATAAGAGGTTGAGAAAGCTAGAATAGCTGACTGGAGTTCAATCAGGTGAAGCTTCCACTAGTTCACCTGCTGTTGTTGAACATAAGTCTACTGTTCCAGTTAAGAAACAGAAGAGGTCCTGGACTAACAAATTCAAAAATTCTCAATCTCCTAGTTCTAATTCTTTTAAAGATTCATCCATTTCGAACAGTCATCACGATTGTGAGTTAAAAGACGTAGTTTATTTTGAAAAGGATGGATGACCCAAGACCACTATGGCTTGGGTCTCCAAATCTAACTAATTCTTTTTGTGACTCGTGCAGGTACGTCCGAAGGGTACTATCTCTAACTGCTGGTATGTAGATAGTGGATGCTCCCGACACATGACAGGAAACATGGCCTTGCTTCAAGACGTGAAACCATTCAGAGGCGGCTATATGGCCTTTACTGGAGAGAAAGGCGGTAGTATCACGTGTCAAGGCGTGGTATCAAATGGTTGTGTCAGTTTTGACAATGTCAACTTTTGCGAGAAGCTGAAGCATAACCTGCTGAGTGTCTCCCAAATGTGCGACAAGGAGTACTCGGTGATGTTTGATAAGAATGAATGCTTGATTCTCAAGCCTGGTTTTGAAGTTCCTGAAGACTGGATTCTGATGAGAGCGCCAAGGACAAACGACACCTATCAGATTGATATGAGCGTGGCAACAACCACCTCATCAGTTCCTACTTGTTTGCTTACCAAAGCGACAGAGCTTGACTCTATCTTGTGGCATAGGAAACTCGGACATATTTCTTATCGTAAAATGAACCGTCTTGTCCGAAACGGTTTGGTAACCGGGGTTCCTAAGCTGATATTTACCGTTGCAGATGACTGTATGCCTTGTAAAAAGGGCAAACAGCAGTGGATGTCTTAGAAGCCCAAGCTCCAAAACTCCATTGATACCCCTTTGGAGCTATTACACATGGAACTGTTTGGCCTCATAAGTATCAGGAGTATTGGAGGTAAGTCGTTCTGTCTGGTTGTAACTGATGATTTCTCACATTTTTCTTGGGTGCATTTTTTAGGTACTAAGGACGAGACTGCTAATATTCTTCACTACCTGATCCCGAGCTTGGAATCTCTTTGCAAGCTGAAGGTTAGAAGAATAAGGAGTGACAACGGAACTGAGTTCAAGAATAATTTGATGGAACTTTTCTGTCTCACGAAGGGGATCCGTTACGAATTAAACGGCCCATATACACCACAACATAATGGAGTTGCAGAACGGAAGAACAAAACATTGATTGAGACTGCAAGGACTATGCTGTCGGATGCAAAGCTTCCTGTCACTTTCTGGGCAGAAGCAGTTAATACAGCTTGTCACGTCTTAAACAGAGTTCTGGTTGTGAAGAGGCACAACAAGACTTGTTACGAGTTGATCAACAATCGACTTCCCAATCTTGATTACCTAGATCCTTTTGGTGCTCCCTTTTCCTTGTTGCTACAGTACAAAGACCGCCAGTCTAAGTTTCATGCAAAAGCGGTGGAAGGCATCTTCTAAGGATACGTTGCCAACTCGCCTTGCAAGAGAGTGTACAACATAGGAACTCGTACTGTCAAGGAATTGTTTGAAGTGGATTGCAGTAAACACAACATTCCACCAGAACCAACAGGTCCAGCTTGGGGTTTTGATTATGATGCGCTATTCAAGTCATTCAATCTTCCTGATCTATCTGCAGTTGACGCCGCAAATGTTTATGAGTTATTGGGTGGCGGCGATGACTCCAGTTTCTCTACTCGTGCTACTGTACCGATTGTAACTCCTGATTCCAATGCTGTATCTGTATTTGGAACTCTTAATGGTGATAACTGTTAGGACATGTTTTGTAACTGTTGATAAAATTCTATGTAAGTTCTGCTAGAGGCGAACTTAACAAGTTCGCCTATCCTATCAGAGGCGAACTTGTTTATCAGAGGCGAACTTATTAAGTTTGCTTAATCTATCAGAGGCGAACTTATTAAGTTCGCTTAGCTTATTAGAGGCGAACTTAACAAGTTCGCCTAAGCATCTTTTAGGTGGTGCAGAACAGTAGTTTATAAATACAGAACAGAGTCTGTTAGAAAAAGAGACAGAAGAGACGATATCAGAGTAGACTTGATTAGAGACAGAATCTTGTAACCTGATATTGTGGTGGAAATACAAAACGTTTATTTACACCTTTGTTGTTGATTGAGTTACACGAGCACGTTGATCATGAATTCCGCACGTTATCACCGTGTCGTACCGCGAGTCTAGAGATCCTTCACGCACCGAATTAGGGACCTACAAGTGGTATCAGAGCGGTTGCTCTTGTTTAGTAGAAGATTCGTGGTGTTTTCGTGTCCAATCAACATCAAATTCATCATCTTTGACATTTTCATTTCCATGGAGTTTTCAAGCTTAATTTGGTTCTGATTTGGTGTTATTGAAGAGGATTTTGATGAAATTGATCCGATTGAAAGCTTCTAATTGACAAAATACACAATCCTGCGATCCAATTTTGATTAATTCCTTCAAATCAGTAATTAATGATGATTTCAGTATGTTTCTTGTTTGCGAATTTGGTCTGAAGTGTTCTTGATCTTGATTCTGTTACTGCAAGAGAACTTGCTGATTAGTGTGCAGGCGAACTTAGCATGCGAACTTGTCAAGTTCGCTTCTCACAGGATTAGGCGAACTTATTTTAGGCGAACTTAATCAGATTTTTGAATTATGGTTTAAGCGAACTTAATAAGTTCGCTTCACATTAAGTTCGCTTGGGTGTCTCTGAGGCGAACTTATCTTAATATTAAAAAAAAAAGTATGCCACCGAGACTTTTGTGCATATCAGATTTTTTTAGGGAAAGCTTATATGGTCGTTTTGAATCATTTTTGAAATTTTGAATTTTTGAAATTTTTAAAAAAGAGTATTTTGGTCGGAAATTTTTTTCCGGGTATTTTCGCAAAAATTTCAAAATGTCAATTTCATGTGATGATAATGAGATTAGAACTATGCCACCGAGACTTTTGTGCATATCAGATTACTGTAGCTGGAAAGTCCGGTTCGAACAGGTCGTATCAGAAACTGATGAAAACTTTTGGACATCCATATTTGAAGGATATGTGCATCCTACTTATGACTATATGGGATATTATGATGTTCCTAAACCAATGGCAGCTCTTACTAAAGTAGAAAAGCAGAAGTTTGATCGAGAGATGAAGACGCGTGAAACGTTAACGATGTCTTTACCAAAAGAAATCATTCATAGTCTCGGGAAGTGTCCTACTTCAAGAGATCTATGGGAAGCATTAAAGAAAAAGGGTGAAGAAACTTCTCAAGCATTTGTGGTCTTGATCAAAGAAGTATTGGAGAAGCAAGGTGATTCTCAAAGTGATTCTTCTGCAGATTTAACTGATAGTGAGAGTATACGTTCTGGTGAAAGTACTCAATCTACTGAGACTGATATGATGAGTGAAGAAAGCTTTCAGACAGTTGAAGATGATCTGTATGAATCAGAAATTGATGCAGAGCCTGTCATTGTTGATCAAAAGGTTGAAGCTAATGATGACGTATTCATGGATCCTGCTGCATCTTCTTCAGAAGTAAAAGCTGAGGTAGTTTCTAACTCTGAGACGTTTTGTTCTAACTGTTTTTCTGTGAAGGATAAAATGATGAGGGTTATGGATGACAATGTAAACCTCATTTGTGATATGAAATCGATGCACACAGTAAATCAGAAATTAAAGGATAATGAGAATGTGTGTATTGAGAGAATAGAATCACTGAAGAGGGATATAGTTTCTCTGACTTTGATGATCAAAGAGCAGGCATATCACCTGGATATGTCCTTTGTAGAAATTGAGAAAAGAAATAATGATCTTGTTGAGAAAGATAAAGAGCTAGCTGAATCTAAAGCAGAGGTGATCAGATTGCATAGAAAGTTAGAAAGCTTTGGAAATTCGTCATTCTTATTAGAACATTATCATAATAATAATAAAGAGGGGAAGGGAACTAGTGGTATTGGTTATGTTCCTCCACCATTCAATGGAATTTATTCTGTTACACCTGAGATTATAAAAGATGAGGATTTAGATTCTAAGACTGTGTTAAAGGTGAATCCAGTCACAGGTGTAGATATGGTGTATTCTAATGAGAGTGATGATGAATATTTTGATGAAGCTAAGGTAGAGGAGATACCGAAAGCTGTTAAGAAAGAAGACTCAAAGGTTGATTCTATTTCATCTGGAAATTATACATTTGGAAGTTCTTCAAATTCAAGGAGGAGAGTTCCTTATGTCAATGATTATAAAGACAGGCGTACATGTTTTCATTGTAATGAGATAGGACACATTGTGGTGACTTGTCCTTACAAAAATAAAGGGAAGAAGCATGTAGTTCCTGAGAAGATGAAGCCTGAATCAAAACCTGTTGCAAAATCTGGTGTTCGAGAGAAAATAAAGCCAAAAGAAGTTCATGTAGGAGAATCTTCTTCGAGTGCATCTTATCATGTGAAGATTCCTTATATGCGAGAATATAGTGAGAAGAGATCTTGCTTTTACTATGGTCTTGTGGGTCATATTCAGATTGCTTGTCCTCACAATGCCAAAGGTAACCGACATGTTACTCCAGGAAAGGTAAGAACTAATGGTAAGCCTTATGTTAACCCAAATGTGGTTAAACCTCATGCTATACGAAAGGGTAATTCAAAATATGAAGTTAGGCTTTCTAGATCTCAAAGACGGAGGAGAAACAGAAGATTGAGAAAACTTTTAGAACAACAAGAGTTTTCACAATCAAATCAATTTTCAAATGAAATAAAATGTTCAAACACTTCACATTTTAAGCAAAAAGAACTTAATGAAAAGAAGTATGTTTGGAAATCTAAATTTTCTGTTTCTGACTCGTCGGAACAATCTTCGAAAATAGATGAGAGATTCGATTGTGAATGGAGTGAGGTTTATTATTTTGATACAGATGGAAGACCCATGACTACCATGGCTTGGGTCCCAATTTCAAATTAATGTTTCTTGTTAGTTGTGCAGGATTTACCAAGAGGGACTATTAATACCATTTTGGTTGTTGATAGTGGTGGTTCTAAGCACATGACAAGGAATGACATCTGCATGAGTAAAGAGTTGTTGATAACTGAGAATCTATTTGATTCAACGACTTGATGCTCAAGGGGGAGAATATGTCACACACAATGTTTTGGAAAAAGTTTTAAAAGTCCAAATGATAACCTGGAACTTAGGATGACGATGGTGAGCATAAAGTCGTTGATGCAACCATTTGACTAGTTGAGGAGGAGTCTACAGGACAGGGGGAGTACAGAACTGTGTTGGTGACAGAGGCAATGACATTCAATTACATTACATTGGTTTGAGTTTTTAATTGATTGAATTGCTTAATCTTGAGTAACCAAGTAAAATGTTTTTCATAAAATGTTTTCATGGAAGATTTTATTTTCGTTTGTTTTACTTTTCTTTGAAAAAGATTTTGAAAAATCCAAACAAATTGAAAAAGATAAAATCGACATTACTTGAAGTTAAAGAAGAGATGATAGTACATCAGTAGATGTTCTTTCACACATGACCTTAGATTGACTGGTTGGTGCTTTATGTTAATATATATGAATTTTATGTTTTGATCTAAACTTTAGAGACTGCACAAATAGGAAATGATAGTGTTGTGTATGCATATAATTTGAATTGTCAGTAGACTAAAAGCGTCACTGAACCATTAGTAGTGTGAAAACATAATTGCATATGTTACAACTGTGATTTGAACCACTTTTATGCCTGGGTGTGTGTGTTAAAAGATCACTATCAGATAAAGAATATTAGCTTTTAATAAAGATTTTCCTATGAGATCAGTTTCGGGTTATGTCCTTAGCACTATTCATTCGATTTGCTTCAGTGCCCATGTCCCGAAAAGCATGCAATTTGAAGTATAATCAAGATATGTACTTGACAACATCTGTCAAACACATACTAGCCCTTGGATCATATTGATAAATCATCTTTATTGATTCCATTGAATTCATAATCCAGATAACAGTTGGATCCACGTACCTGAATCTTATGATTCAACATATATAAGCCAAGACATTGAATCATTCGATTCTGAATCTCATTGATTCCTTTACAATCCAATTTGGATTATGCTATTCATGTGCTAAGTGATGTCTCCTCATTCTGGAAATTAGGATAATCTTTAGTAAAATCTCATATGTCTTGAAGATAGTGCATTTACTTTCTGTTGGCATACTAGTGGGGTACACGTTGTATTTCATACTTAAATGGTACCTTAACTCACAAGAAAGTGGGAATGAGATGCTTTAGTTTCAAATCTTATAATATTGAAAATTTGAATTTGTGTGTCATAGCCTGATACTATTTTCTTTGAATGTTTATCGCGTATCATAACATGCAATATGAAAGTCTTGAAAGTCGCGTATCATAACATGCAATTTGATTGGTCAAGGCTTGAAAGAATGACATAGGATACCATTTGATATTATATGGATTTTATATCCAAGATGTGTGATTGATATCTCATATATACTGATATGATCTTCTTACTCGTGATGTTCGAACAAAAATATGTGATTTTGTATTTTACATTTCAGTTTATATAGAGAAAAACCAAAAAGATTTTGTGTTTCTTATGTTTGAAAAACCAAAAAGATTTTATTTTTTCAGCTTCCATGGAAATCTTAATTGTTGGTTATTCTTGGTTGTTCTCCTTTGCAAAAGCTGTATATTGCCGACAGAAGTTGACAAGGGGTCCTTCTCCCAAGTTTTCTTCTAGAGATAGAGAGAGAAAGTGCAGATGAACAAGACGAAGACTACAACTTGTTTGATGATATATGAAGACGGATGACAATCTTCTAAAGCTGTTGTCAAGGGGGAGTCTGTTGGAGCATATTCTGGTGACAACGAGCTTGAAGATATTATGTCTTAGTCTTAGAGTCTTTGACTTGTAATTGATAGAATTGTTAGCAACAGTTAAAGGGGAGTCTGTTAGGACATGTTTTGTAACTGTTGATAAAATTCTATGTAAGTTCTGCTAGAGGCGAACTTAACAAGTTCGCCTAGCCTATCAGAGGCGAACTTAATTTATCAGAGGCGAACTTATTAAGTTCGCTTAATCTATCAGAGGCGAACTTATTAAGTTCGCTTAGCCTATTAGAGGCGAACTTAATAAGTTCGCCTAAGCATCTTTTAGGCGAACTTGTTAAGTTCGCCTGGTGCAGAACAGTAGTTTATAAATACAGAATAGAGTCTATTAGAAAAAGAGACAGAAGAGACGATATCAGAGTAGACTTGATTAGAGACAGAATCTTGTAACCTGATATTGTGGGGGAAATACAAAGCGTTTATTTACACCGTTGTTGTTGATTGAGTTACACGAGCACGTTGATCATGGATTCCGCACGTTATCACCGTGTCGTACCGCGAGTCTAGAGATCCGTCACGCACCGAATTAGGGACCTACAATAACAGTGAAGATGTTCATGTTAATGGAGATAACGCTCAAGCTAATCCTAACACATCTGTAGGAAGTGAAGCTCCAGCTGATCCAATTAACATTGAATCCTCTTCTTCTGGAACACAAGAAATGGGGGAGTTAAGCACAAATCTCGATTCAGAAATTCAGGAACCGAATGTACCGGAGGCGAAAGTGCATAAGAATCATCCAATTGACAACATTATTGGTGATCCTCATGCCGGTGTTCAGACTCGTCATTGAACTATCACTGAGAACACTAGTCTTTAATCGGAGATACTTGACACTAGTGTCATGGAAACATGTCTGCATGCTGCATTCGTGTCCCAGTTATAACCGAAGAATGTGAAGGAGGCTCTCACTGACAACTGCTGGATTGAGGCGATGCAAGATGAATTGTCTCAATTCCAAAAGTTGCACGTGTGGGATTTGGTTGACTTGCCAAAAGGCTTTCAGCCAATTAGAACCAGATGGGTGTTCAAATGCAAGACAGATGATCGTCATGTGGTTGTGAAGAACAAAGCAAGATTGGTTGTTCAGGGTTTTTACCAACAAGAGGGCTTAGATTACACGGAAGTATATGCCCAGTTGCTAGAATTGAGGCCATTCGACTATTCTTGGCTTATGCCACATATGTCGGCTTCAAGGTCTATCAACTTGATGTGAAGAGTGCTTTCCTATATGGAAAAGTTCATGAAGAGGTCTATGTCACTCAACCTCCCGGCTTTGAAGATCCGCATAATATCAATAAAGTGTATAAGCTCGACAAAGCACTTTATGGTCTTCATCAAGCACCGCGGGCATGGTATGAGACATTATCTAAGCATCTATTGTCTAATGGTTTCGACCCTGGATAGATTGACTCGACCCTCTTCATTAGGAAAGCAGGAGGTGACATTCTTCTTGTACAAGTCTACGTCGACGACATTATTTTTGGATCTACCAATGAAGGGATGTGTAGGGAATTCGAACAGGTGATGAAGTCCAAGTTTGAAATGAGTAACATGGGTGAATTGTCATTCTTCCTAGGTCTGCAAGTCATTCAAAGAGAGGATGGGATTTATCTACATCAAACAAAGTATGTGTAGGACATCTTGTCAAAAACACAAGATGAATGATAGCAGTACTTATGGCACACCTATCCCAGTCAATCATGGTCTGCATCCTGATAAAGATGGAAAGGATGTGGATTGCAGATTGTACCGTGGGATGATCGGATCACTTATGTATCTCACAGCTTCAAGAACTGATATAATGTTTGCTGTGTGCTTGTGCTCAGGTTTCAGTCTCAACCGAAGGAGTCACATATGATAGCCGTGAAGAGAATTTTCAGATATTTGAAAGGGAAACCTCGATTGGGTATTTGGTACTCTAAGCAGCAGTCATTCGACTTCAAAGCCTACACTGATTCAGACTATGGAGGTTGTAACCTTGACAGAAAGTAAACTTCTGGTGGATGTCAATTCTTAGGAGACAGACTGGTTTCCTGGCAGTGTAAGAAGCAGTCAACGGTTTCTGTCTCAACTTGTAAAGCAGAATACATTGCTGCGGCGAGCGGTTGCTCTCAGATATTGTGGATTCAACAGCAATTGAGAGACTACGGCTTGAACTTCACTGGAACTCCTTTGTTCATTGACAACAATGCCACAATGTCCATCACAAATAACCCAGTGAAACATTCCAAAACAAACACATATAGAAATTCGTCATCATTTCATCCGTGATTGTGCTGAAAAGCATTTAATTGAACTTTTAAAGTTCACACGGATGACAATCTTGCTGACCTTTTCACAAAGGCTTTTGATCGATCCCGTTTTGAGCATCTTGTCAACTTGATAGGAATGTTCAATCCTGAGTGAAAAACTTGTTTTTCGTAAATCAATTCAATTCTTGAAAGTTAAATTTTATTTTCTTTTAAGTTTTCTGTATAGTTCTTTTAGTTTTTAAAATATTTTACAAAATCAAAAACAAAATAGAAAATGGAGAAAATTTCAAAGTTAACTTGAGAAAAGAGGAAATGATAGTACATCAGAAATGATCTAAACGTCATACACTGCTCATATGGGAAATGATTGTGTCATGCTTACTTAATTGTTTAAATTATTATGTTTTTAATCTGCTTATTTACAAGTAATTTGAATTGTCAGTAGACTGTATGCGTCTTTGAATCAATAGTAGTGTGGAAACTTAATCTAAAATTACAACTGTGATTTGAACCCATGTTTGCTAGTGTGTGTGCGTAAAAGAATAGAAAAGATCATTATCAGATAAAGGATGTTAGATTTTGGCAATAATTTTCTTTGGAGATTAGTTTCGGGTAATGTCGTTAGCACAATTAATGCGGTTCATCTCACTGCCCATACTTACAAGTATGCAAGGAGAGATTGAATCAAGACATGTCTCTACATCGACCGCTGAGCATGTATTCACCCTTGAATCACTCCTGATTCATTGAAATCAAATCCAGATAAAAGTTGGATTCCCTTACCTTATTCAAACACCATATTCATTATCCCGAATCATCATACCGATTTTCAATGAAGAAATCAAATGGAACCAAGACATATGAATCACTCGATTCTGAATCTTATGATTCCTGATAATCCTTATGGATTCTGCTTGATTTTTCCTGTGCTAATTGATGTAACTTCATTCTGAAAATTTAGAAAATCATTAGGAAATCTTAGATGCCTTGAGATAGTGCAATTTACATTTCTATAGTATATCAGTGGGGTAGACGTTGTATATTTTATAATTATTACCTTAATACACAAGAACGTGATGCATAGATGCTTATAGTTTCAAATCTTATAATATTGTCAACTTGAATTACTTGTTTATGTGCTTATTTGTTAGGACATGTTTTGTAACTGTTGATAAAATTCTGTGTAAGTTCTGCTAGAGGCGAACTTAATAAGTTCGCCTAGCCTATCAGAGGCGAACTTAATAAGTTCGCCTAGTATATCAGAGGCGAACTTATATAAGTTCGCTTAGCCTATTAGAGGCGAACTTAATAAGTTCGCCTAAGCATCTTTTAGGCGAACAAAACAGGTGTTTATAAATAGAGGAACTGAGACAGAACAGAGGGAGTTACAAGACAGATTAGAGACGAGAGAAATTCTATGAAATCTTATAACCTGATATTGTGGTGGAAATACAAAGAGTTTATTTACACCGTTGTTGTTGATTGAGTTACACGAGCACGTTGATCATGGATTCCACACGTTATCACCGTGTCGTACCGCGAGTCTAGAGATCCGTCACGCACCGAATTAGGGACCTACAAGTGGTATCAGAGCTTATGCTCGTGAATTAAGTACGATTCTCGGTGATTAGTGACGGTTTTGTGTACAATTCGACAAGAAATTCAACATTTTTGAAATTTCTGCATCAATGGAGTTTTTCAAGTTCTTGAAGATCGTTTCTTTGCTGAATTCGTGTTTGTGGAAGTGATTTTGATGAAATTAGACCGATAGAAGTGTTCTATTTGATAAAATTCATAATCCTACGGTTCAATTTCCTTAAATTCCATCAATTCGCTGAGAAATCATGATTTTTGAAGTTCTTGGTTCGTGTTTGGGTAAAGATTCCTCTGAGTTTGTTACAGCAGTTTAAGCGAACTTGCTAGTTCCTGTGCAAGTGAACTTATTAAGATTTTAAGCGAACTTACCGGATTTCCTCCTTAAGCGAACTTCTCTTGTTCGCTTGATCTCAAGTTCGCTTGGTACTCATTAAAGCGAACTTATTAAGTTCGCCTGAGGGTAAGACTGCTCAATACTTGGAAATTTTTCAGAAATTTTTTTTAAAAAAACATGGCAAATATGGTTCAAGTCACAAACATGTTCAATTATGACAATGAGATCGGTACATCTCAAAAACCTCCGAAGTTGTTGAATCTAGCTGATTATTTAAATTGGAAAGATCGGTTTGACCAGTTTGTATCTTTTACCGATACTAGTTTGTGGATTCCGATTTTGGAAGGATATACGCATCCTACTTATTCATGGATGGGAAAGGATGATGTTCCGAAGCCAGTGTCAGCATTAACTACTGAAGAGAAGTTGTTATTTGATAGAGAAAAGAAAGCAATGGCTAGTATTTCTATGTCTCCTCCGAAGGAAATATATCATAGTTTTAAACAGTTCAAGTCTTCTCAACAACTGTGGGAAGCATTACAGAAGAGGTGTGAAGGGAGTTTGGATGTGAAGAAGAGTAGAAAGGAGTTACTATAGAAGCATTTCCTAGTCTTTAAACATTTTCAAAATGAATCTTTGGATGATCTTGCTACAAGATTCTATCATCTTCTTAGTGAACTGGCTAGTGCATCTGTGGTATATGAGACTGAGGAAATCAATTTTAAATTCTTGGAGGCTTTACCATCAAAGTTTGATGTGTATACGGTTTTGATCAAAGAAAATGTTAAGTACAAAACCATGTCTATTGAAGAAGTCCTAGGGAAGATTCAGTCACATTATATGAATATGAAGAAGAAAGAGACTAATATGGAGCATATCCAGGATCCCTCAATGTATTTTGCCAAATCTGCTGGTAAATCTGGTACTGGTGTGGCATTCTTTTCTGGGGATGCTCAAGAGTCTTCAAATGATCAGTGTTCTGGAGTTCCAATTTATTCTGGTCATTCAAGCCATTCTGGATTTTCTGCTACTACAGCTTCAACATCATCTGGATCTCATGTGAATCAGAAAGTTGCTGATGATTATCTTGCTATGTTTTCTTCATTCATGGCATCATATGAAAATTTCATTGGAGGTAAAATACATGATCCTGAGGTTATAGAAGAAGATTTCAGACAGATTGACCTTGTTGATCTGGAAGAAATGAATATCCAATGGAATATGGCCATGTTAATGCGACAAGCTAAAGATTTCTTGAAGAGAATTGGCAGAAAATATATTGGTTCAAATAGTCGATCGCATATGGGTTTTGATAAGAGCAAAGTTAGGTGTTACAACTGCCAAGAGTATGGTCACTTTGCTAAGGAGTGTGTGAAGCCAAAGGTAGAATTTGATTCTCAAAAGAAGCAATCTAACTTTCAGCATAATAGGAATCAGTCACATGGTTCATCTGGTAATCAAAATCATGGTCCTTCTGGTAATACAAATCATGCATCCGCATCATCAGCTTTGGTTGCTCAAAACGATGAAAACTATGATTGGGGCATTCATCTGGAAGATTTGGTGGGTGCTGTGAGTCAGGCTTTTGTTACAGAAATTCATTCAGAAAAACCAGAGGAGTCTACTGATGATGAAAGTTCTAGTGATGATTCGTGTGATGGTGATAGTGTTCCAAGCGTTGATGATGTGGAAGAACAAGGGCAAAATATTGATTCTGATGCTGTGTCAGGGGTTGCTGAGGAAGAAATTGTTCTCACAGAAAATGCTTCAGTTGGTGATGATTTAGAGAATATTCCAATTGCTAAAGTATTCATGGCAGACATGTCTGATCCGACTAAGGTAAAAGACTCTGTTTGTCATATATACTGTTCTAATTGCATTTATGTTAAAGATAAACTGCAAAAAGTCATTGATGATAACACAAACTTGATTTGTGACATGAAATCAATGCATTCAGTTAATCAGAAACTGAAAGATAATGATAAGATGTGCATTGATAGAATTGAGTCTTTGAAAAGAGACTTAAATTCTCTTGGGTTAAAATACAAAGAGTAGGGTTATCATCTAGATATGACTTATGCTGAAATCGAAAAACGAAATGAAGTTGTTGCCCAAAAGAACAAGGAGATTTCTAAAAAAGAATCTGAGGTGATAAAATTACATAGAAAGCTGGAACAGTTTGACAATTCATCTGTAGTTTTGGATTATTTCAATTCTAATGCTGATCCCACAAAAAGGGTTGCTGGTATTGGGTTTGTTCCTCCACCGTTCAATGCAAATTATGTGGTTGAGCTTGAAATCATTCATGAAGAGGAAATTGATCCCAAGACATTATTAAAAGTGAATCCAGTGACGGGTGAAGACATGGTGTATGATTCTGATACAGTGGATGAGGTGTTTGATGATTCAAAGGTTGAAGGCATTCCGAAAGAAGTGAAAATTGATGAACCAAAGGTTGTGAAGAATGTTACTCAGGATAGATGCATTTTGACTGAACCTGAAGAGGTGAAAGTGGTTCCAACTAAACTTTCTCCAATCTTACAGTCAAGTGGGTTTGTTGCAGCTGGTTATCAAAAAGTAAATTCTTCAAAGGTGCCAAAACAGACTTATGTTCCAAAGAAGCCAATAAATTGTTCAGGGTATTCCTCCGAAGCTTATTCTTCTGATGGTTCTTCAAATTCAAAGAAAACATCTTATTTCAGAAGTTGACAATGGGTCCTTCTCCCGAGTTTTCTTCTAGATAGAAAGAGAGAGTGTGCAGATGCACAAGATGAAGACTACAGTGTGTTTGATGATATATGAAGACGGATGACAATCTTCTGAAGCTTTTGTCAAGGGGGAGTTTGTTGGAGCATATTCTGGTGACAACGAGCTTGAGGCTTGAAGATATTATGTCTTAGTCTTAGAGTCTTTGACTTGTAATTGATAGAATTGTTAGCAACAGTTAAAGGGGAGTCTGTTAGGACTTGTTTTGTTATTGATTCCATTGAATTCATAATCCAGATAACAGTTGGATTCACGTACCTGAATCCTATGATTCCACAAATATAAGGCAAAACATTGAATCATTCGATTCTGAATCTCATTGATTCCTATACCATCTAATTTGGATTCTGCTATTCATGTGCTAAGTGATGTCTCCTCATTCTGAATATTCGGATAATCTTTAGTAAAATCTTATATGTCTTGAAGATAGTGCATTTACTTTCTGGTTGGCATATATGTGGGATACACGATGTTTTTCATCTAAATGGTACTAAATCACATGAATTTGGAGAATAAACGCTTATAGTTTAAAATAATATAATATTGACAAATTTAAGAATTCATGCTTTATATTTCAAATTCGGTATAAATAAAAGAGCATTTTATAACCTGATCTTATTTACTTTGAAATTTATCGCGTATCATTTCAAATATTATTCAAATTGAATGAGTTTCAAAATGAAATAGATGCAAAATGCACAAAATTGAGTTGAATGGTCTCATACTATAGGTTACCCTTTGTTATTGATAATATGTGTGATGAATTAATTGAATACTGATATGATCTTCTTGCTCATGATGTTAAAACAAAAAATATGTGATTTCAGTTTATACAGATAAAAACCAAAAAATATGTGATTTCAGTTTATTCAGATAAAAGTAAAAAATATGTGATTCTGTTTGTATAGATAAAATTCAAAAAGATTTTGTTTTTTATTTTCCATGAAAATTCTAAACTTTTATTAAAATTGTTCGGGATTGGATCGAATATGTGTTGCTGACGGAAGTTCAAGATTTGACAGGATGAAGTTGGTAAAATTTTTGTTCAAGGCAAAAAGGTTGAAAAGCAATTAAGTTCGCCTGTGTACAGTGAAGCGAACTTAATAAGTTCGCTTAAAACAATGAAGCGAACTTAATTTGCTGTCTGGGGTGAAGCGAACTTAAGGGTGAAGCGAACTTATCTTGTTCGCCGAAGGCTTGTTAAGCGAACTTAACAAGTTCGCCTAATCAAGCGAACTTAATCTGAATAAGGGTTAAATCAGGCGAACTTATCAGTTCATCGTCTTCCTCCGGTTTAGGCGAACTTGACCAAATTTTTCAAAATTTTTAAAACGTTGTTGTTGGAGTTGTTTACTGGTTGAATCTTAATCCAAATTGAATTGCGAATTCAACTAAGGTACTTTCGTTAAATTTCATCCGGTAGATTGTGTGTATTTGATGATTTTAGTCTCGGTTTTTACGTCGAAGCTTTCTATGGCAGATTTTGACCTAATTTTGACCGGACTTGTAAAATTGATCATATTATTTGGTTATAAAGTGTTATTCGACTGTTATTCAATGTTTATTCCATGATTTTATCTTGCTTCGATGACATTTGATTATCTGAGTTTGAATTTGAAACGTCTTCCAAGCGAACTTGCCAGGCGAACTTAACAAGTTCGCCTCTTGCACTACTAAGCGAACTTACTAAGTTCACCTAGAGGTTAGTAAGGATTTGGACTTGTGAATTTTTGTTGAAAATTTTTTTTGTTTGAAAATTTTTTTTTAAAATTTTTTTGTTTTGTTTTGTGTGTATTATTAAATGTGTGTTTCATATATGTGTAAGTGTACTAATGTTTGTTGTGTTGTCCAATACTTTCACAGATGGCTCGTCGTGTCGAATATAAACATAATCAAGTGGCATTGTTAGATCCTAACATGCCAGAAGCAGTTAATTTTCAAGGCATCATAAATTTTCTGAATCGATCACGACTGCATGTTGCCTTATCTGCAGATCCCTATATCAGCTTGGTGTATATACAGCAATTCTGGGATACAGTACTTCAAGATACTGACGTGGAACCGCATGTACTTCGTGCAACAGTAAGCAATATTGAGATTGCAATTTCTGAAGAGACGATTCGTGCTGCTCTTGATTTGGGTGGAAATACGGAAGATCCAATATCTTATCCTAGCACTCTTATTATGGGTTGTTTTCAACGAATGGGATATCGTGGGAAACAAAATGATACCCAAGCTCGGAATGGTGGATTAGTTGGTGAATGGAGGTATTTTATGCATGTGATTATTCAATGCATCTCTCCTCGCAAAGCTGGTACTGATGGATTGAAGATGGCTCTTCAAACTGCTATGGTAGCCTTAACATTGAATAAACGATTCAATTTTCCCCTTTACTTCTATCGGGAGACGGTTATGCAGATTAATCCAGCTGAATGTCAAGGTTTCTTGATGTATCCTAGGTTTATTCAAATGATACTCAATCATCTTATTCCTGATCTTCCACAACATCCGATAAGATTAACGTTGACTCCGATGTCAAAACGTATCTTTACCGACTGTACGAAGGTAAAACAGCAGAATGCTGCATTGATTCCAGTCAATACTCCATTGTTTGGGCATTTAATCAATCCTGATTATGTTGCACCACCTAATGACAACTGGTTTCATCCTGATGAAATTGCTCAAGCTCAAGGCTTAAATGTTCAACAACCACAACAACAACAACAACAACAACATCAAATTCCACAAGTACAAGTTCCACAACAACAACTAGTTCAACAACAACAGATACCAGTTCCACAAGTACAAGTTCCTGCACAACCACAAATTCCTATTCCTGAACAAGTTCCTATTCCACAAGCTGTAGTTGATATACCTATTCAGGAACCAGTTCAAGAAGAGGTCGTTCGTGACCTTTATCACGATCTAGGAATGAATATGGATGATTTCGTTGATGATGCTGTGAACTCGCCCATTCATGAAACAGAAGGGAATGTGGTGACAGAAGCTGATTCTAGTTCCAGCTCAAGTGATACGATATCATCTGATGATGACAACACTGATTCTGATGAATCTAGGGATTTTTCCTCCGGTCATTATGAATGGTTGGCTTCTATTCCACTGGCTAACGCTGGAAAACGCATTAAATCTCAAGCCAGATGACCAAGACAAAAGTCTGTTCGGGATCCTCCTTCCGGATCAGTACTTGGTAAAAGATCTTTGGTCGATGAGAGTTCTGACACTGATAGTGACTTTAATCCAGATCCTACACGTCAAAAGTTCATGTCTGCGTCGATTGCTGCTGCAAAATCTTCTCAAGGAGTCGAGGATGCTAATTTTGTTGTTTCTTTGATAATTACTCCTCCAAGATCTAAGGATCCATCTCCAGTTCAAACTCATGTTCCTCCAGTCATTCCTACTACTTCAAGTCCTTCTATTCCACAATCCACAGCTGGTCCGTCAAAGCCTTCTGATTCTGACAGGATTACTTTCCTTGAATCTCAAGTGCTTTCTCTACAAACACAGGTAAACACTCTTGTGTCTACTGATTCACAACTGCAACTGGTAATTCAGACTCAATCTCAACAGATTGCTGATATGCAAGCATTAGTTTCCAAACTCGTTCAGCGTCTTGACGCTCAGGGGGAGTTGAGGATACCTGATACTTGTCACATAGAGTTAATTCAAAGACGTGATGATGAAGACAATGATCCTGCTGGAAATATTGAGGGTGATCGTCGATACACTGACGCTAATCCTATATCAAAGGTTCAGGACTTGAAGGAAACAAAGATACTACTGGTACTAATGACGAAGAAATTCTGTTATTAGAATTCTTTCAAGATTCAGAAGAAGAGGAAGCTGAAAAGATTGAATGTCTTGATGACATTGACGATTTATTCAATGACATGGAAGATGACATGTCGGATAATGAGATAGAAGAAGGAGAAATAGTAGAGATTGAAATAGAGAAAGATAAAGACATGTCACCTATGAAGGCTGTGATGGTCTTAAGGTGCCGTATAACTTCATCCAAGAGGATGTTGTTCCTGAGTTCTCTTATGACGGAATAACTGATTCTATGGACTCTGTTGAAGACGTCACACTGCCTGATGATACAGTTGATTCAAAGATGGATACTGATGATGAGAATCTTCAATTCAATAAAGGTGCTGAAACTGAAACTACTCACACTGAGTCTCCGAAGATTTATGAAGAACCTGTGATGTACAGAGATACTGGGATGACACGAGAACAGTGGAGAGAAGTTGTAAACAGTTGGATGAAGGTGCTACCCAAGTCTCCAGCACAACCTGCTCAGAAAGAGAAATATGTGAATAAAGAGCAGTGTGTAGGAAGGATCATAAGTTGGTTTTATGATGGTGAATTAAAAATATTTGCAATCAAACGATCTGACGGTGTTCAATACTTAAAGCCAAGGATCAAATATTTCAATACCTTGTCGAGGTGTGAAATAAATGGTCTAGCTTCAAAGCCACTCATAAATAGATCGAAGAATGGTTTGGCTGATGTGATAGCAAACCTGATAAAGAAAGAAGGTAGTTCGGGTAAGTATGAACGGCTGAAACCACAGAAGGCAAAGAGAGTGAAGAACACAGATCCAAAGACTGGGAAAGTAACCTGGAGATACAAGTATAAACCAGTACGTGCTATTCACAAGATACCATTAAAGAATATTCCTCAAGACTTTCTTGGGAATATGAAATGGTGGTATATTGATGTTAATACTGGGGAAGCAAGGATTGAAGATAAATATAATAAGGTCATTGTGTGTTTCTATGACGCAGTGAATCTTATTAATTTTTCAAAGAAAGACCAGAGGACGCTGCGAAAGAATGAGATCATGTATACTGATGAATGGAGAGAACAAGGTCTACAGTATAAAAGAGTTTTGGAGATATGTAGAAGATATGAAGTGCATGCTGGCAGCAGACTACCGGATAACTGGAAGAGTACAAGATAAAGACTGAAGACAGAAGATCAAGCTATTGTCAATGGGGAGTCTGTTAGGACATAGATTTGTAATGACAAAAGCTTGTAATAGTTAGATTTTATCTCTTTATGTTTTTGTTATGTAAATGTCTAAACTTACTAAGTGTTTTACAAGTGAGCCTAGAGGCGAACTTGTTAAGTTCGCCTGGTCTATCAGAGGCGAACTTAATAAGTTTGCTTAGGTCTAACTGAGGCGAACTTGTTAATTTCGCTTAAGCTGTTAGAGGCGAACTTAATAAGTTCGCTTATATCAGACCTTGTGTTTATAAATATAGAATTTACAGTTTGTTTATAGATAAGAACAGAGCAGAACAAAGAGAAGTAGAAGTGATTATCTTGTAAACTCTATGAAGTTTGGAATATAACGAGAAGTTTATTTACGCGTGTTGTTTCAATTGTCGGTTAGTATACAAATGTTAACATGAAGGATTCCGCACTTTGTGTTATAGCAACGTGATATTACGAGTCCGATCAGTAGTTGAGTTACCTGGACCTACATTATTACATATGAATAAATAGTAATCCATGACATGACCCCATATTCTTTGATGTTTATATTGTATCGTTTTTACTATAAGTTAGTCTGATATGATCCTCTGCTCGTGTCTTTGATCAAAAATAGTTTGTGTAAATGCTTGTATATTTCTATCTAGAAAAGATCAAAAATATTTTAAGTTTGTGTATAGTTAAATCTTATTCAGAAAAGTAAAAAAAAAAATTTGTGTTTAACTTTCCTGAATTGTATTTGAATCCTCCTGATTGAATATTTTTATCTTGTTCGTTATTTGACTTGAAAATCTTCATAATTTGAGTAGAAAGTTTGCGCACTTAAGAGTTTCTGCATACTTGATAAGTGCGCATGAAGTATGCCTTGCGTACTTAACATGTACGCAAGAGTTAAGCCTTACGCACTTGTAAATACGCAGGAGTTAAGTCTTGCGCACTTAGCAAGTACGCACGACCTTTTTGTGTTGGGTATAAATACAGGACTTAGAAAAATTTTCAGATTTTACAACATTCAAATTCTCAGTCGCTTGTTCAATTCCCTCCGACGTTTTTACTCAAAAATTCGAGTGTTCCTAACCAATTTCTCGTCCCATGTCTAGTATCATCATCGTGTAACAATCATTTGGTGAGAATCTAGAGGGAATCCATCCATGTATTCACGATTTTGGACCGATTTGAACATTTAAAAAAAAGTTAGGGTTTAATTCGAGCTTTTTAGTCAAATTTTGGGTTGTTTGGGTAAAACCTTATAGTTAAAATTTGATTAGAATCTGTAATCGACCCTAAATTAGTCCATTTCGTCCATGATTTTGCCATTAGACCCTCGATTGACCATCGACTCATCTGTGTGGTCTTTTAGGTCAAAATTGACCGAATGTAACAAGTGTTTGGTGTAGATGTTGGTCCCATAGGCTAAAATCATAGATTCCGACCTTGTGGTGACCTAATCTACCCGTTATTTGAACTTCAGGTGAATCTTTAAACTTCTGGAATTTTGAACAAGTATGGATCTTGCGCACTTAGCAAGTACGCACGAAGTAATTCTTGCGTACTTGTTAAGTACGCAAGAGGAAATTCCTGCGTACTTGCTAAGTACGCAAGACCAACACTTGGGAAAAATTTCTAAGTCTAGAAATTCAGTTCAAAGAGGAACTGCTATACTAAGTCATGTTTATTCATTTCCAATGAAACTTGTTGTTCTGATTATGTTATCTGTGTGTTTTTGCAGATTATGGCTTGGGCGTTTACTAACGAATTCAATCTGTTAGCTAATACTCAATCGGAATGGAAGGGTGCAGCGTTTCAGTACCGCGAGATAGTTGATTTCTTGAACCGTTCAAGAATTAGCTACGCTATTTCTACAGACCCGATCATTTCAAGACCTTATCTGGAGCAATTTTGGGAGAATGTGGAGCATGATTGCACGATAACCCCCAATGTTATAAAGGCTACCGTGGCTGGTCATGACATCGCCTTCTCTGAAGATACAATTAGAAGGGTCCTGCAATTCCGAGATCTCTCGACCGACCCTACAGCCTATCCAGACTACTTGTGGATGGCTGTTGGAGGCAAAGAATGAGATATGTCGGGGCGAGAGACTATGCTTCGTATAAGAAAATGTGGGTGCTTGACCAATGGAGATATTTTTCCCATGTCATGATCATGTGAATCTCATCAAGAAACACTGGAAAGGATGCAATGGGTCATGACCTTGCTGCAGCCATGGTTGGCTTATCTCTCAATAAGGGCTACAACTTCTCACGCTACATATTCAAAGCCATTAATGACCAGATCAACAAAGCTGAGAGGTTTAGGTTCTTATTATACCCTAGGTTTGTGCAACTTCTGATAAACGATGCTTTCCAAACCTACCTACTTCAGGGGAGATATTGCAAGTGAAAAGGCTGGACAAGAGGGTGTTCGCACAATTCCTTAAGCCAGGCAGTGTAGATCCTACCCCTGAGCACACAACACTCTTTGGCCACCTTATAAATGAAGCGTACGTGGCACCAGGTGACTGGAGATGGTATAGTCACGATTCGGAGCCAGAATTGAGTGAGCATTCTGACAAACAACAACAAGAGGAAGATGAAAGTGAAGATGGATCGTCTGATAATGGAGACGAAGAAGGAGGACATGATGGTGCTGAGGGATCCGACTCGAAAGAGACTGAGCCTGATTCTTCTGATTCCGATGATGCACCATCTCAGGCACACCCAAGGAGAACGACAAAGGTAACCCTACCTGAGTCGTCCTCAAAGAGAAAGCGACAAGCTTCAAGCAGTGAATATGAGCCAGATTCTGACTCTGACGCTGCTATACAGACACAACAACGTGAAAGCATTCATAAGAACAGGGGGGATAGACAGCAACAACCTATTCCTAGTGAGGTGGTGGTGAGTCCTCAACAGCAAGTACAAGTTTCAGCTGCGAGTTCTAACTCAGCTTCCACCCCACCTTCACAGCAGTTATACCGAAGACGGAGGAGGCCACAGGTACAACCTGACGTGGCAGTCACTTCAATCACAGAGGAGGTTCATGTGATAGTGACCCCACATCTGCCCAGGTGGCGGTGACTACTCCAATTCTCACGGAGTCAGTCACCATCACCCCTTCCATAACAGCTACAACCGTCATCACATCTACAATTCCAACAACCACCATTGATCCTTTAAGTCAACCCTTAAACTATGGGGAATTTACTCAAGGGTTTGACTTCGACACCATCTTCTCCTCCCCAATTCACAATGCCGAAGCATCATCATCCAGAAATCCTGATCCTAATGATGCAAGGATAGATGTTCTGGAAACCCAAGTTGCTGGATTATTGGAAACTATTCGGAAGTCAAAGGAGGAATCTGACGCTCAACAAGCACAGATTAATTCGTTGGTGGATGAAGTTAGGATTCTAAGAAGCCAGAGAACGGGGACTGAAGAGAGACTGAAGAACGTCATGGCCCAGAACGAGCTTCTAATCAGGACAAATGAATTGATTATGGTTCACATGTCATCTCTAGAGCTGAGGTTTGATACTCAACAGAAAGAGCATGAGCTGATGGTCAAACTAATTGCTGACCTGACCAAGAAGCTTGATGCTCAGGGGGGAAAGAGAAGGAGAAGGAGAAAGAGAAGGAGAAAACTACTGGTGATGAGGCTTGTCATCCTGTTGACTTGACTAAGGATGACGACAAAGACAAGGATCCCGAAGCCGGTCCTAGTGGAGGTGAGCACCAAGCTTTAGCAACTGTGCTCATCTCTGCTATTACAATGACTCAGGGGAATTCTACTCATCAAGAGGGTGGTGATACCTCTGGTGGTGGTGACAAAGGAAAGTCGGTGGCTGAGGTGCTTAAGGATCTATCTGATGATGAGATCTTATACTTAGAGCCTGACTATTCCAAGGAAGCACATATCGATGCTCTCTTTAATCTATAAGAAGGAGAGATCAACTCTGGTGACGATTGGGATGAAGATGATGAAGATGTAGTGATAGAAGTTCCCAAGGGTGACGGGGAAGGAGAGTACGAGTAAGAAGATGGAGAGATATTTGAATTTCCATCCTTCGAAGCTCCGCTCGACACATGTTTAGTCGAGCATGATAGTAATGTGGATGCCTCGACTGAAGCCTCCCTAGTTGACCCTACACCTGTGGATCCGGAGGCACCAAAAGAAAAATATATGCCTTCTACTTCATCTAAGGGTCCAGCTCCTGTTTGGCAGAAGACGTCTATCATAGACAAACAAGGGGCAACGGGGATGATCTTGGGTGTAAGGTTCGAGGAGGATAAGCAGTTGTTCGCAATCAAAAGATCTGGGGGGTTCAATACTTGAAACCAACCAGTGAAGCGTTCAACTCCTTACCCAAATACGACCTTGTGAACCTAGCAAACCGAGAGCTGCTGGGTCATTCTAATCACGGAGTGGTGATGGGTTTGTGGCAGGTTCTGCAGTGGGAAGCAAGATCTGGGAAGTTCGAAGTGTTCAAGCCTCAAGTGCCCAAAAGAGTCAAGGATAAGAAAGCTAGACATCTTGTGACTAAGAAATACTTAAAGAAACTGGTATACAAGCCAGTGCTATGTGAAACTAAGATTCCCCTGAGCAAGTTATCTCAAGATATTCTTGGTGACATGTGGTACTGGTAAGTAGATCCAAAAACGGGCAAGGCAGTGATTATGGGAAAGGTTTGGTTAGACAGCGGAAGCTCAGTGCCGAGGGAACTAATCAGAGTATTTGATGAAGTTCGCTTCATTAACTTCTCTGTGAAAGATCTGGAGGCACTGGCGGACAAGTATTGCATACATACTGATGAGTGGACGAAATTCCTTGCTTCTACATATAACAAGGTGATCAAGTTCTGCCTTGACTATAAGAAGAAGATGGAAGCTAAAGATGCATAGCTGTGAAGACTGAAGACCGAAGAGTGAAGACTGAAGACTAAAGATCGAAGATGATCCAGAGCTATTGTCAAGGGGGAGTTTGTTGAAGCACTTTCTTGTGACAAACACTCTGGATAGATTATGGATAGTTAGAGTCTTAGTTTAGTACTTTCATGTATGTATTTGTCTTTGTTTGTAAGTGTCTGCATGTATTAGTAATCGAGTTGCATTTACTTTTAAATATTGATTGTTGCAATTTTCTCTAAGTGTTTTGCGCACTTGTATGTGCGCAGGAGATAGTTCCTGCGTACTTAGCAAGTACGCAAGAATACCTTTGCGTACTTGCTAAGTACGCATGAGCAAATTGCCCTGCGCACTTGCTAAGTGTGCAGGTATCAGGTCATGTATAAATAGGAATGGTTGACATGAGATAAGTACGCAATCATAGGCATTCAAATTAGCAAATACGCAGAACTTTGTAATATCAGAACTTCTCTCTGTATCCTTCAAGTGTTTATAATAGATGAACGTTTATAGTGATTATCTTGTCGGTTTACTTTGTTTCGTAAGACTCTCCACCTAGTCACGGGTATTCCGCACTCGGTCCGACTAGTAGACCCACTTGCATGGGACGATCCGCCACACCCGAGGGACTTACAAAAATTTACGAGAAAAAGTACACGACTCATGACTTAGAGATGGGATTCATAGTATTTGCACTAAAGAAATAAAGACATTACTTGTATGATACCAAATGCACTATCTACACCAATTACAAGAGTCTTCAGCATATCTTTGAACAGAAAGAGTTGAACATGCGACATCGTCGTTGGGTTGAACTCTTAAATGACTATGACTATGTAATCAGATGCCATCCGGGTAAGTCTAATGTGGTAGCCGATGCCCTAAGCCGTAAGGACACCAAACCCAAACAAGTTCGAGCATTGTAGCTTACTATTCACATCGGATTACCTGACAAAAATCCGAGGTGCTCAACTTGAAGCCCTTAAAGAGGAGAACCTACCATTGGAAGCCACACGCCGAATGGAAGAACAACTGGAGGTCAAATCAGATGGCATCCGCTACCTTGCAGAGAATATCGGTTCCAGTGTATGGAAACTTAAGAGACTGGTTATGGATGAAACTCACAAATCTTGATACTCTATTCATCCAGGTTCTGACAAGATGTACCATGACCTAAATGTGCTATACTGGTGGCCAAAGATGAAGGCTGATATACCCACCTATGTGAGCAAGTGCCTGACTTGCGCAAAGGTCAAAGTGGAATACCAAAAGCCTTCTGGCTTACTTCAAAAACCAGAGATTCCAATGTGGAAATGGGAGCAAATTTCTATGGATTTTATCACCAAATTGCCCCGAACTCCTAGCGGATGCGACACCATCTGGGTAATCGTCGATCGTTTGACATAATCCACTCACTTCTTAGGCATCAAAGCTACTGACAAAATGGAGAAACTTACTCGTATCTACTTGAAAGAGGTAGTCTCTAGGCACGAAGTGCCAATTTCTATCATATCGGATCGTGACGCTCGATTCACTTCACGTTTCTGGCAATCACTACAAAAAACCCTAGGCACACTTCTAGACATGAGTACAGCATATCGTCCGTAAACCTATTGTCAAACGGAATGTACCATCCAAACCCTAGAAGACATGCTATGAGCTTGTGTGATAGATTTCGGTGACAGTTGGGAAACTCACTTGCCCTTAGTGGAGTTCTCCTACAATAACATTTATCACACTAGTATCAAGGCAACCATTCGAGGCATTGTATGGGCGTAAATGCCGATCTCCTATCTGTTGGGCTGAAGTTCGGGATAGCCAACTTACGAGTCCTGAGCTTGTATTCGAAACTTCTGAAAAGATCATTCAAATCCGAGACCGTATGGCGGCAGCTCGTGATCGTCAAAAGAGCTATGCCGACAAACGTCGTAAACCGTTATAGTTTCAAGTAGGTGACATGGTTCTACTCAAAGTCTGACCTTGCAAAGATGTAATTCGCTTCGGGAAACGAGGCAAACTGAATCCTCGTTATGTTGGACCATTCAAAATAGTGAAGAGAATTGGCCCAATAGCCTATCAACTGGACCTATCTGAAGGACTTAGTGGTGTACACGACGTCTTTCATGTCTCGAACTCGAAGAAATGTCTAGCAGACAAGACACTCGCTGTTCCTCTTGAGGAACTACACATCGATGAACAATTGTGTTTCATTGAAGAATCGATAGAAATCATGGATAGGGAAGTCAAAACACTTAAAGAGAGTAAGATCCCTATCTTCAGAGTTCGTTGGATCTCGAAACGCGGACCGGAATTCACATGGGAGCGCGAGGATCAGATAATGCGCAAGTATCCTCATCTGTTCAAACACTATACGTCAAAAACTTAAGGTACTATTCTAATTTTTGGGACGAAAATTCTTTCAACTAGGGGATGATATGACATCCGGCTAATTAGGGTTAACTCAGTTATCAAATTCAGTTAAATCCTAACCTATCTAACCCTATCTCAAACTTCAGGGGCTATTTCTGTTATTATCCAAACTCAAACCATAAAGACTAATTGTGTAATTAGCCTAAACCTCAACCTATTTGACTTGGTAAAGTCAAAATCCAATCTTTAAGTCATGTTGACTTTTACAAGTCAACTAACCATGTATTTAACTCAATTAAAACCTCAAGGGTTATTTCTGCCAATTTTCCAAACTCAAATACAAGAAACCACTTGGACTAAATCTGTAATTTAACAAAAAATTATTTATGTTGACTTTTGAAAGTCAACACACTTGTTCTTGGATCCAATTCGCAAATTCTAGCCGCTTTCTGTTTGAAATAGAAACGGTTACTCACGTTGATGGCATTAACGTCCATAATGAGGTCCTTAATCATCGATTTTACTGCTAATTAAACTAAATAATGAGTAATTAAGATCTAACCGTCGACATTATAGATAAACAACATCAAATTCATCAATTTCGTATTCTAATTCACGAATTGAACCTCTGTACACCATAAACGAATCCCACTGAAGCTATTGCACGCGTTAATTCCATCGGAGAAGCAGTCCAGGTCGCCGGAGGTTGAACCAGTCACAGCCGACATCTGTTTTAGTCGAGCACTACCATTTTGTACTCAATCCTGGTAATCAAACATTCCCTCGGTTTCATTTTCATCTCTAGAGTAAAATCCCTATGCCAATTAGGGCTTACAACACCGAATTAAACATGAATTAATCATAGGGTTCATACTCATTCGAATTTAGTCGAAGTCTACCCTAGGCTCAAGATAAATTCAATAAAATGGTATGATCAGATTCGATATTATTTACACTTTGAAAGCCCTATGCTAATTTAACATCATACCATCGAATTATCCATGATCCATAAACTAGGGCTTGTTCATAAACGAATTTGGAGGTTTCAATCCTAGAACCAACCTCAATGAAATTAAACCACATAGATAGATTCGCAAGGTCTTAATCTATAAAAGCCCTATGTTTTCAACAAGTTTTAATATCAGATTTGAACAAATCGATTCTGTGTTCATATCTAGGCTTTCGGCAATTCAATCTGTAATTTAACAAGCCTAAACTTAATGTGGATCAATCGAAGTCCGAATCGTTGGTATTGGGAGGGATTCTGATCTGGATCGTGATAGGGGGAAGATCACTGTGGAGTTAAGGTTTAAAAGCCTTTGGAACTGGATCCTTGTGCGATACCCTAGCGGGCGGAACTGGTTAAAGTTGTGTGCGTGTGTGGGAGAGACACGGGTTCGAGTCTCTCCGCACCTTTTTATTTTTAAATCAGTTTTTAATTGATAATTTTAATATAAAAACCTTACCCATATTATTATGTTAATATATATACGTGTTTTAACTCCGTATATCACCCATAGACTCGGGTTTGACTTTATAACCCATTTTAATATTATTTTCACTTTTAAATAATATATATTTATATTATTTTCAAAGCTCGACTCCGAACAAAATAATATATTTATATTATTTTCTACCCTATAACCTCTATTAAAAATAATATATATATTTATGTTATTTTCACCTCGTTTATAAACATTGTGTAACGTTTCAAACTATTAAATAATATAATTATTTATATTATTTATCTACGGTTTTATCCTCAATCTAAAAATAATATATTTATTATTTTGACACAAATTATTATTATTAATCTTGGAAACATAAAAATAATATATTAAATTATATTATTTTTCTGACCATTTTAAATGACACAAGCGTACGGATATAATTATTTATTTAGATTATTCGTAATTAGAAACGTTCGACTCGAAACATAATTATCTTAATGATTATAAATTTCATGGACACGTTCGTCTACTCGTTGGTCCTACGTACATTAGGACATCCAAATCTTCCGTGTCGTCGACATAATGTTCCATATGCCCCTAACTTATGTGTTTATAATTCTATGGCATACGTAAGCCATTTTCAGGCTAGCACTTGTGGTCCCAACCTCTTTCTTGTGTGATTCAATCTACCACTAAATCCAGGTGAGTTTCACGGACCCTTTTTACTTGTTTTCCTATTGAGGGAGAAACATGCATATACAAAAACATCATTTTACTTGTTATCCCGTTGGAGAGAAACATGCATACAAACAAACAGTATTTTACTTATTTTCCAGTTGGGGGAGAAACATGCATATACACAAGCATCATCTTACTAGTTTCCCGTTGGGGAGAAACATGCATACAAACGAGCCTTATTTTACTTGTGTTCCCGTTGGGGAGAAACATGCATACAAACGAACATCATTTTTACTTGTTTTCCCGTTGGGGAGAAACATGCACACGAACACACATCCGTTACTTGTCTTCCCGCCAGGGAGAGACATACACACAAACGGACATGGATCACATAGTATTTTACTACCACTTGTGTACTCAAGCATGTTTTATTATCATTAAAAGTCCTCACGTTCACACCGGGCCGTTAATATGGATCTTAGCGAGGTAATGTATAGTAGTATTACTGGTGCTTGACAAGCCCCAACCGAGTTAGTCACGCTAACTTGACTGGAGGTCGAACGGGTGAAATATTGGCCTAATCACATTAGTCAGAGTTGATAGACCTGGCTGGAGGCAAACAAACAAACACACTGTCAGCTTCGGTTGCGAGCGCTTAGAGTATCTTGTACATTTTCTAGCTAGCAATAGGTGTGATTTACGTATGTGGATCCAGCAACACTCAAACAGTTTATTTACATACAAACCTGTGAACTCACCAACCTCGTGTTGACAATTTTTCTTACTTGTTTCTCAGGTCGCTTTGGCACAGGTTGCACACTTAGGACATGCATGGAGTCCTACTGTCATATCATTTATTTCAAACATTTTAAACAGTTTACTTATTTACATTAATTGACGCTTGTTGCGTGTAATTACTTTTGATTTCATATTAACGTTTACGCTTCTGCATTTACCTCTGAACATTTAATGGTTTTGTTTAAACTCATATAGTGTCGTTTGACGTAACTAATGACTGAGATCCTGGTTTGTCACACGTCTAACGGTAAAACTCCGTTGGTGGATTTTGGGGTGTGACAGTCTTAAATTACAGCCTCTCGAGTATCTACATCAACAAACCACTACTTCATATTTCCTATTAAATCGTGTGGGACTTTCTTTAAAGGAATCTTCTTCAAAGTCTTTACTTGTTTGTACTTGTATTTTACCACTTTCTTATTTAACATTGGATCATTGACTTTCTTTCTTACTCCTTTATGAGGTTTCAAATATTCAAATTTTCCAGAAGTACTCTCTTTCCTTTTCAATCTGGCTATTGCATCAGCATCACCATTCCCAGATCTGTTTATCAATGGTTTAGAAGATAATCCATTCATCTCATATTGAGGTAAAGAGTTCAGATATTTCAATCTTGGCTTCAAATATTGAACACCATCAGTTCTTTTTATCACAATCAGCTTAAACTCTTCCACATTAAACCAACTAAGAATTCTTCCATTGCAATGACTATTGTTCACATACTTCTCTTTTTGAACAGGTGACGGTGGTGTCACAGGCAATACCTTCTTCCAGCTTTTAACTACCTCTAACCACCTCTCCTTAGTCATTCCAGAGTCTTTATATAGAATAGGCTCTTCAGGCTCAACCTTTGTAGTAACAGGCTTTATAATTCCATGTTCTTTGTCCATAGACTCTTCAAATTCATCAGAACTCATCTCATAAATCATATTGTCTTGAACAAAATCTAATGTTACAGTCACCCCGCTACATCCTTCATAAGTCACTTTAGCTTCAACCTTCTCTAACTCTACCTCCATTATCTCACCTTCTTCAATATCAGATAAATCTTCATCATCATCAAGCAACTCATCAAGATTAGATAAACACTCAAGCTTGTCGACATTCTCCAAATCATTATCACATAATCCTACTCCATCTGCTACTCCATCCATACCTCATCAATCTACATCACAAGCAAAGCATTCTTCTAGTAAGATATTATTTTTTCCAACTTCCATGGAAATTTTACCTGTTGGTTATACTTGGTTGTTCTTCTTTGCCATAACTGAAAATTGCAGACAAAAGTTGCCAAGGGGTCCTTCTCTCAAGTTTTTCTTCTAGAAAGAAAGAGAGAGTGTGCAGATGAACAAGATAAAGACTACAATCTACTTGATGATCTTGAAGACTGATGACAATCTTCTGAAGCTGTTGTCAAGGGGGAGCCTGTTGGAGCTTATTCTGGTGACAACAAGCTTGAAGATTCTATTTCTTAGTCTTAGAGTCTTTGACTTGTAATGTGATAGAATTGTTAGCAACAGTTAAGAGGGAGTTTGTTAGAACATGTTTTGTAACTGTCGCTGAAATTCTATGTTGTAAGTTAGCGAACCTGTCAAGTTCGCCTGAGGGAATGTTTAGGCAAACTTGAGGGGCAAATTTGCTAAGTTCTCCTAAGGAAGTTCTAGGCGAACTTGCTAAGTTCGCATGTGGTCTTTGTGGTTTCCCTGTAAATAGGTGTTTACATGTCAGTTTTAGAAGTCTAGAGACCAGAGGTGGAGAGTCAAGAACTGAGTCAGATTGTAAACATTGTTGATAAGGAAATACGAAGAAGATTATTTACATTGTGTTGTAGATTGCTTACACGTTGCACGTTGATCAATGGATTATGCACGTTATCACTGTGTCATACCGCGAGTCTAGAGATCCGTCATACCCGTGCTGGGACCTACAACTTTTTAACCCTACTATTTTCTATCTATTTTTCTGTTACGTTTGTTGCAGGTAGTGTATGCTCCATAGCTCCACTACTTGTTTATATCAACCTTTTGAAGAGCCCGAAAGAATCTTTCACCGCCGAATAAGAGAAAAACGTGCTAGAAAAATGGCCGTAGAAAACCGCACTATTTCTGACTTTGCAAGACCGTCACTTCAAGCTTTGGGGTCTAGCATCACAAGGCCAACGGTTGATGCTAACAACTTTGAGATTAAATCGCATGTCATTCACATGATCCAATCATCATGCACTTTCCATGGATTGCCCGATGAAGATCCACATGCCCACATTGTAAATTTCCTTGAAATTTGTGACAGTTTCAAACTGAACGGAGTTTCGAATGACGTAATTCGCCTCCGAATGTTTCCTTTCTCCTTAAGGGAATGAGCCAAGGCATGGCTGAACTCTCTTCCTACCTGGTCAATCACTACATGGATGATCTTGCTCAAAAATTCCTGCCAAAATACTTCCCGCCAACAAAAACTTCTAAATTGAGAAATGATATTACCACTTTCACCCAGGAAGATGGTGAATCACTATATGAGGCTTGGGACATTTTCAAGACATGCTACGGAAATGCCCTCACCATGGGCTACAAGTTTGGCTACAAGCATCATCATTCTACAATGGGTTGAACAATCAAGCTCGTCAGACACTCGATGCTACTGCAGGTGGTATTTTTGGAAACAAGAGGCCACAAAAAGCTTACAACCTAATTGAGGAAATTTCTATGAACATCTATCAATGGTATAATCCAAGGAGTAATAGGGGAGCTAGGGAAGGTTTTCATTCTGTCGATACTATGACTTCACTTTCTGCTCAAGTAGACGCCCTTACCACTCGACTCAATTAACTTAGCAAGGGCAAAGCAATCACTGAGGCTACTGAAGAAGTAAAACGCATCACTACCAATGCTGAGCAAGTTGAATTTATCAGAACAAACCGCCCGTAGAACAACCCCTACAACAACACTTATAATCCTGGATGGAGGAACCATCCAAATTTCAGCCGGAAGGATAACAACAACCAGGGGCAATATGGCTTCGGATAACAACAACAGTTTCCACAAAGACAGTCTCAAAACTATCAGCCTCGTCAACAATTTCAGGAACTAACAAGCCAAGTAATGGGTTGAGCTTGGAGGATGCGGTAACTAAGTTGATTTCTATAACTGAAATTTAAGCCCTTCTAGCGGATTCCTATCGCAAACAATATGAGGAGAAGTTTAGTCTACACGAAGCTGAGTTTAGGACACAGAAAGCAACTCTTTAGTCCATTGAGATACAACTAGGATAGACTGCAAAACTTCTATCCGAAAGACAACCAAGATTTCTCCCTAGCAACACTGAACCAAATCTAAAAGCAAATGTTAGTGCTATCACTCTTAGAAATAGTAAAGTTTATCCAAAACCTCCATTACGAGAGGAAGAAGAAGTTCAAACGCCATTGAGGGAGATATTCACTGGAGTACCACTTCGTCCACTTGTCACAGAATCAACCGCTCAAGGATCACAACCAAAAGTAATTCCACAACCCACTCTAGTGGACCACCCCTAAAATGTTATGAAAAAAAGGGATTTCAAATCTCACATACCATACCCAGGAATACTGTTGAAGCAAAGGACTGACGAACAATATGAGAAATTCATCTAGCTTTTAAGCCAGATTCATGTTAATCTTCCTTTCTTAGATATCATACAAAAAATGCCTAAGTATGGACTTTTCTTGAAAGATTTCCTTACTAACAAAAGAAATATGGAAAAGGCAGTTAAAAAGACTAATCAATGTGTCGCTCTCATTGAAAGATGCCTTCCAAAGAAACTTTCAGATCCCAGAAAGTTTTCTTTACCATGTTAAGATCCCGCAAGTGTGAACGTCATGCCATATAACTTGTTTCAAAGACTCAAAATTGGAAATCCACGACCTGTTAATGCAACCATTGAACTTGCGGATAGTTCGGTTAAGTCACCTATAGGAGTCATTGAGAACTTACTAGTAAAAGTTGGCGAGTTTGTCTTCCCTGCCGAATTCATGGTTTTAGAAATGGGACCCGACTACTCTGTACCTTTGATCTTAGGCCGCCCATTTTTAGCTACCGCTAGAGCTTTCATTGACATGAATGAAGGAATTCTGACACTTCATGTCGGAAAAAAATCAGTAACTTACAACATCGGAGGGAATGAATGCTTATCAAATGATCCATTTGAAATTGCTCAGTTCATTGATACCAATCTGGACTACCAACTGAAGAAAGCTAAAGAATTCAACAAATGAAAGAAACCAGACCTTGGCAAGGGTCTTGATGACACAAACTGGATTGATAACTACGAGGACAAGCTACCAAAGTTGAAAGACTTAAATGAAGGAATGGGCGACACGGGGGAAGTCAATAGCCCCCACCAGAAGAAAGACTAAGGAAACACATACGGGTCTGGCCAATGACCCTTAAATAAACATAGCGCTTCCGAGAGGTAACCTTATGATCTTGAATAAATTAAGAAGTTGGTGTATACGACAGATCATGCAGACCTCAGGTTTGGTTTTCCAAATTTAAGTTTCTCATACTTCAGCCCCTAGGTATGCCTTCTCGATACTAGGACCTTAGTAGCTTAACTACTACATGTTATTTCGGTTTCTGCTTTTATGTTTTTCTTTGTTTGTAGCATAGCATCACCAAGTAGTTTCTCTACTTCTTTGAGGAGTTACACACCACCTCTACAAACTGGGGTGTCGAAAAGCACATCAGATTTTTGAGAAATTCGATGAAGTCTTTGAAGCACAATGTTGACTACAACAACAAGTTTTGACCTGGGTTTATACACCGAATTTACCGGGGGAGTACCAGATTCTTTTCCCTTGAAACTTCATGCATTTAAATTCCTGCATAGCATTCCACTACATGCATTTATACATTGAGGGCATTTCACAGTTTTAAGTGTGGGGTGGGGAATTACAGATTCAGGACTACTTGTAACCTCAAAGCTGTAAAACTAAACTTGTGATTTTCTACCTATTTGAAAAAAACCTACTTTTCGTAAAACCCGAAAATTTTTCAAAAATTTAAACCCTAAAACCAAAAATCTCTTTGAGTTCGCACTTAATTAAATAAAATGAATACATGGCAAGTAGAAATAAATGGATATTATGCATAACAATTCACTAAACCCTATCTCATCCGTTTTCATGTGGGAATAATGTGAGCATTTTCACTAGCATTATTAACATTATTTTTCACATGCTCTTTCGTTTGGTATATTGAGTGTTTTTCGGTCGAGTTTCATGCATAATTAGAACTTATGTGACTTATACATATCAAGATCATGAACTAGTAGAAGTATGAAAATGATGAAGGTACCTAGGACTTTATTACCCTCATATATATTATCCTTAAACCCAAAATCCCAAAAACAATATCCGCCTAGATAGCCCTTTGAGCCTTACCCTTTTCTTTTCTACTACCCACAATTATCACCAAATCAGCTTTTCGCAAACACCGGTTGTTGGCTAACTGTTTTCAAGATGGAAAAATATTAGACTATCTTATGTCGTTTACAACCATTAAGGCAATTTGAAAAAAATATGTTTCACTCAAAAGAATTGGAATATACAAGAAGAAAGTGGATTTATTAGTAAGAAACAACTGAATGGTTTACAAGGAAGATATGGAAAATTTATTTCAAGGAAATTGAGGAAAAAGAATTATGGAAAAATTAGTCTTGATGATAAGAAAAAAAAAAGAAAAAAATAATTGAAGTTCTAGTAGGCTTGTCATGAATTCCAGCACCCTAAAATAGAAAAGCCAAAAATAGAATAAAGCGACTCATGAGTTATCCTGGAGTTTCCAACTACTTGGAGCTCTCTTACCTTTTGTAAAGTTTTTAGTTATGGGTCTGATCATGCATGAGTTTGCTTGTGGACAAGCAAAGTTTAAGTATGGGGTGTTATGATGTGTCATCATTTATACAAGTTTTGCATGCATAATAATCCCTATATTATGGTACTAAATGAATAATAACCTTGCAATTGATACTTGAAACAGTTATATTTCATAATTGCAGGTTATTCAGTGTTCTAAAGATAAACAAAGCTAAATCCTATCAAAAACACCAAGAAATCAAGCTTCTAGAAGGATCATTCCCGAGCTTTGACCCCCAAGAAGTCAAAATTGGTCAACAAGGAGCTAAAAGACGAAGCAGGAGAGCCGGAAGGGAAATGCACGGTCGTGCATCCCATTGCATGGCCGTGAAAATCCTCTCTTTCTCCCCAAGGCTCAAGTACATTGTCTTCTGTACCCTGTTTGATTCCCGAGATGTTTTCACGGCCGTGCATAGTCATTTTGAGGCCTATTGATGTAGTGCAAAGCACACATCTTTATTCCTTTGTTTTCGTGCGTATTTAGATACTTTTGTATGTGTTTTGAGTCAGTTTAGTTTCCTATTGAGTCTTTGTTGTGTTTACAGGAGCTCGTATGGAATACAAGTCAAATCCCGAGGAAAACCAGCACGAGAGTGAAGCCCAAAAGATATAATGAAAAATGGTGAAAATCAGTCCCTCGCGGTACGCGAGGGAGGAGTGAAAATGTCTCGCGGTACGTGAGGAATCCTAGAACCGGGCCCAACTAATTTGTCCCTCGTGGTACGTGAGGGGCTGGCCATAATATCTCACGATACGCGAGGGCTAGATAATTCCGCAAAAGCCCTAATTTGAAATTAAATAGAATTGTCATAGCTATTCTTAGGGAGTTTGTACTTTTGGTCGTCAAAGGGGTTCTGGGAGACGATTTTGGGAGTTGGGAAGCCAATTGGAGAAAAAAGATTAGAGCTTTCGGATCCAGGTTCGTTAGTATTAGCGTATTCGATTTCAAAGTCTTGATTTTTATCTTCGATTGCTCTGATTGAAATGATGTTTTTGTTTACTCTTTCTATTTTGAATGTTTTAAGCATATGTGTTGGCTAGATCTTTGATATTGCCTAGGTTAATGATGAATGATTGTTAAAGATTCAGTTTTTATCGGTTTTTGGATTCGTTTTGAATGGACTAATGATTTTGTAGCAATCTCATGTTAATTATTATGATGAATATGCATGTTTAGATTCTGATTTATGTTTGATTTCAATTCCGTATATGTCTTCCAGTTTGAATAGCATATCTGGATCATAGACTATGTTTGTGGTTGTTTGGATGGTTTGCTAGATGTAGTGACCCATAGGGATTGGAGTTGATGGTCAATTAGGTCTGACCGTTCATCTTATCTCAATATCCGAAAGGTGAGAGGTTTTTGGTTAGTCCTCTGTGTTAGGATTCTGAGTGTAATTTGTTTGAGAGGAAGTTTTCCCTTATGGTTCTAGTATCCATTGCTATTTCGAGTCATAGTTGTTATCCTGAGATTACCCCGTTCATCTTAGATGTATTGTGGACAGTGAGACTGAAAGGTGATCTGTCTTTTGGGTACTTTATCATTGTTGGAGAGACTGAAAGGTAATCCGACCATCTGGTGAGTTTAGTACATCTTTAGGTTTCTTAGTCGGTGACACCATGAGAGTTATTAGGGATCCACTAGGTTTTCTAGAGTTGTTATTCTTAGAAACCCAGATCCATCATAGTTTCCACAACCGATAGAAGTTGAGCTTAGCAAGTAGGATTCCGACCTAGGTGGTATTATTCCCTTTCCTGGTAATTCCCTGAGTTTTTTGTCTGGATAGTTAGAGTCGATCTTTAGTTCTGCATTATTTATCTAATCAGTAGTGTAGAAAACCCCCCAAGCAAATCATCTTTAGTCCGAGTCAGAGTCTAGTTTAGCTATAGTAGTGTCTCTAGGGTTCGATATTCCGGTTTACCATTAAGTTGTGCTACACTCGATAGGTACACTTGCCTGTCAGTGTGGTTAAGTTCATAGGTACTCCATTTATTACTTAGGAGTCTAGGTTAGGTTTATTTGTTAGTTTTTATAGACCGTCTGGGCGACCTCGAGTTTTTGGCGCCGTTGCCGGGGACACTTGGCAATAGCAACATTAGATTTGACTAATTCTTTTTGTGATTTTTGGCTTGTTTTGTTTCTTTTATTTGTTAGTCTTAATTGTGTGTCTTTGTCCTATCTGCTACTTGTGTGTCCTATCTGAGTGTCTAACATAGGATCGAGTCTTTATGTTTTTGAGTCTTTCTTATTTTTCTTTGTGTCTTTCAGTTTATGCACCACACGTTCGCAGGGATCACCACCGTATTCTTCTTGTTTACAGCATAAACGAGAGCTTCACGAGCGCACCGTGACTTCCGGGAGCGTTTGAAAGAATTGTGCAAAAACCAGGTAGATCCCACTAGCCCAGTTCCTTTTCCTAACATGGGCGACGCTTACCAACCAGCGAGGCGTACCGTACACCAGAGAGCAGTGATGGGGTCCTCGGGGTGAGATCTTCGATCACCCGCCCCGCTATCCCTAATGCTAATACTTGGGAAGTCCCATCACATGTCATGAGTACGATCACTCATTCTACTCAGTACCATGGCCTCGAGGATGAGGTTGCATCCAGACATCTGTCCCGCTTCGTGCGCATATCTAATACCTTCAATATCATGGGTGTATCTAAGGGCGTAATCTACTTGCGTCTCTTTCCATTCTTGCTTTCTAGGTGTGCTTCCACTTGGCTTAACACCCTCCTCGACAATTCTATCACCACATGGGAGGACTTGCAAGCTAAGTTTTTGAAAAAGTAATATCCACCTTCCAGGGCCGCTCGCCTAAGGGATCAAATCCACTCCTTCCGGATGGACCCTGACGAGCCTTATCACATGGCCTGGGAGCGGTTCAACGCGATATTGAGCCGATGTCCCCAGCATGGTCTTTCTGACTGGGCGATTATGGAGAAGTTCTATAATGGCCTTACTTTCGAGCAGCAACAAATGTTCAACACAGCTGCGGGAGGCCATATCATGGATAAACTGGAGCCTGCTGAATGCGAAGAGATGTTTGAGAGTTTCTCTCTCGCCGAGCAACAATGGCCATCTACTAGTACTTCCATTCCTAATGCTAGAGCACCCGCCTCTTCTCCTTGAGGTGTGCATCAGGTCAACCCTGATACTAGCGTGGCTGCTGCACTCGCAGGGATGGCGAATGGGATCAAAGAGCTAAAGCTGAGTGCTCAAAGGTGTGAAGCATGCAGGGGAGACCACGACACCAGTGACTGCCCCATTTGACAGCAGGAGCAGGTAAAATTTGTGGGCAACTAGAATCGAGGGTACAATAATAATTATAATAATTCTTTTGACTCAGGATGGATATTTGGAAGAAACCCGCCTGGGTTTAATGCCCGCTCGAATCAGTATGGAGGAGGTGAAGCAGGAGCGAGTTCTGGGAGCAGTGCTAGGGATAAGAAGAATGAAGAGATGCTAGAGAACCAGACTCAGATGCTCACTCATTTAGTTCAGAGGGACAACAAGACTCAGCAGTGACTGGATGCGCATGACAGCTTATTGAAGAATTTGCGTTCTGCATTCCGGGACCTGCATCGCACGGTGGGTGACATTGCTAAAAGCTTGAAGGATAGACAGGGAGGTCCGTCTTCAGGCCCTAATGCTTCAGTGATGGCCTGTCGACTAGGAGTCGAAGAATAGAGGAGGAGGAAGAGGTAGTGGAGACTTTTATTGATACATTTATTCCTATTATAGAGGAAGTCTCCTACATCACTGTTCATCACATTCCATCATAGGAAGAGGTGAGGAAGATAGATTGGATAGCCCACTTTGCTGAGATCAAAGCTAGGATGGTAGAGGAGCCACCGGTAGAAGAGGAAGAGTCTGTGGACGAGGAGATAGTTGTTGAGAGGCCTACCGAAAAGGCAGAGGAGAAGAAGAAGGGGGTGGAGATTAAGACCCTAAAGATTGAACTTAGCCGTGTTCCCTACCCAGCACGCTTGCTGCCACATAAGTATGCTAGGGAATACGGTAACTTCCTTAACATGTTCAAACAACTTAAGGTCAATCTCCCGTTCAGATAGGTCCTCCAGCAGATGCCTAAGTATGGGCAGTTCTTAAAAGACATTCTTTCCAACAAGAAGAAGCTAGAGTAGGTCTCTAAAGTCTCACTAAGTAAGCGAAGTTCTACGGTGGTTCAGAACAAACTACCAGAGAAACTGACAGATCCGGGTCACTTCACGATCCCGTGTTTGCTTGGTGGTTTGCCCTTGAACCACGCGTTGGCCGACCTAGCTGCTAGCATCAATCTGATGCCATATTCCATATATAAACAGCTGGACCTAGGAGAACTGAAGCCGACACGTATGAGCATATCCTTGGCTGACCGTTCAGTCAAGTATCCATGGGGAATAATGGAGAATCGTTTAGTGAAAGTTGACAAATTCGTCGTCCCCGTGGATTTTGTCATTCTCGACATGGATGTGGATGATAAAGTCCCTCTCATCCTAGGTCGCCCGTTCCTACGTACCACCAAGGCATTCATCGATGTATTTGACGGGAAGCTCACACTTCGTGTGGGGGATGAGTCTGTTATCTTTGATGTTGTGAAGTTCGTGAAGGGGGCTAATGAGCAGAGCCATTCTGTGTGCTTGATTGATGCCTTCATGGACGACCATCGGGACTTCGATCCAGAGATAGAAGTTGATGAACCCGCCCCTAACTTAGGAGAGTTATTTGAGTGGGTGGTGAAGTTTGAAGAGTTGTTAGATGCACCGGACGAGTACGGTGATGAGGTGCCTGATGATCTGCTATAGATGATAGCAGAACTAGATGCAATAATAGGCACAACCCCAAGTGTGGGGAAGTTGGAGAAGGAAGATGATCCTCATGATCCTGGTGAAGGTTTAGAGGTCACACCATTAGAGATACATATTCCTAAGCCTATCACCATTGTTCATTCTGAGAGGGGAATTGCTGAGCCGACCCCTGGTTTAAAGACACCTAAGTCTAGGCCGCCTCGTAAGAGAACCCTTGCTTTGAAAGATTCATCTAGTTTGAGGGTAGTGCAAACCCCAAGTGTGGGGAGATTTAGGTGTGACAGCTTGCTAGGGTATTTGAACCAGGTTATCTTCGGACCTGGTAGGTTTAAGTTGTGGTGGAAAGATCAAATTGGTGGATATAATAAAAGATCAATTATTGATAGGTGTTTGATGTTGCAGTGGAGAGCTGGTAGACCACGTAGGATGAAGGCGGTACCGGTTAGGATCAAGGAGAAGCCTCCTGATAGGCTTGGTTGAGTCTCGAGCAAGTGCCCGGGATGTAGAGTTTGTATATTTCTTGGTTTAATTTTCGTAGCATTTTTTTTGTTTTTCGGTATGTGTGTTTTGTTTGTGTGTGTCTTGCAGGGATTCACGCTTGATTCCGTGAGAAAAATAATCATAAACGAAGTTCTAGGTATATTTTACATTGATTTTTATCATTGGAACGGGTTTTAATTGAATTTGGGAGAAAAAAGTTTTGAGGGGTAAAAAAAAATTCTAAGTATAAAAACCCTCTTAAGTTTCTATCACCATGGGTCTCTCGCGGTACACGAAGCAAAAAGGAAACTCCCTCGCGGTACGCAAGGGACAAGTATTTTGGCCGGTTTCATTTGTGCCTCCTCGCTGTACGCAAGGAGTGCTGCCTGTTCCTTCGCGGTACGTGGGAGAATCCTGGATTCTTCCAAATCCTTTCGTTTCCTATGGTTTCCCATCCCCAATCCATTCTTATTATCACCACTATTATCATCCACTATCACCATTACTATCCATAATATCCACCAACCACCTACCATGGGAACTCAAGGGCCATTCGTTCTACCAATGTTTAACCTTGCTTTTGGCATTCATGTATATGTGTTTGCCACTCATCGGGTACGTATCCCTGTTATCTATCTTGAGTCTTAGTGAGTCAGTCGAGTCTTTCATTTTACTTTGAGTTTGTAACTTATGTCAGTTTAATGATGCGGGTTTGTTTGAGGTTTACTGTGCAGGTATTGATCGCTACGTCCGTACTCAATCTCCATTCGGGTGGGGTTGATTCTCATCTTACTTATTTTGTAAAGGAAATCCGAAAGTCGATTGTGCAATCACGACCAAAATGCTATACGATGCACAAGTGGAAGAGTAATGTTGGACCGTTCATGCTACATTACTAGCTAAGTCGATTCCTTTTATTTTTATCTTTTTGTTTTATGTGTGTCTCGGTTCACATTGGGGACAATGTTTGTTTCAAGTGTGGGGATGGGACCGCGTCTAGTGAGTCTAGTTTGTCTAGGTTATTTTATTTTATAAAAATACAAAAAAATTTAACATTTTTTAAAAAAATGTCCTTTGAAATCATAAGTTTTTGCATAATACATGGAAAATGATAGTACAACTTGATCAGCTTGTTGAGTTTAAATGAATAAATAATTAAAAAAGCGTCTAATTAGTGATGTTTTGGTAGATCCAGCCACCTAGTAAAGCTTAAAAAGCATGTTTGTGTTGTTTAGGAGAATAAATGATTTAAAATCATGAAATCTTGTGGGTATTCATCTTAGGGTAGTCGGTAATACAGAAACTGTCAACATAGGGTGATAGGTACCATGTTAAGTTAAAATTTAGAGGTTTTTGAAATTTTCTTGGCACACCACTCTCTTTTATGAGAATAAATCCGAGTTTCGGTGGCCTCCCGCATACATATTCCATTTACTTGAGCTTATTTAATTGGAAAAATAAGTTTTGTCTACGTGTCACACGTCGGGTTCCAGCCTGATTGAAACACCACTTGGTTGATTCTTATATGCTTCACTGATTAGGACTGTAGTCTATGTGTTACCTTCCGGGATAGTGACTTGGGTGAAACGCCTCTAGACGAAAGTTTCATTTGCTTAATAATGCTCATATTCGTCCTTTCATTCCATATTTCATCTTGATTTCTAAAAAACCTGTAAATTTTAGTTTAACGTGGCGGGTGAAATCTATATGGTTTAATCCGTGCCTAGACATGACCGTGAGACGAGATTAGGTAGAGCTGTAACTTTTAAGTGTGAGTCCTATAGATAGATTGATTGATATGCTTGGTAATATGAATTAGAACACATAACGGGGGCTTGAAAGTTGGTGCTTGGGTTTAATCGGATAGAAATACCAATTATTGCTTTGTAAGGCGTGAGTATGTTTTGCTAATTGAGTAATTGGAGTTGTTAAGTTAGATTCCAGTAATGATTCCATTGCAGGCTTTTTCGAGGACGAAAAAAGTTTAAGTTTGGGGATGTTTGATGTAGTGCAAAGCACACATCTTTATTCTTTTGTTTTCATGCGTTTTTAGATAATTTTGTATGTGTTTTGAGTTAGTTTAGTTTCCTATTGAGTCTTTGTTGTGTTTACAGGAGCTGTGTGGAATACAAGTCAAATTCCGAGGAAAACAAGCATGAGAGTGAAGCCCAATGGAAATAATGAAAAATGGTGAAAATCAGTCCCTCGCGGTACGCGAGGGAGGAGTGAAAATGTCTCGCGGTACGCGAGGAATACCAAAACCGGGCCCGACTAATCTGTCCCTCGCGGTACGCGAGGGGCTAGCCACAATCTCTCGCGATACGCGAGGGCTAGATAATTCCGCAAAAAGCCCTAATTTGAAATTAAATAGAATTGTGATAGCTATTCTTAGGGAGTTCGTGCTTTTGGCCATCAGAGGGGTTCTAGGAGACTATTTTGGGAGTTGGGAAGCCAATTGGAGCAAAATATTAGAGCTTTCAGATCCGGGTTTGTTAGTATTAGCGTATTCGATTTCAAAGTCTTGGTTTTTATCTTTGATTTTTCTGATTGAAACGATGTTCTTGTTTATTCTTTCTATTTTGAATGTTTTAAGCATGTGTGTTGGCTAGATCTTTGATACTACCTAGGTTTTAATGAATGCTTGTTAAAGATTTAGTTTTTATCGGTGTTTGGATTCGTTTGTAATGGATTAATGATTTTGTAGCAATCTCATGTTAATTATTGTGATGAATATGCATGTTGAGAATCTGATTTTTGTTTGATTTCAATTCCATATGTTATTTATGGATGTCTTCCAGTTTGAATAGCATATCTGGATCATAGACTATGTTTGTGGTTGTTTGTATGGTTTGCTAGACATAGTGACCCATAGGGATTGGAGTTGTTCATCTTATCTCAATACCCGAAAGGTGAGAGGTTGTCGGTTAGTCCTCTGTGTTAGGATTTTGAGTGTAAATTGTTTGAGAGGAAGTTTTCCCTTAGGGTTTTAGTATCAGTTGCTATTCCGAGTCATAGTTGTTATCCTGAGATTACCCCGTGCATCTTAGATGTATTGTGGACGGTGAGGCTGAAAGGTGATATGTCTTTTGGGTACTTTATCATTGTTGGAGAGACTGAAAAGAAATCCGACCATCTGGTGAGTTTAGTACATCTTTAGGTCTCTTAGTCGGTGACACCCTGAGTGTGATTAGGTACACTTGCCTATCAGTGCGGTTTAGTTCATAGGTACTCCATTTACTTAGGAGTCGATGTTAGGTTTATTTGTTAGTTTTTATAAACCGTCTGGGCGGCATCACCTATAAACAGAGGGCTTGAGTTCTTGGTTTAATACACCTTTCTATACCTCAAGACACTATTCCAGCGAGAGTATTTCATAGTTAGAGTAGAGAGGCTCCTCCTCTTTGTACGCAATAGGGGAGCCTACGAAACTCAGCGTTACGCTAGTTAGTATGGTCATTTGTGGGTAAACTCTCTGTATTGCTAGGGTGAAGATGAAGTTGGTGTATGTTAATGTTTGACATATTAATCTAGTGGTAATCTTATGTCTTTAACTATTCGCTCTTAAAACCACCTTCCATGTGGTCTTTTTATTATTATCTAAACTTGTCTTTACACTTGTGTGTGTTCTTGATTTTAAAGCGTAAGACCGTAAAACCATTTTAATCAAATTTATCTTGATGCTTGTACGTCTTTATACAAGTGGATCTTGATAAGCCAAGGCTTAGTTAATATTAATAAGGTCGTACGTCTTTATACGAACTTGTTATGAGACCAAGAATTGGTGAACTCATGTTAGGAATGGTACGTCTTTATACATGGTCCCGTTGTTACACCGCCTCCCGGTGAACAAAGTCTAATCACTTCACTCTTTTAATAATAATAACTAAGCACTTAAGTTTGATGTCCTAAACCAACTCGGAGATAACACCAAAGAGTTAAAGATTATAATTCATGAACCAAATGTCGGGAGGACGAGGCTCTAGCGGTGACCCGGGTCACACATCTGTATTAGTCATACCACTGAATTAGTCAACTTAACCTTATCATATACCAAGGGGATTCGAATTCCAAAGCAATACTCTTCGTGACCTGATCATTTCCGTGATATTACTTTCCTGCTATTTACTATTCTGTTATTTACATTCCTGTTACACACATCACGCACGTTTTTACTTTTCTGTTATTTACTTTATGGTCATTTAATGTTCTGTCATTTACTTTTCTGCTTCACAAGCACATAAAACCCACTCACTAATTAAACCGGCTAAACGATAACAAAAGTTGAGTACTGGAACTCGACCGTGTCCATTGGTGTGACACCCAGTATTCCAAGTCAATACCCATAGTCATATTTGAAAGTTCATATTTTATATTTCCTGGAACATTATATTTTACATGGTATTGTCATAAGTCTAGCAAAGGAACACATGTCATATTTTAGTAATTTTAATAATGACTAGGTCAAAAACATTTATAACCCGCAATGTACGGTCATTGGTGATTATCAAAGTTATACAAGTAAAGTCTGGAGGTATAATTATTTTATACAAAGTATATATTGGTGACTAAAACTTTAAAGATTGACACAAAAATTTTTGTTCACATGGTGTAACATCCGAATAATTCCCAAGTCAAATAAAGTCTAAAAGTATCAAAAGACAAAGTTCTGGGGTTAAACGACAAGTTTTCCAAAGATGGAGGACTAAAAGTGAAAATTATGAAAATAAACCGGATGTCGGAACGACATCGGATCCATATCGGACTGACATGTGTTGACGAAGGTATAAATGAGGTATTGACACATGTCCAAGTAACTCACCATTGAATACTGACGCGTGGCACCAAGTCGGACCGACATCCAGGACCATTACGGTCCGACATCCGCAAAAAGGAAGGCGGCCGAATGGTAGATGAACGCGTGTAGGGCTGACGCATGCAGGGTGATATCGGACCGATATCCCCCTACATGTCGGTCCGACGTGGGACCAAATTTACCCTATAAATATATGGGTCGAGCTCAATCATTTGACACACACAAACACCTTCAAATACACACACATAAGTTCTGGTAGCTCGATTCCCGAGGTTCTGGTCCGCTCTCGAAAGTCCGGTTTCTCGCAATTCGTCCGCAAAACTACCATAGATAGTGCCGAGGTACTGTTTCTGAACACCCTGAGGTTTCTTCATGTAAACCTAAGATAGGGGTATTGATTATGATAAGGTCGAATATGATCTAGGGTTCTTTCAAATTGTTGATTGTTATATTCGATACAGGAGGAGGTTCTGCTTAAGGTAAGTTCCTCTGAACTGTGCTCTATGAAATGTTTTGTAAATGATTTTTATCTGAGATCCCAATACTATCCGTGCATATATCCTATAATAAGTACTTATTATGGCCATGATTGGGGTGGGACCTAGGGACAAGACCGATCCTCCTGTTTGAGATCTGGTACATATAGGACCAGCGCGTCGTAAGGTCTCTATATATATGTATGTTGTAGAGTCAGAACCCGAGTAAAGTAGAGGCTACTGCGTGATGGATTGGAGGGGATGGGTGTAAGACCTGTCGAGGCATTAATCCCTGTATCAAAGATAACCGTAAATATGATTTTGTTTATGAACTCATCAGCGTAAGCTGATCCAAAATCTTTTCAAATATTTTTTAGCACAGGTGAACCCTAACGGGTAGTTGGCATTCCAGAGGATGTACAGATGTTGGATATAGGGATGACTGAGGGCAGGTCCTTGGGTGACCATAAGGCCTGAGTGGATGGCATGATTCTTCATGAGATATAAGTCTAGAGTTGTTTATGTTGTATTTTTCCAGTCAGTCCCTATTGTACAAACATTATTTTATGAAATTAAATAAGTTATGATGTTAAGTCTTCCCCTGTGTCTTTTTGGTAACAACGTCACAGTAACTAGAAGGCGACCTTCAACCGGTATGTAGTTATCTGACTAATGGAATGTTCTGTCCAGGAAATGAGCAGTGTATAAATCTCTCCTAGACCTGTCGCTCTTACCTGGGAACATATTTGTTGGAGGTACTACTCTGGTTAGATGACTGTCCTATGTTACGAATGTGACACATGGTCTTAGTTTATTTCTTATATGTGAACATGTGCGAATAGTTAAAGATATTAACTATGTCTGGATTCACTAGCAAATTATTAAAGCTAGTCAAACTACACAAAACATAGGACGTCTTAATAATTAAAGATATTGAAGCGGGTATTAATTTCGGGTAATATACCACGTTAAAATCAATCACATCATCATCATGATTGCTTTGCTTACACAACACTCAAGCGTCATAAACATCATGATTATGACCAAGAGTGCAAGCAACTTAAAGATTACATCACCATCATTATATCTTTGCTTGTACTCCACTCCAACATCAAGTCATAATGATGATGACTTGCCGAGATCTACACTCAACCCCTGTTTAATCTAATAATTATATATATATATATATATATATATTTATATGTATATATATATATATATATATAAATATCTAGGTATATAGATATAAATTTTAAACCACTAAAAGTTCTACACCGAGTATTATATTAAGGGAGCACCTACCGGATTTACACTACTCAGACAACATCTAACTAGTGTTCAGAATACAACAAGTGATTTGACAAGTCCTAACCCCCCACCCCTACCCCTTTCGGCCGAACCAAGGCGGGGGCCACCCACATTGCCCACTCCATTTCTTTTCCATGATTGTTTTCATAATCCCCATACCCATTCAAGTGTGACACAAGCCAAGGTCTAGTCCACCTTACACCACCATGATTGTAATGATGTTGATTTACTAGAACACTCCATCTCCCACTTTTCCATCTATATGTATATATATATAATATATATATATATATATATATATATATATATATATATATATATATATATATATATATATACATCGATGCACACCCACACACATTCACTTTACACTTAGAGATTTCAAGATCAAGTTCTCTACAGGTTTAGCTACGAGACTTGGATATTCAAGGGAGTTCTTGAAAGTCTTGGAGGTGTAAGGGAGTCGGTTTAACTAGCAACTCAAACCATCACCATCTTCTACTCGTGTTCTTCTCCTAGCATGTCTAGTGGTACGAAACCGACACCAAACCCTAGTTCCATCTTTATTTCTTGTTTAAGCTTGTTGTTCACCAAAAAAACGAAAGGGTTTGGAGAGTTAATGATTTTTATAAAGTTTGACAAGTGATAACTTGAAAGATTTAAGATTTAAAACGAGTAAAACACACACATATATATATATATGTATGTATGTATGCCGATATATATATATATAGGAATGTTTGATTTTATTGTTAAGTTGGAAATAATAAAGTGTATGTATACATGAATAAAAATCAAGGTACATATATATGTATGTATATTATTGTTGTGTTGACTTAAAATGGTTAAAATGTATTCATGTATACATAAAAATCATAATTTTATATACATATATGGATGATGATAAATTGTTGAATGTATATATATGGAAATCAAAAATAGATATATATGTACATAATTATGGTTAGAAATTTGGAACTTGCAAGTTATGGTTATGTGTTGAACATGAAACTTCCCATGATGAAAATGTTGGGACATTTGATAAATATCCAAAGCATATATAAATAATTATATGGTTATAACTTGTTATTAGTTAATAACAAAACATAAGAAACAAATATGAGGCATATGGTCAAAATATGTAAGTATTTTTATGCATGTTTATGAAGTACGGTTATGAAAAGGTTCATGTTATTCAAGTATATACATGTTGTAGATGACAAATCCTAGAAACATTTAAGTGGATAATCATGTTGAAAAGTACTAAAGTGACGTATGTATATGAATGTGTAGATACATAAACCTTGGAAACATATTGACTGGTTGCCTAAAAATATATGTTTACATATGCGTGTGAAATAGTAAAAATACTTTAATGTATATATAGAAACATAGAAATTCTTGTGCACGTGTACTGGTAAAAATAAATGCATGACGAACTCAAACAAGTTAATAAATGTCGTTCGGAACATAAGTATTTGCATGTGGACATGGTAACGTGGGGTAATTAACATGCGTGGATATACTTGAACGATATTTAAAATTTTGTATAATTATTTTTGAGAAATAATTATATGTTTATACGTGCACCCTGATATGAATAAATTAGAAGTTGTTATAAAAATAATATTTATTTTTGGTACACGTAACAAGTCACCAATATAGAAATATGATATTTTCTCGGAAAATATGTAAGCGTCTAGACTAGAATAATAATCACCAATGAGTCGTGCCATGGAAAACATTGTTTTTACAAAACAAAGAAGTACTTAACGGGATTCGTTAAGTCGGGTGAAGAACCTTCATTTAAGACGGGTAGTCTTAATGCATTAGTACCCTTGTGTGATTAGGGTACGGATAGGCAGGAACTATTAGCACACTGTTATTTGCTAGGATTTCAGCAGACACAAGGTGAGTTCATGGCCCCCTTTTATCTTTTTACTGTTTTGTAAATGTCGGAGGAGAAACATACTTAATATTTTTTGAAAACATGAATACTCTGGTTTTACTTCTTGTGAGTTTCACTGTCCCCTTTTTCTGGTTCTGAAATGTTTTGGGGAGGAAAAAATATTTGTAACGGTTTTCATATAATGAAAGAACAAAGACCAGACCGTATGTTTACATGAGGAACAATAGAGCGCTAAAAGTCCACGAAACAACATTAATATTTTGTAACCATTAGCTATGGTCTTAGCCTGGGATTCTATGAATAGTACTATTGGGGGTGACTCCCCCTGTCATGGTTAGTCGCCCTAACCAGGACTTGAAGTGTCAAATGGCCGCATATTGTCTTATTCTCGTGGTATAGCGAGGGAGGGACATTCATTTGTCATGGTTTTGTTACGATGTCATGTATTAACATATTATTATTTGTATTCCTAGCTAGTTTACAAATGGGGTCTGTCGGTCGTTCATTCATGTTTCAATGCATTGGGTATTTATAAAGAGTTCAATGGGTCGGTTAAGTGCCCATGGTTCAATGCATTGGTTACTCATTTAAACTTATTCATGACGGTAATGTCTTGTGCATGTTTTCGGTTAAAACTACTTGTTTATGACGGTTAAGTCATGTATAAGTTTTCGGGGAAAACTACTTATTTTTATGACGGTTAAGTCATGTATACGTTTGCAGGGAAAACTACATATTTTATGACAGTTAAGTCATGTATACGTTTCCGGGGAAAACTACTTATTTTATGATGGTTAAGTCATGGATACGTTTTCGGGGAAAACTACTTATTTTATGACAGTTAAGTCAGGTATATGTTTCGGGGAAAACTACTTATTATTTATGACGGTTAAGTCATGTATACGTTTTCGGGTAAAACTACTTATTTTTATCACGGTTAAGTCATGTATACGTTACAGGGAAAACTACTTATTTTATGACGGTTAAGTCATGTATAAGTTTCCAGGGAAAACTACTTATTTTATGACTGTTAAGTCATGGATACGATTTTGGGAAAAAAAAACTACTTATTTTATGATGGTTAAGTCATGTATATGTTTCGAGGGAAACTACTTATTATTTATGACGGCTAAGTCATGTATAGTTTTTCTAAGACATTCGTTGGATTCCGCACTCCGAGTTAACGTCACGTCTTATTACGAGATCGATCCGTAGAAGCGCCATGAGGACCTACAAGTGGTATAAGAGCTTTTGCTCTTGATTAGCAGAAGACTCGTGGTGTTTTCGTGTCCAATCAACATCAAATTTCAGAGATTTTGAAGATTTTTCATCTTTTTGGTGTTCTTGATAAAAATGGAGAATTTTTTATCATTTTTGATTGATTTTGGATTCTTTTGATGAAATTGATCCGATAGAAGTGTTCCTAATCAGTTCCTACACATTCCTACGGTTCAATTTAATCAAATTCCATCAATTCAGCAAGATATGATGATTTTCGGAGTTTTTGGTTAGTGTTTGGTTGAATAGCTGATGCAGGAGAACTTAACAATTCTGTTGTAGGAGAACTTAGAGAGGCGAACTTAATAAGTTCGCCTGGTGCAGAGTAGGCGAACTTAATAAGTTCGCTTGGGGTTAAGTTCGCTTCGGGTCAAGTTCGCTCAGTCAGGCGAACTTATTAAGTTCGCTTAGGCAGTATCAGGCGATTAGCTAGTGTTCTTAAAAAAAATATTCAAAAATTTCCGGATATTTTCGTAAAAATTTCAAAATGTCAATTTCATGTGATGATAATGAGATTGAAATTATGCCACCAAAGCTTTTGTGCATATCAGATTACTGTAGCTGGAAAGTCCGGTTCGAACAGTTCGTATCAGAAACTGATGAAAACTTTTGGACATCCATATTTGAAGGATATGTGCATCCTACTTATGACTATATGGGATATTATGATGTTCCTAAACCAGTGACAGCTCTTACTAAAGTAGAAAAGCAGAAGTTTGATCGAGAGATGAAGACGCGGGAAACTTTAACGATGTCATTACCTAAAGAAATCATTCATAGTCTCGGGAAGTGTCCAACTTCAAGAGATCTATGGGAAGCATTGAAGAAAAAGGGTGAAGCAACTTCTCAAATGTTTGAGGTTTTGATCAAAGAAGTATTGGAGAAGCAGGGTGATTCTCAAAGTGATTCTTCTGTAGATTTAACTGATAATGAGAGTATTCATTCTGGTGAAAGTACTCAATCTACTGAGACTGATGTGATAAGTGAAGAAAGTTTTCAGACAGTTGAAGATGATCTGAGTGAATCAGAAACTGATGCAGTGCCTGTCATTATTGATCAAAAGAGTGAAGCTGATGATGACGTAGTCATGGCTCCTGGTGCATCTTCTTCAGAAGTAAAACCTGAGGTACTTTCTAACTCTGAGACGTTTTGTTCTAACTGTATTTCAGTGAAGGATAAAATGATGAGGGTTATGGATGACAATGTAAACCTCATTTGTATTATGAAATCGATGCACACGGTAAATCAGAAATTAAAGGATAATGAGAATGTGTGTATTGAGAGAATAGAATCACTGAAGAGGGATATAAGTTCTCTGACTTTGAATATCAAAGAGCAGGCATATCACCTGGATATGTCCTTTGCAGAAATTGAGAAAAGAAATAACGATCTTGTTGAGAAAGATAAGGAACTAGCCGAATCTAAAGCAGAGGTGATCAGATTGCATAGAAAGTTAGAAAGATTTGGAAATTCATCATTCTTATTAGGATATTATCATGACAATACTGGAGAGGGGAAGGGAACTAGTGGTATTGGTTATGTTCCTCCACCATTCAACGGAAATTATTCTGTTACACCTGAGATTATAAATGATGTGGATTTAGATCCTAAGACTGTGTTGAAGGTGAATCCAGTCACAGGTGAAGATATGGTGTATTCTGATGAGAGTGTTGATGAATATTTTGATGAAGCTAAGGTAGAGGGGATACCAAAAGCTGTTAAGAAAGAAGACTCAAAGGTTGATTCTAATTCATCTGGAAATTATACATTTAGAAGTTCTTCAAATTCAAGGAGAGTTCCATATGTCGGAGATTATAAAGACAGGCGTACATGTTTTCATTCTAATGAGATAGGACACATTGTGGTGACCTGTCCTTACAAAAATAAAGGGAAGAAGCATGTATTTCCTGAGAAGATGAAGCCTGAATCAAAACCTATTGCAAAATCTGGAGTTCTAGAGAAAATAAAGCAAAAAGAAGTTCATGTAGGAGAATCTTCTTCAAGTGCATCTTATCGTGTGAAGATTCCTTATATGAGAGATTATCGTGAGACGAGATCTTGCTTTTCTTGTGGTCTTGTGGGTCACATTAGGATTTCTTGTCCTCACAACGCCAAAGGTAACTGACATGTTACTCAAGGAAAGGTAAGAACTCATGGTAAGCCTTATGTTAACCCCAATGTGGTTAAACCTCATGCTATACCAAAGGGTAATACAAAATCTGTGGTTAGGCTTTCTAGACCTCAAAGACGGAGGAGAAACAGAAGATTGAGAAAACTTTTAGAACAACAAGAGTTTTCACAATCTAATCAATTTTCAAATGAAAGAAAATGTTCAAACACTTCACATTTTAAGCAAAAAGAACTTAATGAACAGAAGTATGTTTGGAAATCTAAAGTTTCTGTTTCTGACTCGTAAAAGCAATCATCGAAAATCGATGAGAGATTCGATTATGAATTGAGTGAGGTTTATTATTTTGATATAGATGGACGACCCATGACTACCATGGCTTGGGTCCCAATTTCAACTTAATGTTTCTTGTTAGTGGTGCAGGATTTCCCAAGAGGGACTATTAATACCATTTTGGTTGTTAATAGTGGTGGTTCTTAGCACATGACAGGGAATGACATCTGCATGAGTAACGAGTTGTTGATAACTGAGAATATATTTGATTCAACGACTTGATGCTCAAGGGGGAGAATATGTGTTGATGCACTTTCCTGTGACAACACTCTGGATAGAGTCTTAGTTTGTATGTCTAATGTCTATAATTTGTCTTTGTATGGATGAGTCATTATGTAATAGTTTATCGAGTTGTATTTACTTTTACATAATGTATGTTGTTTTTCTGCTAAGTGTTTTGCGCACTTACAAGTGCGCAGGAGAAAGCTCCTGCGTACTTAGCAAGTACGCAAGAACACCTTTGCGTACTTGTTAAGTACGCAAGAGCAATTGGTCCTGCGCACTTGCTAAGTGCGCAGGAATCAGGTCTGTATAAATAGGATAGGTTCACAGAGGCTAAGTACGCAGAACCATTTGTTCAGACGAACTAAGTTTTGCTAAGTACGTAGCTTGTATTCTCTCTGTAACCGTCGAGTGTTTATAATACAAAGAACGTTTATTGTGGCTCTCGTGTTTTGGTTTACTTTGTTTTGTAAGACCCTCCACCTAGTCACGGGTATTCCGCAACCCGGTGCGACTAGTAGACCACTTGCATGTGACGATCCGACACACACGAAGGGACCTACAAGTGGTATCAGAGCATTGCTCTTGAATTCGAGTGTTGTAAGTGAGTTTGGAGACGTTTTACTGAGTTTTACAAGCAAAAAGTGGTATTTTTGTTGATTTTTGTGATAAAAAAGGGGTAGCTCTTGAGCACTTTTTTAGAAGCAAAAATCTCTCAAAAACCGATTTTTGTTGTGTATTTGTGTGTTTTGAGCATCAAAGGTTTGTTAGAAACTTGTTTCTGATCCTTTGGCTCGATTGCATTGATCATCAGCCTATTTTTCACTATCTCCGGCGATTTTCAGGTGACCGGAAAAGTTTGGTGAGAGTTACTGAAAAGGTGTCCTGCGTACTTACCATTTTTGGTAAAAAGTACAGTCTTCTGCGTACTTACTAACTACGCAAGAGTTATCTCCTGCGTACTTACAAGTGCGCAAGACTGAACTTGTGCGAACTTAAGTTATATCCTGCGTAGTTAATATTTCCTCCTGCGTACTTACAAGTACACAAGAGCAAGTCTTAACTACGCAAGAGCATTTCTCAAGTGCGCATGGTCAAAGCCAAGTACGCAACAGTGTCTGATTTTTCTGATTTTTTGACCAAGTAATTCACTATGTCCAACCTTCAGAATCTTAGAAACATGTTAAATTATGATAATGAGATCGGTACACCTCAGAAACCGCCTAAACTATTAAATGTAAACGATTATTCCAATTGGAAGGCGCGTTTTGAGCACTACATTTCATACACCGACTCATCATTATGGATACCAATCATTGAGGGATATAAGCATCCCACACACATCTATCTTGATGAAGAGGTGCCAAAGCCCATCTCTAAGCTTGATGAAGAACAAAAGAAAGCTTATGATCGGGAAAAGAAGGCTCTTGGCTCAATCACTATGTCATTAACTCGGGAATTGTTTCACAGTTTTCGAGGCTATGACACCTCCAAGGATCTTTGGAAAGCACTTCAGAAAAGATTTGAGGGGAACAGTGACATTAAGAAGAGTAAGCGGGATCTTCTCCGGAAGCAGTATGAATGCTTAAATTTCATGGAAAATGAATCGTTAGATGATCTCATCTCTAGATTCTATCATTTACAAACGGAGTTGAAAGCTTTTGAACTGAAATATCCCGATGAAGAACTGGTGGAAAAATTTCTTGATGCTTTGCCACCAAAGTTTGAGATGTATACAACCCTGATGAGGGAAAATCCTAAATTCTATGAGTTAACAGTAGATGAGGCTATTGGTAAGATTCAAGCTCATAACATGAATCTTATGAAGAAGGAGAGCTCGGGAAGACCACAGATACAGGACCCTTCCATGTATCATGGGACGACTTCCACTTCAAAATCATCGGGCTCTGGAATTGCCCTCTTTACTGGACACTCCAATGAAGAAGACCACACAAATGGGTGTGGTGGTCATGCTTGTTATGCATCCGGATCAGGGTTGGGAACTAATCATCAACACGCCTCAAGAAATCCTCCAGCTATGTCCTCAGCTAACCATTCTACAATAGTCAAAATAGCTGAAGATCATGTAGCTTTGTTTTCATCATGAATGCTTGCGTATGAGAATTTCATAGGCGGCAAGCTAACGGATCCCGAAACTATTGAAGAAGACTTTAACCAAGTGGATCCTGATGATATTGAGGACATGGATATTCAATGGAATATGGCCATGCTTTTGAGGAGGGCCAAGCGTTTCCTGAACAGAACAGGAAGAAAGTTCATTGGTGGACATTCTAATGCCAAGGTTGGATTTGATAAATCCAAGGCCAAATGCTACAAGTGTCTGAACTATGGACACTTTTCTCGTGAGTGTCAAAAAGACCGAGCACCGGCCTCTGGTTTCACCAGACCTAGCCAGGGAAACAGCCACGGCCACAACAACACTAGCCACCACAATCAACACCAAGGTGGTTCGTCAAATGCACTGGTAGCTCAGCATGACGAAAACTTTGATTGGGGTGTTCATCTAGAGGACGCCATCATTGCTCAAACACAGGTTGGTCTCATGGCTGAGATCATGGAGCTGATGGAGGCTGAGAGAAAAGAAGCTGAGGAGATGGAAGCTTCTGTAGCTGTAGAAAAGGAGTCTACCACTGCCGTTGCTCTCATGGCCATTGGAGAAGCACAGAGTTCATCATCTGAGGTAGATTCTAACCCTTTCTCTGTTATTTCTTGTTCTAAATGTCTAGGGCTAAAGCTTGAAATTTCTAAGCTCCAAGACAAACTCGAACCCCTAACTATGGCAGCTCATAATTACAAAGAAAATGAAAAACGTTTTAAAGAGTCTGTTGAAACGTTGAAAAAGGAAAAATGTGAATATTCTTTACAAATAAGTGAGCAACAAGTTCACTTGGATATTGCGTATAGGGGGTTAGAAAAACGGAACAATGAAATCAACAAACTGCAAAATGAGATCCTGCAGTTAAAATGTACAAATCAGAAGTTGAAAAACTCTCGCTTTGTGGTGGAGCACTACGAATCAGTAGTGAGGAAATTGAAGGGCCTAGGTCTTGGTACCAATGCCATTCCTCCACCAATAAGTGGGAAGTTTGTCAATAGCTTGATAGACATTGATCTCACCTGTCTAGATGAGTTCTCTGATAAGGATGATTCCCCTAAAAAGGATGAATCCTCAAGTAAGGCTAACTCCACATCTAGTGAGGAGTATGTTACTGCTTCTGATGATGGGTCGGTTAACACTTGCCCTGAAGGAGTAGTCTCTGAGGAGTTGTTGACTGAACAGAAAGTCCACAAAAACATTATCACTAATGGTGATAACTGCATTTTAACTGAACCTGATATCATTGAAACAAATGATAACCTTAAGGTAATGCTTTACGGGGGTTATAAAAATATTAACCAAGTTAAGAAACAGGCTTTTTCAGCTCATTATGGGCTTGGTTACAAAGAGAATTTGCAAAAGTACTATACCCCCAAAAACCAAACTGAAAAAGGTCAGACTCCTGTTCATAAACCAAATCCTCCTGCTCATAATGGAGAGTTATCTAAGGCCAGATCAAATGAGCCTTACAAGAGAACTCATGTGGACAAGAGGATGTGTTTTCATTGTGGCATGGTTGGTCACATTCTTGTGAACTGTCCATCAAAGAACCAAGGGAAACAGCATGTTGTCTCACAGCCAGCCGTTATCCCTAAGTCGCCAATAGTGAAACCTCCCAGAAGTCCAAAGGAGAATGTGGTGAAACCACCAGTACAACCTATGGGAAAACCTAAGATTAAATCTGAGGCCAAACCATCTGTTGCAAGAAAGGTAAAGCAACCTGCTGTACCTCGTGTGTCTACATCTGGTAGTACACACACTGGTGAGAAATCTGTGGCTAGACTCTCTAAGCCACAAAGAAGAAGAAGGAATAAGAGGTTGAGAAAGCTGGAACAGCTGACTAAGACTCAATCAGGTGAAGCTTCCACAAGTTCACCGGCTGTGGTTGAGCCAAAGTCTACTGTTCTGGTTAAGAATCAAAAGAGATTCTGGAACAAGAAAGTTAAAGGTTCTCAATCTCCTGTTCCAAATTCATCCAAAGATTCACCAATTTTGAACAGTCATCATGATTGTGAGTTGAAAGAAGTAGTTTATTTTGAGAAGGATGGACGACCCAAGACCACAATGGCTTGGGTCTCCAAATCTAACTAATTCTTCTGTTACTCGTGCAGGGACGTCCGAAGGGTACTATCTCTAACCGTTGGTATGTAGATAGTGGATGCTCCCGGAACATGACAGGAAACATGGCCTTGCTTCAAGATGTTAAACCATTCAGAGGCGGCTATGTGGCCTTTGCCGGAGAAAAAGGCGGCAGCATCACGTGTCAAGGCGTGGTTTCAAACGGTTGCGTTAGCTTTGAAAATGTCAACTTTTGCGAGCAGCTGAAGCATAACCTGTTGAGTGTCTCCCAAATGTGTGACAAGGAGTACTCGGTGATGTTTGACAAGTCAGAATGTCTGATTCTCAAACCCGGTTTTAAGGTTCCCGAAGACTGGATTCTGATGAGAGCACCAAGATCAAACGACACTTATCAGATCAATATGAGTGTGGCAAAAACCACCTCATCAGTTGCTACTTGTTTGCTTACAAAAGCGACAGAACTTGACTCCATCTTGTGGCATAGGAAACTCGGACATATTTCTTATCGTAAAATGAATCATCTTGTCCGAAACGGTTTGGTAACCGGGGTTCCTAAGTTGAGGTTTACCGTTGCAGATGACTGTATGCCGTGTAAAAAGGGCAAACAGCAACGGAAGTCTCACAAGCCCAAGCTCCAAAACTCTATCGATACCCCTTTGGAGCTATTACACATGGATCTGTTTGGCCCCATAAGTATCAGGAGTATTGGAGGTAAGTCGTTCTGTCTAGTTGTAACTGATGACTTCTCACGTTTTTCTTGGGTGCATTTTTTAGGTACAAAAGACGAAACTGCTGATATTCTTCAATACCTGATCCTGAGCTTGGAATCTCTTTGCAAGCTGAAAGTTAGAAGAATAAGGAGTGACAACGGAACTGAGTTCAAGAATAATTTGATGGAACTTTTCTGTCTCAAGAGAGGGATCCGTCACGAATTCAGCGTGCCATACACACCTCAGCAGAATGGAGTTGTTGAACGGAAGAACAGAACACTGATCGAGACTGCAAGGACTATGCTGTCAGATGCAAAGCTTCCTGTCACTTTCTGGGCAGAAGCAGTTAATACAGCTTGTCACGTCTTAAACAGGGTTCTGGTTGTGAAAAGGCACAACAAGACATGTTATGAGTTGATCAACAATCGACTTTCCAATCTTGATTACCTAGTTCCTTTTGGTAGTCCTTGTTCCTTGTTGCTACAGTATAAAGACCGTCAGTCTAAATTTCATGCGAAAGCGGTGGAAGGCATCTTCTTAGGATATGTTGCCAATTCGCCCTGCAAGAGAGTGTACAACATAGGAACTCGTACTGTCGAGGAATGGTTTGAAGTGGACAGTATTAAACACAGCACTCCACCAGAACCAAAAGGTCCAGCTTGGGGTTTTGATTATGATGCGCTATTCAAGTCCTTCAATCTTCCTGACTTATCTGCAGAAGACGCCGCAAATGTCTATGATTTATTGCGTGGCGACAATGACTCCAGTTTTTCTACTCGTGCTACTGTACCAATTATAACTCCTGATTCCAATGCTGCATCTGCATCTGGAACTCATGACAATGATAACAGTGAAGGTGTTCATGTTGTTGGAAATGACGCTCAAGCCAATCCTAACACAATTATAGGAAATGAAGCTCCAGCTGATCCAATTAACATTGAATCTTCTTCCTCTGGAACACAGGAAATGGGGGAGTTAAGCACAAATCTAGATCCAGAAATTCAAGAACCAATTGTACCGGAGACGAGGGTGCATAGGAATCATCCAATCGACAACATTATTGGTGATCCTTATGCCGGTGTTCAGACTCGTCACAGAACCATCACTGAGAACACCAGTCTTTACACAGAGATATTTGACACTGGTGTCATGGAAACATGTCTGCATGCTGCATTCGTGTCCCAGGTAGAGCCGAAGAATGTGAAGGAGGCTCTCGCTGACAACTGCTGGATTGAGGCGATGCAAGATGAACTGTCTCAATTCAAAAAGTTGCAAGTGTGGGATTTAGTTGACTTGCCAAAAGGCTTTCAGCCAATTGGTACCAGATGGGTGTTCAAATGCAAGACGGATGATCGTCATGTAGTTGTGAAGAACAAAGCAAGATTGGTTGTTCAGGGTTTTTATCAACAAGAGGGCTTGGATTACAATGAAGTATATGCCCCAGTTGCTAGAATTGAGGCCATTCGACTGTTCTTGGCGTATGCCACATATGTCGGCTTCAAGGTCTATCAACTTGATGTGAAGAGTGCTTTCCTTTATGGTAAGGTGCATGAAGAAGTCTATGTCACTCAACCTCCCGGTTTTGAAGATCCGCATAATATCAATAAAGTGTACAAGCTCGACAAAGCACTTTATGGTCTTCATCAAGCACCGCGGGCATGGTATGAGACATTATCTAAGCATTTACTGTCTAATGGTTTCGACCGTGGACAGATTGACTCGACTCTCTTCATACGGAAAGCAGGAGGTGACATTCTTCTTGTGCAAGTGTATGTCGATGACATTATCTTTGGGTCGACCAATGAAGGGATGTCTAGGGAATTCGAGAAGGTGATGAAGTCCAAGTTTGAAATGAGCAATATGGGTGAACTGTCATTCTTTCTAGGTCTGCATGTCAGTCAAAGAGAGAATGGTATTTATCTACATCCAACTAAGTACGTGCAGGACATCTTGTCAAAATACAAGATGAGTGATAGCACTACTTATGGCACACCAATCCCAGTCAATCATGGTTTGCATCCCGACAGAGATGGAAAGGATGTGGACAGCAGGTTGTACCGTGGGATGATCAGATCACTTATGTATCTCACAGCTTCAAGACCCGATATAATGTTTGCTGTATGTTTGTGCTCAAGGTTTCAGTCTCAACCGAAGGAGTCACATATGATAGCCATGAAGAGAATTTTCAGATACCTGAAAGGGAAACCCTGATTAGGTCTTTGGTACTCTAAGCAGCAGTCATTCGACTTCAAAGCCTACACTGATTCAGATTATGGCGGTTGTAACCTTGACAGAAAGTCAACTTCTGGTGGATGTCAATTCTTAGGAGACAGACTGGTCTCCTGGCAGTGTAAGAAGCAGTCAACGGTTTCTGTCTCAACTTGTGAAGCAGAGTACATTGCTGCAGCTAGCGGTTGTTCTCAGATATTGTGGATTCAGCAGCAATTGCGAGACTACGGCTTGAACTTCACTGGAACTCCTCTATTCATTGACAACAATGCCACCATGTCCATCACAAATAACCCGGTGAAACATTCCAAAACTAAACATATAGAGATTCGCCATCATTTCATCCGTGACTGTGCTGAAAAGCATTTAATTAAACTTATAAAAGTTCACACGGATGAAAATCTTGCTGACCTTTTCACAAAGGCATTTGATCGATCCCATTTTGAGCATATTGCCAACTTGATAGGAATGTTCAATCGTGAGTGAAAACTAAGTTTTCTTAACTCAATTCAATTCATGAAAGTTAAATTTTTAATTCTTTTAAATTTTCTGTATAGTTCTTTTAGTATTTAAAATATTTTCCAAAAACCAAAAAAAAAAATAGAAAATGGAGAAAATTTCAAAGTTAACTTGAGAAAAGAGGAAATGATAGTACATCAGAAATGATCTAAACACCACAGACTGCTCATATGGGAAATGATTGCGTCATGCTTACTTATCTGTTTAAAATTATTATGTTTTTAATCTGTTTATTTACAAGTAATTTGAATTGTCAGTAGGCTGTATGCGTCTTTGAATCACTAGTAGTGTGTAAACTAAATCTAAATTACAACTGTGATTTGAACCCATGTTTGCAAGCGTGTGTGAGTAAAAGATTAGAAAAGATCACTATCAGATAAAGGATGTTAGATTTTGACAATAATTTTCTTTTGAGATCAGTTTCGGGTTATGTTGTTAGCACAATTAATGCGGTTCATCTCACTGCCCATACTCACAAGTATGCAAGGAGAGATTGAATCAAGACATGTCTCTACATTAACCGTTGAGCATGTATTCACCCTTGAATCACTCCTGATTCATTGAAATCAAATCCAGATAAAAGTTGGATCCCCTTACCCTATAATCAAACACCATGTTCATTATCCCGAATCATCATACCGATATTCAAAGAAGAAAATCACATGAAACCAAGACAAAAGAATCACTCGATTCTGAATCTTATGATTCCTGATAATCCTTATGGATTCTGCTTGATTTTTCTGTGCTAATTGATGTAACTTCATTCTGAAAATTAAGAAAATAATTGAAAATAATCTTAGATGCCTTGAAGATAGTGCAAAATATCATAGCATCTCAGTGGGGTAAACGTTGTATATCTTATAACTAATACCTTAATACACAAGAACATGATACAAAGATGCGTATAGTTTCAAGTCTTATAATATTGTCAACTTGAATTACTTGTTTATGTGCTTATTACGTATGAATAAAGAGTAATACATGACATGATCCCATATTTTTTGATGTTTATATTGTATCATTTTTGCTATAAGATAGCCTGATATGATCATTTGCTCGTGTCTTTGATAAAAAATAGTTTGTGTGAATACTTGTATATTTCTATGGGAAAAGATCAAAAATATTTTAAGTTTATGCATAGTTCAACTTTATTCAGAAAAGCCAAAAATATTTGTATTTAACCTTCCTGAATTGATTTTGAATCCTCTTGATTGAACGCTTTTATCTTGTTCGTTATTTGACTTTGAAATCTTCATAAATCTGGGTTGAAAAATTGCGCACTTAAGGGTTGTGCGCACTTGTCAAGTTCGCATGAAGTAAAACTTGCGCATTTAACAAGTACGCAAGAGTTATTCTTGCGCACTTGTAATTGCGCAAGAGTTAAGTCCTGCGTACTTGTAAGTACGCAAGAGTTAACTCGTGCGCACTTAACAAGTACGCACGAGCAGTAAATGAGGGGTATATATGTGACACTTAGAATTGTTCTCAGTTTCACGCATTCAACACTCAAAATTTCCCTCTGCAAATTTTTCGCTCAAAATCGATAGTGTCTAAACCATTTTTTCGTCCTGTCCATACTTTCATCATCTTATTTCATCTCATAGGTGAGAATCTTGGCCGATTTCATCCATTTAAGCGTGACTATTGACCGAGTTTTGACTTAGAAAATGTTAGGTTAAATCCGATATATTTTGGGGTAAAATGGGGTTGTTTGGGTAACTTATTATCTGTAACAAGCGAATAGGAAGCTTTAATCGATTCCCTAATCATCTCCTGGTCCTCGATTGATCCGTCGGTTGAAGTTGAACCGACAGTGGGTCGGCGACTGGTCTAGGTCAAAAATTGAACGAGGTTAAGCAGTGTGTGGTGTTGATAATGGTACCATAGGTTAGAATCCTTGAATCCGACCTAGTGGCGACCTAATCAACCCACGTTTTGAACAAATTACAATTTTCTGGAATTTTTGCTAAGTGTGAATCTTGCGCACTTAGCAAGTACGAAAGAAGCAATTCCTGCGTACTTGCTAAGTACGCAAGAGAAAAATCCAGCGCACTTGCTAAGTGCGCAGGACCAACACTTAGAAATTTTTTTCTAAATCTGAAAATTTTTTCAAAGTGTAACTACTATCCTATGTCATGTGTGTCTACTTCCAGTGTTATAAGTTGTTCTGAATATGTTTTCTGTGTGTGTTTGCAGGCTCTGGCTCGTGCATTCACTGATAAATTAAACCTATTGGCTAACACTGAACCAGAATGGAAAGGCGCAGCCTTGCAATACAGGGAGATTGTGGATTTTCTGAACAGATCAAGAATAAGTTATGCAATCTCAGCAAACCCAACAGTCTCAAGACCTTACCTGGAGCAATTCTGGGAGACTGCAGAGCACGATTGCACGGTATCCCCGAATGTCTCGGGTTATTGCTATCTCTGAGGATAAAATAAGGAGAGTATTGCAGTTCGGAGACCTTGCCACCGACCCGACATCCTATCCAGATTACTACGCGGATGGGTGTTGGAGGCACAGAATGGGATATGTCGGGGCTAGGGATTATGCTTCTTACAAGAAGATGTGGCTATTGGATCAATGGCGTTACTTTGCCCACATCATGATCGTGTGCATCTTATCCAGGAAAGCGTGGAAAGATGCCATGGGCCATGACCTTGCAGCGGCCATGGTGGGCCTATCTCTCAATCGAGGCTATAACTTCTCTCGCTATATCTTCAAAGCACTCAATGACCAGATAAATACAGCAGAGAGGTTCAGGTTCCTTTTGTACCCGAGGTTTGTGCAGCTCCTGATCGATGATGCATTGCCAAACCTACATGCTATCGGGGAGAGACTGCAGGTAAAAAGGGTGGACAAGAGAGTCTTTGCTCAGTTTCTAAAGCCAGGCAGTGTAGAACCTACCCCTGCGCACACTGAACTCTTTGGCCACCTACTGAATGAAGCATACGTCGCTCCTGAAGATTGGAACTGGTATAGTCCCAACTCAGCACTAGAGATGAGTGATGACTCTGGTGAAGAGCATGATGATGATGAAGGTGATGATGAAGGTGATGATGAAGGTGATGTTGGTGGTGCTGAGGAATCCGATTCGGAGGCAACAGAATCAGATTCTTCTGATTCCGATGACGCACCATCACAGGCACATCCGAGAAGGTCGGCACAGGTAACCCTGCCTGCGTCGTCTTCTAAAAGAAAACAACAAAGCTCGAGCAGCGAATACGAGCCAGATTCCGACTCTGACGCTGCTCTAGAAAGACAAAGGCGTGAGAGGGCAAACAAGAAAAGGGGCGATAGGCAAGAGGTTGCTATCCCCAGGGTTGAAGAGATTCCGACTGTGCAGCCAGTACAAGTTGAAGCTGCCCGTCCAGAGTCAAAACCTACCCCGCCAGCACGGCAACTGTTTAGAAGGAGGAGAAGGCCACTGGTACAAGCAGATGTGGCAGTCACGGCGGTCACAGAGGTAATTCCTGTGACGGTGACCCTCCCTACTCCAACCGTCCAGGTGACGGTGACTGCTCCACGTCTCACGGAGTCAGTAACCATCACCCCAACCATAACTCCCATCATTACATCCCCCATCCCAACACCCACCAAAGAGCCGTCAGGTCAACCCTTTAACTATGGTGATTTCTCACAGGGGTTCGACTTTGACACAATCTTCTCTTCCCCCATCCACAACGCCGAAGCCTCATCATCTAGGCATCCGAATCCAAATGAAGCTAGGATCGATGTGCTAGAAACCCAAGTTGCTGGCTTGTTGAAGACTATTCAAAAGTCAAAAGAGGACTCTGATGCTCAACAAGCACAGATAAACTCTCTGTCGGATGAAGTTAGGATTCTGCGCAGCCAGAGAACGGGGACTGATGAACGATTGAAGAATTTCATGGCACAGAATGAACTGTTGATAAAGACTAATGACATGATTCTAGCCCACAGAACTTCCCTATAGCTAAGGCTGGATCTACAAAGGAAGGAGCACAAAGCTATGGTCAAACTAGTTGGTGAACTGACCGCGAAGCTAGGTGCTCAGGGGGAGAAGGAGACAGAGAAGGAGACAGAGAAAGAGAAAGAGAAAGACAAAGAAAAGAAATCCACCTGTGTCGAGTCTTGTCATCCAGTCGATCTGACTAAGGATGATGATAAAGACAAGGATCCTGAATTCGGTCCTAGTGGAGGTGAGCACCTAGCTTTGGCGATTGTGCCCATCTCTTCTGTTCCATTGGCTGAGGGGGAGTCTACTCAGTAAGAGGGTGGTGATACCTCAGGTGGTGGTGGCGGAGATAAAGGGAAGTCAGCGGCTGACGTGCTCAAGGACTTATCTGATGATGAGATCCTCTATTTAGAGCCTGACTATTCCAAAGAGGCACAGATCGATGCTCTCCTTAATCTGTAAGAAGGAGAGATCGACACTGGTGATGACTGGAACGAGGATGACGATGATGTGGTGATTGAGATTCCCAAGGGCGACGGGGAAGGTATGTATGAGTTAGAAGATGGTGAGATCTTTGAAGTACCATCGCTCGACTCTATGCTTGAAACAGGCTCAGTTGACACGGCAAGTAATGTTGAAACTACAACTGAAGCCTCCCCGGTCGACCCTATACCTGTGGACCCCGAGGCACAAAAAGAGAAAGACATGCCTTCTGCATCTACAAAGGGTCCAGCTCCCGTGTGGCAAAAGACGTCTATCACAGACAAGCACGGAGCTACAGGTATGATCTTAGCTGTTAGGTTCGAGGAGGACAAGCATCTGTTCGCCATCAAAAGATCTAGGGGGTTCAATACTTGAAACCCACCAGTGAGGCGTTCAACTCTTTGCCCAAGTACGACCTAGTTAACCTCGCAAACCACGATATGCTAAGTCACTCGAATAATGCAGTAGCAATGGGTTTGTGGGTAACACTACAGCGTGAAGCAAGATCAGGGAAATTTGAATACCTCAAGCCTCAGGTGCCCAGAAGAGTCAAGGATAAGCACGCTGTGCATCATGTGACTAAGAAGCCCATAAAGAGATTGGTATACAAGCCAATGCGATGTGAAACTAAGATTCCCCTGAGCAAGTTACCTCAGGATATTCTTGGTGACATGTGGTACTGGTACGTTGATCCAAAAACAGGCGAGGCTGTGGTAATGAGTAAAGGTAAGTCAGCAAGTGAAAATATTATGCCAAAGGAAGTGATCAGGATATTTGATGAAGTCTGCTTCATCAACTTTTCTGTGAACGATCTGGAGGTACTAGCCGACAAGTACTGCATCCACATGGACGAATGGACGAAGCTTCTCTCTGCCAAATACGACAAGTTGATCAAGTTCTGTCTTGATTACAAAAAGAAGATGAAAGCTAAGGAGCAGATGCTGTGAAGACTGAAGACCGAAGACTGAAGACGATGAAGATCCCGAGCTGTTCTCAAGGGGGAGTTTGTTGATACACTTTCCTGTGACAACACTCTGGATAGAGTCTTAGTTTGTATGTCTAATGTCTGTAATTTGTCTTTGTATGTATGAGTTATTATGTAATAGTTTATCGAGTTCTATTTACTTTTACATAATGTATATTGTTTTTCTGCTAAGTGTTTTGCGCACTTACAAGTGCGCAGGAGAAAGCTCCTGCGTACTTAGCAAGTACGCAAGAACACCTTTGCGTACTTGTTAAGTACACAAGAGCAATTGGTCCTGCGCACTTGCTAAGTGCGCAGGCATCAGGTCTATATAAATAGGATAGGTTCACAGAGGCTAAGTACGCAGAACCATTTGTTCAGACGAACTCAGTTTTGCTAAGTACGCAGCTTGTATTCTCTCTGTAACCGTCGAGTGTTTATAATACAAAGAACGTTTATTGTGAATCTCGTGTTTTGGTTTACATTGTTTTGTAAGACCCTCCACCTAGTCACGGGTATTCCGCAACCCGGTGCGACTAGTAGACCACTTGCATGTGACGATCCGACACACACGAAGGGACCTACACTATGTCACACACAATGTTTTGGAAAGAGTTTTACAAAGTCCAAATGATAACCTAAAACTTAGGATGATGATGGTGAGCATAAAGTCGTTGATGCAACCATTTGACTAGTTGAGGGGCAGTCTACAGGACATGGGGAGTACAGATTTGTGTTGGTGACAAAGGCAAAGGCATTCAATTACAGGATTACATCGGTTTGAGTTTTTAATTGATTGATTTGCTTATTCCTGAGTAACCAAGTAAAATGTTTTTTCATAAAATGTTTTCATGGAAGGTTTATTTTAGTTAGTTTTATTTTTCTTTGAAAAACATTTTGAAAAAGCCAAACAAATTGAAAAAGTTAAAATCGACATTACTTGAAGTTAAAGAAGAGATGATAGTACATCAGTAGTTGTTCTTTCACACATGATCTTAGATTGACTGGTTGGTGCTTTATGTTAATATATATGAATTATATGTTTTGATCTAAACTTCAGAGACTGCACAAATAGGAAATGATAGTGTTGTGTATGCATATAATTTGAATTGTCAGTAGACTAAAAGCGTCACTGAACCATTAGTAGTGTGAAAACATAATTGCATATGTTACAACTGTGATTTGAACACATTTTATGCCTGGGTGTGTGTGTTAAAAGATCACTATCAGATAAAGAATATTAGCTTTTAATAAAGATTTTCCTATGAGATCAGTTTCAGGTTATGTCCTTAGCACTGTTCATTCGATTTGCTTTAGTGCCCATGTCCCGAAAAGCATGTAATTTGAAGTATAATCAAGATATGTACTTGACAACATCTGTCAAACATATACTAGCCCTTGGATCATATTGATAAATCATCTTTACTGATTCCATTGAATTCATAATCCAGATAACAGTTGGATCCACGTACCTGAATCTTATGATTCCACATATATAAGCCAAGACATTGAATCATTCGATTCTGAATCTCATTGATTCCTATACAATCCAATTTGGATTCTGCTATTCATGTGCTAAGTGATGTCTCCTCATTCTGGAAATTCAGATAATCTTTAGTAAAATCTTATATGTCTTGAAGAAAGTGCATTTACTTTCTGTTACTAGTGGGGTACACGTTGTATTTCATACTTAAATGGTACCTTAACTCACAAGAAAGTGGGAATGAGATGCTTTAGTTTCAAATCTTATCATATTGACAATTTGAATTTGTGTGTCATAGCCTGATCCTATTTTCTTTGAATGTTTATCGCGTATCATAACATGCAATATGAAAGTCTTGAAAAGATTGAGTGTGATAATCTTAAAAGATATTGGTTTGATTGGTCATGGTTTGAAAGAATGACATAGGATACCTTTTGATATTATATGGATTTTATATCCAAGATGTGTGATTGATATCTCATATATACTAATATGATCTTCTTACTCGTGATGTTCGACCAAAAAGATGTGATTTTGTATTTTACATTTCAGTTTGTACAGAGAAAAACCAAAAAGATTTTCTCTTTCTTATGTTTGAAAAACCAAAAAAAAATTATTTTTCCAGCTTCCATGGAAATTTTAATTGTTAGTTATTCTAGGTTGTTCTCCTTTGCAAAAACTGAATATTGCAGATAGAAGTTGACAAGGGGTGCTTCTCCCAAGTTTTCTTCTAGAAATAAAGAGAGAGTGTGCAGATAAACAAGACGAAGACTACAGTGTGTTTGATGATATATGAAGACGGATGACAATCTTCTGAAGCCGTTGTCAAGGGGAAGTCTGTTGGAGCATATTCTGGTGACAACGAGCTTGAAGATATTATGTCTTAGTCTTAGAGTCTTTGACTTGTAATTGATAGAATTTTTAGCAACAGTTAAAGGGGAGTCTGTTAGGACATGTTTTGTAACTGTTGATAAAATTATGTGTAAGTTCATAGAAAGGCGAACTTAACATGGTCGCCTGGTTTAACAGAGGCGAACTTATTAAGTTCGCTTAGTCTATCTGAGGCGAACTTGTTAAGTTCGCTTAGGCTATAAGAGGCGAGCATCTATGAGGCGAACTTAATAAGTTCACCTACTGCAGAACTGGTGCTTATATATACAGGTAACAGAGTCTGTTAATTAGATTAGAAGTAGAGACGAAATCAGAGTAGACGAGAGAGACAGAATCTTGTAACCTAATATTGTGGTGGAAATACAAAGCGTTTATTTACACAATTGTTGTTGATTGAGTTACAGGATCACGTTGATCATGGATTCCGCACGTTACCACCGTGTCGTACCGCGAGCCTAGAGATCCGTCACACACCGAATTAGGGACCTACAACTTCCAATCCTCAGTGATATCTTCCTCTTCATCTACTGAGTCTGGCAAGTCATGGATTTAAACAACAGCACGTTTTTATAGCGAACTTTGAAACACAGTCTGCTCTTGTATCCATTCTTCTAGGCTGTCCGCATCATCTTCCTTGGTAACTACCTCCCCCTTTTTGGTTGCATCAGTGCATAGAGTGTTATCTTTTTGAGTGCCCACTAATATAAGGGAGGGAGAAGTCACTGGAGGGCATTGATGGGCTTCATGTATAGAGACTTGGTGCCGCAGTTTGGACACTTCAGCCTCTAGCATTGCCACCCTGGCCATCAATTCCAAATTATGAAGTTTCAGTCTGTCCTTATCCATAGTTGTGAAGTCCTTGGAGCTGGATGGGGTCTTAGGCCTAGCCTCTGCATCCCCTTCACCTTGGTTTTCTTGGCACCTGGGATTCTTCTCAGTGAAGAGTGTTTCAAAGGAAACATCCTCACTGTTAGTTGCCGTGGTTAGGGTCTTAGTGATGTTGTCACTGTCCTCCTAGGCAGTTGATGTACCAGGAGTAATGACAACCCTTTCCACATAAACTCTATCAGTACCACCAGAGTGAACTTTCTTAGGTGATGAACTTGGATTAGGTGCACTAGCAGCTAAGTCAATCAATACCTCCGAGATAGTGGTTATTGGAGAAGGTATATCATCTTGACAAGAAGCCTATGCACTTATGTTCAGAGAAGAGAAATGAAGGTATGGCTCAGCAGGTTGTGCTATGGATCTGGGATGTTATCCTGTTCCTAATAGAGAAACTTCCAAGGAGGTTTCTCTAATGTTTTGGCTATCCCTTTTGATATTCTCATCAGAATGTTGGGATTCTGAATGAGGGCTTTGAGGTTGGGATCGGGCCTTTGAGACAAGAAGAGAAGGAGTCTTCTTGCTCCTTTTTTCTGGTGTATGTTGTTGCAACTGGGGACCCTTGTTCCAGTTGAACGATAACATCCAAAACAGATGTAAGTGATTTTTGTACCTGTGCATCCTTAGTAGTATGCACAGGGGTTCGAATAGTGGAAGCAGATGGTTGTTCAGGATGTGAGGTGGAGGGTGTGGGATCAGTATCAGCTGGGATTGCTAAACTGTCACCCTGTGTACTTTGTATGTTCAACATTGTAGATAACAATGGAACATTGACCCCTGAGAACTTTTTGGAAACAGTTCTCATACTTTGAAAAATATTATTTTTATGACCCAACATGATGTAGATTCTTGCAGGTTTTAAGAGATCTTTTAGTTCCTGATTGAAAACCTCCTGCAAGAATCTGGGGTACATAAAAATTTTTTGCTTTGTACCCTCTTGAAGGTTATATCTCAAACCCTCAAGATGAGGTGTGCAAAGTTGAATCCTTGGCCAGTAATCATACAGTGAACAGCAGAGGCAAGTGAAGAGCTCACTTGATGCCATCCACTTCTCTTCTGAGATATGCATTGTAGAAGAGTGCGGCGTAGATACTTCCATGGAGGGCCCATCAGTGCCTTATCTATTGTGTACTCATTTTGATTTCCAGTGTACCCTATGGATACAAAGGTCCTCATGTATTCTTCCTTTGAGTTTGAGATGGCTGCCCCCTCATCTTGAAGCTAAAGATGTTTTCGTAGAGTAGCTTCAGAGATGATGATGTCCTTGCCGTCTACCTTGGCTTTTATTTGGGGAATCCCCTGTTCGGTAGAGTAGACAGAGGTATTCCAAAAATCCTCCATATGAGGAATATATATGGTAGGGTTGACTGTTAGTGCAAAATGTATCTTTGATCGGCACAGAAAATCGATCATATCAACGAATCCCTCAGACTTCTTTCCTTTGGTTAAGTATGATATGAGGTTGTGATATGGGGAAAACTTATCATCAGGATTGTTTATGTCTGCCATTTTTGTTGGATTTTGGAGGGAAAGAGGAAGGTTTTGAAGGGTGGTTAGGAATGGAAGTGTAGAACCAAAGACTGATTGTTACAAAATTATTCTAAGTACAAATGCTGCTGATAGGCTTATCAGCAGCATTCAGCACAAGTTGCTGCTGATAGGCTTATTAGCAGCATTCAGCACAAGTTGCTGCTGATAGGCTTATCAGCAGCGGTCATCCATGTTTGCTGCTGATAGGCTTACCAGCAGCAACCTTCACTCTTTGCAGCTGATAGCTCTATTCACTGAAAACCAAACGTTGTAGCTGACTATCCAGGCCAAGCGTCTCTAACACCTTTCTGCAAAAGCAACTGACAGACTCAAAGCAGAAGGAACCGCTATGGTCAACCAATGACGGACAACAATACACTTCTCGAAGCATGCAAACAATCATGAATAAAAAAAACGTTTCAGTAAAGTTAACTAGATTAGCCTTTACGTGTAATGTAAATTAATAAACAAGATCAACGGCTTGTGTTCGATCTGATCCTTAGAATCAAGGGTCTGTCTTGATTCTAAGTTACTATAAATACTGAGTTGCCACTTCATTGTAAGTGTGCTTGTAGTGCTTGTCATACTTATTCATTGAGTTTCTCACTTGTAATCTTTGCATTCACAAAAGCTTAATACAACAGTGTTTATCAGTATTCTTTGTGTTTACTTGATTATAAATTGTGTAGTTGATTTTGTTTCCGCCAACCTCAACTAAGAACAGAACCATCTTGTATTCTCACGATCCTACAAGTGGTATCAGAGCTTTGGCTCAGATTAAACAAACTAACATTTGTCTAATCATCTCTGGTTCTATTCTAAACTCTCTCTTTGATCAAGTCACCCAAAATCAAAACAAAAATAGCACAGAGCAATGGCTTTGAAGATATTGGCAGCATCAACCGACCACCAAGGTTGGTATCTGGAGAAGACTATGACATGTGGAAAAATCGCATGGAAAGCTTCTTCTGTTACCAGGAATATGGAATGTGGAGATCCATCAAGGAGGGTCCATATATTCCCATGGTGGCCTCTGCTGATGGTGGAGGGCTACAAGTCCCGAAGGAAACCTCCAAGTACTCTGAAGAGGACATCAAGAAAATGGAGGTGGATTTCAAGGCACTAGGAGCCATCCAAATATGCCTTCCAAATGAAGTTTTTCACAACTTCAGAAGTTACAAAACTGCCAAGGAGCTCTGGGAGGCGCTGGAGAAGATGTTTGCTGGCTCTGAAGAAGTCAAAGAGAATAGAAGGGACATACTGAAGCAGCAGTATGAGAACTTCGTCTGGAGGGAAGGTGAGTCCTTAACTATTTTATATAACAGATTTACCTATCTTGTAGGTGAACTGCAGTGCTCCAAGGTAAAGCTGGAGAATGAAGACATTCTCAAAAAGTTCATAAGATCTCTTCCTAGTTGTTGGACATTATACACTGTGTCCATCAGAAGAACAGAGAATCTGAAGACTCTTCAGATGACTGAGCTCTTTGGCATGCTCAAAACCTATGAATTAGAAATGATTCAAGCTAAAGAAAGGAGCTCCAGTTATCAATCAGCTACCACTTCCTCCACTACCTCCTCAGCGCTTCACTCTGATCATTCCGGTCCTAGTGCAAGCAGCTACTATCCTCCCATTGTCACTCACCCTCAGATCCCAACCGCTTCACAATCTAACTCATCACCATTTCTTCTTGAGGCACCTCCTCAACAGCCAACCTCTACTGCTTTTGTCTCTGACAACTCAAGCAGCATGTACTTCATAAAAGAGGATCTGGAATGCTTTCATCCAGATGATCTTGAAGAAATGGTTATTCAGCACTCATATGCCATGCTCTCCCTCAGAGCAAAAAGGTTCTATTCTAGAACCGGAAGATCATTTCCAAGCAACAACTCAAACAGCAGAGTTGGGCTTGATAAAAGCAAGATCCGTTGTTACAACTGTAACCAAATGGGTCACTTTGCTAGGGAGTGCAAGGCACCTAAAGCCAATCAGGGTGCCGGCCATCAAAGACAAGCCTACCAAAGTCAGCCCAGACAACAGCAGCAGCAACAAACTCCACCAGCACAAACTGTAGCCTGTGCAAATGTTAGAACTGCAGAATTCGACTGGAGTTTTCAATATGAAGATGTTCCTGTCTCCAACCAAGCACTTATGGCAGACACTGTAGAGATACCACCTCAGGTATTTGAACATCTATGCTCTCAATCCTGCATTGATAAAGTTTTAGGTTATAGAAAACATAACCAAAACCTTATAGATCAAAATGAAGAGTTTCTTCAACTAAAATCTGAGTTCAAAAAGGTTGAAATCACTTACAAAGAAAAAATTGAATGCCTTAAGAAAGAGATTTCATCTCTAAAACATGAACAAACCAATCTTGAAACTCAGATTGATGATCTATTAGTAAAACTTAAATCAACCAGAGCTGATCTGGCAGAACAGAAAGTTCATGTTGAAAAATATGAATTTTCTTCTAAAAAGCTACAGAGACTTCTAGATATTCAAGTCCATGAAAAGGTAAAACTTGGAGGACTTGGATATGGCAAGGAACAGTACAATACTGTTCCTCATCCAGCTGACTATGTTGCCATCTATGAACCAAGCTTCGATGTTGCAAAACTCGACACTGCAAACAGAAATCTTGATCCTCCAATGGATGAACCCCTTGTTAAAGACTGCACTACCTCATCAGAATCTGAGTTAACCTTCTCAGACCATGATGAAACCAGTACAGCCTCATCTGAAGCTGTTCTGAATAGAGTCCCAGTCCCTACTGTTCTCCCAGCTGTTCCAGCCCCTGTACCATTCAAACAGATCAGGATCAGCTATCCTCCAGGTGGAAGAAAGCTAAACATTGAAAAGGGACAGACATTAGGACCCACAAACTCCAAGCCTCAGTTCATGCCAAATCAGAAGAATCAGCAACAGGTTAGAAGAGTTACGACCAAGAAAACTCAGTTCAGAAACTCTTCTTCTCCACCAAGGAAGCAGCAGCCCAAAGTTCAGCAGTCCTGCATCATATGTGGGGAATCAAACCACCTTGCTGCAAAATGTCAGTTTAACCCCTTCAGCCAGATCCTTCTTCAATCAGCACATAAACAAAAAGAAGGATCAGCATACTTCAGTTGATAGGCCATCTGCAGCCAGTAGAAGAGTTGAAACTGCAGAAAAACACAAGCTGCAGGAAAAGGCAAAGCCTTCAGCAGCCACCAAATTTGCTGCTACTCAAACAAAGCAGTTAGCAGCAAAAACTAAATCTGCTGCTGCTCCAACTAAGCCTTCAGCAGCAAAAGCAAAATCTGCTGCTGAAAGGCCAAGGCCATCAGCAGCAACATCTGCAGCTGATAAGCTGAAGCCATCAACAGCAAAACCTGCCGCTGCTGACAAGCCAAAACCTCAAGCAGGAAAATCAGCTGCTGATAGAGAAAATTCATCAGCTGCCAAAGCCAAATCTGCAGCCGATAAAGAAAAGAGAACTGGAAAACCACTACTTAAGCAATGGAAAGCCAAAATCTCTGCTCCTGTCAGCAAAATCATCATCGGTGCTGTTGAATGCACGCATGATGAATCAGAAAGTCCAAGGACTCTTTTCTTCAAAAAGGAGAGCTCTTGGACCACTCCCACTAACTAAATCTCTTTCATGTGCAGGGACAGCCAGGTAACAAGAACAACACCTGGGTGGTAGATAGCGGCTGTTCCAGGCACATGACAGGCAACAGCTCCATCCTCTCCAACTTCAGACATTTCAATGGAGGATATGTTGCCTTTGGGAGTGACTCAAAAGGTGGATCTATCACTGGACAAGGCACTGTGTCCAATGAGAGGATGAGCATTGAAAGAGTCAACTATGTTAAGCCCAAGATTACAAAGCAGAAGCCTTCAGCAGCAACCAAGTCTGCTGCTGATAAGCTAAAATCCTCCGCAGCAAAATCTGCTGCTGATAAGATAAAATCATCAGCAGCCAACAAAACAGCTACTGATCGAGTAAAATCCAAGGCAAAGCCCTAAGCAGCAAAGAATGCTGCCACTTCAACAAAGCCATCAGTAGCAGGATCTACTGTTGACAAGCCAGAAACATCATTAGCAAAATCTGCTGCTGACAATGTGAGGAAAACTAGAAAATCACCAACAAGGCAATGGAAAGCCAAACCATCTCCAAGCATTGTCATTGGTTCCATTGACTGCAAACATATTGAAAAGGATAAACTAACAACCATCTTTTTCAAGTCTGCAGACTCTTGGGTTCCTCCTACTAATTAAAAAATTCTATCATGTGCAGGGGCAGCCATGTCATAAGAATAACACCTGGGTGGTAGACAGTGGTTGTTCCAGGCACATGAGCGGTAACAGATCCATCCTCTCCAACTTCAGACATTTCAATGGAGGATATGTTGCCTTTGGAAGTGATTCAAAGGGAGGATCCATTACTGGACAAGAAACTGTGTCCAACGAAAGAATGAGCATTGACAAGGTCAACTATGTCAAAGAATTGGATTTCAATCTCAAGAGTGTTTCCCAGGTATGTTATCAAAAGCATTGGATGCTCTTCACAGATAAAGAATGCTTTGTACTGTCTCAAGGCTTATCCACACCTCCTCCAGAAAGCATTTTAGTAACTGCTCAGAGAAAAGAAAATCTCTATGTACTGGACATGAGTGAAGTCACTCCATCTGGGAGTGTCTCCTGCTTTTTATCAAAAGCCTCAGTTGATGAATCAGCTCTCTGGCATATGAGATTAAGCCATGTTAATATCAAAACCATTAACAAATTGGTGAAGAATAATCCTGTTAGAGGAATTCCTGACAAAGAATTTCAGCTGGAAGACCACTGCATTGCATGCCTAAAGGGGAAGCAACACAAGAGTTCTCACAAGCCCAAGACATGCTGCACTGCAATTGCTGCATATGGAATTTCAGCTTGAATTCAAATGACACTCCACTGCAATTGCTGCATATGGATCTCTTCAGTCCTACAAAGTCATGTCAATGTGCAAAAAGTCGTACTTTCTGGTGATAACAAATGACTACACCAGATTCTCATGGGTATTCTTCTTGAGAACTAAAGATGAAACTGCTGAGATTCTTAAATCCTACATTCTCAGGATAGAGAATCAAAGCAATCAAAAAGTGAAAATCATAAGGTGTGATCAGGGCACAGAGTTCAAGAACCACACCTTGAACTGTTTCTGTGAAGGCAAGGGGATAGAAAGACAATACAGTGCTCCAAGAACTCCTCAACAAAATGGAGTTGCTGAAAGAAGAAACAGAACTCTTATTGAGTCAACAAGATCTATGTTGGCTGACTCAAAATTGCCACTCACATTCTGGGCAGAAGCAGTAAGCACAGCCTGTTATGTGCAAAACCGAGTTCTAATTGTCAAAACCGAGCAGCAAGATCTGGCGGGATGCCTTCCTTGTCTTGGATCTTTGCCTTCACGTTGTCAATTGTGTCGGAGGATTCGACCTCCAACGTGATCGTCTTACGTGTTAAGGTTTTCACGAAGATCTGCATTCTCGCCGATTTGGAGTGATAAGATGAAGTTGTTTCCAAAAGGTTCTTAGGGGTCAATGTTCCATTGTTATCTACAATGCTGAACATACAAAGAACCCGGGTGATAGTTCAGAAATCCCAACTGATACTGATCCCACACCCTCCACCTCACATCCTAAACAAAAGTCTGCTTCTAACATTCGAACCCCTATGCATACTACTAAGGATGCACAGGCACAAAAATTACTTACACCTCTTTTGGATGTTATCGTTCAACCGGAACACAGGGCCGCGGTTGAAACGGCATATACTAGGAAAAGGGGCAAGAGAACTCCATCTTCTCTTGCCTCCAAGGCCCCAACCCAACCTAACAGCCCTCACTCAGAATCACAACATTCTGGTGAGAATATCATAAGGGACAGCCACATTATTAGGAAGACTCCTTTGGATGTCTCTCTATTAGGATCCGGATCACATCCCGGATCCATAGAACAGCCCCTGAGCCTTTACTTTCTCTTCTGAACTTAAGTGTTGAGGAACCTGATCAAGATTATGTACCTTTAACTACCACTATCTGGTAGCATCAGTCTAGGGGGAGTTTGGAGAACCAAAGACTGATTGCAACAAGATTCTTCTAAGTACAAATGCTGCTGATAGGCTGATCAGCAACATTAAACACTTGTCGATGCTGATAGGCTTATCAGCAGCACTCAACACTTGTTGTTGATGATAGGCTTATCAGCAGCGTTCAAGACTTGTTGCTGCTGATAGGCTTATCAGAAGTGTTCAATAGATCAGTCCTGATGCTGATCCTCATCTTTGCTGCTGACAGCCCTGTGCCTTGAAGACAAATTGTTGCAGCTGACTCTCCATGCCAAGCGTCACTGACAACTTTCTGCAAAAGCAACTGACACACTTAAAGCAGAAGGAACCTCAATGGCACAACCAATTACAGACAACAATACTCTTCTCCAAGCATGCAAGCTATAATAAATCAAGAAGACGCTCCAAGCATGCAAGCTATATACAACAGATCAACGGTCTGTGTTAGATCTGATCTTTAGAATCAAGGGTCTGTCTTCATAGGTAACACTATTTTTATTTTTATCTATCTCTATCTCCACTATCTCTCCTTCTTCCATTTCATTATCAGACACATCACCTTCAATGTCATTAAATAATTCATCAATGTCATCCAGACATTCTATCTCTCAGCTTCGTCCTCTTCAGAGTCTCCAAAGAATTCCAATAGCAAAACTTCTTCATTAACTCCAGAAGCATCCTTGTTTCCTTCAATTGTTTGAGATGTCAACTCCCCCTGAACTGTAGATATAGGATTAACGTCAGCAGCGTATTGACGATCACCCTCAGCATTTCCAGTAGGATCATTGTCTTCATCATCCTTTCTTTGAATGGACTCAATGTGACACGTATCATGGATCCTTAACTCCCCCTGAGCGTCAAGACGCTCAACAAGTTTGGATACTAATGCTTGCATGTCAGCAATCTGCTTGGCTTGAGTCTGAATCACCAGCTGTGTTTGAGAATCAGTAGATACAAGAGTATCCACCTGAGTTTGTAAAGTAAGAACTTGAGATTCAAGGAAAGTAATCCTCTCAGAATCAGAAGGCTTTGAAGGACCAGCCGAAGATTGAGGAACCGAAGGACTTGGAGTAATCACTGGAGGAACAGGAGTTATAACAGGAGATGAATCTTTAGACCTTGGAGGTGTAACTATTAAGGAAGCAAAAAAATTAGCATCCTCTACACCCTGTGAAGAATGAGCAGCAACAATTGAAGCAGACATAAGCTTCTAAGATTTAGGATCCGGTTTGAAATCACTATCAGTATCAGAACTCTCATCCACCAATGTTCTTTTTCCAAGTACTGATCCGGAAGGAGGATCCTGAACAGACTTCCGTCTTGGTCTTCTAGCTTGAGATTTAATACGTTTGCCAGCATTTGCCAATGGTATTTCAGCTAACCTCTCATAATGATCTGAACAAAAATCACTAGACGCATCAGAGTCAGTTTCTTCAGACACGGGCAAAATTGTTTCACTTGAACTGGAACTCGAATCATTCTCTGTCACCACATTCCCTTCAACTTCACGAATGGGTGAGTTCACAGCATCATCAACAAAATCATCCATATTCATCCCTAGGTCTTGTTCATGTTCTTGAACGACCTCTTCTTGAACAGGTTCATTAACAGGTATATCAACCTGAGCTTGTTGAATAGGAACTTGTTCTGGAATAGGAATTAGTTGTTGTACTGGAACTTGTTGTAGTTGAGGAGCTTGTACAGGTTGTTGTTGAGGTTGTTGTGGTTGTTGTACATTCTGACCATGTCCTTGAGCCAACTCTTCAGGATGAAACCAGTTGTCATTTGGTGGTTCAACATAATCAGGATTGATTAAGTGACCAAATAATGGAGTTTGAACAGGAATCAACGCTGCATTCTGTTGTTTAACCTTAGTGCAATCTGTAAAAATTCTCTTTGCATCGGAGTCAATGTTAAACGAATAGGATGCTGTGGGAGATCAGGAATATGATGATTCAGAATCATTTGGATGAACCGAGGATACATAAGAAATCCTTGACCTTCAGCAGGAGTTATTTGCATAACCAATTCCCGGTAAATATAAAGAGCAAAATTGAATCGCTTGTTCAATGTCAAAGCCACCATAGCAGCTTGTAGAGCACTCTTTAACCCATCAGTACCAGCTTTCTAGGAGATAAGCATTGGATAATCACGTGCATGAAGTACCTCCACTCTCCAGCTAAACCACCCTACAAGGTTGTGTATCATTAGGTATTCCACGATAACCCATCCTCTGAAAACATCTCATAATCAAAGTTCCAGGATATGACATAGGATCATCAGCAGCACCACCTAGAGCAAGAGCAGCACAAATAGTCTCTGATGATATGGCAATCTCCGTATTGTTCATAGTAGCACGAAGAACATGAGGTTCTACATCTGTATCTTTATGTACTGTGTCCTAAAATTGTTGAATATACACCAAGCTGATGTAAGGATCTGCAGATAAGGCTACACGGAGATGTGAACGATTTAAGAACCCAATAATTCCTTGAAAAATAACGGCCTCCGACATGTTAGGATCTAACAGTGCCACCTGGTTATGTTTGTATTCTACACGACGAGCCATCTGAAAAGTATTTGGACAACAAACACATTAGACAAATAATAAACACACACAACAAGAAGTAAAAAAAATTTCAAACAAAAAAAAAATTCACAAGTCCAAAATCCCTCAGAGCCCCTAGGCGAACTTACTATGTTCTCTTAGTGTTAGAAGAGGCGAACTAGACAAGTTCGCTTGAACAAGTTCGCTTGAACATGTTCGCCTGAACATGTCTGTCGTTTCAAATTCTCACACAGAAATCAAAGTTCGTCAAAATGATGTTGTAACCAAGAATTAACTATAGAAATGATTTCGACTAGTACTCACGAAACAAAAACAAGACTCAATTTGTCGATTTAATACAGATATAGCATCAATTAGTTAAAAAATGCAGATAAAAAAAATCCGACGTGGCCGAGATGAAAAAGTTCTAAATTCTCACGATTCAACGGATGAAAAACAATAAAAATACCTTAGGAATGATCGCAATTCAAATCCGAACAACAACACACTGAGTTTGAAAAATTTTGAAACTCGCTCAACACAGACAAGTTCGCTTAAATATTCTGAGAAGACAAAGTGACTAAGTTCGCCTGAACAAAAATCCTTATACACATTAAGTTCGCTTAATTAGGCGAACTTGTTAAGTTCGCTTAATTAGGCGAACTTGTTAAGTTCGCTTAACAAGCCCCAGGCGAACATATTAAGTTCTCTTCACCAACCTCAGGCGAACATATTAAGTTCGCTTCACCTCAACCAGGCGAACATAACAAGTTCTCCTCAACCTTTTGCCTTGAACAATTTTCCAACTTTCAACACGTCATTTCTTGAACTTCCGTCAGCAGCATGTATCCGATCCAATCCCAAACATTTTAATAAAAGCTTAGAATTTTCATGGAAAATAAAAAACAAAATCTTTTTAAATTTTATCTATACAAACGGAATCACATATTTTTGGATTTTTATCTGTACAAACTGAAATCACATATTTTTTAATTTTTATCTGAATAAACTGAAATCACATATTTTTGAATTTTTATCTGAATAAACTGAAATCACATATTTTTTAATGAACATCATGAGTAAGAAGATCATATCAGTATCCGAGTAGTTCATCACACATTTTAGCAATAACCAAGGGTAACCTATGATATGAAACAATCCAACTCATTATTGTGCACTTTGCATCTTTTTTCATTTTTACATACTCTTTTCAGTATTTATAAATCCAACATATTTATTTCTTTGACATATTTCTCTCAAAGGTCTCTAGTCTCCTTTTTTTTAACAGTTTACTTTTCTTTTCAAACATTTCAATCAATTTGAATAATATTTGAAATGATACGCAATAAATTTCAAAGTAAAATAAGATCAGGTTATGAAATGCTCAATTATTCATACCAAATTTGTAATATAAAGCATGAATTCTTAAATTTGTCAATATTATATGATTTGAAACTATAAGCGTTTATTCTCCAAATTCATGTGATTTAGTACCATTTAGATGAAAAACATCGTGTACCCCACATATATGCCAAACAGAAGTATAAATTGCACTATCTTCAAGACATATATAGTTTATTTTAAGATTAGATCAATTTTCAAGATGAAATTATCTCTTTTAGCACAAGTATAGAAAAGCAGATCCCAAAGGATATAAGAATCATGATGATTCAGAATCAGAAGATTCTAATGAATTGGTTGTATAATGAGAATCAACAGATTCAGGTATGAGGATCCAACTATTATCTGGATAAGTTTCAATGGAGTCAGACTAGATGATGTATCTAACTGATCCAAGGGTGAATATATGTTTCAACAGATGTTGTTTGAAAGCATATCTTAGTTCAACAACACATTGCATGTTTTTCGGGGCATGGGCAGTGAAGTGAACTGAAATAGATTTGTGCTAAAGATATAATTCGATATTGGTCTCATGAAATTCTTTAAAACCATATATTCTTTATCTGATAATGATTTTTTTACACACACACCCAGGCATATAATGGATTCAAATCACAGATGTAATCATATCATATTTAATTTTCACACTACTATTAATTTCAAAATGCTTCTAGTCTATTGACAATTCAAGTTTCAAAACTCATACACAAATTTAAAAACAGGTTATCAAGATTAGAGCATTCAAAACACTATCATTTCTTATTTATGCAGACTTTGAAATTTAGATCAAATCAACTCACTTTAAGCAGTCATTTATCAAAGGTCTAGTAAAGTCGTGTGAAATGAACTAATCACTGATGTACTATCATTTCTTCTCTAGTTTCAAATGATGTCAAATTTTATATTTTTCACTTTGTTTTGACTTTTTATAAATTAAGAACTTTTTGACTGAAAATTTAAAATGCAGAAATGTAATAAAGCAATAAAAGAAATTAAAAACAAAATTTTCCATAAAAATCTGATTTTGCAAAACTTTTATTCGAGATTGATCATACCTATCATTTTGATTAGAAATTCAAACCTGGTATGATCAAATGCCTTGGTAAACAGATCAGCAAAATTATCTTCAGTGTGAAGCTTTACCAGTTCAATCAACCTTTTCTCTGCACAATCACGAATAAAATGATATCTAATCTCAATGTGCTTTGTTTTACTGTGCTTAACAGGATTATTAGTTATAGACATTGTAGCATTATTATCAACAAACATAGGGTTTCCTGTAAAATTCAAACTGTAATCTCTTAATTGCTGTTGCATCCACAAAATCTGTGAACAACAACTTGCAGCAGCGATGTATTCTGCTTCGCATGTAGAAATGGAGGCTGTGGTTTGCTTTTTGTATTGCCAGGAAACAAGTCTATTTCCCAAAAACTGGAAACCACCTATTGTAGATTTCCTGTCCAAACAACCACCACCAAAATCAGAATTAGTATAAGCATTGAAATCAAAGTTAGAACCATGTGGATACCATAGTCCCAATCTTTGTTTTCCTTTCAAATAACGAAAGATTCTTTTTACAGCTATCAAGTGAGATTCTTTTGGTTTTGCCTGGAATCTGGAACAAATACACACAGCGAACATTATATCTGGCCTTGAAGCGGTTAAGTACATGAAAGATCCAATCATTGCCCTGTAAAGGTCAGAATTCAACTTATGATTGACAGGAATCGGAGTATCATATGGGGTACAGTCCTCCATCTTGAACCGGCTCAAGATGTCTTTGACATACTTGGACTGATGAATAAAGAAACCATCTTCCTTTTGATTTACTTGTAAACCTAGGAAAAATGATAACTCTCCCATAGCTGACATTTCAAACTTCGACTTCATAACGCTCTCAAAATCTTTGCACAACCCTTCATTCGTAGAGCCAAAAATAATATCGTCCACATATATCTGCACCAGTAGGTAATCTCCCCCTGATTTCTTTGAGAATAAGGTCGAGTCAATCTTGCCACGAAAAAAATCATTTGCCAAAAGATGTGTGGACAACGTTTCATACCACGCACGAGGAGCCTGATGAAGACCATAGAGGGCCTTATCAAGCTTGAAAACCATATTCGGATTAAGTGGATCTTCAAACCCCGGCGGCTGACAAACGTAAACTTTCTCCTTGACCTTTCCATATAAAAAAGCACTTTTCACGTCTAATTAAAACACCTTAAAACCTTTATAAGAAGCAAAAGCCAAAAACAGCCGTATAGCTTCAAGCCTCGCAACAGGAGCATAAACCTCGATGTAATCAATTCCCTCTTGTTAATTGAAACCCTGGACAACTAATCTTGCCTTATTTCTTACCACGACACCTCGATCGTCTTTCTTACATTTAAACACCCATTCTGTACCAATTGGATACATACCCTTCGGAAGATCTACAAGATTCCAAACCTTGAGATTGTCAAACTGAGCAAGTTCTTCCTGCATGGCCTCTATCCAATCGTTATCATTTAAAGCCATTTCAACATTCTTTGGTTCGACCTGAGAAATAAAACATGAATGTGAGCAATCATCAAGAACACCAGAATCTTTAATAATGTATACAAACAAGTATTGTCAACAATAGAACGTGTTTTCACTCCATTATGCAAATTTCCTAATATATTCGTCACCGGATGATCTTTGAGTTCCTTAATTGATGCGACCTCAGGAACCGACAACACTTCAACTTGAGTTGTATCAGATTGATAAGAAAAATCTTGATTAATTGGAATTTCCGAGTCTAAATTTGTAGGAATCTCCCCCTGAGCCTGTGTCAAAGTTAATGGATCATCACCCAACAAAGGATCAGCAGAAGAATCTTGAAAACTAGCATTGTCTTCCTCACTCTCAGAATATTGTGGTCCAGAACGAGAAGCAACATTAGGATCGGGAGCAGAAGTAGATGGAACCGATGAATTTTGAACTGCATTTGGTAGAAAACCACTGAGCTATACATCCTGACATGAATCATAGAGAACAACAGCTTCTTCAGGAGAAATATCAGAAGGTAAATGAAAAGACTTGAATAAATTTTCATAATCAAATGCCCAATCTGGTTAAATCGCCATTTGAGGTAAAGACCGATTTGAACAGTCAATATGGAACCATTCTTCAACTTGGCGCGTCTCTTTGTTATAAACCCTCTTGGTAGTAGCCTTAGCACCGGATTACCAAAAGTTAATAAATATTCCAGATTCGGCTTTCGATTATTCAGCAACTCGTAGCATGTCTTGTTGTGTCGCTTGACGGTCAAGACCCTGTTCAAAACGTGACACGCAATATTCACAGCCTCAGCCCAAAAAGTAATTGTAAGCTTAGAATCTACAAGCATCGTGCGTTCCGTTTCAACCAATGTCCTGTTCTTTCGTTCAGCAACACCATTTTGTTGAGGAACATATGGCGCACTGAACTCATGATGAATTCCCTTTTGTAGACAGAATAAGCCCATCTTCTTATTCTTAAACTCGCTGCCATTGTCACTACTAATTCTTTTGACCTTCAGATTGAACAAATTCTCCAAACCCGGGATTAAGTATTGTACCAAATCAGTGGTTTCAACTTTAGAAGAAAGAAACTTAACCCATGAAAATCTAGAGAAATCATCTGTTAATATCAAACAGTACAATTTTCCACCAATGCTCCTGATACTAATCGGACCGAACAAATCCATATGCAGCAGCTCCAAAGGAGTTACGATAGAATTCTTCAATTTAGATTTGTGTGATTTCTTTCGTTGTTTCCCCTTCTTGCAAGGAATACAATCATCAGGAACAGAGAATTTCATCTTTGGAATACCAAGAACCAGATCATTCTTAACAATATAGTTCATCTTCCGATAGTTGATGTGAGTTAGCTTCTTGTGCCACAAAATAGAATCTGATTCCGACGCCTTAGAGAGTAAGCAAGTAGGAATTGAATCCGTTGTAGTAGAGACACTCATGTCAAGGAGATAGTGTCATTTCTCCTCAGATCCTTCATGAGAATCCATTCGTCAGGAATAACGAAGCCCGGTTTCAAGATATAACACTCAGCATCATTGAAATGGAACGAAAACTTCTTGTCACAAACTTGTGATACACTCAAAAGATTGTGTTCAAGCTGCTCCACATAATTCACCTTCTCAAATTTGACTATGTCATTCTTTAAAGTACCTTGACCAGTTATGTACCCGCCTTTATTACTCGCAAAAGCGACATAACCTCCATCAATATTTTTGACATCTTCAAGCAACCGAATATTCCCTGTCATATGTCGAGAGCAACCACTATCCACATACCACGTATAGCCATTGTGGTCTTGGGTCGTCCAGATTGATCAAAATAAACAACTTAAAGCAATTCACAATCAATGTTATCATTAACCTTTGGAACAGAAGTTTCACACTTAGACTTTTTCAAATTAGACACATTATGCTTAATTGGAAAAACATTGTTTGATATATTATTATCAGATTCAGAAGTTTCCAAAAGTTTCTTCAATTTTCTGTTTCGTCTTCTTCTTTGTGGTCTAGACAGTTTAACTTCAGGTGGAGAATCTTTTGAAATTCCAACATGTGGAATCTCAAATTTCCCTTGACAAACAAATGATTTAGAATTCAATTTATCTTGCTGTTTAAATCCAGAAGATTTAACAAAAGATCGACAAGGCATATTTTTCTCCACATAAGAAGTCGACTTTCCCTCATCTATTCTTTTCAGAATTTGCACCACTTTTAATTGTGAAGGAGCAGTCTTCAATTTGCCCTGGTTCTTATAAGGACAATTTATCAGAATATGACCAGCTTCATTGCAGTGAAAACAAACTCTTCTCTCTTGATGAGTTCTAAAATAAGGGGTTTTTCTTAAGTTTGAAGAACCATCAGATGAGTAAGCTTCAGAAGATTGTACAGAACATTTTACTTGCTTCTTTGGAACATAAACTTGTGTAGGTACCTTTGATGAAAGCATCTTTTGATGACCGGCAGCAACAAACCCACTTGACTGTAAAATTGGGGAAAGCTTAGGTGTAATAACTTTCACCTCGTCAGGTTCAGTCAGAATGCATCTATCACGCGTAACAGTTTTTACAACTGTTGGTTCATCAAGTTTCACCTCTTTTGGAATACCTTCAACCTTCTTCTCATCAAATACCTCATTCTCAGAACCAGACTCATAAACCATATCCTCACCAGTTACCGGATTCACTTTTAATACTGTTTTTGGATCAATTTCCTCTTCATGTATGATTTCAGGTTCAACTACATAATTTGCATTAAATGGTGGAGGAATAAATCCAATCCCAGCAACTCTCTTAATAGGATAAGCATTAACATTAAAATAATCCAATACTACAGAAGAATTTTCAAACTTTTCCAGCTTTCTATGAAATTTGATCACCTCAGACTCTTTGTCAGAAATTTCTTTATTCTTTTGAGCGACAACTTCATTTCGTTTTTCTATCTCAGCATAAGCCATATCCAGATGATAAGCTTGTTCTTTATATTTCAACCCTATAGAATTTAAGTCTCTTTTCAAAGACTCAATTCTATCGATGCACAATTTATCATTATCTTTCGGTTTCTGATTAATTGAATGCATCGATTTCATATCACAAATCAAGTTTGTGTTATCATCCATGACCTTTTGCAATTTATCTTTTACAGTAATGCAGTTAGAACATTAAATATGACAAACAGAGTCTTTTACTCTTGACGGATCAGACATGTCTGCCATGAAAACTTTGGCAATGGGAATACTCTCTGAATTAGCACCATCTAAAGCATTTTGTGTTAGAACAATATCATCTTCAGCAACACCTGATGCAATATCAGAGTCAATATTCTACACTTGTTCTATCTCTTCATCAACGCTCGGCACACTTTCATCATCACTCGAACTATCATCATCAGTCGACTCTTCGGATTTTTTCAGAATGAATCTCTGCTACAAATGCTTGACTTACCGTACCCACCAAATCTTCTAGATGAATACCCTAGTCATAGTTTTCATCATTCTGAGCAACCAAAGCCGATGATGCAGATGTATGATTAGAATTACCTGATGCACCAAGTGACTGATTACGATTATTCTGAAAGTTATTCGGCTTCTTCTGAGAATCAAACTCAACTTTTGGCTTCACACATTCTTTAGCAAAGTGACCATACTTTTGACAGTTATAGCAACGCACTTTGGTTTTATCAAATCCCATGCGTGATCGACTGTTAGAGCCAATATATTTTCTTCCAGTCTTTTTCAGAAAATCTTTTGCTTGTCGCATCAGCATAGCCATATTCCATTGAATGTTCATTTCTTCCAGATCAACAGGATCAATCTGTCTGAAATCTACTTCAATAAACTCTGGATCATGAATTTTTCCTCCAATAAAATTTTCATACGATGCCATGAATGAGGAAAACATAGCCAAATAATCATCAGCAACCTTTTGATTCATATTGTGAGTTCTAGATGATGAAGACGCTGTAGTTGCATAGAAACCAGAATGACTAGAATGACCAGAATGAAGAGGAACTCCAGAACACTGATCATTAGAAGTATCTTGAGCATCACCAGAAAAAAATGCAACCCCTGTACCAGTTTTACCAGAAGTCTTAGCAAAATACATTGAAGGATCTTGTATATGTTCCATATTCGTCTCCTTCTTCTTCATATTCATATCATGAGATTGAATCTTTCCAAGAACCTCTTCCAGAGACATTGATTTATACTTGATATTCTCTTTTATTAAAACTGTATACACATCAAACTTAGATGGTAATGCCTCCAAGAACTTATCGTTAATCTCTTCAGTCTCATACACCATATAAGCACTCGACAATTCACTCAGTAGATGATAGAATCTTGTAGCAAGATCATCCAAGGATTCATTTTGAAAGTGCTTGAAAACCAAGAATTGCTTCTTCATTAGCTTTTTTCTACTCTTCTTTACATCCAAACTACCTTCACAACTTTTCTGTAATGCTTCCCATAGTTGTGGAAAAGACTTGAATTGTTTAAAACTGTGATATATTTCCTTCGGAAGAGACATCGAAATACTTGCCATCGCTTTCTTTTCCCGATCAAACAACAACTTTTCTTCTATGGTTAACGCAGACACCGACTTTGGAACATCACCCTTTCCCATCGACGAGTAAGTCGGATGCGTATAACCTTCTAAGATTGGATTCCATAGACTGGTATCGGTAAAGGATACGAACTGATCAAACCGATCTTTCCAATTAGAAGAATCAACAAGATTTAACAACTTCGGCGGTTTCTGAGATGTACCAATCTCATTATCATAATTGAACATATTAGTTACTTGAACTATATTTGCCATTTTCCAGAAAAAATTCTAAGTGTTGAACACACACTACCCTTAGGCGAAGATAGTAAGTTCGCTTCAGATATACCCAAGAGAATTTAATATGAAGCGAACTTAATAAGTTCGCTTAAACCAGAAACCAGAAATTTGATTAAGTTCGCCTAATTTGAGAGAAGCGAACTTGACAAGTTCACCTGCTAAGTTCGCCTGCAGACCAATTCAGCAAGTTCGCTTGCTTTAGCAGAATCAAAAATCAAGAACAGCTTCACCTAAAAACATGAACCCAATTTTAACAAAAATCTTCATAATTCACTAATTTGAAGGAATTAGACCAAATTAAACCGTAGGATTGTGTATTTTCTCAATTAGAACCTTTCTATCGGATCAATTTCTTCAAAATCCACTTCAAAAACACCAAATCAGAAGTAAAATAAGTTTGAAAACTCCATGGAAATGAAAATTTCAAAGATGATCAATTTCTTGTCAATTTGCATACAAAACCGTCTCAAATAACCAAGAATCACGAGCATAGGCTTTGATGCCACTTATAGGTCCACATGGCTCTTCTACGGATCGTTCTCGTGATAAGACGTATTGTTAACGCGGAGTGCGGAATCCAACCGAATCAACAATTGTATACACAAAAGACAATAAAAACAATCACGTAAATAACATTCAAGCTTGTATTCCAACAATCATAGAGTTTACAGACTCAATCAGACAATTCGTTCACTTCTGTTCAACGTTCTATCTTGTTCTGCTCAAATTGACTCTGTAACCTCTATATATAGACATATGATCTGTATTAGGCGAACTTAACAAGTTCGCCTCTAACCGACTAAGCGAACTTAACAAGTTCGCCTCAGATAGACTAAGCAAACTTAAGAAGTTCGCCTCTGTTAGACTAGGCGAACTTGACAAGTTCGCCTCTAGCATAACTTGTATAAAACACTTAGAACATTACATACAAAAACATAAAGACATTAGATCTAAACTATTACAAAGCTTTTGTTATTACAAACTATGTCCTAACAGTTTGTACTTAGAAAGTTTTGTAGCCATCAGTCTTTATTTCTACAGTTGTCAAGTGTTTTGACAACTATTTTAGATGAGGCGCATAAGTCCAAGTATTCTATCCATCCAGGGGCAACAAAAATGTTTTATGATGTGAGGTGTCATTTTTGGTGGCCGGGAATGAGGCATGATATTGTTAAGTATGTGAAAAGATGTCTCACATGCTTAAGGGTAAAGGCGGAACACCAAAAGACGTATGGAAAGCTTCAACCGCTTGAAATACCGCTTTGGAAATGGGAGAATATAACCATGGATCTAATCACTAAACTACCTAAGACACGAAGTTATGATGCAATTTGGGTAGTAGTAGATCGGTTGACAAAGAGTGCACATTTCCTTCCTATAAAGGAAACTTATTCATCGGATAGATTGGCAAAAATCTATGTGAAGGAAATAGTGTCATGACATGGTGTACCGGTGACGATTGTATCGGATCATGATACGAGGTTTACTTCTCGTTTTTGGAAGAAATTCCATGAGGATATGGGGACTAGATTGAATCTTAGTACTGCTTATCATCCACAAATGGATGGTCAAAGCGAGCGGACGATTCAAACGCTCGAGGATATGTTACGAGCGTGTGCTTTGGATTTTGGGGGTAATTGAGACGACCATTTACCATTGGCGGAATTTTCTTACAACAATAGCTACCATTCTAGCATTGGTATGCCGCCTTTTAAGGCGTTGTATGGGAGGAAATGTCGAACACCTGTGTGTTGGGGTGAAATTGGTCAACGAGAACTTGGTAGCAAAGAGGTGGTCAAGGAAAATATTAGTACTATTGACCAAATAAGATGATGCTTAAAGGCGGCCCAGGATCGCCAAAAATCCTATGCGGATAATAGAAAGTGGTCGATTGAGTTTCAAGTGGGGGACTTTGTACTTTTGAAAGTCTCTAATTGGAAAGAGGTGATACGGTTTAGGAAACGGGGGAAGTTGAGTTCATGTTTCATCGGACCGTTTAAGGTGATAGCCAGGGTGGGTGTGGTAGCTTATCGTTTAGAGCTACCGGAGGGACTAAGTAGACTTCATAACACGTTTCATGTGTCTCATTTGCGAAAATGTTCGGCAGATATGTCTACTTTTGTTCCATTGGATGATATTGAGTTGGATGAAAAGTTTAATTATGTTGAAGAACCGGTGGCAATCTTGGATAGAAAAGTGAAGCATTTACACAATAAAGAGATTAGCCAAGTTTCGGTGAGGTGGAAACATAAAAAGGGAGCGGAAATGACTTGGGAAACCGAGGAAGAGATGCTCAAATATTATCCGAACCTCTTTATGTGAAGTAGGGTTTCGGGGACGAAACCCAATTAAGGGGAGGTGATTTGTAACAAACCAAAATCCGGGTTTCGTTTTAAATAAATAAATATTTCTAATTAATATTATGGCGAAAATACTATTTTAGAAATAAATTGAAATAAGTGGGTTTCAAGTCAATATTGGGGTTATGCTAGTTTTTAACTAATTTTGGCATGAAAATGGGTGAAATGGAAGTTGAGGGACTGGAAGTGCAAATATGTCAAATCTGTCATATTTGACTAATGAGAAGTCAAAATTCAGCATTTAGATTTTGTGGGTGTCGATGCTCTCAAGAGAAAAAGGGAGAAAAGTGGTTTTGAAGCTAAATGTTGCAATTAAAGCTTGATTTGTGAAGGTTTTGGCTTGCACATCACCTTCCTAACATCAAGTAAGTGATTATCTTTCTTTTGATTTCACCATTGATGTGTTAGTTGGTGGGTTTTGTTGAAATCCAAAATTTGTGATGCATGTTGATAATTAGTGTTAGATTGTTGGGAATCTAGCTAAACTAAAGGTAAAGAATGGTGAATAACATCCTAGAACCCTTTGATTTTGATTATGAGAAGTTAGGGTTCATATGGGAAAATTTGGGGATTTTTGGATTATGATGGTAAAATGATAAATTAATGATGATTAAAGTGTTTATATGATGTTAGTGTAGGTCCACATGGCTCTTCTACGGATCGTTCTCGTGATAAGACGTATTGTTAACGCGGAGTGCGGAATCCAACCGAATCAACAATTGTATACACAAAAGACAATAGAAACAATCACGTAAATAACACTCAAGCTTGTATTCCAACAATCATAGAGTTTACAGACTCAATCAGACAATTTGTTCACTTCTGTTCAACGCTCCTCTTTTTTTACACTGAAACTGTAAACTCCTATTTATAGACAGAAACCTGCTATAAGCGAACTTAATAAGTTCGCCTCAAAGATGCTTAGGTGAACTTATTAAGTTCGCCTCTAATAGGATAGGTGAACTTAACAAGTTCGCTCCTAAAAGTTCGCCTCTCTATGAACTTATATAGAATTTTATCAACAGTTACAAAACATGTCCTAACAGTTAGACACTTGAACAAACAACAAATTAACCTAATGATAAAAATTGAATGAAAAATTAGTGTTAAGGTAAGGATAATGAACTCAAGTAGGTGAGTTTGGGGAGAAAGAGGGTGTTTGGATATGAGTATAACTCAAACGGGTCAGTTTGGTTTGGAAATAGGAAATTGGGTTGTGAACCCAATTAAAATGTGATTTTGGTGTATGATGGATTACTAAATTAGATGAATGTGTTTAGGTAATCAATTTGCAAAACGTGAAGTGGAATCGGGACCTTCAAATCCACAAGGTAAGTACTTTTGCACTTACTTAGTAATTGATGATAAATATTGTGATATGCAATGTTGTATGCACAATGTGTTAAGTTACATAATGTGTTATGTGGTATGAATGTGTATAGAGGTGTATGAATAAGTTAATGAATGTAGTTATAGTATTAATACTATAATGGATATGTGGATATGGAGTTATGGTCTAAGTACCATAATGGATATGTGGGTATGAAGTTATGATCTAAGAATCATAATGGAAATGTGGTGAGAAAGTTATGACCAATGTGCCATAATAGAAATGGAATTGTGTTAATCATGAATATAAAATGAAAAGAATGAAACTTATATGGTGTTATACAAGTGATTATGTCTTTAAAGATTGACACAAAAATGTTTGTTCACATGGTCTTAGTTTATTTCCTATATGTGAACATGTACGAATAGTTAAAGATATTAACTATGTCGGGATTCACTAGCAAATTATTAAAGCTAGTCAAACTACATAAAATGTAGGATGTCTTAATAATTAAAGATATTGAAGCGGGTATTAATTTCGGGTAATATACTGCGTTAAAATCAATCACATCATCATCATGATTGCTTTGCTTACACAACACTCAAGCGTCATAAACATCATGATTATGACCAAAAGTGCAAGCAAATTAAAGATCACATCACCATCATTATATATTTGCTTATACTCCACTCCAACATCAAGTCATAATGATTATGACTTGGCGAGATCTACACTCAACCCCCGTTTCATCTAATAATTATATGTATATGTGTGTATATATATATATAAATATAAAAATATCTAGTTATATAGATAAAAAGTTTAAACCACTAAAAGTTCTACACCGGGTATTATATTATGGGAGCACCTACCGTAATTACACTACTCAGAAAACATCTAACTAGTGTTTAGAATACAACAAGTAATTTTCCAATTTCCAAACCCCCAGCCCCTACCCCTTTCGGCGAACAATGTGGGGGCCACCCACCTTGCCCACTCCATTTCTTTTCCATGATTGTTGTCATAATCCCCATACCCATTCAAGTGTGGTACAAGCCAAGGTCTAGTCCACCTTACACCACCATGATTGTAATGATGTTGATTTACTAGAACACTCCATCTCCCACTTTTCCATCTATATATATATATATATATATATCGATGCACTCCCACACACATTCACTTTACACTTAGAGATTTCAAGATCAAGTTCTCTAGAGGTTTAGCCAGGAGACTTGGAGATTCAAGGGAGTTCTTGAAAGTCTTGGAGGTGTAACGGAGTCGGTTTCACTAGCAACTCAAACCATCACCATCTTCTACTTGTGTTATTCTCCTAGCTTGTCTAGTGTTACAAAACCGACACCAAACCCTAGTTCCATCTTTATTTCTTGTTTTAAGCTGGTTGTTCACCATAAAAACAAAACGGTTTGGAGAGTTAATGATTTTTATAAAGTTTGACAAGTGATAACTTGAAAGATTTAAGATTTAAAACGAGTAAAACATATATATATATATATATATATGTATGCCGAGATATATATATATATATATATGTAGGCACGTTTGATTTTATTGTTAAGTTGGAAATAATAAAGTGTATGTATACATGATCAAAAATCAAGGTACATATATATGTATGTATATTATTGTTGTGATGACTTAAAATGGTTAAAATGTATTCATGTATACATAAAAATCGTAATTTTATATACATATATGGACGATGATAAATTGTTGAATGTATATATATGGAAATCAAAAATAGATATATATGTACGTAACTATGGTTAGAAATTTGGAACTTGCAAGTTATGGTTATATGTTGAACATGAAACTTGCCATGATGAAAATGTTAGGACATTTGATAAATATCAAAAGCATATATAAATAATTATTTGTTTATAACTAGTTATTAGTTGACAACAAAACATAAGGAACAAATATGAGGCATTTGGTCGAAATATGTAAGTATGTATATGCATGTTTATGAAGTAGGGTTATGAAAAGGTTCATGTTATTTAAGTATATACATGTTGTACATGATAAATCCTAGAAACAAATAAGTGGATAATCATGTTGAAAAGTACTAAAGTGACGTATGTATATGAATGTGTAGATACATAAACCTTGGGAACATATTGACTGGTTAACTAAAAATATATGTTTACATATGCGTGTGAAATAGTAAAAATACTTTAATGTATATATAGAAACATAGAAATGCTTGTTTACGTGTATTGGTAAAAATAAATGCATGACGAACGTAAACAAGTTAATAACTGTCGTTCGGAACATAAGTATTTGCATGTGGACGTGGTAACGTAGGGTAATTAACATGCGTGGATATACTTGAATGATATTTGAAATTTTGTATAATTATTTTTTAGAAATAATTATATGTTTATACGTGAACCCTGATATGAATAAATTAGAAGTTGTTATAAAAATAATATTTATTTTTGGTACACGTAGCAAGTCACCAATATGGAAACATGATATTTTCTCTGAAAATATGTAAGCGTCTAGAGTACAATAATAATCACCAATGAGTCGTACCATGGAAAACATTGTGTTTACTAAACAGAGAAGTACTTAACGGAATTCGGTAAGTCGGGTGAACAACTTGCATTTAAGACGGGTAGTCATAACGCATTAGTACCCTTGTGTGACTAGGGTATGGATAGGCCGGAACTATTAGCATACTGTTATTTGCTAGGATTTCAGCAGACATAAGGTGAGTTCACGGCTCCCTTTTATCTTTTTACTGTTTTGTAAACGTCGGGGGAGAAACATACTTACTTAATATGTTTTGAAAACATGAATACTCTAGTTTAACTCCTTATGAGTTTCACTGTCCCCTTTTTCTGGTTCTAAAATGTTTTTGGGGAGGAAAACATATTTGTAACGGTTTTCATATAATGAAAGAACATAGACCAGGCCGTATGTTTACATAAGGAACAATAGAGCGCAAAAAGTCACCGGAACAACATTAATATTTTGTAACCATTAGCTATGGTCTTAGACTTGGATTCTATGAATAGTACTATTAGGGGTGACGCCCCCGGTCATGGTTAGTCACGTTAACCGGGACTTGAAGGGTCAAATGGTCGCATATTGTCTTATTCTCGTGGTATAGCGAGGGAGGGGCATTCATTTGTCATGGTTTGGTTACGGTATCATGTATTAACTTCTTATTATTTGTATTCCTAGCTAGTTTACAAATGGGATATGTCGGTCGTTCATCCATTGTTCAATGCAATGGGTATTTATAAAAGGGTTTAATGGCTCGGTTAAGTGCCCGTGGTTCAATGCATTGGTTACACATTTAAATTTATTTATGACGGTAATGTCATGTGTTTGTTTTCGGTTAAAACTACTTGTTTATGACAGTTAAGTCATGTATACGTTTTCGGGGAAAAGTACTTATTTTTATGACGGTTAAGTCATGTATACATTTCCAGGGAAACTACTTATTTTATAACGGTTAAGTCAAGTATACGTTTACGGGGAAAACTACTTATTTTATGACGCTTAAGTCATGGATACGTTTTCAGGGAAAAACTACTTATTTTATGACGGTTAAGTCATGTATATGTTTCGAGGAAAACTACTTATTATTTATGACGGTTAAGTCATGTATATGTTTTCGGGGAAAACTACTTATTTTTATGACGGTTAAGTCATGTAAACGTTTCCAGGGAAAAGTATTTATTTTATGACGGTTAAGTCATGTATACGTTTTCACGGAAAACTACTTATTTTATGACGGTTAAGTCATGGATAAGTTTTCGGGGAAAAACTACTTATTTTATGACGGTTAAGTCATATATATGTTTCGGTGAAAACTACTTATTATTTATGACGGTTAAGTCATGTATAGTTTTTTCGGGTAAAACTACTTATTTTATGACGGTAAAGTCATGTACTTGTTTTCGGAAAAAATTACTAGCACTGAAATAACTAACTCTGTGAACTCACTAACCATTGTGTTGACACTTTCAATTATGTTTCTCAGGTAACCCTTAGCCATGGCACGGTTGGAATAGACTAGCTATATTGGATCAATTCCTAGTAGCTGGAAGGACATAGATTATCATGTCTCAAGACTATCGTTGATCTAGAAGAACTTAGATCATTGTATTACTTAGTCTTAGTAATTTTGTATGTATTCAAGTCTTAGTAATCACTATTACAGCTTCCGCAATCGTGTAATGAACCAATCGTTGCAACCTTTATTTATTTATTAAGTAAATAAATTTGGGGGTGTGAAAATTGGTTCGATACTTGGTTTTTACCTAAACTATATTACGCTGTGATAGGTACACTTGCCTATTTTGTGTGTTTTAAGTTTGAGTATTTATCATTTTAATTAAAAATTTAAAATCTGATCTCGTGAAACTAATATCCCTGAATATATTATTATATAATATATTTTCTGTATACTAAACACGACACATCACTATTCTTCAATCTAGGATTCAATGGCTGAGAAGGCTGCTGCGAAAGGTTTTGACCTTGCAACCTGGGATCTCCAAGGATGGCACACTTCTCTAGCTAAGATTGGTGGTGAAGCGGTGGAAGTAATCAAGGATGCTGAGGACGTTGGAGCTGGAGGTGGTGAGAAGCCGGTTGACCAGGGCGATGAGGGTAATGATGCCTAGGCCTGAGCCCTTTATCATGCGATGAGGGTAATCAAGGATGCAAGGAGCTTCGTCCATTCGTCTGTGTAGATGCAGTATTTATCATGCAGAACCAGATCTTTCACAGAGAAATTGATGAAACAGATCTCATCAAAGACCCTGATCGGTTCCCTTGGTTCTACACGTTCACGTTTAGACCTTGTCTTGTCCATCATCATCGCCTCGCCCGCCTTTGGATCCACGTACTAGTACCACATGCTCACGAGGATATCCTGAGGTAACTTGCGCAGGGGAATTCTGGTCTCACATAGCACTGGCTTGTAGACCAACTTCCTTAGGCTTTTGTTTGTCACTAGATCTCTGACTGTCTTGTCCCAGACTCTCTTGGGCATCTGAGGCTTGAACACCTCAAAGTTCCCTCATCTACCTTCCCGCTGCAGTGTTCCCCACAAACCCTTTGCAACCGCGTGACTTATATCACCAAGTAACTCACGATTTTACTGGTTCACAAGGTCGTATTTGGTCAAAGAACTGAATGCCTCACTGGTTGGTTTCAAGTATTGAACCCCCCAGCTCTTTTGATGGCAAACAGCTTGTTGTCGTCATCAAAGCGGGCCGATAGAATCATCCCTGTTGCTCTGTGCTTCTCTATGATTAAAGACTTTTGCCAATAAGGAGGCTGACTCTTTTTGAACCATCCCTAAGGATACTTGTTCATCCAGGCGTTAGTGTCAACAGGTTGGGGATCGGTTGGGAAGGCCTCAGTCGAGGTTGCTGCTCCACTAGCCTCAACAACATTCTCAGGCTCGACTGACCCTGTTGTAAAAGCAGCTTCAAAGGTTGGAGCCTCTAAAATATCTCCATCCTCAAGCTCATAAACCCCTTCACCGTCACCCTTGGGAAACTCCACCATCACATCCTCATCATCCTACTCATCATCAGACGTGATCTCTCCTTCTTCTAAGTTGCTGAGAGCATCGATCTGTTCTACTTTGGAATAGTCCGGCTCTAAGAGTAGAATAACATCATCAGATAATTCATCAAGTACCTCAGCAACCGACTTTCCATGTTGACCTCCACTTCCAGAAGCATCACCGGGCTGGGTAGACTCCCCCTGAGCCATAGCCACAGCAGTTAGTGGAACAACTAAAAAATCTTGTTGCTCACTACCACTAGGACCGGCCTCGAGATCCTTGTCTTTGTCGTCATCCTTTGTCAAGTCAACTGGATGACACACTTCCTTAGCACGCTTTTGCTTCTCCCCCTAAGCAACAAGCTTCTTTGAAAGTTCTTCCACTAAGGCAACCATGGCTTTGTGTTCATCTCATTGTAATAGAAATCTAGCTTCTACGGTCTGCCTGTGGGCCAGAATAGACTCGTTCATCTTGAATATCATCTCATTCTAGGCTAATAAGCTTTTTAGGTGCTCTTGGGTTCCCTCCCCTTGATGTCTCAGTCGTGTCACTTCATTTACCAAGGAGTTTATCCGTGCCTGTTGAGCGTCAGATTCACTTCTTGATTTATGAATGGTTTCAAGGAGAGCATCTACCTGAGTCTCCAAGTGTGTAATCCTAGAATCACGAGGATCGGGATCCTTGGATGAGGATGATTCAGCTGTACCTTGGATAGGTGAAGAAAAGATATCATCAAAATCAAACCCTTGAGTGAAATCTTTGAAGTTGTAGAGTTGACTGATGGCCTATAGGGTGGTAGTTGGGATAGTTTATGGGACTGTTGATGTTTGAATGGTGGTTGGCATTATAATGACAGACTCAGTCTATATAGGAGCAGTAACCATCATTTGTTGGACAGTTGCAAGCGGGAGGGATACTATCTCAGGCATCTCCACGAGACAGTTGTAGCAGCCACATCAGTTGTTACCCGTGGCTGCCTCCTCCTTTGATAAAGCTGAGAAGAAGGTTGAGTAGTACTCGGGGCGTGAGAAGTAGATTGTACTTGGCCACCAGCCTCCAGATCCCTCATGATCACATTAAACGGTCGATCATTCTTCTTCTTGATTCTCCTTCCTATTCTTTGTCTTTGTAAATCAGCCTCTGACTCAGGGTCATAATCACTGTCAGATATGTCTTGTCCTTGTCGTTTGGAGGATGACTCGGGAAGGGAATCCTTCATCGTTCTACGTGGGTGTGCTTGGTCAGGTGCGTCATCGGGGTCAGAAGAATCAGATTATGTTCTTTCAGAGTCAGACTCCTCAGCACCTTCACCCTCGTCTTCTCCATTACTACCATCACCAGCCTCTTCATCACCAAACTCCTCTTCTTGTTCCTCTTCCTCTTGTACATGTTCTTCTTCTTGTTGATCAGAGTGTTCACTATATTCCGGCTCAGAATCAACAATAAACCACCTGTCATTAGGAGGGGCCATATAAGCTTCATTGATTAGATGGCCAAATAGAGGTGTATACACAGGAATTGGTTCTTCTGTTCTTGGCTTTTGGAATTGGACAAACACCCTCTTGTCCACTCTCTTCACTTGCAATCTTTGTCCAATCGGTGGTAGATTTGGCAAGGCATCATTTATCAGTAGTTGCCAAATCTTGGGTATAGTAAGAATCTGAAACTCTTTGCGGTGTTGATCTGATCAGTCATTGATCTATATAATAGTGGGAGAAGTTGTAACCCTTGTTTAACGATATCCTGACCATTGCTGAACCTATGTCATGCCCCATGGCATCCTTTCCTGCCTTCCTTGCTGAAAGACACATGATCATGACATGTGCAAAGTACCTCCACTGATCAAGTATCCACATTTTCTTGTACGAGGCATAGTCTTCTCTCATGACGTACCCCATCCTTTTCCTCCAGCCTCTTTCTAAAACATAGCCAGGATAGACTACTGGATCTGCAGGTAAATCTCTGAACTGTAGTACTCGTCTGATGGTAGCTTCAGAAATTGCTATGTCTTGACCTGCCACAGTAGCCCTAATGACGTGTGGGGTCACTGTGCAGTCATGATTAGCAGTCCCAGAACTGCTCGAGGTAGGGTCTAGAAACAATTGGATCAGCAGAAATTGCATAGCTGATCTTGGATCGATTCAAGAAAGCCACTATCTCTTCGTAGTCTAATGCAACACCCTTCCATTCTGTAGATGCATAATATGTCCCTAATCCCTTGTAATATGTATTTCATCTATGTTTAATGTAATTATTTGATGTAGTAATGAAATTACATGTTTATCCTTAATGTTTACTCATATATAATGACTGTGTATTAAACGATCTGATAAATAGCGATAACGTTGATCAATCGTGCTAATGAAAGGCCCATTCGCACGAATGGATCATGAGAATGATCCATTCGCGCGAATAGCTCATGAGAATGATTCATTCGCTAGAATAAGTCATGAGAATGATTCATTCGTACGAATGAACCATTCTGATGATTAATTCTTAAGAATGAACCATTCTGCTGATTCATTCGCACGAATGAGTCCATTCACATGGCTCATTCGTACGAATGGCCTCTGCACTATATATATAACTTTCACTTCATGAGCACATACAACACGGAAATACAACAGATATACACATAGAGAGACTGACCAGAGCAGGACCAACAAAACACAAACTCTCTGCACCTGTATTGTCGAATCTCTGTCCGTTGAGAGTTTCCAGGTCTTGTATCCAACTTCTCTACACCAAAGGGTTGATAGAAACCTTCGTCTCGACATCTAATCCGCTCGTTTCTTAAGACCCGATCCGTGTCATAGATTGGATTGCCAATCAAATCGGATTCCGCACGATTTGGTTCGGTTAATGTGTTGAATCATTGGATCAAGGTAGATCCCGATCCAACAAAGTGGTATCAGAGCTGTGTGCTCTAGATTCAACATAGAAAATCTGATCTTGCCTTTAAATCTTGCTTTTTCTATCCTCTTGAATGTTATAAAGATCACTTGATCGTTGTTTAGCCACATTTAAATCTTGTGATTATTGTTTCTGAGTGATCTGATCATCTCAATTTCCAGATCTGATAAAAGGATCAATCATTGGTGCTTTTTGGTGCAAAAAAGTCAAACTGCTCTCTGTCGTACGAATGGCTACTATGATGAACTTCATTCGCACGAATGGCTCTTACCATTCGCACGAATAGATCAAGTCTCCCGCTCATTGTTCAAACTTCCAATCGCACGACTAGAAAATTCCATTCGCACGAATAGAAAATTCCATTTGCACGAATAGATAATTCCATTCGCACGAATAGATAATTCCATTCGCACGAATAGACCCATTCGCATAAATCTCTTCTGAAATTTTTTCAAGTGTCGAAAAACTTCGTTTTTTACAATGTCGGACTTAGCCTTTGTTGCCAGTCAGAATAGCAAAATCCAAAACTTGTTATTAATCGATAATGAAGCTGGAAATGCTAACAAGGCTCCAAAACTCATGACAATGGACGAATATCATCACTGGAAAAACAGGTTTGAGATACACATTAATGGAGTTGATACAAACTTATGGATGATGATAGAGAGTGGATATCAAAAGGTGTTGAATGAGGATGGAAGTACTGTTTTTCTTTCCCTTTTAAGTGAACAACAAAGGAAAGATTATGACTTAGAAAAGAAGGCATATGCTATCCTATCTCAGGCCATGTCAAGAGAAATATTTCATCAATTCCGGCAGTTTACATCTTCAAAATCTCTGTGGGATGCCTTAGAACAACGTCACGAAGGAAATGCTTCGTTGAAAGCTATCAATGCTAAGGCCATTAAGAAGGAATTTGAAAATTTCATGTATATTGGGAATGAGTCCTTAGATGATCTATTTGAGAGATTCTATCACTTGTTGAGTGAATTGCATGCCCATGGGGTCAAAACAACAAAAGAAGAAAAGGTTCAATGCTTGGCAGATGCGCTACCACCAAAATGGGATTCATTCTTGATGGTTCTCAAACAAAACAATACTCTTGAAACCATTGACATAAATGAATTTCTTCAGAAATTGAGAGAACAAGAGGTGATGAATAAGTGGAAGTTAAAGAGAGGCGTACAAGCTCAGGATCCTTAATTGTACTATTCTACATCAACTCAACAAAATGCTCCTTTGCAGACTGCGTTTGTATCAAACACGTCAAATGTTTCAGCCAGCCAGTCTTCAAAAGCTCACGCTTCAGTTTCTTCAAGCTCGGTTCCACAGCAGGGAAATACTGCTAGTACTCCTCAACCAAGCCCCATTAAATTGCAAACAGACAACTTCGACAAAGTTACTATCGAAGTGGCCAAGGAACACATGGCGCTGTTGTCTACCGTTGTCAATTCATATGACAGTCTTGTTGCTGGACAGGTTGGAAACAGTCATCTGACAGCAGAAGACTATGCTCAGATTGATAAGGATGAAATGGATCGAATTGATATAATGTGGGCTCTTGCAAGTGCAGTCAGAAGAGCGAGAGATTATGTAAAAAGGACTGGTAAAACTCTCGAAGGGAACAAAGACACTACTTATGGATTTGATCTGTCTGCTGTTGTTTGTTTTAACTGTGGTGAGAAAGGGCATTTTGCTAGGCAATGTGAAAAGCCTAAACAGACTGGAAACCGCAACCCTTTCAACAACCGTCAAAGCCAACCGAAGCCACAAACCCAAAATACAGAAACAAACATTGTTCCAGTTACTCTTACACAAGATAAAGGCACTTCAAGTGGAACAAAAGCTATGGTTGTTCAAACAGATGAGACTATTGATTGGTCTTTTAAATTTGGAACTGATGGCAGTTCAGGGGATGGAGCTTACATGGCAAAGACTGTAGAAATCAATGAAGAATCAGATTCTGATGCTGAGAAAGAGATTGCTTCAGAAAGTTCATCAGCTGCAGACGACACATCTTCAAACAGTTCTGGCTTCACACCTGAGAATGAACATAAATCATCTGTCGTCTCTTCAGGTCAATCAACAGCTGATGTGGATACTAACAATTCCTCTTCTGAATCTACCTGTAGCTGTGCTTTTATGGTAAAAACATCCACAGGCATTCAGGTAAATTCTGAAAGTTTTGAAAGTGAGTCTGAATCTCAACCGTGTTTAAATTGTGATGAACTTGAAAAGAAAATTGAGACACTTAAAAGTCACAACACAGATTTAATTGCTGATTTAACTAATTGTCTTGAAGCAAACCGTGTTTTAAAGGGAAACGAACTTGCCTTCAAAAACAAAATTGATCTTTTAAACAGGCAAGTTCATGAATTAGAAATCTGTGTTATCAACAAACAAAATGCCATCACTTTTTATTTAAACACGATTGATGAAACAAAGAAAAAGCTGGTGCTTGTCGAGTGTGATTATGAAACTCTAAATCAAAAGTTGAAAAGTTATTCAAACTCTTCTTACCTTCTTGATTACATGATTTCACGGTCCACTCCAGGACAGAAAAATGCTGGGTTTGGGTATAAAAATTGTCCTCCACCGGTGTTGAATACCATGGTAAACACACCGGATGATAACCCAATCATTGACTTTAAGGTCAAAACGCCACTTGTCGTTGATCCAAGCGAAAACAAAATTTCTCAACAAAAGGTTGACGATAATGGTGCTTCGACCTCAAAGTCCCAGTGTGTTGATGGAATAGTAGAAGAGTGGGATGAAGACGACGATGAGTGCCCTACTCGTGGTTTGGGACACAATAGCTCGTCTGCTCCTCAGAATGACAGCATTGGTATTTCAAAATCTGCTTCTAAAACTGTTTTTAAAATTAAACAAACCAATTGCCGTCCAGCTTATCCCACTACTTCTAATCAGAAGAGTCAAGTAACCAAAGCCTCAATCAAAAAGGTTAATTTTGTTAAAGCTGGAGAGTCTGTTAAATCAAACAAGTCACTCTCTTCAGCTGAACAAAAAGAAACTAAGGCTGGTGGTTCAAAATCTCACCAAAGTGAAAATCAATACAGATCTCCGAGGATGGTTGAGCGGAGATACTGTTTTGAGTGCGGTACAAAAGGACACATTGTTGTCAACTGTCCTTATCTTCAGAAGCCAAGTAAAAGAGTTAACAATTTTTCAGAAAATAAACAAAAGGTTTTAAAGTCAAAATCTAACTCTTTTACCCAACAACAAGTGCATCAAAAGAAAGTTAAACAAAAGATGCATGACTTGTTGGTCTCTGATTCGAGTTCCACACCTGTACAAATCGTTAAGCAATCCACTGTTTACCACAAACAGTCGTTGCACAAAGAACATGTGTGGAAAGCAAAATCAGATGATGCTTCTGACGACGGTACTTCAAAGTCAGGTGGTTGTTCCAAAAATCCACAAGGACAATGGATGGATTGTACGGTTGTAGATGAGTCTGGAAAATCCAAGACCGTAAAGGCTTGGGTTCCTAATCTAAACTAATTTTTATCAATTACGTTCATGTATATATTTTCTTTCTTGCGTTTATTAAAAATCTCAAAAACTCAAAAAGATTTTTCATTTTGAAATTTTAGGGGGAGAAAATGTCAGTAAGAAAATGATCTCTCGCTGAGAAAAATGATAGTACACAGACGCTAGTTTTCTGAGACTCCAAAAAGATTTCTATTTTGTGTACAGTTTGTTAAAAAAAAAAAAAAAAAAAAAAAAAAAAAAAAAAAAAGATTTTCCATTTTTGTACAGTCTAAAACCCAAAAACATCTGAAAAACTCAAAAATGAGAAATCGTATCCAACCTTTGGGAAGTGATGGCACACTAACCATATGTATGAAGCACATTGCATTTAATGTCATAGTGAATAGTCACACTAAGTCGACATGTGATGCATTGATAGGCTTATCTTACTGAATCTCGACCATTGATGATAAATCAATACCATATTAGATATTGTCTTGTGAGTCACATAATGGTGAAAGGATTGACGAAAATCAACAATAGAAACTGAAGGTGTTTCTCATTCTGTGCACACCAGTTATCATCGGTTTAATGAGATATCAGAAAGTAGTTATAAAATTAAAAATTAGATTCTGAAGTCGTATACGTGCCATATTGCCTTGTAAATACCTGGCTGAAGCCGTCCATGCGATTAAGAATAAAATAAAAGTATGAATCCGAATCCGTATATGTGCCATATTACCGGGTTGCAGCCTGGTTGAAGCCATCCATGGGATAAGATGAACACAAACACCGTTAGCTGTATACGTGCCATATTGCCTTGTAAATACCTGGCTGAAGCCGTCCATGAGCTGATGGCTGTCACTGTGAATACTAAAAAAAAAAAAAAAAAAAAAAAAAAAAAAAAAAAAAAAAAATTTGGTCTAGTAAAGAAGCAACAGGGAATAACTGAGATCTCATGAACTTATGATGATTGGTTAAGTAAGTTGTGCTGATTTGAAACATTAACATGTTTTGAAAAGTAATTCAAGTCAATTCTTAACTAGTGTGGGACACACAGATAATGGACTTAATCCTTCAAGATCATCTTGTAAGTGTTGAGAAAAGGTCTGCATAAGTTTAAGATGGACAAACATATCAATGATCGCATTTTGACTAAGTGTACTTAAAGCTCAAATAATTTGCAATGTTGCTGATTGCTATGAGTTTAGTACTGATCCTATGTTCGGATCTTTCTCACAAAAAGATGTGTAAATACCATTGTATAGTTGTATCTACAAAATTCAAAATGTCTCAGATCATTAGTCACTAAGTCTGTATGATTTCTCATAAGGATCATTCTTACTAAGACATGCGTGTATATATCTTGTTGATATTATTTTCAGTATTACATATTCAAAAAATCCAAAAAGATTTTAATTTTTCTGAATTTTAGATTATCTGATAAGACTCGAACGACTGTTATCAACCAAATTTGAAAACCGCTTGACTCCCTGATTGATCAAATCGTTCCTGTACTTCATAAACTATTCCAAAACTTCATAATTGATCCCTCACTTCATAATCAATTTTTTTTTCAAGACCAATGTGGTCGGATACCTCATTTAACCTGAAAAGTTTAATTTACTAAATGAGGTTATCCATTCGTACGAATGGATGAGCAGAATGGCTCACTCGTACGCATGGATGAGGAGAATAGATCATTCACACGAATGGACTGATCAGAATGGTCCATTCGTACGAATGAGTGGCAGAATGAATCAAATCTGGTTCACTCGCACGAATGAGAGTCCACTCGCACGAATGAGAGTCCACTCGTACGAATGAACCAGGCCATCATATAAATATGCCATTCATTCGCATGTGCAGCATCATTCGCACAATTCAAAATCTGCATTCGCACGTCTGTTCGATCAATTTCTGATTTTGAACAAAACTCCGTCAAATCACGATCTAATCATTCGATTTCTTTTTACAGGTATAAATCTACAAGTATTCATCAAGTGTATACCGATTCGAGGATGTTCGACTAGATTTAGGGCTCAAAACGAAAACCAAACCTAAAATCTTAAAATCTGACTTAATAAACCAATTAAAATGTCGAATATTGGTTGAAAACCATAGTCGAGTGTGTTGATGTCTTTTTCGACAAATCTTTTCATGTGTTGGTTGATTTTTGGACAATTTGGATCGCGACCCGTCTGTCATACGAATGGACACATTCTTCATGATCATTCGTACGAATGAATGCTCATTCACACGAATGAATGCTCATTCACACGAATGAATGCTCATTCACACGAATGAATGCTCATTCACACGAATGAACGCTCATTAACACGAATGAAGACTCATTCGCACGAATGAATACTCATTCATATGAATGAAACTCATTCGCACGAATAAATAGACAGAATGATCCATTCGCACGAATGAACCAACTTTTAGGGTTCATTCGTACAGAGGGAAAATGGTCCAAAAGTTCATATTTCCAAAATCTTGCATGTACTGATCTGATGTGCTTCATGTTTTTGTGTTTGCAGACTGATCGTTATGGCGCACAGAGCTCCAGTTGTTCTTAAAGCTTCAACAAAAAGCAACATTTGTGCTTACATGATCCCAACTTCAAAGAATGCAAGACCGTTTATTGGAATGATCGAGTTCTTGTCTCGATCCAGGATAGCCCATGCTATATCTTATATCTGCACTCCCTATGCTTCTCATCAACGGGAATTCTGGGCCACAGCTGAAATAGACTGTGAAGTTTCTCCAACTGTGATACGGGGAAAGATTGCAGGACAGGAGGTTATTGTATCTGCCTCTCACATTCGCCGATTGTGTCAATTCGGTGATCATCCTGAAGATCCAGTGACACTGGATAAATATCTGGTCCGTGGATGCTTCATGAGAATAAAGTACGACGGGAATGTCGCCGAAGGCGTTCTCAACAAGGCGAACCTCTGTCCCCAGTATAAATATCTAGGACACGTTCTTCTTCACTGCCTCGGTTCCCGTCGTGGCGGATTTGATGATATGCGCGAAACAATACAGAGCGCATTTGTGGCACTAGTGTTGAACATACCGTTCAACTTTTCAGAGATGGTGTTCACACACCTGAAGGAAAACATCTCGCTAAAAGGGGACAATGCGTATCTCATGTACCCCCGATTCTTACAGATGATAATCGATGACCAACTTCCTCTACTGCCACGATCCGATATTGACATGATAAGGCTGGAGCATATGACTGATGTCACACTAAACCGGGTACAGACTTATAGGGGAAGACCAACAAAGCCTCCACATAAACGCCTTATTGGACATCTGGCAAATTCTGATTATATGGCACCTGCAAACAGAAATTGGCGTCACGATAATAGTGATTCTGACAGGGAGGATATTGTTGTGCCTCCAGCTGACGACCAAGATGGTCAGGGAGGTGGTGGCAATGCTCCTAATGTTCCATCTACCGCTGCCACCACTCCTACTGTTACTGCTATCGATTCATCCCTTCCAACTAACCCAGAAGACGTTAACCTGGACACCGTCCTGTTTACTGATTCTGAGGAAACTGAAGATGAATTCGAAATCAGTCAACAAGGGGCAAGATTGGTCGCCACAAAACGAAAGAGGGGAGCAGATCAAGGAAGCTCAAGGGTTAATGATGATGACGTCAGGGATGCTGACTTTGTCCCTGACTGTCCACAAGTATCTGCTGCTCCTTCTTCCCAATCTACCCCAGTCAAGAAAGGAAGAATGAAGAGAATGGCCAAACGCCAAAAGTTCAAACTTGTCAGAAGGACGGAGAGCACCTCTGCTACAACAGCAACTGCCACCAGGTCTGAGGCTCCAATGTCAACATCCATGCCTCAGACACAAACTGTGCCTCCGATTCCTCCTCCCATCTACACGACTGCTCATACATCACAGCCAGCCACTACTCGAGCTGAGTCATCAACATCATTGCCGACTATTTCGTTGAACGATCAAATCATCACTCTAAACAGCTTGGTACTGCAGCTTCTGGCTCAAAATCAAGAACAGTCAAAGCGTTTAGATCTTCAGGGCTCGCAGATCAGTCAGTTGACTCTGCAAAATACTGAACAAGCCCAAGCCATCACAAGTCTTTCCAATAGATGCAATGATCAACAAGCCCTCCTTCTCACTGCTACAAACCAGAATCAACAGTTGTCTAAAACTGTTGATGCACATGCTCAGAGAATACAAAGGATAGAGGAGGAAAATAAGAGACTGTTGGAAGACTTAGAAAGCAGAAGGGACACGACACCCAGAATTGAGGGTGCTCGCAAAGATGGTGATGATGGTGACGATGATGATGATGATGATGATGATGATGATGATGATGACGAGGATGATGATGGTGACGATGATGATGATAATAATGACAAAGATAAGGATGATGGTGCCAATGCTGGTGCTGCATCAAGTGCTTCAAAGACAGCAGAAGCAGAGGCACGCACTAAGCAAAAATCAGACAAATCAGAAGGCCCATCATCAGATACACAAAAGGGCACTGAAGGTTGATAGTTTTTTTGTTTTAAATGTTTTAAGTTGTCTTTTTGTAAATATTAGATTATTATGTAAATAATTTCAGTTTTATTTTGATTAAATCAATGAAATTTAAAATTCTCACATGTTTATTTTTTGTTTGTTTATGAAAATAGTTTTGGATGTGATGCCTCTCAAGCAACAACCTTCAAAGTTAACTTATGTGCTTGACATGCAAGGGATCATCCAACATTCAGTTATTTATGACAAAGAGGAAGGGGAAATCGTGCATTGCTTGTCAAAAGAACAGATTGCCGAGCTATTTCAAATGAATCCTGACGAAGTCATTACTGAAGAGGCATCTGTTTCAACAACTGATTATCCCTCTTCTGACGAACTAGAAGACGTTGATGAGGTTGAAGTCGAAGACATCACTGATCAAGAATATCCAAAGTACACATCAGTAGATGGTGATGATCTTCCCTCCTTCGTGGACTTATTCACTCAGCAGTCCGACGAGGAGGTCAACCGCATTATCGACAACAAACAGGATGAAGCCGGTCCCTCCACTATTGACATTGACGAGCTGAATGAACGTAAAATTCAGTGGATGGAATACATGGCCGAATTAAAAAAGATCTCAAAGTCCTCTCCTCCAACCAAGTACACTAAAGTTTATCGACTCAAAGGACACAAGTCTGATGGTCGTATAATCAGTTGGGCATACTTCAACGACTTAAGCTGCTATGCTATAAAAAGAGAGAAGGGCATACAATATTTCAGGTACCCTCATGATTTCAAGACGCTGCCCGCATTTGAAGTAAATCAATTGGCGCGTCTAAAGCTTCTATACAGCGAATCTTCCGGTCTATCCGAATGGTTTGAACGTCAATTACAATACGAATACCGGAAGAAGTGGGTGAACTTCAAGCCACAAATGCCTACACGTTACATTCATAAGGAAAAGGTTCATCCAGTCACCAAGAAGCCCCTAATTGTCTTAAAGTGGAAGCCTCCAACGATCATGAAGAAGATTCCTTTAAGGAAAATGATCCAGGACTTCTCAGATCAGTTCAAATGGTGGTACTATGATGGGCGTACTGGTGAAGCTGTTATAGTGCTTTGTAAAGAAGGGTCATGGGAGACCATCAGGGTCTTTGATCCCTTGTGGCTGACCAACTTGTCTGAACAAGATGTTACAACTCTATACAAGTGTCAACCGTTTTTTGAAGTTGCAGATATAGACCAGGCGTTGCAGTATGTGAAAGTAATACGTATATGCTTTGCTTTTGACATACACGCCGGAGTTAACTGGAAAACTCGTACAAAAGAGATGTTGAAGACCAACTAATGTTAGTTAGGTCATTTTGAAGGGATCTAGGTCCAAGGGGGAGTATGTAGATGCATAATATGTCCCTAATCCCTTGTAATATGTATTTCATCTATGTTTAATGTAATTATTTGATGTAGTAATGAAATTACATGTTTATCCTTAATGTTTACTCATATATAATGACTGTGTATTAAACGATCTGATAAATAGCGATAACGTTGATCAATCGTGCTAATGAAAGGCCCATTCGCACGAATGGATCATGAGAATGATCCATTCGCGCGAATAGCTCATGAGAATGATTCATTCGCTAGAATAAGTCATGAGAATGATTCATTCGTACGAATGAACCATTCTGATGATTAATTCTTAAGAATGAACCATTCTGCTGATTCATTCGCACGAATGAGTCCATTCACATGGCTCATTCGTACGAATGGCCTCTGCACTATATATATAACTTTCACTTCATGAGCACATACAACACGGAAATACAACAGATATACACATAGAGAGACTGACCAGAGCAGGACCAACAAAACACAAACTCTCTGCACCTGTATTGTCGAATCTCTGTCCGTTGAGAGTTTCCAGGTCTTGTATCCAACTTCTCTACACCAAAGGGTTGATAGAAACCTTCGTCTCGACATCTAATCCGCTCGTTTCTTAAGACCCGATCCGTGTCATAGATTGGATTGCCAATCAAATCGGATTCCGCACGATTTGGTTCGGTTAATGTGTTGAATCATTGGATCAAGGTAGATCCCGATCCAACACATTCGGGGTTAGTGAGAGCTAACATGTTGAATTCGTTGGTGAAAGCACGAGCCATCTCTGCAAGAACATAAGACAAACAACATTAGAACATATAGAATCATTGGAATAGAACAAACATGACCTGATATAACACTTTGCATAATAAACTGAAATTCAGACTTAGAAATTTTCAATTTGCCCTTCCTGCGTACTTGGCAAGTACGCAGGTTATAGTTCATGCGTACTTAGCAAGTACGCAGGTTATAGTTCATGCGTACTTAGTAATTTCGCATGATATACCTCTTGCGTACTTACTAAGTGTGCAGGATCATGCACTTTGAAAAATTTGAAACTCTAAAAAACAATGTTTTGTGATTTGGTCATGGACTATGGTCACCATAGAGTCGAAAAACACTTCTAAGACTCATAGGACCACAACCATCACCAATGTCAAGTCACTACAGGGTCATTTTGACCTAGCCCTGGTCTGACGGAGGAACTACGGGACCTCAGGTGGTCAACTCACAAATCACATCATGTTAAGGACGAATTTGGTGTTACAAAGGATCGATTAATGTATATGAATAGGTTTTAGGTCTTAATTTCACTCAAGAACATCCAAAATCTGTCAAATTTGTCGTCAGACCCAAAATTCAAGGCATTCATCAATCGGTCCAAAACACAAGATTTTGTGGATGAAATGTTCTAAGATGTTCACCAAATCTTAGTTAGATGATGTTGAAACTAGAAACGAGATGAAAAATCTCTTAGGAACACACAAATATTTTGAGTGATTTTGAGTTGGAAGTATACAACTGTGTCTGGTGTTTGAAAAAGAGATGAAAGTGAGTAAAAAGTACTAACACATGTATATATACCCTATTGACACAGGCCTTGCGCACTTAGGTAAGTGCGCAAGATTTTACTCCTGCGTACTTAGTAAGTACGCATGACCAAATTCGTGTGTACTTGGCTAAGTACGCAGAGGTTATCTCTTGCGCACTTAACTAAGTACGCAAAACCCTTTGCAATCTCAAAAATCAACTCAAATTATGAAGTTTTTCGCGTCAAATAGCGAACCAGATAAGAACGTTCAATCACGAGGCTTTCAAAAACCATCCACAGAAGTTAAATGTAAATTTTTTTTTTGGTTTTTCTTAAAGTTTAATAAACTATACTTAAAATCTTTTTGTCATTTTGATAATGATTGAACTGTACTAACTAAAATTCTTTTTGTTCTTTTCTGTATAAAGATAATATGCACAAGGTACAGATTCAAATATACACGAATATACACACAAACTCTTTTTGATCAATGTCATGAGCAGAGGATCATATCAGGCTAATTTCTAGCAAAAATGATACAATATAAACATCTAAGAATATAGGATCATGTCATGACTTACTACTTATTTTCTACAAATTTGTAATACAATCAAGTCAATTTAAGTTGTCATTATTATAAGATTTGAACCTACGAGAATTTTTTTATCATGTTCTTATGAGTTAAGATAATATTTATAGACATGCAACGTGTACCCCACAGTTATGCTACTGAAATTAAATTGTATTATCTCAAGGCATCTAAGATTTTCCCAAGGATTATCAAAATTTCCTAAATGAAGTTACATCGTTTAGCACAGAAAAATCAACCAGAATCCATAGGGATTATCAAGAATCATAAGATTCAGAATCGAGTGATTCATTTTTCTTTGTTTGATAGGTTTTTCTTTTGTGATTATCATATTATGATTCAGGTTAATAGATATGGAGTCTGTGGATTTGGGTAAGGGGATCCAACTGTTATCTGGATATGTCTTCAATGAATCTGGTGTGATCTAAGGGGTAGCATATGCTTGACGGTTGTTGTTAGGACATATCTTGGCTCAACTTCTCATTGCATACTTGTGAGTATGGGCAGTGAAGAGAACCGAAAAATTATGCTAAAGACATAACCTGAAACTGGTCTCATAAGAAAATACTTGCCAAAATCTTACATCCTTTTACACACACACGTGCAAAACATGGGTTCAAAACATAATGAAATACTTGTCGAAACTGGTCTCATAAGAAACTGGTCTCATAAGAAAATACTTGCCGAAACTGGTCTCATAAGAAAATACTTTCCAAAATCAGATAATGATCTTTTTGCATTCTTTTACACACACACACGTGCAAAACATGGATTCAAGTCACATTTGTAGTGATTTATATTTAATTTTCACACTACTAATGATCCAAAAACACTTATAGCCTACTGACAATCCAAATTACTTCCATGTATTCAAATTAAAATCAAATTTTTAAAGCCCAAGTAACCTTGACGCAATCATTTCCTATACGTGCAGTATAAGATGTTTAAATCACTTACTGACATACTATCATTTCCTATTATCCTCAAATGTCTTTGAAATTTTCTTGGGTTTTCTATTTTGTTTGGATTTTTCTGAAAATATTTCAAAGAAAAACGAACTATACAGAAAAGATTTAAGAGAAATAAAGTTTAACTTCCATGAAACGTTTTGATTTGAAAAAGTTTTCTGTGAAGAGGGGCTCTTCGCGTCACGTGAAAAACCGGAGCCTGGTCTTTGCGACACGCAAAGACCTGGTCTCCCGGACCTGCCCATTTTGGACTCCCTCGTGCCACGCGAAGAGAGGGGGACCCGTTCTTCGCGACCCGTGAAGAAATAAAAAAAAATAACTTATTCTTGGGACAAATGCTTCCGCGTGTTTTTACGTTTATTTTCGGTGTTTGAATTTAGTGTGTTACAAGTTCATATTTTATATTTCCTAAAACATTATATTTGACATGGTACGGTCATTGGTGATTATCAAATTTATACAAGTAAAGTCTAGAGGTATAATTATTTTATACAAAGTATATATATTGGTGACTAAATCTTTAAAGATTGACACAAAAATGTTTGTTCACATGGTCTTAGTTTATTTCCTATATGTGAACATGTACGAATAGTTAAAGATATTAACTATGTCGGGATTCACTAGCAAATTATTAAAGCTAGTCAAACTACACAAAATGTAGGACGTCTTAATAATTAAAGATATTGAAGCGGGTATTAATTTCGGGTAATATACCGCGGTAAAATCAATCACATCATCATGATTGCTTTGCTTACACAACACTCAAGCGTCATAAACATCATGATTCTGACCAAAAGTGCAAGCAACTTAAAGATCACATCACTATCATTATATCTTTGCTTGTACTCCACTCCAACATCAAGTATAATGATGAAGACTTTGCGAGATCTACACTCAACCCCCGTTTCATCTAATAATTATATATATATGTATATATATATATATACATATAAATATAAAAATATCTAGGTATATAGATATAAAGTTTAAACCACTAAAAGTTCTACACCGGGTATTATATTACGGGAGCACCTACCAGAATTACACTACTCAGACAACATCTAACTAGTGTTTAGAATACAACAGGTGATTTGACAATTCCCAACCCCCCCACCCCCTACCCCTTTAGGCCGAACCAAGGTGGGGGCCACCCACCTTGCCCACTCCATTTCTTTTCCATGATTGTTGTCATAATCCTCATACCCATTCAAGTGTGATACAAGCCAAGGTCTAGTCCACCATACACCACCATGATTGTAATGATGTTGATTTCCTAGAACACTCCATCTCCCACCTTTCCATTTATATATATATATATATATATATATATGTATATCGATGCACACCCACACACATTCACTTTACACTTAGAGAATTCAAGATCAAGTTCTCTAGAGGTTTAGCCAGAAGACTTGGAGATTCAAGGGAGTTCTTGAAAGTCTTGTAGGTGTAACGGAGTCGGTTTCACTAGCAACTCAAACCATCACCATCTTCTACTCGTGTTCTTCTCCTAGCTTGTCTAGTGGTACGAAACCGACACCAAACCCTAGTTCCATCTTTATTTCATGTTTTAAGCTTGTTGTTCACTATAAAAACAAAACGGTTTGGAGAGTTAATGAATTTTATAAAGTTTGACAAGTGATAACTTAAAAGATTTAAGATTTAAAACGAGTAAAACACACATATATATATATATATGTAGGCATGTTTGATTTTATTGTTAAGTTGGAAATAATAAAGTGTATGTATACATGAATAAAAATCAAGGTACATATATATGTATGTATATTATTGTTGTGTTGACTTAAAATGGTTAAAATGTATTCATGTATCCATAAAAATCATAATTTTATATACATATATGGATGATGATAAATTGTTGAATATATATATATATATATATATGGAAATCGAAAATAGATATATATGTACATAACTATGGTTAGAAAACTTGGAAGTTATGGTTATATGTTGAACATGAAACTTGCCATGATGAAAATGTTAGGACATTTGATAAATATCAAAAGCATATATAAATAATTATATGTTTATAACTTGTTATTAGTTGATAACAAAACATAAGGAACAAATATGAGGCATATGGTCGAAATATGAAAGTATGTATATGCATGTTTATGAAGTAGGGTTGTGAAAAGGTTCATGTTATTTAAGTATATACATGTTTGTACATGATAAATCCTAGAAACAAATAAGTGGATAATCATGTTGAAAAGTACTAAAGTGACGTATGTATATGAATGTGTAGATACATAAACCTTGGGAAAATATTGACTGGTTGCCTAAAAATATATGTTTACATATGCGTGTGAAATAGTAAAAATACTTTAATGTATATATAGAAACATAGAAATGCTTGAGTACGTGTATTGGTAAAAATAAATGCATGACGAACGTAAACAAGTTAATAACTGTCGTTCGGAACATAAGTATTTGCATGTGGACGTGGTAACGTGGGGGTAATTAACATGCGTGGATACACTTGAACGATATTTGAAATTTTGTATAATTATTTTTGAGAAATAATTATATGTTTATACGTGAACCCTGATATGAATAAATTAGAAGTTGTTATAAAAATAATATTTATTTTTGATACACGTAACAAGTCACCAATATGGAAACATGATATTTTCTCTGAAAATATGTAAGCGTCTAGACTAGAATAATAATCACCAATAAGTCATACAATAGAAAACATTGTTTTTACTAAACAAAGAAGTACTTAACGGGATTCGTTAAGTCGGGTGAACAACTTGCATTTAAGACGGGTAGTCATAACACATTAGTACCCTTGTGTGATTAGGGTACGAATAGGCCGGAACTATTAGCATACTGTTATTTGCTAGGATTTCAGCAGACACAAGGTGAGTTCACGGCCCCCTTTTATCTTTTTACTATTTTGTAAACGTCGGGAGAGAAACATACTTACTTAATATGTTTTGAAAACATGAATACTCTGGTTTAACTCTTTGTGAGTTTCACTGTCCCCTTTTTCTGGTTCTAAAATGTTTTAGGGAGGAAAACATATTTGTAACGGTTTTCATATAATGAAAGAACAAAGACCAGACCGTATGTTTACATGAGTAACAATAGAGCGGTAAAAGTCCCCGAAACAACATTAATATTTTGTAACCATTAGCTATGGTCTTAGCCTGGGATTCTATGAATAGTACAATTGGGGGTGACGCCCCCGGTCATGGTTAGTCACGTTAACCGGGACTTGAAGGGTCAAATGGCCGCATATTGTCTTATTCTCGTTGTATAGCGAGGGAGGGGCATTCATTTGTCATGGTTTGTTATGGTATCATGTATTAACATCTTATTATTTGTATTCCTATCTAGTTTACAAATGGGATCTGTCGGTCGTTCATCCATGGTTCAATGCATTGGGTATTTATAAAGGATTTAATGGGTCGGTTAAGTGCCCGTGGTTCAATGCATTGGTTACTCATTTAAATTTATTTATGATAGTAATGTCATGTGCATGTTTTCGGTTAAAACTACTTGTTTATGACGGTTAAGTCATGTATACGTTTTCGGGGAAAACTACTTATTTTTATGACGGTTAACTCATGTATACATTTCCAGGGAAAACTACGTATTTTATAACGGTTAAGTCATGTATACGTTTCCAGGGAAAACTACTTATTTTATGACGGTTAAGTCATGGATACGTTTTCGAGGAAAAAACTACTTATTTTATGACGGTTAAGTCATGTATATGTTTTAGAGAAAACTACTTATTATTTATGACGGTTAAGTCATGTATACGTTTTCGGGGAACACTACTAATTTTTATGACTGTTAAGTCATGTATACGTTTCCAGAGAAAACTATTTATTTTATGACGGTTAAGTCATGTATACGTTTTCAGGGAAAACTACTTATTTTATGACGGTTAAGTCATGGATACGTTTTCGGGGAAAAACTACTTATTTTATGACGGTTAAGTCATATATATGTTTCGAGGAAAACTACTTATTATTTATAACGGTTATGTCATGTATAGTTTTTTCGGGGACGGTAAAGTCATGTACATGTTTTCGGGAAAAATTACTAGCACTGAAATAACTAACTCAGTGAACTCACCAACCTTTGTGTTGATACTTTCAATTATGTTTCTCAAGTAACCCTTAGCCATGGCGCGGTTGGAATAGACTAGCTATATTGGATCAATTCCTAGTAGCTGGAAGGACATATACTATCATGTCTCAAGACTATCGTTGATCTAGAAGAACTTAGATCATTGTATTACTTAGTCTTAGTAATTGTGTATGTATTCAAGTCTTAGTAATCACTATTACAGCTTCTGCAATCGTGTAATGAACCAATCGTTGCAACCTTTATTTATTTATTAAGTAAATAAATTTGGGGGTGTGACAATTGGTTCGATACTTGGTTCTTACCTAAACTATGTTACGCTGTGATAGGTATACTTGCCTATTGTGTGTGTTTTAAGTTTGAGTATTTATCATTTTAATTAAAATTTTAAAACCTGATCTCGTGAAACTAATATCCCTGAATATATTATTATATAATATATTTTCTGTATACTAAACACGACACATCACTATTCTTCAATCCAGGATTCAAATGGATGAGCAGGCTGCTGCGGAAGGTTTTGACCTTGCAACCTGGGATCTCCAAGGATGGTGCACTTCTCTAGCTAAGCTTGGTGGTGAAGCAGTGGAAGTAAGCAAGGATGCTGAGGACGTTGGAGCTGGAGGTGGTGAGAAGCCAGTTGACCAGGGCGATGAGGGTAATGATGCCTAGGCCTGAGCCCTAGATATTGTGGTTCTTTAATTTGGTTGATCATGGTTGTTGCTGTCTCTGGGTCCCCGAGTGTCTCAGATCGTCTCGTGCGAGTGTGTGGATACTCGAACAGGGTGCGGAATGCCCGTGACTAGTTGGAGAAACAAACACAACAAGTAAACCGACAACAAACACAAGTCACTAAAAAACTTCGTCTATTATCAATATCAGCCGATTACAAGAGATACAATGAGAGCGTACTTGTTAACTTCTACAAACGGCTATGTATACTTATCATGTGTGAAGGATACCTTTCCTACGTACTTAGCAAGTACGCAAGACTTGTTTATGCGTACTTGCTAACTACGCAGGTTATAACTCATGCGTACTTAGCTGTGTGCGCACAACACTTAGCCAATACAACAGAGAACAACTACAAGACCCACTACATACAGATGTGATTACAACTCGATAATCAATACATATAAAGACTGAAATACAAAATACAAGGACAAAGAACATTTACAAAAGCAGAGACAATATCCAGAGTGTTTGACACACATACATGCTCCAACAAAATCCCCCTTGACAACAGCTCTGGATTGTCTTCAATCTTCAATCCTATTCAGCTCTGACTTAGCTCCCCATCTTCATCTTGTAGTCAAAGCAGAACTTGACTAACTTGTCGTATCTTGATGCAAGGAGCTTCGTCCATTCGTATGTGTAGATGCAATATATATCATGCAGAACCTCCAGATCTTTCATAGAGAAATTGATGAAACAGATCTCATCAAAGACCCTGATCAGTTTCCTTGGTTCTACACGTTCACGTTTAGACCTTGTCTTGTCCATCATCACCTCCTCGTCCGTCTTTGGATCCACGTACTAGTACCACATGCTCCAGAGGATATCTTGAGGTAACTTTCTAAGGGGAATCCTGGTCTCACATAGCACTGGCTTGTAGACCAACTTCCTTAGGCTTTTGTTTGTCATAGGATCTCTGACTGTCTTGTCCCGGACTCTCTTGGGCATCTGAGGTTTGAACACCTCAAAGTTCCCTCATCTACCTTCCCACTGCAGTGTTCCCCACAAACCCTTTGCTACCATGTGACTTTTATCACCAAGTAACTCACGATTTTATAGGTTCACCAGGTCGTATTTTGGCAAAGAAATGAATGCTTCACTGGTTGGTTTCACGTATTGAACCCCCCAGCTCTTTTGATGGCAAACATCTTGTTGTCGTCATCGAAGCCGGCCGATAAAATCATCCCTGTTGCTCTGTGCTTGTCTATGATTAAACAATTTTGCAAAGAAGGAGGCTGACCCTTTTTGAACCATCCCTAAGGATACTTATTCATCCAGGAGTTAGTGTCAGCAGGTTAGGGATCGGTAGGGAAGGCCTCAGTCGAGGTTGCTGCTTCACTAGCCTCAGCAACATTCTTAGGCTTGACTGACCCTGTTGTAAAAGCAGCTTCAAAGGTTGGAGCCTCAAAAATCTCTCCATCCTCAAGCTCATAAACCCCTTTACCGTCACCCTTGGGAAACTCCACCATCACATCCTCATCATCCCACTCATCATCAAAAGCGATCTCTCCTTCTTCTAAGTTGCTGAGAGCGTCGATCTGTTCTACTTTGGAATAGTCCGGCTCTAAGAGTAGAATAACATCATCAGATAATTCATCAAGTACCTCAGCAACCGACTTTCCATGTTGACCTCCACTGCTAGAAGCATCACCGGGCTGGGTAGACTCCCCCTGAGCCATAGCCACAGCAGTTAGTGGAACAACTAAAAAAGCTTGTTGCTCACTACCACTAGGACCGGCCTCGAGATCCTTGTCTTTGTCATCATCCTTTGTCAAGTCATATGGATGACACACTTCCTCAGCACGCTTCTGCTTCTCCCCCTGAGCAACAAGCTTCTTTGAAAGTTCTTACACTAAGGCAACCATGGCTTTGTGTTCATCTCAATGTAGTAGAAATCTAGCTTCTACGGTCTGCCTATGGGCCAGAATAGACTCATTCATCTTGCCATCTCATTCTAGGATAATAAGCTTTTCAGGTGCTCTTGGGTTCCCTCCCCTTGATGTCTCAGTCGTGTCACTTCATCTACCAAGGAGTTTATCTGTGCCTGTTGAGCGTCGGACGCACTTCTTGATTTATGAACGGTTTCAAGGAGAGCATCTACCTGAGTCTCCAATTGTGTAATTCTAGAATCATGAGGATCGGGATCCTTGGATGAGGATGATTCAGCTGTACCTTGGATAGGGGAAGAAAAGATATCATCAAAATCAAACCCTTGAGTGAAATCTTCGAAGTTGTAGGGTTGACTAATGGACTGTAGGATGGTACTTGGGATAGTTGATGGGACTGTTGATGTTTGAATGGTGGTTGGCGTTATAATGACAGACTCGGTCTATATAGGAGCAGTAACCATCATTTGTTGGACAGTTGCAAGCGGGAGGGATACTATCTCAGGCATCTCCACTGAGACAATTGTAGCAGCCACATCAGTTGTTACCCGTGGTTGCCTCCTCCTTTGATAAAGCTGAGAAGAAGGTTGAGTATGTCGCACCCCAACCGACGGCGGAATACGTCGGTGCGGGACATGTAGACTGTTCATGAGCTCAAGGTTGACTAAATTGTAATATATTATATTCATTTCAATTCAAACATATATAAACCAATTCCAAAGTACATAAGTGAAATACAAATTGTTCTTGAATTAAAATTAACTAAGTCAAAACTTAAGTGTAGCATGTCTTTATCAAACTCACACATTAGCACCTGAAACATGAATAAAATAAGGTCAACAAAAAAGTTGGTGAGCATACACAGGTTTGTACATAGATAGTGTATAGATGTGAATAAACAAATCCTTACATAACATGATAAAATAAGGCATTTATGGGGAGCTACTGTTGTGTAACCAAAGTACAATCAAACCTTTGTAACTAGCATGCAAATTGTGTTGTCGGTAACAATCACCCCAATCTGGGTGGGTTTGTCAGACTCAATAGATCTATCATTGTTAACCGTCGGCTTGAATAGTTAATGATTGCACATAAATTGCACACAAAAAGTTAACACACCTAGCACTCAAACATAAAGCTCAAATTTTGCATACATGAATGTAAAGAGGATTTGTGTTTGTGTAAATGTAAGCAATTGTGTGTATAGAGTTCATGTTTCACCCCAAAAAGTGTAAAAGAGTAAAAGGGGCTATGTAATACTCACCTGTAACAATTGTGTAGATAAAACGAGCAAATATGTAGCACAAAATGATTCTCGAATCACAAGTTAACCTAGGGTGAAATTGTATGAACTTGAATTAATAATATGCAAAAAGGTCTAAGCAAAATCTAGGGTTTAGCGGGATTGAGTATAGGGACTTATACGAGGTATTTGTGTCATTCTATGTGGAAAATGTATGTTAGTGTTTGTATTTGGATGAAAGTATAAAACGTAGTTTAAAGTATAAGAATTTATCAAAATAGTAATTGACATAGGGTTGTACTAAAATAATTAAATAGATTAAATAAATAAATTATTTTTATTTATTTAATTAGTATGTTAAAAAAAATAGTTAATTTAAATAAATAATTATTTATTTATTTATTTATTTATTACTTAAATAACGTGTTTCAAAAATGGGTAAGGTAATATGCTTATAAATAAATATAAATAAATAAATTTATTTTATTTATTTATTTATAATAGTGTGTCAAAGCAAAAATATAGTGTAAATATATATTTATTAGTATATATATTTCACTTTACTCTAAATGATAAGTTAATGAAAAAAATATAAACGCTTTTAAATAAATAAATTCTTTTTGTTTATCTATTTATAAAATGGTACATTACTTTAAAATATGGAAATTGTAAATATAAATGTATTCGCATATTTAGAAAGTTATATCCGTGAACTTACAAATTAAATGCTAATTAGATAACTATTTAGTTACAAAAATGTATTAGGTTTTAATCCAAATTATGGCTAATAAGATGATTATCACTAAAATCTTAATAAATTAAATCCATAAAATAACTCTGAGTTTTAAGGTTTTCATAAAATAATTTACATGAAAAGATTGGGTTTAAAATTTGAAAATTTAAAAATAAAAAGTCTTCCCGGGACTCGAACCCGGGTTGAATCTGGGAACCCAAATGCACAGACCACTAGACCAGTGGTCTACTAGTGTGATTAATCTGATTCGTGCAAATTTAATGCACTGGTTACACAGGGGCCGGCTCAGATTTAAAGCACCCGCAAAAGAAAAAGGTCCGGGGCAGGACATGAACCCGCGACCTCTTCTGCATAAGGTTTAGTTTCGAACTGTTGGATCTGGGTATTTGACTTGATAAAGGACTAGCTCGGATGAAATTAAATAACCCATTCCGAACCCGTCGTCTTCCCCGATTCACCCTGCCCCAAACCCTAATCTTAAAATTGAATGCGGTATAGCGACGAATCGATTATCCGATGATGGGGCTTTCATTCCAGAGATCAAAACGCATATATTTATATAAGAATTACATGAAAGGGTTGAGGGATGGTGGTGCTCTGCTAGGTCGCACATGTTCGGCGTTCTCGGTGCTTGTCAGGGTTCCAGAGATGAAATGCGTTTAAATTGAGAGTTTGAAGAACGTTGTGCGAAGGTGTGTGTTCAGTTAATTCATTCCATTCCACCTTAAATGCATGATTCGTTTAATGGTTTGGAGGTTATAGCGGTCGGCCTGATTACGCGTTAATTCGACAAGTGACAACTGAATCGAGTCGTGTAATAGGGTTATATACATGCGAGGTTAATTGGTGCATGATTTGCGGGATTGAATGCGCTTCAATTTCCTTGATTGGGGTCTAATTGACTACGGTTTGACTTGGAAAGTCAAATTCGTTTGAATTTTGAATTTGACCGCAAGATTGTCGAGCTGAGGTGTTAATTGAGTGAGGATATGGTCAAATTTAGCTTAGGTATACATGGGAAGTTCGTACAATAGGATTTGACCAATACCCGCCTTGAACTTTAATTGAGTTTGTGTGTTTTGACTTTTGAAAAGTCAAAATTGGTCATATAGGGGTGATTGGAGTCAAAGCTGAGATCAAAAGGGTTCAAGTTCAAGAGTAGGAGTTCATATGATCAAAAGGGTTCAAACCAACTTGTTTAAAAGTGTAACTAATTATATATATATATATATATATATATATATATATATATATTTATGCATTTATTTTTGTTAAAACTTTATAAACTGTAAGTCTCTCTCTTTTATATAATTTATAAAACTAACTATGTTATAGAAATGTTAGTTATAAATTTTCTAAAACATTCTTTTGACATTTAATTAATGAACTTCAGTATATGAATATATTCGTATACGTATATTCATGAATAAGATAATCATACATCTATATGTATGTGTATATATATATATATATGAATACGTGTTATATATAAAAAAATATATATTTATGACCTGAAAATCAGGGATGTTACAGAGTAGTACTCGAGGCATGAGAATTAGATTGTACTTGGCCACCAGCTTCCAGATCCCTTATGATCACATTAAACGGTCGATCATTCTTTTGCTTGATTCTCCTTTCTATTCTTTGTCTTTGTAAATCAGCCTCTGACTCAGGGTCATAATCACTGTCAGATATGTCTTGTATTTGTCGTTTGGAGGATGACTCGGGAAGGGAAACCTCTGTCGTTCTACGTGGGTGTGCTTGGTCAGGTGCGTTATCAGGGTAAGAAAAATCAGATTCTGTTCTTTCAGAGTCAGACTCCTCAGCATCTTCACCCTCCTCTTCTCCATTACTACCATCACCAGCCTCTTCATCACCAAACTCCTCTTCTTGTTCCTCTTCCTCTTGTACATGTTCTTCTTCTTGTTCATCAGAATGTTCACAAAGTTCCGGCTCGGAATCAACACTAAACCACCTGTCATTGGGAGGGGCCACATAAGCTTCATTGATTAGATGGCCAAAGAGAGGTGTATGCACAGGAATTGGTTCTTCTGTTCCTGGCTTTTGGAATTGGGCAAACACCCTCTTGTCCACTCTCTTCACTTGCAATCTTTGACTAATCGGTGGAAGATTTGGCAAGGCATCATTTATCAGTAGTTGCATAAATCTTGGGTATAGTAAGAATCTGAACCTCTTTGCGGTGTTGATCTGATCAGTCATTGATATATAAAATAGTGGGAGAAGTTGTAACCCTTGTTTAATGATAACCCGACCATTGCTGAAGCTAGGTCATGCCCCATGGCATCCTTTCCTAACTTCCTTGCTAAAGGACACAGGATCATGATGTGTGCAAAGTACCGCCACTGATCAAGTATCCACATTTTCTTGTATGAGGCATAGTCTTCTCTCCCAACGTACCCCATCCTTTGCTTCCAGCACACTTCTATAACATAGCAAGGATAGACTAATGGATCTGCAGGTAAATCTCTGAACTGTAGTACTCGTCTGATGGTAGCTTCAGAAATTGCTATGTCTTGACCAGCCAAAGTAGCCCTAATGACGTTTGGGGTCAATGTGCAGTTGTGATTAGTAGTATCCCAGAACTGCTCCAGGTAGGGTCTAGAAACAATTGGATTAGCAGAAATTGCATAGCTGATCTTGGATCGATTCAAGAAAGCCACTATCTCTCGGTAGTCTAATGCAGCACCCTTCTATTCGGGGTTAGTGAGAGCTAACATGTTTGATTCGTTGGTGAAAGCACGAGCCATCTCTGCAAGAACATAAGACAAACAACATTAGAACATATAGAATCATTGGAATAGAACAAACATGACTTGATATAACACTTTGCACAATAAACTGAAATTAAGACTTAGAAATTTTTCAATTTGCCCTTCCTGCGTACTTGGCAAGTACGCAGGTTATAGTTCTTGTGTACTTAGTAATTACGCATGATATACCTCTTGCTTACTTACTAAGTGTGCAGGATCATGCACTTTGAAAAATTTGAAACTCTAAAAAACAATGTTTTGTGATTTGGTCATGGACTATGGTCACCATAGAGTCGAAAAACACTTCTAAGACTCATAGGACCACAACCATCACCAATGTCAAGTCACAACACGGTCATTTTGACCTAGCCCTGGTCTGACGGAGGAACTACAGGACCTCAGGTGGTCAACTCACAAATCATATCATGTTAAGGACGAATTTGGTGTTACAAAGGATCGTTTAATGTATATGAATAGGTTTTAGGTCTTAATTTCACTTAAGAACGTCCAAAATCTGTCAAATTTGTCATCAAACCCGAAATGCAAGGCATTCATCAATCGTTCCAAAACACAAGATTTTGTGGATGAAATGTTCTAAGATGCTCACCAAATCTTAGTTAGATGATGTTGAAACTAGAAACAGGATGAAAAATCTCTTTGGAACACACAAAGATTTTGAGTGATTTTGAGTTGGGAGTATACAACAGTGTCGGGTGTTTGAAAAAGAGATGAAAGTGAGTAAAAAGTTCTAACACCTGTATATATACCCTACTGACACAGGCCTTGCGCACTTAGGTAAGTGTGCAAGATTTTACTCCTGCGTACTTAGTAAGTACGCATGACCAAATTCGTGCGTACTTGGTTAAGTACGCAGAGGTTATCTCTTGCGCACTTAACTAAGTACGCAAAACCCTTTGCAATCTCAAAATTCAACTCAAATTATGAAGTTTGTCGCGTCAAATAGCGAACCATATAAGAACGTTCAATCACGAGGCTTTCAGAAACCATCCACATAAGTTAAATGAAAATATTTTTTTTTTTGGTTTTTCTTAAAGTTTAATAAACTGTACTTAAAATCTTTTTGGCATTTTGATAATGATTGAACTATACTAACTAAAATTCTTTTTGTTCTTTTCTGTATAAAGATAATACGCACAAGGTACAGATTCAAATGTACATGAATATACACATAAACTCTTTTTGATCAGTGTCATGAGCAGAGGATCATATCAGGCTAATTTCTAGCAAAAATGATACAATATAAACATCTAAGAATATAGGATCATGTAATGACTTACTACTTATTTTCTACGAATTTGTAATACAATCAAGTCAATTTAAGTTGTCAGTATTATAAGATTTGAACCTACGAGCATTTTTGTATCATGTTCTTATGAGTTAAGATAATATTTATAGACTTGCAACGTGTACCCCACAGTTATTCTACTGAAATGAAATTGCATTATCTCAAGGCATCTAAGATTTTCCTAACGATTATCAAAATTTCCAGAATGAAGTTACATCGTTTAGCACAGAAAAAATCAACCTGAATCCATAGGGATTATCAAGAATCATATGATTCAGAATCGAGTGATTCATTTGTCTTTGTTTGATAGGTTTTTCTTCTGTGAGTATCATATGATGATTCAGGTTAATAGATATGGAGTCTGTGGATTTGGGTAAGAGAATCCAACTGTTATCTGGATATGTCTTCAATGAATCAGGTGTGATCCAAGTGGTTGCATATGCTTGACGGTTGTTGTTAGGACATATCTTGTCTCAACTTCTCATTGCATACTTGTGAGTATGGGTAGTGAAGAGAACCGAAAAATTATGCTAAAGACATAACCCGAAACTGGTCTCATAAGAAAATACTTGCCAAAATCTTACATCCTTTTACACACACACACGTGCAAAACATGGGTTCAAAACATAAGAAAATACTTGCCGAAACTGGTCTCATAAGAAAATACTTGCCAAAATCTGATAATGATCTTTTTGCATTCTTTTACACACACACACACGTGCAAAACATGGGTTCAAGTCACAGTTGTAGTGATTTATATTTAATTTTCACACTTCTAACGATCCAAAAACGCTTATAGCCTACTTACAATCCAAATTACTTCCAAGTATTCAAATTAAAATCAAATTTTTAAAGCCCAAGTAACCTTGACGCAATTATTTCCCATACGTAAGTATAAGACGTTTAGATCACTTACTGACGTACTATCATTTCCTCTTATCCTCAAATGTCTTTGAAATTTTCTTGGGTTTTCTATTTTGTTTGGATTTTTTTGAAAATATTTCAAAAAAAAAATGAATTATACAGAAAAGATTTAAGAGAAATAAAGTTTAACTTCCATGAAACGTTTTGATTTGAAAAAGTTTTCTCACTCAGGATTGAACATTCCTATCATGTTGACAAGATGTTCAAAACGGGTATGATCAAACGCCTTGGTGAAAAGGACGGCAAAGTTATCATCAGTGTGAACTTTTACAAGTTTAACAAGGAGCTTTTCATCACAATCACGAATGAAGTGGTGACGAATTTCTATATGTGTTGTTTTGAAATGTTTCACCGGGTTGTTCGTGATGGACATGGTGGCATTGTTGTCAATGAATAATGGAGTTCCAGTGTAGTTCAAGCCATAGTCTCTCAATTGTTGTTGAATCCACTATATCTGAGAACAGGAGCTACCGGCAGCAATGTACTCTGCTTCACATGTTGACACAGAAACTGTTGACTACTTCTTACACTGCCAGGAGACCAGTCTGTCTCCCAAGAACCGACATCCACCCGAGGTTGACTTTCTATCGAGGTTACAACCGCCATAATCAGAATCAGTATATGATTTGAAGTCAAAAGATTGATGCTTGGAGTACCAAAGACCCAATCGGGGTTTCCCTTTCAGGTATCTGAAGATCCTCTTTACAACTATCAGATGAGATTCCTTCGGTTGTGACTGAAACCTTGAGCACAAGTTGACTGCAAACATTATGTCAGGTCTTGAAGCTGTGAGATACATAAGAGATCCGATCATCCCACGGTACAATTTACAATCCACATCCTTTCCATATTTGTGTGGATGTAGACGATGATTGACTGAAATTGGTGTGCCATAAGTAGTGCAATCATTCATCTTGTATTTTGACAAAATGTCCTGTACATACATAGTCTAATGTAGATAGATGTCATCCTCCCTTTGACTGGCTTGCAGACCCAGAAAAAATGATAGTTCACTCATGTTGCTCATTTCAAACTTGGACTTCATCACCTGCTCGAATTCCCTACACATCTCTTCATTTGTAGACCCAAAGATAAAGTCATCAACATACACTTGCACAAGTACAATATCACCTCCTTTTTTTCTTATGAATCGAGTCGAGTCCATTTGCCCTCAGTCGAAACCATTGGACAGTAAATGCTTTGAAAGGGTCTCATACCACGCCCTAGGTGCTTGATGAAGACCATAAAGTGCTTTATCGAGCTTATATACTTTATGAGGATTAAATGGGTCTTCAAAACCAGGTGGTTGAGTGACATACACTTCTTCATGTACCTTTCCATATAGTAATGCACTCTTCACGTCTAGTTGATAGACCTTGAAGCCAACAAAGGAGGTATAAGCCAGAAACAGTCGGATGGCTTCAAGTCTAGCAACCGGGGCATACACCTCAGTGTAATCTAGGCCCTCTTACTGAAAAAACCCTTGAACAACCAATCTTGCCTTATTTTTCACCACAACTTGTCGATCATCTGTTTTACACTTGAACACCCATCTGGTACCTATTGGATGCACACCTATCGACAGGTCAACTAGATCCCACACATGCAACCTTTGGAATTGAGACAATTCATCTTATCTTGCATAACCTCTATCCAACAGTTGTCAGCGAGAGCCTCCTTCACATTCTTCGGCTCTAATTGGGTTACGAATGCAGCTTGTAAACATGTTTCCATGATACCTGTGTTAAGTATCTCAGCATACAAGCTCGTGTTCTCGGTAATGGTTCTGTGACGAGTTTGAACACCGGCATCAGGACCACCAATGATGTTGTCAATTGGATGATTCTTATGCACTCTCGTCTCTGGTACATGAGGTTCTTGGATATCTGAATCAAGGTTTGTGCTCAACTCTCCCATATCATGTGTACCAGAAGAAGATTCAATAATGATAGGATCAACTTGAGCTTCATTTCCTACCACAGAGTTAGGATCAGCTTGAGTATCAATTCCTTCAACATTTGTGTCTTCTTCATTGTCATTGTCATGAGTCCTAGATGCAGATGCAACATTAGAACTAGGAGTTGGGATGTGTACAGTAGATCTTTTTGAGAAATTGGAGTCATCGCTGCTGCTACGGTATTGTTATAAATTTGCAGCATCTTCAGTAGATAAATCAGAAAGGTTGAAAGACTTGAAAAGAACATCATAATCGAATCCCCAAGCTGGACCTGTTGGTTTTGGTGGAACACTATGTTTACCGCAATCCACTTCAAACCACTCTTCAACTGAACGAGTTTCAATATTATACACCCTTTTGCATGGTGAATTGGCAACATATCCTAATAAGATGCCTTCCACCGCTTTTGCATGAAATTTGGTCTTGCGATCCTTGTACTGTAACAATAATGAGTAGGGACTACCGAATGGGACTAGGTAGTCAAAATTGGGAGGTCGATTATTGATCAGCTCATAACATGTTTTGTAGTGTCTTTTCACCACCAGAACTCTATTCAAAAAGTGACATGCTGTATTATCTGCTTCTGCCCAGAATGTGATTAGAAGCTTGGCATCTAACAACATCTTCCTTGCAGTTTCAATCAAAGTTCTGTTCTTCCTTTCTGTAACTCCATTCTGATGAGGCGTCTACGGAGCCCTGAATTCATCATGAGTACCCTTCTTGAGACAGAAAAGCTCCATCATGTTGTTCTTGAACTCTATGCCATTGTCACTCCTTATTCTCCTAACCTTCAGCTTGTATAAAGATTCCAGACTTAAGATCAGGTATTGATGAATTTCAGCAGTCTCATCCTTTGTACCTAAAAAATGCACCCAAGAAAAACGTGAGAAGTCATCAGTTACAACCAGATAGTATGACTTGCCTCTAATACTCCTGATACTTATGGGTCCAAACAAATCCATATGTAGAAGCTCCAAAGGGGTATCGATTGAGTTTTGGTCTTGGGCTTGTGAGATTTTCGTTGCTGTTTACCCTTTTTACAAGGCATACAGTCATCTGCAATGGCAAATCTCAGCTTAGGAACCCCGGTTACCAAACCGTTTCGGACAAGATGATTCATTTTTCGATAAGAAATGTGTTTGAGTTTCCTATGCCACAGATTGAGTCAAGTTCTGTCGCTTTTGTAAGTAAACAGGTAGCAACTGATGAGGTAGTTGTAGCCACGCTCATATCGATCTGATAGGTGTCATTTGTTCTTGGCGCTCGCATCAGAATCCAATCTTCCGGAACCTCAAAACTAGGCTTGAGAACCAAGCATTCAGACTTGTCAAACATAACTAAGTACTCCTTGTCGCACATTTGAGAGACACTCAACAAGTTATGCTTCCACTGCTAGCAATAGTTGACGTTGTCGAAGCTAATACACCCATTAGAAACCATGCCTTGACAAGTTATACTACCGCCGTTCTCTCCTGCAAAGGCCACATAGCCGCCTCTGAATGGTTTAATATCTTGAAGCAGGGCCATGTTGCTTGTCATGTGCAAGGAGCATCCACTATCCACATACCAACGGTTAGCAGTAGTTCCCTTCAGATGTCCCTGCACGAGTCAAAAGAAATTAATTAGTTTTGGAGACCGAAGCCATTGTGGTCTTGGGTCGTCCGTTTTTCTCAAAATATACAATCTCAATTAACTCACAATCATGACTGTCAAAAATTGGTGAATCTTTTGGAGATTTGGAATCAGAGGATTGAGAACATTTGGTTTTCTCTCTCCAAGAACTTTTCATTTATTTCTTTTGAATAGCGGCTTGCTATAGTCAACCAAAGGTTAACTAGTAGAAGCCTCACCTGGTTCGACAACCAACTAGCTGTTGTTCAAGTTTCCTCAATCTCTTATTCCTTCTTCTTCACCATGGCTTAGAGAGTTTCACCAGATGCTTCTCACCATTTTGTGTACTACCGGAGGTTGATACACTGGGATTTGACGGTGGCTTTTCCCTTTTTGGAACAGATGGTTCAGCCACATGTATTGCTGGTGGCTTAACCATCTGTTTCACCGGTGGTTTCACCACTTTTGATCTTGGGCTTTTGGGTTGCTTCATTGGTGGCGTCTTAGGGAGTTCAGCCTGTTGTGGGACAACTGGCTGTTTCCCTTGATTCTTTTAAGGACAGTTCACCATGATGTGACCGACTGTACCACAGTGAAAGCAAGCTCTCCTTTCTTTGTAAACCCTCCTATAAGGCTCTCTGATTTTGGATGTAGATGATTCAGCTTGATGAGCACTAGGAGTTGTTTGGTGAACATGAACAGCATCTTGTGCTTGACCTGATGTTGATTGACTTTTGGGGGTGTAATGTTTTTCAATATTTTCTTGAAAATTCTTTCCCAGTTTGTTTGCAAACATTTCTTTGTTTGTTTGATGAATGGATTTGAAACCTCCATAAATCATCATTTTTAGTTTATCATTTGACTCAATTGTATCAGGTTCAGTTAAAATGCAATTATCATGATCAGTGACAATTTTATCTCAATTTTATGCTCATCTGAGACAACACCATCAACTTTGGTGTCCTCAGAACCTTCATCAGAATAGAACTCCTCATCAGAAGTTGAATCAGCCTTACTTGAGGATTCATCTAAACAAGACAAATCAATGTCGACTGGCCCGTTGACAAACTTCCCGCTCACTGGTGGAGGAATGGCATTAGTACCTAAACCTTTGCCGTTCACTTTTCGTACCACGGATTCATAGTGTTCCACCATAAAGAGCGAGTTGTTTAACTTCTCAAGTTTGCCACTTAACTGCAGGATCTCATTTTGTAGTCGGGCAATCTCAACATTTCTTTTCTCTAACCCCTTGTAGGAAACATCTAAATGAAACTCTTTTTCACTGATTTTAATTGAAAACTCATGTCTTTCTTTCTTGAGGTTTTCAATTGAATCTTTGAAACGTTTTTCTTTCTCTTTGTTATTTAGAGCCGCCATACGTAGAGGTTCGAGTTGATCATGGATTCGATCATTCTCGTCCTGCAAGATTAAACATTTAGAACAAGAAACAACATCAAAAGAATTAGAATCTACCTTAGTTGATGAACTGGACGCTTCTCCAATGGCCATTAAAGCAAGTGCAGATTCTGGTTGATCAGCAGCAGCTGCTTTCCGTTCCTTAGCTTCCATCATTTAAATAATTTATGCCATTAACCTGAGTTGGATTTGTGAAATAATGGAAACTTCCAAGTGTACTCCCCATTAAAAGCTATCATCCTGCTGAACCACTAATGCGTTTGACGTTGCTCCTTGAGTCTGACTGCGGTTGTGCTGATTGTTGAGGTTCTGGTTATTTCCCGGACTCGGTCGAGTGAAACCTGAAGCTGGTCCTTTATCCTTTTGACATTCTATTGCAAAGTGTCCAAAGTTCTGACACTTGTAGCACTTTGCCTTTAACTTTATCAAATCCCACCTTAGCATTTGAATGCCCATCGATAAACTTTCTACCCGTTCTGTTCAAAAACCGCTTCGGCCTTCTTAAAAGCATGGCCATATTCCTTTGAATATCCATATCCTCCATGTCATCTGGATCCACCTGGTTGAAAACTTCTTCAATAGTTTCAGGATCAGTCAGCTTCCCACCAATGAAGTTCTCGTAGGCAAGCATACATGATGAGAATAATGCCACATGATATTTAGCAATCTTGGAAATAGCATTTTGGTGATTTGAGGATGTAGATGTAGGACCTTTGAAGAATGTTGATGGTATGAACCAGATCCCGATGCAGTAAAATACGTATGACCACCACAACCATTAGAATTTTCTTCATCTTGAGTAGGATTCCCTGAGAATAAAGTAATTCCAGAACACGATGACTTTGCTGTGGAAGAACCCCCATAGTACATAGATGGATCTTGAATCTGAGGTCTTCCAGAGGTTTCTTTCTTCTTCAGGTTCATGTCATGGGCTTTAACCTTTCCTATCGCTTCATCAATTGGCATCTCATAAAATTTTGGGTTCTCTCTCAGTAGGGTGATATACATGTCAAACTTTGATGGCAATGAATCAAGAAACTTTTCCACCAACTCGTCATCAGGATACTTCAGTTCATAGGACTTCAGCTCAATCTTCAAATGATAGAATCTTGAAATAAGTTCATCAATGGATTCATTCTCCAAGTATCTGAAGCATTCATATTGTTTCCTCAGTAGCTCCCTCTTGCTCTTCTTGACGTCACTGTTACCCTCGAACCTCTTCTGTAGAGCCTTCCAAAGATCTTTTGAAGTATCATGACCTCTGAAACTATGAAAAAAATCCCTTGTCAATGCCATAGTTATAGAACCATGAGCTTTCTTCTCTAGATCATAAGCTTTCTTTTCCTCTTTGGTAAGTCTGGAGATGGGTTTGGGAACAGTTTCCTCAAGAAATAAGTGTGTTGGATGCTTGTACCCCTCAAGGATGGGTATCCACATGGTGGAATCATTGTACTAGACATACTCGTCAAAATGTGCTTTCTAATTAGAATAATCCTTTACATTAAGCAGCTTTGGTGGTTTCTATGCAGTCCCTATCTCGTTGTCATAATTAAGCATACTACATATGTTCTGAATGTTCAACATGGTGTGAAACTTAGTCAAAAATCAGAAATTCTGCACAACTTGCATACTTAAGAAACTAGGCATGCGCACTGGTGAACTTGACCTTGCGCACTTAGTAAATACGCAGGGGATAAAACAAGTACGCAGAACATTGGTCTTGCGTACTTAACAAGTACGCAGGAACAGATGAGATTTTTCCAAATCTGGTAAGTACATAGTTCACTTTTCAAACATGCTCCCAACAACTTTTTCCGGTAACCGGAAAACGCAAAAAATCTACAAATGTTGATGTTATCACGAAATTGATCCACCCAAAAGTTTAGAAACTTGTTTCTAACAAACCCTTGATGATCAAGACACTCAAACAAACAAAAATTTAGTTGAATTTTTAAGGATTTTTGCGATGAAACCAGCTCACAAGACCGTGACTGTTTTGTACACAAAAATCTGGTCAAATGTCAAGTAACCAGGCCATAAAATGTGTCGAAAACACTCCTAACACACACAACACTTGAAATCAAGAGCAGATGCTCTGATACCACTTGTAGGTCCCCGGGTGTCTCGAATCGTCTCGTGCGAGTGTGTGGCTAGTCGAACAGGGTGCGGAATGCCCATGACTAGCTGGAGAAACAAACACAACAAGTAAACCGACAACAAACACAAGTCACTAAAAAACTTCGTGTATTATCAATATCATCTGATTACAAGAGATATAATGAGAGCGTACTTGTTAACTTCTACACACGGCTATATAAACTAACAGACCAGTGACCTGCGTACTTATCAAGTACGCATGATACCCTTCCTGCGTACTTAGCAAGTATGAAGGTCATAACTCCTGCGTACTTAGCTAAGTACGAACAATACTTAGCCAATACAACAGAGAACAACTACAAGACCCACTACATACAGACGTGATTACAACTCGATAATCAATACGTACAAAGACTGAAATACAAAATACAAGTACAAAGAACATTTACAAAAGCAGAGACAATATCCAGAGTTTTTGATACACATACGTGCTCCAACACTGTCCTAAAACAATTTCCTTTTATGTCTTGTGGTTGTTGAACAATTTTACTTTTTCTTGCTCTGGGATCCCGGTTTACGATAGACAATTTTAGTTTTTTTTTTACTAAGGGTTCAGGACTCGAGTGGATGGGTCCAACTTTTGGATCTTCCTGCACTTCTAATATTAGTAGATAATTGGTGACTATTTGCCATGGTTGTTATGTGCTTGATATGTTTTTGACATATTCTTAGAAAATTAGGATCCTTAAAATAGTTTTGAGTGTCTTTTTAAGATACCTGATCCTTAAATAACATTTACAAATAATATTTTAGGTTTTCATTAAACTTTAATTCAGAAAAACATACTTAGTGTTAAGGGTCATTTTACAACTAAGATCCTGGATCTTCAACCTACCTCGGTATCCTGACAGGTTTCGGTATCCTTAATATTTAACGGTTGTATCTTTCTTCTATCTTGATTAATACGCAGGTAAGACGTGCGAAGTCAAGTTCATCCCTGGAGAATCGGTCTTGAAGTCAAAGAGAACGTGTAGAAGACGCGTGGAGTGGACTCCAGCGGTCGTATTTGAAGACTTAGTCGATTCCGGGATTCTCGGATAGTTAGGTAAGCTATTATCTGTATATAATGAGCATATTGGTCGATTAGGAATCACATCAATACACACCACAACACACTTAGCAATACAATTCACTCGCAACAAGCTCCGTAACAGTTAGTTTACGATCATTTGCTGCTCTACACTTGTAATCCTTTTACCATTTATTCAAGAAACGAGGCAGGTGTCGATTGTCACATCCCGTGGTTTTATGTCGGAGATCCTTAAAGATCAAGGGCTTTCCTCGTAAACAACCGCGTTAAGTTTTACATTTTTACATTGTTTTTCATTGATCTTACAAGCACACTACCTCACAAACTATGTTTGGTTACAAAATTAGTTCACATAATTTTTACCCAAAACAATTTGGCGCCAACCGTGGGGCAAGTGGTGCTTTTCATCTTTAAATCTTTGCTAAAATTTGTGTTCAATCACTATCTTTCAAAGCTATTTTAAAAAATGTCGTCTCAATCCAAAAATATTTATGTTTCTTCTCCATATTCGAGCTCTGGGTTGGTCAACCCTATTCCTCCTCCTCCATTTCAAAAAAGTGTTAATCAGCCAAAGAAAACTACTCCTGCGAGTTTTTCGGGATCCGGAATACCTGCTGGTTGACCTGTGATCGTATCAAACAATGATATCCTCAATTTTTTCTCGGAAATGAAACAAAAAATGGAACAACAGAGGAAGACTAACCAAGCGCTGTTTCAGGAGATTGAGAAGGTTAAGGAATCGAAGAAACCAGTGGAAGTAACGACCCCGCTGCAACCAAGGATCTTGGATTTTAATTTTTCAGGATCCTCAGGAATCCACAAGGGAGACTTTCTTCCCATGCAAACAGGAATCACTACAGTTGGCCCTACCCCGGCTGTTAGAGTTACGACAAATCAGGATTTTGGAGTTACTCCGAGATCATCGTTCTAAAATCCTAAGAACGGTAACACATTCAATCAATTTTCAAATACTAACGAATTTGTGCAGGAGACAGGAATCACTCTGTCCATGGCCAAGGAGTTAAAGAAGTTGAGAGAAATGATCTCCAGTGTACCAGGTATGGTCCAACCTATACCGGAGATGTCCTCTACCAGTCACGGGATCTCCAGATTCGCTCCACCATTATGTGATGCTGAGATCCCCAAGCACTTCCAGACTCCTAACATGAAGTTGTACGATGGAACTACATATCCCGAGGAGCACGTCGCGCAGTACAGGGAACGGATGGAAATAAACCCCATTCCCTTGGACCTAAAGGAAGCCTGCTTATGCAAAGGCTTCAGCTCTACCTTAACAGGATCAACCTTGAAATGGCTACTTAACGTAAACCTTATTCTATTACTTCGTTTGCTCACTTAATCAATTTGTTTAACAATCAGTTCTCTTGCAGTAGGACCTTTGAAAGGTTAACAAGTGACTTATACAGGATAACTCAGAACAGCAGAGAGTCCCTTAGGGATTATGTCAGCAAGTTCGGCCAGGAATCCCTGGATATCCCGAACCTTGACGTTGCCACTGCATTCCAGCCCTTCAATATGGGACTACAGAAGGATTCTCAATTTTACGAATACCTTGTTATGAATCCTTGTAGGAACCTTGATGAAGTCAGGAATCGGGCATTGAAGTTTATTAGGCAAGAAGATGATAAAAAGATCCAACAAAAAGTGAATGCTCCGACAAGCTACACTCAATCTAACCGGAAAGCTGAACCTGCACCTTTCTAGTCCTACAGATCCAAGCCGTATTCTAAGCCGGACAATCACAGGGTCAACGATGTAGAAGTTGATGAGGACGAGGAAGAATATCCTAAGTTTTCTGAATACTGTTTTTCTCTTGATACAACTGGTTTGCAGGATCTTGGAGAAAAAGCCAGGTGGCCTCGCAAGTTTGAGAGGAACTTAGGAGGAAAGGACAAGTCCATGTGTTGTGCATTCCATGAAAACTTTGGCCATATAACTGAGGATTGTATTGCTTTGCGGAAGGAGATAAGCTATCTCCTGAGCAAGGGATAACTCAAAGAATTTCTAGGCAAAGGAAAGAACAAGACCCATTATTAAGACAGGATCCCGCAAAGAGCAAAATCCTCGCCGCCAGATGCTAAGGTAATAGGTTTTATATCTGGTGGATCTGATATTTGTGGTACTTCTTAATCTACAGCAAAAAGAAATGCCAAAGAAGCAAAAACAAAGAATGGGGATAGACCTATAAGGATGTAACATCTCTGAATTTAGTATTCATATTTCAATTCAATGTAATGCAATTTCAAATTCAATGCTCGTGCACTGCCTTATTATTTTGCTTACCGAAAACTAAATGCAATGATTCAATACAAATTTACAAGTTTTGCTCGATTATATACACTTAAACCCTATACAAGTAACTATTTATTTCAAACTAATCAAACCTGAAAGGTCAAGGACTAAAGTTGAAAAACAACAAGAAACCCTAGGTAAGCACGGTCGTGCTTCGTCTTGGCACGGTCGCGCCAAGTGCCTCAGCACGATCGCGCGACTGGTCCTGGAACGATCGCGCTCGGTGACTAAGCACGGTCATGCCATATTTAGGCACGGTCGCGCCTGTGAAACAGCTGAAACGTAACTGCAACTTTAATTACCCGATCGTTCGAATCCGTAACATCCATCCGTTTCTTTTCCCTTAACAAACGTATTATCGCTTTCCAAATTATTCAAACGCCTCAGTTTCATATTACCAATCTCGAAATTTCTCTCTCAAAGCTTTTCAAGAAAACCAAGAAATTCTCTCCTGCAATCCGTATTCTCTCAAGCAAGATATTCGTGTCACTCGTCCCTCCCGAGAAGTTCTGGACTAACTGGATTGGCCGGAGTGCAACAAGGATCACCGGAACTCAATCTCGCCGTCGCCGGAATTTCCTCTCTACCAATATCCATCGATTCGCTACTGTTCAGGGTAACTTAAACCTTTAATTCATTCATTTCAGTATTAGTATCAAAAGCCCCTATTCAATTTGGGCTTCCATTATAGAAATCGATCTGAATCAGAACTCATGTTTTATAAAAAATGATTTAATCGAATCCCTGCTTAAACACGATGTACATGCAATTAAGTTATATGAAAAGACTCGTAATAACCCATTAATCAAAAGCCCTAACAATTCCAGCGTTTAAAATACAAGAATTTGTCAATTCGTGTCTGATTTGGAAGAGACACGGTCGCGCTAATCATCTAGCGCGGCCGTGCCTCATGTAGCGCGGTCGTGTTGAATAGCGGCACGGTCGTGTCCTCCTGTCCAGACCTTGTCATGCCCTCTGGGCAAGTCTCTGTTGTGTCTAAAGATCAGACACGACCGTGCCGGGCCAAGGCACGGTCGTGCCTGTTGACTGGTCTAGTTTGTGCCCTCTGTTGATCAACCCGGTCGTTCCCCGACTAGCGTGGTCGCGCCCGTGGCTTGAGCACGATCGTGCCCTTCCGAGGCACGGTCGTGTGTGACTCAGAAATTGTAACATAATTATAATTTTATATTTTTCGATCAATAAATGTTTCGATTTTATAAAAATATGTTTTCTGTATTTAAAAATGGATTAAAAGTTTAATCTTGGCATAACTATAATTTATTTAAAAGTTTATGAAAATTAAATTTATATTTATTATCTTACACTTAAATGATATTTTAAATAATTAAGTTACAAAATTTATAAATAAATAAGATAATGATTATTTATTTAATTTACATTTTAAATCAAAATCATTTATTTATTTATACTTAATTACAATTAATATTTACATTATTTCATAAACTATAATTATATATTTATTCAATTATCCAATTCAAACCTAATCAATTTTTTTTCAAAAATATTTTTACTTCAAACTCTATATATTTTTTTCAATACTTTTAAATACAAATCAATAGTTTTATACACAAATTCAACTTTCATTTTAGACTTAAACTTTATGCATCTATTTGATTCAATACACATTACTCTTTAGGTTAAATTGTGTATTTCGAGGATCATATTTGCTATCTATGATCTTGGTTAGCTACACTTCCATACCAGGTGAGTATTCACAACCCTCTTTTTTTACTCTTTTACACTTTTGGGGTGGAACATGAACTCTATACACATTACACATTACACATTTACATTTACGCAAACAACACAAGTGCAAAAATCCTATTTACATACATGTGTGCAAAATTTGAGCTTTGTGCCCGAGTGCTAGTTGTGCTAACCTTTGTATGCGATTATGTGCAATCATTAACTATACAAGCCGACGGTTTTCAATGATAGATCTATTGAGTCTGACAAACGCACCCATGGTGCGCGGTGATTGAAACCGACAACACAATTTTTTTGCGTGCTAGTTACAAGGTTTGGTTGTACATGGTTACACAATAGCTACTCCCCATAAATGCCTTATTTTCTCATGTCTTGTAAAGGATTTATTTTCAACTATATGCTATCTACATACAACAGTGTTATGCTCACCAACTTTTTAGTTGACTTTATTTTATTCATGTTTCAGGCCCCAATATGTGAGATTGATTCAAGACGTGTTCAACATAGGATTTGGACTTAGCAATTTAAATCAAGAATTTTATGAGTTGTTTTATGTTTCTTGTTTCAATCTGGTTTTGTACTTGGATTATTTGTAATGGAAATTTAACTTTAATATATTTCAATTTAGTCAACCATGAGCTATGAACAGTCTTACATGTCCCGCCCCGATGATTCCGCCATCGGTCGGGGTGTGACAGATTGGTATCAGAGCCTTGGTTATAGGGAATTAGGTTATTAGACACCTTGACCTAGACTATAACTTTAGGACACCCACTTATGCTATATTTCATGATTTTGTGCTGTGTGTTACATGCTATGTGCTACATGCTCACCATGATTAATTATTATTATACTTGATACCTTATTTGTTAGAAATTCATGACTCATTAGGATCTTCTTGAATAATAATTAAATAAATAATATCCTTTCCTATATTCTAAAACCTAATAATAATCCTATCTTCTTTCTATCTTTATCCTTTCTTAGCATGTGGAAGAACTCTTGAAGCAAAAATCTTTAAATTTTTTTTTTATTTCTTCGTTAAGGTTTTTAAACTTGTGAAATTATTTGAGGACACGTGCAATCTGGAAGGGTGACACCTGTATTTTGGGTTTTCTGTCTAGGAAAGCATTTCGCATAAATCCCAATCAATCGAGGGACCCGTATGCTTTCTTGGGAATTCCCGAGATGAGTGTTTACTTATAGGCTAAAGCATGTCTCCTTGAAAATTTTATAAGTTTAATTAACCTTAATGTGCCATGGTATTCAAGTGATTTTGTCACTTTTGAGTACAATCCAAACTATGAATATCTATTTTTATTTTGTTACCTCATTCTATTAAATCCTATCAAATCTCATAAGTTCTTACAATTTTTCTTGTCTTGTGAAAATCTGTAGAATGCCTCCTCGTCGTGCTCCCGCAACCAACGCCAACACCGACATTGCTGCTATTCTCACCCAATTGGTGACACAACTCAACCAAGCCAATGGTGCCACCAATGGCAACAATGGTGGAAATGGAAGCAATAGTGGTAATAATGGTGGAAATGGTGGAAATGGTGGTAATAATCCATCTCAATGCACCTTCAAACACTTCAACTCGTGTAATCCCCTAAAGTTCTATGGTACCGAAGGAGCTACTGGACTCCTTCAATGGTTCAAAAGCATTGAGAATACCTTTCTCAATAGTGACTGTCCCGACAACCTCCGTGTTCGTCATGCTACAAGTGTCCTACAAAAACGGGCACTTACATGGTGGAATGGGGAGAAAAGGAATAGGGGTGTTGATGTAGCTATGGCCTTACCTTGGGATGAGGTCAAAAGGCTTATGACCAAGGAGTTCTGTCCTCGAAATGAAGTGAAAAAGTTAGAAGCTGAATTTTGGGATCTTGCCCAAGATAGTGGGGAAAGCTTAGCATATACAACTCGGTTCCATGAGTTGAGTCTTCTTGTGCCCCACATGGTCACTCCTTTGTTCCGTTGTATCGAAAAGTATATAGGTGGGCTACCAAGACAAATCCAAGATACTGTCTTAGGTAGAAATCCTGCTACTCTGGAGGATGCTATTCGCCTATCCGCTACCTTAATTGATAATCATGTGAAAGCTGGAACTCTTACCAAAAAGGGTTCTAAGAAAGTTTCTGAAACCGTAACCCCTCCTACTCACAACAAAGAAGCCACAACCGAGCCCTCTCGCAATAATAGAAAGAGGAAGGTTAGAAATTTTGTTGTGGTTACTCCTGCTGTTCCCGTCAACCAAGCTGCACCTATGGTTCAAGCGCCGGCTAAAAAGCCATATGTTGGGATCTACCCTCTTTGTGCCACCTGCAACAACCATCATCCCCAAAACATCCCATGTCGCCTTTGTACTTATTGTGGGAGATATGGTCATACGGTTAGTGTTTGTAGGACCAAAGCTCTTACGGGTCAAGTCAACCCTCCAAACCGAACCATACCCCAAGTGGCTAGTCAAGGTACTCCCGCCATTGCTAATGGGCGTGCTTGCTATGAGTGTGGTGACCCGAACCATTTTTGTGATCAATGTCCAAGACCTGCAAATGCTAGACAAGGTGGAGCTCGTGGGCGTGCGTTCAACATAAACGCCAACGAAGCTCAAGCCAACAACGACGTGGTTAATGGTACGTTCCTTGTTAATAGTCAATATGCCTCCATTTTGTTCGATACCGGTGCCGATAAAAGTTTTGTGTCACTTAATTTTGAACCTTTACTTGCAAAGACTCGGTCCCAATTAGAGAAAACATTTACCGTTGAAGTAGCAAATGGTGACTCCCTTACAATCAAGTCCATTATCTATGATTGCTCTTTAGAACTTAATGATCACACATTCCCAATCAACCTTGTTCCAATGCCACTAGGAAGCTTTGATATTATCATAGGTATGGATTGGTTATCAAATCATCATGCCGAAGTCATTTGCTTTGAAAAGTGTATCCAAATTCCGCTACCATCGGGAGAAACCTTAAGAGTTTTTGGTGAAAAGCCTTGCAAGGGACTTAAGTTGATGTCGTGTACTACCGCTCAAAAGTACTTATGAAAGAAGTACATTGCTTTCTTAGCCCATATTGTTCAAAAGGATGTCAAGGAGAAGAGTATTCAAGATATCCCCATTATCCGAGATTTTCCTGAAGTATTCCCCGAAGACTTATCCGGTCTTCCACCCGTTCGTCAAGTAGAATTTCGTATTGATCTTGTGCCCGGAGCTAACCCCGTGGCTAGAGCCCCTTATCGTCTTGCACCTTCTGAAATGCAAGAACTTGCAAGTCAACTTCTAGAGCTCTCCGACAAGGGATTCATCCGTCCGAGTCATTCACCGTGGGGTGCACCCGTCTTATTTGTTAAGAAGAAGGATGGATCATTTCGCATGTGCATTGACTACCGCGAACTCAACAAACTTACTATCAAGAACCGTTATCCTTTTCCTAGAATCGATGATCTCTTTGATCAACTGCAAGGTTCTACTTGCTTCTCAAAGATTGATCTTCGATCTAGTTATCATCAGCTTCGTGTTCAAGAAGATAACATTCCTAAGACTGCTTTTCGAACAAGGTATGGTCATTACGAGTTCATGGTTATGCCTTTCGGGTTAACCAATGCACCCGCAGTTTTCATGGATCTCATGAATCGTGTGTGCAAACCGTACCTTGATAAATTCGTGATTGTCTTCATTGACGATATCTTAATCTATTCCAAGACTAAAGCCGATCATGAACAACACCTTAGATTGGTTTTGGAACTCTTGAGAAAAGAACAACTATATGCCAAATTCTCCAAATGCGAATTTTGGCTAAAAGAAGTTCAATTTCTTGGTCACATCGTCAACGACAAGGGTATTCATGTTGATCGTGCTAAGATTGAAACGGTTAAGAATTGGAATGCCCCGAAGACTCCTATCGAAGTTCGTTCATTTCTTGGTCTTGCGGGTTATTAACGTCGTTTCATCTCAAACTTCTCAAAGATTTCTGTCCCTCTTACCGCTTTGACCCACAAGGGTAAGACTTATGAATGGGGACCGAAACAAGAAGAAGCTTTCCAAACCCTTAAGCAAAAGTTGTGCAATGCTCCCATATTGACTCTCCCCGATGGAAATGATGATTTAGTTGTCTATTGTGATGCTTCTAACCAAGGTCTTGGTTGTGTTCTCATGCAACGAGGCAAAGTAATCGCTTATGCATCAAGGAAACTCAAAGTTCATGAGAAGAATTATACGACGCACGATCTCGAGTTGGGTGCGGTCGTATCCGCGTTAAAGATTTGGAGACATTACCTATATGGCACGAAATGTGTGGTGTTCACCGACCACAAAAGTCTCCAGCATATTTTCAACCAAAAAGAACTCAATATGAGGCAACGACGTTGGGTCGAACTCCTTAACGACTACGACTGCGAGATTCGTTACCATCCCGGTAAAGCGAATGTCGTAGCCGATGCTTTGAGTCGAAAGGACCATGTTATGCTTCATTGTGCCCGTATTCAAACCGATATTCAAACTCGTATCTTGGAAGCTCAACACGTCTCGGTAAATGTAGATGCATAATATGTCCCTAATCGCTTGTAATATGTAATTCATCTATGTTTAATGTAATTATTTGATGTATTAATGAAATTACATGTTTATCCTTAATGTTTACTCATATATAATGACTGTGTATTAAATGATCTGATAAATATCGATAACGTTGATCAATCGTGCTATTGAAAGGCCCATTCGCACGAATGGATCATGAGAATGATCCATTCGCGCGAATAGATCATGAGAATGATTCATTCGCTAGAATAAGTCATGAGAATGATTCATTCGTACGAATGAACCATTCTAATGATTCATTCTTACGAATGAACCATTCTACTGATTCATTCGCACGAATGAGTCCATTCACATGGCTCATTCGTACGAATGGCCTCTGCACTATATATATAACTTTCACTTCATGAGCACACATATACAACACATATACACATAGAGAGACTGACCAGAGCAGAACCAACAGAACAAAAACTCTTTTCACCTGTATTGTCGAATCTATTTCCGTTTAGAGTTTCCAGGTCTTATATCCAACTTCTCTACACAAAAGGGTCGATAGAAACCTTCGTTTCGAAGTCTAATCCGCTCATTTCTCTCGACCCGATCAGTGTCATAGATTGGATTGCCAATCAAATCGGATTCCGCACGATTTGGTTCGGTTAATGTGTTGAATCATTGGATCAAGGTAGATCCCGATCCAACAAAGTGGTATCAGAGCCTGATTGTGCTCTAGATTCAACATAGAAAATCTAATCTTGCTTTTAATCTTGCTTTTTCTAGCTTCTTGAATGTTATAAAGATCACTTGATCGTTGTTTAGCCACGTTCAAATCTTGTGTTTATTGCTTCTGAGTGATCTGATCGTTTCAGTTTCCAGATCTGATAAAAGGCTCAATCATTGGTGCTTTTTGGTGCAAAAAAGTCAAACTGCCCTCTGTCGTACGAATGGCTACTATGATGAACTTCATTCGCACAAATGGCTCCTACCATTCGCACGAATAGATCAAGTCTCCCGCTCATTTGTTCAAGCTTCCAATCGCACGAATAGAAAATTCCATTCGCACGAATAGAAAATTCCAATCGCACGAATAGAAAATTCCATTCGCACGAATAGAAAATTCCATTCGCACGAATAGAAAATTCCATTCGCACGAATAGAAAATTCCATTCGCACGAATAGAAAATTCCATTCGCACGAATAGAACCCATTCGCACAAATCTCTTCTGAATTTTGTTTAAGTGTCGAAAAACTTCGTTTTTTACCATGTCGGACTTAGCCTTTGTTGCCAGTCAGAACAGTAAAATCCAAAACTTGTTATTAATCGATAATGAAGCTGGAAATGCTAACAAGGCTCCAAAACTCATGACAATGGACGAATATCATCACTGGAAAAACAGGTTTGAGATACACATTAATGGAGTTGATACAAACTTATGGATGATGATAGAGAATGGATATCAGAAAGTGTTGAGTGAGGATGGAACTCCTGTTTTGCTTTCCCTTTTAAGCGAACAACAAAGAAAAGATTATGACTTAGAAAAGAAGGCATATGCTATCCTATCTCAGGCCATATCAAGAGAAATATTTCATCAATTCAGGCAGTTTACATCTTCAAAATCTCTGTGGGTTGCCTTAGAACAACGTCACGAAGGAAATGCTTCGTTTAAAGCTATCAATGCTAAGGCCATTAAGAAGGAATTTGATAATTTCATGTATATTGGGAATGAGTCCTTAGATGATCTATTTGAGAGATTCTATCACTTGATGAGTGAATTGCATGCCCTTGAGATCAAAACAACGAAAGAAGAAAAGGTTCAATGCATGGCAGATGCGCTACCACCAAAATGGGATTCATTCTTGATGGTTCTCAAACAGAACAATACTCTTGAAACCATTGATATCAATGAATTTCTTCAGAAATTAAGAGAACAAGAGGTGTTGAATAAGTGGAAGCTAAAGAGAGGCGTACAAGCTCAGGATCCTTCATTGTACTATTCTACATCAACTCAACAAAATGTTCCTTTGCAGACTGCGTTTGTATCAAACATGTCAATTGTTTCAGCCAGCCAGTCTTCAACAGCTCATGCTTCAGTTTCATCAAGCTCGGTTCCAAAGCAGGGAAATACTGCTAGTACTCCGCCACCAAGCCCCATTAAATTGCAAACAGACAACTTTGACAAGGTTACTATCGAAGTGGCCAAGGAACACATGGCACTGTTGTCTACCGTTGTCAATTCATATGACAGTGTTGTTGCTGGACAGGTTGGAAACAGTCATCTGACAGCAGAAGACTATGCTCAGATTGATAAGGATGAAATGGATCGAATTGATATAATGTGGGCTCTTGCAAGTGCAGTCAGAAGAGCGAGAGATTATGTAAAAAGGACAGGAAAAACTCTCGAAGGGAACAAAGACACTACTTATGGTTTTGATCTGTCTGCTGTTGTTTGTTTTAACTGTGGTGAGAAAGGGCATTTTGCTAGGCAATGTGAAAAGCCTAAACAGACTGGAAACCACAACCCTTTCAACAACCGTCAAAGCCAACCGAAGCAACAAACTCAAAATACAGAAAGAAACCTTGTTCCAGTTACTCTTGCACAAGATAAGGGCACTTCAAGTGGAACAAAAGCTATGGTTGTTCAAACAGATGAGACTGTTGATTGGTCTTTTAAATTTGGAACTGATGGCAGTTCAGGGGATAGAGCTTACATGGCACAGGCTGTAGAAGTCAATGAAGAATCAGATTATGATGCTGAGAGAGAGATTGCTTTAGAAAGTTCATCAGCTGCAGACGACACATCTTCAAACAGTTCTGGCTTCACAGCTGAGAATGAAGATAAATCATCTGTTGTCTCTTCAAGTCAATCGACAGCTGATGTGGATGATAACAATTCCTCTTCTGAATCTACCTGTAACTGTGCTTTTATGGTAAAAACATCCACAGGCATTCAGGTAAATTCTGACAGTTTTGAAAGTGAGTCTGAATCTCAACCGTGTTTAATTTGGGATGAACTTGAGAAGAAAGTTGAGACACTTAAAAGTCACAACACAGACTTAATTACTGATTTAACTGCTTGTCTTGAAGCAAACCGTGTTTTAAAGGGAAACGAACTTGCCTTCAAAAACAAAATTGATCTTTTAAATAGGCAAGTTCATGAATTAGAAATCTGTGTTATCAAAAAACAAAATGCCATCACTTTTTATTTAAACACGATTGATGAAACAATGAAAAAGCTGGCGCTAGTCGAATGTGATTATGAAACTTTAAATCAAAAGCTGAAAAGTTATTCAAATTCTTCTTACCTTCTTGATTACATGATTTCACGTCGTCCAGGAAAGAAAAATGTTGGAATGGGGTATAAAAATTGTCCTCCACCAGTGTTGAATACTATGGTAAACACACCGGATGATAACCCAATCATTGACTTTAAGGTCAAAACGCCACTTGTCGTTGATCCAACCGAAAACAAAATTCATGGTGCTTCGACCTCGAATTCCTAGTGTGTTGATGGAATGGTAGAAGAGTGGGATGAAGACGACGATGAGTGCCCTACTCGTGGGTTGGGACACAAAAGCTCGTCTGCTCCACAGAATGACAGCATTGGTATTTCAAAATCTGCTTCTAAAGATGTTTTTAAAATTAAACAAACCAATTTCCGTCCATCTTATCCCACTACTTCTGATCAGAAGAGTCAAGTAACCAAAGCCTCAATCAAAAAGGTTAATTTTGTTAAAGCTGGAGAGTCTGTTCAATCAAACAAGTCACTCTCTTCAGCTGAACAAAAAGAAGCTAAGGCTGGTGGTTCAAAAACTCACCAAAGTGAAAATCAATACAGATCTCCGAGATTGGTTGAGCGGAGATACTGTTTTGAGTGCGGTACAAAAGGACATGTTGTTGTCAACTGTCCTTATCTTCAGAAGCCAAGTAAAAGAGTTAACCATTTTCCAGAAAATAAACAAAAGTTTTTAAAGTCAAAATCTAACTCTTTTACCCAACAACAAGTGCATCAAAAGAAAGTTAAACAAAAGATGCATGACTTGTTGGTCTCTGTTTCGAGTTCCACACCTGTACAAATCGTTAAGCAATCCACTGTTTACCACAAACAGTCGTTGCACAACCAACATGTGTGGAAAGCAAAATCAGACGATGCTTCTGACGACTGTACTTCAAAGTCAAATGGTTGTTCCAAAAGTCAACAAGGACAGTGGATGGATTGTACTGTTGTAGATGAGTCTGGGAAACCCAAGACCGTAAAGGCTTGGGTTCCTAACCTAAACTAATTACTTTCTTTCTTGTGCAGGTTGTCCTTTACAATCCTATTAGCAATAATTGGATTGTTGATAGTGGGGCATCCAGTCACATGACTGGGAACTTAGCTCTCCTTTTCGACGTCAGAAATATCAAAGGGGGCTATGTTTCATTTGCAGGCGATAAAGGTGGTTTTATCTCAGCTCAGGGAACACTGTCTAATGGAGCTGTCAGTTTTGAGAAGGTCAACTTTGTCAAACAGTTGGATAACAACTTACTTTCTGTTTCTCAAATCTGTGATAAGGAGTTCAAGGTTCTTTTTGATGACAAGCATTGTTATATCTTGAAAAAGGAGTTTATGATTCCAGAAGACATGGTGGTTATGTCTGCTCCAAGAGTGAATGACCTTTATATTCTTGACATGTCACAAGCATCATCCTCAGTGTCCACAACATCATGTTTTGTTTCAAAAGCCACTGAGAAGGATTCTATTTTATGGCACAAAAGAATGGGACATCTTAGTCTCAGAAAAATGAATCATTTGGTGCACAAAAATCTTGTTGAAGGAGTCACTGTGAAAAGTTTTCATCTTCCTGACGTGTGTGTTTCTTGCAAGAAAGGCAAACAAACCAAGAAATCTCATAAACCCAAATCTCAATATTCCATCACTATACCACTAGAGCTCTTACACATGGACTTGTTTGGTCCTATCAACCGGAAGAGCATTGCTGGAGACTTATATTGTTTAGTTGTGACGGATGAGTATTCGAGATATTCTTGGGTGATGTTCTTAAAAGAAAAATATGAAACTTTTGAATATGTGGAGATTCTGATTACCAAATTGGAGTCTCTGTATAAGTTAAAGGTTAGGAGGATCCGTTCTGACAATGGTACTGAATTTAAAAATCACCTTATGGAAACTTTCTGTCAAAAACTTGGTATTCACCATGAATTCAGTGCGCCATAGGTTCCACAAATGAACGGTGTTGCTGAGAGAAAGAATCGGACCTTGATAGAAGCGGCAAGGACTATGCTCGCTGACTCACACTTACCCGTGCAGTTCTGGAATGAAGCTATTGCTAATGCGTGTTACACGCTCAACCGGGTTCTAGTTGTCAAGCGTCACGATAAAACTTGCTTTGAATTGTTGCATCGACGGAAACCGAACTTACAGTATCTTTAACCGTTCGGCGCTCCATGTACCATGTTGAAAAAAGATGCTCATGGCAAGTTTTACGAGAAAGTAGAGGAAGGTTACTTCTTAGGGTACAGCACTCCAAATAAAAGAGTTTACAACAAAGCTTCGGGGAATGTAGAAGAATGGTACCATGTTGATGTTCAAAAGTATACCTCTCCTGCTGCTGGAAAAGGTCTTCCTTGGATGTTTGATTATGAAGAACTTTTTGCCTCGTTTAATCTTCCTCCAGAATGTTCAGATGAGGAGGTTGCTGTTCAAATGATGTATGATGCTCAAAACGCACCTGATGAACGTGTGCAACCTACTCCCTCATCATCTGACATTCCTGAGTCCTCCAGTAACACACAAGTCACACAGGATGATGACTCTTCTTCTTCTTCTTCAGAGTATGAGGGTTCTCGACAAGAAATAGACCAGGTGATTGAAGATCCTTCTCATGATGTTGTACAATTGAGTGATGATGTTTCACATTCTGTGGCAATTGAACAGAGTATCACAAAACTTGATCAAACTGTTGAGGTTCCTGCTCATCCTGTAGGTAGGATTGATAGAATTCATCCTCATAAGAATATTATTGGTGATCCCACATCTGGTGTCAAAACTAGGGGTCAGATCAACTCTGGAGTCTACTCAGAAATCATGGAATCTGGTGTGGTCAACGATTGTGCGCATTCATGTTTCATCTCGCAAATCGAACCACGGTCTATAACAGATGCTTTAAAAGAAGAATCTTGGGTAAATGCAATGCAGGAAGAACTACTCCAATTTCAGAAGCTCGGAGTTTGGAAGTTAGTTGATTTACCAAAAGGAGCTAAGAAGATTGGTACTCGATGGGTTCTTCGTTGCAAAAGGGATGATCAAGGAATAGTCATAAGAAATAAGGCTCGTTTGGTCGTTCAGGGATTTAGGCAAATTGAAGGAATAGATTACAATGAAGTGTTTGCACCGGTTGCTCGTCTGGAAGCAATTCGAATTTTTCTTGCTTATGAATCCTACAAAAGGTTCAAAGTCTATCAAATGGATGTAAAGAGTGCTTTCCTTCATGGAGAAATCAGTGAAGTTGTATACGTCAGTCAACCTCCCGGGTTTGAAGATCCTATGCATCGTGACCGTGTCTACAAATTGGACAAGGCACTGTACGGATTGCACCAAGCTCCGCGAGCGTGGTACGAGACACTTTCCACTCATCTTCTGAACAATGGATTTAGAAGAGGTGTCATCGACTGCACGTTGTTTATTCGAGAAAAGGGTGGAGAACTTTTAATGGTACAGGTATACGTGGATGACATTATTTTCGGATCAACGAATGATGTTCTGTGCAAAGAATTTGAAAGAGTTATGCAGGACAAATTCGAGATGAGTTCCATGGGAGAGATGAAGTTCTTTCTAGGGCTACAAGTAGATCAATCTGAGATAGGGATTTTCCTTCATCAAACAAATTATGTTGGAGACATACTGAGCCGATTCAGTATGACTGATTCCAAACCTGCTGGTACTCCATTGGCGATCAATCACAGGATTTCGCCTGATGACAAGGGGGAGTATATTGATGCTACTCTCTATCGAGCCATGATCGGATCTCTCATGTATCTCACGGCATCTCGACCAGACATCATGTTCGCCACGTGTCTCTGTGCCCGATATCAGTCAAAACCAAAAGTCTCCCACTTAATTAATGTCAAAAGGATTTTTCATTATCTGAAGGGTACTCCTGATCTTGGATTATGGTACTCTAATGATGATAACTTTGAGCTTACTGCATATAGTGATTCTGATTATGGTGGTTGCAAAACAGACTTCAAGTCTACATCTGCAGGGTGTCAGTTCTTTGGAAACCGTCTTGTGACATGGCAATGCAAAAAAGCAGACTTCAGTGGCTACATCTACATGTGAAGCTGAATACATCGCTGCTGCCAGTTGCTGTTCACAGATTATCTGGATTCAACAGCAACTTCGGGACTACGGTTTGCAATTCTCTAACACTCCTATTTATGTAGATAATTCTGCTGCCATAGCTATCACTAAGAATCCGGTTCAGCATTCAAAAACCAAACACATCGGCATAAAATATCACTTCATTCGTGATTGTTTTGAAAAGAAACTTATTAATATGGTTCAAATTAACACTGATTTCCAAAAGGCCGACCTCTATACAAAAGCCTTTGATAAACCAAGATTTTTATTCTTGTTAGAGGTAAACGGCATGAAAAAGAAGGATGACGTTGTTCCGGACCAAGAGTCGAGTCAATAATCATTTTTATCAATTACGTTCCTGTATATATTTTCTTTCTTGCGTTTATTAAAAATCTCAAAAACTCAAAAAGATTTTTCATTTTAAGATTTTAGGGGGAGAAAATGTCAGTAAGAAAATGATCTCTCGCTGAGAAAAATGATAGTACACAGACGCTAGTTATCTGAAACTCCAAAAAGATTTCTATATTGTGTATAGTTATTTGTGTACAGTTTTTTATTAAAAAAAAAAAGATTTCCCATTTTTGTACAGTCTAAAACCCAAAAACATCTGAAAAACTCAAAAATGAGAAATCGTATCCAACCTTTGGGAAGTGATGGCACACTAACCATATGTATGAAGCACATTGCATTTAAATGTCATAGTGAATAGTCACACTAAGTCGACATGTGATGCATTGATAGACTTATCTTACTGAATCTCGACCATTGATTATCAATCTATACCATATTAGATATTGTCTTGTGAGTCACATAATGGTGAAAGGATTGACGAAAATCAACAATAGAAACTGAAGGTGTTTCTCATTCTGTGCACACCAGTTATCATCGGTTTAATGAGATATCAGAAAGTAGTTATAAAATTAAAAATTATATTCCGAAGTCGTATACGTGCCATATTGCCTTGTAAATACCTGGCTGAAGCCGTCCATGCGATTAAGAATAAAATAAAAGTATGAATCCGAATCCATATATGTGCCATATTATCGGGTTGCAGCCTGGTTGAAGCCATCCATGGGATAAGATGAACACAAACACCGTTAGTTGTATACGTGCCATATTGCCTTGTAAATACCTAGCTGAAGCCGTCCATGAGCTGATGACTGTCACTGTGCATACTAAAAAAAAAAAAATTGGTGTAGTAAAGAAGTAACAGGGAATAACTGAGATCTCATGAACTTATGATGACTGTTAAGTAAGTTGTGCTGATTTGAAACATTAACATGTTTTGAAAAGTAATTCAAGTCAATTCTTAACTAGTGTGGGACACACAGATAATGGACTTAATCCTTCAAGATCATCTTGTAAGTGTTGAGAAAAGGTCTGCATAAGTTTAAGATGGACAAACATATCAATGATCGCATTTTGACTAAGTGTACTTAAAGCTCAGTTAATTTGCAATGTTGCTGATTGCTATGAGTTTAGTACTGATCCTATGTTCGGATCTTTCTCACAAAAAGATGTGTAAATACCATTGTATAGTTGTATCTACAAAATTCAAAATGTCTCAGATCATTAGTCACAAGTCTGTATGATTTCTCATAAGGATCATTCTTACTAAGACATGCGTGTATATATCTTGTTGATATTATTTTCAGCATTACATATTCAAAAATCCAAAAAGATTTTACTTTTCCTGAATTTTAGATTATCTGATAAGACTCGAACGACTGTCTGAAAATCAAAATTTGAAAACCGCATGACTTCCTGATTGATCAAATCGTTCCTTTACTTCATAAACTATTCCAAAACTTCATAATTAAATGTAAATTACTTCATAATCAAAATGTTGTCAAGACCGATGTGGTCGGATACCCCATTTAACCTGAAAAGTTTAATTTGCATAAGGGGATTGTCCCATTCGTACGAATGGATGAGCAAAATGGCTCACTCGTACGAATGGATGAGGAGAATAGCTCATTCACACGAATGGACTGACCAGAATGGTCCACTCGTACGAATGAGTGGCAGAATGAATCAAGTTTAGCTCATTCACACGAATGGACTGACCAGAATGGTCCACTCGTACGAATGAGTGACAGAATGAATCAAGTCTAGCTCATTCGCACGAATGGACTGACCATAATGGTCCATTCGTACGAATGAACCAGGCCATCCTATAAAAAGGCCATTCATTCGCATTCTCAGTCTCATTCGCACAAAACAGAAATCGCATTCGCACGTCTGTTTCAACCAATTCTGATTTTGAACAAAACTCCGTCAAATCACCGATCTAATCTTTCGATTTCATTTTACAGGTATAACCCCACAAGTATTCATCAAGTGTATACCGATTCGTGGACGTTCGACTAGATTTAGGGCTCAAAACCGAAAACAAAACCTAAAAAACGTAAAAAGTGACTTAATAAACCGATTAAAATGCTAAATACTGGTTGAAAACCATAATCGAGTGTTTTGGTGTCTTTTTCGGCAAATCTTTTCGTGTCTTGGTTGATTTTTGGACAATTTGGATCGCTACCCGTATGTCGTACGAATGGACACACTCTTCATGTTCATTCGTACGAATGAGAACTCATTCACACGAATGAGCACTCATTCACATGAATGAACACTCATTCGTACGAATGAGAACTCATTCACACGAATGAGCACTCATTCACATGAATGAACACTCATTCGTACGAATGAAAACTCATTCACACGAATGAAACTCATTCGCACAAATGAATACTCATTCATATGAATGAAACTCATTCGCATGAATGAATAGGCAGAATGATCCATTCGCACGAATGAACCAACTTTTAGGGTTCATTCGTACAAAGGGAAAATGGTCCAAAAGTTCATATTTCCAAAATCTTGCATGTACTGATCTGATGTGCTTCATGTTTTTGTGTTTGCAGACTGATCGTTATGGCGAACAGAGCTCCAGTTGTTCTTAAGGCTTCCATTAAAAGCAACATACTACATGATTCCTACATCAAAGAATGCACGACCGTTTGTCGGCATGATCGAATTTCTGTCTAGATCAAGGATTGCTCATGCTATATCCTATCACTGCACTCCATATATGTCGCACCAAAGGGAGTTCTGGGCCTCTGCCGAGATTGACTGCGAGGTATCTCCACCGGTCATACGCGGGAAGATCGCAGGTCAAGATGTGGTTGTATCGGCAGCTCACATTCGCCGATTATGTCAATTCGGTGATCATCCTGAAGATCCAGTGACACTGGATAAATATCTGGTCCGCGGATGCTTCATGAGAATAAAGTACGACGGGAATGTTGCCGAAGGAGTTTTAAATAAAGCAAACCTCTGTCCGCAGTACAAGTATCTAGGACATGTTCTTCTACATTGCCTCGGTTCACGTCGTGGAGAATTTGATGATATGCGCGAAACAATTCAGAGCGCATTCGTTGCATTGGTGTTGAACATTCCATTCAACTTTTCCGAGATGGTGTTCACACATCTTAAGGAAAACATCTATCTAAAAGGGGACAATGCGTATCTTATGTACCCCAGATTCTTACAGATGATAATAGATGACCAACTTCCTCTTCTGGCAAGGTCAGACATCGACATGATCAAGCTAGAACACATAACGGATGTCACTCTCAACAGGGTACAGACCTACAGGGGAAGACCAACAAAGCCACCTCACAAAAGACTTATTGGACATCTGGCAAATCCAGATTATGTGGCACCAACAAACAGAAAATGGCGTCATGATAACAGTGATTCTGACAGGGAGGATATTGTTGTACCTCCAGCTAACGACCAAGATGATGACGACCAAGATGGTCAGGGAGATGGTGGCAATGCTCCTAATGTTCCATCTACCGCTGCCACCACCCACACTGTTGCTGCTATAGATTCTTCCCTTCCAACTAACCCAGAAGACGTTAACCTGGACACCGTCCTGTTTACTGATTCTGAGGACACTGAAGACGAATTTGTAATCAGTCAACAAGGGGCAAAATTGGTCGCAACAAAACGAAAAAGGGGAGCAGATCAAGGAAGCTCAAGGGTTGATGATGACGTCAGGGATGCTGATTTTGTCCCTGACTGTCCACAAGTATCTGCTGCTCCTTCTTCCCAATCTACCCCAGTCAAGAAAGGAAGAGTAAAGAGAATGGCCAAACGCCAAAAGTTTAAACTTGTCAGAAGGACGGAGAGCACCTCTGCTACTACAGCAACTGCCACCAGGTCTGAGGCTCCAATGTCAACATCTATGCCTCAGACACAAACTGTGCCTCCTCCCATCTACACGACTGCTCCTACATCACAGCCATCAACTATTCGAGCTGAATCTTCAATGTCACTGCCGACTGTCTCTCTACACGACCAGATCAGTACTTTAAACAGTTTGGTACTTCGTTTACTGGCTCAGAATGAAGAGCAATCAAAACGTATTGACCAACAGGGCTCGCAGATCAGTCAGTTGACTCTGCAAAATACTGAACAAGCCCAAGCCATCACAAGTCTTTCCACTAGATGCAATGATCAACAAGCCCTCCTTCTCACTGCTACAAACCAGAATCAACAGTTGTCTACAACTGTTAATACACATGCTCAGAGGATACAAAGGCTTGAGGAGGAAAATAAGAGACTGTTGGAAGACTTAGAAAGCAGAAGAGACCCGACACCCAGAATTGAGGGTGCTCGCAAAGATGGTGATGATGGTGATGATGGTGATGATGATGATGATGATGATGATGATGATGATGACGAGGATGATGATGGTGACGATGATGATGATAATAATGACAAAGATAAGGATGATGGTGCCAATGCTGGTGCTGCATCAAGTGCTTCAAAGACAGCAGAAGCAGAGGCACGCACAAAGCAAAAATCAGACAAATCAGAAGGCCCATCATCAGATACACAAAAGGGCACTGAAGGTTGATAGTTTTTGTTTTAAGTGTTTTAAGTTGTCTTATTGTAAATATTAGATTATTATGTAAATAATTTCAGTTTTATTTTGATTAAATCAATGAAACTTCAAATTCTCACATGTTTATTCTTTGTTTGTTTATGAAAATAGTTTTGGATGTGATGCCTCTCAAGCAACAACCTTCAAAGTTAACTTATGTGCTTGACATGCAAGGGATCATCCAACATTCAGTTATTTATGACAAAGAGGAAGGGGAAATCGTACACTGCTTGTCAAAAGAACAGATTGCCGAGCTATTTCAAATGAATCCCGACGAAGTCATTACTGAAGAGGCATCTGTTCCAACAACTGATTATCCCTCTTCTGACGAACTAGAAGACGTTGATGAGGTTGAAGTCGAAGACATCACTGATCAAGAATATCCAAAGTACACATCAGTAGATGGTGATGATCTTCCCTCCTTCGTGGACTTATTCACTCAGCAGTCCAACGAGGAGGTCAACCGCATTATCGACAACAAACAGGATGAAGCCGGTCCCTCCACTATTGACATTGACGAGCTGAATGAACGTAAAAGTCAGTGGATGGAATACATAGCCGAATTAAAGAAGAACTCAAAGCCCTCTCCTCCAACCAAGTACACTAAAGTTTATCGACTCAAAGGACACAAGTCTGATGGTCGTATAATCAGTTGGGCATACTTCAACGACTTAAGCTGCTATGCTATAAAAAGAGAGAAGGGCATACAATATTTCAGGTACCCTCATGATTTCAAGACGCTGCACGCATTTGAAGTAAATCAATTGGCGCGTCTAAAGCTTCTATACAGCGAATCTTCCGGTCTATCCGAATGGTTTGAACGTCAATTACAATACGAATACCGGAAGAAGTGGGTGAACTTCAAGCCACAAATGCCTACACGTTACATTCATAAGGAAAAGGTTCATCCAGTCACCAAGAAGCCCCTAATTGTCTTAAAGTGGAAGCCTCCAACGATCATGAAGAAGATTCCTTTAAGGAAAATGATCCAGGACTTCTCAGATCAGTTCAAATGGTGGTACTATGATGGGCGTACTGGTGAAGCTGTTATAGTGCTTTGTAAAGAAGGGTCATGGGAGACCATCAGGGTCTTTGATCCCTTGTGGCTGACCAACTTGTCTGAACAAGATGTTACAACTTTATACAAGTGTCAGCCGTTTTTTGAAGTTGCAGATATAGACCAGGCGTTGCAGTATGTGAAAGTGATACGTATATGCTTTGCTTTTGACATACACGCCGGGGTCAACTGGAAAACTCGTACAAAAGAGATGTTGAAGACCAACTAATGTTAGTTAGGTCATTTTGAAGGGATCTAGGTCCAAGGGGGAGTATGTAGATGCATAATATGTCCCTAATCCCTTGTAATATGTATTTCATCTATGTTTAATGTAATTATTTGATGTATTAATGAAATTACATGTTTATCCTTAATGTTTACTCATATATAACGACTGTGTATTAAATGATCTGATAAATATCGATAACGTTGATCAATCGTGCTATTGAAAGGCCCATTCGCACGAATGGATCATGAGAATGATCCATTCGCGCGAATAGATCATGAGAATGATTCATTCGCTAGAATAAGTCATGAGAATGATTCATTCGTACGAATGAACCATTCTAATGATTCATTCTTACGAATGAACCATTCTACTGATTCATTCGCACGAATGAGTCCATTCACATGGCTCATTCGTACGAATGGCCTCTGCACTATATATATAACTTTCACTTCATGAGCACACATATACAACACATATACACATAGAGAGACTGACCAGAGCCGAACCAACAGAACAAAAACTCTTTTCACCTGTATTGTCGAATCTCTGTCCGTTTAGAGTTTCCAAGTCTTGTATCCAACTTCTCTACACAAAAGGGTCGATAGAAACCTTCGTTTCGATGTCTAATCCGCTCATTTCTCTCGACCCGATCAGTGTCATAGATTGGATTGCCAATCAAATCGGATTCCGCATGATTTGGTTCGGTTAATGTGTTGAATCATTGGATCAAGGTAGATCCCGATCCAACAGTAACTAAGGGTAACATGTACGAAGAAATGTCATGTGGTGTTGAACTCCTTCTTGAATCAAAACCCAATGGCTTACTCTATTACTTGAACCGTATTTGGGTTCCCGATCGCGACGATCTCCGTGCATTTCTCATGAACGAGGCTCACAAGACTCGTTATTCTATTCATACTGGTGCGGATAAAATGTACCAAGACCTTCGCCAACAATATTGGTGGCCCGGTTTGAAAAAGGACATTGCTCTTTGTGTTGCCAAATGTTTAACCTGCTCCAAAGTCAAAGCCGAACATCAACGTCTTTCTGGTTTGCTAGAACAACCGAAAATCCCCGTGTGGAAATGGGAAAACTTAGCCATGGATTTTATTACCAAACTCCCTCACACCTCGAGTGGTTATGATAGTATTTGGGTGATCATTGATCGTCTCACCAAGTCTGCCCATTTCTTGCCTATCCGTGAAGACTATCGGGTCGAGAAACTAGCCCGAATTTACATCGACGAAATCGTGAGCCGTCATGGTGTTCCTTTGAACATAATATCTGATCGAGACGCCCGGTTCACTTCTCGATTTTGGCAATCTCTCCAAAAGGCTCTTAATACTCGATTGGATTTGAGCACGGCTTACCATCCCCAAACTGATGGTCAAACCGAGCGAACAATCCAAACACTTAAAGACATGCTTAGAGCTTGCGTAATCGATTTTGGTGGCAATTGGGATTCACATCTATCCCTCATTGAGTTTTCTTACAACAATAGCTACCACACAAGTATCAACATGGCTCCATTCGAAGCTCTCTATGGTCGCAAGTGTCGTTCTCCTATCTGTTGGAACGAGATTGGTGAAGCACAAATCACCGGTCCCAAGTTAATTCAAGAAACATCCGACAAGATTATTCAAATCCGTGACTTGAGCTAGGGATTTGGAATTGGAACTTGTTCTGGAATAGGGATTTGTTGTTGTACGGGAACTTGTTGTTGTATTTGTGGGATAGGTTGTTGTTGTTGTTGTGGTTGTTGTTGTTGTTGTGCATTTTGACCTTGAACTTGAGCTAACTCATTAGGATGAAACCAGTTATCATTTGGTGGTTCAACATAATCAGGATTGATTAAGTGACCAAACAAGGGAGCATTAACAGGAATCAATGCTTGATTCTGTTGTTTCACCTTAGTACAATCCGTAAAAATACGCTTAGACATCGGCGTCAAAGTCAATCTAATCGGATGTTGTGGGAGATCAGGAAGAATATGATTTAGAATCATCTGGATAAATCTTGGATACATCAAAAATCCTTGACCTTCAGCAGGTGTAATCTGCATGACAATCTCCCTATAGATATATCTTGCAAAATTGAAGCGTTTATTCTACCTATGATATGAAACTATCCAACTCATATTGTACTTTATGTATCTTTTTCAGTATTTGTAAATCATTCAATTTGAATAATATTTGAAATGATACGCGATAAATTTCAAAGTAAATGAGATCAGTTTATGAAATGCTCTTTTATTTATACCGAATTTGAAATATAAAGCATGAATTCTTAAATTTGTCAATATTATATAATTTGAAACTATAAGCGTTTATTCTCCAAATTCATGTGATTTAGTACCATTTAGATGAAAAACATCGTGTACCCCACATATATGCCAAACAAATTTTTTTTTTAAACTATCTTCAAGACATACAATTTATTTTAAGATTAGATCAATTTCCAAGATGAAATTATCTCTATTCGCACAAGAATAGAAGCAGATCCCAAAGGATATAAGAATCATGATGATTCAGAATCCGAAGATTCTAATGAATTGGCTGTATAATGTGAATCAACAGATTCAGGTATGAGGATCCAACTATTATCTGGACAAGTTTCAATGAAGTCAGACTAGATGATGTATCTAACTGATCCAAGGGCGAATATATATTTCAACAGATTTTGAAAGCATATCTTAGTTCAACAAAACATTGCATGTTTTTCAGGGCATGGGCAGTAATGTGAACTGAAATAGATTTGTGCTAAAGATATAATTCGATATTGGTCTCATGAAATTCTTTAAAACCATATATTCTTTATCTGATAATGATCTTTTACACACACCCAGGCATATAATGGATTCAAATCACAGATGTAATCATATCATATTTTAATTTTCACACTACTATTAGTTTCAAAACGCTTCTAGTCTATTGACAATTAAGTTTCAAAACTCATACACAAATTTGAAAACAGATTATCAAGATTAGAGCATTCACAATACTATCATTTCTCATTTATGCAGACTTTGGAATTTAGATCAAATCAACTCAGTTTAATCAATAATATATCAAAGGTCTACTAAGGTCGTGTGAAATGAACCAAGCACTGATGTACTATCATTTCTTCTCTAACTTCAAATGATGTCAAATTTTATATTTTTCAATTTGTTTTGACTTTTTATAAATTAAGAACTTTTTGACTGAAAATTTAAAATGTAGAAATGTAATAAAGCAATAAAAGAAATTAAAAACAAATTTTTCCATGAAAATCTGATTTTGAAAAACTTTTATTCGGGATTGATCATACCTATCATTTTGATTAGAAATTCAAACCTGGTACGATCAAATGCCTTGGTATGAAAATCTGATTTTGAAAAACTTTTATTCGAGATTGATCATACCTATCATTTTGATTAGAAATTCAAACCTGGTACGATCAAATGCCTTGGTAAACAAATCAGCAAAATTATCATCAGTGTGAACCTTTACCAGCTCAATCAACATTTTCTCTGCACAATCACGAATGAAATGATATCTAATCTCAATGTGCTTTGTTTTACTGTGCTTAACAGGATTATTAGTTATAAATAAGCATAGGGGTTCCTGTGAAATTCAAACCGTAATCTCTTAATTGTTGTTGTATCCACAGGATCTGTGAACAACAACTCGTACCAGCGATGTATTCTGCTTCGCATGTAGATATGGAGACTGTGGTTTGCTTTTTTGCATTGCCAGGAAACAAGTCGATTACCCAAGAACTTGCAACCACCTGTTGTAGATTTCCTGTCCAAACAACAACCACCAAAATCAGAATCAGTATAAGCATTGAAATCAATGTTAGAACCATGTGGATACCATAGTCCTAATCTTTGTTTTCCTTTCAAATAACGAAAGATTCTTTTTACAGCTATTAAGTGAGACTCTTTTGGTTTTGCCTGGAATCTGGAACAGATGCACACAACGAACATTATATCTGGCCTTGAAGCGGTTAAGTACATGAGAGATCCAATCATTTCTCTGTAAAGTCGACAATCCACATCTTTTCCATCCGGGTCAGAATTCAACTTATGATTGACCGGAATCGGAGTATCATATGGGGTACAGTCCTCCATCTTGAACCGACTCAAGATGTCTTTGACATACTTGGACTGATGAATAAAGAAACCATCTTCCTTTTGATTTACTTGTAAACCTAAGAAAAACGATAACTCTCCCATAGCAGACATTTCAAACTTCGACTTCATTACACTCTCAAAATCTTTGCATAACCCTTCATTTGTTGAGCCAAAAATAATATCGTCCACATATATCTGCACCAGTAGGTAATCTCCCTCTGTTTTCTTTATGAATAAGGTCGAGTCAATCTTGCCACGAACAAAATCATTTGCTAAAAGATGTGCGGACAATGTTTCATACCACGCTCGAGGAGCCTGATGAAGACCATAGAGGGCCTTATCAAGCTTGAAAACCATATTCGGATTAAGTGGATCTTCAAACCCCGGCGGCTGGCAAACATAAACTTCCTCCTTGACCTTACCATATAAAAATGCGCTTTTCACATCCAACTGAAACACCTTAAAACCTTTATAAGAAGCAAAAGCTAGAAACACCCGTATCGCTTCAAGCCTCACAACAGGCGCATAAACCTCAGTGTAATCAATTCCCCTGGACAACTAATCTTGTCTTGTTTCTTACCACGACACCTCGATCGTCTTTCTTACATTTAAACACCCATTTAGTACCAATCGGATATACACCCTTCGGAAGATCTACAAGATTCCAAACCTTAAGTTTGTCAAACTGAGCAAGTTCTTCCTGCATAGCCTCTATCCAATTGTTATCATTTAAAGCCATTTCAACATTTTTGGGTTCAACCTGAGAAATAAAACATGAATGTGAGAAATCATCAAGAACACCCGAATCTTTAATACATGTATACAAACAAGTATTGTCAACAAGAGAACGTGTTTTCACTCCATCCTGCAAATTTCCGATTATATTTGTCACTGGATGATCTTTGAGTTTCTTGATGGAAGCGACTTCAGGAACCTGTAACACTTCAACACCAGTTGTATCAGACTGATAAGACAAATCATGATTAATAGGAATTTTCGAGTCTAAATTTGTAGGAATCTCCCCCGAATCATGTGTCGAAGGTAATGAATCATCACCCAACAAAGGATCAGCAGAAGAATCTTGAAAAATTGCATTATCTTCCTCACTTTCTGAATCTTGTGGTCCTGAACAAGAAGCAACATTAGGATCGGGAGCAGAAGTATATGGAACCGATGAATTTGGAACTGCATTTGGTAGAAAGCCATTGTGCTGTGCATCCTGACATGAATCATAGAGAACAGCAGCTTCATCAGGAGAAATATCAGAAGGTAAATGAAAAGACTTGAATAAGTTTTCATAATCAAATGCCCAATCTGGTCCAATCACCATTTGAGGTAAAGACCGATTTGAACAGTCAACATAGAACCATTCTTCAACTTGGCGCGTCTCTTTGTTATAAACCTTCTTGGTAGTCGAATTGGCAACATACCCCAGAAAAATCCCTTCAATAGCCTTGGAACTGAATTTTGTTGGTACATCACGAACTTTCAACAGGGTTCAAGGATTACCAAAAGGTAGTAAATAATCAAGATTCGGCTTTCGATTATTCAGCAATTCGTAGCAAGTCTTGTTGTGTCGCTTGACGGTCAAGACCCTGTTCAAAACGTGACATGCAGTATTCACAGCTTCAGCCCACAAAGTAACTGGAAGCTTAAAATCTGCAAGCATCGTGCGTGCCGTTTCAACCAACGTCCTGTTCTTTCGCTCAGCAACACCGTTTTGTTGAGGAACATATGGCGCACTGAATTCATGATGAATTCTCTTTTGTAGACAGAATAAGCCCATCTTGCTATTCTTAAATTCGCTACCATTGTCACTCCTAATTCTTCTTACCTTTAGATTGAACAAATTCTCTAAACCCAGGATTAAGTATTGTACCAACTCAGTGGTTTCAGCTTTAGAAGAAAGAAACTTAACCCATGAAAATCTAGAGAAATCATCCGTTACTACCAAACAGTACGATTTTTCACCAATGCTCCTGATGCTAATCGGACCGAACAAATCCATATGCAGCAGCTCCAAAGGAGTTACGATAGAATTCTTCGATTTAGATTTGTGTGATTTCTTCCGTTGTTTCCCCTTCTTGCAAGGAATACAATCATCAGGAACTGAGAATTTCATCTTCGGAATACCAAGAACCAGATCATTTTTAACAATATAGTTCATTTTCCGATAGTTGATGTGAGCTAGCTTTCTGTGCCACAGAATTGAATCAGATTCCGACGCCTTGAAGAGTAAACATGTAGGAATTGAATCCATTGTAGTAGCAACACTCATGTCAAGGACATACGTGTCATTTCTCCTCGGGGCCTTCATGAGAATCCATTCGTTAGGAATAACAAAACCAGGTTTCAGGATATAACACTCAGCATCATTGAAATGGAACGAAAACTTCTTGTCACAAACTTGTGATACACTCAAAAGATTGTGTTCCAGCTGCTCCACGTAATTCACCTTCTCAAATTTGACTTTATCATTCTTTAAAGTTCCCTGTCCAGTTATGTACCCGCCTTTATTCTCCGCAAAAGCGACATAACCTCCATCAATCTTTTTAACATCTTCAAGCAATCTGATATTCCCTGTCATATGTCGAGAGCAACCATTATCCACATACCATGTATTGTTGATAGTCCTCCTTTTTTGTCCCTACATAAACAACGAGAATCAGTTAGAAATAGGAACCCAAGCCATTGTGGTCTTGGGTCGTCCAGATGTATCAAAATAAACAACTTCAATGAGTTCACAATCCACTTTATCATCAACCTTTGGTACATAAAGTCCAACAAAATCAGAACCACTCGATGGAGAGACAGGATGATTATTTTGAAAAGCATTATTATATTTATTATCATCAGATTCAGATGTTTCCAAAAGTTTCTTTAATTTTCTGTTACGTCTCCGCCTTTGTGGTCGAGAAAGTTTGACCTCAGGTTGAGTTTCTTTTGTGATTCCAACATGTGGAATCTCAAAATGATGTTGAAAATCAACATCATTTCTCACACCAGTATGCACAAACACTGGTTTAGACACATGTTTATCATTTTGCATAAATCCTGTGGATTTAGCAAATGACTGAGTAGGCACAGATTGCCTAAGTGGAACTTTCTTCACAACATCAGATTGACACACAAATGATTTAGCACTCACTTTATCCTGTTGTTTAAATCCAGAGGATTTAAAAAAAAGATCAACAGGACATATTTTGCTCCAAACTAAATGATGACTTTCCCTCATTTGCTCTTTTCAGAATCTTCACCACTTTTGGTTGTGAAGGAACAGTCTTCAATTTTCCCTTGTTCTTATAAGGACAATTGATCAGAATGTGACCAGCTTCGTTGCAATGAAAGCAAACTCTTCTCTCTTTAAAAGTTCTAAAGTAAGAAGAATTCTTTGAATTTGAGGAGCCATCAGAAGAATAAGTTTCAGAAGATTTTCCAGAACAGTTTACTGTCTTCTTTGGAACATAAACTTGTTTAGGCACCTTTGATGAATGCACCTTTTGATGACCAGCAGCTACAAACCCACTTGACTGTAAAATTGGAGAAAGCTTAGGGGTAACAACCTTCACCTCATTAGGTTCAGTCAGAATGCATCTATCACGGGTAACAACTTTTTCAACAGTTGGTTCATCAAGTTTCACCTCTTTCGGAATACCTTCCACCTTCTTCTCATCAAATTCCTCATCCTCAGAATCAGATTCATACACCATATCCTCACCGGTTACCGGGTTCACTTTTAATACTGATTTTGGATCCATTTCCTCTTCATGAATGATTTTCGGTTCAACCACATAATTTGCATTAAATGGTGGAGGAACAAACCCAATACCAGCCACCCATTTAGTGGGATCAGCATTTGAATTAAAATAATCCAAAACAACAGAAGAATTTGTAAACTTTTCCAACTTTCTATGAAGTTTGACCACCTCAGACTCTTTGTCAGAAATTTCCTTATTCTTTTGAGAAATTACTTCAGTTCGTTTTTCTATTTCCGCATAAGCCATATCCAGATGATAAGCTTGTTCTTTATATTTCAACCCCAGAGAATTTAAGTCTCTTTTCAAAGACTCAATTCTATCGATGCATAATTTATCGTTATCTTTCAGTTTCTGATTAACAGAATGCATCGATTTCATATCACAAATCAAGTTTGTGTTATCATCCATGACCTTTTGCAATTTATCTTTAACAGAACTGCAGTTAGAACAGAAAATATGACAAACAAAGTCTTTTACCTTTGACGGATCAGACATGTCTGCCATGAAAACTTTGGCAATGGGAATATTCTCTGAATCAGCACCATCCGAAGCATTTTGTTTTAAAACAATATCATTTTCAGCAACACTTGATGCAACATCAGAATCAATATTATGCTCTTGTTCTACCTCTTCATCAACAACCTGCACACTGTCACCATCACTCGAACCATCACTTGAACTTTCACTTAAACTATCCCTTGAACCCTCATCATCAGCCACCTCTTTTGATTTTTCAGAATGAATTTCTGCAACAAAGGCTAGACTTACAGTACCCACTAAATCTTCCAAATGAATACCCCAGTCATAGTTCTCATCATTTTGTGCAACCAATGCCGATGATGCAGATGCATGATTTGAATTTCCAGATGAACTGTGTGATTGATGACGATTATTTTGAAAATTATTCTGCTTCTTCTGAGAATCAAACTCTACCTTTTGCTTCACACACTCTTTAGAAAAGTGACCATACTATTGACAGTTATAACAACGCACTTTGGTTTTATCAAAACCCATGCGTGATCGACTATTTGATCCAATATACTTTCTGCCAGTTTTATTCAAGAAATCCTTTGCTTGACGCATTAACATAGCCATATTCTATTGGATTATCATTTCTTCCAGATCAACAGGGTCAATCTGTCTGAAATCTTCTTCATTTACCTTAGGATCATGAATTTTCCCTCCAATAAAATTCTCATATGAAGCCATGAATGAGGAAAACATAGCTAGATAATCATCAGCAACCTTTTGATTTACATGAGATCCAGAAGATGTAGAAGCTGTTGTCGCAGAAAAACCAGAATGACTAGAATGACTAGAATGACCAGAATGAATAGGAACTCCATAACTCTTATCTTTCGAAGAATCTTGACCATCTCCAGAAAAGAATGCAACTCATGTACCAGTTTTACCAGTAGTCTTGGCAAAATACATTGAAGGATCCTGGATGTGCTCCATGTTAGTCTCCTTCTTCTTCATATTCAGGTCATGCGATTGAATCTTCCCAAGAACTTCTTCAAGAGACATGGTTTTGTACTTGATATTTTTTTTGATCAAAACCGTGTACACATCAAATTTTGATGGTAATGCCTCCAAGAACTTATCATTAATTTCTTCAGTTTCATACACCACAGAAGCACTCGACAGTTCACTAAGCAGATGATAGAATCTGGTAGCAAGATCATCCAAGGATTCATTTTGAAAATGTTTGAAGACCAAGAATTGCTTCTTCAATAGCTCTTTTCTACTCTTCTTTACATCCAAACTCCCTTCACATCTTTTCTGTAATGCTTCCCACAATTGTTGAGAAGACTTGAATTGTTTGAAACCGTGATATATTTCCTTCGGAAGAGACATCGAAATACTTTCCATCGATTTCTTTTCCCTATCAAACAACACCTTTTCTTCATTTGTTAACGCTGATACCGGCTTTGGAACATTATCATGTCCCATCCATGAATAAGTCGGATGCGTATAACCTTCTAAAATAGGAATCCAGAGACTGGTGTCAGTGAAAGATACGAACTGATCAAACCTGTCTTTCCAATTTGAATAATCAGCAAGATTCAACAACTTCGGTGGTTTTTGAGATGTACCAATCTCATTATCATAATTGAACATATTCGTTACTTGAACCATATTTGCCATTTTTCTGAAAAATTTTTAAAAAAAAAATTTCCAAGTGTGAAACACCCTCTATCCTTAGGCGAAGATAATAAGTTCGCTTCTGTGATACCCAAGCGAACTTAATATGAAGAGAACTTAATAAGTTCGCTTAAACCAGAAACCTGAAAATCTGATTAAGTTCGCCTAAAAATAAGTTCGCTTAATCTGTTAGAAGCGAACTTGATAAGTTCGCCTGCAAAGTTCGCCTGCATAAGAAATCAGCAAGTTCGCTTGCTTCAGCAGATTCAAACTCAAGAACAGTTCAAACAAATACCGCGAACCAGGAATCACCAAAAATCTTCATAATTCACTGATTTGAAGGAATTAGTCAAAATCAAACCGTAGGATTGTGTAATTTCTCAATTAGAACGTTTCTATCGGATCAATTTCTTCAAAATCCTCTTCAAAAACACCAAATTAGTCTTGAAAACTCCATGGAAATGAAAATGTCAAAGATGATGAATTTCTTGTCAATTTGCATGCAAAACCGTCTCAAATCACCAAGAATCACGAGCAATAGCTCTGATACCACTTCTAGGTCCTCATGACACTTCTACACATCGTTCTCGTGATAAGACGTGTCGATAACTCGGAGTGCGGAATCCACCGAATCAATGATTGCATATACAAAAGATAATAGAAACAATCAAGTAAATAAACTTCATGCTTGTATTCCAATTCACACTAGAGTTTAAAGACTCAATCTCTCATTCACTGTTCGATCACTATTCTATGTAAAACTGACTCTGTAAACATCTATATATAGACTACTAACCTGCATTAGGCGAACTTAACAAGTTCGCCTCTAACAGACTAAGCGAACTTAACAAGTTCGCCTTAGATAGACTTAAGTGAACTTAACAAGTTCGCCTCTGTTAGACTAGGCGAACTTAACAAGTTCACCTCTAGCAACATGTATAAAAATACTTAGAACATTAAAACATTACAAAAAAATAAAGACATAAGATCTAAACTATTACAAAGCTTTTGTCATTACAATCTATGTCCTAACATCCTTATATACCGAAAACTGCGAATGCTAATGGGTTAGTTCCTATTGCAGATCCTGATTTGTATTCTGAGGAAGACAAGAAGCTGATTGAAAGAGATAAAAGAGCTTTGGGATCAATCATCTTGGCTCTTCCAACTGAATTGTATCTCAATTTTGAGCAACATGAGACAGCTCAGGGTTTCTGGAATGCGCTATGTCTAAGGTTTGAAGAAAATGCAGCACTACAGGAGAGCCGAACTGATCTTTTGTTGAAGCAGTATAATATGTTTTGTTACAAAAAGAATGAAACCCTGAGTGAACAGGTCACAGGGTTTACTACTATGATTAACAGACTAAGAAAGATGGGTGTCAAGTTTAAGGAGTATGATTTGGGTAAGAAGCTGCTGGATTCACTACCTGATTGCTGGAGTATACCATGTATGTTGATAAAAAATACTACTCCAGATTTGAAGAACAAGTCACTCGATGATATTATCTGCTTGCTTGAATCATATGAGCTAGATGCAATGAAAAGAGAGTTGAATAATCCAGACAAGCCAAATGGTTCGGGTTCAGCTAATGCAGCTCTATTTTTTGGAACAAGTGATGGAAGCAGCGGTTCTAAGTCTGAAAAGGTTAATGGTTGTTGTGAGCACTCTTCTAGAGAAAAGGTTAAGACAACTTGTCAGATCCCTGAGGATCAAATTGCCTTCGTGCCTTGGTAACTGGCAAGCTTCAACCGGTTGTGCATGATGTCGAATATCTTGTGCAAATAAATCCAGACGATCTTGAATACATGGATTTACAATGGAAAATGGCCATGATTGTTGTTAGAGCAAAGAAGTATCTTCAAAAAGTTAGAAAAGACAAGCTCTATTTTGGTAAGAGGGTTTGTTTTGACAAAGCAAAACTCTGATGTTGTAACTGCCAACAACTTGGACACTTTGCTTGTGAGTGTACAAAAGATAAGAAGAAGAAAGTTGAAGGTAGTGGAGTGAAGCTTGTATAGATGAATGAAGAGAATGAGAAGTCTAAGAAAGCTCCAACTTCTCTTATGTCAAAACAACTAAGTAATTGTGAGTGGGATGAGGAAATTAAAAATGCTCAAGAAGAGTTCGATGATAAAGGAAGAACTAAGTGATTGTGCTTTGAAATCTGATGATAAAGGCAAAGCAGAAGATTCTACCTCTGAGGAAAAGTCATCTGAAAGTGAGGTAAATTCTGATGATGTTCCATTCATATGTTCTTCTGACTGTATTGAGAAAATGCAGAATTATCAAGCAGCAAACAAATTCTTGATTGCTGAAAATGATAAATTGAAAAGGGTAAATAAGGAATTAAAATAGAATGAGGTCACCTACACCAGAAAAATCAATGCTTTGTTAAAAGATAACATGAACTTTAAAGAATACTTAAACAAAAAGGATGTGTTAATCGAGGATTTTACAGACAAACTTATTGCTGCCCAATCCGATCTTATAAAAGAAAGGGTTTTGATTTCTAAATGGGGTATGCAAAGAAAAATGTTAGAAAATTGTGTTGATAAGCAAAGAAGTTGTTTTATTAAAGATGGTGTTGGTTACAAAGCGGTACCTCATCCTGATCATTTTGATTTTTTCCTGAACCTCATGTTTCAAATGATTTACTTAGAGATGATAACTCTAATTTTCATGACTTATATATTAGTGCAGCAAATAACACAGGTCATGTAGATGAGAAGGGTTAAGTTGATGATGTGAGGAGTTTTAATGAATTCAATAAAGTTTGTGTGAGAGAGACAATAAGGGATTGTAGACAATTTGTGGTTGATACATGTATTGCGAATAAGTTTGTTAAGTCATGTGCTAACAATGTTGTTGATGTAAACAGTTGATGATGTGAGGAGTTTTAATGAATTCAATAAAGTTTGTGTGAGAGAGACAATAAGGGATTGTAGACAATTTGTGGTTGATACATGTATTGCGAATAAGTTTGTTAAGTCATGTGCTAACAATGTTGTTGATGTAAACAGTCTTTCAGATTCTGATAGTTCATATGTTTCTGCTTGTTCTACTAACTCTGTGTGTGATGTTTCTGATTGTATGTCTGAGGTGTCTTCTGATTCTACTTTCTTCGATAAAGTGGTGCATACAGCGAGAGAGTACATTCCAATTCACAAAATGTCATGTCTAGCCAAAGATGTCGTGCTAGATGAATTTGGAAATCCATTGATACAAGATTATGATCTTTCTCATGAGAGGCCAAAGAAAAATGAATTCATAGCTCCTGAAAATAACATCCTGACAAGTGAAAGGGAGAATGTGATGTATGTACAAATTAAAATCAGTACACCAACAAATAGTCAAAATGTTTGTGGATGGTCAAATCAAATGAATGTCAAAGGCAAATCAAATGATGTCAAAGACAAGTTCATTGACGTCAAAGATAAGCCCGTTCAAAGTAAAGGGAAGTTAGAGTTCAATAGAGTGTGAGAAAGGAAAATCTGTGTTTGAAGTAGGCGAATGTTCAAAGTCAAAGTTTAAAAGTCAAAATTGTTTCACTTGTGGTCAAGTTGGACATTTCACTAGGAATTGTAAACACAAGTCAAGTAATTCAAAGGTCAAAGGATACAATAAGAGAACAAAAAGCAATATCAACAAGTGGTTCAAGAAACCATCTGAGAACGACAGTGTGTTTGAGTCCTGAGCAAATCATCGTTATAGTCGCGATTACTTGTTTTCTAAAGATCATAGTGAATTTTATTCAAATGCTTGTCATGATTATGTGCTACCAAATTCTATGGACAAAAGGGTCCAAAACAGTCCAATATATGTGAAAAAGTCAACAAAACCAAGCTATTTCGCTAAAGAGAAATTCAATAAGAAATATGGGGAAAATGTTGGTTGTTTTTGGAAAGTTAAAATTGAACAAACTTCACATATATCTGGAACAAAGAACGTTGAGAAAATTGTGAAACAAGTTGATGTGACTAATCAAAGTCAGCCTGGGTCAAAAATGATTTGGGTACCTGTTTCCCACTATTTTTGTCTTAAAAATGTGCAGAGTCAAACCGGGTGTAAGGCCCCTTTCCGGGTAACCTCACTTGTTGGATTTACTCATAAACATAGTCATAAATACTGAACTTAAATTTAAAACATTCGAATTCAATCATTACATAACGTAACATAACAATTAAAAAGACAACATTTTCTTAACAATTATGAGTGGGATGTCAGTCGCTTGCCGGGTAACCATCATGCCTTCGCACGACCCTTCCTTTCTTTACCTGAAATGTATACTAAAAGTCAGCTAACGCTGGTGAGTTCTAGTTTAAAGCGATTAGGTATGAACATTCTTTTCTTTAAAAGTATGCATAATTATATATACATTTATATAAATACACATTAACATATCATTGACCTTCATTTTTCGTTCATGTGCGAGCACATAAATACGTATTCATAACTTTTGCTTTTCTTATATCATTCTTATGTGATTACATAGATATGCATTCACCTTTACTTTCCTTAACATTCATTGGTCATACACATAAGGGTGATCAACCCGTCTTTTACTGCGTATATCACAAAGACATACGCCCTTAAGCTACCGTCGTAGCCCTTTTACTCGTCCGGTCCTAGAAACCGTCTACCTTAAAACCGTCCGGCCAACCTTCGGCCGTCCGTCTTAACCGTCCTACCATCGTAGTCCGTCATATTCGCCCGTCTGCCCTAAGGCATCCTTTTCCCACGTGAACTATTATTTATGCAACCGTTATACTATTAAAGCATTTACTTCGACCGCCCATTAATGCCCTTTTTACGTCCTAGCTTGCGAAGGAACGTACTTTTCCCGGTTGCAAAATAGTCGCGTGGTCGTCCGTCTACAGAAGTAGCCGTTAGCTTCGTTTCCGTCCATAACGTATACATACATTCATAACATGCAATATATATAATTATAAAGCAAGATTTCATTTATTTATGTTATGCCATTCTTTCATTCATTCTTTGTAAACATACGTTTCATTCTTTGTTCATAATTCATTTTCATATATATAAATATATATTAGTATATCACGTATGATCACATTGGCTTTCATATCATTTATTCATTTAGTGTATACACTTCAGCCCCTAAACATTTAAGATGATTTGCACATAACATAGAAGGGGGCACATAGAACTCACCTGATAAGCTAGTCTTGGTTGTCCTAAACAAAGGCCCAACAACGTCACGTACGATCTGAATTAGGTAATTAAATACACATCAGACCCAATCCCGACTCTAATGGTTTAATCATACTGAATTAGGCGAACATACTGACTTCACTATCTAGCCTGATGCCTGCGCACTTAGCAAGTGCGCAGCGCCTGGTTCATGCGTACTTGACAAGTGCGCAGAACATTCTTCTCATATACTTGATAAGCACGCATGATCTTCCTCCTGCGTACTTGATAAGTACGCAGGATCTTCCTCATGCGTACTTGATAAGTATGCAGGATATCCTTCTTGCGTACTTGATAAGTACGCAAGACTTGTTTCCTGAACAAGTCCAAAATTCTTGCATGCTAACCTGATCATGCCAATCTTACAATTTTCTTTGATCAAAATGTGTGGTTTTCATTCTAGATGCTAGTTCTAAACTTATTTTCAAGTTTCATCCATAAAAACGTCTCCTATTTAGCTAAAACCCAAAAAAACCTAAAACGAAGAAAAACTCAGTTTAAGGTCGAATCGTTACCTGGATTGTGATTCTGATTCGGAGGTCTTGCTCACGAGCTCAGTAGTAACGTGCTCCTTCAATTCTGGGTCGATCCGTCAACTTTCTCTCTCTAGGCCCGAGCTCTCCTTTCTCTCTCTAGACTGTAAATTGTGGTATAGATGAGAGATTCAAGGCTGTCTTGGCCCTTATATACCTGGGCTTCCCTCGGTCCGTTGGAGTCTAGCCCAAGCCCATCCATTTTTTTCTTTCATTTTTGACGATTAAATCTCTATCGCGTTATTAATTACTTATTTACTGTTTCTGGGATGTTACACCGGGAGGACTATTAATAATGCTTGGCATGTTGATAGCGGTTGCACAAGACACATGACTGGACAAAGAGATATCCTAAACAATTTTAGATCTTTTGATGGTGGTTTCGTTGCGTTTGCTGGAAATAAAAAGGGTGGAAACATCATTGGACAGGGAACAGTTTCAAATGATTTAATAACTCTTGAAAAAGTCAATTACGTGTCACAATTGGAGTTTAATCTTCTTAGTATGTCGCAAGTGTGAGATAAGGACATACCGGTTCACTTTACAGCGAAGGAGTGCTTATTCTTAATGACAGGACCGGTTATACCTGAAGAAATGATATTTATGCGAACTCCAAGAAAGTTCAATACTTACGTGGTGGATATGAACCACCATTCTACACCGGTGAGCATTTCTTGTTTGTTGTCAAAAGCCACATGCTCATAATCATATTTGTGGCATCGACGAATGGGGCATGTGAATTTGAAAAACATGAACAATCTGGTTTATAAAGATCTGGTGCAAGGTTTACCCAGAAAGGAATTTATAATTCAAGAAAGTTGTATGTCATGTGCAAAAGGAAAACAGCACAAGAAGTCCCATCCAAAGAAGACTGTGACAACATTTACCCAACTTTTACTCAACAAAACGGAGTGGCAGAAAGGAAAAATAGAACTCTAATTGAGGATGCCCGTACAATGCTCGTAGATTCAAAATTACCCATAATTTTTTTGGGCGGAGGCAGTAAACACGGCGTGTTATGTTTTGAACAGAGTTCTCATGGTGAAGCAGCATACAAAGACCTCTTATGATTTGTTTTTCAAAAGAAAGCCATATATCAAGTTTTTCAGAGCATTTGGATGTTCGTGCACACTTCTAAATACACAAGATTATTTGCCAAAGTTTGCTGCAGTTGGAGATGAATGTTATTTCTTGGGATACTCGTCTTATCAAAAGGCTTTCAGAGTTTATATTAAAAGAATAAAGATTGTTCAAGAATCGTATTATGTGGAGTGGCAAGAGTTGAAAATTTCTCCTGAGCAAAATGGACCAGAATGGTTCTTTGATGCGGATATAATTTTCAAAACTTTTGATCAGCAATCTTTATCTGATTCTGATGGTGCAAGTTCTTCAAATACAGTTGATGAGTCAGTAAAAAAGACTGATCAAACTGTTAACAATTTCTTGGTTGGTCCACAAAAGGTAATGATTCAAAGTGAAAACTCTGAAGATATTACTAAATCTACACAAAAACAAGAAGAGCAACTTGAAAATTCAACTACAAATGATGATACTGAAGTACAGGTTCTTGTTACTAATGATGAACCATTTGTTTATGAAGATCAACTTGAAGTTTCTAATGTTCAAGTTGAGAATGATACCCAGTCAAACTCTTCAAGTGTTTCAAATGACCAATTACCAGAGTTAAATGACACTAGTATGCCAGAATCAGTTCAGGTTAAAGAAATTCCAATTCACAAAATACATTCAGCTCACCCGGTTGAGAATATTATTGGATCTATTGAAGAAGGTGTGAAAACAAGAAGTCAAACTGGAAACATTAATGTATGTCTATATTCATGCTTCTTGTCACAATAAGAACCAAAGAATGTAACAATCGGACTTCAAGATTCAAATTGGATTGAAGCGATGCAAGAAGAATTACTTTAATTTAAGAAGCTGAATGTGTGGCATCTTGTTGATCTTCCTGAAGGCAAGTACCCGATCAGTACAAAGTGGGTTTTTTGAAACAAAAAGGATGATCGTGGCATTGTTGTTCGAAACAAGGCTCGACTACTTGTACAAGGATTCTATCAGGAAGAAGGGTTCGACTATGGGGATGTTTTTGCTCCTGTTGCCCGAATTGAAGCTATTCGTATCTTTCTAGCCTATGCTTCTTTTATGAAGTTTAAGGTTTATCAAATGGATGTGAAGACTATATTTCTTTATGGGGTTGTAAAAGAAGAAGTCTATGTTAATCAACCACCTGGTTTTGAAGATCCTGATCATCCATTCCAGGTGTACAAGCTCGATAAATCATTGTATGGGTTACATCAAGCACCTCGTACTTGGTATGAGACCTTGTCGACACATCTCACATCTAATGGCTTTGTTCGTGGTACAATTGACAAAAATTTGTTTCTCAAGAATGTTGATTCTGATTTGCTGATTGTTCAAGTCTACGTTTATGATATTATCTATGGTTCTACAAATGAATCTCTGTATAAAGATTTTGAAGCTGTCATGAAACTCAAATTCGAAGTAAGTTTAATGGGTCAAATGCAGATCTTTCTAGGATTGCAGGTGGAACAATCTGATGCTGGAATTCTTATTCATCAGGCGAAGTATGTTAAGGATATTTTGACAAAATTTAACATGAATGATTGCAAGGCAGCATCCACTCCCATTGCTCCCCATGAACCTCTCATTGTGGATTTATCTGGAGTTGCAGTTAATCAAAAAGCATATCGTTCAATGATTGGCTCATTGATGTATTTGACTGGAAGTAGACCTGATATTATGTTCGTAGTTTTTTTCGTCTGCTAGATATCAGGCAGCTCCAAAAGAGTCCCATGAATCGGCTGTTAAAAGAATTTTTTGGTATCTTAAGGGTCGAGTTAATCTCGGTTTATGGTATCCTTTTGATTCTGAATTTAATTTTTATGCTTATACTGATAGCGATTGTGGTAGACGTAATTTGGACAGGAAATCTACATTAGGAGGTTGTCAATTTCTGGGGGAGAGACTTGTTTCATGGCAGTGTAAGAAACAAATGAATGTATCCACTTCAACTGCTGAGGCAGAATACACAGCCGCGTCGAGCTGTTGTTCACAGGTCATCTGGATACAGCATCAACTGATGGAATTTGGAATCAATTGTTTGGAGACCCCGACTTTTGTGATAATAAAGCGGTGCTTGGTATAGTCAAGAATGCAATTCAGCACTCAAAAACAAAGCATATCGCCATCAAGTTACATTTTATCCGCGATTGCTTTGATAATGGTTTAATTAAGGTGGTCCACGTTGATACCTTAGAGCAAAACGCCGACATTTTTACAAAAGCTTTTTTAACAGATCGGTTTAACTCTCTGGTAGAAATGTTGGAGATGATTTCTTTCTGATTGTGATAATAATAAAAAAATAAAAAAAAATAAAAAAATATTTTGATTGAAAGACCATATATGTTCCTCAAAAAGATTTTTCTTTTAGTGTTAAAATTGTGTTGAATTTGTGGTTTGGTGTGTGTTTTACTAGCTTAAATAAATTGCATCACAATTTTAGGGAGAGAATAAAAGAAAATAAAAGAAAATTATCATCTGTGAAGTGTTTGTTTTATCTGTGTATGCAAAAGAGAAAAAGAGATGTTGAAATTCATATTGTGCTGTAAAATGAACTATGTGTGACTGATTGACATGCAAATAGGAAATGATAGTATATTTGTGTACTGAGCTTACTCGTGAGTTGGATATGATGGTAACACCGGTTACAATTATTGATATGTTGGTAGGCTCTGCATGTATAAATCAGGCAATATTTTTGTGATTAACTAAATTGCAATCTTTGTGTTTTACCCACAATGAATATCGGTACTTTCATTATTTGAATGCAAAGTGAATCTAGTCATACCATGAGACCAGGATCTTGATGAGTTCGTAGCACAATTTGTTTGCTCTATTGACTATATACGTCAAATATATGATTTAGAGTTAAACACCTTCATACAGCTGATGGTTCTGGTGAAAGTCTCGGATGGAAACCATTCATGATTTCAATCGACATATCCAATATCTTACGGATATCCGCATACCCGAATCATTCATGATTCTGCATATATACTCTTCACAACTCATATGAATCAATATGATTCCGTACTATCTCAAAAACCAAGACAATGAATCAAAATGATTATGAATCAATGTGATTCCATTCAAATCCACTTGGATTATTTTTCCTGTGCTAAGAACGCTACCTTCATGCTGTTGATTGTATCATGATCTGGTGAAACTTTGTGTTGATTCTCAGTTCTTTCTATCTCGATTGTGGGGTACACATTGTATTGATTAATCTTATCTTAACTGTCACACAGTATTTGCTGAAACGTGATGCATGAGTTTTTGTGGATTAAGATACTGGCAATCAATGTTGAATTGAGTAGATCCTGACTTGATATGAAGTGTGATTAAGACAGTGTGCATTTATGATCCTATGTCAATTCAGTTTATCAACATGAGAAAAGGCTGGTTTTTTCTGAAAAAGTATTATGTGTGTGTTCTTGTTTTAATATTTTGTTTGAAGTATAATTTTTTTTTCTTTGTTGTTTGTTGTTTGTTGTTTTTCTTACATTTCAAAGCATTAAAATTTTGGAACAGGTCTTAATGATATCAAGATTGGATAAAGAAAATAAAATTCAAAATTTCACAAGTAAAAAGTTTTTGTCCGAAATCTTTTGTCCGAAATTGTTTTCAATCGAAAAGTTGTATGCGAAAAGTCTTTTCATCCGAAATCTCAAAAGGTATATATATCTACTTTTCGATCGAAATCATTTCACCAACTCTGTATGAGTTTTCGAGCCTGATTTTCGAGTTTACCAAGTGTCGTATTTTCGTGAGAAATCTTCGAGCAAAGTTGAATGTGAGTTCTAGTTAAAGTTTCCGACATCAAGGTATGCCTTTCTGGACTCTTAGAGTAAGATTAGATAGATCCATTGCCATATAATTAAAATGTTTATGAATCGTCCGAAATCTTGTATGAATCGTCTGAAAACTTGTATGAATTGATCGAAATCTTTCTCGGATGGAAATGAAGACAACTGATCTATCCGAAGAGGTTTTCGATCGAAATTGTTTTCGATTAGGTTTTAATGAGAGTTTTTGTTCGAAAACTTTTGAGTTGGAAATTTCTATAAAGAAATTGTTTTCGTTCGAAAAGGATGTTTAACAGAAGTTTTCGGGCAAGAGTTTTCGATCGAAATAGTTTTCGGTTAATAGTTTTCGATCGAAATCTTTGGAGTTGGCAAATTTTGGATTTTAACTAATGTATGTTACTTGTCTTGAACAGTTATGAACAGGTTAAAGTTTGACTCAAGGCACAACATCTGTGCGTGTTTGACATCTAGCACAAGAAAATCAAGAGGATATGAAGAAATAGTTCGGTTTCTGAACAAATCAAGAATTTTAACCGCCATATCAACACAAGTTACTGTTTATGAAAATCAAATTCGAGAATTCTGGAACAATGTTGAATATAAGCATGTTAACAAGGAAATCTGGATAGAAAGTACAGTTGGTGGAAAGAAGATCAAGATTACTGAACAAATTATCAGAGAGGTTCAAAATTTCAGAGACAATGTTAGTTTTCCATACAGAATAAGTTACACACGTGTGATGCAGATAATCAGAGAAATGGGCAATGAAGTAGACTTTCCAAGAAGGCAAGTGACAAAGACTTTGTTAGGGAAACAATGGAGGTACTTAGTTCATGTATTCATTCATTGCCTTGGACCGAGGACAGGAGCATTTGATCAAATTGGTGAAGTGTTTAGTAGAGCTTTGGTTTGTCTTACAACTCACCGTAGATTCAATTTCTCAAGAATGATTTTTGAAGCTATGATTAATAATTTTGTGGGTCCAAGACAGAACAACAAGTTTCTGCTTTATCCAAGATTCTTACAAATGATAATTAATACGCTGTTGCCTAATCTACCTAATGATGGGGTTGAGCTTCCATTGGAACAAATGACGGAAATAATTTTCAGTAGCATGAACACCATAAGGAAGAAAAGCAAGTTTACTTGGACGGTGACACCTTTATTTCCAAATATGATTGAAGAGAATCTTGATCCCGAGTTCGGTGTTGAAGATGAATTCAATGATATTCAACGTAGTGAAGTAGAGGAACATGATGGTGATGATAAAGGAGGTGATGATGATGAAGGTGGTGAAGGTGGTGATAGGAATGTAGTGCAAAACAATCCTGAAAATGTTCAAGCACCAGTTGTTACAGAAGTTGTAGTCGAGAAAGAAACTGTTGATGAGCTAGTTAAAGAAACAGAGAAGGTTCAAGAAACTGAAAGTGTTGAAACACCAGAAATTCTAGCAACGGCAACTGAAACTCCAATCAAAAGGAAAGCTATTGAATCTGAAAAGGACGTGCCTTCTAGACCTCATCCGTCTAAACGTATCGTGATTAAAGAACCAGAACAAAAGAGATTGAAGACTATGGCACAAAGGTACTCGGGAAAAGGAAAGGGTAAAGAAGTTCCAGATCCTGTTAGACAAAAGGCTTCAAAAGATTATAAATTGATGGATGAAGAGTTTCTAAACTTTGCAACTCAAGAAACTACAAATATTATAAGTCAATTGAAGACTCAAGTTTCAAATCTTCAAAGTAAAGAATCTACAAATGAAAGAGAAATTAGAGAGTTAAACACAATTGATTCCAAGAAGCAAAAGCAGCTTGATGAGCAACAAGTATAGATAGATAATTTGCAAAGGATTGTGCAAGATCTTGTAAAACGTCTTGGAATGTCTATTTCAATTCCGAATGTCACTAGTCAACCCATGCAAGAGAATAAAAAACAGCAAGAACCTTCAACATTGAATCAATCACAACATATTGAATCTCCAATTAAAGGAGCTGATCTTTTTGGTTCACAAGATATGTTTGATGTTGATTCACTTATTAATCAACAAGGTAAGGGAATGGAGGTAGGTGATGAAGATAAGGAGAAGGAAGAAGATGAAAAAGAGGAATATGAAGATGTTATTATCACAGATATCAAGAAAAATGATGATGATCCTTCTGATGATATATGATAGCAGTAGTGATGGTTCTGGAATTGGTGGAAGTGGAGAAAATAACGAAGAGTCAAGTGGTGACAAAGATCCTGATCTAATCTATGAGAAACATGAATATGAGGGAAAAAACGTATGTTGAATGTGACGGGAATGAAGTTGAAAGATTAGACAAAGTGGTTCATGAGAGAATTCGTTTTGCTGAATTGTTTGAAGAGAGTGAAACAGATGAAGCTCAAAAGGATTCTACTGAAAAGAAAGCTTCTTATGATAAGAGCTCATGGTGGAAAATTAATGAAAAACCGTCAACTGTTGAAAGAATTACATAAAGAATCAGGAATCCAAGAAAAGCATTGACTGGATTGATTTTGGGTTAGAAATTTGATAATGATAAGAAGATGTATGTGATCAAGAGGGTTGCTGGTGATATTCAATATTTTGATACATGTCATAAGTTACAGACACTACCAAGATGGGATATAAGATATCTAAGTCGTTTGAAGATGATTAATGAATCAAACAATACTCGAGCTTCTGCTTTTGAGGTACTTCTCAGGAATCAATGTAATCAAGATAGTTTTACATCATTTCAGTCTCAAATTCCTATATGAAGAAAGATCAAGAAGATATACAGAACAAATGAGAAAATCAAGTACAAATACATTGTCAAACCAGCTGATACTGTGACAGCTGTGTATATACCTGAAAGAAAAAGGAGCTTTGTCAAGGATTTTGATAATTGGTTCTATGATTCTTCATCACATGAAGCAGTTATTCAACAAAGGGGACTTCCTGAAGTCAGAATTTTTGATCTGATGGATTTTTTTAGTTTTTCAGATGAAGATCTAAAGATTTTATATTATAACACGATTCAGTGTGATATGAGCTTGATGATAAAGAACGAAGCAAAGTTGTATTTGAGAGTGGTGTCTCGTTGTTTATCTCTAAGAGCTGAAGCTAGACTGATCAAGAAAAGGTTACAGGATTTGGATTCAAAGAAAGTAAAGCCTGAGAAGAAGCATGATGCAGACAAGACATAGAACTTGGCATTCAATGTACTAGGGGGAGATTGTTGGAACCTACTAGTCCATCGAATTCAAGTTTCTATTTTGATATATGTCCAAGTGTAAAGTTTTCGACCGAAAACTTTGTCGATCGAAAAAGATTTCGATCGAAATCTTTTTCGGACAATTAGAGTTTTCGGACGAAATCTTGTTTCTATATATATGTCTTGTATTTGAAAGCTAGAAAGACAAGAACTTGTATCTAATTTGTATCTCTGTTGTTCATAGTATTGTACTACTGATTTGTACTGTTTCTCTAAGTAAATACAAGATGATGTTTGGTGATTATCTCAATTTGATGGCGTATTATCTTAGATTCGTTGTTTGATTCGTCGGTTTTCAATCTCAGAGTCTCTTGGATTGATTCCGCCTTTCCAGGAGATTGTTCGTTATTGTGTTGCTTGGAATATTGTAGATCAAGGGGATTCACAGGTTACTACGTTCATGACTCCTATAGGTATTTATTGTTATATTGCTATGCCTTTTGGTCTAAAGAATGTAGATGCTACATACCAAAGGCTGGTGAACATGATGTTCAAAGAGAAACTAGGGTACACCTTGGTGGTCTACATAGACGACATGGTGGTAAAATCAAAGAGAGCTGAGGATCATCTCAGGGACATTAGAGAAGCATTTGATATCTAGGACCAGTACAACATGAAGTTAAATCCTTCAAAATGCCACTTCGGAGTGGGGGCAGGAAAGTTCCTGGGCTACATGGTAACCAAGAGAGGGATAGAAGGCAGTCCAGAACAAATCAAAGTGATCATCAATCTGAAATCCCCAGCAAACACCAAGGATGTCCAGAGACTGACCGGCAGAATAGCAGCGCTCAACAGATTTATATCAAGATCCTCCGAAAAATGAAAGGAATTCTACGACATCCTAAAGAAGAACAAGAGATTCGAATGGGAAGAGGAGCATGAACAAGAACTCCAATAGCTAAAAGAATACTTGTCATCAGCTCCTCTATTAATGAAACAAGAAGATGGTGAACCACTATCCCTATACTTGGTAGTATCCCGAAGCACCATAAGTGTTGTACTAGTCAAGGATCATGAGGGACAACAACATCCGGTATACTATGTTAGTGAAAGTTTGCTACCAGCGAAAACCAGGTACTCTCATTTAGAAAAAAAATATTTTAGCTTTAATAATGGCATCCACTAAACTAAGACATTATTTTGAAACTCATACTATTCATGTTAAGACTAACTACCCTATTAAATGTGTCTTAAGAAAGCCAGAGATGTCAGGAAGGATGGCTAAATGGTTAGTCAAGCTCAGCGCCTATGACCTTATATGCGAACCTAAAATAGCAATAAAGTCCCAGGCACTTGTGGACTTTGTGGCTGATTGCAGCAGTGACATTCAACATGAGGCAGACCTTGAAGTCCAACAACTAGAAGAGTTGAAGGATGAATGTACCTTATTCACTAATGGTGTATCAAATATAGGAGGAAGATGTCTAGGAGTCATACTAAATCGCGACAAGGGGACATAATACCCCAATCCATAAGTTGTGAGTTCCAGGCTACGAATAATGAAGCGGAATTGTAAGGCCCCAAAACCGGGTGACCTCACTTGTTGGATTTACTCATAAACATAGTCATAAATACTGAACTTAAATTAAAACCTTCATCATTCAATTACATAATCATAACAGCGGAAGTCTTTACAAATAAAACATAACATTGTTCTAAGACATATAAAACAAAAGTGGGATGTCAGTCTTGTGCCGGGTAACCTTCACGCCTTCGCACGACCCTTTCCTTTGTTACCTGAAATGTATACTAAAAGTCAGCTAACGCTGGTGAGTTCTAGTTTAAAGACAATCATACATAATATTTATCTTATCATGAATATAATGTATATAAGTATATTCGTACTTTTAAATATTCTTTACTTTACTGTTCTCACATAACATTTGTTGAGGGTATATACATATGTACATACATACTTTCTTTGGGAAAACACATATTGGCCATAATCTTAAGGGAGATCAACCCATCATACTTGTCGCGAATGTCACGAAGACATCGCAGTCAGAGCTACCGTCGTAGCCCTTCTCATTACCGTCCGGCTCTAGAAAACCGTCCGTCATAACATTAAATCCGTCCGGCAACTTTTGTCCGTCCGCTCTTAACCGTCCTACCGTCGTAGTCCGTCATAACATTAAATCCATCTGCCCTAGGGCATCCATTTCCCACGTGACCATTATGTATGCAACCGTTCTACATTAGTTAGGGCAATTGCTTCGACCGTCCATTTTTACCTTTTCATACGTCCTATCTTACGTAGGTACGTTTTCGTCCCGGTTGTAAAATAGTCACGTGGTCGTCCGTCTACCGAAGTAGCCGTTGTCATAGAAGGGTTTATAACGTTTACATTCATTCATAACATGCAATATATATGTAATATAAAGCAAGATTTCATTCTTTTACGTTATATCCTTCTTTCATTCTTTCTTTATATCATACGCTTCATTCTTTATTCATAATTCATTTTCACATATATAAGTATTTATATATTCATATATATGCGTATGATCACATTGTCACTTATACCATTTATCCATTTAGTGTATACACTTCAGCCCCAAAACATTTATAAATCATTTGCACATACATAGAAGGGGGCACATAGAACTCACCTGATGAGTAGTTTCCGAAGTACACTTAGCTGGCTACTGAGCGTCACTAATGTTACTCACGATCTGCGTAATAAAGTCATACTCATAAGGTAGTGCTCCTAGATGACATTAGATATTACTATACTTGATCTTAGTAGTTTCGATGGGTTTACTTATATCGAAACTTGATAGTTTCGATAGATTGCCTCTGTCGAAACTTGTAGTTTCGATAGGTTGCTTCTGTCGAAACTTGTAGTTTCGATAGGTAACTTAGGTATAAACTTAGCTTCGGATCGTGGCTCATATCGAAACTATGGTAGTTTCGATAGGTATGCACATATCGAAACTACTGAACATATCGAAACTAAGTAGTTTCGATGGGTCTGCACATTGTCTTCCCCAAAATTGCAGTTTCTTTTGCATGCGAGTCCGATCGAGCCAAAATCTCTATTTTTCTTAAATCAAAACGTTTGGTTTTCATTCTAGATGCTATACCTAAGCTCACTTTCAAGTTTCATCCGCAAAATCGTCATCTTTTAGCCAAAACCCGAAAACTCCCAAAACGAACAAAAACTCATAATGTGATCGAATCGTTACCTGGATTGGATTTCTGATTCAGAGGATATGATCACGAGAACAGCAGCAACGTTCTCCTGAATTTCCGAGTTGATCCGTCACTTTCTCTCTCTAGACCCGAGCTCTCCTTTCTCTCTCTAAAGGCTGCGTGAGTTGGGGAAATGAGCAGGGAAGAGGGCTGCCTTGCCTCTTATGTGCATGGGCTTCCCTTGGCCCATTGAAGCCGGGCCCAGGCCCGCTCCCTTTTTGTTTAAATATTCCAACTAAATCACCGGTCTCGCTATATTTATTCGTTTTATTATTTTTGGGATGTTACAAGTCTACCCTCCTTGAAGAGGTTTCGTCCTCGAAACTGTTCATACGTTAAACAATTGAGGGTATAGTCCCCTCATCTCGTCTTCCTTTTCCCATGTAGCTTCTGACCCTTTTCTGTGCTTCCATTGTATCTTGACTAACGGTATCGACTTATTGCGTAGTCGTTTTTCAGCTCGGTCAAGAATGGCTATTGGTTCTTCTACATAATTTAGACTGTTATCCACTTCAATCTCGTCGTAAGGTATGTTAGCTGTGTCGTCAGCTAGGCACTTGCGTAAGTGTGACACGTGAAACGTAGGGTGTATTCCACTGAGCTCAACGGGTAGGTCGAGTCTGTAAGCAACTTCACCCACTCTTGCTAAAATCTTGAAAGGTCCGACGAACCTTGGAGTTAGTTTGCCACGCTTTCTGAATCGGATGATTCCTTTCCATGGTGATACTTTCAACAGTACCATATCCCCCACTTGAAACTCTAAATCCCTTCTTCTCTTATCCGCATATGATTTCTGTCTGTCTTTTGTGGCTTTCATTCTAGCCTTGATTTGATCAAATTTTTCAGAAGTTGCTTTGACCACTTCGAGACTTGCAAAATCCTTCTGCCCAATTTCCCCCCAACAAACCGGGGTTCTGCATTTTCTCCCATATAACATTTCAAATGGCGGCATGCCAATAGTCGTGTGATAGCTGTTGTTATATGAAAATTCTGCCAATGGTAGATGGCTGTCCCAACTCCCACCGAAGTCAATGATACAGGCCCGGAGCATGTCCTCCAAGGTCTGAATGGTTCTTTCAGATTGACCATCGGACTGAGGGTGGTAAGCGGTGCTGATGTTCAGTCTAGTGCCCATCGCTTCGCTGAATTTCTTCCAAAATCTGGATGTGAATCTAGTATCCCTGTCGGACACAATTGACAGTGGCATACCATGTCTGCTCACAATTTCCTTGATAAATACTTTTGCTAGCTTTTCAGACAAAGAAGTCTCACGTATTGGCAAGAAGTGAGCACTCTTTGTCAAGCGGTCGACGATCACCCAAATGGTGTCATTGCCTTTAGTTGTTCGCGGTAGCTTGGTAATGAAGTCCATTGTGATCTCCTCCCACTTCCATTCTGGTATTGGTAAGGGCTGCATTTTACCGCATGGTTTCTGGTGCTCGGCCTTAACTAGTGAACATGTTAGACACTTGTTCACGTATTCGGTCACATCATTCTTCATGCCAGGCCACCAGTACTCTTTCTTCAAGTCTTGATACATTTTGTTTGTCCTGGGGTGGATAGAATAACGAGACTTATGTGCCTCATCAAGTATTTTGGCTCTAAGTTCGCCAATCTTAGGTATCCACATCCGGCCAAACCTAGTTCGTACTCCGTATGCATTTGTATCTAAGTTCCCTTGTTGTCCTACTATCCTTTCCCGTTTCACATTTCTTTCTAACAGTGCTTCATCTTGTGCCTTTGTTATTTCACCTATCAAATCTGGCGTTATGATCAGCTGACACGCTTTGATTCGGATTGGTGCCGATTCTTCCTTTCTACTCAGTGCGTCAGCCACTATGTTTGCCTTGCCTGGATGGTACAATATCTCACAGTCATAGTCTTTCAGTAGCTCTAACCACCTCCTTTGCCTCATGTTTAATTCCTTTTGCTCGAAAAAGTACTTCAAGCTTTTGTGATCGGAGTAGATGGTGCATTTAACTTCATACAGATAGTGCCTCCATATTTTCAACGCGAAAACTACTGCTGCTAATTCTAGATCGTGTGTTGGGTAGTTAACCTCGTGAATCTTTAGTTGTCGTGAAGCATAAGCAATTACCTTTCCTCGTTGCATAAGTACGCAACCTAAACCCTGCCCCGACGCGTCAGAGTAGACTACCAAGTCTTCGTTTCCCTCAGGTAGTGTTAAGACTGGAGCTTGGGTTAATCGTGTCTTGAGTTCCTCAAACGCGTTGTTTTGAGTCTGACCCCATTCATATTTTACTTCTTTCCGTGTCAGTTTAGTTAGAGGCGAGGCTATTCTTGAGAAATCTTGAATGAACCTTCGATAGTAGCCTGCCAATCCCAGAAAGCTTCGTATCTCCGTTGGTGTCTTTGGGATGTTCCATTCCTTTACTGTCTCGATCTTTGCAGGGTCCACCATGATGCCATTTGGGTTTATCACGTGACCTAGGAATTGAACTTCCCTAAGCCAGAACGCGCATTTGGAGAATTTCGCGTACAACTTTTTCTGCTTTAGTACTTCCAGAACCTCTCTTAGGTGACAGTGGTGATCACCCTCGTTCTTCGAATATACCAGTATGTCGTCTATGAAAACTATCACTGATCGATCCAACATTGGTCGACATACTCTATTCATCAAATCCATGAACGCTGCTGGAGCGTTAGTCAACCCGAAGGACATCACGAGGAACTCATAATGTCCATAACGCGTGCGAAACGCGGTCTTTGGTACGTCTTCTTCCCTTACTTTTAACTGATGGTAACCCGACCTAAGATCGATCTTTGAGAACCAACTCGCACCTTGCAATTGATCAAAAAGGTCGTCTATTCTAGGCAATGGGTATTTGTTCTTTACTGTCCTCTTGTTCAATTCGCGGTAGTCAATGCACATACGCATGTTGCCATCCTTCTTCTTTACAAAAAGTACCGGAGCGCCCCATGGTGAGATGCTCGGTCTAATAAATCCTTTTTCGGTTAGTTCCTCTAGTTGAGACATCAATTCTTTCATTTCTGACAGAGCCAATCGGTAGGGGGCTTTGGCAACGGGCTCAGCTCCTGGCAGTAAATCAATCTGAAATTCTGTTTCCCGATCGGGTGGCAACCCAGGTAGATCCTCAGGGAATACTTCCGGAAAGTTGCACACCACGGGTACATTCTTGAGTTCTTTCGTTTTCATTCTATCATCAATAACATATGCCAGATAAGCTTCGCAACCGCGCCTCATGTAACTTTCGGCCTTGATAATCGAGATGACGTCTGGCATCGTGCAATTCCAATCCCCATAAACCGTAATTGGACTGCCGCTAGGAGCTTTTAGGTGTATTCTCTTACGTTTACATATGATTTGAGCTTCGTTGGCAGCTAACCAATCCATACCCAATACTATATCGAATCCTCCTAAGGTGAGAAGGAATAATCTAGATGGAAACTTATGTCCCTCTATTTCTATGATGCAATCCTCTGTTACTTGAAATACTGCCGAATTTTTACCCACGGCAGTTTGTACGCTAAAGGCCTTTATTATGGTGTTGATAGTGCAATCCAGTTTACGACAAAATGCATTTGATATGAAGCTTTTACTAGCACCAGAATCGAATAAAATAGCAGCACGTTCGTCATTAACTAGAAACGTACCTGACACGACATCAGGGTTTCCCCTTGCTTCTTCCTCAGTTAAGGCATAGGCCCGAGTCCTTGCCTTTTGTTGTTCCTGTTCCTTCTCCTTTCCCGAACCAGATTGGCCGGCCTTCCTGCAGTTCTTTGTCAGATGCCCAAACAATCCACATACTTGGCATTTGGCGTCCTTCCAACAATCTCGGGAGTAGTGCCCCGGCCTCCCGCATTTATAACACACGGTGGTGCCGATTCGACACTCGCCACTATGTTGCTTTCCACATTTCTTGCACGTTTCATATCCGTCCAACCTCGGTTTCTTAATTTCAGTTGTTTCATTCCCTCTTCCGGTGCCTCTAGACGGATTTTCCCACTTCCTCTTTTGTGTCACAGGTGCCGGGTCCTCGTTGGCATAATCGTCGTAAACGATTCCAGACAGGTTGACTACCGACTCGAAGGTCGAGGGTAGTTTGGCTTTTACGTGGACACGGACCCTTTGCGGCAGACCCTTGACATTGTATTTGATCATACGTTCTTCGGTTTCCACCAAGTGTGGTACCAGTTGGGCCAGCTCATTGAACCTTGAAGTATATTGGCGATGAGTCTTGTCGCCAGCTTTGAAGTTTAGGAACTCGTTCTCCACACGATCAATCTCATTCTGTGGGCAGAACTTTTGGATTACGAGCTTTTTCAAGTCTTCCCATGTCATTCTGGCAAGAGCATGTGGTGACTTTGTTCTTTGAATGTTTCTCCACCAACCTAGTGCTTCATTGGTGAAAGAATGAGCAACATATTTAATCGCCTGGTCTGGTCGGCACTCGCTGATGTTGATTACAGCGTTCATTCTCTCAATCCATTCCAAAGTAGCCACTGAATCCTTGCTACCATCAAACTTGGGTGGGTCTCCATCTTTGAAACCTTTATAAGTGCACCCTTTGGTGCTTGGCCCCACTTTTATCTCATCCCCGTCGCTGTCATATACTTTTTCTTCGTGGTTTCCTTCATCCTCCTCTTTACTTTTCTTTATTGCCTCGGATAGTAGATCAGGCAATACCTTCTGCAAAGTGAGCACAACTTCACGGGCAATAGCATCCCTGACTTCAGGTTCCAACTGTATAGGCCCTGGACTGTCGTCCCTAATTGGGGTCACTTCTGTTTCGTGCACACTTTCGGTGTGCTCTGCGTGCACACTCTCTTCTTCTTCAAATCTTGGGTTCAACGGAGGTCTACCTCGTCGGCCAGTTCAACCGCCTCGAGGTCCTGTCCTTCCTCCACCAGCCATAGTTCTTAATTTTCTGATAGTTAAAAAGGGAATACATCAATGTCATTTCTTCAGATCATAGTTTGGAACAGTACGAGCAAGGTAAATTCTTAATTACAGTGACCGGTTTGTGATTACTAATTTACATTGCTTTTCGGGTTCAAAACTCTTCAAATCAGTCATGGCATTAACATCTATTTGTTCTAAGTTATGGTATCTATTCTTATGCAAGAGCATTAACTTTATTACTTACTTACCGTGCTGGCGTTGGCATTGGTTACCCATACTGACATCCGTGCGTTGGTCCCATAATCAGTTTGAGTCTAGACATTTAGGGATGTCTAAATCTCTCAAACTATTGCTCTGATACCAACTTGTAAGGCCCCAAAACCGGGTGACCTCACTTGTTGGATTTTCATAAATACTGAACTTAAATTAAAACCTTCATCATTCAATTACATAATCATAACAGCGGAAGTCTTTACAAATAAAACATAACATTGTTCTAAGACATATAAAACAAAAGTGGGATGTCAGTCTTGTGCCGGGTAACCTTCACGCCTTCGCACGACCCTTTCCTTTGTTACCTGAAATGTATACTAAAAGTCAGCTAACGCTGGTGAGTTCTAGTTTAAAGACAATCATACATAATATTTATCTTATCATGAATATAATGTATATAAGTATATTCGTACTTTTAAATATTCTTTACTTTACTGTTCTCACATAACATTCGTTGAGGGTATATACATATGTACATACATACTTTCTTTGGGAAAACACATATTGGCCATAATCTTTAGGGAGATCAACCCATCATACTTGTCGCGAATGTCACGAAGACATCGCAGTCAGAGCTACCGTCGTAGCCCTTCTCATTACCGTCCGGCTCTAGAAAACCGTCCGTCATAACATTAAATCCGTCCGGCAACGTTTGTCCGTCCGCTCTTAACCGTCCTACCGTCGTAGTCCGTCATAACATTAAATCCGTCTGCCCTAGGGCATCCGTTTCCCACGTGACCATTATGTATGCAACCGTTCTACATTAGTTAAGGCAATTGCTTCGACCGTCCATTTTTACCTTTTCATACGTCTTATCTTACGTAGGTACGTTTTCGTCCCGGTTGCAAAATAGTCACGTGGTCGTCCGTCTACCGAAGTAGCCGTTGTCATAGAAGGGTTTATAACGTTTACATTCATTCATAACATGCAATATATATGTAATATAAAGCAAGATTTCATTCTTTTATGTTATATCCTTCTTTCATTCTTTCTTTATATCATACGCTTCATTCTTTATTCATAATTCATTTTCACATATATAAGTATTTATATATTCATATATATGCGTATGATCACATTGTCACTTATAGCATTTATCCATTTAGTGTATACACTTCAGCCCCAAAACATTTATAAATCATTTGCACATACATAGAAGGGGGCACATAGAACTCACCTGATGAGTAGTTTCCGAAGTACACTTAGCTGGCTACTGAGCGTCACTAATGTTACTCACGATCTGCGTAATAAAGTCATACTCATAAGGTAGTGCTCCTAGATGACATTAGATATTACTATACTTGATCTTAGTAGTTTCGATGGGTTTACTTATATCGAAACTTGATAGTTTCGATAGATTGCCTCTGTCGAAACTTGTAGTTTCGATAGGTTGCTTCTGTCGAAACTTGTAGTTTCGATAGGTAACTTAGGTATAAACTTAGCTTCGGATCGTGGCTCATATCGAAACTATGGTAGTTTCGATAGGTATGCATATATCGAAACTACTGCACATATCGAAACTAAGTAGTTTCGATGGGTCTGCACATTGTCTTCTCCAAAATTGTAGTTTCTTTTGCATGCGAGTCTGATCGAGCCAAAATCTCTATTTTTCTTAAATCAAAACGTTTGGTTTTCATTCTAGATGCTATACCTAAGCTCACTTTCAAGTTTCATCCGCAAAATCGTTATCTTTTAGCCAAAACCCGAAAACTCCCAAAACGAACAAAAACTCATAATGTGATCGAATCGTTACCTGGATTGGATTTCTGATTCAGAGGATATGATCACGAGAACAGCAGCAACGTTCTCCTGAATTCCCGAGTTGATCCGTCACTTTCTCTCTCTAGACCCGAGCTCTCCTTTCTCTCTCTAAAGGCTGCGTGAGTTGGGGAAATGAGCAGGGAAGAGGGCTGCCTTGCCTCTTATGTGCATGGGCTTCCCTTGGCCCATTGAAGCCGGGCCCAGGCCCGCTCCCTTTTTGTTTAAATATTCCAACTAAATCACCGGTCTCGCTATATAAATCACCGGTATATGTAGACTTATTATTAAATGCTAACCATTTCAATGGCTCGTATGCAGTAAAGGGAGAAAAATTGGCCAAATACCTCGCAGTAGTTAAGCAATTATCCATGGAATTCTAAACTTTTAACATAACACAGGTGCCCAGAGAAGACAATACTGAGGTTGATGCCCTAGCAAACCTTGCTTCGGCTATCAAGATATTGGAAGGCATCAAGATACCTATCATACTTATTCTGAGCCTATTAATTGAGAAGATAAATGAAGTATCTAACACTGAAGAAGAAGCAGATATTCGAGATCTTGAATCTAGTCAAGGATCCTGGATTATATCCATCAAAAAATACTTGCAGGATGGTGAGATCCCGAGTGATGAAAAGAACCACAAGGCTTTTCGCGTGAGGATATCTCGTTTTATAATTTTGCAGAATGTTTTGTATAGAAAATCTATTGCATGTCCATACTTAAGATGCTTGGAGGATCCGGAAGCACATGAAGTTCTGAAAGATATACACGAAGGCAACTGTGGTAACCACATTAGGGGCAGAGCGCTATTTTCAAGGATCCCGAGGACAAGATATTACTGGCCTACCATGAGGAAAGATGTTTTATATTATTCCCAATAAATGTGACGCTTGCCAATGACACAGCAGCATACTCCATCAACTGGCCGAACCTTTATATCCAATCATCTCTCCATGGCCATTCATGAAATAGGGAATGGATATCGTCGACAAACTTCCCAAAGCACCAGGAGGAAAGGTCTTTATGCTAGCAATGAAAGATTACTTCTCCAAATGGATTGAAGCTAAGGCATTTGTCCAAGTCAGAGAGAAAGAGGTCGTCTCCTTCATTAAGCGCAACATCCTAACAAGATTTGGGATCCCGACAGAGATAGTATGTGATAATGGATCTTAGTTCATTGGCAAGAGAACAACTGACTTCTATGCCAGTTGGGGAATCAAAATGATCACTTCTACCCTAGTACATCCTCAAGCCAACGGACAAGCGGAATCTAGCAACAGGATCGTCATTAACAACCTCAAGAAGAGATTGGGGGCAAAGAAAGGAAAATGGGCTGAAGAGCTACCATTTGTACTTTGGGCAGACAGGACAACCAGGAAGAACCCAACAGGGCAAACCTCGTTCTCATTGGTATTTGGTACTGAAGCCATGATCCCTATAGAAATGGTCATCCCTACTGCAAGGACCAATCTCCAGACTCTAGAGACTAACAACGAAGCTCTTGTTCATGATCTTGACACGGTGGATGAACTCAAGGATCTTGCCAAAGTTTGCATTGCAGCTTATCAACAAAGGATAGCAAGATCTTATAACAAAAACATAAGGATTAGAAGATTCCAAGTGGGTGATCTTGTATTAAGAAAGGCGTTTCAAAATACTATCAATCCCAGTGATGGAAAGCTTGCACCAAAGTGGGAAGGCCCGTACTTGATTGACTCTTAAGCAGACAAGGGTGCATATTGGTTGGCTACTATAGAAGGGGATATCCTGCCAAGATCCTGGAACGCTATCCATCTCAAAACCTACTTTATGTAAGTTTGAAACTTATGTTCTGACTGAAACCTGTACGTCTTCTTTCCTTGACTATTTTTATACTTATTACCCTTGATCAAAGTACTGACCTGAGCATCGAAGGGGTGTTAGCCAAGCTAACACCCACCTTCACCAAGGTTTCATGTTTTGCAGCAAGGATCCTGACAGAAGTTAGAGATTGGCCATCTCTCCTAAGTTAAGGTATCATGCGTACCTTCAAAGGTTTAAAGGTTTTCACCTTTCTAAGTATTGAGTTTAAACACTCCGCCTATAGCGCATGATGTTCAAGTATAGTTCAAGGTGGTGCGACCAGTCCATGTAACAATGGCTGATAATTTCATCACTGTTGCCTATAGCGCATGGCTTGGTACTTAACAAAGGTATGTGTTACTTATCAATTTTCAATTAAAAGTAGATTTGAGATCTGAATGACTAAGTCATGATATGTTTGGTATTCTTATGTAATATTTGTCAAAACCAAACTATATTTTCCTAAGTTAAAGTTTGATAAAAACCAGAGAGGTTATTTATGAATAATTATTAAGGATCTGGTTTCCTAAAAATATATCTAAACCTATTTTTTTAGCATCTCATGGTTTTGCTACATAGAGATCCTTATTTTGGAAAACATGTCTAAGCAAACCAAACATGTAACAATCATGGAAAATAGACGCAAACCATCTACTAATATTTAAAATGTAGGAAAGGAAAGCGATCCGGGCTTCATCCAAAACCTGGACCCATCCACCCGGATTCACAAGTTGTCAAATTGTCTAACCTGAAATCGGGATCCCAAGAGCATGAAAAGGTAAATTGTTCATCAACCACAGACACAAAAGAAAAACTATTTTTAACAGGTACCATCAGGATCAGTCAAATAGAAGAACCACAAATTCCAGGGCTCAGGCATAGGCATCATTACCCTCATTGCCCTGGTTAGCTTGCTTTTCACCATCACCAGCTCCAGCATCCTCAGCAACCTGGCTGGTATCCACTGCTTCACCTCCAAGCTTAGCCAAAGAAGAACGCTATCCCTAAAGATCCCAGGCTGCAGGATCAAAACCTTCAGTAGCAGCTTGCTCAGCCATCTGGATCTTGGATTGAAGAATAGCCATGGCCGCAGACCTCATGGCATTATCCATAGTCTCCTGCAACTTCTGCTCGGACTGAGCCAAATCCTCCTGCAGCTTTTCCTTTAAGATTTAGATCTCTTTCTCCAAGTACTTATACTTGTTGGCAGCAATTTTCTTCAGATCCTCAACCTTCTCCAGAGCTGCTTCCGTGTTCTTCTCTGCAGCAGCCAAGTTGACGTTCAGCTTCTCGAGACCCTGCAAGAATCGAATACATGAGTAATTTAGGGATCCTGACATGCACTTAGGGATACCAAAAAGTTACTTACCTGGTTCATCAAACCTTGTAGCTTCTTGGTAGATTCAGCAGAATCCATACCCTCAAAGAACTCCAAGTCCATCACATCGGTCGTCTTCCTCTTCTTGCTTCCAGAAGTCTTAGACCGGAGAACAAGGATACGAGACTTAGTGGTTGCAGGTGTGGAACCCTCCTTCTTGACAACAACAACCCCTGACAAAAGGTTGTCAAGATCAGACAAAGTAAACTGGGAGCTCGACTTAGGGATTCCTACATAAAGATAAGGCAATTCAAAATCATAACATATCACGATATAAATGCAAATTGTTTTGTACCTGATGGCATCTCAGATTCGGAATGCTTGATCTCAAAGCTAGCTTCACTAATGGTTGATTCAACATGAAAGGACCTCTCTGTAACAGGTATTTCTAACAAGGCTTCAATTCTCTTTTCAGTGTCACTTCTTGTAGGAACTAGTTCAGCGAATTTGGGAGCTGCATAAAGGAAACACAAAATTATCAGAAACAGGTTAGATATATTAAAATTTTCAAAGATCCTAACTACTTCCTACCCTTCTTAACACATTCAAGCGGCAAAAGATTCCCATCAGGAATTGAATCTCTCCTTACGAAGAAAAATTTTCCCTTCCATTCGGTATCATTCTAAATAGCTTTTGGGATTAGATGAGTTCGCTAGGATTTAAGCTAAAGGACGAAATGAGATGAACTGTGGGTTCTTAAGTTATAAAGGAAATCTAGCTCAGGGACACCAATGGTCAAAGAATGAGAACGATTCAACTTGTCCAGAGTTGCCAAAATTCTCCAAACCATAGGCATAGTTTGGGAATAGCTCAGGCCAATAAGCTTGAAGAACTCGGTAATGAGTGGAGGAAAGGGATATGACAGACCCAAAGTGAAAGGATAACTATGAAATCAGACCTAAGTTTTAGAAATCAAGTCAGCTTTTGTTCAAAAATTGAAAGACCTAGAAACGGTTTGTAGAGTCATATCTTATGTATAAGCTGTTGTCATTTATTGTATGTTTAAACAGTTTTAGACTAGTTTACTTTATGTCATTTCATTAAATGTAATTTTAGTTTTCTGTAATTTATTGCTTTATTAGCTAAGTCTGGGCCATCGAAACTACTTAGTTTCGATTGAGTTTGTTCAATCGAAACTAGTAGTTTCGATAGATGGTAGTTTCGACAGTCTGTGTATCACCATGTAAATGGTCAATCGAAACTAGTAGTTTCGATTGAACATAGTTTCGATACCTGTCACTACTATAAATAGCCTAGTTTGAGAATGTTTAGGGTGTGAGTAGCGGCTGTAACCCTGAACCTTCTCTTTCACATTGTTCTTGAATCAATACAATTTGCAGTTGTTTATTCACTATGTTCTTACATTTTCATACCATTTGCGTGTTGATTCATAGTGTGGTTAGCCTGTTATCTTCACCTACACTGTTTCTATCATCTGCTTCACCACCATACACACAGTTTCCGCCTGTGTGTGTGTGTAATCGATCAAATTAGTGATTTATAAGAGAAATCTGGACCTACAATTGGTATCAGAGCCATGGTGGCTCTTATTGCTCTCGAATCTGCTCAAAATCAAGAAAAACCCGCCATTGAGATGTTAAACTTGAAGAAATCGATGTGTAGCAGGTTCGTGACTGCTGTTCTACATTTCCACTTTCAAAATATAAAGATGTAAGGCTTTTGAAGCATTTTTCAGACCTGGATTGGGGGTATCGAAGTAGCTGAAGGTTGAAGATGGTCAATCGAAACCATGTGGCGGCTGAACATTTTCTATCTAAACTACTGGTGTTGCCCTAAATCAGAAGTAGAAGACATCGAAACTAGGCTGTCGAAACTAGGCTATCGAATCTAGAGGGTATCGAAACTACTAGTTTCGATTGAAGAATCTCTCTATCGAAACTTCTTGTTTCGATACTGCCTCTATCGAAACTAGCCTTGTTTCGACTGAAGTAGAACCTATCAAAACTACAGGCAGAACTGTCCAAGTATTTTGGAGAATTTCTTGGATAATTTTTTTAACAGGATATTGCATAGAAGGAAGGGAGTTTTGGAAGAAAACTTGGAGACAACCTTTTCGGGTTTTCGAAAATTTCGTTTCTTCGGCAATATACACGATGTTCTGCCTAATTCAGCCGTAATTCCCTTTATTAAAGTTCAAGTTTGGGCAGCGGGTAACAAAGTCAAGCATACTTGTGACAAACCGGATCATTAGTTGTTGATTACATGGTGATTCGATCCCTTATCTTTTGCCTAGAAATAGGAGGGTCTACACTTCAGGGGGAGAATTACCACGAAAGACTTCAAATTATCAGCAGAGTTATGAAGATGCAAGACAAAGTGAGCCTTTGCTTGAAATTGACCTTTTTTTAGGGGGAGAGAAGGCAAAAGTTGTTCAAGTGTTTGAGAATGTCAAGAATCCTTGTAGAAAGATGGTTATTTACTGCTAAATACTTGGGATTCAAACCTTTATCATTTGCCTACAAGATAGGAGGGTCTACACTTGAGGGGGAGAATCACAACGAAAGGCATTGGATCATTAGTCAATCTATGAAGACGAAAGACAGAGTCGGACAAGATTTGATAGCACCAGTCTAGGGGGAGATTGTTGGGTATAATTTTGAGACTGATGCTATCAATCGAAATTACAGTATCGAAACTACTAGTTTCGGTTGAACTTTTGTTCAATCGAAACTACTAGTTTCGGTTGAACATTTGTTCAATCGAAACTAGGTAGTTTCGATACCTGTTTTTCAGGCCCATTGGGCGGTGGATTAGAAAACAAGGCGCATGTGCTCGGCCTCCTATATATAGCAGATTATTTCCTAGGAGTGAGTGTGTGTCTGTTGAGGCAATCACCACCTCAGGGGGAGCTCACCCTGGGGTGAGACTAATTGTTAGTGTATGATCGAGCGTTTATTTTCATTTCAATCAAAGAATCATACGTTTTATGCTTTCAATTATCTGTTCTTTTCAGTTTCATATGTTTCTGTTCGTGTATGTGATTCCCACACCCGTCTCTACCCATTTCTGATTCGAGAGTGATACCGGATCCAGAGATTCCGCCTCTCGATCCGGACTGTTTGAAGAATTTCTCCGCAGATTTGTGTTTTTTGAATCTGCTGAGCATACGGGTTTGTGATGTGATGTTTCTAAATTTAAAAATGCTTTGCCTTTTGTTCCTAAATCTTTTAATGTTATGCCATGTGTTACCAAGTTTAAAAGTGCAGGAATTATTGTGAATGATGTACCACGTGAAACCATGAGCAACATCGACTTTTTCAGATTAAAGGAAGCACATCCTCTTCAAGACAAAGTTATTGATGAGAGAACCGTCTCATGTTCAGATTCCTCAACATCACAATCATCTTCATCGTGTGATGACTATTATCAGGCTAAGATATCTTGTGAAAACGTTTGTTTTAGTTGTGGTGCCTCAAATCATGTTTCAAAAAGTTGTAAATTGATAACCACAAATTCTAATGAAGAATCGCCTTCCAAAAGTTCATTAAATTCTTATGTGTTGCCTAAGTCTTCTCACAGTAGGAAATCTAGGTGTAAAAGAATTAAAAATGCTAAAAACTATTTAAAACGAACTTGGAAAATTAAAAATAATGTTCTATTTGATGACCATGCTTCATCAAAGGATGGTTGTAATTCTGATTCCAATGAGAGGTCATATCCTGACACTAAAATCTCTTGATTGAAACAATATTGGTCAAATCGTATAAATGGTTCGTTGTGTATAGGGTCAATCAAGAAGAACCGGCGATAACATCTGGCATGTAGATAGTGGATGTTCAAGACATATGACTGGGCACTTTAACTTGCTGCAAGATTATCATCAAATTGATGGAGAGTATGTTGCTTTTGCTGGAAACCCAAGAGGAGGAATGATTGAAGGACAAGGAACAGTATCAAATGGAGTAAATAGTGTGGAATTTGTCAACTTTGTTCCTCATTTGAAATACAATCTGATGAGTGTTTCACAGATTTGTGACAAGGACTTTTGTGCCTTATTCAATTCAAAAGAATGTCTTATCTTGAAGCCGGGAGTGGTGATTCCGAAAGAACTTATTCTCATGCGTGCTCCCAGAAGATACAACACATATAGCTTGGATATGAACAACCCATCAGGCTTTGAATCATGTTTTCTCTCAAAGGCTTCCGAAGATGAATCTTTCCTGTGGCATAAGAGGTTGGGACATGTCAATTTCAAAACAATGAACCGACTGGTTCGAGGCAACCTAGTCACTGGATTACCTCTCAAAGATTTCACTCCTATGGAACACTGTATCTCATGTTCCAAGAGAAAACAGCACAAATCTTCACATAAGCCTAAAACCACCAATTCCATTGACTCTCCTCTCCATTTGCTTCACATGGATCTTTTTGGTCCAGTGAGTGTCATGAGTCTTGGACGAAAGTCATACTGTCTGGTGGTAACAGATGATTTTTCTCGATTCACTTGGGTGTTTTTCCTAGCCAAGAAAGATGAGACGCCAGAGATTTTAAAAACCTATCTGCTTCAAATTGAGAACCTCTTCAATCTAAGTGTGAAGACTATCCGCAGCGATCATGGAACAGAATTCAAAAATGCAACTCTTGATTCCTTATGTGAAAGCAAAGGAATTTCTCGACAATTTAGTGCACATCGTACTCCTCAACAAAACGGTGTAGCTGAAAGAAGAAACCGCACTTTAATTGAAGCTGCACGAACTATGATTGTTGACTCTAAGCTTCCCGTGACTTTCTGGGCTGAGGCGGTCAACACTGCATGTTTTGTGCAAAATCGGGTTCTTATCACTAAAAGTTGCAACAAGACACCTTATGAGATCATGTACAAGCGCAATCCAGTTATCGATTTCTTCAGAAAATTTGGGTGTGTGTGCACAATGCTTAACACTTCAGATCAGCTCAACAAGTTTGAAGCCAAAGCTGATGAATGTTATTTTGTTGGTTACTCATCCAATCAACGTGCTTTTCGTGTCTACCATAAGAAGAAAAGGATAGTGCTGGAGTCCATTGATATCAATTGGCATGAAAACAATCATACGGACGCAGGAGATGGTCCCAATTGGCTCTTTGACGTCGATTCAGTTTTTAAGTCATTTAATCTTCCTGATTTCTCTATTGAATCAACTCATGCTGTGAACAATCTAGGGAACACAAATGATCAAGGCTCTTCCTCATCTGCTCAGTTTGAAATTCCTGTGGTTGCTAATGCTGAATCTGATATGGAGTCTTCCGGTTCTGGTGCAACAAGTGAAACTGTTGAAGACAACTCCCTTCCAATAGTAGATGTTGCACCACAATCACCTACTGAAGATCCTGTTAATGATATTTCCGATCCTCCTGCTGAAAATCTTACCAATTTGGAGGAAGTCGTGGAAGAAGATGAAATTCCTCAACTGCGAATTCACAAGATTCATCCCACCAATAACATCATTGGACCACTCAAAGTGGGTGTTAGTACCCGAAGTGCCTGTGAAGCATTTGAAAACAGCATGTTTTCTTGCTTCATTTCTCAAGCTGAACCAAAGAACATCAAAGCATCTCTACTAAAAAACAGCTGGGTGGAAGCAATGCAAGAAGAGCTACAGCAATTCTCAAAGCTGCATGTGTGAAATTTGGTAGATCTTCCCAAGAACAAAGTTCCAATCGACACTCGTTGGGTTTTTCACAACAAAAAGGATGAAGGCGGCACTGTGATTCGAAATAAAGCTCGTGTGGTGGTTCAAGGTTTTTATCAAGAAGAAGAGATTGACTATGAGGAAGTCTTTGCACCAGTGGCTTGTTTGGAAGCCATCCGAATTTTTCTCGCCTATGCAGCCTACATGGACTTCACCGTTCATCAAATGGATGCAAAAAGCACATTTTTATATGGCAAAGTTCAAGAGGAAGTTTATGTCAAGCCGCCGCCAGGTTTCATTGATCCTAATTTTCTAGACCGTGTTTACAAGTTAGATAAAGCATTGTACGGTCTTCACCAAGCACCTCATGCGTGGTATGAAACCTTATCAAAGCATCTGCTTAAGAATGGTTTCACACGAGGAGCAATTGACCAAACTTTGTTCAAACGAAAGGATGAAAAGGATACAATCATGGTGCAAATTTATGTGGATGATATCATTTTTGGATCTACAAATCCCCGTCTCTGCAAAGAATTTGAAGAAGTGATGCGATCTAAGTTTGAAATGAGCTCCATGGGGGAAATGAAGTTCTTTTTGGGACTACAAGTTGACCAGTCTGAGTCAGGAATCCTTATCCATCAAGAAAAATACGTAAAAGAAATCTTGACCAAGTTCAAAATGGCTGATTCCCATCCAGTAAAAACTCCTGTGGAAGTTCGACATTGTTTGACTCCTGATGTGGATGGTGAAAGCGTTGATCAGCATCTCTATCGCTCTATGATAGGATCTCTCATGTATCTCACGGCCAGCAGACCCGACATCATGTTTGCAGTGTGCTTGTGTGCACGTTTTCAGGCTAATCCTAAACTCTCTCATTTATCTGCTGTCAAACGTATTTTAAGATATTTAAGGTATAAACCAAAATTGGGTCTGTGGTATCCTAAAACTGACTTGTTTGATCTTGTGGCTTACTCAGATTCAGACTACGGGGGTTGCAACTTAGACCGAAAATCCACTTCTGGAGGCTGTCAATTCCTTGGCAACCGCCTTGTCTCATGGCAATGTAAGAAACAATCCACCGTTTCCCAATCCACCGCCGAAGCCGAATACATTGCCGCAGCCCTCTGTTGTTCCCAAGTCAGATGGATACAACATCAGATGCTTGACTATGGGATCACATTCCATGAGACACCCATTCTGTGTGACAACACTGCCGTTCCCCATATCACCAAAAACCCCGTTCAGCATTCCAAAACTAAACACATTGAAATTAAACATCATTTTATTCGTGACTGTGTTGAAAAGAAACATATTCAAATCGTTGAAGTCAAAACCAACAAACAAACCGCAAACATCTTCACAAAAGGCTTTTGACTCTACCAGATTTGCCCAACTAGTAGAGATGCTTGGAATGATTAACTTTCAGTAAAATGTGTGAATATTGGTTTATTTTCTAAATTTTGATTAATTAACAAAGAAAATTCCAAAAAAAAAATATTTTATTTTTTATGTACAGTATCCACGCAAATCTTTTGGGGGAGAAATATAATATTTTAATGTTGAAAAGAATTGCTGTGTATATAATCTTCAAGTGGTTTTGAATTGCAGTAAAAATTGAATCTGACCTTTGAGAAATAATAGTGTCTGATCTCATCTCTTGGACATAGAATAGACCAAAAGCGATGGTGTTTACTGAGTTATAGCTAGTAGGCCCGACATATGGTTAAAACTTGTAAGTAGTGTGAAAACCTAATATATATCTCATATGTCACACCCCGACCGACGGCGGAATCATCGGGGCGGGACATGTAAGACTGTTCATGAGCTCAAGGTTGACTAAATTGTAATATGTTATATTCATTTCCATTCAAACGAACATGAAATCAAGTTCAAATACATAATGAAATAAAATTTGTTTTGTGATTTAAGATAAACTAGGTCCAAAGCCTATGTGTAGCATGTCTTGATCAAACTCATATGTAAGCACCTGAAACATGAATAAAATAAGGTCAACTAAAAAGTTGGTGAGTATAACACATGTTTGCATATAGATAGCATATAGTTTGTAAACCAAATCCTTTACATAACATGATAAATAAGGCATTTATGGGGAGCAGCTATTGTGTAACCAAGTACAATCAAACCTTTGTAACTAGCATGCAAAACAAAGTGTGTTGTCGGTTTCAATCACCGCGTACCATGGGTGGATTTGTCAGACTCAATAGATCTATCATTGAAAACCGTCGGCTTGAATAGTTAATGATTGTACATAATAGCATGCAAAAGTTAGCACAAATAGTCCTCGGGCATAAAGCTCAAATTGCACACATGAATGTTATAGGATTTGTAACTGTGTTGTTTGTGTAAATGTAAACATGTAATTTGTATATAGTTCATGTTTCACCCCAAAAGTTTAAAAGAGTAAAAGGGGTTGTGAATACTCACATGATTCGAAGACGTAGCTAACACGAGACTCTAAGTAGCAAAGTGATCCTTGTAACGCACAACGTTAACCTAGAGTGTATTGCGTATGAAGATAAATTAATAAAATATTTAAATCGAAGTCTAGGGCTTCAAAGGATGTGAGTTTAGGGAGTTGTGTAATGAGTTCGTGTCGAATTATATGAAAGGGTTGTATAGGTGATTGCGTTTTATTTTTGGAAAATTGTTTTATAATTATTAATGTTGGGATATAGTGTCCTTAAAATAATGATTTAGAGCTTGGGTAATTAACTAAATAAATTAGATTTATTTATTTGAAGCGTAGTATGAAATTACCTTGCTTTAAATATAAACAAAATAATTAAGTCTATACTCATTTAGTTATTTAGTCATGAAAATACGTCAAATTTGGGTAAATATATATTAGCTTATAAAAGAGAAAAATTAGTGTTACATACCATCTAACACTAAGCGAGTTGAAATTACAATTCATATGAATAATAAATATATCTATTTTTATTCGGGGATATAAACGTGGGTAACTAATATAAGTATTTATATTATTTATAAGTTTGAAACGTTACCAGAAGTTTAATAACGAGGTGAAGGTATAATTATTTTATTTATTCCAAGGCGGGGTTTGAAAATAATATAACTATATTATTATAAAAGTTAGTATTTTTAAATAAGAAAAGGTTATAAACCAAACCCGAGCCTACGGGTGGTTTTACGAGGCTAGAACACATTAATATATTAATATAATAATATAGGGTATTGTTTTTATAATAAAATAATACAAATAAAATGTTTTAAAAATGAATGTGTGTGGAGGGACTCGAACCCGGGTCTGTCCCACACCAGCACACTCTCTTAACCAACTCCGCCCGCTAGGGTATCGCACACAAACCCGGTCAGAAATTGTTTTAACATAAAACCCGAGAGTGTTCTTCCCCTTTCCTCGAGCCGATCGAACCCAGTCCCAATTTCACCAAAACTGGCAGTGACCGACTGTAAGATCTTAGGTGTTTTGTTCGTTAACCTCAAACGAGCCTATGGTAGGTTTTAATTGCAAAAACAACGGGTTTAGGATGTTTAATTACAGATTCAATAGCTGAAACCCTAAGTTTGAACTCAAAATTGATTTGGATGATTTTGATAATGGAATGTGATAGAAACATGGGGCTTTTACTAATTAGGGTCTTGCGAATCTGTCGGTATGGTTTAATTGGATTAGGATTAAGTCTAGGGTCGAAACCCCCAAATCATTTTATGAACGAACCCTAGTTACGGGTTCTTGATTAAGCCGATGATATGAAACTGAATTGGCATAGGGTTATCGATTAAAAATGTATTTCGAATCTACTGGTATGAATTAATTTGATTTAAACAGAGTCGGGGGTAGGGTTCGATTAAATCCAATATTGTTAAGAACCCTAGAATCATATCATGCTTGATTCTGTAATGTAAGCCCTAATAAGCATAGGGCTTTTAATATATAGATAAAAACGAAGCTATTGATAAGTTTAATTACCAGAACGATGATCGAATTGACTGTGATCGACTAAACGGATGCCGACTATGGCGGGATTGGCTTTCCGGCGACTCTGCGTCCTTCTTCGATGAAATTGGATTATGTAGCAGGTTTGAGGGGATTTGTTAGAGATTTGCAGGTGATCGATTTCTGTGTAAATGATCGATAGTTTGCGAATTGGAGAGTAATACGAGGGAGGTCGACGGTTACGGTTGATTAGCCATAAATCGGGTTAAATCGTGAAATGATGAGCTGGTAATTGCTTCTATAATGATTGATAATGACACTAACGTGAATAACAGTTACGAATTTCAACTGATTCCGGGTGTGGGGTTTGAATTCGAGCAAAAACGGCAGTTTGACTTTCTGAAGTCAAACTAAATCAAAAATGAGTTAATTACAGATTGGTCCCTGTAGTTCCATGTTCAAAAATTCTGAATCTGGCGAAACTGGTCCCTCGGGTTTGAGTTGAGTTAAGTTGGTTAAGGATTCGTTAGATTTATTTATTAAAAGTCAACGGGAGCATATTTCCTCAATTTTTCCTTGACTTTCAAAGTTAATTATAATTAGATTTTTGACTAATTACACAACTGTAGGTCCAGATTTCAGTCGGAAATCACGAAAGTGATCGATTACCCACACACACAGGCGGAATCTGTATGTATGGTGTTGTAACAGAGGATTAGAGACAGACTTGGTGAAGAAGACAGCCAAACACACTAAGAATCAATGCAAATAATATGTGAAAGTGTAAGAACAAGCATTAAACGAATGCAAATTGTATTGATTCAAAAAACAAATCTGAAAGAGAGAATTCAGGGTTACAGCCGCAACTCACACCCTAGAAATTCTCTAACTAGGCTATTTATAGTAGTTTCACAGGTATCGAAACTATGTTCCTCGAAACTACTAGTTTCGAGTGAACATTTACAAGTGGAAAAAGTGCCTGTCGAAACTACTATCGATCGAAACTACTAGTTTCGAGTGAACAAATCTCACTCGAAACTATAGTTTCGATGGCCCAGACTTAGACTAAAAAGCAGTAAATTCGTTTAAAAGAAATTACATGAAAATAAACTATCTAAACAATGTTTAACAGAAATACATTGATCAACAGCTTATACAAAAAGGTTAGACTCTACAATCTCCCCCTAAGCTGCTGCATCAATGTCTTCAAATCAGAAATGCCCTTGTTTGAATTGCTGAATGTGAGACTTTGCATGAAGAGACACTACCCGTTGGTATGCCTTAGCATCAGACTCGTCATCATTGTTAAGGAGCTTGATTGGATTTTTGAAGAGCACCTCAAGATCTTCGGGTTGAAATTTTAACAGCTCCATGGGCTCAAATATGTTGATACCTTCCATTCCTTCCCTCTCAATCACAGCACTTCCAATAATGGGGTTGTAATACCATTTTGTAAAGTTTTGAAGCTGGACCGGCACAGACTTAGGCAGTATGATTTCTTTGACAGTTTCTGCTGGTTTGTACCTCAGGCTTACCAAGGGCTTCTGGGTTCTTGGATGAAACCTTGTCTTGGAGATAACCCTTCTTGATTTTGCAGTGGTCATGGACCTGAAGTCATTAAAAGTTTGATTCCTTAGAAAATTTTCAAAATCATTAGCTATGCCCACATTTTCTGGATTCTGCAAAGGTAGCTTGGCAAGAGCCCTTAAGTCATACTTGGGGAGGGAGCTGAATTCATTTGGAGATTTGAAATGTTGTACTCCCCCTTTGAATCTTCTAATAATGAAGAGTCTCCTTTCATTATCATATTTCCAGCCAACTGGTGGCCTTTTCAGCTCTTGATGCTCAGCAAGCCACTCATAATATTTAACAGGTTCCTGTTCTGGCATTTCTTTGAACCAAGATTTCTTTGGATCATCAGTTTGTTGAGTGGGAGCTTGAGATGCTTTAGCTATGGAGGGTTCTTCAGGCATCAATAAGTCTACCTGGATATCATCTTCATTTAGGTCTTCATCTGACAATGTCTGTATTTCATCACCTTCCTTAGTGAAGTACCTGGTCCTTTCAGACTTCTTGTCTTCTGTCTGAAGGATCTCAGGATGTAGATCGTTGTATCCAAAGTTCTCTATCTCATCCAGTAGAGTATTGAGCTCATCGTCAGAAGGTACATCCTCTTCATCAAGAACCACCACCTCAACTTCATCATCCTTATCCTTTCCTTTTCCCTTTTTCTTGTCAGCTCTTCTATCACTTGCTGAGGGAAGATCATAATCAGTTTCTTCAACTTTCACTTCCACAGAATCCTTAGATTTGGCAGCTTGCCCAGTAAGGATTGTCAAAGCAGACAAAGGATTTGAAACAACTACAGGAGAGGAAGGTTTATCTGTAGCAGTGAACTCCCCCTGAGTTGTTGAAGGGGTTTCTTGGGAGGAAGGTTTAGTCATTGAGGCTTGGATTTGTTTTACAATATCAGATAAGGCTTTGATTTCTTGTTGTTGCTTGGAAATGGTGTTTTGTTGGGTCTCCAATTGAGTTTGCTACACATCAAGCTGAGTGTGCAAGCCTCCAACTTCTTGCCTTAGGTCTTTGGCTTCGTTTTTGCATTCACTCAACTCAGACTTCAGACCTTCTATAACACCATCTTGTTTTGTTATTTTACTTTGAAGCTTCTTCACCTCTAGGCTTAAAGTTTTCACTCTTGGAACAGAGGCAGATGGATCAGGAACAGGAGATGCAGGTGGTGTAGCAATAGGTGTATGTTGTGGAGATGGAGGAGGTGAGTGTGGTGTAGGTTGTGGAGTTGGTTGAGGGGTGGTAGCAGCATGAATGGGTGAATGAATAGGAGTTAGGTTTTCAGGAATGTCATCTAAGGACTCTGAAGAGGTGCTTAAAGGCTCCAGACCAGTCTTAATCTTCTTAGCCAGTGGTTCTTCTAGCTCATAGTCAGATTCAGACTCAGCTTGTCTCTTAGAAGATGATGCTTGAGGTTCAGTGTGATCTTCAGTTTCAGTTTCATAATCTGAGACGTCATACTTGGTGCCATAAATGCCTTCATCCAAGGTGTCTTCTGAATCAGCTTCTGCCTCAACATATTCTTCCTGAATAATTGGTTCAGGATTCTCCAACACTTGATCTTTCATTGGAGCTTCAAAGATAAGATCTTCTTCATTTAGTCCCATTTCCTGTTGTACATTCTCCTGAATTTCTACTTCAACATTTTGATTTTCAGCCTCTTGGTTTTCTTGCTCATTATGAGGTTCTTCTTCTTCTGCTGATGATGATGAAGATTCAACAGGTAGTTCTGGATCAACATCAGGTATGGCTTCTTCTTCTTCTCCCAGAATGTGTCCAAATAAAGGAACATTGGCAATGACTCGGTTTGTTCTTGAACTGGAGCTTTTCATGTAGCTCAGAGTCTTTGCATTCATATGATCAAGAATCAGGAGAGGACCATCTTGTTGAAGATCTGGGTGGAGATGATTGATGACCATCTGTAAGAACCTTGGATATGCAAGAAATTTGTCTTTGACTCTCCCAGTTAGGTTCTCAAACAGTTGTCCGAACACTAGACCAGAGAAGTTGTACTCCCTTCCCTTGACTAAGCCAAGAATGGCCGAAGCTATCAAAGCATTTGCTGAGTCAAATCCTCCTTTTCTAATAGAGATGCAATGAATAAAGATATGCACGATGTATCTCCAGAGTGGAGGAAGAGCATTCTTGATGACTTGCCCTCCTATGAATTTATTTGGGTGACCCATTCTTCTGAAACATTCTCGAATGTAAAAACTTGGAAATTCAATTGGGGCTTCAGGGTTATCATTAAATTGTAGCACCTCTCTGATAGTAGCCTCAGAAAATAACACTTCTTGGTTGTGAACAGTGGCTCTAATGTGTCTTGTATTGTTAACGGAGACACTTGTAGCAGTAGCCCAGAACTGTCTTATAGTGGTCTCAAAAACTGGCAGATTGTTGTTTATGGCAAAGCTAATATTAGAGTTGGCTAGGAAATTGAGAACTGGTGTGAACTCTGCATTCTTGGGGTCAGTGGCATTCAAGTAAGCACAGATATTGTGCTTCTTGGCAAATAAAAGATCCATATCTGCACAAGAAAATCACAAAGGAAATTTCTTACATAAGTCTCAATACTTAGAAAAATTCTGAGAAAGACACTATCGAAACTGAGTTTCGAGTGAAGAAACCATATCGAAAGTACTAGTTTCGAGCACCAAGGGTATCGAAACTACAGAGTTTCGAGCATCAGGGGGTATCGAAACTACAGAGTTTCGAGTGAAGACAGTTCAAAACCTAAAAACCTTTCAAATTCTTAAAATCCCTCTTTTACTTGAAACTACCTAGTTTCGATGGCAAACCCTTGAAAATATCAACAGACTCAAAAAGCACAGAAAACAAACGAAACTTATATGCAGACTCAAACTTAGAAATAAGAAACAAATGCAAAATAAAACAAAGAAAAAGGTTAATAAAGGCCTGAGAGTGTCGAAACTCCTTCTTACCGATGAATCAACCTAAATCTGCAAAATTAAACACATAAAGAGTGAGATATTAACAAAGGTGATCTCAAAAACATGAAATGAACACCAGACGACCTAGATTATGAAGAACTAGTCGTAAACGCTTGTGAAATCAAACCCTAGGGCCTGTTCATTCACATAAATCACTTTCAAAAAACCACAAACCATTACCTGATGAAGAAGACGACGGGGGAATCAGATAAAACAACACTGATATTGCGAACTTAGACCGATGGATCGAGAGCTTTAGTGTGTGAAAATGAAGGTGAAACGGTTTCGGGTGAGTGATAGTGAACAAGGCATGAGCATGATCTGGTAATGAGGGTATTTAATTTTGATTTTGGCAAAAGACTAAAATGCCCCTGTCGAAACTACTAGTTTCGATAGGGCAGAGTAGTTTCGAGTACCTGAAGTTTCAAGTGGCTATGGAGTTTCGAGTGGGATGGAGTTTCGGGCAAACCTTCAAGCTTTGGTCAGCTTGAGCATAATTTCGATGAAGTAAGCTTTGGCAACCGTCTGAAACGCCGCATGAATATGGATTATGAAGACATTTAATTTGAGTTTGTGAAAAGACTGAAATGGCCCTCTCGAAACTACTAGTTTCGAGTGAGCGAGGAAGTTTCGAGTGGGCAGGGTAGTTTCGAGGGACTTGGAAGTTTCGAGCAAATGTTTTAGGGGCAAACCTTTCAAGTATGATTATAGTTTCGATAGGTAGGTCAAACTGGGTCAAAGGCAAAAGACATAAACTCAAAAACTATGTACAATTTAAACAAGTTAATAAGGAAGATAAAGATATTTTTAATAACCAAAATAAGATATAAACACTTATCCTTGGAAAAGATCCAACGTGAGATCATGTCTGGTCAAACTCTTGAAACACTTCATTTTTGCACTCAGCTACTGTGAATCCCTGAAGATAGCCGATATGTGTGCAAGATAAACCCGAGCATTTGTTTATACAAAAATTTCATGTGATTAAAAGATACCATTTAATGCACGAAACACGGTGTACCCCACATATTGAAATAAAATGGTTTTGAAAGCCTATCAATCCTCAAGACATACCCACATTCATCTTATCATTTCTTGCAGGTTAACCAGGGTACCATCTTGGTAAGTTGAATTTACCGCCAAAAGTAAAATAAAATCCAACAGGATGTAAGATGGGTGTAAAATGAAAAATATCCAAGTGGATATTAAAAAAGGTACGAACATTCTAGATCTTTGCGTAAGCAAAACAGAAGAAGTCGTAAAATTATCCAAGCGGATAGGAAAAAGTTGAACACCCGAGGTCTTTGCGTAAGCAAAACAGACGGGGTCAAATCATCCAAGTGGATGGGAAAAAGATGAACTCCCGAGATCTTTGCGTAAGCAAAACAGACGGGGTCATCGGCGGTAATTTTCGTTACTTTGACGGTCACCTGGTGCATGAATCAGAATCCAACACGTAAGCCTGTATCTGATTGAATCAGTTTTCTTAGCTTAAAATGGGTTAGATGTTTCAAAAATGGGTTCAAACACACGTGTACGGTAGAGAATTAGGTTTTCACACTACTAGAGAGTTATAACCATATGTCGGGCCTACCGGCTATACCTCAGTAAGCACCATCGCTTGTGGTCCATTCCATGTTCAAGAAGTGTGATCAGACTCTATCATTTCTCACAAGGTCAGATCCGATTTTCCTGAAACAAAACAAAATATTCACAGTAAATACAATTGAAACAGACAAAAAACAATAAAGAGATTTTTTATTTTTTTTTTTTATTTTTTTATTTTTTTTTTTTATTTTTATTTTTTTTTTAACTATACGAAGCAAAACTTTTACTTTCCGACATAACTATCTAATTCTCCCCCAAAAGTTATGCTATCAAAAATAAAGAAGAAAATAACTGTACAAAGCAGAAAATCTTTTTGAAAATCTTCCCGATTAACAAGTTTAAACAGAAAAAAAAACAGTATGCACAAGGGTTATTGAAAGTTTATCATGCCGAGCATCTCCACCAGTTTTTCAAATCTGGCAGAATCAAAGGCCTTAGTGAAGATGTCAGCGGTCTGCTTGTCGGTTTTCACTTCAACGATCTTGATATGTTTCTTTTCGACACAATCGCGAATGAAATGGTGTTTGATCTCAATGTGCTTGGTTTTAGAGTGCTGAACGGGATTTTTGGTGATGTGGGGAACGGCGGTGTTGTCACACAAGATGGGGGTTTCATGAAAAGTGATCCCGTAATCAAGCATCTGGTGGTGGATCCATCTCACTTGAGAACAACAGAGGGCTGCAGCAATGTATTCAGCTTCGGCTGTGGATTGAGAAACGGTGGTTTGTTTCTTACATTGCCAGGAGATGAGACGGTTGCCAAGGAACTGACAACCCCCAGAAGTGGATTTTCGGTCTAAGTTGCATCCCCCGTAGTCTGAATCTGAATAAGCAACAAGGTCAAACAAATTAGTTTTAGGATACCAAAGTCCAAGTTTTGGCTTGTGCTTTAAGTATCTTAAAATACGTTTAACAGCAATCAAATGAGAGAGTTTAGGATTAGCCTGAAAGCGTGCACACAAGCACACTGCAAACATGATGTCTGGTCTGCTGGCAGTGAGATACAGAAGAGATCCTATCATCGAGCGATAGAGGTGCTGATCCACGCTTTCACCATCCAAATCAGGAGATAGACAATGACGAACTTCCACGGGAGTCTTGTAAGGATGAGATTCAGTCATTTTGAACTTGGTCAGGATTTCTTTAACATACTTTTCTTGATGGATAAGGATTCCTGACTCAGACTGATCTACTTGTAAACCGAGAAAGAACTTCATTTCTCCCATGGAGCTCATCTCAAACTTAGATCGCATCACTTCCTCAAACTCCTTGCATAACCGAGGATTGGTGGATCCGAAAATGATATCATCCACGTAGATCTGCACCATAATAGTGTCCGCACCATCCTTACGCTTGAACAAAGTTTGGTCAATTGCCCCTCGTGTGAAACCATTATCCAGCAGATGCGTAGATAACGTTTCATACCACGCACGAGGTGCTTGATGAAGACCGTACAGTGCCTTGTCAAGTTTGTAAACTTTATCAGGATAGCTTGGATCAATGAAACCCGGTGGCTGCTTGACATAAACTTCTTCTTGAACCTTTCCATACAGAAATGCACTTTTCACATCCATTTGATGAACCGTGAAGTCCATGTAGGCTGCGTAGGCGAGAAACATTCTGATGGCTTCCAAGCGAGCCACTGGTGCAAAGACATCCTCAAAATCAATTCCCTCTTCTTGATAAAACCCCTGAACCACCAAGCGGGCTTTGTTACGAATTACAATTCCACCTTCATCCTTCTTGTTACGAAATACCCAACGAGTGCCGATTGGGACTTTGTTCTTCGGAAGATCTACAAGATTCCACACATGTAACTTGCTGAACTGCTGCAGTTCTTCTTGCATGGCCTCCACCCAACTGTTCTCGAGCAAAGCAGCTTTAATATTTTTGGGTTCGATTTGAGATATGAAACAGGTGAAAAGACCATCATTTATTGCTTCTGTGGCACTTCTTGTTTGTACTCCCACATTGAGTGGACCAATGATATTTTCTGTGGGATGATTCTTGTGGACTCTCAACTGTGGAATCTCATCTTCTTCTACAAGTTCATCCAGATTGGTAAAGTTGTGATCAGGAATAACGGCATCTTCATTACTTGAGCTGTCAACAGAAGATTGTGGAGCAACATCCACTATTGGAGGAGTTTCTTCCTCAACAGTTTCATTTGTTGCTACAGAGTCTGAAGAAGCTGGAGTGGACGATGAAGAGGAGCTTGAAGCAGAAGCAGAAGCAGTACCTAAGATATTTACAGGCAAAAGAGGATTAGCTGAGACAGATATATTAGTAACATCAGGAAGATTAAAAGATTTAAACAATGAGTCGACATCAAAAAGCCAATCAGGACCGTCCCCAGCGTCCGTATGATTGCTTTCATGCCAATTGACATCAATGGACTCCAGCACAATCCTTCGTCTCTTGTTGTAAACACGAAAAGCTCTTTGGTTAGACGAATATCCCACAAAATAACACTCATCTGCTTTGGCTTCAAACTTGTTCAGCTGATCAGAAGTATTCAGCATTGTGCAAACACATCCAAATTTCCTGAAGAAGTCAATAACAGGCTTTCGCTTGTACATGATTTCATAAGGAGTCTTGTTACAGCTTTTGGTTATGAGAACTCTATTTTGTACGAAACATGCGGTATTGACTGCTTCGGCCCAGAACGTGACAGGAAGTTTAGAATCGACGATCATAGTTCTTGCAGCTTCAATCAACGTGCGGTTTCTTCTTTCAGCTACACCATTTTGTTGAGGAGTACGTGGTGCACTGAATTGCCGAGCAATACCCTTACTTTCACAAAAAGAATCGAGAGTGACATTCTTGAATTCTGTTCCATGATCGCTGCGGATAATCTTCACATTTAGATTGAACAAATTCTCGATTTGAAGCAAGTGAATCTTCAGAATCTCTGGCGTCTCTTCTTTCTTTGCCAGGAAGAATACCCAAGTAAATCGTGAGAAGTCATCGGTTACCACCAAACAGTATGATTTCCTTCCATGACTCATGACACTGACAGGACCGAAAAGATCCATGTGAAGCAATTGAAGGGGAGAGTCAATGGAATTTGTGGTTTTGGGTTTGTGAGATGATTTGTGCTGTTTGCCTTTGGAACATGAGAGACAATGTTCCACTGGTGAGAAGTCTTTCAGAGGCAAACCGGTGACAAGGTTTCCTCGAACAAGGCGATTCATTGTCTTGAAATTAACGTGTCCTAATCTCTTGTGCCAGAGAAAAGACTCATCTTCTGAAGCTTTGGAAAGAAAACAGGATTCGATTCCTGATGGATTGTTCATATCCAGACTGTAAGTGTTGTATCTTCGAGGAGCTCGCATAAGAATGAGTTCTTCTGGAATTACTACACCAGGCTTCAAAATCAGACATTCTTTTGAGTTGAAAAAGGCACTAAAGTCTTTATCACAGATCTGAGAGACGCTCATCAGATTGTACTTTAGCTGTGGAACGTAGTTGACATTTTCCAAACTATTTACACCATTCGACACAGTTCCTTGACCTTCAATCTTTCCTCCTCTTGGATTTCCAGCAAAAGCTACATAATCTCCATCCTCTTGATGATAATCTTGCAGCAGATTGAATTGACCAGTCATGTGCCTTGAACATCCACTATCTACATGCCAGATGTTATCTCCCGTTCTTCTAGGATGACCCTATACACAACAAATTATTTACACGTTTTGTCCAAGACCGTTGCTATTAAGAGAATTTTTGGCAAGATAAAACATCACATGGGAATCATAAGCATAATCCTCCTTTGAAGAAGTATGGTCATCATATAGAGCATTATTTTTAATTTTCCAAGTTCTTTTCAAATAATTTTTAGCATTTTTAATTCTTTTACGCCGAGATTTTCTAAAATGAGGAGATGGCACATCTGATTTTAATAAAATTTTAGGAGACGAATTCTCATTATAATTGACTGTTGTCAATTTACAACTCTTTGAAACATGATTTGAGGCACCACAATTAAAACAAACTTTATCACAAGATGCCTTAGTCTGATAATTGCCATCACAAACTGAAGATGATTGTGATGTTGAGGCATCTGAACATGAGGCAACTCGTTCTTCAATATTTCTTTCTTGAAGCCTTTGATCTTCCTTTAATCTGAAAAATTCCAGATTACTCATTGTTTCTTGTGGAATATCAGTCACAACAACCCCTGCACTTTTGAAATTTGCAATAAGACTCATAGCATTTACAGATTTAGGAACAAAAGGCAAAGCATTCTTAAATTTAGAAATCGAATTCCTCAAATTGTCAGTCTCAGAAGGCATAGAACCAAAATACAATTTTTTAACGTGTTCACAAATATCTGGTTTTGACACGGACATATTATTACATTCATCCGACTCAAGATCATTTAAAACATTTTCCTTACAAGAACTCTCATCACAATCATCTTCGGTACCTACACAATCTGACTCTGCACATGAAGCAAAACTGTCAGAATCTGAAGTTTGAATATAATCATCAGCAGATAAATTGCAAACAAAAGGTGTGGGATCATGAGGAACCGGCATATCAGCAAATCTTCCAGACTTGGAATAAGGAGGTGGGTGAGAGTTATACCCAATGCCTTCTGTGACCTTTTTATGAATTTGACTGTCAATGATACCAAAAAGAATTTTCTGATCCATACCCATATGTTCAACTTGAAAATCAGCCTTTTCAGCCTTTTGAATTCTTTCAGTTAAAATATCATTATTATTCTTTTGTGTGGTAAGTTGCACAATCAAAGATCGGTTTTCTCCAGAAATATCACGAATTTTCTTTAAGTAAAGTTTCTCATTTTTAGCCACAGAATCATACATCACCTTAAAGTGATCTCGTTCATCGACCAAGGCCTGGTTGATGAATCTATATTTCTGAACTTCATTTAAGCAAGATTTAGCGCTACAAAGTCTAGATATTACCTCGGTAGGCACGGCAGTAAGATCTGTAGCTGGTTCAATCATGACACATTTATCCTTTTCTTCAATGTCAGCCATCAGTGCCTTGTCAGCTGCATCACCTTCCTGATCACCCCAATGATAATGTCCATCAGCTTGACAGACCAAAGCTGTGGAACTTGAAGATGTAGAAGATTTGGGAGGGACAGCAGCTTGCTTTCCAGAGGAAGTCTTCTGTTCATGCTGCTCCTTTGAAGACGGCACCTTGCAATTTCTGGCAAAATGACCTAGCTGGTCACAATTGTAGCATCGTACTTTCTTGATATCAAACCCAAGAGTCTTTCCTTGCTTGAACCTGTCCATTCCGGTCCTTTTGATAAATCTCTTGGCCCGTAGAGTCAACATTGCCATGCACCAATCAATGTCCATTTTCTCTAAATCATCTGGATTGATCTGCTCCAGGTCATCAGGTTGAAAACTGACTGGTGTCAAGTTTCCAGAAATCAGTGCATCATAGCATGACATGAAAGCAGTCATGATAGGGACATATTCATCAGGAATCATGGTAGTAGTCTTTGGAGGAGCAGAGGAACCAGTTGGTTGAATTGCAACAGCAGATGGAGGAACATCAGTTTGAAAATAGGCCATTGTAGATTTGGACGAAGTGGAGGAGCCTTGACCTGCAAGAAGAGCTGTGTTGCCAGACTGATTAGTTGGAGTAACTGCACCCTTCTTTATCTCCAACTCATATGACTCCAGGATGCTGAAGAGTTCTTGTTGTGACAGATCACTTAGCTTCTCAGTTTTCTTTATCATAATCCGGTACATGTTCCATTCTTCAGGCAATGAATCAAGCAGCTTCTTGTTTAACTCAAGAACGGGATACTCAGTTCCCAAAACCTTCAACTTAGAGACAATACTTGAGAAACGGTTGATTAATTCTGACATAGGTTCACCAGGGACACTGCTAAACATTTCATACTGCTTCTTGATTAAATCCCTCTTGCTTTCTCTGATATCAGCACTTCCCTCATATCTTGTACATAGAGCAACCCAAAGATCTTTGGCAGTAGTGTACTCAGCAAAAATGTTGAAAACATCCATAGGAAGTGCCATAGCAATAGATCCATAAGCTTTGTTATCTCTGGCAATTAAGGCATTATCTTTGTCATCATACTCAGACACAAGTTTCGGACGTTGAACATCAGCAGTAGTAGTAACTGGCTTATGTGGACCATCAGTGATAGATTGCAAGAGAGTGTGGTCATGAAACTGGAAGAAAGTCTTCATCTTCTTTGTCCAGTCATCAAAATCTCTGGTAGACACCAAGACAGGTGGTTTGTTTCCTCCGGCATACTCATTGGTGCTTGAAGATGCCATAGTCTTAGAAAAAGAAATTCCAACAGTAGCTAGTTTCGAGTGAACAGTTTTGGTCGAAACAACAAGTTTCGAGTGAGAAAAATTGCTCGAAACTACCTAGTTTCGAGTGAGACTAGTTTCGAGTGAAACTAGTTTCGAATGACCAAGCTTGCTCGAAACTCCCAGTTTCGAGTGAGAAATCTTGCTCGAAACTTCCCAGCTTTAAGTGAGACTAGTTTCGAGTGGGAAATCTGCAGGGTAAGTTTCGATATAACAGGACAAAAAATGCTAGTTTCGATTGTACCTTCAACAGACAAAGGTACAGACAAGTAGTTTCGATGACCAACAGATAGCAGAAAATGTCTCCCTGAAGTTTCGATACCTTCTTCTTCAAGCTTCAGCAGACTCCATTGAAGAAAAGTTTCAATAATTAATAATGACGAAATAAGAATCCAATCCAGCGAAAAGCTTCCAAGTAACCTCTCGAACACAAAACAGTCTTCAGATCCGAAAAACCCGAAGAAATAAAGCCAGAAATCAATGAAACAGTGCTCCAAAAACTCGAGTGCAGAAAAACTTCGAGAAACTTCACAAAACACCTAGAATCGATCACAAAACCTGGTAATACTCAGAAATCAAGAGCATATCGCTCTGATACCAATTGTAGGTCCAGATTTCAGTCGGAAATCACGAAAGTGATCGATTACCCACACACACAGGCGGAATCTGTATGTATGGTGTTGTAACAGAGGATTAGAGACAGACTTGGTGAAGAAGACAGCCAAACACACTAAGAATCAATGCAAATAATATGTGAAAGTGTAAGAACAAGCATTAAACGAATGCAAATTGTATTGATTCAAAAAACAAATCTGAAAGAGAGAATTCAGGGTTACAGCCGCAACTCACACCCTAGAAATTCTCTAACTAGGCTATTTATAGTAGTTTCACAGGTATCGAAACTATGTTCCTCGAAACTACTAGTTTCGAGTGAACATTTACAAGTGGAAAAAGTGCCTGTCGAAACTACTATCGATCGAAACTACTAGTTTCGAGTGAACAAATCTCACTCGAAACTATAGTTTCGATGGCCCAGACTTAGACTAAAAAGCAGTAAATTCGTTTAAAAGAAATTACATGAAAATAAACTATCTAAACAATGTTTAACAGAAATACATTGATCAACAGCTTATACAAAAAGGTTAGACTCTACAACAACTAGTCCTTGTAGGGTTTAATGTCGCGTCGTTATTTTATTAATTAAAATAAATTAAAATGGGGTCGGAAAATCAGGAATGTTACAATCTCCCCCTGTTAAGGGAATTTCGTCCCGAAATTTAATTGATGGAGGCTGCAAAAGTCAAGATGGAGGAGGGAGTTTTGGGTTCTCAGGTAGCTTTGAGTGTTGGATTCTGGGGTGTGTAACCGTTTGACATGACTTAAGCCTGATACTTTGAATGCGAAGAGTGATAAAAATTTTGTTTTGAATTGAAGATTGTCGAATAAGAATTTGAATTCTAAATATGAAACGTATTACTTGGAATGAAATTGATGGGATTTTGACATTTAGAGTTTGTGTAAATATAGTCTAATATGCTCAACATTGTTAGTGGGTACGAGATTTCCTAAAACCTTGGTCTGGGTCAAAACTTCACGTGACACGAACAACGCTACTTATGATAATATGAGAGGACACTTATGTATAGGAAGTACCATCGGCGTATCCACCATGCCCTTATCATATTACTTCAGTTTCGTTGTTACACATCATGATAAGTTTTAGGTCACAACACACGACAAAATTTCCCTATAGTTTCCATACGCTGATTTTTATAATTCCGTGTGCACCCGTAATTATTCAAATCATCGTATGGTCCGTATAGATAGTTTCGTTGTGTGTGGGAAAGGGCACAATTTCACTATTATCACAACTATTATTTACACATAAAAGTCGCTAACAATTAATTATGCATCAAATCAGATAAGTTTGCAACCAAAGAGTAGTAAAGTAGTAACACTTAAAGTTTCTTAGCTTGCTCGTGTTTGAACTAGAATACGTCAAACCCTGAGGCGTCTCAATGTATCATGGTCTTCAACTTTGGTGTACAAAGTGCATGACCATGTCTTGTGTATAATGAAATCGATCCATTGTAATAATTGTAAGCAAATTTCGTTTCGAGTATATAGTAAGCACACAAGTCTCATGTATGATCCAGTGTCACGTAGTTCGAAATCAAATAAGTCTCATATATATAAAGTAAACAATTTAGCATCTTGTATTTTGTAATCGGTAAACCATAACGTGTAATGTAAACAACATAGTATTATGTGTATCGAAGGAAGTGGACCTCATGTATAGTGTTAGCAACGTAGCATCATGTATCTTTTATAGTGTACACCGTTTAGTATAAAGTACTTTGTAATCAAATGAGTTTCATGTACAGTGTGGTCTATCTAGAATTATGTATCAATGAAGCAATTCTTATGTATCACGTATATTGCAAACAATCTAAGTTCCGTGTATCATGTGCTCAATCCAATAGCGTATGTATTGCAAATAAACATGTTTCGTGCATTACGTGATCAATCGAGCAAATTGTAATTTGTAGGCAACTAGTTTCATGTATTATGCAATTTGTGCAGCATTGGGTATATTGAGGTTCTTTGAGTTTCATGTATCATGTGGTTGCGTTGGATATATTGTAAACGTGTATACGTGAGTATTGAACGTCGCGTGCGATGTGTACTAACGGGTTTTGCATGTGATCGAGTGCTGCGGACAAACGTGTTGTTTGGTGTTCTTGTATCATGTGGTAGTTAGGTTCAAGTCCTCATATCTCATTGATGTTGGTGGGAAAAGTTAACGTTTACGCGGTATGGATCATCTCTTGAAGCGTCAAGTGAAAGGTAGCGAGGAGGTTTTGGAATTATTCGGGAATTGTGTTTACCAATACGGGCCTTTGTTTGAACATAGAAAGTGGGAAAATGTATTTGGTTGAAGATATATAAAGTAGTGAAATCATTTAATCGCATATTTTAAATGAATATGCAGTTTATGAGAAAATATTTTTAACTTAAATTTTCAACTATGGGCTAAATAAGTAGTAGTATATTAATTTAGCCAACTTTAGAAATATTTACTTTAATGAAGAAAAATCATAATTATTTATCAGTAGAGAGAAATTAATATTTTTATAAAAATGGTTGCATTAACCTTCCCTATTAGGTAAAAAGTTTTTATGGAAAATTTATGTTTTTTTTTTTTTTTTGGTATTATCTAAAATTTCGTTAAACATTTTGTTTAAACATGATAACGAGGTTTTGTTTAAATCATAAAAATAGGATGATTTATTTAATGAAAGAGATTGTTGATAATGTACTAAATCATGTTGAATGAAAGAAGTAATATTTGAGAAAGTTTGATGAAAATATAACAGGTGTAATTTACGTTCCACGCGTCAAATCAATGAACACTAACTGTAGAGTTGAAATATATGGAATTGACTGAATACTGAAATGTTAAACATTATTCAAAAACATAAGAAAATGGTTCTCAAATCAAAAATTTTAAAGGAGAATAGTAGAAGCTTCTTCTAACGCCTCAGGTAGCTTTCCACTTGGAAGAAAATAATCGCCAAGATGAACACCGCTATGGTCACTCTAGTAGTAGATCTGGCTTCAGCCTTGGCGTTCTCCGTGCGATGCTCTTGAACTTCCTTTTCGAGGATGGAGATCAACTCCTTTTGGTACCCTTATTGGTTTGCTAGGCTATCCATTCTTTGTCTTTGCAATTCGTGTATCACTCCCTGCTCTATCCTATGCCTCTCGAATTCTGAGGTTCTTACATATTGATGGAGGTCATGGGTTGGAATCCCCATGACACTAGTGGGTGCCATGGTTTGTCTTACCCAAGGGTTAGGATGGTATGGGTCGGGCATTAGGTATGGGTCTCTTAGTGGGGGTGGTAATTGATTACGGGGGTGAGGTGTATGATACGGGTTTATGGGTACGGGTGATCCAGGTGTTCGAAGTCTCGGGTCGGTGTTCCCAATCCCGTACGCCCTTACATCGAACCTTGGCCTAGCGGCTGGGGGTGTTGGTGATCGATAAACGGGTGTCTCCGTGTCTTCTTCCCAATCAGATTCTGATCCAGGACGGTAAACCGGGGAGGGAGGAGCGTAGGAGTCCATGTCTAACAGAAAAACAATGAAAAAGTTGTAAGTGATAATGAAATATGAAGTGTCAAATATAGAAGTTCTTATGGGTTTTAGAGTTTGACTAGTCGTAACGCCGAACCTTCACGATAGTATTTTGGAAATACATTTGACCTATAAGTAATGTATCCCTAAGGAGAATTCCCAGGAAAGAGGGGTGGGTCACTAAGACACGCTTAAGTACCCTATCTTTCCTTAGCCAGAATTCCTCGTGGGCTTACACACTCTTCCAGCCATCATGTATTAATAATACTATTGTTGGGCTCATGGTTAAGATGAGAATTGTTGTGGACTGGGCTTTGAGGCCCAAGGTAAGATTTATACATTTAAGTGGGCTTCTTCTTCTTGAAGGATAGATGGGCTTCTTGGTTTATTATTGGTGGACATTAGGCCCAATAATTTAAATCTTTGCTCATAAAGGTGATGGTATCATGTATGGGAGTCTAAATGTGTATGAATAATGTGGTGAGTATGTGTGTGTGTCAACTTAGGATAGTGTTTAAATAATTTAAGTAGGTAGCTATGAATAGAAGGAAAAGTTGACACATAAACTATTGAGTATTGTATCATGTAATGAAATCATATAGTATAACATATGAAGATATTCACATAGGAAATAATCATATAGCATGTAGGTAGTAATGAGTGTAAGCACAAGAGTTATCAAGTAGTGTGACACATAAGTCATTATGTATTGTATCATATAGTGTGAGTACTTAGGTTGGCATGTAAAAATAATCACACATGAATTTATAATGTAACATGTAGTAGTATTGCATTGTATGGGTGTCCTAAAGTTATAGTCTAGGTCAAGAGTGTCTAATAACCTAGTTCCCTATAACCAAGGCTCTGATACCAATCTGTCACACCCCGACCGACGGCGGAATCATCGGGGCGGGACATGTAAGACTGTTCATGAGCTCAAGGTTGACTAAATTGTAATATGTTATATTCATTTCCATTCAAACGAACATGAAATCAAGTTTAAATACATAATGAAATAAAATTTGTTTTGTGATTTAAGATTAACTAGGTCCAAAGCCTATGTGTAGCATGTCTTGATCAAACTCATATGTAAGCACCTGAAACATGAATAAAATAAGGTCAACTAAAAAGTTGGTGAGTATAACACATGTTTGCATATAGATAGCATATAGTTTGTAAACCAAATCCTTTACATAACATGATAAATAAGGCATTTATGGGGAGCAGCTATTGTGTAACCAAGTACAATCAAACCTTTGTAACTAGCATGCAAAACAAAGTGTGCTGTCGGTTTCAATCACCGCGTACCATGGGTGGGTTTGTCAGACTCAATAGATCTATCATTGAAAACCGTCGGCTTGAATAGTTAATGATTGTACATAATAGTATGCAAAAGTTAGCACAAATAGTCCTCGGGCATAAAGCTCAAATTGCACACATGAATGTTATAGGATTTGTAATTGTGTTGTTTGTGTAAATGTAAACATGTAATTTGTATATAGTTCATGTTTCACCCCAAAAGTGTAAAAGAGTAAAAGGGGTTGTGAATACTCACATGATTCGAAGGCGTAGCTAACACGAGACTCTAAGTAGCAAAGTGATCCTTGTAACGCACAACGTTAACCTAGAGTGTATTGCATATGAAGATAAATTAATAAAATATTTAAATCGAAGTCTAGGGCTTCAAAGGATGTGAGTTTAGGGAGTTGTGTAATGAGTTCGTGTCGAATTATATGAAAGGGTTGTATAGGTGATTGCGTTTTATTTTTGGAAAATTGTTTTATAATTATTAATGTTGGGATATAGTGTCCTTAAAATAATGATTTAGAGCTTGGGTAATTAACTAAATAAATTAGATTTATTTATTTGAAGCGTAGTATGAAATTACCTTGCTTTAAATATAAACAAAATAATTAAGTCTATACTCATTTAGTTATTTAGTCATGAAAATACGTCAAATTTGGGTAAATATATATTAGCTTATAAAAGAGAAAAATTAGTGTTACATACCATCTAACACTAAGCGAGTTGAAATTACAATTCATAAATATATCTATTTTTATTCGGGGATATAAACGTGGGTAACTAATATAAGTATTTATATTATTTATAAGTTTGAAACGTTACCAGAAGTTTAATAACGAGGTGAAGGTATAATTATTTTATTTATTCCAAGGCGGGGTTTGAAAATAATATAACTATATTATTATAAAAGTTAGTATTTTTAAATAAGAAAAGGTTATAAACCAAACCCGAGCCTACGGGTGGTTTTACGAGGCTAGAACACATTAATATATTAATATAATAATATAGGGTATTGTTTTTATAATAAAATAATACAAATAAAATGTTTTAAAAATGAACGTGTGTGGAGGGACTCGAACCCGGGTCACTCCCACACCAGCACACTCTCTTAACCAACTCCGCCCGCTAGGGTATCGCACACAAACCCGGTCAGAAATTGTTTTAACATAAAACCCGAGAGTGTTCTTCCCCTTTCCTCGAGCCGATCGAACCCAGTCCCAATTTCACCAAAACTGGCAGTGACCGACTGTAAGATCTTAGGTGTTTTGTTCGTTAACCTCAAACGAGCCTATGGTAGGTTTTAATTGCAAAAACAACGGGTTTAGGATGTTTAATTACAGATTCAATAGCTGAAACCCTAAGTTTGAACTCAAAATTGATTTGGATGATTCTGATAATGGAATGTGATAGAAACATGGGGCTTTTACTAATTAGGGTCTTGCGAATCTGTCGGTATGGTTTAATTGGATTAGGATTAAGTCTAGGGTCGAAACCCCCAAATCATTTTATGAACGAACCCTAGTTACGGGTTCTTGATTAAGCCGATGATATGAAACTGAATTGGCATAGGGTTATCGATTAAAAATATATTTCGAATCTACTGGTATGAATTAATTTGATTTAAACAGAGTCGGGGGTAGGGTTCGATTAAATCCAATATTGTTAAGAACCCTAGAATCATATCATGCTTGATTCTGTAATGTAAGCCCTAATAAGCATAGGGCTTTTAATATATAGATAAAAACGAAGCTATTGATAGGTTTAATTACCAGAACGATGATCGAATTGACTGTGATCGACTAAACGGATGCCGACTATGGCGGGATTGGCTTTCCGGCGACTCTGCGTCCTTCTTCGATGAAATTGGATTATGTAGCAGGTTTGAGGGGATTTTTTAGAGATTTGCAGGTGATCGATTTCTGTGTAAATGATCGATAGTTTGCGAATTGGAGAGTAATACGAGGGAGGTCGACGGTTACGGTTGATTAGCCATAAATCGGGTTAAATCGTGAAATGATGAGCTGGTAATTGCTTCTATAATGATTGATAATGACACTAACGTGAATAACAGTTACGAATTTCAACTGATTCCGGGTGTGGGGTTTGAATTCGAGCAAAAACGGCAGTTTGACTTTCTGAAGTCAAACTAAATCGAAAATGAGTTAATTACAGATTGGTCCCTGCAGTTTCATGTTCAAAAATTCTGAATCTGGCGAAACTGGTCCCTCGGGTTTGAGTTGAGTTAAGTTGGTTAAGGATTCGTTAGATTTATTTATTAAAAGTCAACGGGAGCGTATTTCCTCAATTTTTCCTTGACTTTCAAAGTTAATTATAATTAGATTTTTGACTAATTACACAACTAGTCCTTGTAGGGTTTAATGTCGCGTCGTTATTTTATTAATTAAAATAAATTAAAATGGGGTCGGAAAATCAGGAATGTTACACATACTTGTGTGTTTGAATCCATTATTAAAACATCTAACCCATTTTTATATCTAAGAAAACCGATTCAATCAGATACAGGCTTACGTATTGGATTCCTATTCATACGCCAAGTGACCGTCAATATAAGGATATTTACCACCGATGACCCCGTATGTTTTGCTTACGCAAAGATCTCGGGTGCTCATCCTTTTCCCATCCACTTGGATGATTTGACCCCGTCTGTTTTGCTTACGCAAAGATCTCGGGTGTTCAACATTTTTCTATCCGCTTGGATAATTTTACGACTTCTTCTGTTTTGCTTACCAAAGATCTAGAATGCTCGTACCTTTTTAATATCTACTTGGATATATTTTATTTTAATTTTCTAAATCTACTTGGATATCTTATTTTATTTTGGTGGTACTTTGACATTACTACGACGGTACCTTGGTTAATCAGAAAGAGATAATATGATGAAGATGGGTACTTCTTGAGGATTGATAGGTTTTCAAAATCATTTTATTTTAATATGTGGGGTACACCTTGTATATTGCTTAAATGGTACCTTCTAATCACATGAAATCTTTGTACAAACAAATGTTCAGGTTTACTTTGCACAAATACCAGCTATCTTCAGGTACTCACAGTAGTTAATTGCAAAAGGAAGTGTTTCAAGAGACTGACCACATCTGATCTCATGTTGGATCTTTTTCAAGAAGATAAGTGTAAATATCTTGTGTACAATTTCATTTCTATATGTTAGTCTTTTTTCTGCTATTTGAACTATCGAAACTAGTTGTACATATCGAAACTACTTTGAACTATCGAAACTAGTTGTACATATCGAAACTAACTTGACATATCGAAACTACTTTGTGCATATCGAAACTACTTTGACATATCGAAACTACTTTGTGCATATCGAAACTAGTTTGTCCTATCGAAACTAGTTGTTTCGACAAGGGCATTTTTGTCTTTTGTCTCATTAAAATTAAAAGCCTTCATAAGCAATCCCTCCCTTCATACTGATATTCACTCGTCTTTTTCAAACCCTCTTCGTCTTCTCTGTCATTCGCAAAATCTCTCAAACCATCGGTCTGAGTTGCAAGATATCAGCATTAATCACCTGATTTCCCCGTTATCACCATCGTCTTCATCATCAGGTAACCTCTCACTACTTCATTTTGGATGATTTTTGCAAATCGACAGACCTAGGATTTCAAAGTTTAAAATTTGTTCGACTAAATCTTCATAATAACAGTCGTTTTTGTGCTTATCCGTGTTTGCATACATCTCTATTATCTTTTAACTCACGATTAATGTGTATTCATGCAGATAACAGCCTCAGCTTCGGTAAGATGAAGTTCCGTCACTTACAGGCCACTCTAAACCCTTCTTTAAATTGTTTATATTAGTCTGAGTATAACGAACCAGAGGGGTTTGGGTTTCAAAACCAAGTAGTTTCGATAAAGGGGTTCAACACTTTCAAAAAAATTTCTCAAAAGGTTTTCAATCGAAACTACCAGTTTCGACACCCAAACTTGCCCTAGTATCTCTGATCGAAACTAGATAGTTTCGATAAGTTCATCTCCATCGAAACTAGTTGTTTCGACAGTGTTGATTTAAAAAAAAAATTTAAGTGTTGATCAAAGCTTATAGTCTCTATCGAAACTACATGTTTCGATAAAACTGTTTGTTAAATTAACCAAGTTCATCTCAAATCGAAACTAGTTGTTTCGACAATTAGGACTTCAAAATTTTTCTAAGTGTTGATATACCTTGTTTCGATTAAGTATTTTCAGAAATCTTACTTATTGTGCAAAATTGATGAATTTTACAGGTATGGATCTCTTATTTGTAAAAAGACACAATGTCTGTGCATTCCTTAATGCCAATGATCCAAAAGCTGCAGAGTTCATTCCTGTCTTAAACTTCCTGTCAAACTCCAACATCAGCTTTGCCATCAGCAATAATCTGCGGGTGTTTGAGACATCTATAAGAGAATTTTGGGAGACTGCAGAAATCATTACAGTTGAAAATGTGGAGCACATTAGAGCAACTGTGCTTGGCCAAGAAGTCTTATTTTCTGAAGCTACAGTTAGAGAGGTGTTGCAGTTTAATGACAATCCAGATGCCCCCATTGAATTTCCAATCTTCTATGTTAAAGAATGCTTCAGAAGATTGGGTCATCCAGATGAATTCAAAAGTGGCCAGATAATCAAGAACTCCTTACCAAGCCACCGGAGATACATAGTGCACGTGTTTATTCACTGCCTATCAATCAGAAAAGGAGGGTTTGATTCAGCAAATAGCACTCTGGGCTCAGCAATTTTGGGGATAATCAAGGGAAGAGATTACAATTTTTCTGGCTTCATCTTCAGACAGTTAAAGGACAATCTAACAGGAGCCGTGAAGGAGAAATTTCTGTCATATCTAAGATTTTTACAAATTATCATCAATCATCTTCATCCTGAGCTGCAACAAGGTGGGAACACCTTTGTGTTCGACCATATGATTGCCAAGACTCTCAGCTATATGAGAAGTACTAACAAGAGAACCAACAGGGCTATAGCTGACGTTCCCCTGTTTGGTCATATTATTGGTGAAGAAGAAGAATTTATCCCTGATATTGACCCTGATCTAGAAGAAGAGATCTTATCATCTGATGAAGAAGAAATGGAAGTTGAACAAGATCAAGGTAATCCACCTATTCATGAAGCTAAGATTTAGATAAACATTCCTATTGTTCAAGAAGAAGAACAACCCATAATTGAGCCTGTGATAGAGGCTCATTTTGTTGAACAAATACAGATAATTCAAGAGCCAGCAGTTAATGTTGAAGCTGGCATGCATGAAGCTGAGGAGGAAGTTGCAGAATCAAGTGGAACTCTGGATGCAGGAATTTATGGATCTGACTACTACAAGTCTGATTCAGATGATAGAACAAAGCATCTTGCATCTTCCTCCAAACGGCAAGTTGAGTCAGCTTCTGATTTTGAGGAAGAAGAGCCTAAGGCAAAGAAAATCAAGACTGGATTTGAAGATTTGTCATCCTCGTCAGATTCTCTATTAGCTACACCACAACCTACTCCACAGCCCACTCCACGACCAACTCCATAAAAAACTCCACTACCATCTCCACAACAATCACCCATCCATACTACTCCCACATCACCAACTCATGATTCAACCTCTTCTGTACCAAGAGTTAAAACTTTAAGCCTTGAACTGAAGAAAATGCAGGATACGATTCAAAAGAAAGATAAAGAAATTGAAGGCTTAAAATCTAATTTGCACGATGTTCAGGAAGAAGTTAAAGACCTGAAGCTGGAAGTTGGGGGTCTACATACCCAGATTGACACTCAACAAACCCAACTTGAAACACAACAGAAACTAATCTCAAAGCAAAAAGAAGAATTCAAGGCTTTAGCTGAAGTGGTGGAACAGCTCAAGGCCTCAATGGTAAAACCGGTACAACAACAACCAACCACTTCAACAGCTCAGGGGGAGACCACATCTGTAGTTGAACCCTCATCTCCTGATCTTGTGACTAATCCAGAGTCTACACTAACTATCTTTGCTGGCCATGCTGAAAAGACAAAAGAGGCAGTTGAAGTCAAGATTGAAGAACCAGAACTAAACCTTCCCTCCGCAAGTGAGAGAAGAGATGCTAGAAAGAAAGGGAAAGGGACTTCTACTGAAATTGAGACCGTGATTCTGGATGAAGAAGATATCCCATCTGATGACGAGCTAAATGCCCTTTTAGATGAAATTGAAAACTATGGGTATAATGATCTTTATCCAAAGATTTTAACTACTGAAGAAAAAGAGACTGAGAGAACCAGATACTTTACAGAAGAAGGAGAGGAAATTCAAACCTTATCTGATGAAGAAAAAGTCGAAGAAGATGTTCAGGTTAATTTTATCAAAACAGTCACTCCTGAACCAACCACTACAGCCTCCGAATCCAGTCCAGCACAAGATCCACCTTCTGTTGCACCTGAACCTCTAATTTCAAGAAAGTCTTGGTTTAGGAAAATCATTCAGGAGGAAACTCCTAAAACATATGAATGGATAGCTGAGCATCAGGAGCTAAAGAGGCCTCCAATTGGCTGGAAATATGATGCAGAAAGGAAGCTCTTTATTATAAGAAGATATAGAGGGGGAGTTCAGCACTTTAAAAATATGACTGACTTCCAGACCCTTCCTTTTTATGACCTCAGGGATTTAGCCATACTTCCCCTTTAAAACCCTGGGAAGGTCATGATGGCTTATGACTTTGAGAAATTTCTGCATTCTCAAGTCAATAATGATTTCAAGGGAATGAAGCCTAGGAAAACTCAAAAGAAAATCTCAAAGACAAGGTTTCATCCTAAAACTAACAAGCCATATGTGTTCTTGAGGTACAAGCCTGCCCAAACTCATAAGACCATCACCATTCCAAAATATATACCTGTCCAGCTGCAAACTTTCAGAAAGTGGTACTATGACCCAATCATTGGCAGTGCAGTAATAGAGTGTGAGGGCAAGGAAGACATCACTATCTTTGAGCCTATGGAGCTGTTGAAATTTCAGCCTGAAGATCTGGAGATTCTTTTTCCGAATCACATTCAGGCATACAGTGATGAAGATGAAGCTGATGCTAAGGCCTACCAACGGGTTGTATCTCTCCATGTTAAACCTTTTATACCAAGGACAACTGAAGGACCAACTGCTTGATGAAGAGCTGAAGACAGTAATGCAACAGCTTAGGGGGAGATTGTAGAGTCATATCTTATGTATAAGCTGTTGTCATTTATTGTATGTTTAAACAGTTTTAGACTAGTTTACTTTATGTCATTTCATTAAATGTAATTTCAGTTTTCTGTAATTTACTGCTTTATTAACTAAGTCTGGGCCATCGAAACTACTTAGTTTCGATTGAGTTTGTTCAATCGAAACTAGTAGTTTCGATAGATGGTAGTTTCGACAGTCTGTGTATCACCATGTAAATGGTCAATCGAAACTAGTAGTTTTGATTGAACATAGTTTCGATACCTGTCACTACTATAAGTAGCCTAGTTTGAGAATGTTTAGGGTGTGAGTAGCGGCTGTAACCCTGAACCTTCTCTTTCACATTGTTCTTGAATCAATACAATTTGCAGTTGTTTATTCACTGTGTTCTTACATTTTCATACCATTTGCGTGTTGATTCATAGTGTGGTTAGCCTGTTATCTTCACCAACACTGTTTCTATCATCTGCTTCACCACCATACACACAGTTTCCACCTGTGTGTGTGTGTGTAATCGATCAAATTAGTGATTTATAAGAGAAATCTGGACCTACACGGTTTTTTGAGGAAAAACATTGTTTGACTTCAAGAGTTTTATATCTTGATCAGTAAAATAACAAAGTTCAGGATCAGAATGATCGAGGATTCCCTGATCCGTGAAATCTTCTATTGTTTCAGCAATAATGGAGGAAGCTGACCTGGTCATTTTCTTGCCCATAGTTTCGAAGGAAGGGAGAAAATCAGAAAACACAGTAAGGATTATTTACCTGCTTTGGCTTTGAAGAAGATGAGAATAGAGAAGAAGAGAGTAATAATGATTATAACCTACAAGCTGCAACAGTCAAATCGCCTCGGTAGTTGTAAAAATCTTATCGCAACCCTATCGTCATTTATTATTTATTTGAATTTCAAAATGTTTACAGATGTCGTTGACAGCTATAAAAATTTGGGGACAATTGTTAGGGGTCATTTTACAGCTAAAGATCCTGAATCTTCAAAGTACCTCGGTATCCTGACACATTTCGGTATCCTCAATATTTAACCATTGTATCTTTCTTCTATCTGTTAGGACATAGATTGTATGATAAAAGCTTTGTAATATTTTAGGTCTTATTGTCTTTATGTTTTTATGTAATTTTTTAGTTTTTGTCTAAGTATTAGAACAAGTTCTGCTAGAGGCGAACTTATCTAATAGAGGCGAACTTGTTAAGTTCGCCTAAGCATCTTTGAGGCAAACTTGTTATGTTCACCTACTGCAGAAGTGGTGTTTATAAATAGGAGTTTACAGATTCAGAATGTAGAGGACGAGAGATTGAACGAACAAGTATTTCTGTAAACTCCTATGTGTTCGATGATATAAAAAGAGAAAGTTTATTTACCTGATTGTTTCTATTGTCAATTGATATACATACGTTAACACGAAGGATTCCGCACTCCGTGTTATCGAGACGTCCTATCACGATATCAATTTGTGATGAGTCATGTGGAACTACAAGTGGTATCAGAGCTTTTGCTCGTGATTTTTGTTTGTTTCTTGGTGATTAGAGACGTTTTTGTGTACACTTTGACAAGAAATTGATCATTTTTGAAGTTTTTGTAACCATGGAGTTTTCAAGTTCTTGAAGCTGATTTTACTGCTGAATTCATGGATTTGAAGTTGATTTTGGTGAAATTAATTCAATAGAAGTGTTCTAATCCATAAAATACTAAATCCTACGGTTCAATTTCTTCAAATTCCTTCTAATATGTGAGAAATGATGATTTTTGGTGATATTTGTTCGTGTTTGGGTTAAATTTCTTGCTGAGTTTGTTTCAGCTGCTGTAAGCGAACTTGCTGAAAGTTGTTGTAGGAGAACTTAGCAAGCAAACTTATTAAGTTCGCTTCTCTCAGTTTAAGCAAACTTAGTAGGCGAACTTACTAGAGTTTCTTGCCTAAGCGAACTTATTGATGGTGCTTATGTGGCTTTTGCTGGAAATAAAGGCGGGTACACAACCGGTCAAGGTACTTTAAAGAACGAAAAAGTCAAATTTGAGAAAGTAAAATATGTGGAGCAACTTGAACATAATCTTTTGAGTGTATCTCAAGTGTGTGACAATAAATTTTCATTTCATTTCAATGATTCTGAGTGTTATATCTTGAAACCGGGCTTTGTGATTACTGACGAATGGATTCTAATGAAGACTCCAAGGAGAAATGACACATATGTCCTAGACATGAGTGTTGCTACTACTACGGATTCAATTCCTACATGTCTACTCTCCAAGGCGTCTGAGTCGGATTCTATTTTGTGACACAGGAAACTTGCTCACATCAATTATCGGAAAATGAATTATCTTGTGAAGAATGATCTAGTTTTTGGTGTTCTGAAAACGAAATTTTCAGTTCTTGATGACTGTATTCCTTGCAAGAAGGGGAAACAACACAAGAAGTCCCACAAATCTAAGACAAAGAATTCTGTTGTAACTCCTTTGGAGCTACTGCATATGGATTTGTTCGGACCGATTAGTATCAGGAGCATTGGCGATAAATCTTACTGTCTGGTAGTAACAGACGATTTCTCTAGATTTTCATGGGTTAAGTTCCTTGCTTCTAAAGCCGAAACCACAGAGTTGGTACAATTCTTAATCTTGGGTTTAGAAAATTTGTTCAAAAAGAAAGTCAGAAGAATTAGGAGTGACAATGGCAGTGAATTTAAGAATATTAAGATGGGTTTATTCTGTCTTCAAAAGGGAATTCATCATGAATTAAGTACGCCATATGTACCTCAACAAAATGGAGTTGCTGAACGAAAGAACATGAGTTTGGTTGAAACGGCACGTACGATGCTTGCTGATTCTAAGCTTCCAGTAACTTTTTGGGCTGAGGCTGTGAATACTGCGTGTCATGTTTTGAATAGAATCTTGACCGTTAAGCGACACAACAATACATGCTATGAGTTGCTTAATAATCGTAAGCCAAATCTGGAATATTTACTACCTTTTGGTAATCCATGCACCCTTTTGAAAGTTCGAGATGTCCCAACCAAGTTCAGTGCTAAGGCAATTGAAGGGATCTTTCTAGGGTATGTTGCTCATTCTACTACCAAGAGGGTTTATAACAAAGAGACTCGCCAGGTTGAAGAATGGTTTCATATTGACTGTTCTAATCGGTCTTTAACTCAAATGGCGATTGGACCAGACTGGGCTTTTGATTATGAGAATTTATTCAAGTCTTTTCATTTACCTTCTGATATTTCTCCTAAGGAAGCTTTTGTATTATATGATTCATGTCAGGATGCACAGAATAGTTTTTTTCTACCAACTGCGGTTCCACAATCATCTGTTCCTTCTACATCTGTTCCAGATTCTAATGTTGCTTCTTGTTCGGGAACACAAGAGTCTGATAGTGAAGATGAAAATGTTATTTTCCAAGATTCTTCTGCTGATCCTTTGATAGTTGATGAACCTTCTAATTTGTCACAGGATCAGGGGGAGATTCCTACAAATCTGGACTCGGAGATACCAGTTAATAAAGATTTGTCTTATCAATCTGATACAACTCAAGTTGATGTGTTGCTGGTTCCTGAGGTTGCATCAATCAAGGAACTCAAAGCTCATCCGATTTCTAATATCATTGGGGATTTGTGTGATGGAGGGCAAACGCATTCTACTCTTGACAACAATTGCTTGTATACAGGTTTTAAAGATACTGGTGTTTTTGATGTATGCTCACATTCCTGTTTTATTTCTCATGTCGAACCAAAGAATGTCGAAATGGCGTTAAGTGATAACAATTGGATAGAGGCCATGCAGGAAGAACTTGCTCAGTTTGACAAACTTAAATTTTGGAATCTTGTAGATCTTCCAAAGGGTGAGTATCCAATTGGTACGAAGTGGGTGTTTAAATGCAAGAAAGACGATCAAGGTGTTGTGGTGCGAAATAAGGCAAGATTAGTTGTACAAGGTTTCAATCAATAAGAGGGAATTGATTACACCGAGGCTTATGCTCTTGTTGCTAGGCTTGAAGCTATAAGGTTGTTTCTTGCTTTTGCTTCATACAAAGGGTTTAAGGTGTTTCAATTAGATGTAAAAAGTGCTTTCTTATATGGTAAAGTCAAGGAGGAAGTTTATGTGTGTCAGCCGCCGGGGTTTGAAGATCCAATTAATCCGTCTAAAGTTTTCAAGCTTGATAAAGCTCTCTATGGTCTTCATCAAGCTCCTCGAGCGTGGTATGAAACGTTGTCTACACATCTTTTGGAGAATGATTTTGTTCGTGGACATATTGACTCGACTTTATTCATTAAGAAAGCAGGGGGTGAATATCTATTGGTAAAGATATATGTAGATGATATTATTTTTGGCTGTACTAATGAAGGGTTGTGCAAAGAGTTTGAGAGTATTATGAAATCGAAGTTTGAGATGTCAGCTATGGGAGAGTTATCATTTTTCCTAGGTCTTCAAGTTAATCAGAAGGAAGATGGTTTCTTTATTCATCAGTCCAAGTATGTAAAGCACATCTTGAGCCGGTTCAAGATGGAGGACTGTACCCCATATGATACTCCGATTCCAGTCAATCATAAATTGAATTCTGACCCGGATGGAAAAGAAGTTGATTGCCGACTCTAGCGTGCAATGATTGGATCTCTCATGTACTTAACCGCTTCAAGGCCAGGCATAATGTTCGCTGTGTGTATTTGTTCCAGGTTCCAAGCAAAACCAAAAGAGTCTCATTTGATTGCAGTAAAGAGAATCTTTCGTTATCTGAAAGGAAAACAAAGATTAGTACTATGGTTTCCTCATGGTCTAACTTTGAATTCAATGCATACACTGATTCTGATTTTGGTGGTTGTTGTTTAGACAGGAAATCTACTACAGGTGGTTGCCAGTTCTTGGGAAATCCTCTAGTTTCCTGGCAATGCAAAAAGCAAACTATGATCTCCATTTCAACATGTGAAGCAGAATACACTATTCCTGCAAGTTGTTGTTCACAGATCTTGTGAATCCAACAGCAATTAAGAGACTACGGTTTGAATTTTACAGGAACCCCCATGTTTATTGATAATAATGCTACAATGTCTATCACAAATAATCCTGTTAAGCACAGTAAAACAAAGCACATTGAAATTAGATATCATTTTATTCGTGATTGTGCAGATAAGAAGTTGATTGAGCTGGTAAAGGTACATACAGATGATAATTTTGCTGATCTTTTTATCAAGGCATTTGATCGTACCAGGTTTGAATTTCTGATCAAAATGATTGGTATGATCAATCCCGAATAAAAGTTTTTCAAAACAATTTTCATGGGAGATTTTGTTTTAAATTTCTTTTATTACTTTATTACATTTCTGTATTTTAAATTTCAGTCAAAAATTGTTATTTATAAAAATTCAAAACAAAATGAAAAATATAAAAGTGACATCATTTGAAGTTATAGAAGAAATGATAGTACATCAGTGAATATTTCATTACACATGACCTTAGTAGACCTTTGATATATGATAGTTTAAAGTAATTTGATTTGATCTAAATTTCAAAGTCTGCATAAATGAGAATTGATAATGTTTTGAATGCTCTAATCTTGATAATATGTTTTAATTTGAATATGAGTTTGAAACTTAAATTGTCAATAGACTAGAAGCGTTTTTGAACCAATAGTAGTGTGAAAATTAAATATGATATGATTACATCTGTGATTTGAATCCATTATATGTCTGGGTGCGTGTGTAAAAGATCATTATCAGATATAGAATATATGGTTTTAAGAATTTCACGAGACCAATATCGAATTATGTCTTTAGCACAATCTCTTTCGGTTTACTTTACTGTCCATGCCCCGAAAAACATGCAATGTGTTGCTGAACTAAGATATGTTTCTGACAACATCTGTTCGAACATATATTCACCCTTGGATCAGTTAGATATATCATCTATTCTGATTTCATTGAAATTTATCCAGATAATAGTTGGATCCTCCTACATGAATCTATTGATTCTCATTATAAAGATAATTCATTAGAATCTTTCGATTCTGAATCATTCTGATTCTTATATCCTTTGGGATATACTATTCTATACTTGTGCTAATAGAGATAATTTCATCTTGGAGATTGATCTAATCTTTCAATAAACTGTATATGTCTTGAAGATAATGCAAATTTAATTTATGTTGGCATATATGTGGGGTACATGATGATTTTCATCTAAATGGTACTAAACATGAATTTGGAAGAAAAATGCTTATAGTTTCAAATTATATAATATTGACAATTTAAAAATTCATGATTTGTATTGCAAATTCGGAATGAAAATTTGAGCATTTCATAACCTGATCTTGTTTACTTTGAAATTTATCGCGTATCATTTCAAGTATTATTAAAATTCATTGCAAAAGTTACACAAAATTGAAAAAGTATTGAGTTACATAAGTATGAGTTTGATTGTTTCATATCATAGGTTACCCATAGTTGATAATAAACTGTGTGATGAATTGCTCATATACTGATATGATCTTCTTGCATATGATGTTCATCCAAAAATATGTATTTTAGTTTGCTTATATAAAATCCAAAAATATGTATTTTAGTTTGCTCATATAAAATCCAAAAATATGTGTTTCAGTTTGCTCAGATAAAAACCAAAAATATGTGATTCCGTTTGTAAAGATAAAATCCAAAAATATTTTGTTTCTATCTTCCATGAGAATTTTATTTTTAATTAAAATGATTCGGGATTGGATCGGATACATGCTACAGATGGAAGTTCACAAGAATGTGTCGTGTTGAAAGTGAAGAATTTTGTTCAAAGGAAAAGGTTTGGAGCGAACTTAATATGTTCGCCTGGTTCTGATTAAGCGAACTTACTATGTTCACCTGAGGCTTGTTAAGCGAACTTAACAAGTTCGCCTAATGAAGCGAACTTAATTGTGATTTAATATTTTGTTCAGGCGAACTTATTCATTTTATCTTGTTCACTGTGGGAGTGAACTTATCGAGCGAACATAAGGAGTTTTTAGCGAACTTGTGATTTTCTGATCTAGGGTTTCTGATTTGAAATTTTGGTGTTTGTTTTTGGATAGTTTTTTGATTGCGAGTATTTCTAAGGTAATTTCAAAGAATTTTATCCGTTCAATCGTCAGGAATTTGTACTTTTTACCCTGTGTTCATCGGTTTTTAAATTTTTTATGTTTTCTGAGACAACCTAGATTTTCTGGATTAAATCTTGAAATTGATGCTTAAACTTGTGTCTTGGTTGTTAATCGATGCTGTTGTTATGTTTGAATTGCGTTTTTATTGATGATTTAGACATTTTTGAGACTATGTTGTAGAAGTTGTTTAGACAAACTGGTTCAGGCGAACTTATTCAGGCGAACTTGTTCAAGCGAACTTGTTTAGGCGAACTTATTATGTTCGCCTCTTGCAACACTAAGCGAACTTATTAAGTTCGCCTAAGGGCTCAGTTGTGTTTTGGACTTGTGATTTTTTTTGTGTTGAAATTTTTTTTTAATTTCTTTTGATTCTTTTTGTTTGTTTGATTACTAATGTGTGTTTTTTGTCCATTACATTTACAGATGGCTCGTCGTGTTGAGTACAAACATAATCAAGTGGCGTTATTAGATCCGAATATGTCTGAAGCTGTTAATTTTCAAGGAATTATCAACTTTCTGAATCGTTCACGTTTGCATGTGGCCTTATCTACTAATCCGTACATCAGTTTACCGTATATTCAACAATTCTGGGATACTGTACATCAAGATACAGATGTTGAACCTCACGTACTTCGTACTACGATGAATAATACGGAGGTAGCTATTTCAGTGGAACTATTCGTGTTGCTTGGGCATTAGGAGGTGCTGTTGATGATCCTATGTCTTATCCTGGAACACTGATTATGGGGTGTTTTCAGAGGATGGGTTACAGAGGAAGACCAAATGATACACAAGCAAGAAAAGGAGGTTTAGTTGGTGAATGGAGGTATTTTATGCACGTCATCATACAATGTCTGTCTCCAAGAAAGACTGGTACTGATGGTTTGAAGAGTGCATTACAAGCTGCCTTGGGTGCATTGACCCTCAACAAACGGTTTAACTTTGCTTTATATATCTACCGTGAGTTGGTCAGGCAAATCAATCCTCTAGAAGGTCAAGGGTTCCTTATGTATCCTAGGTTCGTGAAAATGATTCTGAACCATTTAATTCCAGATTTACCTCAGCATCCAATCCGTTTGACTTTGACTCCTATGTCAAAAAGAATCTTTACTGATTGTACTAAAGTTAAACAACAAAATGCTGCTCTAATTCTTGTTCCAACTCCTTTGTTTGGTCACTTAATCAATCCTGATTATGTTGAGCCACCAAATGATAATTGGTTTCATCTTGAGGAGTTAGTTCAACAACCGCAACAAGTTCCAGTTCAACAACAACAACAAGTTCAAGTATAACAACAACAACTGCAACAAGTTCCTATTCAACAACAACAACAACAAGTTCAAGCTCAGGTACAACATCAACAACAACATGTTCCTATTCCACAAGAACAGGTTCACATTCCTGTTAATGAACCAGTTCATGAAGAGATTGCTCAAGATAATGAAAAAGATTTAGGTATGAATATGGATGATTTTGATCATGAAGCTGTGAACTCACCAATTCATGAAGCTGAAGGTAATGCTGTAGATACGAGTTTCGGTGATACTATCTTACCTGATTCTGAAGCTACTGATTCTGATTCTTCTAGAGATTTTAGCTCAGATCATTATGAGAGATTGGCTACGTTACCATTGGCTAATGCGGGGAAACGTATTAAATCTAAAGCCAGAAAACCGAGGCGTAAGTCTGTTCGGAATCCTCCTTCTAGATCAGTACTTGGCAAGAGAACTTTAATTAATGAGAGTTCTGACTCGGATAGTGATGCTATTTCAGTTCCAAAAGCTCAGAAGCTTATGTCTGCTTCTATTGTTGCTGCTTATTCATCTCAAGGTGTTGAGGATGCTAATTTTTTTGCTTCCTTACTGATTACACCTCCTACTTCTAAACATCCATCTCCGGTGCTTTCTCCACATGTTCCACACACATCTGAAGCTGGTCCTTCAAAGCCGTCTGATTCTGCAAGAATTACATTCCTTGAATCACAGGTGCTAGCTTTGCAGACTCAAGTAGATACTCTTGTGTCTACTGATATCAGAGACAGTTGGTCCTTCAAGCTCAAGCTACACAGATTGCTGACATGCAATTATTGGTGTCTAAACTTGTTGAGCGTCTTGACGCTCAGGGGGAGTTAAGGATACATGATACTTGTCATGCTGATTCTGTTCAAATAAAGAATGATGATGAAAATGATCCTAGTGGTAATGTTGAGGGTGGTCGTCAATAAGTTGACGTGAATCCTATATCAAAAGTTCAAGGGGAATCTACATCAGGAAATATTGAAGGAACCAAGAATGATTCTGGAGTGAATGAAGAAATATTATTATTGGAATTCTTTCAAGATTCTGAAGAAGAAGAAGAAGAAGCTGAGAAATTAGAATGTCTGGATGATATAGACGAATTATTTGATGATGTTGAAGAGGATGTGTTGGATAATGAAGTTGAAGAAGGAGAGATTGTAGAGATTGAGATAGAAAAGAGTAAATCCAAGATTACATATGAAGGAAGTGATGGTCTGAATGTACCGTATAACTTCATCCAAGATGATGTTATTCCTGAATTTTCTTATGATGGAGTAACAGATTCTATGGACTCTGTTGAAGATATCACTACCCCTGATGATACTGCTTAATCCAAGATAGATTCTGATGTTGATACTACTCATACTGTGTCTCCTAAGCTGAACGAAGAACCTGTGATGTATAGAAATACAGGAATGGCTAGAGAACAGTGGAGAGAAGTAGTTAACAGTTGGATGAAAGTACTACCAAAGTCACCTATACAACCTGCTCAGAAAGAAAGATATGTGAATAAAGAGAGGTGTATTGGAAAGATTATAAGTTGGTTTTATGATGATGACACTAAGCTGTTTGCTCTTAAAAGATCTGATGGTGTTCAATACTTAAAGCCTAGGATCAAGTATTTCAATACCTTGCCAAGGTGTGAAATGAATGATCTAGCTACGAAAAAATTGATTAATAGATCAAAGCGTGGATTAGCCGATGTGATTGCAAATTTGATAAAAAAAAAAGAAGGTGGATCAGGGAAATATGAAAGGTTAAAACCACAGAAGGGAAAAAGAGTGAAGATTGTAGATCAAAAGAGTAAGAATGTGATTTGGAAGTATAAGTTCAAGCCAGTACGTGATGTACAGAAGATACCATTGAAGAAAATTCCATAAGATTTTCTGGGGAATATGAAATGGTGGTATGTAGATGTGAATACTGGTGAAGCTAGGATTGATGATAAAGATAATAAGGTCATTGTTAGTTTCTATGATGCAATAATCTTATTAACTTCTCAAAGAAAGATCAGAGGACGTTAAGAAAGAATGAGATTATGTTCACTGATGAATGGAGAGAACAAGGATTGCAGTATAAAAAAGTGTTGGAGATATGTCAGAGATATGGAGTGCATGCAGGAAGCAGATTACCAGATAAGTGGAAGAGCTCGTCATAAAGACAGAAGACAGAAGATCAAGCTATTGTCAAGGGGGAGTCTGTTAGGACATAGATTGTATGACAAAAGCTTTGTAATAGTTTAGGTCTTATTGTCTTTATGTTTTTATGTAATTGTTTAGTTTTTGTCTAAGTATTAGAACAAGTTCTGCTAGAGGCGAACTTGATAAGTTCGCCAAGTCTAATAGAGGCGAACTTGTTAAGTTCGCCTAAGCATCTTTGAGGCGAACTTGTTATGTTCGCCTACTGCAGAACTGGTGTTTATAAATAGAAGTTTACAGATTCAGAATGTAGAGGACGAGAGATTGAACGAACAAGTATTTCTGTAAACTTCTATATGTTTGATGATATAAAAAGAGAAAGTTTATTTACCTGATTGTTTCTATTGGCAATTGATATACATACGTTAACACGAAGGATTCCGCACTCCGTGTTATCGAGACGTCCTGTCACGAGATCGATCTGAGATGAGTCATGTGGACCTACACTGTCTTGATTAATACGCAGGTAAGACGTGCGAAGTCAAGTTCATCCCTGAAGAATCGGTCTTGAAGTCAAAGAGAACATGTAGAAGACGCGTGGAGTGGCCTCCAACGGTCGTATATGAAGACTTAGTCGATTCCGGGATTCTCGGATAGTTAGTTAAGCTATTATCTGTATATAATGAGCAGCTTGGTCGATTAGGAATCACATCAATACACACCACAACACACATAGCGATACAATTCACTCGCAACAAGCTCTGGAACACTTAGTTTATGATCATTTGCTGCTCTACACTTGTAATCCTTTTACCATTTATTCAAGAAACGAGGCAGGTGTCGATTTTCACCTCCTGTAACAAACCAAAATCCGGGTTTCGTTTTAAATAAATAAATATTTCTAAATAATATTATGGCGAAAATAATATTTTAAAAATAAATTGAAACAAGTGGGTTTTAATTCAATATTGGGGTTATGCTAGTTTTTAACTAATTTTGGCATGAAAATGGGTGAAATGGAAGTTGGGGGACTGGAAGTGCAAATACGGAAAATCTGCCATATTTGACTAATGAGAAGTCAAAATTCAGCATTTTGATTTTGTAGTCAATGCTCTCAAAAGAAAAGGGGAGAAAAGGGGTTTTGAAGCTAAATCTTGCAATTGAAGCTTGATTTGTGAAAGTTTTGGTTTGCATATCACCTTCCTAACATCAAGTAAGTGATTATCTTTCTTTTGATTTCACCATTGATGTGTTAGTTGGTGGGTTTTGTAGAAATCCGAAATTTGTGATGCATGTTGATAATTAGTGTTAGATTGTTGGAAATCTAGCTAAACTAAAGGTAAAGAATGGTGAAGAACATCCTAGAACCCTTTGATTTTGATTATGAGAAGTTAGGGTTCATATGGGAAAATTTGGGGGTTTTTGGATTGTGATGGTAAGATGATAAATTAATGATGATTAAAGTGTTAATATGATGTTAGACACTTGAACAAACACCAAATTAACCTAATGACAAAAATTGAATGAAAAATTAGTGTTAAGGTAAGGATAATGAAACTCAAGTAGGTGAGTTTGGGGTGAAAGAGGGTGTTTGGATATGAGTATAACTCAAACGGGTCAGTTTGGGTTGGAAATAGGAAATTGGGTTATGAACCCAATTAAAATGTGATTTTGGTGTATGATGGATTACTAAACTAGATGAATGTGTTTAGTTAATCAAATTTCAAAACTAGATGAATGTGTTTAGGTAATCAAATCCACAAGGTAAATGCTTTTGCATTTACTAAGTAATTGATGATAAATATTGTGATATGCAATGTTGTATGCATAATGTGTTATGTGGTATGAATGTGTATAGAGGTGTATGAATAAGTGAATGAATGTAGTTATAGTATTAATACTATAATGGATATGTGGATATGGAGTTATGGTCTAAGTATCGTAATGGATATGTGGATATGAAGTTATGATCTAAGAATCATAATGGAAATGTGGTGAGGAAGTTATGGCCTATGTGCCATAATGGAAAGGGAATTGTTTTAATCATGATTATAAAATGAAAAGAAAGAAACTTGTATGGTGTTATACAAGTGATTATGTCGCCTAATGGGTAATTGGGTGGAAACGGGTCAAAATGGGTGAATGGGTGAAAATGGTAATATTTTACCTTGATGTATGTTTTTATCTTCATTACTAATGGTGTATATATGTGATGGAATGTAGGGAAAGCTCTGGTGTAGTCTATGTCAAGTCCATGGCGAAAGACGGGTTCTCGTACGAGTTTTGATGGTTTTTCTTTTGGGTTGTAACTAAGTTTATTTTAGGTGTAAACCAATACTTGAATTGGTGTTATTTTGGTGTAAAATTGTGGTGTTTTGAAAAGTTTTAACCCAAACCCATGTGATGGGAAAATTTGTTATCAAGATGGAAAAAGTTGGAAAAATGGCTAAGTGTTGAAAACTGTAGAACTTTAGAAACATTCTGTGAAGAGGGGCTCTTCGAGCCACGCGAAAAACCGGAGTAGTCTTCGCGACATGCGAAGACCTGGTCTCAGAGCAATGGTTTGAGGGATTTGGTGTGGGTAGCAACAAACTCAAACCGAATGCTCTTGATATGGGGTAAATGATACGAGAATCCAAGAAGGACTTGACTAAGACTCGGAGCTTTCAGAAGTAAAAGGTTAGTAATGTTATGATTAATGGTGTATATGTGTATGTATGATTGAATGACAAAATGTTATGTGTGTCGAAACTTGTTTTGTGATTTTTTATATCGATATGATAAGTACAATTGGGCATAGCGTATTTTTAAACATGTCTGGCCAATATGATTAATAAGACGAAATGTGTAAGGGTCTTTATGATAACCATATAACAATGAACATTTGCAAGGATTAGGTGTAGGTGATTATATTTGTATGTAGGTATATAGGAAGATATTTATATATATATATATATACTTAATGCATATAAGGGTAAGTGTAAGATGATTATCTAAGGCATTGAAAAGTAAGGGTATTAAGGTGGTTTTGGTTCTATTTCTCAGCTAAGAGATGACAGATGTGAATGAAGAACCGTTGGATCCTAGAATCAATGATGCAATAAAGGAAGAAGTGGCCCAGGATTTTGAGCAAGCCACAACTCTATTAATGGAAGAAATGAGAGGGGCTATTAAACTCACTTTAGAAGAGTTTTCGAAGGAGAAGGGGAAGGAACCACAAGGTTGTACTCTTAAAGAGTTTATGATAATCAAGCCCAATGAGTATAACGGGCAAGTGGACCCGATCCTTAGCCATAGGTGGGTGGTGGATATGGAATGAAATTTTGAAATGACTAAGTGTAAGCCCAAGGATAGGGTGATGTTCAGTGTGCCACTGTGACCGGGAGGGTAAAGGAATGGTTATTGAATCTCCGAAAGGAGAGGGGTGAATTGGGTGTGACCTCCATGACTTGGGAGGAGTTTAAGACGGCTTTTCTATAATACCATTGCCCACAAGCCGCAGTTGACAGGATGACAGAGGAGTTCCTTCTCATGAGGCAAATGACTGAGTCAATAGATGAATTGGCAGGGGCTTTCTTTGATCGCACCAAGATCTGTCCGGACGTGGTGTCGACCGAGAAGGCGAAGATTGACAGATTTTATGCTATGTTGACTGTGGAGTTCAGAGATAGCATATCTCCATCCTCTTTTACCACACTTGTAGATTTGATAAACAGGTGGGGGAAAGGGAGGTGGAGTTGAGGAGGCAAGAACAAAGAGGTGAAAAGAGAAAGCGTGAAATTGTGGAACAAGTTGTGAAGAAGATAACGGGGTGGAGCCCTAGCAAGAAGCCGTTTATCAAGTTTTCTCCACGAGGATGCAAGGTTTGTTGAAAGGAGCACTTTGGGGAGTGTAAGAAGGGTACGTCAAATTGTTATAAATGTGGGAAGCTAGGGAATATGGCTAATCAATGTCCAAGCCAAATTCGTATATGCTATAATTGTTACAAGCCCGAGCACAATAGGGCGGATTGCCCCAATCTGAAGCAAGGTGGAAGTCAAAGGAAGGTTGAAATACCAAAGCCAAAGGGTAGAGCTTTCTACATCTCGGCGGAAGAGGCAAAGAATTACCTCGGAGATGGTGTCAGGTATATTCAAGATTAACTCTTTACCTGCACTAGAACTATTTGATTCGGGGGCTAGTCGTTCATTCGTGTCTTTGAAATTTGTTAAGCATTCTTCTTTTCTAAGTAGCAAGTTAGATGAACCCTTAGAAATCGAGGCGGCAAATGATAAGAGTTTTCTAGTGTTTGATATTTATAGGAATTGCATGTTAAGGGCGGGGGGCGAAACGTTCCTTATTCATTTAATTCCTATGACCATGGGGGATTTTGATGTTATTGTGGGGATGGATTGGTTGTCAAGGAACAAAGCGATTATTATATGTGGACCTAAGGCGATACAACTCGACTCCCGTCGGGTGAGTCCATTTACATAGAAGGTGAAAAGGAAGGTAAGGTAAGATTGTGTTCTTATGTGAAGGCAACAAAGTACATGGCGCGTGGGTGCAAGGCGTACATGGCTTGTGTTGCGGATGTGAATGAGAAAGTGAAAGATATTCGCGATGTTCCGGTTGTGAATCAGTTTGAGGATGTGTTTCCAGTTGAGTTACCGGGGGTTCCTTCGGAGAGGGAAGTAGAGTTTGGGATTGACTTGATACCGGGTGCTAAGCCGGTAGCCAAAGCACCTTATAGGTTGGCACCGCCAGAGATGAAAGAGATAATGGAGCAATTGCAAGAACTACTTGATAAAAGTTTCATACGCCCAAGTGTCTCGCCTTGGGGTGCACCCGTTCTCTTTGTTAAAAAGAAGGATGGGAGCATGAGGATGTGTAAGGATTACCGGGAGTTAAACAAGTTGACAGTGAAGAATCGGTACCCGTTACCCCGGATTGATGACCTTTTTGACCAATTGCAAAGGGGGTCATGGTTCTCTAAAATTGATTTGATGTCCGAGTACCATCAGTTAAAAGTGAAAGAAGACGATATTCCAAAAACCGTTTTCCGCACTCGTTACGGTCACTATGAGTTTAAGGTTACGCCTTTTGGTTTAACCAACGCGCCCGTGATTTTCATGGATCTTATGAACCGGGTGTGTAGGCCATTCTTTGACCGTTCTGTCATTGTATTTATTGATGACCTACTCATCTATTCACGGAGTGAAGGTGATCATGCCTTTCATCTACGTGAAATCCTTGAAGTTTTGCAAAGGGAGAAGCTTTATGCTAAATTTTCCAAGTGCGCCTTTTGGTTGTGCGAAATTCAATTCTTGGGCCATGTGATTAATGAAAAAGGGATTACAGTCGACCCATCCAAAATAGTAGCGGTAAAAGATTGGTCTTCGCTGAAAACGCCTTCGGAGATTAGAAGTTTCTTGGCGTTGGCAGGCTATTATCGGCGATTTATTGAGAACTTCTCTCGGATTGCCTTGCCGATGACGAAGTTAACGCGTAAGGAGACTAAGTTTGTTTGGGATTCCGAGCAAGAATCTGCCTTTCAACTCTTAAAAGAAAAATTGACTAAGGCACCTATCTTGTCCTTTCCTGACGGGACCGAAGATTTTGTTGTGTATTCGGATGCCTCGCATTCGGGGTTGGGGTGTGTTTTTGTCACACCCCCAATTTCAACTAACGGATTTTTACCGTTTGGGGAAGTGAAAAACACGGATCTCAGTCATTAGTTACATTGAACAACTCTACATGTGACTCAAATGAAAATATCATATAATGCGGAAGCGTAAAGAAAGTAAATGCGCAAAACACACGCGCCCAAAAAGTCCAAAAGTCTAAACCAAACACAATTCAAAATAGTCCAAACTGTTTAATAAAACATAAATCAAAAGAAGAATCCCATGCATGTCCTATGTGTACACATGTGCCTTATCTTAGCGACCTGAGAAAACATGTAAGAAAAGATGTCAACACGAGGTTGGTGAGTTCATAGGTTTCAATATAAATAAACGTTTACCGGATTTATTGTACAATCAACATGTGTATATCAACGGGTAGCTAACCCATAATCATGTTTACTATTACGCTCGCAACCGTAAACTGACTGTTTGTATTGCCTCCCACTAGGTCTATCAACCATGGTGCACGTTTAGGTCAATATTGCACCCGTTCGATATCCAATCGAGTTAGCGCGACTAACGCGGGTGAGGTTTGTCAAACCCAGTAGTACTACCCAACATACGGCGCTATATTCATATTTAAACGGTTCGATGTGAGGACTTTCATGATAGAGTGTACGCGTAGTCATAACAAGTGATATAATATGAAGTACAAAAATCAAAAGAGTTTGCATCATGTTTTCTCCCCCAGTTTAAAAAGTAAAAGGGGCCGTGAAAACTCACCTGAACGGCGTAGGTAGTGGTCACACAAGTACAAGACTGAGGTCTCAAGCGTTAGCCCGACACGGCTCACAAATGCCCTACAATTACAACATAACTTATTAGGGGTAAAATGAGAATATGTGACGACAACGCGGAAGATTAGAACGTCCTAACATAGTTAGGATTAAAGAGTAGGCGAACGTGTCCACGGGAATAAGAATTTCTATAAGAATTAGAATAACTAAGTTTCGTGCCGAACGTAAATAATGAATAAATAAATTCATACGTTCGAGTCGCTTATTAAAGTTAGGAAAATAATATAATTTAATATATTATTTTTAGGTTCGTAAGATTAATTAAATAATCATTTGTGGCAAAAATAATATATTATTTTTTTATTCGAGATAATAAACGTGGGTAAATAATATAATTAATATATTATTTAATAGTTTGAAACGCTACACAAAGTGTATAAACGCGGCGAAAATAATATAATAATATATTATTTTTAATAGAGGTCACGGGTTGAAAATAATATAAATATATTATTTTATACAGAGTCGTGGTTTGAAAATAATATCAATATATTATTTAAAATTGAGAATAATATTAATTATGAGTTATAAAACCAAACCCGAGCCTACAGGTTGTTTTACGGGTTAAAACAATTTAATATAATATTATATTAATATAGGGAAAGGTTTTATGATTAAATAATGTTTAGAAAATAATTAAAAATCAAAACAGGGGTGAGGAGACTCGAACCCGGGTCTCCTCTCCATCGACACACACACTTAACCAGTCCACTTGCTAAGGAAATCGCAACATGGAACAGATCAGAATGGCTTTGACTATCAGTTTCTCTGCGTTCTTCCCCCTTAGCGCAAGCCGAACCAAACCCGACTAATTACCCATGAATTCGACCACGGATGGAATCACGGGCATAGGGGTTTTGTTAAACGAAGGTTTTTGAATCTGTGAATGAGTTTAATTTCAAAAACAAGTAGTTTTAGATCGTTAGATTTGGTTTAAGAAGGCCGAAACCCTAGAAATAGAACCTGGAATCGATTTGGTTAAATCCTCTAATGAAACTTGTTAAATTCATGGGGCTTTTACAGAGTGAGACCTTGCGAATCCGCCTCTGTGGTCTAATTGGATTGAAAATGTGTCTAGGATCAAAACCCCCAATTTATTTTATGAAGAACCCTAGATTATAGATTCTGATTAATTCGGTATTGTTTGATAAAATTAACATAGGGTTAACATTAAACGAATGATTACGAAACTGGTGGTATGATTTAATTTGGTTGAAACCGGGTCTAGAGTAGGGTTCGATCAAGGCGTAAATGTACGAAGCCTAGATTCGGGATCAAGATCAATTCGATGATATAAGTCCTGTAAATGATAGGGCTTTCAATCTAGACATCAAAACGAATCTATGGACTTGTTTAATTTCTATAATTGATATCGAATTGATAGGGTTCGACTAAAACGAAAACAATATGAACACTAGGTATTTGATCAAGTTAAATTAGATAATGTAAGCCCTGATTATGATAGGCCTTATGTTCCAGGAGTGAAAACAAAACTAATGATGTAAGAATTTACCCGAATGATGCTCGAATTGGTAGAGTACGAGTAAAACAGGTGCCGACTATAGAAGAGCTTGATCTCTGGCGTCTTCTGCTGTGATTCCGACGAGTTTGTTGTGTGCAATTGCTCCAAGTGAGTTCGTACAAGGTGCGCAGGGATGCGATTTGAGAATTGGTAACTCAGATTTGTCGAATTCGATTGTTTTAGAAATGTGTTCGACGGTTACAACGTGAATGCCCATAATTGGGTTTGATTTTGAATCAATGCCGTGATTAAGTTGTTAATGATGAGTGTTTAAGTCATAATCGTGCATTATCAGTTTCAATTCAAACAGAAAACGGTTTCATAACTTGAATTTGAATCATTGGCTATGAATTTTACTTTCAAAAGTCAACCAGATCAAAAAGAACCAATTACAGGTTTAGTCCCTGCCGTTTCATGCAGTGAGTTCAGGGAATTGGTAGAAAAGGTCTTTGGAGTTGAGTTTGGTTAATAACAAGTTAGGATTTAACTGGAATAGTTAACGGAGTTGGACTAAAAAGTCTGGATTGTCACATCATCCCCTAGTTGAAAGAATTTTCATCCCGAAAATTAAAATAATAATAAAAAAATTTCTGAGGTGTTACATCATCCCCTAGTTGAAAGAATTTTCGTCCCAAAAAATAAAATAGTACCTTAAGAGTTTGAAGTGGATTGCTTGAACAGATGCGGGTACTTGCGCATCATCTGGTCCTCGTGCTCCCAAGTGAATTTCGGTCCGCGTTTTGAGTTCCAACGGACTCTAATAATAGGAATTTTACTGCGTTTTAACGTTTTGACTTCCCTATCCATAATTTCCACGGGTTCTTCGATGAAAGGTAACTGTTCATCAATGTGTAGTTCCTCAAGAGGAACCGCGAGTGACTCATCTACTAGACACTTCTTCAAGTTTGAGATGTGAAAGACGTTGTGTACACCACTAAGTCCTTCAGGTAGGTCCAATTGATACGCTACTGGCCCGATTCTCTTCACTATCTTGAATGGTCCAACATAACGAGGATTCAGCTTGCCTCGTTTCCCAAAACGAATGACACCCTTCCAAGGTGAGACTTTTAATAAGACCATATCCCCTACTTGAAATTCTAACGGTTTACGGCGCTTATCGGCATAGCTCTTTTGGCGGTCATGAGCTACTGCCATACGATTTCTAATTTGAATGAGTTTCTAAAAAGTTTCAAGTACGAGTTCAGGGCCTGTAATTTGACTATCCCCAACCTCGGCCCAACAAATAGGAGAACGGCATTTCCGTCCATATAGTGCTTCAAATGGAGCTGCCTTGATGCTAGTGTGATAACTGTTGTTGTAGGAGAACTCCACCAATGGTAGGTGAGACTCCCAAGTGTTACCGAAATCAATCACACAAGCTTGTAGCATGCCCTCCAGAGTTTGAATAGTACGCTCTGTCTGGCCATCAGTTTGAGGATGGTATGTTGTGCTCATATCTAGACGCGTGCCTAAAGCTTTATGTAACGATTGCTAGAAACGTGAGGTGAATCGTGCATCACGATCCAAAATGATAGAGATTGGCACCCCGTGCCTAGAGACTACTTCTTTTAAGTAAATACGAGTAAGCTTATCCATTTTGTTTGGTTCCTTGATTGCTAAGAAGTGAGCGGAATTTGTTAAACGGTCAACGATTACCCAAATGGTATCACATCCAGTGGGAGTTCGTGGCAATTTCGTGATAAAGTCCATGGATATTTGCTCCTATTTCCACATGGGAATCTCTGGTTACTGGAGTAGACCAGAAGGCTTTTGATATTCAACTTTGACCTTCGCGCAAGTCAGACACTTGCTCATATAGGTGGCTATATAGGCCTTCATCTTTGGCCACCAATACAACACCTTTAGGTCATGATACAACTTGTCAGACCCTGGATGAATAGAGTAACGAGATTTATGAGCTTCATCCATGACCAGTTCCCTTAAATTTCTGAATACTGGAACCCATATTCGCTCGGTGAAGTAGCGAATACCGTCCGATTTGACTTCGAGTTGTGCTTCCATATCGCGTGTACCTTCCAGCGGTAGGTTTTCCTCTTTCAAGGCTTCGAGTTGTGCACTACGGATTTTGTAAGGTAATCTGGGGTGAATAGTAAGCTGTAATGCTCGAACTCGTTTGGGCGTGGTTTCCTTTTGACTTAGGGCATCAGCTACAACATTAGCCTTACCTGGATGATATCGGATCGCACAGTCATAATCATTCAAGAGCTCGACCCAACAACGCTGTCTCATGTTCAGCTCTTTCTTCTCGAAGATATGCTGAAGACTCTTATGATCGGTGTAGATAGTGCACTTGGTACCGTACAAGTAGTGTCTCCCTATCTTAAGTGCGAAAACTACGGTTCCCAACTCTAGATCATGAGTGGTTTAGTTTTTCTCGTGAATCTTTAGCTGACGTGAAGCATATGCGATCACCTTTTCTCGTTGCATTAATACACAACCCAAACCCTAAATAGATGTGTCGCAATACACCACGAAATCATCCGTTCCCTCCGGAAGTGCTAGAATAGGTGCACTGCAAAGTTTCTGTTTAAGATGTTGGAATATTGATTCTTGGTTATCGCCCCAGCTATAGGCTTTACTCTTTTGAGTTAAGGTAGTGAGAGGTTGTGCAATTTTTGAAAATCCCTCGATGAATCGACGATAATAACCAGCCAATCCCAGAAATTGTCGCACCTCAGTCGGGGTCGTCGGTGCTGCCCAATTCTTGATGGCTTCAATCTTTGATGGATCGACATGTATTCCTTTCTCGTTAACCACATGTCCTAAGAATTGAACTTCACAGATCAATAATTCACACTTGGAAAACTTAGCATAATGATGCTCCCTTTTAAGTAATTCCCGGATTAAACATAGATGTTCCTCATGTTCCTCTTTGTTCTTGGAATAAATGAGAATGTCGTCGATGAAAACGATGACAAATTGATCAAGGTATGGCTTACACACACGGTTCATGAGGTCCATGAATACCGCAGGTGCGTTGGTTAATCCGAAAGGCATGACCATAAATTCATAGTGGCCGTACCTTGTTCTGAAAGCAGTCTTATAGATATCCTCATCTCGGACTCTCAATTGATGGTAACCGGACCTAAGATCTATCTTGGAATAGAAACATGATCCTTGGAGTTGATCAAAGAGATCATCTATATGAGGCAAAGGATAACGATTCTTGATTGCGACTTTATTCAGTTCACGGTAGTCGATACACATACGAAAAGTCCCGTCCTTCTTCTTGACAAACAGGACAAGAGCTACCCATGGCGATGAGCTAGGTCGGATGAAACCTTTATCCAACAATTCCTATAACTGAGGGGATAGCTCTTGCAATTCACTAGGTGCTAGTCTATAAGGTGCCCGAGTGATCGGTGCCGCTCCGGGTGCTAGATTGATTTGAAATTCAACTCGACAGTGTGGGAGAAGACCAGGAAAATCCTCGGGAAATACTTCCAGAAATTCACGAACGATGGGAATATCATCAATCTTCTTCTCTTCTGATGGCTGCTCAGCAACGAGAGCCAAAATAGCAGTATGCTCTTTTCGAAGGCATTTCTGTGCTTTCATAAAGGATATGATGCCCATGACTGCACCAACCTTTTCGCCCTGAACGGAAAGGGTTTCTCCACTTGGGAGAGGAATGCGAACAATTTTCTCATGACAGATGATTTCGGCTTGGTTTTTAGATAACCAATCCATGCCGACAATTACATCAAAACTATCAAGTGTGACCGGCATAAGGTCGATATCAAGTTTATGACTAGCTAGCTCAAGCTTACAACCCTTAAGAATATGGGTTGCTTCAATTATTTGACCATCAGCTATCTCTATTACATACTTAGCTTCTAACAGATTTGGAGTTCCTTTTATCGTATCACTAAGTTTTTTAGATATAAAACTCCTATCAGCACCAGTGTCAAAAAGGACAGAAGTAAAGTAATTATTTAAGAGAAACTTACCGGTGACCACATTATGATCATAACGAGCATCTCCAAATCCTAGTATGAATGCTCGTCCCTTCGCACCATTCCCTCCATTATTTCCGTTGTTGCCACCATTGTTGTTTCCGTTACTATTGTTACCCTGATTATTGTCGTTACCATTACCACTCCCATTCCCAATTCCATTACCGCCCCTCTTTGACTGTGGACAATCCCTCAGAATGTGTCCCTCCTTGCCGCACTGAAAACATCCTCTTGTAAATCCTTGCGGTCGAAATGGTTGTTTGATCGAAAGCGCAACTCTACAGTCTTTCGCAGCGTGGCCCATCTTACCACATCGCTGGCAACGCTGTCGGTCACAAGTGCCGGTGTGGTGATAGCCACATTTATTGCACTTGGGATATCTCCCAGCATATTCCCCTTGACTCGAACCTTAAGAGGTCGTTTGATTAAAGTTCTTAGTAGGCTCAAACTTTCGCTGCTGTTGCTGAGGTTGATTGAACTGGGGTCCTTTAGAGTTGGAGTGAGTGTTGGAGTGGTGATCAAACTTGCACTTATGATTGTCGGTGGATTTAGAGACCGAACCCCTTGGTGGTAGAGTCCCTTGAGTCAACGCATGATCGGTTAATTTGTGAGCTAGTATGATCGTCTGCTGGATGGTAGTAGGGTTGGATGAAGTAACCATACTCTGAATCTGAGGCACTAAGCCTCCAATATACAGTTCTATCCTTTTGTAATCCGGAGTCACCATATGTGGAAACATGGTAGCAAGCTCATGGGAGCGTGTGGTATACAACTCAATTTCAGAACCGTCCATTTTCAAGTTCCAGAACTCTCCTTCTAATTTCTGAATTTCATCCCGAGGACGGTACTCCTCCTTCATCATCGTCTTAAACTCCACCCACAGGAGTCCATTTGCAATGACTAGACCCAACATCTGGACCTGAGCATTCCACCACGTGAGAGCCAGGCCCCCTAAGTTCCAGAAGCGAACTTGACCTGATTGGCCAATGGGCAGTTGCACATAGAAAAAACTGACTCTACTTTCTCGAACCACCGGAGTAGTCCGACAGCTCCTTTTGCTCCACTAAAGGTGTGGGGTTTGCAGTCCATGAATGTTTTGAACGTGCATGCTGGTTGCTGATTCTGCTAGCCTGGAGTTAGAGACACAATATAGGTTCTAGGTTATAAAGCTTAGGAAAGGTGGCCAATGGGCAGTTGCACATAGAAAAAACTTACTCTACTTTCTCGAACCACCGGAGTAGTCCGACAGCTCCTTTTGCTCCACTAAAGGTGTGGGGTTTGCAGTCCATGAATGTTTTGAACGTGCATGCTAGTTGCTGATTCTGCTGGCCTGGAGTTAGAGACGCAATATAGGTTCTAGGTTATAAAGCTTAGGAAAGGTGCTTTGAGAAATGAATTGATCTCACTAGTCAATAGCTAAAATATTTACCTGCAGCATTCTGTGCTGCGAGAGCCTCTGCCACACTATCGTTGATTAGTGCCGCCAGCTCAACTACTGTCATGTTGATGGTGCCTCCGTCACCAGCATGACCTCCACGTCCTCTTCCCGACATAATTCTTCACATTCACAAATACAAATATTAAACATTATTTATGTACAAGTAAGAAAATACAACATCTAACATTATGAAAATTAAATAAATTGTAAGGCTACAAAATAAATAACTCAAACATTAAACTTCTCATGCTTTTATTGAATGGGAACAACCTTACCCATCTAGGTTTGAAAAGAGAAATAACATAAATGAAACATGAATGAAAAGGAAAGATAGAATAGAAAGATCATCAAGCATCCTCGTCATCGGAAGAAACGTATGATTGCGCATCGTCGATCTCCACCGGTTCCTCCTCGGGTGGCTCCTCCTCTACCGGCTCATCCTCGAAGGGCTCCTCCTCGAAAGGCTCCTCCTCGTTGTCCAAAAGTGGAATATCCTTCGGAAATAGGGCTGCTTGCAGTTAGGCTTCCAAGTGAGTCACTCTCTCTCAAAGTCCTTCATCAGCATGGTCTGCTACTTGTAGCTGGGCTTCCAGATTAGCCACTCTCTCCAGAATCCCTCCTACCTCAAAATCCGAGGTGTCCACCCTCGTCTCCAAATGTGTAACCCGATCTACCAAAACGTTATGGACCTGATCCGTTACTGCTAGTTCAGTAGTCAAGAGCTCTATCCCCACCTTATTTTCCTCTATTTGTGACTCTCCCTGCAGAATGTCAGGTATCTAATCAGTAGCATCTTTCATAATGCTTAACTCTCTAGACATGTAAAATACAAAAGCTGTAAAAGCTTGTTCCATAGTGCGGGGCAAGCTAGGTAAAGTAAATGATGAGGAAGTTGAACCAAAGTACGGTGATGGGACATTTCCCATTTCCATCCATCTTTGGATCATTTGCGGGTATGAATTCCAATTACGAGCAGGATTCATTGCTTGCACGCTACTCGGTTCACCCTAAACAACCGAATTATCACTAGAACTAGTCTGACGCCTTTTGGGCTCCGGGGATGATAAGATTGGTGCCTTAGGTGATAGCGGTGTAGTTGACGACATGATCCTGTAACATAATATATAAGTGCCAAACATCCAAATGTTTATGACATGTAACTAATGTGTGAGGTTATAGTCTAGTATGCAATCCTAGTTCTCTATAACCAATGGCTCTGATACCAATCTGTCACACCCCCAATTTCAACTAACAGAGTTTTATCATTTCGGGAAGTGACAAACCAGGATCTCAGTCATTAGTTACATTGAACGACTCTACATGGGACTCAAATGAAAATATCATATCAATCAGAGTTAATGCAGAAGCGTAAAGAAAGTAAATGAGCAAAACACATGCGCCCAAAAAGTCCAAAAGTCCAAACCAAACACAATTCAAAATAGTCCAAACAGTTTAATAAAACATAAATCAAAAGAAGAATCTCATGCATATCCTATGTGTGCACATGTGCCTTATCTTAGCGACCTGATAAAATATGTAAGAAAAGATGTCAACACGAGGTTGGTGAATTCACATGTTTCAATATAAATAAACGTTTACCGGATTTAATGTACAATCAACATATGTATATCAACGGGTAGCTAACCCATAATCATGTTTACTATTACGCTCACAACCGTAAACTGACCGTTTGTATTGCCTCCCACCAGGTCTATCAACCATGGTGCACGTTTAGGTCAATATTGCACCCGTTCGATATCCAATCGAGTTAGCGCGACTAACGTGGGTGAGGTTTGTCAAACCTAGTAGTACTACCCAACATACATCGCTATATTCATATTTAAACGGTTCGATGTGAGGACTTTCATGATAGAGTGTACGCATAGTCATAACAAGTGATAATATGAAGTACAAAAATCAACAGAGTTTGCATCACGTTTTCTCCCCCAGTTTAAAACAGTAAAAGGGGCCGTGAAAACTCACCTGAACGGCGTAAGTAGTAGTCACACAAGTACGCGACTGAAATCTCAAGTGTTAGCCCGACACGGCTCATAAATGCCCTAGAATTACAACATAACTTATTAGGAGTAAAATGGGAATATGTGACGACAACGCGGAAGATTAGAACGTCCTAACATACTTAGGATTAAAGAGTAGGCGAACGTGTCCATGGGAATAAGGATTTCTATAAGAATTAGAATAACTAAGTTTCGTGCCGAACGTAAATAATGTATAATAAATAAATGAATAAATAAATTCATACATTCGAGTCGCTTATAAAAGTTAGGAAAATAATATAATTTAATATATTATTTTTAGGTTCGTAGGATTAACTAAATAATCATTTGTGGGAAAAATAATATATTATTTTTTTATTCAAGATAATAAACGTAGGTAAATAATATAATTAATTATATTATTTAATAGTTTAAAACGCTACACAAAGTGTATAAACGCGACGAAAATAATATTATAATATATTCTTTTTAATAGAGGTCACGGGTTGAAAATAATATAAATATATAATTTTATACGTAGTCGTGGTTTGAAAATAATATCAATATATTATTTAAAAGTGAGAATAATATTAATTATGAGTTATAAAACAAAACTCGAGCCTACAGGTTGTTTTCCGGGTTAAAACAATATAATATAATATTATAATAATATAGGGAAAGGTTTTATGATTAAATAATGTTTAGAAAATAATTAAAAATCAAAACAGGGGTGAGGAGACTCGAACCCGGGTCTCCTCCCCATCGACACACACACTTAACGAGTCCACCTACTAAGGCAATCGCAACATGGAACAGATCAGAATGGCTTTGACTATCAGTTTCCCTGCGTTCTTCCCCCTTAGCGCAAGCCGAACCAAACCCGACTAATTACCCTCAAATTCGACCACGGATGGAACCACGGGCATAGGGGTTTTGTTAAACGAAGGTTTTCAAATCTGTGAATGATTTTAATTTCAAAAACAAGTAGTTTTAGATCGTTAGATTTGGTTTAAGAAGACCGAAACCCTAGAAATAGAACCTGGAATCGATTTGGTTAAATCCTCTAATGAAACTTGTTAAATTCATGGGGCTTTTACAGAGTGAGACCTTGTGAATCCGTCTCTGTGGTCTAATTGGATTGAAAATGGGTCTAGGATCAAAACCCCCAATTTATTTTATGAAGAACCCTAGATTATAGATTCTGATTAATTCGGTATTGTTTGATAAAATTAACATAGGGTTATCATTAAACGAATGATTACGAAACTGGTGGTATGATTTAATTTGGTTGAAACCGGGTCTAGAGTAGGATTCGATCAAGGCTTTAATGTACGAACCCTAGATTCGGGATCAAGATCAATTAGATGATATAAGTCCTGTAAATGATAGGGCTTTCAATCTAGACATCAAAACGAATCTAAGTACTTGTTTAATTTCTATAATTGATATCGAATTGATAAGGGTTCGACTAAAATGAAAACAGTATGAACCCTAGGTATTTGATCGAGTTAAATTCGATAATGTAAGCCCTGATTATGATAGGGCTTATGTTCCAGGAGTGAAAACGAAACTAATGCTGTAAGAATTTACCCGAATGATGCTCGAATTAGTAGAGTACGAGTAAAACAGGTGCCGACTGTAGAAGAGCTTGATCTCTAGCGTCTTCAGCTGTGATTTCGACGAGTTTGTTGTGTGCAATTGCTCCAAGTGAGTTCGTACAAGGTGCGCAGGGATTCGATTTGAGAATTGGTAACTCAGATTTGTCGAATTTGATTTTTTTAGAAATGTGTTCGACGGTTACAACATGAATGCCCATAATTGGGTTTGATTTCGAATCAATGTAGTGATAAATTTGTTAATGATGAGTGTTTAAGTTATAATCGTGCATTATCAATTTCAATTCAAACAGAAAACGGTTTCAGAACTTGAATTTGAATCCTTGGCTACGAATTTGAATTTCAAAAGTCAACCAGATTGAAAATGAACCAATAACAGGTTTAGTCTCGGCCGTTTCATGCAGTGAGTTCAGGGAATTGGCAGAATAGGTCCTTGGGGTTGAGTTTGGTTAATAACAAGTTATGATTTAACTGGAATAGTTAACGGAGTTGGACTAAAAAGTCCGGATTGTCACAGTTTTAATGCAAAGGGGGAAAGTGATTGCCTACGCATCTAGGCAATTGAAGACTCATGAGGTGAATTACCCTACTCACAATTTAGAGCTTGCGGCCGTGGTTTTCACGCTCAAAATTTGGAGGCATTTTTTATATGGGGCGAAGTGTATGATCTACACGGATCACAAAAGTCTCAAATATTTCTTCGACCAAAAGGACCTCAACATGAGGCAAAGGCAGTGGCTTGAATTGGTTAAGGACTATGATTGTGAGATACTTTATCATCCAGGTAAAGTGAATGTAGTGGCAGATGCTCTTAGTCGGAAGACGATTCATGCACCTATTAAGGTGAAGTCATTCAAGATGACGATTTCATCATCTCTTATTAATGAAATCCGGGAGGCTCAAGTGTTAGCACTTGGTGGGGATTTGAAGAAGGAACGGATGGTTTCTTATGTTGACAAGCTTGGGGAGAACAGTTCGGGGTTAAAAACATGCTTTGATAGAATTTGGATACCTAGGTTGTCAAGTGGGCATACACCTCAATGTAATCCAGGCCCTTTTGCTGAAAAAACCCTTGAACAACCAATCTTGCCTTATTTTTCACCACAACGTGTCGATCATCTGTTTTACACTTAAACACCCATCTGGTACCTATTGGATGTACACCTCTCGACAGGTCAACTAGATCCCACACATGCAACTTTAGACAATTCATCTTATCTTGCATAGCCTCTATCCAGCAGTTTTCAACGAGAGCCTCCTCCGCATTCTTTGGCTTTATTTGGGATACGAACGCAGCATGCAAACATGTTTCCATGAAACCTGTGTTAAGTATCTCAGCGTACAAGCTGGTGTTCTCGGTAACGGTTCTGTGACGAGTTTGAACACCGGCATCAGGATCACTAATGATGTTGTCAATTGGATGATTCTTATGCACTCTCGTCTCTGGTACATGAGGTTCTTGGATATCTGAATCAAGGTTTGTGCTCAACTCTCCCATATCATGTGTACGATTCAATAATTATAGGATCAACTAGAGCTTCATTTCCTACCACAGAGTTAGGATCAGCTTAAGTATCATTTCCTTCAACATTTGTGTCTTCTTCATTGTCACTTTCATGAGTCCTAGATACAGATGCAGCATTAGAACTAGGAGTTGGGATGGGTACAGTAGATCTTGTTGAGAAATTGGAGTCATCGCCGCCGCTACAGTGTTGATATAAACTTGCAGCATCTTCAGCAGATAGATCAGGAAGGTTGAAAGACTTGAAGAGAGCATCATAATCGATTCCCCAAGTTAGACCTGTTGGTTCTAGTGGAACACTGGGTTTACTGCAATCCACTTCAAACCACTCTTCAACTGAACGAGTTTCAATATTGTACACCCTTTTGCATGGTGAATTGGCAACATATCCTAATAAGATGCCTTCCACCGCTTTTGTATGAAATTTGGTCTTGCGATCCTTGTACTATAACAATAATGAACAGGGACTACCGAATGGGACTAGGTAGTCAAGATTGGGAGGTCGATTATTGATCAGCTCATAACATGTTTCATAGTATCTTTTCACCACCAGAACTCTATTCAAAAAGTGACATGATGTATTAACTGCTTCTGCCCAGAATGTGATTAGAAGCTTGGCATCTAACAACATCATCCTTGCAGTTTCAATTAAAGTCTTGTTCTTCCTTTCTGCAACTCCATTCTGCTGAGGCGTGTACGGAGCACTGAATTCATGATGAATACCCTTCTTGAGACAGAAAAACTCCATCGTGTTGTTCTTGAACTCTATGCCATTGTCACTCCTTATTCTTCTAACCTTCAGCTTGCATAAAGATTCCAGAATTAAGATCGGGTATTGAAGAATTTCAGCAGTGTCATCCTTTGTACCTAAAAAATGCACCCAATAAAAACGTGAGAAGTCATCAGTTACAACCAGACAGTATGACTTACCTCCAATACTCCTGATACTTATGGGTCCAAACAAATCCATATGTAGGAGCTCCAAAGGGGTATCGATGGAGTTTTGGGTCTTGGGCTTGTGAGATTTTCGTTGTTGTTTACCCTTTTTGCAAGGCATACAATCATCTGCAACGGCAATTCCCAGCTTAGGAACCCCGGTTACCAAACCGTTTCGGACAAGATGATTCATTTTTCGATAGGAAATCTGTCCGAGTTTCCTACGCCACAATATTGAGTCAAGTTATATCACTTTTGTAAGTAAATAAGTAGCAACTGATGAGGTGGTTGTAGCCACGCTCATATCGATCTGATAGGCGTCACTTGTTCTTGGCGCTCGCATCAGAATCCAATCTTCCGGAACCTCAAAACCAGGCTTGAAAACCAAGCATTTAAACTTGTCAAACATAATTGAGTACTCCTTGTCGCACATTTGAGAGACACTCAACAAGTTACGCTTCAACTGCTAGCAATAGTTGACGTTGTCGAAGCTAATACATCCATTAGAAACCACGCCTTGACAAGTTATACTACCGTCATTCTCGCCTGTAAAGGCCACATAGCCGCCTCTGAATGGTTTAACATCTTGAAGTAGGGCCATGTTGCATGTCATTTGCCAGGAGCATCCACTATCCACATACCAACGGTTAGCAGTAGTTCCCTTCGAATGTCCCTGCACGAGTCAAAATAAATTAGTTAGTTTTGGAGACCCAAGCCATTGTGGTCTTGGGTCGTCCATTTTTCTCAAAATATACAACCTCAATTAACTTGTAATCATGACTGTCAAAAATTGGTGAATCTTTTGGAGATTTGGAATCAGAGGATTGAGAACATTTGGTTTTCTCTCTCTAGGATCTTTTCATTTATTTCTTTTGAATAGCGGGCTTGCTATAGTCAACCACAGGTGAACTAGTAGAACCCTCACCCGGTCGACAACCAGCTAGCTGTTGTTCAAGTTTCTTCAATCTCTTATTCCTTCTTCTTCACTGTGGCTTCGAGAGTTTCACCACATGCTTCTCACTAGTTTGTGTACTACCGGAGGTAAATACATTGGGATTAGATGGTTGCTTTTCCTGTTTTGGAACAGATGGTTCAGTCACATGTTTTGCTGGTGGCTTAACCATCTGTTTCACCAGTGGTTTCACCACTTTTGATCTTGGGCTTTTGTGTTGCTTCACTGGTGATGTCTTAGGGAGTTCGGCCTGTTGTGGGACAACTGGCCGTTTCCCTTGATTCTTTTCAGGACAGTTCACCATGATGTGACCAACTGTACCATAGTGAAAGCAAGCTCTCCTTTCTTTGTAAACCCTCCTATAAGGCTCTCTGATTTTGGAGGTAGATGATACTTGATGAGCACTAGGAGTTGTTTGGTGAACATGAACATCATCTTGTGCTTGACCTGATGTTGATTGACTTTTGGGGGTGTAATGTTTTTCAATATTTTCTTGAAAATTTTTTCCTAGTTTGTTTGCAAACATTTCTTTCTTTGTTTGATGAATGGATTTGAAACATCCATAAAGCATCATTTTTAGTTTATCATTTGACTCAATTGTATCAGGTTCAGTTAAAATGCAATTATCACGATCAGTGACAATGTTTTTCTCAATTTTATGTCAACAATCAACTCATCTGAGACAACACCATCAACTTTGGTGTCCTCGGAACCTTCATCAGAATAGAACTCCTCATCAGAAGTTGAATCAGCCTTACTTGAGGATTCATCTAAACAGGACAAATCAATGTCGACTGGCCCGTTGACAAAGTTCTCGCTCACTGGTGGTGGAATGGCATTAGTACCTAAACCTTTGCCGTTCACTTTTCATACCACGGATTCATAGTGTTCCACCACAAAGCTCGAGTTGTTTAACTTCTCAAGTTTGCCACTTAACTGCAGGATCTCATTTTGTAGTCAGGCAATCTCAACATTTCTTTTCTCTAACCCCTTGTAGGCAACATCTAAATGAAATTGTTGTTCACTGATTTTAATTGAAAACTCATGTCTTTCTTTCTTAAGGTTTTCAATTGAATCTTTGAAACATTTTTCATTCTCTTTGTAATTTAGAGCCGCCATACGTAGAGGTTCGAGTTGATCATGGATTCGATCATTCTAGTCCTGCAAGATTAAACATTTAGAACAAGAAACAACATCAAAAGAAATAGAATCTACCTCAGTTGATGAACTTGACGCTTCTCCAATGGCCATTAGAGCAGTGTAGATTCTGGTTGATCAGCAGCAGCTGCTTTCCGTTCCTTAGCTTCCATTATTTCAACAATTTATGCCATTAACCCGAGCTGGGTTTGTGAAATAATGGCATCTTCCAAGTGTACTCCCCAGTAAAAGCTATAATCCTGCTAAACCACTAATGCGTTAGACGCTGCTCCTTGAGTCTGACTGCGGTTGTGCTGATTGTTGAAGTTCTGGTTATTTCCCGGACTCGGTCAAGTGAAACCTGAAGCTGGTCGTTTATCCTTTTGACATTCTCTTGCAAAGTGTCCAAAGTTCATACACTTGTAGCACTTTGCCTTTGACTTATCAAATCCCACCTTAGCATTTGAATGCCCACCGATAAACTTTCTACCAGTTCTATTCAAAAACCGCTTCGCCCTTCTTAAAATCATGGCCATATTCCATTGAATATCCATATCCTCCATGTCATTTGGATCCACTTGGTTGAAATCTTCTTCAATAGTTTCAGGATCACCAGCTTCCCACCAATGAAGTTCTCGTAGGCAAGCATACATGATGAGAATAATGCCACATGATCTTCTGCAATCTTGGCAATAGCAGTTTGGTGATTTGAGGATGTAGATGTAGGACTTCTTGAAGAATGTTGATGGTATAAACCAGATCTCGGTGCAGCAAAACAGGTATGACCACCACAACCATTAGAATTTTCTTCATCCTGAGTAGGATTCCTTGAGAATAAAGTAATTCCAGAACCCGATGACTTTGTTGTGGAAGAACCCCCATAGTACATAGATGGATCTTAAATCTGAGATATTCTAGAGGTTTCTTTCTTCTTCAGGTTCATGTTATGGGCTTAAACCTTTTCTATCGCTTCATCAATTGTCATCTCATAAAATTTTGGGTTCTCTCTCAGTAGGGTAGTATACATGTCAAACTTTGGTGGCAGTGAATCAAGAAACTTTTCCACCAACTCGTCATCAGGATACTTCAGTTCATAAGACTTCAGCTCAGTCTTCAAATGAAAGAATCTTGAAAAATGTTCATCAATGGATTCATTCTCTAATTATCTGAAGCATTCATACTGTTTCCTCAGTAGCTCCCTCTTGCTCTTCTTGACGTCACTGTTACCCTCGAACCTCTTATGTAGAGCCTTCCAAAGATCTTTTGAAGTATCATAACCTCTGAAACTATGAAATAAATACCTTGTCAATGCCATAGTTATAGAACCATGAGCTTTCTTGTCTAGATCATAAGCTTTCTTTTCCTCTTTGGTAAGTCTGGAGATGGGTTTGGGAACAGTTTCCTCAAGAAATAAGTGTGTTGGATGCTTGTACCCCTCAAGGATGGGTATCCACATGGTGGAATCAGTGTACGAGACATACTCCTCAAAATGTGCTTTCCAATTTGAATAATCATTTACATTAAGCAGATTTGGTGGTTTCTATGCAGTCCCTATCTCGTTGACATAATTAAGCATACTACTTATGTTCTGAATGTTCGACATAGTGTGAAACTTAGTCAAAAATCAGAAATTCTGCACAACTTGCATACTTAAGAAACTGGGCATGCGCACTTGTGAACTTGACCTTGCGCACTTAGTAAGTACGCAGGGGATAAAACAGGTACGTAGAAGATTGGTTGTGACAATCCGTACTTTTCATGTTAACCCCGTTAACATTCCTGTTAAATATTCTCTTAAAAACTTAACCCCGTTAACTGAAACCAGTTAAATCTAACCCCAGGGGCCATTTCTGTCAGTCTTATAGTTTAAACTACAGGGACTGAATCTGCCAAGTCCCAAAACCCAATCAATTGACTTATCAAAGTCAAAATCAAAGGATGTGGATTCCTGTTGACTTTGAAAAAGTCAAACCGAAAGCCTTTAACCAAAATTCGCATTCTTTAACCCATTTTCGTTCAAATTCGTAACTGCAAATCACATTAATCGTCATAATCGACCACTACTGCAGCAATTAACGAATCTTTAATCCGAATTAATCCCAATAATGATTAATTAAACTATAACCGTCGACTTCATTATCTTTAAGCATGAATCCACATCAATTCGATCGTTAACACTGAAATCAACCATATGCACATCTAAATCGAGTCCCACAGAACCTGTTGCATCTTCCAATTCGATCAAAAACTGAGCCTGTGTCGCCGGAGACCAAAATGCGCGAAGTCAGAGTTCAACCTAACCGAGCACCATCAATACGATCCCCATTCTGGTAATAAAACACTTCCTCATTTTCGTTTTCATCTAGGGAACAAAATCCCTATGCTAATTTGTTCTCATAACATCGAATTGATCAAGACCCATAATCTAGGGTTTATACGAAACCCAATTTGGGGCTTTTGATGCTAAACTCGATTAAAATTCAATTGAATTACATGGTTAGACTCGCGATTACCTACTCTTTGAAAACCCCATATCAATTGAATCGAATAATATCTAATTGATTATAAACCGTAAACTAGGGTTCTTCATAAAAACGAATTGGGGGTTTGTATTCTAGACTTAACCAAAATGAAATTAATCTATATGGTTAGCTTCGAAAGGTTTCAATCTGTAAAAACCCCATGGTTTCATCAGTTAACATCATCGGATTTTGTCGAATCGATTTTGTGTTCATATTCTAGGGTTTCAATACTCAATCTGTGTATAATCGATTATGTGTTTGTTGTTTTTGCAATTAATTTCACTCACATGATCGAAATCCCTTGTTAAACAAAAACCCTATGAATCCAAGATCAATCGTGATCGATTTGGGTGGAATCGGGAGTGATTTTGGGTTCGGTTCGCGACATAGGGGAAGAACACAGGGGTGTTGAGGATTAAAACCAATTGAATCCGAATGCTTGTGCGATACCCTAGCGGGCGTACTTGGTTAACACCCTTGGCTCAGATGCAGGAGACCCGGGTTCGAGTCCGGTCTCCTGCTTTCTTTTTATGGGGACTTTTTACTTACATTTATTTATTAAAAATCAAACCTTATATTATTATAATAATATATTAACTTGTTTTAATCCCGAAAACCGCCCGTAGGCTCGGTTTGATTTTATAACCCATTTTTATATTAATTATCCACTTTTAAAATAATATATTTATATTATTTTCAAACCATAACTTCGTATAAAATAATATATTTATATTATTTTCAACCCGTGATTCATGTTATAAAATAATATATAATTTATATTATTTCGTATCGTTTTATACCTCGTGTGAAGTTTCAAACCAATTAATAATATAATTGTTATATTATTTAACCACGTGTATATACTCGATTAAAAATAATATATTTATTATTTTTTCACACAAATAACAATTTTAGTTAATCCTTCGAACCTAAAAATAATATATTAAATTATATTATTTTCCTAACTTTTGTAAACGACTTTAACATACGAATGTATTTATTTATTTATTATTCGTTATTAACGTACGACACGTAACGCTTTTTCCTTAATGATTATATTAAGAAATTTATATAATCCCGTAGACACGTTCGTCTACTCTTAAATCCTTAGAAAGCGTTAAGGTGTTCTAACTTCCGTGTCGTCGTCACAAATCCCATATGTCCCTAACTTATGTGTTATAATTATAGGGCATACGTAAGCCGTGCAGGCTAACACTTGAGATTCTAAATCTCATACTTGTGTGATACTACCTACTACGCAACGCAGGTGAGTTTCACGGCCCCTTTTTACTTGTTTTACTATTGGGGGAGAAACATGCTTACACACAAACGTATTTTACTTGTTTTCCTGTTGAGGAAGAAACAAACATGAACACCAACTATCATACTTTTACTTGTTTTCCCCGTGGGGGAGAAACAGGTACGCAAGCAATATCATTTTACATGTTTTTCCCGTTGGGGGAGAAAACATGACGCAACTATTTGATTATGGTACTTTATATGATATCACTGTTGAGGCTAAGCGTAACACACTATCACAGAAAGTCCTCATCTTATATCGGACCATTAATATGGATCTTAGCGAGGTAATGTTTAGTAGTACTACTGGGTTTGACAAGCCCCACCCGCGTTAGTCGCGCTAACTAGATTGGATATCGAACGGGTGAAATGTTAGCCTACTCATATTTGCCAGAGTTGATAGACCTGGCAGGAGGCATACAAACGCAGTCAGCTTCGGTTGCGAGCGCTTTAGTAAAACATGAACATAGGCTAGCTACCTATAGATATGCATATTGAATGTACATAATCTGGCAAACACTCTCATATTGCAAACTTGAAACCTGTGAACTCACCAACCTCGTGTTGACACTTTTTCTTACATGTTTCTCAGGTCGCTTTGGCACAGGTTGCGAACTTAGGACATGCATGGAGTCCTACTGTCATATCATTCATTTCAAATATTTTAAACAGTTTATTTAATTACATTAATTGACGCTTGTTGCGTGTAATTACGTTTGACTGCATTGTAACGTTTACGCTTCCGCATTAACTCTGAACTTTTATGTTTTGACATTTCAAGTCCCATATAGTGTCGTTTGATGTAACTAATGACTGAGGTCCTGGTGTGTCACCTTCCAAACGGTAAAACTCCGTTAGTGGAATTTGGAGGTGTGACATATTGGTATCAGAGACATTGGTTATAGAGAACTAGGATTGCATACTAGACTATAACCTCACACATTAGTTACATGGCACAGACACTTATACGTGATACATATAGCAACTATACATTGCAGTGCAGGCATGTTAATACCATCCGTATCACCCTCAGTTGGCAAGGGACACATCATTTGCATTGCATCATCATTACCAGTGGCGAAACTCGGAGAATCACCAGAACATTATCCACTCCCATCTGAGGGCAGCGAGACGGAGCCTTCGAAGGAGTCACTTACATCACCATCACCTATTGGGTATGCTGGGCTTTCTCAGTTCCATGTTTTGGACGACACTCAGCACTAGCACATACCTCTTTGGGAGTTGGGATCGTCGGAGGCGAGTCCCTACTGTACCCACTAGCAACAATACGCCGAGTGAAGGCAGACCGTTGCACGTATTATTATAGAATCCATTGACACGTAGATGTCATCACTTTCCCGAGCCATGGGCTCGTGTAGAACCAAAGACTGATTGCCACCAAATTATTCTAAGTACAAATGCTGCTGATAGGCTTATCAGCAGCATTCAACACTTGTTGCTGCTGATAGGCATATCAGCAGCATTCAACACTTGTTGCTGCTGATAGGCATATCAGCAGCACTCAACACTTGTCGCTGCTGATAGGCTTATCAGCAGCATTCAACACTTGTTGCTGCTGATAGGCTTATCAGCAGCATCCAACACTTGTTGCTGCTGATAGTCTTATCAGCAGCATTCAACACAAGTTGCTGCTGATAGCTCTATTCTCTGAAGACCAAACGTTGCAGCTGACTATCCATGTGAAGCGCCTCTAACACCTGTCTGCAAAATCAACTGCCACACTCCAAGCAGAAGGAACCTCACTGGTGCAACCAATAAAGGACAATGACGCGCGTCTCCAAGCATGCAAACAATGATGCCTAAGAAGACGTTTCAGTAAAGTTATCTAGATTAGCCTTTGCGTGTAATTTAGATTAATAAACAAGATCAACGGCTTGTGTTAGATCTGATCCTTAGAATCAAGGATCTGTCTTGATTCTAAGTTACTATAAATACTGTGTAAACACTTCATTGTAAGAGAGCTTGCTGTGCTTTCATAGTGCTTCTTGATAGTGTTTTACTTGTAAACTTGTAATCTCATAAGTTTAATACAACAGTGCATTCATCAGTATTCTTGTTGTTTACTTGTTTACTTTGTTGGTTGTTATTGTTTCCGCCAATATCAACTAGAATAGAATCACCTTGTAATCTTCCGATCCTACAAGTGGTATCAGAGCTTTGGCTCAAAGATCAAACAAACTAACATTTGTTTAATCACTTTCTGATTCTATTCAAAACTCTATTCTTGATCAAGTCACACAAAACAAAATGGCACAAAGTCATGGATCTGAAGACATCGGCAGTATCAACCGACCACCGAGGTTGGTGTCTGGGGAGGACTATGATATGTGGAAGAACCGTATGGAAAGCTTCTTCTGCTACCATGAATACGGAATGTGGAAATCCATAAGGGATGGACCTTATGTTCCCATGGTGGCCTCTGCTGACTCCGGAGGACCACTAGTTCCTAAGGAACCCTCCAAGTATTCTGAAGAAGACATCAAGAAAATGGAGGTGGACTTCAAGGCATTAGGAGCTATCCAAATGTGCCTTTCAAATGAAGTTTTTCACAATTTCAAGGCTCACAAAACTGCTAAGGAATTATGGGGAGCCCTGGAAAAGATGTTTGCTGGATCTGAGGAGGTCAAGGAGAACAGACGTGACATTCTCAGGCAACAGTATGAAAACTTCGTCTGGAAAGAAGGTGAGTCACTAACAGTTTTATATAACAGGTACACGTACCTGGATGGAGAACTGCAGTGCTCCAAGGTAAAGCTGGAGAATGAAGACATTCTCAAGAAGTTCATAAGATCTCTTCCTAGTTGTTGGACATTATATACAGTGTCCATCAGAAGAACAGAGAATCTGAAGACTCTTCAGATGACTGAGCTATTTGGCATGCTCAAAACCTATGAACTAGAAATGATTCAAGCTAAAGAAAGGAGCTCCAGTTATCAATCAGCTACCACTTCCTCTACCACCACCTCAGCGCTTCACTCTGATCATTCTGGTCCTAGTGCAAGCAACTACTATCCTCCCATTGTTACTCATCCTCAAACACCAACTGCTTTACAATCCAACTCATCACCATTTCTTCTTGAGGCACCTCCTCAACAGCCAACCTCTACTGCTTTTGTCTCTGACAACTCAAGCACCATGTACTTCATAAAGGAGGATCTGGAATGCTTTCATCCAGATGATCTTGAAGAAATGGATATTCAGCACTCATATGCCATGCTCTCCCTCAGAGCAAAAAGGTTCTATTCCAGAACCGGGAGATCAGTTCCAAGCAACAACTCAAACACCAGAGTTGGGCTTGATAAAAGCAAGATTCGATGTTACAACTGTAACCAAATGGGTCACTTTGCTAGGGAGTGCAAGGCACCTAAAGCCAATCAGGGTGCCAGCCATCAAAGACAAGCTTATCAAGGTCAGCCCGGGCAGCAGCAGCAGCAACAAGGAACTCCTCCAGCACAAACTGCAGCCTGTGCAAATGTTGGAACTTCAGACTTTGACTGGAGTTTTCAATATGAAGATGTTCCTGCCTCCAACCAAGCACTTATGGCAGACAATGCAGAGATACCACCTCAGGTATTTGAACATCTTTGCTCTCAAGCTTGCATTGACAAAGTTTTAGGTTATAGAAAGCATAACCAAAATCTGATAGATCAAAATGAAGAGTTTCATCAAATGAAGTCTGAATTCAAAAAGGTCGAAGATACTTACAAAGAAAAAATTAACTGCCTTAAGAAAGAGATTTCTTCATTAAAACATGAACAAACCAATCTAGAAACTCAGATTGATGATCTATTAGTAAAACTTAAAGCTACCAGAGCTGAACTGGCTGAACAGAAAGTTCATGTTGAAAAATATGAATTTTCATCTAAAAAGTTACAAATATTGTTAGATATTCAAGTCCATGAAAGGGTAAAAACTGGACTTGGATATCATAGTGACGAGTACCAGACAGTTCCTCCTCCTGCTGATTATGTTGCCATTCACCAACCAAGCTTCAATACTGCAAACCTTGACATGGCAAACCGAAACCTTGATCCTTCAATGGATGCATGTTTTGTGGAAGACTGCTCCACCTCTTCAGAATCTGAGTCAATCTGCTCAGACCACTGTGAAACTAGTACAGTCCCATCAGCCGGTTGTCCTGTTGTTACTCCAACCATTCCAGCTCCCATCCCATTCAAACAAATCAAGATTAGCTATCCTCCAGGTGGAAGAAAGTTAATCATTGAAAAAGGAGAGACATCAGGTTTCACCAACCCCAAATCTCAGTCAAAGTCAAAGGCGTTTGATATTTCTCATACACCTGGAGAAAAAGGTCCATATGTTCAAAGGACACTAGAAGAAGCCACCTTTGAACATAACAAAGCTCATCCCTGGAACTTCAAAGATTTGTTTCAAAATAAGAACTATGTGGACTCTCACAGGGACAAGATAGCAGTATCATGCTTTGTGTGTGGCAAATACAATCACACTGCCAGCACCTGCTTTCACTACCGTGAACACCAAAGAAACTCAAAGCAGCATGCCTTTGAGAAAAAAAACAGAAACAAACAGGTGAGAAGCTATGATGCAAAGGCAACAAAGTTTAGAGAATCTCTATCCCCTCAAAGAGTGAAGATGCAGAAACCTCAACAAACTTGCATCATATGTGGGGAATCAAACCACTTTGCTGCAACATGCAAGTTCAACCCTTTTAACCAAGTTGCAAATCGTTCATCTGTGTTCAACCCATCAGCAGCAAACAAAATCGCTGCTAATAGAGTAAAGTCCAGGAAACAAAAGGCAAAGCCTCCAGCTGCAAAAGTCTCTGCTGCTGACAAAGCAAAATCAAAAACAACGGTATCAGCAGCAAAAGTATCTGCTGCTGACAAAGCAAAAACTGCTACTGCTCCAGCAAAGCCCTCAGCAGCAAAATCAGCTGCGGATAAGCCAAAATTGTCAGCAACAACATCTTCTGCCGACAATGCAAAGAAAGCTAGAAAACCACCAACACAGCAATGGAAGGCCAAACAATCTCCAAGCATAACTATTGGTTCCATTGACTGCAAGCATGCTGACAATGGCAAATTAGCAACGATCTTCTACAATGCTGCATGCTACAATGATCATCCCACTAACTAGATATCTTCCATGTGCAGGGACAGCCAGGCAACAAACACAATACTTGGGTGGTAGATAGCGGCTGTTCCAGGCACATGACAGGCAACAGGTCCATCCTCTCTAACTTCAGACATTTCAATGGAGGATATGTTGCCTTTGGGAGTGACTCAAAGGGTGGATCTATCACTGGACAAGGAACTGTGTCCAATGAAAGGATGAGTATTGAAAGAGTCAACTATGTTAAAGAACTTGACTTCAATCTCATGAGTGTTTCCCAAGTATGTGATCAAAAGCATTGGATGCTCTTCACTGACAAAGAATGTTTTGTGTTAGCTCCTGGTCTATCTAAACCCCCTCCAGAGAAGATTCTCCTAACTGCTCATAGAAAGGACAACTTATATGTGCTTGACATGAATGAAGCCACTCCATCCGGTAGTGTTTCATGTTTTCTGTCAAAGGCATCAGTTGATGAATCCGCTCTTTGGCACAGGAGGTTAAGCCATGTCAACATCAAAACAATCAATATATTAGTGAAGGACAATCTTGTCAGAGGGCTTCCTGACAAAGAATTCCAGCTAGACGATCACTGCATTGCCTGCTTGAAGGGAAAACAACACAAGAGTTCCCACAAGCCCAAGACATTGAACACAAATGACACCCCTCTCCAGCTACTACATATGGATCTCTTTGGTCCTACGAATGTCATGTCAATGGGCAAAAAGTCCTACTGTCTGGTGATAACTGATGACTTCTCCAGATTCTCATGGGTATTCTTCCTAAGAACAAAAGATGAAACTGCTGAGATTCTCAAATCCTATATTCTTAGGGTAGAGAATCAAAGCAATCTGAAGGTAAAGATCATAAGGTGTGATCAGGGAACAGAGTTCAAAAATCACACCTTGAACAGTTTCTGTGAGAGCAAGGGCATTGAAAGGCAATACAGTGCTCCAAGAACCCCTCAACAAAATGGGGTTGCTGAAAGAAGAAATAGGACTCTGATTGAATCAGCAAGATCTATGCTGGCTGACTCAAAGCTGCCCCTTACTTTCTGGGCAGAAGCAGTAAGCACAGCTTGTTATATGCAGAATAGAGTCCTTATTGTTAAGCCTCTCTAGAAAACACCCTATGAACTATGGCTCAAAAGAGTTCCCTACATTGGCTTCCTGAAGCCCTTTGGATGTCCATGTACCATCCTTATCACACATGGAGTTCTTCCTAAATTCGGTGCAAAGTCTGATGAAGGTTACTTTGTGGGCTACTCCTCTCAATCAAAGGCCTACCGAGTGTTCAATTCTAAGACTCGGATTGTGGAAGAATCTGCTAATGTGGAATGCAGGGAACATGTTGTCTGTGAACAAGGCAAAGGTCCTAACTGGCTCTTTGATATAGACTCCTTCACCCAGATATTTGAGCCTCTCATTTTCTCAAATATGGAGTGTTCTTCTTCAAAATCAACATCTTCTGTCTCAACCTCTTCTACTGACTACAGACTGGATTTTCCCAGTCCCTACATCAGGATGAAAAGGCCATCCATTGATCCTCCATCAGTGGCAGAAGCTATTGAAGCCGGTACAGGTGAAGCCAGTACTTCCAACACCACAAGCAGCAATCTCTCTGACCAAGAAATCTTTAATGAAGCCTCCTCAATCCATGCTGAAGAGGCCTCCGATGCTAATACTGCTGACAATGTGGAACACAATGATCAGAACCTCCAAGCTCCTCTCCTCACAACTGAAGACAATCCTGATCTAAACCAAAGTAATCTTGAAGAAGGAATACGGCTGGATGTGATACCAGCACAGAGAATAAACAAAGAGCATCCTCTGGAAAACATCATTGGCCAAGTCCACACAGGTATCCAAACAAGAAGTAAGTCTCATGAAGCCAACATTTGTTTGTTCTCTTGTTTTCTATCTCAGGTGGAACCCAAGAAAATTGATGAAGCTCTCAAGCACAACAGCTGGATTGAAGCAATGCAGGAAGAGTTGCTGCAATTCAAAAGACAAGATGTTTGGAAGGTTGTTGATCTTCCACCTGGTCAAACAGCCATTGGAACAAGATGGGTCTTCAGAAACAAGCAAGATGAAAGGGGCATCGTGGTCAAGAACAAAGCCAGACTGGTAGCTCAAGGCTACACTCAAGAAGAAGGCATTGACTATGATGAAGTCTTTGCTCCTGTGGCCCGTCTGGAAGCCATCAGAATCTTTCTGGCATATGCTGCATCTAAAAACTTTATGATCTATCAAATGGATGTGAAGAGTGCCTTCTTGTATGGAAAGATTGGTGAAGAGGTCTATGTCAAACAGCCTCCAGGCTTTGTGGATCGTGCACATCCAAATAAGGTCTTAAAACTGGACAAAGCTCTCTATGGCTTACACCAAGCCCCAAGAGCCTGGTATGAAACTTTATCTGGATATCTACTTAGCAACAACTTCAGAAGGGGGGCCATTGATCAGACACTCTTCATCAAAGATGAAGGGGGAGAAATTTTGTTGGTCCAGATTTATGTTGATGACATTATCTTTGGATCTACAAGAAAGAAGCTCTGCAAAGACTTTGAAGTTTTGATGCATTCCAAATTTGAAATGAGTTCAATGGGTGAACTAAATTTCTTTTTAGGACTTCAAGTCAAACAGGTACCAAATGGAATCTTCATAAGCCAATCCAAGTATGTCAAAAGCATCTTGGAGAGGTTCAAAATGGTTGACTGCTCTGCTGCAAGAACTCCTATGCAAGTGCACCATCAATTATCTCTGGATAAAGAAGGACAAGACACTGATCAACATCAGTACAGAGCAATGATAGGTTCTCTCATGTATCTCACAGCCTCAAGACCAGATATCATGTTTGCAGTTTGTCTCTGCGTAAGATTTCAAGCAGCTCCAAAAGTGTCTCATCTTCAAGCTGTCAAAAGGATCCTTAGATACCTAAAGGGAGCTCCAAAACTTGGGCTATGGTATCCAAAGAATGGAAATGTCAATCTCTACACCTACACTGACAGTGACTATGGGGGTTGTAACTTGGACAAAAAGTCCACATCTGGGGGATGTCAATTTCTTGGAGGAAGGCTCATCTCATGGCAATGCAAAAAGCAAACATGTGTCTCTACTTCAACAGCTGAAGCAGAATACATTGCAGCTTCAAGCTGCTGTGCACAGGTCATCTGGATCCAAAATCAAATGCTTGACTATGGAATGACCTTCATGCAGACTCTAATTCACATTGACAACATGAGTGCAATCTCTATCACGAATAATCCAGTGCAGCATTCCAAGACTAAGCACATCGACATCAGGTATCACTTTATAAGGGATCAAGCTGAGAAAAGGAGAATTGTCTTATCCAAGGTTCACACAAATGAGCAATATGCTGATTTGTTCACTAAACCTTTTGATGAAGCAAGATTTCGATATCTAGTTGAATCAATTGGCATGATGAACTTTGAATAAAAGGTTATAGTCAGCAGCACTTTTTCACTGCTGACCGATTTACTCTTCAGCAGCAAAGTCTTTGCCACTGATCGCTTTAAGTTATCAGCAGGAACAAGTTTCCTGCGGATAGATTTAAGGCGGTCAGCAGCAACCTTTTTGCTGCGGAATGAATACAACAGTCAGCAGCTACCAAATCTGCTGCTGAAAGACTTAACTATCCGCAGCAACCAAGTTTGCAGCGGATAGCTCACCATCAGCAGCAACCAAGTTTGCTGCTGATGGGTAAAACAAGTCTACATTAACTTTTACCTGCGGTAAAAACTACTCTCAGTCTTTACCATGACTGCTCGAGTGCTTTACAGCTGTAACAATGAAAAGTGAAACAGGTTGTACTGTACAAGTAAGGTTGCTTTTTCTTCGTCTGCCGTTATATCACAATTTCAAACTTTCCCACAACCTCTTCATATTCAATTTCAAACCCTAAACCCATCACTTTCTCTCCCGTCCCCACAGCATTCAAAGCCCTAAATAATTAACCACCATTCAAACACCCTTCTCTCTTCCCTCCAAATCCACAACAATGGCAGGCGCAGACATAAACAACCCCAACGACAAGTTTTCCCCATATCATAACCTCACTGCATACCTAATAAAGGGCAAGAAATCTAAAGGTTTCAACGATATGATCGACTTCCTTTGTCGGTACAAAATCCTACATGCCCTAACAGTCAACCCAACCATCTACACTTCCCACATGGAAGATTTTTGGAGCTCAGCCGTGTATTCTACTGAACAGTGCACTCCCCAAATCAGAGGCACAGTAGAAGGCAAGGAGATGATTATCACTGAAGCAAAGCTCCGCCAACACCTCAAGCTTCAGGATGAAGGGGACGCCACCTCTTACCCAAGAGACGTATACATGAGGAACTTTGTATCCATAGGGTACACTGGGAATCAAACAGAGTATACGATAGAGAAGGCACTCATGGGTCCCAAATGGAAATATCTCTGCCACACTCTTCTCCAATGCATATCCCAGAAGAGAAGTGGCTGGAACCAACTCAGCTCCGGACTTGCGTCGGCAATTCACGGTATGATAACTGGGGCGGGTTTCAATTTTTCTCACCTCATTCTTGAAGGTTTAAGATACAACCTTCAAGAAGGGGTGAAATCTCAGTTCTTCATGTACCCAAGATTCTTGCAAGAAGTGTTCAATATTGAACACCAAGATCTTTCAAAAACTGCAAGAATCTACTCAATTCTGGGACATAAGAACAACATTTTTCAAAGCATGAGAACAGTTTCATCAAAGTTCTCAGGGGCCGATGTTCCATTGTTGTCTACAATGTTGAACACGCAAAGTGCTCAGGGTGACAGTTCAGCAAACCCCGCTGATACTGATCCCACACCCTCCACCTCACTGCCACAAACTCAAACTACTGCTTCCTTTGATCGAACCCCTGTGCATTCTACTGAGGATGTACAGGCACATAATCTACTCACCCCCAGTTTGATTGCTCAACCGGAACACAGGGCCCCCGTTGCAGCCAAGTATACAAGGAAGAGGGGCAAGAGAACTCCTTCTTCTCTTGCCTCAAAGGCCCAAACCCAAGCCAACATCCCTCACTCAGAATCACAACATTCTAGTGAGAATATCATAAGGGAAAGCCACATTGTTAGGGAGACTCCTTCGGAAGTCTCTCTATTAGGATTAGGATCACTTCCCGGATCCATAGAACAGCCCTTTGAGCCATTCCTATCTTCTTTGAACTTAAGTGTTGAGGAACCTGACCAAAGTGATGTACCTTCTCCCACTACCACTATCAAGGAGGTACTGATTGGTCTTGCTTCCGAAACACCCAACCCAAGTTCTTCACCCTTGAAGGTCCACTCTGGGAGTATTGAAAGAGTGGATGTGGACGAGGCTGTCACTACTGCTGGTCCATCAACTGACCAGGAGGACAGTGACAACATCTTTAAGACCTCAACCACGGCAACTCATGGTGAGGGTGTTTCCTTAGAAACTCCCCTCACTGAGAGGAATCCCAGGCGCCAAGAAACTGCGGGTGATGGGGATGCTGAGGCTCGGCCTACGGCCCCATCTGGGTCCAAGGATTCCACAACTGTGGATGAGGACAGACTGAAACTTCATAACTTGGAATTGACGGCCAGGGTGGCTATGCTAGAGGCTGAAGTGTCCAAACTAAGACACCAAGTCTCTATGTATGAAGCCCATCAATGCCCAACTTTAGCCACTCCCTCTCTTGTATCAGTAGGCACCCAAACTGATGCCTACCTGTCTACTGACGCAACCAAAAAGGGGGAGATGGTCTCTATGGAAGAAGATAAAGACAGTCTTGACGACTGGATTCAAGAGCAGGTTGTACTTCAAAGCTCACTTTTCAAGCCAGCCTTTGTCCAAATTCATGACTTGCCAGTCCCAGATAATGAAGACGAAGAGACATCTGAAGACTGGAAGTTGGTCGTCAGGGCTGTCGATGAAATGCTGAATGATGTTGAAGACACAGAACAAACAAATACATCATTCAGCATCCTTCCTGAAGCAGCAGCCAATCTTTGGTCAATCCTCAACCCCCCAACTATTAAGATCATCAAAGAAGCTAGAATTTGACTCCATTCTAGCTTGGGGGTATGATGGATCATCTGAGAGGTTTTGGATTGGATGGGAGTTCAGCAGAGTAGAAGAGCTGAACTGGAACTCTCTCAATGCCCTCCAAGTCCTACATCTGCATTTAACTAATTGCATCAACACCTCAACAGATCTCTCAGCAGAACTTGCCATTGGCAGGTTCCATGACCTGATTGAGGATAATCTACCCAGGTTCCAAAGATTCCTACAAGCAGCACATCGGGTAGCTTATCCTGAATCCTCGCCGGCCGCAGAATGGAGACTGACTCCTAGCAATCTTGAAATAACAAGGAGCAGTCTTCTCACTGAAGAAGAAGTTCTGGGCCTTCGAAGATTCCTGTATGCCTTCCTGGTCAAGGACTTGGACGTGCTAGGTTGGGTGAGCACTAAGTCCCTTGACCACACTCTCCTGCTCAGCAATGGCTCCTCTCTCATCATCAACACCAGGAACATCCTTCAGCTGCCCTCAGACTTCCTATTCAAGATTTTTCAGCTCAGAGCCAACATCTGCAATATTAACTCACTGGAGAGCCAGGCAATGATGGTCATCATCAAAGCCCATCTTGAAAAAGAAGGGTTGATTCCTCAAGAAGAGACTGTGTCAACTTCTGATACTGACTCCAACTCTGATACTCCACAAGTTGACATCACATCTGCATCTTTTGGCACAAGATCTTCTATCAGGGATCAACTGAGGGAAATAGAAGGTCCTAATTATCAACTTGATGAAAACAGTGACCGTCCCTTGTCAATCTCTCAACATGCCAATGAAGCTGAGGCAGAGATCCCAATAGCAGCATCATCATCTGTTGTTGTGATCACTGAAGCTGAAGCAGAGGCATCCAATGTAAACAAAGGAAAGGGAATCATGACTGATGAAGATGAAGAGAGGTTGCTAAAAGAGAAAAGGGAGAGGGAAGAGAAAAGAAGAAGAAGAGAAGAAGAGGAGATGGCTGACCTGAAAAAGGCTCAAGAAAGAAAAACAGTCATTCTCCTAAGAGAACAAACCATCCAGCTGTATGCTAAACAGCTGGATGAACTAAAAAGGAAGATTCCTGCAGTTGACCGGATTGAAGAAGATGCAGCTCTTGCTCTTCAACTGCAGGAACAATTCAATAGAGAAGAGGAAGAGTTGGAGAAGAAGAAGAAAGAAGAAGCTAAGTTCAGAATAACCGATTCTGAACTAGCTAAAGAAATGAGGGAGGAGTGGATAAAGACTCTAGTCTCTCAAGGTGAGGATGCAGACTACCTTGAGAAACTATCAACTAAAGAAGTCTACAGAGCCTTCATGGGTCAGCAAGGTCAGTTGGCAAAGAAGAAAAAGGCTGAAGAAGAAGAAAAAGCCAAACAACAGTCCAAAAAGACCATTGCCTTCAATAAACGGACCCATGAAGAGAGGAAGGTCATGATTGACTTCCTTAAGGCCAGAGGAGATAGTGAAAAGAGGCTAGGTCCTATGAATTTCATGAACCTGCAAGCCCTCTACTTCAAAGTTAAAAAGGATGAGGAAGAAAGACTAGGGAAGAAGGGCTCCAAGAAAAGGGTACTTATCAAAGAAGAAGAAAAACCAAAGACAAAGAAACCCAAGCCTTCTCCCTCACCTACCTCTTCCTCAGTCCATCATCCTTCCACTCTCCTCCCCAAACCTTCCTCTCCTCCACCCAACAAGTCCAAATCATCCCACCCAGCTCCCACTCATAAACAGCCTCCCTTGAAGAAATCCAAACCCTCATCTGAACCTGAAGACTCAAGAGACATAGTTGAATGGGTCTACAATCCACAGGGTCAAAGGTTTGAGATCTTCAGGGGGAGAACTGAAAGAAGAAGATCTACATACAGGTCTGTTGATGAGGTTCTGCAACTACCAGATTCAGACCTACGAAGAATTTTGGAGCTGGGTGAAGCTCATGAGCCTGCAAATGAGAGAGGGAAACATCTTATGCTAGCAATCAGACATTATTTCAACCCTAGCAAAGATGTGGTCATGGATGTCAAACCACTCAAGTCCCACCCTCCATTTGTATCTTGGTCCTACAATGCTGATTTGGATGAATTCACTTTGATTGATGTAAAGAAGCAACAGATGAGATGCTCAAGCAAAGCAATCTACAAAATGCCACACAAAGACATCAAGACTCTGTCTGAACTTCCACTGAACAATCCTAGCAAGGATCCAAGAGGCTATGAGGTTGAAAGGATAGTCAGCCACATGCAACAGCTTCAGCAGCAAAGTGATTAGAAGAATTTTGGTTGCATCAGTCTAGGGGGAGTTTGTAGAGCCAAAGACTGATTGCTACCAAATTATTCTAAGTACAAATGCTGCTGATAGGCTTATCAACAGCATTCAACACTTGTTGCTGCTGATAGGTATATCAGTAGCACTCAACACTTGTTGCTGCTGATAGGCTTATCAGCAGCATTCAACACTTGTTGCTGCTGATAGGCTTATCAGCAGCATCCAACACTTGTTGCTGCTGATAATCTTATCAGCAGCATTCAACACAAGTTGCTGCTGATAGCTCTATTCTCTGAAGACCAAACGTTACAGCTGACTATCCATGTGAAGCGCCTCTGACACCTGTCTGCAAAAGAAACTGCCACACTCCAAGCAGAAGGAACCTCACTGGTGCAACCAATAAAGGACAATGACGCGCGTCTCCAAGCATGCAAACAATGATGCCTAAGAAGACGTTTCAGTAAAGTTATATAGATTAGCCTTTGCGTGTAATTTAGATTAATAAACAAGATCAACGGCTTATCTTAGATCTGATCCTTAGAATCAAGGGTCTGTCTTGATTCTAAGTTACTATAAATACTATGTAAACACTTCATTGCAAGAGAGCTTGCTGTGCTTTCATAGTGCTTCTTGATAGTGTTTTACTTGTAAACTTGTAATCTCAGAAGTTTAATACAACAGTGCATTCATCAGTATTCTTGCTGTTTACTTGTTTACTTTGTTGGTTGTTATTGTTTCCGCCAATATCAACTAGAATAGAATCACCTTGTAATCTTCCGATCCTACAGCTCGCGTCCTTGGTCGATATTCTGTTGAGAATAATTTGACCACAGATTTGAGAACGCATCGTTCAATGCATAATCAAACCCTATTCTGACTCAGTGGGAAGAAGAACTACTTTCCTTCTTCCAGTAACACATTCATGAACTAGTTTCGCTCATCGAAGCAGTATTTCATGTACATGTTTGTTTCGTGTACATGTTCCCATCTACAATCCACTGGATTGGACCCTTGTATTATGTTCCAACTCGAGTGAATACTCGGATCAAACAATTTCTGACTACTCATCATGATATGAGTCCTAGTCGATCAACTTATGGTTGATGACTACACCTTTCAATGACTTATCATCTCTAACAACACTCTGTATTCGGCAATAAAAATTGAGGGACATTTTGACACAGGACAGGGAGAACTAGGGTGAGCATGCAAAGAAAATTATCATTGCGGGTGCACACGTAATAGTAATTTGAGGTGCATGTAAGTCCTGGTGAAACCTAGTGGGTGGATAAATGGTCCTAATCTGTGAATTACAGACTCAACGACTAGTTGGTATCGTTAAGCATGTTTAACAGTTGATAGACGCGACTATCATGTTGAAGGTAATTATGAACACACTAAACTATCATCCATAGGACCCACCATTTGATTTCACTCATGTAAGAGCCTTAGTGAACTTAAGACTCTCATCCAGACTCGATCAATGAAACCAGCTCGGTTGAAACTCTAATAGAACCTCGTGGTAAACCCACCAACTCCAACTATGTAAGCGGAAATTGGGAATTCTTCCTAAACTAACACGTTACTCTTTACACTCCAACGATAAATTCCATTTGACCCTATTACCTTATTCGGTGACTAACCCCTGGTTTAATTTGATGTATACCCCAGCATATCCAACTTTTTTAATGACATTAGAAAACGGGGATTTAATCTAACTGACCATCAGTTGAACGCAATTACTTAAATAGACATCCTGTCCCTTGTACTCCTGGAATCTATATCTCACTAAAATCTGGTCTACATGTGAACCTCTTCTCTCAACCTTTATGTTGACCAAAGCTTACCTTATAAACACTGGTCTCACTAGAAGTCTCAGCATGACTTCATGAATTTCATGTTTGTGCGGTCGTACTCCGACTCTATTAGCAACTAAGTACACTATAGGGATAGCAGACGGTCAAGTAATCGAAACAACTCACAATCTTAAGGCGTGTTAACTGGGATTGGCTGGTCAAAAGCTTGACATTGACCTTATGCCAGTCACACTCGGCAACTTCAACGTAATTGTCGGTATGGATTAGTTATCTGAGAACCAAGCCAAAATGATTTGTCGTGAGCAAATTTGTTCGCCTACCTCTCCCGAGTGGAGAAACCCTTTCTGTCCAAGGCGAAAAGAGTGGCGTTGTCGTGGGCATCATATCTCTCATGAAAGCATAAAAGCATATACGTAAAGGTCATATTGTCATTCTGGCTCTCGTCGCCGAGCAGCCATATTAGGAGAAGAAGATTGACGACATATCGATCGTTCGTAATTATCCGGAATTATTTCCCAAAGACCTGCCTGGTCTTCCACCGCATCGTCAAGTCGAATTCCAAATTGATCTAGCACCCGGAGCAGCGCCTATTGCTCGGGCACCCTGTAGACTTGCACCTAGTGAGTTGCTAGAGCTATCTACTCAATTGAAGGAATTGTTGGATAAAGGTTCATCCGACCTACCTCATCGCCATGGGGAGCTCCAGTCCTATTTGTCAAGAAGAAGGACAGGACCTTCCGCATGTGCATCAACTACCATGAACTTAATAAAGTAACCAACAAGGACCGTTATCCTTTATCCCGCATCGATGATTTGTTTGATCAACTCTATGGATCAAGCTTCTATTCTAAGATAGATCTTAGGTCAGGTTACCACCAATTAAGAGTCCGAGATGAGGATATCTCTAAGACTGCTTTCAGGACAAGGTACGGCCACTATGAATTTATGGTTATGCCTTTCGGATTAACCAACGCACCTGCGGTATTCATGGACCTCATGAACCGTGTGTGTAAACCATACCTTGATCAATTTGTCATCGTTTTTATCGATAACATCATCATTTACTCCAAGAACGAGGAGGAACATGAGGAACATCTACGTTTAATCCTGGAATTACTTAAAAGGGAACAGTTGTATGCTAAGTTTTCCAAATGTGAATTCTGGATTCGGGAAGTGCAATTCTTAGAACATGTGGTTAACGAGAAAGGAATACATGTCGATCCATCAAATATTGAGGCCTTCAAGAATTGAGCAGCACCGACGACTCCGACTGAGGTGCGACAATTTCTGGGATTGGCTGGTTATTATCGTCGATTCATCGAAGGATTTTCTAAAATCGCACAACCTCTCACTGCCTTAACTCAAAAGGGTAAAGCCTATAACTGGGGTGATAACCAAGAGCCAGCATTTCAACATCTTAAACAGAAACTTTGCAGTGCACCTATTCTAGCCCTTCCGGAAGGAACGAACGACTTTGTAGTGTATTGTGACGCATCTATCCAAGGTTTAGGTTGTGTACTAATGCAACGAGAAAAAGTGATCGCATATGCTTCGCGTCAACTAAAGATTCACGAGAAAAACTACACCACTCATGATCTAGAATTGGGAGCTGTAGTTTTCACACTTAAGATATGGAGACACTACTTGTACGGTACCAAGTGCACTATCTACACCGATCACAAGAGTCTTCAGCATATCTTCGAGCAGAAAGAGCTGAACATGAGACAGCGTCGTTGGGTCGAGCTCTTGAATGATTATGATTGTGCGATCCGGTATTATCCGGGTAAAGCTAACGTTGTAGCTGATGCCCTAAGTCGAAAGAAAACCAAGCCCAAACGAGTTCGAGCATTTCAGCTTACTGTTCACCCTGGATTACCTAACAAAATCCGTAGTGCTCAACTTGAAGCTCTGAAAGAGGAAAACCTACCGCTGGGAAGTACACGCGGTATGGAAGCACAACTCGAGGTCAAATCTGACGGCATTCGCTACTTCGCTGAAAGAATATGGGTTCCAGTATTCGGGAACTTAAGGGAACTGGTCATGGATGAAGCTCATAAATCTCGTTACTCCATTCATCCAGGTTCCGACAAGATGTATCATGACCTGAAGGTGCTGTATTGGTGGCCAAAGATGAAGGCCGATATAGCCACCTATGTGAATAAGTGCCTGACTTGCGCGAAGGTCAAAGTTGAATATCAAAAGCCTTCCGGTCTACTCCAGCAACTGGAGATTCCCATGTGAAAATGGGAACAAATATCCATGGACTTTATCACAAATTTGCCACGAACTCCTACCGGATGTAATATCATTTGGGTAATAGTCGATCGTTTAACAAAATCTGCTCACTTCTTAGCAATCAAGGAAACTGATGAGATGGAAAAACTTACTCGTACTTACTTGAAAGAAGTGGTCTCTCGGCACGGGGTGCCAATCTCTATCATTTCGGATCGTGATGCACGATTCACCTCTCGTTTTTTGCAATCATTGAAAAAAGCCCTAGGCACACGTCTAGACATGAGTACAGCATATCACCCGCAAACTGATGGTCAAACGGAACGTACCATCCAAACCTTAGAGGACATGCTACGAGTTTGTGTGATCGATTTCGGTAATACTTGGGAGTCTCACTTACCTTTAGTGGAGTTCTCCTACAACAACAGTTATCACACTAGCATCAAGGCAGCACCATTCGAGGCATTGTACGGACGTAAATGCCGATCTCCTATCTGTTGGGCTGAAGTTGGGGATAGCCAACTTACAGGTCTCGAACTTGTATTCAAAACCTCTGAAAAGATTGTTCAAATCAGAAACCGTATGGCGGCAACTCGTGATCGTCAAAAGAGCTACGCCGATAAGCGTCGTAAACCGTTAGAGTTTCAAGTAGGCGACATGGTTATACTCAAAGTCTCACCTTGGAAAGGTGTAATTCGCTTCGGGAAGCGAGGCAAACTGAATCCTCGTTATGTTGGACCATTCAAGATTATAAAGAGAATTGGCCCAGTAGCATATCAACTGGACCTACCTGAAGGACTTAGTGGTGTACACGATGTCTTTCATGTCTCGAACTTGAAGAAATGTCTAGCAGACGAATCACTCGCGGTTCCTCTTGGGGAACTACACATCGATGAAACGGTTCGTTGAAGAACCGGTGGAAATTATGGATAGGGAAATCAAAACGATGAAAGGCAGTAAAATCCCTATTGTCAGAGTTCGTTGGAACTCGAAACGCGGACCGGAATTCACGTGGGAGCGCGAGGATCAGATGATACGCAAGTATCCAAATCTGTTCAAGCAATCCACTTCAAACTCTTAAGGTACTATTCTAATTTTCGGGACGAAAATTCTTTCAACTAGGGGATGATATGACATCCGAAATTTTTTTTTTCTTTTATCTTAATTTTCGGGACGAAAATTCTTTCAACTAGGGGATGATGTGACAATCCGTACTTTTCATGTTAACCCCGTTAACATTCCCGTTAAATATTCTCTTAAAAACTTAACCCCGTTAACTGAAACCAGTTAAATCTAACCCCAAGGGCCATTTCTGTCAGTCTTGTAGTTTAAACTACAGGGACTGAATCTGCCAAGTCCCAAAACCCAATCAATTGACTTATCAAAGTCAAAATCAAAGGATGAGGATTCCTGTTGACTTTGAAAAAGTCAAACCGAAAGCCTTTAACCCAAATTCGCATTCTTCAACCCATTTTCGTTCAAATTCGTAACTGCAAATCACATTAATCGTCATAATCGACCACTACTGCAGCAATTAACGAATCTTTAATCCGAATTAATCCCAAAAATGATTAATTAAACTATAACCGTCGACTTCATTATCTTTAAGCACGAATCCACATCAATTCGATCGTCAACACTGAAATCAACCATATGCACATCTAAATCGAGTCCCACTGAACCTGTTGCATCTTCCAATTCGATCAAAAACTGAGCCTGTGTCACCGGAGACCAAAATACGCAAAGTCGGAGTTCAACCTAACCAAGCACCATCAATCCGATCCCCTTTAACATACGAATGTATTTATTTATTTATTATTCGTTATTAACGTACGACACGTAACGCTTTTTCCTTAATGATTATATTAAGAAATTTATATAATCTCGTAGACACGTTCGTCTACTCTTAAATCCTTAGAAAGCGTTAAGGTGTTCTAACTTCCGTGTCGTCGTCACAAATCCCATATGTCCCTAACTTATGTGTTATAATTATAGGGCATACGTAAGCCGTGCAGGCTAACACTTAAGATTCTAAATCTCATACTTGTGTGATACTACCTACTACGCAACGCTGGTGAGTTTCACGGCCCCTTTTTACTTGTTTTACTATTGGGGGAGAAACATGCTTACACACAAACGTATTTTACTTGTTTTCCTATTGAGGAAGAAACAAACATGAACACCAACTATCATACTTTTACTTGTTTTCCCCGTGGGGGAGAAACAGGTACGCAAGCAAATATCATTTTACATGTTTTTCCCGTTGGGGGAGAAAACATGATGCAACTATTTGATTATGGTACTTTATATGATATCACTGTTGAGGCTAAGCGTAACACACTATCACAGAAAGTCCTCATCTTATTTCGGACCGTTAATATGGATCTTAGCGAGGTAATGTTTAGTAGTACTACTGGGTTTGACAAGCCCCACCCGCGTTAGTCGCGCTAACTCGATTGGATATCGAACGGATGAAATGTTAGCCTACTCACATTTTCCAGAGTTGATAGACCTGGTAGGAGGCATACAAACGCAGTCAGCTTCGGTTGCGAGCGCTTTAGTAAAACATGAACATAGGCTAGCTACCTATAGATATGCATATTGAATGTACATAATCTGGCAAACACTCTCATATTGCAAACTTGAAACCTGTGAACTCACCAACCTCGTGTTGACACTTTTTCTTACATGTTTCTCAGGTCGCTTTGGCACAGGTTGCGCACTTAGGACATGCATGGAGTCCTACTGTCATATCATTCATTTTAAATATTTTAAACACTTTATTTAATTACATTAATTGACGCTTGTTGCGTGTAATTACGTTTGACTGCATTGTAACGTTTACGCTTCCGCATTAACTCTGAACTTTTATGTTTTGACATTTCAAGTCCCATATAGTGTCGTTTGATGTAACTAATGACTGAGATCCTGGTGTGTCACCTTCCAAACGGTAAAACTCCGTTAGTGGAATTTGGGGGTGTGACATTGGTCTTGCTTACAGATGAAATTTTGCCAAATCTAGTAAGTACATAGTTCACTTTTCAAACCTGCTCCCAACAACTTTTTCTTGTCACCGGAAAATGCTCAAATCTTCAAATGTTGATGTTATCACGAAATTGATCCACCCAAAAGGTTAGAAACTTGTTTCTAACAAAGTCTTGATGATCAAGACACTCAAACAAACAACAATTTAGTCAAATTTTGAAGGATTTTTGGGATGAAAACAGCGCACAAAACCGTGACTGTTTTATACATAAAAAATCTTCAAAAATCTAGTCACATATCAAGTAATCAAGAAACAAAATGTGTCGAAAATACTCCTAACACATTCACAACACTCGAAATCAAGAGAAGATGCTCTGATACCACTTGTAGGTCCCCGGGTGTCTCGGATCCTCTCGTGCGAGTGTGTGGCTAGTCGAACAGCGTACGGAATGCCCGTGACTAGTTGGAGAAACAAACACAACAAGTAAACCGACAACAAACACAAGTCACTAAAAACTTCGTCTATTATCAATATCAGCCGATTACAAGAGATACAATGAGAGCGTACTTGTTAACTTCTACACACGGCTATATATAGTAACAGACCAGTGACCTACGTACATATCAAGTGCGCAGGATACCCTTCCTGCGTACTTAGCAAGTACGCAGGTTATAACTCCTGCGCACTTAGCTAAGTCTGCACAACACTTAGCCAATTCAACAAAGAACAACTACAAGACCCACTACATACAGACGTGATTACAACTCAATAATCAATACGTACAAAGACTGAAATACAAAATACAAGTACAAAGAACATTTACAAAAGCAGAGACAATATCCAGAGTGTTTGACACACATACGTGCTCCAACACTGTCTTAAAACAATTTCCTTTTATGTCTTGTGGTTGTTGAACAATTTTACTTTTTATTGCTCTAGGGATCCCGGTTTCAGGATAGACAATTTTAGTTTTTTTTACTAAGGGTTCAGGACTTGGGTGGATGGGTCTAACTTTTGGATGAAGCCCGGGTTACTGATCTTCCTGCACTTCTAATATTAGTAGATAATTTGTGACTATTTGCCATGGTTGTTATGTGCTTGATATGTTTTTGACATATTCTTAGAAAATTAGGATCCTTAAAATAGTTTTGAGTATCTTTTTAAGATACCTGATCCTTAAATAACATTTGCAAATAATATTTTAGGTTTTCATTAAACTTTAATTCAGAAAAACATACTTAGTGTTAAGGGTCATTTTACAGCTAAGATCCTGGATCTTCAACCTACCTCGGTATCCTGACAGGTTTCGGTATCCTTAATATTTAACCGTTCTATCTTGATTAATACGCAGGTAAGACGTGCGAAGTCAAGTTCATCCATGAAGAATCGGTCTTGAAGTAAAAGAGAACGTGTAGAAGACGCGTGGAGTGGCCTCCAACGGTCGTATTTGAATACTTAGTCGATTTCGGGATTCTCAGATAGTTCGTTAAGCTATTATCTGTATATAATAAGCAGCTTGGTCGATTAGGAATCACATCAATACACACCACAACACACTTAGCGATATAATTCACTCGTAAGAAGCTCTGTAACACTTAGTTTACGATCATTTGCTTCCCTACTCTTGTAATCCTTTTACCATTTATTTAAGAAATGAGGCAGGTGTCGATTGTCACCTCCCGAGGTTTTATGCCGGAGATCCTTAAAGATCAAGGGCTTTCCTCGTAAACAACCGTGTCAAGTTTTACATTTTTACATTGTTTTTCATTGATCTTACAAGCACACTACCTCACAAACTAAGTTTGGTTACAAAATTAGCTCACATGATTTTTACCCAAAACAATTTGGCGCCCACCATGGGGCAAGTGGTGCTTTTCATCTTTAAATCTTTGCTAAAATTTGTGTTCAATCACTATCTTTCAAAGCTATATTCAAAAATGTCGTCTCAATCCAAAAATATTTCTGTTTCTGCTCCATCTTCGAGCTCTGGGTTGGTCAACCCTATTCCTCCTCCTCCATTTCAAAAAAGTGTTAATCATCTGAAGAAAACTACTCCTGTGGGTTTTTCAGGATTCGGAATACATGCTGGTTGACCTGTGATCGTATCAAACAATGATATCCTCGATCTGTTCTCGAAGATGAAATAACAAATGGAACAACAGAGGAAGACTAACCAAGCGTTGTTTCGGGAGATTAAGAAGGTTAAGGAATCGAAGAAACCAGTGGAAGTGATGACCCCGCTACAACCAAGGATCTTGGATTTTAATTATTCAGGATCCTCAGGAATCCATAAGGGAGACTTTCTTCCCATGCAAACAAGAATCACTACAGTTGGCCCTACCCCGGATGTTAGAGTTATAACAAATCAGAATCTTGGAGTTACTCCGGGATCATCGTTCCAAAATCCTGAGAACGGTAACACATTCAATCAATTTTCAAATACTAACGAATTTGTGCTGGAGACAGGAATCACTTCGTCCATGGCCAAGGAGTTAAAGAAGTTGAGAGAAATGATCTCCAGTGTACCAGGTATGGTCCAACATACCTGAGATGTCCTCTACCAGTCACAGGATCTCCAGATTCGTTCTACCGTTATGTGATGTTGAGATCCCCAAGCGCTTCCAGACTCCTAACATGAAGTTGTACGATGGAACTATAGATCCTGAGGAGCACGTCGCGCAGTACAGGGAACGGATGGAAATAAACCCCATTCCCTTGGACCTAAAGGAAGCCTGCTTATGCAAAGGCTTCGGCTCTACCTTAACAGGATCAGCCCTGAAATGGCTACTTAACGTTAAACCTTATTCTATTACTTCGTTTGCTCACTTAATCAATTTGTTTAACAATCAGTTCTCTTACAGTAGGACCTTTGAAAGGTTAATAGGTGACTTATACAGGATAACTCAGAACAACGGAGAGTCCCTTCGGGATTATGTCAGCAAGTTCGGCTAGGAATCCCTGGATATCCCGAACCTTGACGTTGCCACTGCAGTCCAGGCCTTCAAGATAGGACTACAGAAGGATTCTCAATTTTACAAAGACCTTGTTATGTATCCTTGTAGGAACCTTGATGAAGTCAGGAACCGGGCATTGAGGTTTATTAGGCTAGAAGATGATAAAAATATCCAACAAAGAGTGAATGCTTCAACAAGCTACACACAACCTAACCGGAAAACTGAACCTGCACCTTTCAAATTGTACAGATCCAAGCCGTATTCTAAGCCGGACAATCACAGGGTCAACGCTGTAGAAGATGACAAGGACGAGGAAGAATATCCTAAGTTGTCTGAATACTGTTTTTCTCTTAATACAACTGGTTTGCTATTTGCTATGCGGGATCTTGGAGAAAAAGCCAGGTGGCCTCGCAAGTTTGAGAGGAACTCAGGAGGAAAGGGCAAGTCCAAGTGTTGTGCATTCCATTAAGACTTTGGCCATATAACTGAGGATTGTACTGCTTTGCGGAAGGAGAAAAGCTATCTCCTGAGCAAGGGATATCTCAAAGAATTTCTAGGCAAAGGAAAGAACAAGATCCATGATCAAGACAGGATATCGCAAAGAGCAAAATCCCCGCCGCCAGATGCCAAGGTAATAGGTTTTATATTTGGTGGATCTGATATTTGTGTACTTCTTACTCTGCAGTAAAAAGAAATGCCAAAGAAGTGAAAACAGAGAATGGGGGCAGGCCTATCAGGACCTCCAGCTTAACTGAACAAAAGGTGATCTGTTTCAACGAGGATGACAGAAATAACATACAAGATCCTCATCATGATGATCTAGTAATCACTCTATACATTGCAAACCACTTCATCTAGAGGATACTGATTGACGGAGGGAGCTCGGTGAACATAATTCAGCATGAAGTCCTGAAGAGAATGGGGATCCCGGATTCTGAAATTATTTCAAAATCCTCAGTGCCGGTAGGATTCAGCGGAGAAGTCAAATGCACAGTCGAGAGATAAAACTACCGATATACATTGAAGGGGTAAATTCTATTGAAAAATTTTGTGTAATAGATTCTTTGCCTTGCTATAATATCATTTAAGGAAGGCCATGGATACACGATATGAAGGCAGTACCCTCAACGTATCACCAATGTGTCAAGATGCCAACCCCTTGGGGAGTGGTAAAGATCAACAGCGATCAACAAGAGGCTAAAACCTGTTATACTTCTTCGATGAAAGCCTCCATCAAAACCGGGCAAGCATAGCAATAAACGAAGCAGGCAAGGGATGTTCTAGAAGCTAAAGAACATGATGTTAAAGAAGTATTCCTGGATACTGAGAACCCAGATGTAAATATCCTTGTTGGAAGCAATATCCCTAAGGATATTGAAAAAGATATCCTGAAGGGCAGAAAAGCAACCTTCACATGGAAGCACGAAGACATGACAGGTATATCCAAAAATATCATAACCCATAGACTTGGAATTGACAAAATTTCAGGCCAATACATCAAAAATGAAGGAAGTAAGCTCCTGAAAGAAACATGATCATCCAAGAAGAGGTGGAAAGGCTTCTCAAGTCTGGAATGATAAGGGAAGTAAAATTCCCAAAATGGCTAGCCAATGTGGTGGTGGTCCAGAAGAAAAATGGAAAATGGAGAGTCTGTGTAGACTTCACTGACTTGAAAAAAGTATGCCCCAAAGATCATTTTCCACTACCACACATTGACTCTATGGTCGACGCCACAGCAGGCCACGAAATGCTGACTTTCATGGATGCTTCATTAGGATTCCAACAAATTCATATGGAACCCTCAGACCAGGAGGTTACTGCGTTCATGACTCCTACAGGTATTTATTGTTATATTGACATGCCTTTTGGTTTGAAAAATGCAGGTGGTACATACCAAAGGCTGGTGAACATGATGTTCAAAGAGAAACTAGGGTACACCATGGAGGTCTACATAGACGACATGGTGGTAAAATCAAAGGGAGCTGAGGATCATCTCAGGGACATTAGAGAAGCATTCGATATCCTGGACCAGTACAACATGAAGTTAAATCCTTCCAAATGCCACTTCGAAGTAGGGGCAGGAAAGTTCCTGGGCTACATGGTAACCAAGAGAGGGATAGAAGACAGTCCAGAACAAATCAAAGCGATCATCAATCTGAAATCCCCAACAAACACCAAGGATGTCCAGAGACTGACCGGCATAGTAGCAGCGCTCAACATATTTATATCAAGATCCTCTGAAAAATGAAAGGAATTCTATGACATCCTAAAGAAGAACAAGAGATTCGAATGGGAAGAGGAGCACGAACAAGCACTCCAATCACTAAAGGAATACTTGTCATCAGCTCCTCTATTAATGAAACCAGAAGACGGTGAACTACTATCCCTATACTTGGCAGTATCCCGAAGCACCATAAGTAATGTACTGGTCAAGGATCATGAGGGACAACAGCATCCGGTATACTATGTAAGTAAAAGTTTGCTACCAGTGGAAACCAGGTACTCTCATTTAGAAAAATTGATTTTAGCTTTAATAATGGCATCCACTAAACTAAGACATTATTTTGAAACTCATGCTATTCATGTTAAGACTAACTACCCTATTAAGTGTGTCTTAAGAAAGCCAGAGATGTCAGGAAGGATGGCTAAATGGCCAGTCAAGCTCAGCGCCTATGACCTCATATACGAACCTAGAATAGCAATAAAGCCCCAGACACTTGTGGACTTTGTGGCTGATTTCAATAGTTACATTCAACATGAGGCAGACCTTGAAGTCCAACAACTAGAAGAGTCGAAAGATGAATGGACCTTATTCACTTATGGTGTATCAAATGTAGGAGGAAGAGGTCTGGGAGTCATACTAAAATCACCACAAGGGGACATAATACCCCAATCCATAAGCTGTGAGTTCCAGGCTATGAACAATGAAGTGGAATATGAGGCGCTGATAGCAGGATTATAACTAGCTCGAGATATCAAGATCAGGTATCTCCAGGTATATGTAGACTCATTATTAATTGCTAACCATTTCAATGGCTCGTATGCAGTAAAGGGAGAAAAATTGTCCAAATACCTCACAGTAGTTAAGCAATTATCCATGGAATTCCAAACTTTTAACATAACACAGGTGCCCAGAGAAGACAATACTGAGGCTGATACCCTAGCAAACCTTGATTCGGCTCTCAAGATACCGGAAGGCATCAAGATACCTATCATACATATTCTGAGCCCAGTAATTGAGAAGATAAATGAAGTATCCAACACTGAAGAAGAAGCAGATATTCAAGATCTTGAATCTAGTCAAGGATCCTGGATTTTACCCATCAAAAAATACTTGCAGGATGGTGAGATCCCAAGTGATGAAAAGAACCACAATGCTTTTCGCGTGAGGGTATCTCGTTTTATAATTTTGCAGAATGTTTTGTATAGAAAATCAATTGCAGATCCATACTTAAGATGCTTGGAAGATCCGAAAGCACATGAAGTTCTGAAAGATATACACGAAGGCGACTGTGGTAACCATAATGAGGGCAGAGCGCTATTTTCAAGGATCCTGATGACAGGATATTACTGGCCTACCATGAGGAAAGATGCTGTAGATTATTCCTAAAAATGTGATGCTTGCCAAAGACACAGCAACATACTCCATCAACCGGCCGAACCTTTATATCCAATCATCTCTCCATGGCCATTCATGAAATGGGGAATGGATATCGTCGGCAAACTTCCCAAAGCACCAGGAGGAAAGGTTTTTATGCTAGCAATGACGGATTACTTCTCCAAATGGATTGAAGCTGAGGCATTTGTTCAAGTCAGAGAGAAAGAGGTCGTCTCCTTCATCAAGCGCAACATCCTGACAAGATTTGGGATCCCGGCAGAGATAGTATGTGATAATGGATCTCAGTTCATTGGCAAGAGAACAACTGACTTATGTGCCAGTTGGGGAATCAAAATGATAAATTCTACCCCAGTACATCCTCAAGCCAACAGACAAGCGGAATCTAGAAACAAGATCATCATTAACAACCTCAAGAAGAGATTGGGGACAAAGAAAGGAAGATGGGCGGAAGAGCTACCGTTTGTACTTTGGGAAGACAAGACAACCACGAAGAACGCAACAGGGCAAACCTCGTTCTCGTTGGTATTTGGTACTAAAGCCCTGATCCCTACAGAAATGGTCATCCCTATTGTCGGGACCAATCTCCAGACTCTAGAGACTAACAACGAAGCTCTTACTCGTGATCTTGACACAGTGGATGAACTCAGGGATCTTGCCAAATTTTGCATTGCAGCTTATCAACAAAGGATAGCAAGATCTTATAACAAAAACATAAGGATTAGAAGATTCCAAGTGGGTGATCTTGTATTAAGAAAGGCGTTTCAAAATACTACCAATCCTAGTGATGGAAAGCTTGCACCAAAGTGGGAAGGCCCATACTTGATTGACTCTGAAGCAGGCAAGGGTGCATATTGGTTGGCTACTATGGAAGGGGATATCCTGCCAAGATCCTGGAACGCTATCCATCTCAAACCCTACTTTATGTAAGTTTGAAACTTATGTTCTGACTAAAACCGGTACGTCTTCTTTCCTTGACTGTTTTTATACTTACTACCCTTGGTCAAAGTACTGACTTGAGCGTCGGAGGGGTGTTAGCCAAGCAAACACCCAACTTCACCAAGGTTTCATGTTTTACAGGAAGGATCCTCAAGGATCCTAACAGAAGTTAGAGATTGGCCATCTCTCCTAAGTTAAGGTATCATGCGTACCTTCTAAGGTTTAAAGGTTTTCACCTTTCTAAGTATTGAGTTTAAACACTCCGCCTATAGTGTACGATGTTCAAGTATAGTTCTAGGTGGTGCGACCAATCCATGTAACAGTGGCTGATAATTTCATCACTGTTGCCTATAGCGCATGACTTGGTACTTAACAAAGGTATGTGTTACTTACCAATTTTCAATTAAAAGAAGATTTGAGATCTGAATGACTAAGTCATGATATGTTTGGTATTCTTACGTAATATTTGTCAAAACCAAACTATATTTTCCTAATTTAAAGTTTGATAAAAACCAAAGAGGTTATTTATGAATAATTATTAAGGATCCGTTATCCTGAAAATATATCTAAACCAATTTTTTTTTAGCATCCCAAGGTTTTGCTATGTAGAGATCCTGATTTTGGAAAACATGTCTAAGCAAACCAAACACGTAACAATCATGGCAAATAGTCGTAAACCATCTACTAATATTTAAAATGCAGGAAAGGAAAGTGATCTGGGCTTCATCCAAAACTTGGACCCATCCACCCGGATTCACAAGTTGTCAAATTGTCTATCCCGAAACCGGGATCCCAAGAGCATGAAAAAGTAAATTGTTCATCAACCACAGACAAAAAATAAAAACTGTTTTTAACAGGTACCATCAGGATCAATAAAACAAAAGAACCACAAATTCCACGGCTCAGGCCTAGGCATCATTACCCTCATTGCCCTGGTTAGCTTGCTTTTCACCATCACTAGCTCTAGCATCCTCAACAACCTTGCTAGTATCCACTGTTTCACCTCCAAGCTTAGCCAAAGAAGAATGCCATCCCTGAAGATCCCAGGCTGAAGGATCAAAACCTTCAGTAGCAGCTTGCTCAGCTATCTGGATCTTGGATTGAAGAATAGCCATGGCCGCAGACCTCTTGGCATTATCCACAGTCTTCTGCAACTTCTGGTCGGACTGAGCCAAATCCTCCTGCAGCTTTTCCTTTAAGATTTAGATCTCTTTCTCCAAGTACTTATACTTGTTGGCAGCAATTTTCTTCAGATCCTCAACCTTCTCCAAAGCTGCTTCAGCGTTCTTCTCTGCCGCAGCCAAGTTGACGTTCAGCTTCTCGAGACCCTGCAAGATTCGAATACATGAGTAATTTAGGGATCCTGACATTAACTAAGGGATACCAAAAAGTTACTTACCAGGTTCATCAAACCTTGTAGCTTCTTGGTGGTTTCAGCAGAATCCATACCCTCAGAGAACTCCAGGTCCATCACATCGGTCGTCTTCCTCTTCTTGCTTCTAGAACCCTTAGACCGGAGAACAGGGATACGAGACTTAGTGGTTGCAAGTGTGGAACCCTCCTTCTTGATAACAACAGCCCCAGACAAAAGGCTGTTAAGATCAGACAAAGCAAACTGGAAGCTCGACTTGGGGATTCCTACATAAAGATAAGGCAGGTCAAAATCGTAACATATCGTGATATAAATGCAAATTGTTCTGTACCTGAAGACATCTCAGATTCAGAATGCTTGATCTCAAAGCTAGCTTCACTGATGGTTAATTCAACACGAAAGGACCTCTCCGCAACAGGTATTTCTAACAAGGCTTCAATTCTCTTTTCTGTGTCACTTCTTGCAGGAACTAGTTCAGCAAATTTGGGAGTTGCATAAAGGAAAAACAAAATTATCAGAAACAGGTTAGAAATATTAAAAATTGCAGAGATCCTAACTTCTTCCTACCCTTCTGAACCCATTCAAGCAGCAAAAGATTCCCATCAGGAATTGAATCTCTCCTTACGAAGAAAAATTTTCCCTTCCATTTGGTAGCATTCTAGGTAGCTTTTGGGATTAGATGAGTTCGCCCGGATTTAAGCTAAAGGACGAAATGAGATGAACTGTGGGTTCTTAAGTTATAAATGAAAGCTAGCTCAAGGACACCAATGATCAAAGAATGAGAATGATTCAGCTTGTCCAGAGTTGCCAAAATTCTCCAAACCATAGGCATAGTTTGGTAATAGCTCAGGCAAGTAAGCTTGAAGAACTCGGTAATGAGTGGAGGAAAGGGATATGACAGACCCAAAGTGAAAGGATAACTATGAAAGCAGACCCAAGTTTTGGAAATCAAGTCGGCTTTTGTTCGAAAATCGAAAGACCTAAAAACGGTTTTTTGAGGAAAAACATTGTTTGACTTCAAGAGTTTTATATCTTGATCGGTAAAAGAACAAAGTTCAGGATCAGAATGATCGAGGATTCCCTGATCCGTGAAATCTTCTATTGTTTCAGCAATAATGGAGGAAGTTGACCTGGTCATTTTCTTGCCCATGGTTGTGAAGGAAGGGAGAAAATCAGAAAACATAGTAAGGATTATTTACCTGCTTCAGCTTTGAATAAGATGAGAATAGAGAAGAAGAGGGTAATAATGATTATAACCTACAAGCTGCAACGGTCAAATCGCATCGGTAGTTGTAAAAATCTTATCGCAACCCTATCGTCATTTATTATTTATTTTAATTTCAAAATTTTTACAGATGTTGTTGACAGCTATAAAAATTTAGGGACAATTGTAGGGGTCATTTTACAACTAAGGATCCTGGATCTTTAACGTACCTCGGTATCCTGACAGGTTTCGGTATCCTCAATATTTAACCATTGTATCTTTCTTCTATCTTGATTAATACGCAGGTAAGACGTGCGAAGTCAAATTCATCCCGGAAGAATCGGTCTAGAAGTCAAAGAGAACATGTAGAAGACGCGTGGAGTGGCCTCCAACGGTCGTATTTGAAGACTTAGTCGATTCCGGGATTCTCGGATAGTTAGTTAAGCTATTATATGTATATAATGAACAGCTTGGTCGATTAGGAATCACATCAATACACACCAAAACACACTTAGCGATACAATTCACTCGCAACAAGCTCTGTAACACTTAGTTTATGATCATTTGTTGCTCTACACTTGTAATCCTATTAGCATTTATTCAAGAAACGAGGCAGGTGTCGATTGTCACCTCCTGTAACAAACCAAAATCCGGGTTTTGTTTTAAATAAATAAATATTTCTAATTAATATTATGGCGGAAATAATATTTTAAAAATAAATTAAAACAAGTGGGTTTCAAGTCAATATTGGGGTTATGCTAGTTTTTAACTAATTTTGGCATGAAAATGGGTGAAATGGAAGTTGGGGGACTGGAAGTGCAAATATGGCAAATCTGCCTTGTTTGACCAATAAGAAGTCAAAATTCAGCATTTTGATTTTGTGGGTGTCAATGCTCTCAAGAGAAAAAGGGAGAAAAGGGGTTTTGAAGCTAAATCTTGCAATTGAAGCTTTATTTGTGAAGGTTTTGGCTCGCACATCACCTTCCTAACATCAAGTAAGTGATTATCTTTCTTTTGATTTCACCATTGATGTGTAGTTGGTGGGTTTTGTAGAAATCCGAAATTTGTGATATATGTTGATAATTAGTGTTAGATTGTTGGAAATCTAGCTAAACTAAAGGTAAATAATGGTGAATAACATCCTAGAACCCTTTGATTTTGATTATGAGAATTTAGGGTTCATATGAGAAAAATTGGTGGTTTTTAGATTGTGATGGTAAGATGATAAATTAATGATGATTAAAGTGTTTATATGATGTTAGACACTTGAACAAACACCAAATTAACCTAATGATAAAAATTGAATGAAAAATTAGTGTTAAGGTAAGGATAATGAAACTCAAGTAGGTGAGTTTGGGGTGAAAGAGGGTGTTTGGATATGAGTATAACTCAAACGCGTCAGTTTGGGTTGGAAATAGGAAATTGGGTTGTGAACCCAATTAAAAAAGTGATTTTGGTGTATGATGGATTAATAAACTAGATGAATGAGTTTAGGTAATCAAATTGCAAAACGTGAAGTGGAATCGGGACCTTCAAATCCACAAGGTAAGTGCTTTTACACTTACTTAGTAATTGATGATAAATATTGTGATATGCAATGTTGTATGCATAATGTGTTAAGTTGCATAATGTGTTATGTGGTATGAATGTGTATATAGGTGTATGAATAAGTGAATAAATGTAGTTATAGTATTAATACTATAATGGATATGTGGATATGGAGTTATGGTCTAAGTACCATAATGGATATGTGGATATGAAGTTATGATCTAAGAATCATAATGGAAATGTGGTGAGGAAGTTATGGCCCATGTGCCCTAATGGAAATGGAATTGTGTTAATCATTAATATAAAATGAAAAGAATGAAACTTGTATGGAGTTATACAAGTGATTATGTCGCCTAATGGTAATTGGGTGGAAACGGGTCAAAATGGGTGAATGGGTGAAAATGGTAATATTTTACCTTGATGTATGTTTTTATCTTCATTACTAATGGTGTATATATGTGGTGGAATGTAGGGAAAGCTCTGGTGTAGTCTATGTCAAGTCCATGGCGAAAGACGAGTTCTCGTACGCGTTTTGATGGTTTTTCTTTTGGGTTGTAATTATGTTTATTTTGGGTGTAAACCGATACTTGAATTGGTGTTCTTTTGGTGTAAATTTGTGATGTTTTGAAAAGTTTTAACCCAAACCCATGTGATGGGAAAATTTGTTGTCAAGATGAAAAAAGTTAAAAAAAATGGCTAAGTGTTGAAAACTGCAGAACTTTAGAAACATTCTGTGAAGAGGGGCTCTTCGCGCCACGCGAAAAACCGGAGCCTGGTCTTCGCGACATGCGAAGACCTGGTCTCCCAGACCTGCCCATTTTGGACTCCCTCGTGCCACGTGAAGGGAGGGGGACCCGTTCTTAGCGACACGCGAAGAAATTTAAAAAAATAAAAAAAAAAAACTTGTTCTTGGGACAAATCCTTCCGCGTGTTTTTACGTTTATTTTCGGTGTTAGAATTTAGTGTGTTACAACTTGGTATCAGAGCAATTGTTTGAGGGATTTGGTGTGGGTAGCACCAAACTCAAACCGGATACTCTTGATATGAGGGAAATGATACGAGAATCCAAGAAGGACATGACTAAGACTCGGAGCTTTCAGAAGTAAAAGGTTAGTAATGTTATAATTAATGGTGTATATGTGTATGTATGATTGAATGACAAAATGTTATGTGTGCCAAAACTTGTTTTGTGATTTTTTATATGGATATGATAAGTACAATTGGGCATAGCGTATTATTAAACATGTCTGGCCAATATGATTAATAAGACGAAATGTGTAAGGGTCTTTATGATAACCATATAACAATGAACATTTGCAAGGATTAGTTGAAGGTGATTATATATGCATGTAGGTATATAGGAAGATATATATATATATATATATATATATATATATATATATATATATATATATATATATATATGTATATACTTAATGCATATAAGGGTAAGTGTAAGATGGTAATCTAAGGCATTGAAAAGTAAGGGTATTAAGGTGTTTTTGGTTCTATTTCTCAGCTAAGAGATGACAGATGCGAATGAAGAACCGTTGGATCCTAGAATCCATGATGCAATAAAGGAAGAAGTGGCCAAGGCTTTTGAGCAAGCCACAACTCTGTTAATGGAAGAAATGAGAGGGGCTATTAAACTCACTTTCAAAAAGTTTTCAAAGGAGAAGGAACCACAAGGTTGTACTCTTAAAGAGTTTATGGTAATCAAGCCCAAGGAATATAACGGGCAAGTGGACCTGATCCTTAGCCACAGGTGGGTGTTGGATATGGAATCAAATTTTGAAATGACTAAGTGTAAGCCTAAGGATAGGGTGATGTTCAGCGTGCCACTGTTGACCGGGAGGGCAGAGGAATGGTTATTGAATCTCAAAAAGGGGAGGGGTGAATTGGGTGTGACCTCCATGACTTGGGAGGAGTTTAAGATGGCTTTTCTAAAATACCATTGCCCACAAGACGAAGTTGACAGGATGACTGAGGAGTTCCTCCTCATGAGGCAAACGACTGAGTCAATAGATGAATTGAAGGGGCTTTCTTTGATCGCGCCAAGTTCTGTTCGGACGTGGTGTCGACCGAGACCGCGAAGATTGACAGATTTTATGCTATGTTGACTGTGGAGTTCAGAGATAGCATATCTCCATCCTCTTTTACCACACTTGTAGACTTGATAAACAGGTGCCGGGAAAGGGAGGTGGAGTTGAGGAGGTAAGAAGCAAGAGGTGAAAAGAGAAAGCGTGAAATTGTGGAACAAGTTGTGAAGAAGATAACGGGCGGGAGCCCTAGCAAGAAGTCGTTTATCAAGTTTTCTCCACGGGGATGCAAGGTTTGTGAAAAGGAGCACTTTGGGGAGTTTAGGAAGGGTACGTCAAATTGTTATAAATGTGGGAAGCCAGGGCATATGGCTAATCAATGTCCAACCCAAATCCGTATATGCTATAATTGTTACAAGGCTGGGCATAATAGGGCGGATTGCCCCGATCTGAAGCAAGGTGGAAGTGAAAGGAAGGTTGAAATACCAAAGCCAAAGGGTAGAGCTTTCTACATCTCGGCGGAAAAGGCGAAGAATAACCCGGAGATGGTGTCAGGTATATTCAAGATTAACTCTTTACCTGCACTAGTTCTATTTGAAAATTGTTAGTCGTTCATTTGTGTCTTTGAAATTTGTTAAGCATTCTTCTTTTCTAAGTAGCAAGTTAGATGAACCCTTAGAAATCGAGGCGGCAAATGATAAGAGTTTCCTAGTGTTTGATATTTATAGGAATTGCAAGTTAAGGGCGGGGGGTGAAACATTCCTTATTGATTTAATTCCTATGACCATAGGGGATTTTGATGTTATTGTGGGGATGGATTGGTTGTCAAGGAACAAAGCAAATATTTTATGTGGACCAAAGGCGATACAACTCGACTCCCCGTCGGGTGAGTCCATTTACATAGAAGGTGAAAAGAAAGGTAAGGTAAAATTGTGTTCTTATGTGAAGGCAACAAAGTACATGGCGCATGGGTGCAAGGCGTACATGGCTTATGTTACGGATGTGAACGAGAAAGTGAAAGATTTTCGTGATGTTCCGGTTGTGAATCAGTTTGAGGATGTATTTCCTGTTGAGATACTGGGGGTTCCTTCGGAGAGGGAAGTAGAGTTTGGGATTGACTTGATACCGGGTGCTAAGCCGGTAGCCAAAGCACCTTATAGGTTGGCACCGCCGGAGATGAAAGAGCTAATGGAGCAATTGCAAGAACTACTTGATAAAGGTTTCATACGCCCAAGTGTCTCGCCTTGGGGTGCACCAGTTCTCTTTGTTAAAAAGAATGATGGGAGCATGAGGATGTGTATGGATTATCGGGAGTTAAACAAGTTGACAGTGAAGAATCGGTACCCGTTACACCGGATTGACGACCTTTTTGACCAATTGCAAGGGGCTTCATGGTTCTCTAAAATTGATTTGAAGTCCGGGTACCATCAGTTAAAAGTGAAAGAAGAAGATATTCCAAAAACCGCTTTCCGCACTCGTTACGGTCACTATGAGTTTACGGTTACGCCTTTCGGTTTAATCAACGTGCCAGTGGTTTTCATGGATATTATGAACCGGGTGTGTAGGCCATTCCTCGACCGTTCTGTCATTGTATTTATTGATGACCTACTCATCTATTCACGGAGTGAAGGTGATCATGCCTTTCATCTATGTGAAATCCTTGAAGTTTTGCAAAGGGAGAAGCTTTATGCTAAATTTTCCAAGTGTGCCTTTTGGTTGTGCGAAATTCAATTCTTGGGCCATGTGATTAATGAAAAAGGAATTATAGTCGACCCATCCAAAATAGTAGCGGTAAAAGATTGGTCGTCACTGAAAATGCCTTCAGAGATTAGAAGTTTCTTGGGGTTGGCGGGCTATTATAGGAGATTTATTGAGAACTTCTCTCGGATTGCCTTGCCGATGACGAAGTTAACGCGTAAGGAGACTAAGTTTGTTTGGGATTCCAAGCAAGAATCCGCCTTTCAACTCTTAAAAGAAAAATTGACTAAGGCACCTATCTTGTCCTTGCCTGACGGGACCGAAGATTTTGTTGTGTATTCGGATGCCTCGCATTCGGGGTTGGGGTGTGTTTTAATGCAAAGGGGGAAGTGATTGCCTATGCGTCTAGGCAATTTAAGACTCATGAGGTGAATTACCCTACTCACGATTTAGAGCTTGCGGCCATGATTTTCGCACTCAAAATTTTGAGGCATTATTTATATGGGGCGAAGTGTACGATCTACATGGATCACAAAAGTCTCAAATATTTCTTTGACCAAAAGGACCTCAACATGAGGCAAAGGCGGTGGCTTGAATTGGTCAAGGACTATGATTGTGAGATACTTTATCATCCGGGTAAAGCGAATGTAGTGGCGGATGCTCTTAGCCAGAAGACGAGTCATGCACCTATTAAGGTGAAGTCATTCAAGATGACGATTTCATCATCTCTTCTTGATGAAATCCGGGAGGCTCAAGTGTTATTACTTGGTGGGGATTTGAAGAAGGAATGGATGGTTTCTTATGTTTACAAGCTTGGGGAGAATAATTCGGGGTTAAAAACATGCTTTGATAGAATTTGGATACCTAGGTTGTCAAGTGTTTTGACAACTATTTTAGATGAGGCGCATAAGTCCAAGTATTCTATCCATCCGGGGGCCACAAAAATGTTTTATGATTTGAGGTGTCATTTTTGGTGGCCGGGTATGAGGCGTGATATTGTTAAGTATGTGGAAAGATGTCTGACATGCTTAAGGGTAAAGGTGGAACACCAAAAGCCGTATGGAAAGCTTCTACCGCTTGAAATACCGCTTTGGAAATGGGAGAATATAACCATGGATCTAATCACTAAACTACCTAAGACACTGAAGAGTTATGATGTAATTTGGGTAGTAGTAGATCGGTTGACAAAGAGTGCACATTTCCTTCCTATAAAGGAAACGTATTCATCAGATAGATTGCGGAAATCTATGTGAAGGAAATAGTGTCACGACATGGTGTACCGGTGACGATTGTATCGGATTGTGATACGATGTTTTCTCATTTTTGGAAGAAATTCCATGAGGATATGGGGACTAGATTGAATCTTAGTACCGCTTATCATCCACAAACGGATGGTTAAAGCGAGCGGACGATACAAACGCTCGAGGATATGTTACGAGCGTATGCTTTGGATTTTTGTTAGGACATAGATTGTATGACAAAAGCTTTATAATAGTTTAGGTCTTATTGTCTTTAAGTTTTTATGTAATTGTTTAGTTTTTGTCTAAGTATTAGAACAAGTTCTGCTAGAGGCGAACTTGATAAGTTCGCCTAGTCTATTAGAGGCGAACTTGTTAAGTTCGCCTAAGCATCTTTGAAGCGAACTTGTTAAGTTCGCCTATTGCAGAACGTGTGTCTATAAATAGAGATTTTACAGAGTCTGTTGAGTACGAATGAACGAACAAGTATTTTTTAAACTCTGTTTGGTGATATAAAAGAGAAAGTTTATTTACCTATTGTTTATATTGTCAATTGATATACAAACGTTAATACGGTAGGATTCCGCACTCCGTGTTAACGAGACTTCCTGTCACGAGATCGATCTGAGATGAGTCATGTGGACCTACAAGTGGTATCAGAGTTGTTGCTCATGATTTGTGTTTGATTCTTGGTGATTAGAGACGTTTTTGTGTACAATTTGACAAGAAATTGATCATTTTTAGAAGTTTTTGTATCCATGGAGTTTTCAAGTTCTTGAAGCTGATTTTACTGCTGAATTCATGGATTTGAAGTTGATTTTGGTGAAATTAATCCGATAGAAGTGTTCTAATTCATAAAATACTAAATCCTACGGTTCATTTTTTTCAAATTCCTTCTAATCTGTGAGAAATGATGATTTTTGGTGATATTTGTTCGTGTTTGGGTTAAAGTTCTTGCTGAGTTTGTTTCAGCTGCAGTAAGCGAACTTGCTGAAAGTTGTTGCAGGAGAACTTAGCAAGAGAACTTATTAAGCTCTCTTCTCTTAGTTTAAGAGAACTTAATAGGCTAACTTACTGGAATTTCTTGGGTAAACGAACTTATCAAGTTCGCTTGATATCAAATTCGCTTTTTTGGCTTTGAAGCGAACTTATTATCTTCGCCTAAGGGGAGTTTGTGTTCAACACATGGAAATTTTTTCTGAAAATGGCAAATATGGTGCAAGTGACTACTATGTTAAATTACGACAACGAGATTGGTACATCTCAGAAACCGCCCAAATTGTTAAGTCTTGCAGATTATTCTAACTGGAATGATCGGTTTGATCAGTTCGTATCTTTTACTGATACAAGTTTATGGATTCCAATCTTGGAAGGCTATACACATCCGACATATACTTGGATGGGAAAGGATGATTATTTAGCGATGTTTTCTTCCTTTATGGTTTCTTATGAAAATTTTATTGGAGGAAAGATTCATGATCCAGATGTTATTGAGGAGGATTTCAGACAGATTGATCCTGTTGATCTGGAAGAGATGAACATTCAACGGAACATGGCTATGCTGATGCGACAAGCAAATGATTTTTTGAAGAAACTGGAAGAAAGTATATTGGGTCTAACAGTCGTTCACGTATGGGATTTGATAAAACCAAAGTTCGTTGCTATAATTGTCAGGACTATGGTCATTTTGCCAAAGAATGTGTGAAACCAAAAGTTGAATTTGATTCTCAGAAGAAGCCTAATAACTTTCAGAACAATCATAATCAGTCACATGGCTCCTCTGGTTCTGGAAATTCTAATCATGCATCTACATCATCTGCTTTAGTTGCTCAGAATGATGACAATTATGACTGGGGTATTCATCTTGAAGATTTGGTTGGTTCGGTAAGTCAAGCTTTTGTAGCTGAAATTCATTCTAAAGAGTCAACTGATGATGATATCTCAAGTAATGTTGAGAGTTTGCCAAGTACTGATGAAGATCATGATCAAGCAAAAAATGGTGAGATTGATATTGCATCTGGTGTATCTGAAGATGATATTGTTTTAACTCAAAATTCTTCTGATGGTGCTGATTCTGAAAGTATTCCGATTGCAAAAGTCTTCATGGCAGATATGTCAGATCCTTCAAAGGTAAAAGATTCTGTCTGTCACATTTATTGCTCAAATTGCATAAGTATAAAAGATAAAATGAAAAAAGTAATGGATGACAACACAAATTTAATTTGTTATATGAAATCGATGCATTCAGTTAATCAAAAATTGAAAGATAATGATAAATTGTGTATAGATAGAATTGAGTCTTTGAAAAGAGATTTGAACTCTTTGGGATTGAAATATAAGGAACAAGCATATCATCTGGATATGGTTTATGCTGAGATTGAGAAGCGAAATGAAATTATTGCTCAGAAGAACAAAGAAATTTCTGATAAAGAATCTGAAGTGATCAAATTACATAGAAAGCTGGAAAATTTTGAAAATTCATCTGTGGTATTGGATTACTTTAATGCTAATGCTGATCCTACTAAGAGGGTTGCTGGAATTGGATTTGTTTCTCCACCATTCAATGCAAATTATGTGGTTGAACCAGAAATTATTCATGAAGAGGAAATTGATCTAAAGACAGTGTTGAAAGTAAATCCAGTAACAGGTGAAGATATGATCTATGATTCTGATTCTGAGGATGAAGTTTTTGATGATGAAAAGGTTGAAGGCATTCCAAAGGAAGTGCAAATTAATGAACCAAAGGTAGTGAAAAATGTTACCCGTGACAGATGCATTTTAACAGAACCGGACGAGGTGAAAGTTGATCAACCTAAACTTTTCAAAATTTTACAATCAAGTGGTTTTGTTGCTGCTGGTTATCAGAAGAAGAATTCATCAACGGTGACTAAACAAGTTTTTGTTCCAAAGAAGCCAGTCAATTGTTCAGAAAAATCTTCTGAAGCTTGTTCATCAGACGGGTCATCAAATTCAAGAAAAACTCCTTATATCAGAAATCATCAAGATAGAAGAGTTTGTTTTCATTGTAATGAAGCTGGTCATATTCTGATTCACTGTCCTTATAAGAATCAAGGCAAATTAAAGAGTGATCCCTCACAAAAACAAGTGGTGACGATTCTGAAAAGACAAAATGGGGAAAAGCCTTCTTCTAGTGTTGAAAAGAATATGCCTTGTCAATCATTTGCTAAATCTTCGGGATTTAAGCAACATGATAAGCGTATTTTTAAACCCGTTGTTTTTCAAAAGAAGTTTGAGATTCCACATGTTGGAATTTGTAACATCCCAAAAATAGTAAGTAAATAAATAACGCGATCGAGATTTAATCGTCAAAAATGAAAGGAAAATGGATGGGCTCGGGCTCGGCTCCAACGGGCCGAGGAAAACCCATCTATAAGTACAAATGCTGCTGATAGGCTTATCAGCAGCGTTCAACACTTGTTGCTGCTGATAGGCTTATCAGCAGCGTTCAACAGATCAGTCTTGATGCTGATCCTCATCCTTGCTGCTGATAAGCCTTGTGCCTTGAAGATAAATCGTTGCAGCTGACTATCCATGCTAAGCGTCACTGACAACTTTCTGCAAAAGCTACTGACACACTCAAAGCAGAAGGAACCTCAATGGTGCAACTAATGACGGACAACAATGCTCTTCTCCAAGCATGTAAGTAATGATGCATAAAGAAGACGCTTCAATAAAGTTAGCTAGTTTAGACTAAACTTGTATTATTAGCTTTGTACAAAAGATCAACGGTCTGTGTTAGATCTGATCCTTAGAATCAAGGGTCTGTCTTGATTCTAAGTTAGTATAAATATTGTGTAAACACTTCATTGAAAGTGTGCTTCTTAATAGAGTTTTCATTTGTAATCGTTTATTCACAAAATCTTAATACAACGGTGTTCTTATTAGTATTCTTTCTGTTTACTCGATTATGCCAATTTCAACTAAGAACAGAACCATTTTGTACTTTACCGATCCTACAAGTGGTATCAGAGCTTTGGCTCAGATTAAACAAACTCACACTTGTTTAATCACTTCTGGTTCTATTCTAAACTTTCTCTTTGCTCAAGTCACCCAAAATCACAAAACAAAGATGGCACAAAGCAATGGATTTAAAGACATCGGCAGCATCAACTGACCACCAAGGTTGGTATCTGGGGAAGACTACGACATGTGGAAGAATCGCATGTAAAGCTTCTTCTGTTATCAGGAGTACGGAATGTGGAAATCCATCAGGGATGGACCCTACACTCCCATGGTGGCCTCTGCTGATTCTGGAGGACCACTAGTCCCGAAGGAGCCCTCTAAGTACTCAGAAGAGAACATAAAGAAGATGGAGGTGGACTTCAAGGCACTAGGAGCTATCCAAATGTGCCTTTCAAATGAAGTTTTTCATAACTTCAGAAGTTACAAAACTGCTAAGGAGCTCTGGGAGGCTCTTGAGAAGATGTTTGCTGGCTCAGAGGAAGTCAAAGAAAACAGAAGGGACATCCTGAAGCAGCAATATGAAAACTTCGTCTAGAAGGAAGGTGAGTCCCTAACCGTTTTGTATAACAGGTACACATTTACCTGGTGGGAGAACTGCAGTGCTCCAAAGTAAAGCTAGAGAATGAAGATATTCTCAAAAAGTTTATCAGATCTCTCCCGAGCTACTGGACACTATATACAGTGTCTATAAGAAGAACGGAGAATTTAAAAACTCTCCAGATGACAGAGCTCTTTGGCATGCTAAAAACATATGAATTAGAAATTATTCAAGCTAAGGAAAGGAGCTTCAATCATCAATCAGCCTCTACTTCCTCCACCATCTCATCTGCACTTCACTCTGATCACTCCGGTACTAGTGCAAGCAAATACTATCCCCCCATCGTCACTCATCCTCAAACACCAACTGCTTCACAATCCAACTCATCACCACTTCTTCTTGAAGCCCCTCCTCAACAGTCAACCTCTACTGCTTTTGTCTCTGACAACTCAAGCAGCATGCACTTCATAAAAGAGGATCTGGAATGCTTTCATCCAGATGATCTTGAAGAAATGGATATTCAGCACTCATATGCCATGCTCTCCCTCAGAGCAAAAAGGTTCTATTCTAGAACCGGGAGATCTGTTCCAAGCAACAACTCAAATACCAGAGTGGCGTTGGATAAAAGCAAGATCCGGTGTTACAACTGTAACCAATTAGGTCACTTTGCTAGGGAGTGCAAGGTGCCAGAAGCCTATCCGGGTGTCAGCCATTAAAGACAAGGCTACCAAGGTCAGCCCAGGCAACAGCAAGGAACTCCAGCAGCTCAAACTGCAGCTTGTGCAAATGTTGGAACTTCAGACTTTGACTGCAGTTTTCAATATGAAGATATTCCTACCACCAACCAAGCTCTTATGGCAGACACTGCAAAGATACCACCTCAGGTATTTAAACATCTTTGCTCTCAAGCTTGTATTGATAAAGTTTTAGGTTATAGAAAGCATAACCAAAACCTTATAGATCAAAATGAAGAGTTTCATCAGATGAAATCTGAGTTCAAAAAGGTTGAAAATACTTATAAAGAAAAGATTAACTGCCTTAAGAAAGAGATTTCATTGTTAAAACACGAACAAACTAATCTTGAAACTCGGATTGATGATCTACTGGTCAAACTAAAAGCTACCAGAGCTGAACTGGTAGAACAGAAAGTTCATGTTGAAAAATATGAATTTTCCTCCAAAAAGTTACAAAGACTTTTAGATATTCAAGTCCATGAGAAGGTAAAGACTGGACTTGGGTATAACAATGATCAGTACAAATCTGTTCCTCCTCCTACTGACTATATTGCCATTCACGAACCAAGCTTCAATGTTGCAAATCTTGGCACCGCAAACCGAAATCTTGATCCTTCAACGGATGAACCTTTCATCGAAGACTGCACTACCTCATCGGAATCTGAGTCAACCTGCACAGACCATGATGAAACCAGTGCAGCCCCATCTGAAGCTATTCTGAATAGAGCTGAAGTTCCTGCTGTTATTCCAGCTATTCCAGTCCCTGTCCCATTCAAACAGATCAAGATTAGCTATCCTCCAGATGGAAGAAAGCTAAACATTGAAAAGGGAGAGACATCAGGATCCACTAACCCCAAGCCTCAGTCAAAGTCGATCACAAAGAGGAAGGTGTTTGATATATGTCATACGCCTGGAGAAAAAGTTCCATATGTTCAAAAGACCCTAGAAGAAGCCACTTTTGAACATAACAAAGCTCATCCATGGAACTTCAAGGATCTGTTCCAAAGAAAGGACTATGTCTACCTTTCAAGAGACAAACTGGCCAGATCATGCTTTGTGTGTGGCATATATAATCACACTTCCAGCACCTTCTTTCATTACCTGGAATACCAAAGAAATTCAAAGCAGCATGTCTTTGAAAAGACTAACAGAAACAAGAAGGTAAGAGCTACGAGGCCAAAGCAACTAAGTTCAGGGAGTCTCTATATCCCCCAAGAGTGAAGGTGTCAAGACCTCAACAAACCTGTATCATTTGTGGTGAAACCAACCACTTTGCTGCCAAATGCAGATTTGATCCCTTCAACCAGATTGCAAACTGCTCATCTAGATTTACACCATCAGCAGTAAACAAAATAGCTGCTGATCTTGAAAAGTCTGGAGAAACAAAAGTTAAGCCTTCAGCAGCAAAAATGTCCCCTGCTGATAAGGCAAAATCGAAGGCAAAGCCTTCAGCAGCCAAATCTGCTGCTGCTCAAGCAAAACCATCAGCAACAACAGCATCTGCTGCTGATAAGCTTAATTCAGCAGCAACAAAATCTTCTGCTGAGAAGCCAAGGAAATCAGCAGCAACAAAATCTGCTGCTGATAAGCTAAAGTCCCTAGCAACAAAATCTGTTGCTGTTAAAGAAACATCCATCAGCAGCCAAAGCAAAATCAGTTGCTGACAGACAAAAGAGAACATGAAGACCATCTCCTCAACAATGGAAAGCCAAGATCCCAATTTCTATCACTTCAAGACTCATCATTGGTTCTGTTGAATGCACACATGATGAATCTAACATTCCAAGAACCCTTTTCTTCAAGGATGCAAGCTCTTGGACTCCTCCCACTTACTAGATCTCTATCATGTGCAGGGACAGCCAGGTCATAAGAATAACACCTGGGTGGTAAACAGTGGTTGTTCCAGGCACATGACAGGCAACAGATCCATCCTCTCCAACTTTAGACACTTTAATGGAGGATATGTTGCCTTTGGAAGTGACTCAAAGGGAGGATCCATTACTGGACAAGGAACTGTGTCCAACGAAAGAATGAGCATTGATAAGGTCAACTACGTCAAAGAATTGGACTTCAATCTCATGAATGTTTCCCAGGTCTGTGACCAAAAGCATTGGATGCTCTTCACAGATAAAGAATGCTTCGTACTGTCTCCAGGCTTATCCATACCTCCTCTAGAAAAGATTTTATTAACTGCTCAGAGAAAAGAAAATCTCTATGTACTAGACATGAATGAAGTCACTCCATCTGGGAGTGTTTCCTGTTTTCTATCAAAAGCCTCAGTTGATGAATCAGCTCTCTGGAACAGGAGATTAAGTCATGTTAATATCAAAACTATTAACAAACTGGTGAAGGATAATCTTGTCAGAGGGCTTCCTGACAAAGAATTCCAGCTAGAAGACCACTACATTGCTTGCTTAAAGGGGAAGCAACACAGGAGTTCTCACAAGCCCAAGACCTTGAATACAAATGACACTCCACTACAATTGCTGCATATGGATCTCTTCGGTCCTACAAATGTCATGTCAATGGGCAAGAAGTCATACTATCTGGTGATAACTGATGACTAGACCAGATTCTCATGGGTATACTTCTTGAGAACTAAAGATGAAACTGCTGAAATTCTCAAATCCTACATTCTTAGGGTAGAGAATCAAAGCAATCAAAAGGTGAAGATCATAAGGTGTGATCAGGGCACAGAGTTCAAGAACTACACTTTAAACTGTTTCTGTGAAAGCAAGGGGATAGAAAGACAATACAGTGCTCCAAGAACTCCTCAACAAAATGGAGTTGCTGAAAGGAGAAACAGAACTCTAATTGAGTCAGCAAGATCTATGTTGGCTGACTCAAAGCTGCCTCTCACATTCTGGGCAGAAGCAGTTAGCACAGCCTGTTATGTGCAAAATAGAGTTCTCATTGTCAAACCCCTCAACAAGACACCTTATGAACTTTGGTTTCAAAGAGTTCCCTACATTGGGTTTCTAAAGCCTTTTGGGTGTCCATGCACCATTCTCATCACACATGGGGTTCTACCTAAGTTTGGTGCCAAATCTGATGAAGGATATTTTGTAGGCTATTCCTCTCAATCAAAGTCCTACAGAGTATTCAATTCAAGAACAAGAATCGTGGAAGAATCAGCAAATATGGAATGCAGAGAACACATCGTCTGTGAGCAGGGAAAAGGCCCAAACTGGCTCTTTGACATAGACTCTTTCTCCCAAATATTTGAGCCTCTCATCTTCTCAAATATGGAGTCTACATCTACACAAACACCTGCCTCCACTTCATCCACTGACTACAGACTGGATTTTCCCAAATCTTCTATCCGTCTGAGAAGACCATCGATTGATCCTCCATCAGTTGTGGACGCAATTGAAGCAAGTGAAGCCGGAACAAGACTCTCCAATGTCACCAGCAGCAGCCTGTCTGAAACTGAAAATCTAAATGAAGACTCTTCGGTAAATGATGTAGATGCTGCTGATGCTATTGCTGAAAATATTGATGTGGCTAATGATGTTGAAGACTCTTCCACCATGAATGAAGAGACCCTTGATCAAAATCAAAGTAATCTGGAGCAAGGGATACAGCTGGAGGTGGTACCAGCACAGAGGATCCACAAAGAACATCCTCATGAAAATATTATTGTCCAAGTCCACCAAGGAGTTCTCACAAGAAGCAAATCTCACGAGGCCAATATATGCTTGTTTTCATGTTTTCTATCTCAGGTGGAACCCAAGAAGATAGATGAAGCACTCAAACACAGCAGCTGGATTGAGGCAATGCAGGAAGAATTGCTGCAATTCAAGAGGCAGGATGTCTGGAAACTTGTTGATCTTCCACCAGGTAAATATGTTATTGGCACACGATGGGTTTTCAGGAACAAGCAAGATGAGAGAGGTATTGTAGTCAAGAACAAAGCCAGACTTGTTGCTCAAGGCTACACTCAGGAAGAAGGAATTGACTATGATGAAGTCTTTACTCCTGTTGCCAGGCTGGAGGCCATCAGAATCTTCCTGGTATATGCTGCATCCAAGAATTTCACTGTCTATCAAATGGATGTAAAAAGTGCCTTTTTGTATAGGAAGATTGGTGAGGAAGTATACGTCAAACATCCTCTAGGTTTTGTAGATCCTGCACATCCTACTCAAGTGTTCAAACTAGACAAAGCTCTGTATGGCTTACATCAAGCACCAAGGGCCTGGTATGAAACTTTGTCAGGATATCTACTAAGCAACAACTTCAGAAGGGGTGCTATTGACCAGACCTTATTTATCAAAGATGAAGGGGGAGAAATCTTACTAGTTCAAATCTATGTTGATGATATCATCTTTGGATCAACAAAGAAAAAGCTGTGCAAAGACTTTGAGATTCTGATGCACTCAAAGTTTGAAATGAGTTCAATGGGTGAACTAAATTTCTTCTTAGGTCTACAAGTCAAACAAGTCCCAACTGGAATCTTCATCAGCCAATCTAAATAGGTAAAAAGCATTTTGGAAAGATTCAAGATGGATGTCTGCTCTGCTACAAGAACCCCTATGCAAGTGCACCATCAGCAAGACACTGATCAACATCAGTACCGTACAATGATAGGGTCTCTCATGTATCTCACTCCCTCAAGGCCAGATATTATGTTTGCAGTATGTCTCTGTGCAAGATTTCATGCAGCTCCAAAGGTTTCACATCTTCAAGTTGTCAAGAGAATTATTAAATACCTAAAAGGAGCCCCAAGACTTGGGCTTTGGTACTCTAAAGATGACAAGTTCAATATGTATGCATACACTGACAGTGATTACGGGGGATGCAACTTGGACAAAAAGTCCACTTCAGGGGGATGTTAGTTTCTGGGAGGAAGACTGATTTCATGGCAGTGCAAGAAGCAAACCTGTGTTTCAACTTCTACAGCTGAAGCAGAATACATTGCAGCTTCAAGTTGCTGTGCACAAGTCATCTGGATACAAAATCAAATGCTAGATTACGGGATGACTTTCATGGCAACTCCAATTCACATTGACAACATGAGTGCTATATCAATCACAAACAATCCGTTGCAGCACTCCAAGACAAAGCACATTGACATCAGGTATCATTTCATAAGAGATCAAGCTGAGAAAAGGAGGATTATTTTAACCAAAGTTCATACAAATGAGCAATATGCTGATTTGTTTACAAAACCTTTTGACGAAGCTAGATTCAGATATTTAGTTGAATCCATTGGTATGATGAACTTTGATTAAAATCTATCTCTAAAATTCTGTTTTAAAAATGTGTTTTTGTCTTTTGTTGTAAATAAAAGTTATGAGTCAGTAGCACTTTTGTCCTTCAGCTGCTGATAGGTTTAATCTTCAGCAGCAAAAGATTTGCCACTGACTGCTTTAAGTTATCAGCAAGAACAGGTTTCCTACGGATAGCTTTAAGATTGTTAGCAGCAACATCCTTGCTGCAGATCATTGAATCCGTCAGCAGCAATTGAGTTTGCTGCTGACAGACTTAACCTTCCGCAGCAACCAAGCTTGTAGCGGACAGGCTTATTCATCCACAGCAACCAAGTTTGCTGCTGATGGGTAAATTTAATTCCAAATTAACTTTTACCCGCTGAAAAATTAACGTCAGTCTTTACCATGACTGTCTCGGTGTATTACAGTTGTAACAGTAAAAGGTGAATAAAGTTGTACTGTACAAGTCATTTTGCTTTTTCCCTCCTCTGCCGTTATAAGAACAAATTAAATCTCCTTATCACCTCTTCACATTCAATTTCACCCTAAACCCACATCACTTTCTCTCAAGTCCCCACCACATTCAAAGCCTTCCATCCTTAAAACATTCAAAGCTTTCCATATTCTTAAACCTTCCCTCCAAAATCAAACAACAATGGCAGACATCAATAACCCTGACGACAAGTTCTCCCCGTACCACAACCTTACAACATACTTAACCAAGGGAAAGAAATCTGAAGGATTCGATGATATGATCGACTTCCTATGCCGATCAAAGATCCATTTTGCCCTCACAACCAACCCTACCATATATATCCCTCATATGGAGGATTTCTGGAATACTGCCGTCTACTCTACCGAACAGGGGATTCCCCAAATAAAAGCCAAGGTAGACGGCAAGGACATCATCATCTCTGAAGCTACCTACGAAAACATCTTAAGCTTCAAGATGAGGGAGCAGCCATCTCATACTCAAAGGACGAGTACATGAGGACCTTTGTATCCTTAGGGTACACTGGAAATCAAAACGAGTATACAATAGAGAAGGCGCTGATGGGCCCTCCATGGAAGTATCTCTGCCACACTCTTCTCCAATGCATATCTTAGAAGAGAAGTGGATGGCATCAAGTGAGCTCCGCACTTTCCTCCGCCTTCCATGGTATGATTACTGGCCTAGGTTTCAACTTTGCACACCTCATCTTTGAGGGTTTGGGATATAACCTTCAAGAAGGTGCAAAGCAACAATTTTTATGTACCTAAGATTCTTGCAGGAGGTTTTCAATCAAGAACTAAAAGAACTTTCAAAACCTGCAAGAATCTACATCATGTTGGGACATAAAAATAATATTTTTCAAAGTATGAGAACTGTTTCCAAAAAGTTCTCAGGGGTCAATGTTCCATTGTTATCTACAATGCTAAACATACAAAGTACCCCGGGTGATAGTTCAGCAATCCCAGCTGATACTGATCCCACACCCTCCACATCACATCCTGAACAACAATCTGCTTCCACCATTCGAACCCCTGTGCATACTACTAAGCATGCACAGGTACAAAAATCAGTTACACCTCTTTTGGATGTTATCGTTCAACCGGAACACAGGGCCCCGGTTGCAGCCAAGTATACCAGAAAAGGGGCAAGGGAACTCCTTCTTCTCTTACCTCCAAGGCCTAAACCCAACCTAACAGCCCTCACTCAGAATCACAACATTCTGGTGAGAATATCATAAGGGACAGCCACATTGTTAGGGAGACTCCTTCGGATGTCTCTCTATTAGGATCAGGATCACTTCCCGGATACATAGAACAACCCCGTGAGCCACTCCTCTCTCTTCTGAACTTAAGTGTTGAGGAACCTAATCAAGATGATGTACCTTCTCCAACTGCCACTATCTCGGAGGTACTGATTGATCTTGCTTCCAACACACCCAACCCAAGTTCTACTCCCCTGAAGGTCCACTCTAGGAGTTATGACAGAGTGGATATGGAAGAGGCTGTCACTACTACTGGTCCATCAAATGACCAGGAGGACAGTGACAACATCGCTAAGACCTCAACCACGGCAACTCACAGTGAGGATGTTTCCTTGGAAACTCCCCTCACTGAGAGGAATCCCAGGCGCCAAGAAACCATGGGTGATGGGGATGCAGAGGCTAGGCCTAAGGCCCCATCTAGCTCCAAGGATTCCACAACTGTGGATGAGGACAGTATGCAACTTAAAAATCAGGAATTGACGGCCAGGGTGGCTATGCTTGAGGCTGAGGTGTCAAAACTACAACACCAGATCCCTCTGCATGAAGCCCATCAATGCCCTCCATGGCTTCTCCCTTCCTTGTCTCAGTGGGCACCCAAACTGATGCGTATCTGTCCACTGATACAACCAAAAAGGGGGAGATAGTCCCAATGGAAGAAGACTCAGACAGTCTTGACGACTGGATTCAAGAGCAGGCTGCATTTCAAAGTACACTATTCAAGCCAGCTTTTGTACAGGTTCATAACTTGTCAGCTTCATATGACGAAGAAGAAGAGACTTTTGAAGAATGGAAGTTAGTCGTCAGGGCTGTTGATGAGGTTCTGACTGATGTTGAAGACAAAGAACAAACACATACATCTTTCAGCATCATCCCTGGAGCAGCAGCCATCATAAGTCAATCCACTGCCCCCCCAATTTCCACTGACTTCAACACAGCTAGAGTTTGACACAATACTAGCTTGGGGGTATGATGGAAAGTCTGAGAGGTTCTATATTGGTTGGGAGTTTAGCGGAGTAGAAGAGCTAAACTGGGACTTTCTCAATAGCATCCAAGTCCTTCACCTATACCATCTACAATGCATCAACAACTCTACGGACCTCTCAGCAGAAATTGCTATTGGCAGGTTCTATGACTTGATGGAGGATAATCTACCCAAGTTCGAAAGACAAATACAAGCAACAAAAAGGGTAGCCTATCCTGAATCTTCAGCAGCATCAGAAAGAAGACTGACTCCTAGTAGACTTGAAATAATAAGGAGCAATCTTCTCACTGAAGAAGAAGTTCTGTGCATAAGAAGATTTCTATACAACTCCATTGTCAAGGACTTAGATGTGCTAGGATGGGTAAGCACTAAGTCTCTTGACCACACCTTACTACTAAGCAATGGCTCCTCTCTTACCATCAACACCAGGAACATCCTGCTACTGCCTATAGACTTTCTTTACAAGATCTTTCAACTCAGGGCAAATATCTGCATTGTCAACTCCCTCGAAAGCCAGGCAATGATAGCTACTGTCAGAGCCCATCTTGAACAAGAAGGAAGGATTGCTGAGGCAGTATATGTGTCAAATTTTGACACTGATTCTGACTCAGCTTCCCCTCGAGTAGACATCTTTGCTGTAGCATATGAATCAAGATCCACTGTCCAAGAAATGCTGATAGAATTTACAAATCCTGAGTGCAAATCAGATGAAGCTAATGACCTTCCCTTATCAACCTCTCAACTTGCCAATGAAACTGAGGCTGAGATCCCAAAGCAGCACAATCATCTGCTGTTGTGATCAGTGAAGCCGAAGCAGAGGCATCCAGTGTAAACAAAGGGAAGGGAATTATGACCAAAGAAGATGAAGAGAGGTCGCTCAGAGAGAAGAGAGAGAAGGAAGAAATAAGAAGGAAGAGAGAAGAAGAGGAAATGGCTGACCTGAAAAAGGCTCAAGAAAGAAAAACAGCCATGCTCCTCAGAGAACAACTTATCCAGCAGTATGCCAAACAACTGGATGAGATGAAAGTCAAACTCCATGCAGTGTCTCAAATTGACGAAGATGAAAAACTTGCTAGACAGCTGCAGGAACAACTAAACAAGGAAGAAGATGAGGAGGAAGAAAAGAAAAGGAAGGAAGATGCTAAATTCAGAATCTCTGATTCTAAATTAGCAAAAGAAATGAGGGAGGAGTGGATTGAAGCTCTGATCTCTCAAGGTGAGGATGCTGACTACCTTGAAAAACCTTCAAACAAAGAGATCTATAGAGCCGTCATGGGTCAGCAGGGGCAATTGGCAAAGAAGAAGAGAGCTGAAGAGGAAGAAAAGGCTCGTAAAAAATCCAAGAAGGCCATTGCACTTAACTAGAGAACCCATGAAGAAAGGAAGGTCATGACTGACTTCCTAAAGGCAAGGGGGGAAGTGGAAGGAGGCTAGGTCCCATGACATTCATGAATCTACAAGCCTTGTACAGACAAGTCAAGAAGGAAGAAAAAGAAAGACTAGGAAAGAAAGTCTTCAAGACAAGGGTCACAGAAAAGGAAGACAAGAGAACAGTCAAGAAATAAAAGACTTCTGCCTCAGACACTACTTCAACTATCCAAAAACCTTCCACAAATATCCCCAAACCTTCATCTCCTCCACCCAAAAAGTCCAAACCATCTCACCCAACTCCCTCTCATCAACAGCCTCTCCTGAATAAATCCAAACCCACACCTAAACCAGAAGACTCCAGAGATATAGTTGATTGGTTCTACAGTTCACAGGATCAGTGGTTCGAAATCTTCAGGGGGAGAACTAAAAGAAGGAGATCTGTTTACAAATCTGTTGATGAAGTTCTACAATTACCAGATTCAGATCTTAGTAGATTTCTGGAGATGGGTGAAGCTCATGAGCCTGCAAATGAGGGTGGGAAACGTCTTATGCTAGCAATCAAACACCATTTCAACCATAGCAAAGATGTGATCATAGATATCAAACCACTTTAGTCCCACTCTCCATTTGTAAGTTGGTCCTACAATGCTGATCTGGATGAGTTCACCTTAACTGATGTTAAGAAGCAGCAAATGAGATGTTCAAGCAAGACAATTTTCAAAATGCCAAGTAAAGACATCAAGACTCTGTCTGAGCTTCCACTGAACAATCCCAGCAAGGATTCAAGAGGCTATGAGGTTGCAATGATAGTCTGCCACATCAAAAGCTTCAGCAACAAAGAGATTAGAAGAATTTTGGTAGCATCAGTCTAGGGGGAGTTTGTAGAACCAAAGACTGATTGCAACAAAATTCTTCTAAGTACAAATGCTGCTGATAGGCTTATCAGCAGCGTTCAACACTTGTTGCTGCTGATAGGCTTATCAGCAGCGTTCAACACTTGTTGCTGCTGATAGGCTTATCAGCAGCGTTCAACACTTGTTCCTGCTGATAGGCTTATCAGCAGCGTTCAACACTTGTTGCTGCTGATAGGCTTATCAGCAGCGTTCAACAGATCAGTCTTGATGCTGATCCTCATCCTTGCTGCTGATAAGCCTTGTGCCTTAAAGATAAATCATTGCAGCTGACTATCCATGCCAAGCGTCACTGACAAATTTCTGTAAAAGCTATTGACACACTCAAAGCAGAAGGAACCTCAATAGTGCAACCAATGACGGACAACAATACTCTTCTCCAAGCATGCAAATAATGATGCATAAAGAAGACACTTCAATAAAGTTAGCTAGTTTAGACTAAACTTGTATTATTAGCTTTGTACAAAAGATCAACGGTCTGTGTTAGATCTGATCCTTAGAATCAAGGGTCTGTCTTGATTCTAAGTTAGTATAAATACTGTGTAAACACTTCATTGAAAGTGTGCTTCTTGATAGAGTTTTCATTTGTAATCGTTTATTCACAAAAGCTTAATACAACAGTGTTCTTATTAGTATTCTTTATGTTTACTCGATTATACTTGTGTAGTTGTTATTGTTTCCGCCAATTTCAACTAAGAACATAACCATCTTGTACTTTACCGATCCTACACTATTGAAATTAGCCATAAAGTCTGGAAGGGCCTGTGACTTTATTGCTGTCCTAGGCTCATATATTAGATCATAGGCACTGAGTTTAATGGACCATTTTGCCATTCTCCCCGACACCTCTAGCCTTCTTAAAACACACTTAATAGGATAATTAGTTTTAACATGAATAGCATGAGTTTCAAAGTAATGTCTAAGCTTAGTAGATGCCATTATTAAAGCTAAAATTAGTTTTTCTAAATGAGAATACATGGTTTCTGCGGCTAACAAGCTTTTACTTACATAGTATATGGGATGCTGTTGTCCTTCATGATCCTTGACCAATACAACACTTACAGCATTTCTGGATACTGCCAAGTACAGGGATAATGGCTCACCATCCTCCGGCTTCATCAGTAGAGGTGCTGATGATAAGTAGTCCTTCAATGCTTGAAGCGCTTGTTCATGCTTCTCTTCCTATTCGAATCGCTTGTTCTTCTTTAAGATGTCATAGAATTCCTTGCATATTTATGAGGATCTCGAGATAAATCGGTTGAGTGCTTCCACCCTTCATGTTAGTCTCTGGACATCCTTGGTGTTCATCGGGGATTTCATATTGATGATTGCTTTGATCTGCTCCGGACTTGCTTCTATCCCTCTCTTGGTTACCGTATATCCCAAGAATTTTCCTGCCCCCACTCCGAAGTGGCATTTAGAAGGATTAAGCTTCATGTTGTACTGGTCCAGGATATCGAACGCATCTTTTAGATCTCTAAGATGGTCTTCTGCTTTCTTTGACTTCACAACCATATCATCAATATAGACCTCCATGGTGTCCCCCAATTTTTTTTAAACATCATGTTCACTAGCCTTTGGTATGTAGCACCTGGATTTTTTAAACCGAAGGGCATAGCTATATAACAATAAATACATGTTGGAGTCATGAATGCAGTATCCTCCTGAACTGAGGGTTCCATTTGAATTTGTTGGAATCCCGATGAAGCATCCATGAATGTTAACATTTAGTGGCCTGCTGTAGCATCAACCATTGAGTCAATGTGTGGTAATGGAAATGGATCCTTGGGACACGCTTTATCAGTGAAGTCTACGCAGACTCTCCATTTTCCATTTTTCTTCTGGACCACCACTACATTAGCTAGCCACCTTGGGAATTTCACTTCCCTTATCAATCCTGCTTTCAGTAGTCTCTTGACTTCTTCCTCGATAACTGCATTCCTTTCCGGTGCAAATTTTCTTCTTTTTTGGTGTATTGGAGTGAAACTATTGTCAACACCCAATTTATGTGTAATAATATCTTTAGAAATACTTGTCATGTCTTCATGTTTCCAAGCGAAGGTTGAGACTCTGCTTCTTAGTAGTTCTATGAGTTCCTGCTCAATATTTATGGGGATATTGGTTCCTACAAGCACCTTAATGTCAGGATCCTCCGTACTTAGGGATATTTCTTTAACATCTTGCTCTTCGCCCTCCAAGACGTCTCGGACTTGTTTCTTTAATTTCTATGCCTACCTTGTTTTAGCAGAAGCTTTCATTGATGAAGTATAGCAATCCTTAGCTTCCTGATGATCACTGTCAATTTTTACCACTCCCCAAGGGGTCGGTAATTTGACACATTGATGGTATGTTGAAGGTACCGCTTTCATGTCATGGATCCATGGTCTCCCTAAGATAATGTTATAGCAAGAGACTGAGTCAATAATACAAAAATTTTGAATTGAATTTATCCCGTCAATGTAGACAGGTAATTTGATTTCTCCGACTATATTCTTGACTTCTCCACTGAATCCCACCAACACTGAGGATTTCGATATGATCTCAGTTTCAGGGATATTCATTCTCTTCAATGCTTCCAGTTGTATAATGTTAACAGAACTTCCTCCATCTATCAGGATCCTTCGTACGAAATGATTGGCAATATATAGAGTAATCACCAATCCGTCATGATGAGGATCCTGCACATTATCCCTATCCTCTTCATCGAACGATATCACCTTTTGGTCGGTCACTGTTGATGTCCGGGTAGGTCTATCTTCTTTTTCTGTCTTGGCTTCCTTTGCATGTCTTTTTGTTGCAGAATAGGAAGTACCACAGATATCAGAACCACCAGAAATAAAGTTTATTACCTTAGCATCCTTAGGTGGGGATGCCGCTCGTCTTAGGGTAACATCAGGATTCCGATTCTTTTCTTTCTTTCTACCCAAGAGTTCCTTCAGGTGGCCCTTGCTAAGAAGATAGCTTATTTCTTTCCTAAGGGCAATACAATCCTCAGTCATGTGCCAGAAATCTTCATGATAGGCACACCATTTGGATTTGTCCTTCCATCCGGACCCCTTATCAGTTTTCCTGGGCCATCTAGCCTTGTCCCCAAGATCCTGCATAACATACATGAGTTCTGAAACATCATCAGGAAAACAATAGTCAGTCAGTTTAGGATAATTTTCTTCTTCCTCATCGTCCTCCATAACGTTGATTCTGTGATTGTCAGCTCTTGAGTAAGGCTTTGATCTATGAGTCTTAAAAGATGATGATTCAGATTTCCTGCTGGGATAATCATAGTTGGAAGGCGCATTAATCCTTTTCTAGACCTTCTTGTTATCTTCGAGTCTTATATACCTCAGAGCCCGATTCCTGACTTCGTCCAAGTTCCTGTAATGATTCATTACGAGATCTTTGTAGAAGGGGGAGTCCTTTAGTAATCCCATCTTGAAAGCTTGAACTATTATAGTAATGTCAAGGTTCGGGATATCCAAGGATTCTCAGCCAAACTTGCTTAAATAATCCCTAAGGGGCTCGTCAGCATTTCAGGTTACCCTATACAAATCACTTGTTAGTCTTTCAAATTATCTACTGCAAGAAAATTGATTATTAAACAAATTAACTAAGTGAGCAAATGAGGTTATGGAATAAGGACATTTAGCAGCAATTTTAAGGCAATTCCTGTTAAGGTTGACCCGAAGCCTTTGCACAAACAGGTCTCTTTCATATCCAGAGGGATAGGATTGTTCTCCATTCTCTCTCTATATTGAGCTACATGCTCTTCGGGATCGGTAGTTCCATCGTATAACTTCATGTTAGGAGTTTGGAAGCGTTTCGGGATCTCTGCATCACATACTGGAGGAGCGAATCTGGAGATCCTGTGACTGATTGAGGATGCCTCCAGTATTGGTTGGACCACACCCGGTACACTGGTGATCATGTCCCTGAGCTTCTTCAGTTCTTTAGCCATAACTGGACTGATCCTTGTATCCTGCATAAGTTCGTTAACATCTAAAAATTGATTGAAAGTGTTACCAATGTTAGGATCCTGTGATGAGGATCCTGGGGTGATCCCGATATCCCGGTTAGCAGTGACCCTGACAGCCGGAGTTGGACCAACAGTAGTGGTTCCAGCCTGCATGGGGATAATGTCTCCCTGATGATTTCCTGAGAATCCTGCATAGTCAAAATTCAGGATCCTTGGTAGCAACGGAGTTGTCACTTCCACCGGTTTCTTTGATTCTTTTATCCTATCAAGCTCCCTGAACAGCGTCTGATTGGTTCTCTCTTGCTGTTTCATTTGTTGCTTCACTTCTGAGAACAAATTGAGAATGTCGTTGTTTGAAACAAGCACAGGTCCCCCTACAGGTATCCTAGATCCCGAAAAACCCCCAGAAGTTGTCTTCTTAGGCAAATTATCACTCTTTTTTTGGAATGACGGAGGAGGAGGAAGAGGGTTGTTCAACCCAGAGCTTGAAGATGGAGTTGAAGAAGAAACCAATTTGGATTGGGACGACATTTTTTAAATAAGTTTGGAAAAATAGTGATTGAACGCAAATTTCAGAAATGATTTTAAGATGAAAAACACCACTTGCCCCATTGTGGGCGCCAAATTGTTTTGGGTAAAAATTATAAAGACTAATTTTGTAACCAAACTTAGTATGTGAGTTAGTGTGCTTGATCAAAATGTGAAATAACGAACGTGAAAGTAAAGATTGACACGATGATGTACGAGGAAAGCCCTTAATCCTTGAGGATCTCAGGCATAAAACCTCGGGAAGTGATTAAACGTCACTTGCCTCCTGTTCTTGTATAAATCGATGAAAAAAGTACAAGTATGGCAGTGAATGATCGAAATCTAAGTGTTACAGAGTTGCTCGCTCAGTGTGTGTTCTAATCGATATCACTACAGATTAAATACAAAAGATAAGCTAACTAACTATCCGAGAATCCTGGAGATTACTTGGTCTTCAAATATGACTGTTAGAAGCCTCTCCACGCATGTTCCACACGTTTCTTTTGACTTCCAGACCGATTCTTTAGGGATGAAATTGACTCCGCACGTTTTAACTGTGAATAAGTCAAGATAGAAAAAGGATACAACGGTTAGCAATATAAATGTTAAGGATACCGAAACCTGTCAGGATACTCAAGAATGTCGAAGGTCCAGGATCCTCAGTCATAAAAATGACCCCTAACAATAGGGTTTTATCCATACAAAGAACAAGACTCACTCCCGCGGTGATTGAATTGCGTATTTGCTTGAAAGACCACTTGGACGCGATAGAACGGATACATGATACTACAAGTCTTGAGGAAGAAATTCAAGTTGAAGAAATAACACACGAGAGAGAAGTGAATAAGAAACTGCGTTGCCACTTTACGATGAAGAACTCGCTTACGATGAAGAACTCGCTTACGATGAAACACAACGAAGCAACAATAGTTCCAACGAAGATTGAACAATAAAGAGTAAACAATGACGTCGATGACAACGATTAAACATCAAAAAATAAAATATTATTTGTAATGTATTCGCAATTTCTAACTTTTTTGGTAATAAATTTATGTTTTTGTAATTTCCACACCTCAAAAAATAAATAAAAGTTTAACTTTATTTTGTTTATTTTATATATTAAAATTTGTATTTTTCTGTAAAAAAACCGGTTTGAGTCTAAACCGGCTCCAAACCAAACCTAACCGGTTTGTATTGTTTGAGTTTTCTTCTTAATAAACCTGTTTGAAACTCAAATCGGTTTTTACCAATTTGACATAAATTGGTTTTGGTTTAGTTTGAAAACCTGATTTATGACGGGAAGACAATTGGGCTTATTATGGATGCTATTTTTCACATGGGCTTTTTTTCTAGGCCATTGCACCACATGGGGCATGTTTAAGATTTTTTATTTGCTTTTATAAAAAGTTACAAGGAGTTTTAAAAAGTAACTTTTCTTAAAAACTCATTTTTCTCCTTTAAAAGTTAAGAAAAATAACAAAAGTCAGCTTTATAAAAGTTAATAAACAAGTAACCCCAAACACCCCCTTGATTTCATATGTAAACAAGTCCGCACGATAATAGACCCCTCGGTTTATCACCGCCCTTCTCTCCGGGTCGTCTGCTCTTTCACGGTCAATTCCCCCCGCCGTCGTCATGTCTCAGGTAAAATCACACTCTAAACCATGCGGATTTGATCGTGTTATGCATCGATCTGCTTCTTTTTTTGCACTTTAATCGTTGTTTTCTTCGATCTCTTTCTCGTTGCTCGGTCGGACGTGAAACACCAGGCTTTGTTTTCGTAACATTTCTTGCTAATAATCTTTTTATGTTTCAATTCTGATACATTGTCTACCTGTTGCGCTCGAATTCTTTGTCAGTTTTATAATTATAAGTTGATCGAACATGAACAATTAGGGCTTTTTTCTTAATTGGTATACTTGCTTGGTAATATATTACCTTGTTTTGTTTGACTTTGGATTTAGGTTGATAACAGAAACTCATCCGCGGTCAAACGTGCCAGAACCGATGGTATGCCTATTGATTTGCTACATTCTCAACGATCTTATAATGCATATCTTATGAATTTACTCTGCAAAATTGTGTTTGGCTATATGTCCTTCACACATTTGATTTTCTAGGGATTTGAATAATGGTATGACTCTGGTGTTTATAAAATAGGGCCCATTAAAGGTGGAAATTTCAACTCATTTGTGTTATATTTTAGTATTTTCTCCTCTTATGTAAAATAACTGTAACATGCCGTGTTTAAGTGTTTACAACTTCGTAAATTACTCTCCTCTGCCGGTTGAATTGTTGGTATTGAAGGATATGCATTAATTGGTGGCAGATATGTACTCACTTTATTGATGTTATTTCCCCCCCTACATTCTTAACAAAGCTAAAGATTTCTTTGCATACCGTCATACCGTGTTGTTATGCCATCAGCCCCTGTCCTTAAGTTATAAGTCTTTGGTGAGAAACGCTCACTTGGTTTTCCTGTGTATTTCAATCAATTGGGAATCAGTACTTTGGAGAGGGGTTTGTGTTGGTTATCGAGCATACAGAAGGAAGAAAGAGAAAAGAAATCATGATCAGTTTTCTGGATCTCAACCCTTGAGACTGGCTCTTTTATCATAATGAACCGTTAAATTAAGCACCCTGTATATACTAGTCGAAGGAATACTAAACACCCTAAAAATCTGAATAAAATAAACAAAAAGAATTAATCTAGATAACTCCTATCTATTTAAAACAAACTCCAGAATCCGATAACTCTAATATTGCATTCTAATCCCAATTGACTATTTATTCTCCAAGGAATCGGAATTAGCCAACAGTTTTAGAGGCTTACAAGATTTAATTTCACTTTTGGTGGTTGTGATAATTTATTACTTTTAATCATGTCAATGGTAACTTAAACTTGAATGGTGCTTTTGGGGTTGGTAATGCAATTGAAGGTTACTAGGTTCATCTTTGAAATAATTTTGCTCCAATTTCGGGTCATATTATGTAGTTTAAACTCCAAAATGCACCCTTAGTTGTTACATACAAGGCGTTAACTATTTATACACAGAAATTCTTCTCATATGAATTTTGCAAGGCTCAAATACTTCTACTTTGTGAAAGATGACACTTGCTCTTCTGTGGTATTTATTATTATATCATGCATACTGCAGTCTGCAGAAATGACATTCATTTTGGAGATTTTAATCCCATGTTTTGTTAAAATTTTATCCAATATTATAATAGAGCAAGGAATTATAAGTTCTGGTATTCATTGGAGATATTTATGATTTCAGGTGGTCGTAGAGAAGATGACTGGACCTGTCCCAGCTGTGGGAATGTCAATTTTTCATTCAGGACTACTTGCAATATGCGTAACTGTACACAACCTCGACCAGCTGATCATAATTCAGTAAGTTGCACAATTAATATACCATACATATATTGTCGTAAACTGTTGTAACCTAGTTATTTCTATGATATAGTTGTTGGTTGAATTAGTGCTTTTGGCTTTGAGTTCCAATATATTGTCATCATTGGGCTTTCTAGAATCAAAGCCTGTAGTTTTAAGTTATTTACTTTTGATAGGAGAACTGGTTGGTTCATCAAACCCCACCAGTAGTGCTGCTAGCAAGTATTCTTTCTGAATTAGACTGAAGTTCAATTTCATGATGAATGGAATTATTTTTAGGGAACAGGGACAATGTATGAAAAAAACTGATTACTTGGGAGGTTTCCACATATATTATGCACTATCAATATCAATTATCAATCTGTTTAGTCCTGTGATGCTTTCTTTTGCTGATGTTGATTTTATGCGCTGATCAACTTTTTTTATTTTGCTCTTCCATCTAACTGTTCATATTACAGAAATCTGCTCCAAGGCAAATGCCGACCCCACAAGGCTACTCTTCATCTTCTCCTTATACAGGCTCCGGTGCACCTGCTTCAATGTATGTGGGTGTACCACCTTATGGTGCATCTCTGTTTAATGCAACATCTATGCCGCCTTATGATGTTCCATTATCTGGTGGTTCTGCTTATCCTTATAACTACAACAATCGCCTTGCTGGAGGGAGCCCCTATCAACCTCTTCAGCTTTCTGGCACACCCCCTTATTCAGGCGGGCCCATCATTGGAAATGGTATGTAACTTTTTTTTCTTTGTTCTTTAGTGTTTGCCTTGTGTTGTTCAGAAGTCGGTGTTTATCTTTGGATGTCCATTGCTACTTGTTAGTCAGTTTAATAGAAATTAGAACAGTGGAACCTTTAAAATAAATACTCGATAAATTAATGAACTCCCTAAATCAATAGTTTTTTCAGTTCTTGACTTGTGCTTGTTCAAGAAATCATCTATTTAGATAAATTAAAATGATAATATACTTTGTAAAAGTTCACATATAAATCCTTGATCCCATTGATATCTCAAATTATTAATTCTTCCAAATTAAAAACATATTTAAGAAACTTCAGTAAAGTATGATTTTATTTTGGTTTGATTTTGATAAAACATTGATCTAGATCAACCTCTTCTCAAATTTTTCTTATTTGATTCATTCAAATACTATGCAGTCGATATCGCCGATGTATCGGTTATCGATCCTCTGAGAAAATATCGGAGGAAATATCGGTACCGATATTATCGGCGATATTTACATCTATATCAGCGATAATTTAAGTCCATAATATCGGTTCTCACCGAGTTTCTCGGTTTACTAATCTTGCCCCTTTTTTTAACATTTTTCTGCCCCAAAGCCCATTCCCCTTTAAAAATGTTGGCCTAATACCTTGTACCCATAGCCAAAACCAACGAAGTAAATGCCCTAACTCCCTAATACACCCACGTTCGCACTTCGCACACCTGCTAGATCATGTTTCTAATATAAAATATTGACACTTTTTAGTTTTGACTTTTGATTTGACTATTAATATTATATATGTATATATATATATATATATATATATATATAAGTTTATGCATGATATAAAAATTACCGATATCCCACCGCGAGAACCGATATCTCAAATATCGGTCCTTGACCGATAACCGATATTTTTCCGCATTAACTGCATAGTTCAAATATATCGATGTGTTGTAGAGCTGGAAGAAAACAATTCTGGAGTGTTACATGATAAGTGAGTAATGTGTACTGTTAGTTTATTTTAACATCAGTTCAGTGGATATGATACATAAGTTCACAATTCAATGGTTTTTATGTTGAGGTAATTTACATTTGTTCAATGGAATTGCTTTCTATAAAATAAGTAATTTTTATATTATCGCTTAGTAATATCCTTTCTAGTTATCAAATTTTCATGGTACCAACAATATTAATTTGTACAGATTTTTACTATAATACACTAGAGGGTTCTATATTTCAATTTTCAAGTGTTGAGTACCTACTACCTAGTTTATTGGGCATAGTGAGTAGTGAGTACTTCTTGTTTGTGAGCTGTTTGGGATAATAATACTTCACCCATGTGCGATAAATCAATTTATTTTTTACATAAAGCAAATTAGCTTTACTTGTTTGATATATTTCTGTGTGGTGTACGTAATGCATACTTACGCTACTTGCTTGCAGTTTTGGGGTAATGTATGTTGAGGCCGCCTGTGTTTTAAACCTTTTTCATTAAGGCCAACCATATATTGAAACTAATTTTTAGGCCACCCAAGCATGAAATACGTATTCGGTTTTATTTTAACCAGTTATGACCAAAAACATGCTGAATGGTAAAAATACACCAATTAGTAGCATCTGCTAGAATGAATAAAAGCCAAGAAGTTATGACTTGCTCATATTTCATCCTATGATGATTAGCATTGCCTGCTATTTTTTTGTCTTACTTCAGCAGTGTGTTATTATGACATCTCGTTACTGATTTTGCATATTTTTGTTCAGGTGGTATCTATGGTTTACCTCAGCTGATGGACCAATTTGGTTTGCGATTGCCCATGGGCCAGACTGCCATGGTATGTCTGAATTTTGGCAGGATTTTAATTCATTGCTAAGTTTGATTATTCATCCACCTTGTAGCTAACAACTGGTGTTTTCCTTTTGGATACCTAGAGTATATCCAATGTGCACACCAAAAGTTTGCACCATTTTGATTTAAAAAGAGTGTCATTTTGATTTAAAAAGAGTGTATTTTTGAAACACGCTTACACTAAATATATTTCAATTCCAACTTAAGCACCAAATTTTTACGTTAATCTTTTTACAAGATAATTCAGATCTGCACATTAATTTGTTTCAATCATACTTATTTATGTATAAATCTAAAACCAATAAGTTTTTTAATATTAGTTATTTAATCAACATATTAATAACGATTACAAATGAATAATAAAAAAACTCGAATACATTCAATATGGTACTCATTTTAAAGATCTCATGGAGATTATTTTAATAATATATTTTACATATTTAATTTTACTTATGTTAAACATTTACTAATTATGTTGTGAAATTTGGTGTAATGAATAGTTTACACAAAATTTGGTGTGAACTGGGTGATGAATGGTGTTACACCAGAAAATTGCACCATTTTGGTGTCTTTGTTGGAGATGGTGTACACCAAATCCTACACATTTTGGTGTTTTGGTGAATACATTGTGGACTGTTTAAGATCAAAGCACGTGTTAAGCCGATTGATTATTTGATTCTTGGAACTCAACAGGGGCCACGACCTGGATTTTTCCCAGAAGAGACACCTCATAAGAAAGGTATGTTATATCTGACTATTTTTTATGCTTTGAAGCATATTATATTATGATCTTTTTTATCATTGTTTCAAAATTTCAGATGGAACAAGAGAAAACGACTGGGAATGCCCCAAATGTGGAAATGTCAATTTCTCTTTTAGAACAGTTTGTAACATGAGGAAATGCAATACACCTAAGCCAGGATCTCAGGTTTGAGAATCTGTTTTCATATGAGTTCCATTTTTGGTATATTGATTGAAGCATTTTGTACTATATCTTGTTTCACTGACTATATTTTTGTTGTGGTGTTATTATGCAGCCTGCAAAATCAAGCAAGAGTTCCAGTAAGTAGTTATTGTTTCTATTTCGATTTTTAGCCAATGTTTGAGTCTATAACATGATTTAGATTGCCACAATCATCACTTCTTTCATTAGTGCATATATGGGGGAAAAGTCTCGTGAGCCTGCTGCATCTTTTATTTTTACTTGGTTAGGTAATGTGTCATGCCAAAATAGTAGACATGACATCTCTTCATTAATAAATAAACCTGGCAAAATGGGCGGGTTGGGTCCGGCAGGGTAACAGGTCAGAATGGGTTTAGGACGGGCAGTTTCAAAAAAAGTCATTTTGGTTCGCGTCAGAACGGGTTTTGACAAAAAAGAGTACGGGTCAAAACGGTCGTTTTTTATAAATTGATAACCTTTTTAACTACATTGAAGCTATAACAAGGTGATAAACTTAAATTCACATTTCACAGCTGGACTAAAAGGCCTTTAACATTCTTAATCTATGTGTGAAGCAACATTGTTATAAATTTCTCAATCAGGATAGCACAAATTAGGTATCATATTCAAATTCAATCAATGCACAAAAATCAAGTATCATGAAAAAGATGTAAGAGGTTCTTGACTAATCCATTTATAAACAAACGCAAAACCCCCAAAAGAAAAAAGTTCATACAATCAAAGCTTAAAAACTATTGGTTAAACAGAAATTGGAACGTATACAACAGATTAAAACATACCGCTTCAATAAAATCCATCACATCAATCCTTGGTTCTTCAACTTCTTCACCCCACTATTCAACTAATCGATCTAAACAACCAAGTGAGTCATGGAAACCGATAAAGGACCAAAGCGGTAACGATCAACAAGTTACGTTGGCTCTTCATGATGGATTTCTGGTGACACAAATGCCCGTAGGGGTACACGAATCGGCCGAATCTAGGTGGGCCAAATCTCGTATTTGCAGTAGATATCGATGAATAAAATAGGCAAAAGGGGGACGATAGAGAAGAAGGGTTTGAGGAGGTTACAGATGATTTCTAGTAGAGGACAAGCTGTTATTACCAGTTGATTTATTTGAGAGAAAAGAAACCTTAGATGCTAGATCTGTTGTTGCTCTTGATGGAGGGGGAGACGGAGATAGTTCAGCGTACGCTTCACGGATGAGTTGCGATTCAAGTAGGGTAAGCATTTTTTATTAAGCCCGGTCTGACCCGTCTCCCTTTTTTAATGGCCCGGTATGACCCGTGAGTTCTTTTATTATTTTTTGTTTCTGCCCATTTAGACCCCTTGTAAATAATACGTAACCCAAAAGGATCCAAAAGCTTGTATTTGAAGTCCAAAAGAACCCAAAATTTTGTATTTGGGCAAAGATTGCCAGGCATATTATTAAATAACAAGGAAAAGTTATAGCGATTTTGGGTGGTAACAAAATAAGATGAAAAGAAAAACAGTTATCATTCAGTTGCTTACAAATTGATATAGATGAGTCAGATATTTCAAGCATATACAACCATACTTTTATATTGTATATTTTTCTAACAAAATTACAAACCATTTATAGTTTTGTCATCACCACAGGATAGGATTTGGAAAAAAGGTTGAGCACACCTAAAACCACATTTTCCAGTTTATGATCAAACACGCTATCTATTAGGCCATGATCGTTTATGTATCATCACATATGAATAAGGTGCTTTTAAACTTGATTATTTCCTTGATCGCAAGTTGATTTAGAGGTAGGTCATTGTGAAAGACTTAAGTTTAAGGAACTGCTTTGTCATTTTGGAAAATAAAAAGAATACTGTGGAAGTCAATGCATCATTTTTGTAAACATGACCTCTTTATAGTTAAATATAAAGGATAGACTTGTATGTATGTACATACCTATAACCTATTTTGTTGCAGAAACAGACATGCCAGAGGGAAGCTGGAAGTGTGACAAATGTAACAACATCAACTACCCTTTTAGGACAAAATGTAACAGACAGAATTGCGGTGCAGACAAACCACCATCAGAATCCCAGAACTCCCCTTCAGAAGAAGAAAATAATGATCAGGTCAGTTGTTCAATCCGGTTCTTCTTTTCTTTGAAGCTGTTTTATTTTTGTGTGAATATAAATAAAAAAACTTCTGGCTACTCATTTACTTACCATTTACCAATTATATTTCTCATTAGTTTAGTCCTGCTCTTGGTTTAATTTATTATTATGCTTTATTGGATTTGAAGCCCATGATCATCTTTATTAATTAATTTGTATTTATCTAATGTTCCAGTGAGTTGTAGAAGTTGGTCAGCAGTCACTCAGTTTGGGTCTCAAAGTCAGTTATATTGTCTTCTTCTACTTCCTGTTGCGGCTGGTACTGTGCTTTATGATTGGTGTTGTCAATATACAATGTATTTTTATAAAAATCACAAATATCATGTGATCTTTACATTCAGTTGGTTAAGTGTTGTAGGAGTAAGGGGTATTGTACCTTTCTACAATATGTCAAATCTTATTAACTGTCGTTGACTTGCGTTGCATATGGTTTCCTTCTTTCATGTTTCAAAAATCTTGTCAAGCTGTCTGTCAGGTGAGCTATAAAGATCACCAAATTGTTTCTGATTTTGTGGGTTTTAGGGATAGTGTAGACATAAGTTTTCATTTTAACAGTTAAAACAAGTTTAGAGGTCAATCAATTTCGTTTAGTTTCGTTTACATGCTTGTTCTGGCAGAAAACTTGTCTAATGACAGTTGAACAAATGCCAAGAAAAACACTCCTTGGATTTAAGGGCATTGTATTATTTTATTATTTTCTGTCAGTTTTTTTTATATAAACAACTTGATTTGTGGGTGGCTTTTATAGTTTTAGCGTTTTAGTGAAATAATTGATTGGACTATCGACAGGAGATCCTTCATTTTATTTGTATGTGTCTGTAGGAGTGAAAAACTGCACCATTATTCTTGATGATGATCATACCAAAAAAAACCAGTTAACCAGTTGGGTGTGATCCAAAACCATTTTTTATTTTAGGTATGATTCACTAGCTCAGGATTTGATATGAACACCTTGTTCTAATTTATTGTTTGGTCGCATGCTGTGAGAATTCTCTCAACATTTTTAATCTATAGTATCAAAGATGAGGCTGTTTGTTTGAGAGTTGACATGTTTTGTGCTTTCAAGTGTACATGGTTGAATCTTAATTTTTTTTAAGCAAAGTCTAAAAGTTTTTAACCTTTAACTTTCTTATATATTGATTTTTAACTTTCAAAGTTTTTCTAATTTTCTTTTAACATGCACGTGAGCAGGATAATATCCTAAACTCGTTCTAGATTTATCTTATGGGTTAGTGCTCAACTTTTATGTCGAGCTTGGAATATTACAGCTAATAAAGGCTGCTTCCTTTCTGTCAAGCTTACTTAAGTTGGCCTTTTCGTTTGTTCAAGACAAGACGGACTATTAAGGTTTGCACTTTGTAATGGACCACCACATTATGCAAGTTTGAAAGTGAAAATGATTGTGGTCACACACAGCCAGCCAGCCTGCCTTTAATGAGCCCGTCAAGATTTGGCACCTATCAACCATAGCCCACTTGACGTGCGCAATTCATTTATGAGTACATGCATGTGATCAAGGGTTTGTCAAATATTACAATCGTGTGGTGTATGTTGTATACCTGATGGTTGATTATTAAAATAAATTATGTGTTTGTTGTATTTTGATACAACAAAGAAGCAGTTTTGGTTTTGAATTGATTGTTTAGAACTACTTAATCTGATTATTTTTCTCAAGGCCCAATGACATTGGTGATTGCTCCCTCACAAAAGTGGTGTGGGTTCAAACCCTGCAAGTGTCGGTTAGGTGGTATTTAGTAGTAAAAAATTGCGGTTAAAGAAAAAATACTTAATCTAATTACTTATGAATAAAATAAACTTTTCAAGAAACAATCTATGCATAATGTTTGTTGACCAAGGACCACGAGTACAATACCGAACCACCAAACAAGCTAGTTGGTTTGAGTTGATTATACAAAAAAGACTTGAGACCTATGCAATGCAAACGAGATCTTATCGTTTTGTTTGCAGCAGCACCAATAGTATTAGGAGGTGGTTTCATAAATCAAAGCATTTATGTAGAAGAAACAAATACACCCTAGTTATTCAGGGGAGAATCACAACTAAATATTTTGTCACACAATGTAAAAACCTGCTTACAAGTCACAGAGGCTTCAGGATTTCGTCCATTGGGTTGGAATAAAAACGATTGAAAAGCTGAAATTCTTGGAACTGGGTTTTGGCAGGTGTGACACCCGACATTTCCAAAACATGTTCCTACACGACTTAAACGTGTTTACGTTAACATGTTTCCTAAATCACTCGAAATTATACGCTTGAACGATAAAAGTCTAAGTGAACATAATGCATCGATCGTTTCATACCGTAATAATTATGAGAATTGTTGGTTCATGCGGACGTAAAATCCATACAACACAAACGATAACAATTAATTATTACGATGGAAGAATATTTAGAATTATATTCTAAATAAACGATCATGTTTCGAAGACTAAATCTTTAATATATATTATATAAAGATTCTCGTAAAAACATTCTAGAGTTTTCGTTGTGAATTATTCTCTCAAGATGCGTATAAAATGTGAGCGAACACATTTACAACTAAAAATATACGAAAACTTGAAAGTTTTCATTCAAGTTCTTTAACGCGCCTAAACTAAAAGACTATATATATATGAATATATATAGATGTATATATATATATATTATAAGTTGACAACTCCGAGAATTTTATATATTAAATCGGATATTAATTGCGGGTATTATACCGCGTTTGAACCATCATCAGCTATTATCCAATACTATCAACATCACCATCATTACTTTTGATCCAACACTTCACTCCACCATATTGTCTTCATGATGATTGTACTAGTTCAATCACCCAAAATGACACTCAACCTCCATCCCATTCATATTTATATATACATATATTTAAATGACCCGTATGATATGAACGTTAGTGATCGACTAATAATAGCGTGAATGATGTTTATAAACCCATAAAGTAGGAACTTTATGAGTATGAAATAAATATCTAGGAATTAAACATAGGATGACTTTTCCAAAGATTGTACCATGTGTAGTCACCTTTAAACACGCTAATATGTCAATAACTATATCTATACTTTAGACAACACAGAAATGGGAAACGTATTACCAAACTAGTTATTAAGTAGTTAGTTACGAATACGCATGTCATTAATGCATTAAAACCGAAATATATTACCATGTGGTATACCAATTGAGATTTAAACCATCTAATGACCTAAACATCTCCTACACTAATACACTTGACCAATCATCAAACCCAACCCACCCACCTTAGGCCTTTCACGGCCGTGAGTCTTCAAGGGGACCACCCCACACCAACTCTCATTTCTACTTCTTGGATTCATGTCTAGATACCATCATCATTCAACTCTTATATACTCAATCTCCATCATCACTCAATGCATCATGTCATGGAATGATTGTGTCCAACCTAACACACAATCTACATCCTTTCTTTCTATATATCACGATGACACACATAAACACACCTACTTATTTTGCTTACACTCAATCTTTTATGACAACAACCATATCCCATCAACTCTTCCAACACTCAACCTTCATTTCTCATTATATACACCAACTATATCAATTCAAGGAACAAGCTAACTCACTTCTCTCTCCCATCTTCCTTTTCACGGCAACACATACAACACACACACCTAACACTTTCTAATTCAAGAGCATCCAAGTTCAAAGCAAAAATCATCCATTCTAAGGTGTCCTTTGAAGATCCAAGGAGTTTTTCAAGAAGATTCACTAGAGATCTAAAGACCCATCATTTTTTCTACTCAAAATCACCTTCTACTTGAGATTCTGCCCTAGCTTGGCTAATAGTAAGAACACACTTCATATCTTCATTATTTTCCTTGCTTTTGAGCTAAGAATGCATGTTCACCTTTAAGGGAATGATTTTTATAAAACTCTTAGAACAATGAAAAAGGAACTAAATCTAGAGATTTAGAAACATGTATGTATGCATGCCGTAAATATATATATATGTATATACATGTGTTTTGCTTATAAAAAGTGATAAGTTTAAGCATGTGTAGTTAACACTAGATCTTGAAAAGTTATAAAACATGGTCATCTAAAGTCTTGAGATGTGTGTAGATCTACAAAAATAAGTGATATTGAATATATAGTATATTTGAACCAAAATCATGCGTGTATAAATATATGTATACATAAAGTTGTTTTATGAAAGTTATTAAAACATGAAATAAGCTTGAGTAAAAGTAAATATATATGTATAGATGTTTATAACATATATATGGTAACGAATGTTTGAAAGTACGGATATACATATATGGATCTGTGTATTTTAGTAGGGAACGTACGACACCTAAAGCTTAGGCTATTCAATGAAGTTCTAAAAGATACGTAATGAGTTTGATGACACATACGTTAAACATTAAAAACTCACGTATGTATTTTGATAAACAAAACCGTTAAACGGATTCAAATAATTATTGTAAATTATTATATGCCACATGACATTTATGGACTTTGAAAGCACGACGTATATAGTTATATCAGAGTACTAATGAGCAAACGTTTTTGATGTGTTGTAAAACACTTATGTTTTTATGATCGTTTTGACCCGTTTCACTCGGTTTTATCAGTCAACGTTTAAGGAAAATGATACTTACTGATATTCTTGTTGAAAAATATAGGTTCCGGTGATAAATCGAAGAATTTGATTGAGAAAAGGGCACGGAAAGAAGCGGGAATAAAGAGTTGGAGTTAAGCAAGAAAAATATTAAGTAATTCTGAATTTCACCTGAAGTTGGACCAACTTCTGCTACCATGTCGGTCCGACACACGTTTAGAAGACACCATCATTGTTTAATCATTAAGCCGTAATAATTAAGGATTGCGTCAGCCCTAGTCGGACCGACATCCATTCCAAGTCGGTCCGACACGCTCCCAGTCGGGCAGAAAACCCTAAGTCAGCCATTATAAAAGTATTGGACGAATTTCAAGAAAGGGAGTTTGTTTTCTTGCGACTGTAGACGACCAGAGGGCTGAGAGAATCGAAGAGTTGGAGCTAAAGATCATCTGGATTTGGAGAACTTGCATCTTTTCAGTTTGAAAACATCGGTTTTGCGTTATGTTTCTTATTTTAGTTATTTATTTCGAATTCTAAACATGTTTCCAGTATGCTTTGGTTTGTTTTTGTAGGTCCTTGGAGCCTCGTCGTGCAGCGGAAATACACAGATCTGTCCATCGATTCGTATGGGAACAAAGAAGAACGAGACAGAGAGAAACACGAACATAAAGAAGAGAATCAACACAAAAACGATACGTAATCCATAACAATGAAGTCATCTCACATAACATATCGAAGAAGCACACATCTCTCGTCTACGCTCACGGTCCAGGGGCGGGAGAGCTCATCCCGCCCGGACACCTCTCGACCTAGTTCCCAGAAGTTCCACCTACAAATGAAGACAAGTCTTCTATTTATAGGGGAAGGAACATTACCTGCGTACTTGTCTAAGTACGCAGGGTTTGGTCATGCGTACTTGACAAGTACACAGGACCAAACTGGTGTGCAGGCTAAGTACTCAGGAACACCCTCCTGCGTACTAGCCACGTACACCGATAAATAGAATTTAATCTATAGTTACCAAAACATGCTTCTACAGTTTTTAAGTTTCATGAGTAGCTAAACTCATTGCTATCTAGATTAGGATGAATACTGACATGGTTTGATTGTTTTCGGGTTTTATTTGATCGTATGACGGATATTATTGTAAAGACTTCTGATTTAATGGTTATGAATGTGTTTGAGTATTGATTTGCTACTGATCTTGCATGAATTTGTTGCTCTTGAAGTTTTATTTGAATACTTTGTGTGTTTCGGGTAAGATTTTGGGTTTTTGGGTCATATACTTGGTGTTTGTGATCAGACGGTTAGGCCAATCATTGTAGTAGGTTTGTGTGGTCATAAAAGGCAGTACTTTACCAATATTGAGTCCGAGAGGAGATAGGTTGTCGAGTTGTCTCTTGGCTTAGCAGTTTGGGTAGCAATTGCATGAGAGTGAATTGTCCGAGTCGTTTTTATCATTTGCAATTTCGTGTCATAAACAGAATTTTGGGAGTTTACTCCTTGCTCTTAGGTCTATCTAGGATAGCCTGTGATTATAGAGTGGTTGAGACCGAGAGGTGAAACTGTTTTCGAGTACGTGGTATTCTAGGTATTGGTGAGTCCAAGAGGAAATCCAACTCCTTACCCGTGATCTTAATCCGACCCTTAGGATAGTTGAGGTGTGTAGGTGAGTCCAAGAGGAGATCCTGCATGTTTTAGTGATTCCCGAGTCAGTCTATCTTTAGAACCAGTGTCATACAGCCGGTTGTCCCAAAAGCAGTTGAGTCAGTCAATAGGATTCCTGGTCTAGGTGGTGTTTGTCTCATATCTGGTCTTTATTTCATATTTTAGTTCGTTGGTTTAATCTTTAGTGTCTTGTCTTTGTCTTCGTTTGTCTTCCTGTGTGTCTAAGTATTTTCGTGTCTTGTCCGTCTTTGAATCGAGTCAGTATTTTAGTTGTTTTATTCTAGATTGCATGTTCTAAAATTAACAAAAGTAATAAATAAAATCATCTCTTGTGTTACATCGCTTAGGAGTCAATAGAGGTTCAGTATCGAGAGTCGCCGCCTTTTGTGTCCACGGTTTGATAACTCGGGATGGAGAAACCACCCTAACTTCAATTGGAGATCTGGCAGGAACCCACCTGGTTTTCAACCCCGTAAGAATCAGTATGGTGGAGATAGAGACGGAGGACAGAATTCTGGTAGCAGTCCCGGAGAGGGCTTATTGTCTTTACTACGCGCGACCGGTGCACTTGCCGTAAGCGTGTGATTTAGTTGTGAGTCCATTTCTACAATTAAAACTTGGTTAATTTAATATATATAATATCACACATCAGTTTTACTAGAAAATGCTTACGTCGAAACCTTAATAAATAATTAGTGTCCTTTGTCGAAACGAGTGAATATGTCCGTGCTAAACCCGAAACTTGATATAAACAAATATTAAGAAATATAAATAATATAAGTTATATTATTTACACTCGTGCGGCGAAAGTGGGATATTTTTCCCAAAAATAGTACACATATAAATATTTTGAAAGTATATAACTATTTGACGATTATGACTTACATATTAGTACCTAATTGTGTAAGTAGAATACGTGTATGGATAGTTATACAAATAAATATTAGACACCAACGGATAGTAACACAACATCTTTTTCCTAAACAAAAACATCCCTAACCGGATTTGTTGAGACGGGTGAACAACTTCCATTCGAGATGTCGCTCTCGATTCTAAGACATATGTTGTACTAAATAGGGCACGAGTAGTCAGGTCTCGCTCTTAAATTATATAGTTTCTAGCACTTACACATTGAAATATCACCAGGTGAGTTTTCACGGCCCCTCTTTACTTTTAAATGTTTTAGAAATATCGGGGGAGAAACATACTTATACAAAATATTTGCTTATATATTTGAAAGAATGAAGAATAAATGTTTGATACATTTGAGAAAACATGAAACACATTTACAAACATTTTCATTTAGTAACAAGAGAACAGAACCCGACCTTTATGTTTGCATGAGTACGAACAATTATAGAGCTCGTAAAGTCCCCTGGAACAACTTAGTAATCATTAACTGTAGCCTCGGGTCCTATGAATAGTACTATAGTGAGTGACGTCCCCCGGTCATGGTTAGTCACGCTAACCGCAATCTGGAGGATTTCTGGCCGCATAGCATCTGATAACAAATGAGAAGGGCAAAAGAAAAATTGTCATGGTTTGGTTACGCCTCATGTATGGACATATTATTTGTATTCCTAGCTAGTTTACAAATAGGTCAACATTACGTGGTTGTTTATCATATACACTTGGAACTATTTGCGTACAATTAGATATGTTTTCATTGAGAAAACCACTCGTTTTATGACTATGAGGTCATCACTTGCTTTTAATGGGAAAACCATTCGTTTTATGACTATGACGTCACCACTATGTTTTCATTGGGAGAGTAAATCGCTTTATGACTATGAGGTCATCACATGTTTTCGAGGAAAACGGTTTCATAATATGGCCATGTACACCTTTTCAATAGTTTTACTATATGACTATGAAGTCATCACATTTTTTCAAAGAAAACGGTTTTATATTATGGCCACGTACACGATATCAATGTTTTCAAGGAAAACCACTGTAGGTCCCTCGGGTGTCATGGATCGTCACATGCAAGTGCGTTGGCTAGTCGGACTGGGTGCGGAATACCCCTGACTAGGTGGATAATCAAACAACACAAAGTAAACCGACAAGAGAGTCACTTTAAACTTTCGTCTATTATAAACACTTGAAGGTTACAGAGAGAAAATACTGAGTGCACAATGTCTGCATACTTAACTTCTGTCAACCTATCCTATTTATACAAGACCTGATCTCTGCGCACTTAGCAAGTGCGCAAGGCAAATTGCTCATGCGTACTTAGCAAGTACGCAGAGTATTCTTGCGTACTTGCTAAGTACGCAGAAACTAATTCCTGCGCACATACTAAGTTAACACTTAGAGAATTAAGCAACTATCAATATGCATTAGTAAATACAACTCGATAACTAATACATACAGACGCTTACAAACAAAGACAAATACAAACAAAGAAAGTACATAAACTAAGACTCTATCCAGAGTGTTTGTCACACAAAAGTGCTTCAACAAACTCCCCCTTGACAACAGTTCTGGATCGTTTAGCTTCCATCTTCTTCTTGTAGTCAAGGCAAAACTTGATCACCTTGTCGTATTTAGAAGCATGGAACTTTGTCCATTCGTCCATATGCATGCAGTACCTGTCAGCCAGTGCCTCCAGATCTTTCACAGAGAAGTTTATGAAGCAGACTTCATCAAATACTCTGATCAGTTCCCTTGGCACTAAGCTTCCACTGTCTGACCACACCTTTCCTATCACTACTACCTCACCCATTTTAGGATCTACGTACCAGTACCATATGTTACCGAGGATATCCTGAGATAACTTGCTCAGGGGAATCTTGGTTTCACACAGCACTGGCTTGTATACCAGTTTCTTTAAGCATTTCTTAGTCACAGGATGTCTAGCGTTCTTGTCCTTGACTCGCTTGGGCACTTGAGGCTTAAACATTTCGAATTTCCAGATCTTACTTCACGCTGTAGAACATGCCACAAACCCATCGCTACTGCGTGATTTGAGTGACCCAACAGCTCTCGGTTTGCTACGTTCACGAGGTCGTATCTAGGTAAGGAGTTGAAAGCTTCGCTGGTTGGTTTCAAGTATTGAACCCCCCCAGCTCTCTTGATTGCAAACAACTGCTTATCCTCCTCGAACCTTACAGCTAAGATCATTCCTGTTGCTCCGTGTTTGTCTATGATAGAAGTCTCTTGCCATACAGGAGCAGGATCCTTTGATGAACTAGCAGGAATATCTTTGTTTTTCTGTGCCTCTGGATCCACATGTGTAGGGTCGGCAGGGGAGGGTTCAGTCAATGCTTCAACATTACTAGCAATCTCGACTGAACCTGTGTCGAGCTGAGATTCAAAGGATGGAACTTCGAAGATCTCTCCATCTTCAAACTCATACTCTCCTTCCCCGTCGCCCTTGGGAACTTCGATAACTACATCATCATCATCTTCATCCCAATCATCACTAGAGTCGATCACTCCTTCTTCAAGATTGTAGAGAGCCTCGATCTGTGCTTCTTTGGAATAGTCAGGCTCTAAGAATAAGATCACATCGTCAGATAGATCTTTCAGAACATCAGCCACTAACTTTCCTTTATCACCACCGGAAGTATCACCACCTTCCTGATGAGTCGACTCCCCTTCAACCATTGGAACAGCAGAAATGGGCACTATCGCCAAAGCTTGATGCTCACTTCCACTAGGACCGACTTCAGGATCCTTGTCTTTGTCATCATCCTTAGTTAAGTCAACCGGATGACAAGCCTTATCACTGGTAGGTTTAGATGCCTTCTCCTTCTCTTTTTCTTTCTCTTTCTCTTTCCCCCCTGAGCAGCAAGCTTTTTGGTCAGGTCAGTTACTAACTTGACCATCATGTCATGTTCTTTCTGCTGCATGTCAAACCGAAGCTCTAGAGACGACCTATGACCCAGAATCATATTGTTTGTTTTGATCAGTAGTTCGTACTGGGCCATCACATTTGCTAGTCTCTCTTGCAGCCTAGCCCTCTGGCTTCTCAAAATAGTAACCTCATCCACCAACGAATTTATCTGAGCCTGTTGAGCCTCAGATTCCTCCCTTGATTTTCGAACAGTTTCTAGTAGCCCAGCCACTTGGGTTTCCAAAGTAGCTATCCTTGCATCATTTGGATCAGGATTCCTGGACGTGGAGGCTTCAGCATTATGTAGGGGAGAGGAGAAGAGCATATCAAAGTCAAACCCCTGAGTAAAGTCTCCATAGTTGTAGGGTTGACTGATAGGTTCAGTGGTGGTAGTAGGGATTGTGGATGGGATGATGGTTGTAGGAGTGATGGAAGGTGTGATGGTGACTGACTTTGTAAGAATCGGAGTTGTCACCGCAACATGGACAGATGGTAAAGGAGGGTCACTATCACATGAACCTCCTCTGTGATAGAAGTGACCGCCACATCAAGTGTTACTCGTGGCCTTCTCCACTATCGCCGGTACAACTGTTGTGAAGGTGGGGTAGAAGCTGAATCAGTACTCGCAGCCGATACTTGTACTTTCCTCTGAGCACTATCCTCCACCTCATGAGGAATAGCTTGTTGCTGCCTATCCCCCCGTTTTTTGTTGATACTTTCACGTATTTTTCTTTGTATAGCAGCGTTAGAGTCAGAATCTGGCTCGTATTCACTGCTCGTCGATTGTCTCTTTCTCTTTGAAGATGACTCAGGAAGGGTTACCTTTGTCAATCTTCTTGGGTGTACCTGTGATGGTGCATCATCAGAATCAGATGAATCAGACTTTGTATCTTCGGAGTCGGATCCTTCAACACCATCATTAACTGCCTCTTCGTCTCCTCCTTCAAACTATTCATCTTCACTTTCAACGTCCTCCTATTCTTGTTGCTCATCAGAATGTTCACTGAGTTCTGGCTCAGAGTCATGACTAAACCATCTCCAATCATCTGGTGCCACATACGCGTCATTTATCAGGTGGCCAAAGAGTGCGGTGTGCTCAGGAGTAGGTTCTACACTGCCTGGCTTTTGGAATTGTGCAAACACCCTCTTGTCCACCCTCTTTACTTGCAGTCTCTCCCCAGTAGTTGCACAAATCTTGGATATAACAGGAATCTAAACCTCTCAGCTGTATTGATCTGATCATTTAAGGCATCATCAATCAGTAGTTGCACAAATCTTGGATTTGGAAACGCATCATCAATCATTAGTTGCACAAATCTTGGATATAACAGGAATCTAAACCTCTCAGCTGTATTGATCTGATCATTTAAGGCTTTGAAAATGTATCTTGAGAAGTTATAACCATTTTTGAGAGACAGGCCAACCATGGCTGCTGCAAGATCATGTCCCATAGCATCCTTCCCTGCCTTCCTGGAAGAGATGCACATGATCATCACGTGGGCAAAGTACCTCCACTGATCTAGCACCCACATCTTCTTGTATAAAGAGTAATCCCGTACATCGCCGTATCCCATATGCTGCCTCCAACATCCATCCAAAAAGTAATCAGGATAGGCAGTTGGGTCGGTGGCGAGATCTCGGAACTGTAAGACCCGTCGAATGGTGTCCTCAGAAAGAGTAATATCATGACCCACCACAGTAGCCCGTATAACATTATGGGTTACCGTGCAGTCATGTTCTGATGTCTCCCAGAACTGCTCCAGGTACGGTCTTGATACTATTGGGTTTGTTGATATAGCATAGCTGATCCTGTAGGTCCCTGATTTGGTGCGTGACGGATCTCTAGACTCGCGGTACGACACGGTGATAATGTGCGGAATCCATGATCAACGTGCTCGTGTAACTCAATCAACAACAACGGTGTAAATAAACTCTTTGTATTTCCACCACAATATCAGGTTACAAGATTACAGAATTTCTCTCGTCTCAAATCTGTCTTGTATCCCTTCTCACACACTGTTTCACAGACTCTGTTACCTCTATATATAAGCAACTGTTCTGCACCAGGCGAACTTAATAAGTTCGCATCTAATAGGCTAAGCGAACTTAATAAGTTCGCCTCTGATAGACTTAAGCGAAATTATTAAGTTCGCCTCTGATAGACCAGGCGAACTTATTAAGTTCGCCTCTGATAGGCTAGGCGAACTTGTTAAGTTCGCTTCTAGCAGAACTTACATAGAATTTTATCAACAGTTACAAAACATGTCCTAACAGACTCCCCTTTAACTGTTGCTAACAATTCTATCAATTACAAGTCAAAGACTCTAAGACTAAGACATAATATCTTCAAGCTCGTTGTCACCAGAATATGCTCCAACAGACTCCCCCTTGACAACAGCTTCAGAAGATTGTCATCCGTCTTCAAAAATCATCAAGCACACTGTAGTCTTCATCTTGTTCATCTGCACACTCTCTTTTTATCTAGAAGAAAACTTGGAAGAAGGACCCCTTGTCAACTTCTGTCTGCAATATTCAGTTTTTGTAAAGGAGAACAACCAAGAACAACCAACAATAACCAACAATTAATATTTCCATGGAAGCTGGAAAAATAAAATCTTTTTGGTTTTTCAAACATAAGAAACACAAAATCTTTTTGGTTTTTCTCAAAATAAACTAAAATGTAAAATACAAAATCACATCTTTTTGGTCGAATCATCACGAGTAAGAAGATCATATCAGTAAAAACAATGCATCAATCACACATTTTGGATATAAAATCCATATAATATCAAAAGGTATCCTATGTCATTCTTTCAAGCCTTGACCAATCAAACCAATATCTTTCAAGATTATCACACTCTATCTTTTCAAGACTTTTATATTGCATGTTATGATACGCGATAAACATTCAAAGAAAATAGGATCATGCTATGACACACAAATTTAAATTGTCAATATTATAAGATTTGAAACTAAAGCATCCCATTCCCACTTTCTTGTGAGTTATGATACCATTTAAGTATGAAATACAACGTGTACCCCACTAGTATGCCAACAGAAAGTAAATGCACTATCTTCAAGACATATGAGATTTTACTAAAGATTATCCGAATTTCCAGAATGAGGAGACATCACTTAGCACATGAATAGCAGAATCCAAATTGGATTGTATAGGAATCAATAAGATTCAGAATCGAATGATTCAATGTCTTGGCTTATATATGTGGAATCATAAGATTCAGGTACGTGGATCCAACTGTTATCTGGATTATGAATTCAATGGAATCAGTAAAGATGATTTATCAATATGATCCAAGGGCTAGTATATGTTTGACAGATGTTGTCAAGTACATATCTTGATTATACTTCAAATCGCATGCTTTTCAGGACATGGGCACTGAAGCAAATCGAATGAATAGTGCTAAGGACATAACCCGAAACTGATCTCATAGGAAAATCATTATTAAAAGCTAATATTCTTTATCTGATAGTGATCTTTTAACACACACACCCAGACATAAAATGGGTTTAAATCACAGTTGTAACATATGCAATTATGTTTTCACACTACTAATGGTTCAGTGACGCTTTTAGTCTACTGACAATTCAAATTATATGCATACACAACACTATCATTTCCTATTTGTGTAGTCTCTGAAGTTTAGATCAAAACATATAATTCAGATATATTAACATAAAGCACCAACAAGTCAATCTAAGGTCATGTGTGAAAGAACATCTACTGATGTACTATCTTCTCTTCTTTAACTTCAAGTAATGTCGATTTTAACTTTTTTTAATTTGTTTGGCTTTTTCAAAATCTTTTTCAAAGAAAGTAAAACAAACGAAAATAAAATCTTCCATGAAAACATTTTAAGAAAAACATTTTACTTGGTTACTCAGGATTAAGCAAGTCAATCAATTTAAAAAACTCAAACCGATGTAATCCTGTAATTGAATGCCTTTGCCTTTTGTCATCAACACAGTTCTGTACTCCCCCTGTCCTGTAGACTCCCCCTCAACTAGTCAAATGGTTGCATCAATGACTTTATGCTCACCATCGTCATCCTAAGTTTCAGGTTATCATTTGGACTTTGTTAAACTCTTTCCAAAACATTGTGTGTGACATATTCTCCCCTTGAGCATCAAATCGTTGAATTAAATATATTTCTCAGTTATCAACAACTCGTTACTCTTGCAGATGTCTTTCCCTGTCAAGTGCTAAGAAGAACCACTATCAACAACCAAAATGGTATTAATAGTCCCTCTTGGTAAATCCTGCACATCTAACAAGAAATATTAATTTGAAATTGGGACCCAAGCCATGGTAGTCATGGGTTGTCCATCTGTATCAAAATAATAAACCTCACTCCATTCACAATCAAATCTCTCATCGATTTTAGGAGATTGTTCCGACGAGTCTGAAACAGAAACTTTAGATTTCCAAACATACTTCTTTTCATTAAGGTCTTTTTGCTTAAAATGTGAAGTGTTTGAACAATCATGTTCATTTGAAAAATGTTTAGACTGTGAAAACTCTTGTTGTTCTAAAAGTTTTCTCAATCTTCTGTTTCTCCTTCGTCTTTGAGGTCTAGATAGCCTAACCTCAGATTTTGAATTACCCTTTGGTGTAACATGAGGTTTAACCACATTTGGGTTAACATAAGGCTTAACAGGAGTTCTTACCTTTTCTGGAGTAACATGTCGGTTACCTTTGGATTTGTGAGGACAAGCAATCCGAATGTGACCAACAATACCACAGTAAAAGCAAGATCTCGTCTCACGATAATCTCTTATATAAGGAATCTTCACACGATAAGAAGCATTTGAAGAAGATTCTCCTACATGAACTTCTTTTGGAGTTTGAGACGGAATAAACGTTTTCTCAACAGGTTTTGATTCAGGCTTCACCTTCTCAGGAACTACATGCTTCTTTCCTTTATTTTTGTAAGGACAGTTCACCACAATGTGTCCCATCTCATTACAATGAAAACATGTACGCCTGTCTTTATAATCTCTGACATATGGAACTCTCCATGAATTTGAAGAACTTCCAAATGTAGAATTTTCAGATGAATTAGAATCAAAATTTGATTCCTCATTCTTAACCTCTTTCGGTATCCCCTCTACCTTAGCTTCATCAAAATATTCATCATCACTCTCATCAGAATACACCATATCTTCACCTGTGACTGGATTCACTTTCAACACAGTCTTAGGATCTAAATCCTCATCGTTTATAATCTCAGGTGTAACAGAATAATTTCCATTGAATGGTGGAGGAACATAGCCAATACCACTAGTTCTCTTCCCCTCTTCAGTATTCTCATGATAATATCCTAATAAGAATGATGAATTTGCAAAGCTTTCTAATTTTCTATGCAATTTGATCACCTCTGCTTTAGATTCAGCTAGTTCCTTATCTTTCTCAACAAGATCATTATTTCTTTTCTCAATTTCTGCAAAGGACATATCCAGGTGATATGCCTGCTCTTTGATCTTCAAATTCAGAGAATTTATATCCCTCTTCAATGATTCTATCCTCTCAATACACACATTCTCATTATCTTTTAATTTCTGGTTTACCGTGTGCATCGATTTCATATCACAAATGAGGTTTACATTGTCATCCATAACCCTCATCATTTTATCCTTAACTGAAATACAGTTAGAACAAAACGTTTCAGAGTTAGAAAGTACCTCATGTCACACCCCCATATTTTATTTACTTATTAAATAAATACAGGTTGTAACGATTGGTTCATTACACGATAGCGGAAGCTGTAATAATGATTTCTAAGACTTGATTACATATACAATTACTAAAACTAAGTAATACTGTGATCTAAGTTCTTCTAGATCAATGACAGACTTGAGACTTGATATTCTACGTCCTTCCAGTCTTTAGGAATTGATCCAACATAGCTAGCCTATTCCAACCGCGCCATGGCTAGAGGTCACCTGAGAAACATACTTAAAACTGTCAACACAAAGGTTGGTGAGTTCACAGAGTTAGTTATATTAGTGCTTATAGTTTTTCCCCAAAAACCTGTTCATGACTTTACCGTCATAAAATAAGTAGTTTTCCTTTGAAAACATGCCCATGACCTAATCGTCATAACTCCAATGTTTAACATGATCATTTTAACCTGATCAGAATTATTTACTTTAAACCTGATCACTTTACCCTGATCAGAACACTTTTGTGTAAAACCTGATCATTTTACCTTGATCAGAACTCTTTTGTGTAAAACCTGATCACTTTACCTTGATCAGAACTCTTTTGTGTAAAACCTGATCATTTTAACCTGATCAGAACCCTTTTGTGTAAAACCTGATCATTTTACCTTGATCAGAACTCTTTTGTGTAAAACCTGATCATTTTAACCTGATCAGAACCCTTTTGTGTAAAACCTGATCATTTTAACCTGATCAGAACCCTTTTGTGTAAAACCTGATCATTTTAACCTGATCAGAACCCTTTTGTGTAAAACCTGATCATTTTACCTTGATCAGAACTCTTTTGTGTAAAACCTGATCATTTTAACCTGATCAGAACCCTTTTGTGTAAAACCTGATCATTTTAACCTGATCAGAACCCTTTTGTGTAAAACCTGATCATTTTAACCTGATCAGAACCCTTTTGTGTAAAACCTGATCATTTTACCTTGATCAGAACTCTTTTGTGTAAAACCTGATCATTTTAACCTGATCAGAACCCTTTTGTGTAAAACCTGATCATTTTACCTTGATCAGAACTCTTTTGTGTAAAACCTGATCATTTTAACCTAATCAGAACCCTTTTGTGTAAAACCTGATCATTTTACCTTGATCAGAACTCTTTTGTGTAAAACCTGATCATTTTAACCTGATCAGAACTCTTTTGATAAACCTGATCACTTTACCCTGATCAGAACTCTTTTGTATGTATTACCAATGAATATGATTACTAATCCGATCTATTGACCCCATTTGTAAGCTTGCAAGGAATACAAAATAGTATGTAATGTACGAGACCGTAACCAAACCCCAACTTTCTGTGCCTCCCCTCGCCTTTCTGCGAGTAAGACAATATGCGGTCATTCGGCCATTTTGACCCCTGGTTAGCGCGACTAACCATGACCGGAGGCGTCACCCCCAATAGTACTATTCATATAATCCCGGGCTAAATCCATAGCTAATGGTTACTAATTTATTACGAGGACTTTAAGCGCTTTATTGTTCCCTCAATACATACATACGGTCAGATCATTAGTTCCATTCATTTATACACAAAAGTCTTTTACAAGTATGTTTCCACCCCAAATCATTTCAAAAACTTAAAAAAAAGGGGATTAGTGAAACTCACAAGGAGTTAAACCAAAATGTTCATATTGTCAAATGTATAAGCAATGTAATTCATGTTTTCAAAATATAACAAGTAAGTATGTTTCTCCCCCGATGTTTACAAAACAGTAAATAGTTAAATGGGGGCCGTGAACTCACCTTGTGTCCGATGAAATCCTAGCAAACCAACTTGTGCTAGTTCTTGTATATCCGTACCCTAATCACACAAGGGTACTAATGTGTTAAACTACCCGTCTTATACGTAAGTTGTTCAATACTTGTTTTGTTATAAAACAGATCTTAGCTACTGCCCAAAGTGACTGATGAACAGATGTCGAAACTTCCTAGTTTCGATTGCGCAGATTAGATATCGAAACTTCCTAGTTTCGAATGAGCAAAAACTGGTATCGAAACTACCTAGTTTCGATTGGCAAGAAGGGTATCGAAACTACCTAGTTTCGATTGAGCAATATGTATCGAAACTACCTAGTTTCGATTGAACAACTAGTATCGAAACTCCTAGTTTCGATTGAGTAAACTTGTATCGAAACTCCTAGTTTCGATTGAATAGGTATCGAAACTCCTAGTTTCGATTGAATAACAGATATCGAAACTCCTAGTTTCGATTACTGCACTTTGATTGACAGAATTCGTCCTGTATATTTTTATGTTCAAATCTTGAATTTGACACACTTTTCTTGTTATCTTACTTGCGATTGAACCTTTTGTATGCTCAGCTACGATTTTAAAGAAAATGAAATGGATAATATCGAGTTTTTACCTCAAACAGAGAATGATGATTTTCAGGGAAACAGAGAATGATCTTGAGCTCCTTATCTTGATTCTTGAGACAACACTTGGAACTCTTCTTATAGCACCGAAATACGGTGGATTTTTACCTTAAACTGGACTTCGACTTGAAGGAGAATTGGGAATTTGCCGTAAGAAAATGAGAAGTATGAAAGGGATTGTGGGATTTCGATTGAGGAGGTATGGTTTTTATCTGAATTTGAGTGAATTAGCAAGTGGGGGAATGGCTCCCCTGACTTTCGGTCGAGAAAGTCAAGCAAGTGGGTTGGGATTTAAATAAATCAAACCATTTGATTTAAGTGTAATTTTAACCACTAGTGTTCGTATTTAGTCGGGTTATCCTGGTACGTGAACCGGTAACTCCTAGAATTACCAAAATATGAAATGAGACCATGTACGGTTTTTGTTAGGCCTTAATGTCCTTGTTTGTGAAATTAAGTAAATCACAAAAACAATTATAATGTAAACTTGTTTATAACATGTACGGATATTGACCTGAATTGTCGGGTGTCACATTCTCCCCATGTTAGAAGAATTTCGTCCCGAAATTCAATTTGTGTCCTCTTGAACTGTTGTATCCTTAAACAAGGATGGGTATTTTTGTTTTCATTTGATCCTCTCGTTCAAATGGTTCAACGTACCTAGGGTTAAGCTTGCCACGGTTGCCAAATCTTGCAACCCCTTTCCAATGTGAGACCTTTAACATGACTTTGTCTCCCACTTAGAATTCTAATGGTTTTCGTCTGTTGCTATCTCAACTCTCTTTCGTCTGTCTTGAGTGACTTTCAGACGATCTTTTATTTCGAAGATTTTGTCAACGGTTCCCTAGTCAATATCAGGACCAGTCAAATGTTTTTCGCTAGCCTCCGCCCAATATAGCGATGAGTGACACTTACAACTATACAAAGCCTCAACGGAGCGGCTTTAATGTTGGTATGGTAGTTGGTATTATATGAAAACTCATCCAACGGCGGTGAGTATCCCTATTTCCTCTGAAATCGATTATACACACACGGAGCACATCTTTTAAAGTTTGGATGGTCCTTTTACTTTGACCGTTCATCTGGGGATGATATGCAGTGGTCATGTAAAGGCGTGTGCCCAAGGCTTATTGTACAGACTGCCAGATTCTTGACATGAATCGACTGTCCCTTTTTGTGAAAATGGAAACTGGCATACCATGCCTGGCCTTAATTCCCTTAATATTTAGCCTTGCACGCTTCTTACTTTTATCTGTCTCCTTTATTGGTAGTGAATACGCGGATTTCGTCAAACGACTGACGATTATCATATAGTATTATAGTTGCTAGGTGTTCTGGGTAACTTTGTAATGAAATCCATTAAAATTTGTTCCCATTTCCATTGAGGTATCTCGGGTTGTTATAACAATCCCGACGGTTTCTGATGTTCTGCCTTTACCTTTGAACATGTCAGGCATTTACCGACGTAAATAGCAATTTCTCTTTTCATGTTCGGCCACCAGTAAAGTTCTTTCAGATCCTTATACATTTTATCCGAACCTGGGTGAATGGGTTACCTAGACTTGTGGGCTTCGTCCATAACTAACTCCCGTAAGTTACTAAAACATGGCACCCAAATTCTATTTGCAAAGTATAAAGTATCATCTGATTTTGGCTCTAATTGTCTGATCATTCCTCGTATAGCTTCACTCTAAATGTTTTCTTCTTTGATTGCCTCCTGTTGTGCCATCCGGATTTGAGTCGTGAGACTCGCATGAATTGTCAATCCTAGGACACGAACACGAAGAGTTTTAACCCGTTCCTTACGACTCAAGGCATCTGCTACGACATTTGCCTTACCAGGGTGATACTTGATATCACAGTCGTAACCATTCAGTAATTCTACCCAACGAAGTTGACTCATGTTGAGTTCTTTCTGATTAAAGATGTGCTGGAGACTCTTGTGGTTTGTAAAGATAGTACATTTTGTACCATATAAAAAAAAATGTCTCCAAATCTTGAGTGCAAATACAACTGCGCCCAATTCCAAGTCATGGGTCGTATAATTCTTTTCGTGCACTTTTAGTTGTCGTGAGGCATATGCGATGACGTTGTCTTTTTGCATTAACACACAACCAAGTCCTTGGTGTGATGCATCGCAGTACACAACAAAATTGTCGATTCCCTCCGGAAGGGATAAGATCGGTGCACTACACAGCTTCTGCTTCAGTAATTGGAAAGCTGACTCCTGCTGGTCACTCCAATCATACTTCTTTTCTTTCTGGGTTAATGTGGTTAAAGGCAAGGCTATTTTCGAAAAATTCTCGATGAATCGTTTGTAATAGCCAGCCAAACCCAAAAATTGATGCACCTCAGTCGGAGTTCTTGGTGCTTCCCAGTTTTTGATAGCTTCAATCTTGGTTGGGATTACGTGAATACCCTTCTTATTGATGACGTGTCCGAGAAAGTGAACCTCTCGAATCCGAAACTCACACTTAGAGAATTTGGCATAACGCTTCTCATTCCGGAGTAGTTCCAAGATTGATTTCAAATGATGTTCATGTTCCTCATTGGTTTGTGAATATATTGATATGTCATCGATAAATACAATCACGAATTTATTCAAGTATGGCTTGCACACGCGGTTCATTAGGTCCATGAAAACGGCCGGTGCATTAGTCAAGCCAAATGGCATAACTAGGAACTCGTAGCGACCGTAACGAGTCCTAAAAGTCGTTTTTGGTATATCTTCTTCCTGAATTTTCAGTTGAGGATATCTTGATTGTAGATCAATTTTAGAATAGAAACTGGACCCTTGAAGTTGATCAAACAAATCGTCTACTCAAGGAAGAGGATACCGGTTTTTGATTGTCAGCTTGTTCAACTCCCGATAATTGATGCACCTTCTAAAGGTTCCATCCTTTTTCTTTACAAACAGGACCGGAACTCCCCATGGTGAGAAACTCGGTCTTATGAAAGAATTACTCGGCGAGGTTGTTGGTACACATATGTCCCCAGTTCATTGTAAGCGTTCGAGTCAAATGTAATCAGTCAGTTGTGATATAAAACAGTGTGTTTTGAGTATTTATGGTTAACATGTTTAAATAATACTTATGCAGAAGTTGTTCATGCTGATGAGTCAGAATGGACTCAGTCGCACGAATGAGTCATAAGTATGGCTCATTCGTACGAATGAACCATAAGGATGGTTCAATCTGCCGAATGACTCAGTCGCACGAATGGATCATCCGTATGAGCCATTCGTACGACTGGAACCTGCAGACTATAAATACATCTTAAATCGTGTTGTTAAAAAAAAAAGTCATATCAATCAACCCTAGCCGCACGAAATCGTCCAGAGACTTTGTCCAACTTCATAGTTCGTTCCCGGATCGATTCCTACACGTTCATAACGTTTATCAATCGTTAGATTGATCCGGGTTGTCGTTCTCACTGATTGGATCGCCAATCAAATAGAATTCCGCGCTATTTGATTCGGTTTCACGTTGAATCTATTGTAATCCGTACGTACACGGTCCTAACAAGTGGTATCAGAGCTTTGGCTCGTGATTCTTCGTGTATTCAATCTTGTTTTGGTATAAAATTCTCGTTTTTGTTCAAAAGCTAAATTTTTCGTGGTTAAATCTTGTTTTACTTGTGTTTTTGCGAAAAAGTCATTGCTTTACACTTAGTTCTTGTTTTCTAAAGTTCTACATCTTTTGCAGCCCCAAAAACTCGATCAAAATCTCGTTTTTCGAAAATTTTCACGTTTTTAGGGTTTCTGCGCGTCCTGTAGCACATTCGTGCGACTGAGTCATTCGTGGACTCCATTCGCACGATTGACCTCAGTCGCTTCTCCATTCGTACGAATAGACCATCCGCATCAATTTTCTCTCATTCGTACAACTCAATCGCACGGATAGCTCTTTCGGTGAACTCATTCGTACGACTGGACTCAATCGGTTCTATCCTTCCAAAATTTTTCTAAGTGTTGAAAATCCAAATTTTTTTTAAAAATGACTGACGAGCACTCAGCCTATACAGCCGGGCAGAACGCAAGACTTCAAAACATGATGATAATAGAAAATGAAGCGGGAAATGGACAGAAAGCTCCGAAACTTGTGTCACTTGATGACTACCCACACTGGAAACATCGTTTTGAGATCTATCTCAACGGGGTAGATCCAATGCTTTGGGTATCAATTGAAACAGGATACACTGTTCCTGTGGGAGCTGATGGAGTCAAACTAACGTTGACTGGGATGTCTGAAGCCCAGAAGACTACATATAATGCTGAGAAGAAGGCATATGCTCTCCTCACACAATCCATTCCAAAGGATATTTTTCACCAATTTTCAGAAAATAGACTGTCCAAACCTTTATGGGATGCTTTAGAAAAGAGATATGAAGGGAATGCAGCTCTAAAGAATATGAGGGCCAAGGCACTGAAAAAGGAATTTGATAACTTTGCTGCGATTGGAAGAGAAACGTTAGATGAAATACTTGATCGTTTTTATCATCTAATGAGTGAGTTGCATACTCATGGGATAGTGACTACTATGGAAGAAAAAGTGTTGAGCCTTGCTGATGGTTTGCCAGACAAATGGGACTCCTTTATCACTATCTTGAAACAAAATGGCACTCTGGAGATGTTGGATATAAATGAGTTCACCATCAAGCTGAGAGAACAGGCGCTGGTAGAAAAATACAAGGCCCAAAGAGGAACGTATAATCAGAATCCAGCTTTATACAATGCAACTCCTGCTTCCGCATCATCTGGTACTCCTATTCAAACCGCGTTTGTATCAAACACCTCGGGCTCTCCTCAGAACACCACATCCACTGGTGGTTCGTCGGGCACATCTTCACAGAAGAATACATCCGATTCAACCGCAAAGTTAAAAACTGACAACCTTGGGAACGTGACTGTGGAAGTGGCAAAGGAACATATGGGATTGCTTGCAGCAATGGTAGTTTCATATAATGGGTTGGTGGCAGGGCAAATAGGAAATTGCCACCTTACTGACGAGGATTACGAACAAGTAGACCCTGTGGAGATGGAGAGAATGGACATTTCTTGGGCTCTCGCAAGTGCTGTACGACGAGCAAAGGAGTTCGTCAAGAAGACTGGAGAAGAGCTGATAGCCAACAAAGGAACCAAGTTTGGCTTCGACAAATCCAAAGTTACGTGCTTCAATTGCGGGGAAAAGGGCCATTTCAAAAGAGAGTGTGTGAAGCCAAAGAAGACAGGGAACAGTAATCCTTTTAACTCAAATGCTAGGGAAAACACAACTGCTACTCTTACTCCTAAATCAAACACAGCAGCCATGGCAGCTCAAGGAGACGAGGGACAAGATTGGTCATTCAGATTTGGACCAGCAACTGAGGCAAACATGGCAAATGTAGAAGAGTTGAATGATGACTCTGCGAGTGAAAGGGATAACTCTTCTGATAGTGCTAACTCAGATGGAGAAGATGCTGCCGAAGACGCCCAGTTTGTTTCAAGATCCGAACCGGTGGAAGATGCTGATTCCACATGCGCTTTCATGACAAACACCGCTAGTGAGACTCAGGTATGTTCCAAAGATGAACTGTTTAATAAACATGCTTGCAATGATTGTGAAAAATTCCGGGAAACAATTGACCTGAAATTTGCTAGGTTATTAGATCATAATGAAAGCCTGGTAACTGACCTACAACAATGTACAGAAGCGAATCGAGTTCTAAAACAAAATGAAAGCGGTTTTAAAGAACAAATTGAAGTGTTGAAGAAACAACTTAAGGAAACTGAAGTTGTAGTTTTTAATCAGTCAAATGACATCAATTTTTACTTAAAATCAATTGAACAAGCAAAGAAAGAACTCGCTCTTCTCCAAGTTGAGTATGACTCTCTCAAACAAAAGTTACACAGTGTTGCCAGTTCTTCTCACATCTTGAAGAATCTGGTGAATGTTAGAAAGGGGGGAGAGGGCATTGGTTATCGAGAGGTTCCACCACCTCTTGAGGGTCTTTTGAACACGAAAAGCAAACCTTTAAATGACAACCCAGTGAAAGACCATGTTGTGACAACTCCACTTGTCAGTGATCCGGACACTCTTGTAAAACCATTACAACCGATCACTGAAAATTGTGGAACATCTTCCTGCGTTAAAGATATATTCACTATTGGAAAAAGGGATGAGGAAGAGGATTATGTAAGACCTTGTTTGGGAACTCAAACCATTCAGAATCCCAAACCAAGGCAGACCAATCCTCAGCCTCGTCCTAGCCTTGAGAAAGGAAAGGCAGTGGTCACGAACTTGAGCAAATCCATCCAATTCCTCAAGGAGGGCCAAAAACCTAATATTGAGAAAAAGGATGGGTTTCAGAATCACCACAATGCGCATCAAAGTAGATCTCCGAGGATTGTAGAGCGGAGATCCTGCTATGGATGTGGGAAAAGGGGACACTTAGCACAAAATTGTCCTAATTCTAAGACACCAAAGAGGAAGGTTGAAAATTTTTATAAAAAAACTCATTATTCCAAGTTTAACTCAACCTCTCCCTTACACCATCAAGTACATTATAGGAATGTTCCTCACAAACCTGTAATGAACAACATGGTGAATACTGATGACAACAAACCACGTGCATACCCAGTAAACCAGTCGACCGTTTATCACAAGCGATCACTGCACAAAACTGGTTCGTGGAAAGTTAAGTCGGATCATGTGTCTGAGAACAAAGATAAAGGAAAATCCCCTGAGTTAACCACTGAGAAGGGACAATGGGTTGATTTCCTATTGCACGATGCTGACGGCAAACCCAAGACCATGAGGGCTTGGGTACCTAACCTAAACTGAGTTTCTTTGTTGTGTGCAGGTTGTCCGCTACACTGCTTCTACAAACACGTGGATTGTTGATAGTGGGGCTTCCAGGCACATGACAGGAAATTTGTCACTCCTGTCAAATGTCAAAAATATAAAAGGAGGACATGTTTCTTTTGCTGGTGATAAAGGAGGGTTTATTACTGCTCAAGGTGAAGTTTCAAATGGGAAAGTCAGCTTTGATAAAGTGAACTATGTTCAGCAACTAGAGAACAATCTGCTGTCAGTTTCTCAAATTTGTGACAAAAAGTTTAAGGTACTCTTCGATGACAAGAAGTGTTACATAATGAAGAAAAACTTTGAGATTCCTGAAGATTTGGTATTAATGTCGGCCCCTAGAATGAGTGACTTATATGTTTTGAGTATGTCTCAAGCTGCAACATCAGAATCAACAGTACAATGCTTCATGTCCAAAGCCACAGAGAAAGAATCAATCTCATGGCATAGGAGGATGGGGCACATACACTTAAGGAAAATGAACCATCTGGTTCACAATGGCCTGGTTGAAGGAGTCACATGCAAAAATTTCCACTTGCCTGATTTCTGTATCTCTTGCAAGAAAGGAAAACAAACGAAAAAGGCTCACAAGTTGAAGAAAGTTTTTTCCGTTGACATACCACTTGAGCTCCTCCACATGGATCTGTTTGGTCCGGTCAACATCCGAAGCATAGCAGGCGAATGGTATTGTTTTGTTGTTACTGATGAATACTCAAGATTTTCTTGGGTTATGTTCCTTACTGCAAAATCAGAGACTTTTGAAAAATTTAGGGTTCTTGTCACCACCCTGGAGTCTCTGTACAAATTGAAAGTGAGAAAGATTCGTTCGGATAATGGATCAGAATTTAAAAATCAATGGATGGATGCGTTCTGCAAGGCAAGAGGTATCGTCCATCAGTTTTCATCCTCCTATACTCCTCAAATGAATGGGGTAGCTGAACGAAAGAACCGGACCTTGATCGAGACAGCTAGAACCATGCTTGCTGACTCTAAACTTCCAGTGCAATTCTGGGCAGAGGCTGTGTCTAACGCCTGCTACACCTTGAACAGAGTCCTTATTGTCAAGCGTCACGGAAAAACTTGCTACGAACTTCTTCAGTGTCGAAAGCCCAATCTGGAGTATCTTGAACCTTTCGGTGCTCCGTGCATGTTGCTAAAGAAAGACAAGGGTGGCAAGTTCAATGAGAAGGCAGAGGAAGGGATTTTTCTTGGATACAGTATTCCTGATAAGAGAGTGTACAATAACTCAACAGGACAAGTTGAGGTGTGGTGTAATGTTGAAGTTCAAAGATTCACAACACCTCCTGCTGGAAAAGGTCCTTCAGAGTTCTTTGATTATGATGCTTTCTTCAAATCTTTCAACCTTCCTCCGGTCTATTCTGAAGAAGAAATTACTGCTCAAATGATGTATGATTATCTGAATTCCACTGATGAGCAACAAGTTCAGGTACAAGAAACTGCTGATATGCCAAGTACCTCAGGCATCACTGAAGAAGAGAGTGACTCCTCATCTGATGATGACGGACCCACTCAGGATGATGATCCTTTGGTTGTTGAAAATGGAAATGAAGAAAGGTCAAATGACAATCAGCAGCCGATCGAGACAGATGATGTTGATGTCACTCCTATGGGAGATGAAGTGACTGTCCCAACTCAACAAGTGGGACGAATTAATGTAAATCATCCGCAAGAAAACATAATCGGCGATCTTCTCTCAGGAGTTCAAACACGAAGCTCGTCTTACTCGGCTGATTATGCTGCCGTAATGGAAAAGGGATATGTGCATGATGGGGCTTATAAGTGTTTTGTTTCTCAAATTGAGCCGAAGTTTGTAAGTGATGCCCTGAAAGATGATTCGTGGGTCAATGCGATGCAAGAAGAACTCCTCCAATTCAAGAAATTGGAAGTATGGACATTGGTTGACAGACCAAAGGGTGTTAAAGTGATTGGTACTAAATGGGTTCTTCGGTGCAAGAAAGATGATCAAGGGGTTGTAATCAGAAACAAGGCTCGTCTTGTAGTTCAGGGATTCCGACAAGTTGAAGGCATTGATTATAATGAAGTGTTTGCTCCCGTTGCCAGAATGGAAGCAATCCGAATTTTCCTTGCTTATGCATCCTTTATGAAGATTAAAGTATACCAAATGGATGTAAAGAGTGCCTTTCTTCATGGGAAAATCAGTGAAACTGTCTACGTAAGTCAACCGGAGGGGTTTGAAGATCCTTACCATCGTGATCGAGTCTACAAATTGGACAAGGCACTGTATGGGTTACATCAAGCTCCTCGGGCTTGGTATGAAAAGCTCTCCACTCATCTGCTGAAAAACGGGTTTCGAAGGGGAGTAATTGACTGCACGTTATTTATTAAAGAGACACATGGGGATCTGCTGATGGTTCAAGTATATGTAGATGACATCATTTTCGGTTCAAAAAATGAATCAATGTGCACCGAATTTGAGAAGGTGATGAAGGATGAGTTTGAAATGAGTTCATTGGGAGAAATGAAGTATTTTCTTGGATTACAAGTTGACCAAACCTCTACCGGCATTTTTCTTCATCAAACAAAGTACGTCGGTGACATTTTGAGCCGATTCGATATGGAAGGCGTTACTCCTGCTGGTACCCCTCTCGCCACAAATCATGACATGGCACCTGATGAGAATGGGGACTTGGTCGACGCTACTATGTACAGAGGTATGATCGGATCTCTAATGTATCTCACTGCTTCTCGTCCTGATATCATGTTCGCCACATGTCTCTGCTCAAGATATCAATCTAAACCCAAAGTGAACCATCTGATCGGGGTGAAACGGATCTTACGTTATCTGAAGGGTACCCCTACTCTTGGGTTATGGTATCCTCATGACGATGACTTTGAACTTACTGCATATAGTGACTCAGATTATGGTGGCTGTAAGACAAACTTCAAATCAACATCTGCAGGATGTCAATTTTTCGGACGTCGTCTCGTTACGTGGCAATGTAAGAAGCAGACCTCATTTGCTCTGTCAACCTGTGAAGCTGAATATGTTGCTGCCGCTAGCTGCTGTTCTCAGATCATCTGGATTCAACAGCAAATGCGGGACTACGGTTTGAGATTCTCTAACACTCCTATTTATGTTGATAACACAGCTGCTATTGCCGTCACTAAAAACCCCGTGCACCATCCAAAAACAAAACACATCGGCATTAAATATCACTTTATACGTGATTGTTTTGAAAAGAACTTAATTGATGTGATCAAAATTAACACTGATTTTCAAAGAGCCGACCTCTACACTAAAGCTTTTGATAAACCACGGTTTTTCTATCTGCTAGAGGTAAATGGTGTCAAGAAGAAAAATGAAGTCGTTTCGGATGAGTCGAGTTCATAGTCCAAATTTAATTTTTTGTTTTTTTTTTCTTTTTCTTTTTCTAGTCGTTATTTAAAATTCAAAAACACAAAAAGATTTTCTGTTTTAAAATTTTAGGGGGAGATATTTCTAAGTTTATTAAAAAAAAAAAAAAAAAAAAAAAAAAAAAAAAAAGATAACAAAACTTTGGGAAGGGCAGATTGGGGGAAATTGATCCTGGTCTGTGGAAAATGATAGTACACAGGCATCGAGGTATTTGAGACACAAAAAAAAAAAAAAAAAAAAAAAAAAAAAAAAAAAAAAAAATTTATGAGTTAAAGTTTATTTTTTAAGAAAATTCAAAAACAATATAAAATTGAAAAAAAAATGAGCTTGTGTTAAATGGTGGGGAAATGATTGTATATCAGTGGACGGTTGATATTATGTCTAAACCTAAATGATTCACCATATACTACGTCCAGTTCGATATATTGGTAGGCTCTCTCAATCGGACAGGAAGCTCAACGCGATAAAAAGATAACAATCTTTTGCGTCGAGTGGGTGAACACTGCACTGACATATGTCTTTGGTGGTAATTTCGGGTCTAAGATTGCCGAGAACTAATGTACTTGGTCGTTGTGTTGTATTCAATCAATGCCTCTTTCTTCAAATCCCGTAAACCTACCCATCACCCATACCTTAACGAAATCTAGTGTATTACCCTTGGGGATAGCGACTCTGAGGATATACTCTCTAGGTGGAGTTCCCAAATGGCCTATGGTATTACCCTTGGGGATAGTGACTCTGAGAAAATACCCTCTAGGTCAAACTTCAAATGAACTGGTATTAAGTTCATAAGCCCAAATCTCCCAAAGAGCCAAAGGCTCCACAAAGTCCTATCACACAAAGAGCCAAAGGCTTCTCAAATCTCAAAGAACTGGTAAAAAGTTCTCAAGCCCAAAGTCAAATCTCAAAGAACTGGTAAAAAGTTCTCAAGCCCAAAGTCAAATCTCAAAGAACAAATCAAAAGTTCTTCATCCTTCAAAGCTCAAACACTCCAAAAGCTCAAAAGCCAAATTACCAAAAATGCCCAAGTACCCAAAACCTAGCCTAAATCTCCCTTATCTCACACATATTTAGTTGAATGAATACAACATAATCACTGGTATAACGGAATTCTTGTGCATACCTGGATACGAAAGTATGTTGAGCAGTGGGAACCATTCGAATATCACAAGTGCTGATTGTTCCGATTTTGGTGAGTTTAAATGGATTATATACTGGTAATCGACTGGATCGGCAGTGTGCTAACATATTATAACTTGAACAAAACATGATGTCAACCGCTTCGTATACTGATATGATTCCCCAAAATTACAAGTCTCACAAAAAGAATGTGCTTTCTGTTTTTACAGCTTCTATTAATTTTGTGTACAGTATTTTATTTTTTAAAGTTAAAATTACTTGAAAAGTCTCAAATACTAGTGTCAATGCCTGTATGATTCCACATGGATCTTTCCTTTAGTCTGTGACATCAGAACGGGTGTCCTGTTGAGGGGGAGAAAATTTTAAATGTTTGTTTCGTTTAAATCTCAGTTTGCTTTATTTCCTTTAAAGGTTTTGATTTTATTTTTATTATTGGACTGTGCGACAAGACAAGACTCCTTGAAACTAAAATTCTGAATCCAAACAAGACAGCTTGTCAAAATTTTGAAAAAGTAAAAGGGTCACGTCTGAGGTGACCAGTTAGGAAACTGGGAAGACTGGGTAAAAGGGTCACGTCTGAGGTGACCAGTTAGGAAACTGGGAAGACTGGGTAAAAGGGTCACGTCTGAGGTGACCAGTTAGGAAACTGGGAAGACTGGGTAAAAGGATCACGTCTGAGGTGATCAAATTAAGTAAAATGTTTGAGGTAAAAGGGTCACGACTGAGGTGACCGAGTGCAAGAGTGAATCGAACATGTCACACACCGATGGATTCACTCAGTAGCACGAATGGACCATACGGTTGGTCCATTCAGACGTATGAAACTCTGGTGTACGTATGAGCCATAAGTATGGTTCAGTCATACGATTGGTCCATGCGATTGAGTCTATTCGCACGACTGGATATCAGTCGCACGATTGGAACATATGGTTGGTCCATTCGCACGAATGGTGAGTGCGGTTGGTCCATTCGCACGAATGGTGAGTGCGATTGGCCCATTCGCACGAATGAAGGTCAGGTAAGTATATAAACCACTCAATCGCAACTGTTCCCCTATCGTTCAAACTACTCAGTCGCAAAACCCTAATGCCCCCTCCCCCTGTCGAATATACAAAGTTTTATAACATTAGGGGGAGCCACGAATGGGGAAAAATCATCAGCTGGGCTTACTTCTCTGATCTTAACGTTTACGCTGTCAAAAGAGAAGGTGGAGTCCAGTATTTCAGATATGCACACGAGCTAAAGACGCTGCCAGGATTCGAGATGAACCGGTTAGCATGTTTGAAATTATTATATGCTGAAGAAGGGGGTAGATCGGGTTGGTTGGAAAGAGCGTTGAAGTTCGAGTACCGCAATAAATGGGTAAACTTCAAGCCTCAAAGACCACAACGTATTATTCACAAGAACAAAATCAATCCGATCACAAAGCGCCCCAAGGTAACATTGAAATGGCAGCCACCGACTACAATGAAGAAGATCCCACTTCGAAAATTACCTCAGAACTTCTCGAGGTATTTCAAGTGGTGGAATTACGATTCAAGAACGGGTGAAGCTGTTATTGTATTGGATAAAGGTGATGATTGGGAAACAATTCGAGTGTATGATCCCATGTGGCTCACAAACTTGTCAGAACGAGATGTTTATACTTTGTACAAGTGTCAAATATTTTCAGATATATGGGATATGGAGCAAGCGCTACAATTTCAACGTGTTATCGAAGTGTGCTTTGCGTACGAGATACACGCTGGAGTTTCATGGAAGGAGAAGACAAAGGAATTTCTGAGGACTGATTGAAGATAGAATGAACTAGGTCCAAGGGGGAGTTTGTTGGTACACATATGTCCCCAGTTCATTGTAAGCGTTCGAGTCAAATGTAATCAGTCAGTTGTGATATAAAACAGTGTGTTTTGAGTATTTATGGTTAACATGTTTAAATAATACTTATGCAGAAGTTGTTCATGCTGATGAGTCAGAATGGACTCAGTCGCACGAATGAGTCATAAGTATGGCTCATTCGTACGAATGAACCATAAGGATGGTTCAATCTGCCGAATGACTCAGTCGCACGAATGGATCATCCGTATGAGCCATTCGTACGACTGGAACCTGCAGACTATAAATACATCTTAAATCGTGTTGTTAAAAAAAAAAGTCATATCAATCAACCCTAGCCGCACGAAATCGTCCAGAGACTTTGTCCAACTTCATAGTTCGTTCCCGGATCGATTCCTACACGTTCATAACGTTTATCAATCGTTAGATTGATCCGGGTTGTCGTTCTCACTGATTGGATCGCCAATCAAATAGAATTCCGCGCTATTTGATTCGGTTTCACGTTGAATCTATTGTAATCCGTACGTACACGGTCCTAACAGAGGTGTCTAAGTTTTTGTTGTATATTGGGTAGAAATGAAAAAGTATGAAAATGAAACTTTATGTTTGTCCCTCTTATGTTTTTCGAAAGCATTTTCCCGGACTAAGACTTTTCTCTTATTTCAGGTTTCATCTTTTCTATGATTTTCCTCTCCATGTGCCTTCATGGAGCTAGGAATTGATGTTCCTTGGGAGCTCTTATTTGCGAACTTCGAGTCTAATCACCACTTTACACCTTTGCTCGCCCTACCTTTCGAGGCAGACTAGCCTTTGGGTTGTAGCGTCCTGATATGTAAACTCATGTCTCGACTACCCTACATTCAAAGTATGTAAGCCATACAAAGTTCGATGTTTGATTGGAATATTCATATTCTGTCTATGCGAAGGAATGAATAGTGATACTGTGAGAATGGTCTCATCGAATTAGTGCTTTCCCCGAAATGGGCTATGGGCTTGTCAACCCATTAAGTTGGCTGAGATGTTTTGGGAGTTTTACAATTGCCATCTTGTTGTCATTCAGTGCATCTGCACTTCCTTAGGGTTTGAATAGTACTTTGGGGACATACCATTACGTATTCCACTCATTCAGGTTATGGCCTCAAAATCCTTAGCACAAGGATACACTTGAGGTAATGAGTGTTGAACGTCGAGACTTTTGTATTCTAACTGAGTCTACTCCAAGAGATCATTTCTTAAAAATAGATGCTCTAGAGCTTCCCAATTATAGAAAACTAGGAGTGAAAGATGCAATCACACCTCTTTTCTAGGCTAAATCTGGGATCCATCCAACAAGATGAACTTTGAGGAAGTGCGAGTACAAAATAGTAATAGATTATTCTTCTCAACTCTTTGTGGACAGTGGCCTGTTGTGAATAGCTCGAGCTTACATCCCTTATGCATATCATGAACTAATGAGATTAGCATGAAATTCCGCATTTGGGACTCCTTTAAGAGTTTTGCATGTCGTTTTGGTTAGTGCGACAATAGTCGTTAGTCCACACTTAGGTTTCTTTGACATTTGCTCGAGCATCAAACCCGGCTTATCCATTACCGAGAGAATAGTTAGACTTAAAGGTATATTGAATGTCAATGGCTGCGAGAGCAATCCTGTTTGACCGACATTCTGAAATGTCCGATTTCCTACTTGTCTCATGATGAGCTTCCACAATATCCATAGGTGCCATGTGTATGCGTGTCAGAATAATATCCTGCCCTATTACTGAAGTTAGTGCATAACACTCTTGGCGTAACTTTCAATCAATTGTGAGATTAAACTGTATGATGGATCCTGAGATTATGCCATAATCTCCCACAATAGTTGTGCAATTACTGTAAGTGTTAGTTGTTGTAACGCTCAATTTGAAGCATTCCTGACAAGTAGAATCTCAAAGAATGAATGTGCGAATTTCTTCGTCGTTCAGGATTTACTAAGGATTGGTTGAATTCAATTTGAATTTCTCTCGTTCCTCCAAAACTAGGAGAATGCTTTGTGAGCACCTAATTGAGAAGTCTGATTTAATAGGATTCAATCCTTAATCAAGTGATTGAGAACATGGGTTGATCATCAGCTTAGACAGTAAGACTCACTAAAGTTCCCATGCACTGCAAATTATGATTACGTGTGCACCCGTAATGATGATTTGCCTTGCCTGATCCCTATAGTGTTTCTTCTATCCCTAGCTTTTAATCAAAAGTGATTTGAAACGATCATTAGATTGCGTTTGCACATTTGTACATGAGTGTGTATTGTTTTATCGGATTACTGTTAATTATGTGTACCAATACTCATGAATCTGCCGAATACGGCAGTTGTCGGATGAGGCTAAGGGTAGAGAGGCACCACCAGTGTCTCTTAAAAAAAATGTGCATGGTGAAATTCAGGCACTATGTGTTGGGCAGAGATCCTCAAACGAGTGTCGAGCAACTCCTGCTCCAAGTCTGTATATATGCATGGATCCACATGATCCTGATGTATGTCTGGGTCTCCTGACCCTTGGAGTTCTCTCCCATTTAGTCCTGCTTATTCACCTTGAATTCCCTTTTGTCTGGGCAATTATGCCTGCCATATATCATGGCGAGAGTCTAGGCATCCGATCCGACAACTTATGAATGAGAGTATTTATATCGCAAATACGTTAGAAAGATAGTTGCCTCCATGGCTGGAGTAGTTGTGGTGCAGGTATAGGTACAGATCCTGGTACGAGTTCAACCTGTTGTGATACCAATATCGGTAACTGACGATCGCCGCCGTCGTCGTTCAAGCTTAGCTCGTAACTCGATCTTCTATGGTTGCAGTATGATGAGTACCCGTTATTCTTGACTCGTAATCCGAATAGTAACATGTTGTAAGTATTTATTATTTTCACATCGTTGTATGTGTTTAAGTGTTCATTACATGTACCATGTAATTGTATTAGTGTAGCTAATGGTACCCTAGTGTAATTTCCATACACTAATAGTCTACACAAATTGTTCGGCAACGGTTGGAATTCCTATGCTCAAGTCTTGGGTGTTTTTAGTGTGATGCAAGTCTTAGAAATCTTGGTCCCTAAATGAGTCCGGTTAGAGCCTAGGTATCACTAAGGACACCTAATTCGCTAAAACCATTGCTCTGATACCAATCTGTCACACCCCCATATTTTATTTACTTATTAAATAAATACAGGTTGTAACGATTGGTTCATTACACGATAGCGGAAGCTGTAATAATGATTTCTAAGACTTGATTACATATACAATTACTAAAACTAAGTAATACTGTGATCTAAGTTCTTCTAGATCAATGACAGACTTGAGACTTGATATTCTACGTCCTTCCAGTCTTTAGGAATTGATCCAACATAGCTAGCCTATTCCAACCGCGCCATGGCTAGAGGTCACCTGAGAAACATACTTAAAACTGTCAACACAAAGGTTGGTGAGTTCACAAAGTTAGTTATATTAGTGCTTATAGTTTTTCCCCAAAAACCTGTTCATGACTTTACCGTCATAAAATAAGTAGTTTTCCTTTGAAAACATGCCCATGACCTAATCGTCATAACTCCAATGTTTAACATGATCATTTTAACCTGATCAGAATTCTTTACTTTAAACCTGATCACTTTACCCTGATCAGAACACTTTTGTGTAAAACCTGATCATTTTACCTTGATCAGAACTCTTTTGTGTAAAACCTGATCACTTTACCTTGATCAGAACTCTTTTGTGTAAAACCTGATCATTTTAACCTGATCAGAACCCTTTTGTGTAAAACCTGATCATTTTACCTTGATCAGAACTCTTTTGTGTAAAACCTGATCATTTTAACCTGATCAGAACCCTTTTGTGTAAAACCTGATCATTTTAACCTGATCAGAACCCTTTTGTGTAAAACCTGATCATTTTAACCTGATCAGAACCCTTTTGTGTAAAACCTGATCATTTTACCTTGATCAGAACTCTTTTGTGTAAAACCTGATCATTTTAACCTGATCAGAACCCTTTTGTGTAAAACCTGATCATTTTAACCTGATCAGAACCCTTTTGTGTAAAACCTGATCATTTTAACCTGATCAGAACCCTTTTGTGTAAAACCTGATCATTTTACCTTGATCAGAACTCTTTTGTGTAAAACCTGATCATTTTAACCTGATCAGAACCCTTTTGTGTAAAACCTGATCATTTTACCTTGATCAGAACTCTTTTGTGTAAAACCTGATCATTTTAACCTGATCAGAACCCTTTTGTGTAAAACCTGATCATTTTACCTTGATCAGAACTCTTTTGTGTAAAACCTGATCATTTTAACCTGATCAGAACTCTTTTGATAAACCTGATCACTTTACCCTGATCAGAACTCTTTTGTATGTATTACCAATGAATATGATTACTAATCCGATCTATTGACCCCATTTGTAAGCTTGCAAGGAATACAAAATAGTATGTAATGTACGAGACCGTAACCAAACCCCAACTTTCTGTGCCTCCCCTCGCCTTTCTGCGAGTAAGACAATATGCGGTCATTCGGCCATTTTGACCCCTGGTTAGCGCGACTAACCATGACCGGAGGCGTCACCCCCAATAGTACTATTCATATAATCCCGGGCTAAATCCATAGCTAATGGTTACTAATTTATTACGAGGACTTTAAGCGCTTTATTGTTCCCTCAATACATACATACGGTCAGATCATTAGTTCCATTCATTTATACACAAAAGTCTTTTACAAGTATGTTTCCACCCCAAATCATTTCAAAAACTTAAAAAAAAAGGGGATTAGTGAAACTCACAAGGAGTTAAACCAAAATGTTCATATTGTCAAATGTATAAGCAATGTAATTCATGTTTTCAAAATATAACAAGTAAGTATGTTTCTCCCCCGATGTTTACAAAACAGTAAATAGTTAAAAGGGGGCCGTGAACTCACCTTGTGTCCGATGAAATCCTAGCAAACCAACTTGTGCTAGTTCTTGTATATCCGTACCCTAATCACACAAGGGTACTAATGTGTTAAACTACCCGTCTTATACGTAAGTTGTTCAATACTTGTTTTGTTATAAAACAGATCTTAGCTACTGCCCAAAGTGACTGATGAACAGATGTCGAAACTTCCTAGTTTCGATTGCGCAGATTAGATATCGAAACTTCCTAGTTTCGAATGAGCAAAAACTGGTATCGAAACTACCTAGTTTCGATTGGCAAGAAGGGTATCGAAACTACCTAGTTTCGATTGAGCAATATGTATCGAAACTACCTAGTTTCGATTGAACAACTAGTATCGAAACTCCTAGTTTCGATTGAGTAAACTTGTATCGAAACTCCTAGTTTCGATTGAATAGGTATCGAAACTCCTAGTTTCGATTGAATAACAGATATCGAAACTCCTAGTTTCGATTACTGCACTTTGATTGACAGAATTCGTCCTGTATATTTTTATGTTCAAATCTTGAATTTGACACACTTTTCTTGTTATCTTACTTGCGATTGAACCTTTTGTATGCTCAGCTACGATTTTAAAGAAAATGAAATGGATAATATCGAGTTTTTACCTCAAACAGAGAATGATGATTTTCAGGGAAACAGAGAATGATCTTGAGCTCCTTATCTTGATTCTTGAGACAACACTTGGAACTCTTCTTATAGCACCGAAATACGGTGGATTTTTACCTTAAACTGGACTTCGACTTGAAGGAGAATTGGGAATTTGCCGTAAGAAAATGAGAAGTATGAAAGGGATTGTGGGATTTCGATTGAGGAGGTATGGTTTTTATCTGAATTTGAGTGAATTAGCAAGTGGGGGAATGGCTCCCCTGACTTTCGGTCGAGAAAGTCAAGCAAGTGGGTTGGGATTTAAATAAATCAAACCATTTGATTTAAGTGTAATTTTAACCACTAGTGTTCGTATTTAGTCGGGTTATCCTGGTACGTGAACCGGTAACTCCTAGAATTACCAAAATATGAAATGAGACCATGTACGGTTTTTGTTAGGCCTTAATGTCCTTGTTTGTGAAATTAAGTAAATCACAAAAACAATTATAATGTAAACTTGTTTATAACATGTACGGATATTGACCTGAATTGTCGGGTGTCACACCTCAGCTTTTTCTTCTGAAGAAGATGCACCAAGAGCCATGAAAACGTCATCATCAGCTTCACTCTTTTGATCAACAATGACAGGCTCTGCATCAGTTTCTAATTCACTCAGATCATCTTCAACTGTCTGAAAACTTTCTTCACTCATCACATCAGTCTCAGTAGATGGAGTACTTTCACCAGAACGAATACTCTCACTATCAGTTAAATCTGCAGAAGAATCACTTTGAGAATAACTCGGCATCTCCAATACTTCTTTGATCAATACCACAAACGCTTGAGAACTTGCTTTACCCTTTTTCTTCAAAGCTTCCCATAGATCTCTTGAAGTTGGACACTTCCCGAGACTATGAATGATTTCTTTAGGTAAAGACATCGTTAAAGTTTCACGCGTCTTCATCTCTTGATCAAACTTCTGCTTTTCTAGTTTACTAAGAGCTGTCACGGGTTTAGGAACATCATAATATCCCATATAGTCATAAGTAGGATGCACATATCCTTCAAATATGGATGTCCAAAAGTTTTCATCAGTTGCTGATACGAACTGTTCGAACCGGACTTTCCAATTACGAAAATCTGATATGCACAAAAGTCTCGGTGGCATAATTCCAATCTCATTATCATCACATGAAATTGACATTTTGAAATTTTTGCGAAAATACCTGGAAAAAATTTCCCGCCAAAATATTTTTTTTTTAAGAACACTAAGTTCGCCTGATACTGTACGAGCGAACTTGACCCGAGCGAATTTGACCCAAGCGAACTTGTTAAGTTCGTCTGATCTTCACCAAGCGAACTTATTAAGTTCGCCTAATACTGAGTGAAGCGAACTTATTAAGTTTACCTACTAAGTTCGCCTGCAACAGAAATTTAAGTTCGCCTGGTTCAGCTGTTCAACCCAAACACGATCCAAAAATTTAGAAAATCATGATTTCTTGCTGAATTGATGGAATTTGATTAAATTGAACCGTAGGAATGTGTAGTAACTGATTAGGAACACTTCTATCGGATCAATTTCATCAAATGAATCCAAAATCAAACCAAAATGATCATAAATTCTCCATTTTTATCAAGAACACAAAAAAGATGAAAAATCTTCAAAAACTCTGAAATTTGATGTTAATTGGACACGAAAACACCACGAATCTTCTGCTAATCAAGAGCAAAGTCTCTGATACCACTTGTAGGTCCCTGATTCGGTGCGTGACGGATCTCTAGACTCACGGTATGACACGGTGATAACGTGCGGAATCCATGATCAACGTGCTCGTGTAACTCAATCAACAACAACGGTGTAAATAAACTCTTTGTATTTCCACCACAATATCAGGTTACAAGATTATAGAATTTTTCTCGTCTCAAATCTGTCTTGTATCCCTTCTCACACACTGTTTCACAGACTCTGTTACCTCTATATATAAGCAACTATTCTGCACCAGGCGAACTTAATAAGTTCGCCTCTAATAGGCTAAGCGAACTTAATAAGTTCACCTCTGATAGACTTAAGCGAACTTATTAAGTTCGCCTCTGATAGACCAGGCGAACTTATTAAGTTCGCCTCTGATAGGCTAGGCGAACTTGTTAAGTTCTCCTTTAGCAGAACTTACATAGAATTTTATCAACAGTTACAAAACATGTCCTAACTGATCCTTGAACGGTTCAAGAAGTCAACTATCTCTCAGTATTGTAGTGCAGCACCCTTCCATTTCGATTCTGTATGTGCTAGGTGGTTGAACTCACTGGTAAAGGCACGAGCCATAACTACAAAAACACATAGAAAAAATAATAAAAACAAGAAGATTCATTGGAATTGAATACACATGACTAAGTATAGCAGTTACTCACTGAATTGAATTTCAGACTTAGAAAAATTTCACAAGTGTTGGTCCTGCGTACTTAGCAAGTACGCAGAGATATCTTCTTGCGTACTTAACAAGTACGCAGGAATATCTTCTTGCGTACTTGTTAAGTGCGCAAGAATTGCACTTAGTCAAATTTTCCAGAAATCCAATTTTCAACAGATGATCAACATTGATGTGGATTAGGGTCACCACAAGGTCGAAATCCGTGATTAAGACCTATGGAACCAATATCAACATCAATGAACTGCTATCCTTGTCAAATTTTGACCTAAAACCCACCCAGACGAACCGACGGTCAATCAAGGGGTCAAAGGCAAAATTATGGATAATTAAGGACGATTAAGTAAAGATTAAGGATCGTTTGATGATTCTAAGCAAGTTTTAATTACACAGAAGTATATGCCCCAGTTGCTAGACTTGAGGCCATTAGACTGTTTCTGGCTTATGCCTCATATGTTGGCTTCAAGGTCCATTTTTGAGAAGATAGTAATTTTGGTTTTTCCGGACCAGAATTTGTATACAATGTGGCTTGGCAAAACACGGACGAGGTTTTTGTTGGATGATACCACTTGTCATACATTGTTTAAGTGTCCATACCTGAAAATGTAGGCTACGAGTATCCGGGATACTTATTTAATAGGGTATGAATGCTGAACTAATGAGAGTAATTGGGTCGTCATCGGCTAAAGGTCTCATTCTATTTGTGAAGATGTGGCTGCTTTGGGTCTTTTGGAAAGAGAATCATCTTGTTTAGGTATTCAAACCTGAGTATGTAGGCTGCGAGTATCCGGGATACTTCTTTAATAGGGGATGAATACTGGAACAACTTGAACCCAATGATTTGCTGTTTTGGATCTTTGCAAAGGAATAAAAGAATAAAATCCTGGAGTTGGCTAGTTGTGCTTTTTGAGGATTTGAGTGAAGTGATGATGAAGCTGGTCATAGTTTACAGAGAAATGAGGGGGATAAAATCTAGTATTCATGAGACATTAAAGAGGAGGTGGAAAAGCTGTTGGTACTTCCTATATATATACCTCTTTGGCGTAACATGGATCTCAACCATGATTTCTCGTGTAAACTATATTTTTCGTGCTCATTGGTCAAGCCTGTGTTCAAGATTTGATGTGATTCAATTATGATGGGATTTCTCATTTGGGATCTGGGCGAAATCCAGATAGATAACCTAGTTATGGAACTTCATCGCGGTGAACGTATACAGATTAGGAGGTGTGAACCAGGAATGAAGATCTAATTGAAGAATGTTGGACTTTGGATATAAGGTGATCACTCCTGAGCATGATTTTGTGTTTGATTCTATCGTGTGTTTTCAAGATGAAGCTGGATATTCGTTGGATTATTAGTTGAAGATGGAACCTTTTATCATTGGCTGATGGGATAGGAAACATACCCTTGTTTCTGGTCTAGTCAGATGGAGCTTAAACTAAAAGGGGATATTGGAAATGAACAACTTCGGGAATTTGGTTGACTCGTGAAGATACAGGATAGAGTTGGACACATCTGGTTGAAGACTTAAGTTTATCTTACTGGAATTCCTATGGGAGCTGATTAATTTTTGTTAGGACATAGATTGTAATGACAAAAGCTTGTAAGAGTTAGATTTTATGTCTTTATGTTTTTGTTATGTAAATGTCAAAAGTCTCTAAGTGTTTTACAAGTATAGCCTAGAGGAGAACTTGTTAAGTTCGCCTGGTTTGTCAGAGGCGAACTTAATAAGTTCGCTTAGGTATAACTGAGGCGAACTTGTTAAGTTCGCTTAAGCTGTTAGAGGCGAACTTAATAAGTTCGCTTATATCAGATCAGTTGGTTATATATATGTGTGTTTACAGAGTCAGTCCAGAAGAACTAGAACGAATCAGAGAGAAGTCAGATTGAGTATATAAACATCATTGTTATTTGAAATACGAATTGAGAAGGTTATTTACTTGCGTGTTTGAATTGTATTTTATGCGTATAAACGTTGACTCGTTAGATTCCACACTCTGAGTAAACGTCACGTCTTATCACGAGATCGATCCGTAGACGCGCCATGAGGACCTACAAGTGGTATCAGAGCTATTGCTCGTGATTCTTGTTGATTCTAGACGATTTTATATGCAAATTGACATCAAATTCATCATTTTTGAGTTTTTCATTTCAATGGAGTTTTCAAGACTGATTTTGATCTGATTTGGTGTTTTTGAAGAGGATGATGATGAAATTGTTCCGATAGAAAGTTTCTAATTGACAAATTACATAATCCTACGGTCCAATTTTGTTTAATTCCTTTAATTCAGTGTTTAATGATGATTTTTGAATGTTCTTGGTTCGCGGCTGTGGTCTGAAGAAGTTCTTGATCAAGATTCTGTTACGGCAAGCGAACTTGCTGAATTCTGTGCAGGCGAACTTAGCAGCAGGCGAACTTGTCAAGTTCGTTTCTCACAGGGTTAAGCGAACTTATTTTAGGCGAACTTAATCAGATTGTTGAATTCTGATTTAAGCGAACTTATTAAGTTCGCTTCTCATTAAGTTCGCTTGGGTGACTTAGCAGGCGAACTTATTATCTTCGCCTGAGGGTAAAGGAAGTTCAACACTTGGAAAATTTTTCAGAAAATTTTTTTTTTAAAATGGCAAATATGGTTCAAGTCACAAACATGTTCAATTATGATAATGAGATTGGCACATCTCAAAAACCTCCAAAGTTGTTGAATCTAGCGGATTATTCTAATTGGAAAGATCGGTTTAACCAGTTTGTATCTTTTACCGATACTAGTTTGTGGATTCCGATTTTGGAAGGATATACGCATCCGACTTACTCTTGGATGGGACAGGACAATGTTCCAAAGCCGGTATCAGCGTTAACTACTGAAGAGAAGTTGTTATTTGATAGAGAAAAGAAAGCGATGGCTAGTATTTCGATGTCTCTTCCAAAGGAAATATATCACAGTTTTAAACAGTTCAAGTCTTCTCAACAACTGTGGGAAGCATTACAGAAAAGGTGTGAAGGGAGTTTGGATGTGAAGAAGAGTAGAAAGGAGTTACTAAAGAAGCAGTTCCTAGTCTTTAAACATTTTCAAAATGAATCATCGGATGATCTTGCTACAAGATTTTATCATCTTCTTAGTGAACTGGCCAGTGCATTTGTGGTATATGAGACTGAAGAAATCAATGATAAATTCTTGGAGGCTTTACCATCAAAATTTGATGTGTATAAGGTTTTAATCAAAGAGAATATTAAGTACAAAACCATGTCTCTTGAAGAAGTTCTAGGGAAGATTCAGTCGCATGACATGAATTTGAAGAAGAAAGAGACTAATATGGAGCATATCCAGGATCCCTCAATGTATTTTGCCAAATCTACTGGTAAATCTGGTACTAGAGTGGCATTCTTTTCTGGTGATGCTCAAGAGTCTTCAAATGATCAGTGTTCTGGAGTTCCAATTTATTCTGGTCATTCAAGCCATTCTGGATTTTCTGCGACTACAGCTTCAACGTCATCTGGATCTAATTTGAATCAGAAAGTTGCTGATGATTATCTTGCTATGTTTTCTTCATTCATGGCATCATATGAAAATTTCATTGGAGGTAAAATACATGATCCTTAGGTTATAGAAGAAGATTTCAGACAGATTGACCCTGTTGATCTGGAAGAAATGAATATCCAATGGAATATGGCCATGTTGATGCGCTAAGCTAAAGATTTCTTGAAGAAAACAGGAAGAAAATATATTGGTTCAAATAGTCGATCTCGTATGGGTTTTGATAAGAGCAAAGTTCGTTGTTACAACTGCCAAGAGTATGGTCACTTTGCTAAGGAGTGTGTGAAGCCGAAGGTAGAGTTTGATTCTCAAAAGAAGTAGAATAATTTTCAAAACAATCAGCATAACTTTCAGCATAATAGAAATAAGTCACATGGTTCATCTGGTAATCAAAATCATGGTCCTTCTGGTAATACAAATCATGCATCTGCATCATCAGCTTTGGTTGCTCAAAACGACGAAAACTATGACTGGGGCATTCATCTGGAAGATTTGGTGGGTGCTGTGAGTCAGGCTTTTGTTGTAGAAATTCATTCTGAAAACCAGAGGAGTCTACTGATGATGAAAGTTCTAGTTATGATTCTTATGAGGGTGACAGTGTTCCAAGCATTGATGATGAGGTAGAACAAGGGCAGAATATTGATACTAATGCTGCATCAGGGGTTGCTGAGGAGGAAATTGTTCTTACAGAAAATACTTCAGTTGGTGATGATTCAGAAAATATTCCCATTTCCAAAGTATTCATGGCAGACATGTCTGATCCGTCTAAGGTAAAAGACTCTGTTTGTCATATATACTGTTCTAACTGCATTTCTGTTAAAGATAAACTGCAAAATGTCATGGATGATAACACAAACTTGATTTGTGACATGAAATCAATGCATTCAGTTAATCAGAAACTGAAAGATAATGATAAGCCGTGCATTGATAGAATTGAGTCTTTGAAAAGAGACTTAAATTCTCTTGGGCTAAAATACAAAGAGCAGGGTTATCATCTAGATATGGCTTATGCTGAAATAGAAAAAACGTAATGAAATTGTTGCTCAAAAGAATAAAGAAATATCTGACAAGGAGTCTGAGGTGATCAAAGTTCATCGAAAGTTGGAAAATTTTGAAAGTTCTTCAGTTGTTTTGGATTATTTTAACTCAAATGCTGATCCTACTAAGCGTGTTGCTGGTATTGGATTTATTCCTCCACCGTTTAATGCAAATTATGTGGTGGAACCTGAAATTATAAATGAAGAGGAGATAGATCCAAAAACTGTGTTAAAGGTGAATCCGGTAACTGGGGAGGATATGGTGTATGAGTCAGATTCTGAAGATGAGATGTTCGATGAAAAGAAGGTCGAGGGCATACCAAAAGAAGTGAAAATTGATGACCCAACATTTGTTAAAACTGTTACCCGGGATAGATGCATTATGACTGAACCTGAAGAGGTGAAAGTGGTCCCAACTAAACTTATCAAAAAGTGAATTCTTCAAAGGTGACAACACAAAATTATGTTCCAAAGAAGCCGATAAATTGTTCTGGACATTCCTCTGAAGCTTATTCTTCTGATGGATCCTCAAATTCAAAGAAAACTACTTATTTCAGAACCTACCAAGAAAGAAGAGTGTGTTTTCATTGCAATGAGGCTGGTCACATTCTGATCAATTGTCCTTTCAAGAACCAGGGTAAAATGAAGACTGTTCCTTCACAACAGAAAGTGGTGAAGATTCTGAAAAGAAAAGATGAGGGAAAGTCGTCTTCTAGTTTGGAGAAAAATATGCCTGGTCGATCTTTTGTTAAATCCCCTGGATTTAAACAACATAATACATTGAATGCTAAATCCTTTGTATGCAAAGAGAAACTTGAGATTCCAAAAGTTGGGATTTCAAAAGATTTTTTTCAGGAGGTTAAATTGTCTAGACCTCAAAGAAGAAGAAGAAACAGAAAATTAAACAAAATTTTGGAAACATCTGAATCTGACAATAATATATCAAATGATGTTTTTCAAAATAATAAAATTGGTTCTTCTTTGAAAAGGTCTGATTGTCAAACTTCTGTTCCAAAAGTGAATGATAAGATTGATTGTAAATTACAAGAAGTTGTTTATTTTGATCAATCTGGATGACCCAAGACCACGATGGCTTGGGTTCCTATTTCTAACTGATTCTCGTTGTTTATGTAGGGACAGCCAAGGAGGACTATCAACAATACATGGTATGTGGATAGTGGTTGCTCTCGACATATGACAGGGAATGTTAGATTGCTTGAAGATGTCAAACAAATTGTTGTGGTTATGTCGCTTTTGCGGGTAATAAAGGCGGGTACATAACTGGACAGGGAACGTTAAAGAATGACAAAGTCAAATTTGAAAAGGTGAATTATGTTGAGTAGCTGGAACACAATATTTTAAGCGTATCACAAGTCTGTGACAAGAAGTTTTCGTTCCATTTCAACGATACTGAATGCTACATTCTGAAACCGGGTTTTGTGATTCCTGATGAATGGATTCTCATGAAGGCTCCGAGGAGAAATGACACGTATGTCCTTGACATGAGTGTCGCCACTACAACGGATTCAATTCCAACATGTTTACTCTCCAAGGCGTCTGAATTTGATTCAATATTGTGGCATAGGAAGCTAGCTCACATTAACTTTAGGAAGATGAACTACATTGTTAGAAATGATCTTGTTCTTGGTATTCCAAAAATGAAATTCTCAGTTCCTGATGATTGTATTCCGTGCAAGAAGGGGAAGCAAAGAAGGAAATCTCACAAATCTAAATCGACGAATTCTATCGTAACTCCTTTGGAGTTGCTGCATATGGATTTGTTCGGCCTATCAGTATCAGGAGCATCGGTGGGAAATCATATTGCTTGGTAGTAACTGATGATTACTCCAGATTTTCATGGGTTAAGTTTCTTTCCTCTAAAGCTGAAACCACTGAGTTGATACAATATTTAATCCTGAGTTTGGAGAATTTATTCAATCTGAAAGTCAGAAGAATCAGGAGTGACAATGGCAGCGAATTTAAGAATAGCAAAATGGGCTTATTCTGTCTACAAAGAGGAATTCATCATGAATTCAGTGCGCCATATGTTCCTCAACAAAACGGTGTCGCTGAACGAAAGAACAGGACGTTGGTCGAAACAGCTCGCACGATGCTTACAGATTCTAAGCTTCCAGTCACCTTTTGGGCTGAAGCTGTGAATACTGCGTGTCATGTTTTGAACAGGGTCTTGACCGTCAAGCGACATAACAAGACTTGCTAAATAACCGAAAGCCGAATCTAGATTATTTACTACCTTTTGGTAATCCTTGCACCCTATTGAAAGTTCGAGATGTCCCAACAAAATTCAGTGCGAAGGCTATTGACGGGATTTTTCTGGGGTATGTGGCTAATTCGACAACCAAGAGGGTTTATAACAAAGAGACGCGCCAAGTTGAAGAATGGTTTCATATTGATTCTTCAAATCGATCTTTACCACAAATGGCGATTGGTCCGGATTGGGCATTTGGTTATGAAAACTTATTCATGTCTTTTCATTTACCTTCTGACATTTCTGATGAAGATGCTGTTGTTCTTTATGATTCTTGTCAGGATGCACAGCACAATGGATTTCTACCAAATGCAGTTCCAAATTCATCGATTCCATCTACTTCTGCTCCCATCCTAATGTTGCTTCTTGTTCAGGTCCACAAGATTCAGAGAGTGAGGAGGATAATACTATTTTTCAAGATTCTTCTGCTGATCCGTTGTTGGGTGATGATCCATTACCTTCGACACAGGATCAGGGGGAGATTCCTACAAATTTAGACTCGGAAATTCCAATTAATCAAGCTTATTCTTATCAATCTGCCTCTACTCAAGTTGACGTGTTGCCAGTTCCTGAGGTTTCATCCATCAAGGAACTCAAAGATCATCCGGTGACGAATATAATTGGAAATTTACAGGATGGAGTGAAAACACGTTCTCTTGATGACAATACTTGTTTGTATACTTGCATTAAAGATTCTGGTGTTCTTGATGATTGCTCACATTCTTGCTTTATTTTGCATGTTGAACCCAAGAATGTTGAGATGGCTTTAAATGACAACAACTGGATAGAAGCTATGCAGGAAGAACTTGCTCAATTTGACAAACTTAAGGTTTGAAATCTTGTTGATCTTTCGAAGGGTGCATATCCGATAGGAACAAAATGGGTGTTTAAATGTAAGAAAGACGATTGAGGTGTCGTGGTACGCAACAAGGCAAGATTAGTTGTCCAGGGCTTCAATCAACAGGAAGGAATTGATTACACCGAGGTTTATGCGCCAGTTGCAAGGCTCAAAGCTATAAGGCTGTTTCTAGCTTTTGCTTCCTTTAAAGGTTTTAAGGTGTTTCAATTAGACGTCAAAAGTGCGTTTTTATATGGAAAGGTCAAGGAGGAAGTCTATGTGTGTCAGCCGCCGGGGTTTGAAGATCCGCTTCATCCGAACATGGTTTTCAAGCTTGATAAGGCCCTCTATGGTCTTCATCAGGCTCCTCGTGCGTGGTATGAAACATTATCCACACATCTTTTGGCAAATGATTTTGTTCGTGGAAAGATAGACTCGACTTTATTCATAAAGAAATTAGGGGGAGATTACCTACTGGTGCAGATTTATGTGGATGATATTATTTTTGGCTCGACAAATGAAGGGTTATGCAAAGACTTTGAGGGTGTTATGAAGTCAAAATTTGAAATGTTTGCTATGGGAGAGTTATCGTTTTTCTTAGGTTTACAAGTAAATCAAAAGGAAGATGGTTTCTTTATTCATCAGTCCAAGTATGTCAAAGACATCTTGAGCCGGTTCAAGATGGAGGACTGTACCCCATATGATATTCCAATTCCGGTCAATCATAAGTTGAATTCTGACCCGGAAGGAAAAGATGTGGATTGTCGACTTTACACAGCTATAATTGGATCCCTCATGTACTTAACCGCTTCAAGGCCGGATATAATGTTCGCCGTGTGTATCTGTTCCAGATTTCAGGCAAAGCCAAAAGAATCTCACTTAATTGCTGTGAAAAGAATCTTTCGGTATTTAAAAGGAAAACAACGTTTAGGCTATGGTATCCTCATGGTTCTAACTTTGATTTCAATGCTTATACTGATTCTGATTTTGGTGGTTGTTGTCTGGACAGGAAATCTACAACAGGTGGTTGCCAGTTCTTAGGAAATCGACTTGTGTCCTGGCAATGCAAAAAGCAAACCACAGTCTCGATTTCTACATGCGAAGTAGAATATATCGCTGCTGCGAGTTGTTGTTCACAGATCCTGTGGATACAACACCAATTGAGAGATTACGATTTAAATTTTACAATAACCCCCATGCTTATCGATAATAATGCTACTATGTCTATAACTAATAATCCTGTTAAACATAGTAAAACTAAGCACATCGAAATTCGATATCATTTTATACGTGATTGTGCAGAGAAAAGGTTGATTGAGCTGGTCAAGGTACACACTGAAGATAATTTTGCTGATTTGTTTACGAAGGCATTTGATCGTACCAGGTTTGAATTCCTAATTAAAATGATTGGAATGATCAATCCTGAATAAAAGTTTTTCAAGATCAGAATTTCATGGAAAATGTTTTTAAGTTCTTTTATTGCTTTATTACATTTCTGCATTTACATTTTCAGTCAAAAAGTTTAATATATAAAAAGTCAAAACAAATTGAAAAATATAAAATTTGACTTCATTTGAGGTTAGAGAAGAAATGATAGTACATCAGTGATTAGTTCATTTCACACGACCTTAGTAGACCTTGATATATGATTGATTAAAATAAGTTGATTTGATCTAAATTTCAAAGTCTGCATAAATAAGAAATGATAGTGTTGTGAATGCTCTATTCTTGATAATTTGTTTTAAAATTTGTGTATAAAATTTGAAACTTGAATTGTCAATAGGCTAAAAGCGTTTTGAAACTAATAGTAGTGTGAAAATTAAATATAATATGATTACATATGTGATTTAAATCCATTATATGCCTGGGTGTGTGTGTAAAAGATCATTATCAGATAAAGAATATATGGTTTTAAAGAATTTCATGAGACCAATATCGAATTATATCTTTAGAACAAATCTATTTCAGTTCACTTCACTGCCCATGCCCCGAAAAACATGCAAGGTGTTGTTGAACTAAGATATGCTTTCAAAATCTGTTGAAACATATATTCGCCCTTGGATCAGTTAGATACATCATCTAGTCTGATTCCATTGAATTTCATCCAGATAATAGTTGGATCCTCATACCTGAATCTGTTGATTCTCACTAATCAACCAATCCATTAGAATCTTCTGATTCTGAATCATCATGATTCTTATATCCATTGGGATCTGCTTTTATACTTGTGCTAAAAGAGATAATTTCAGCTTGGAAATTGATCTAATCTTAACATTAACTGTATATGTCTTGAAGATAGTGCAATTTATATTTATGTTTGGCATATATGTGGGGTACACGATGTTTTTCATCTAAATGGTAATAAATCACATGAATTTGGAGAATAAACGCTTATAGTTTCAAATAATATAATATTGACAAATTTAAGAATTCATGCTTTATATTTCAAATTCGGTATAAATAAAAGAGCATTTTATAACCTGATCTTATTTACTTTGAAATTTATCGTGTATCATTTCAAATATTATTCAAATTGAATGAGTTTCAAAATGAAAAAGATGCAAAGTGCACAAAACTGAGTTGAATGGTTTCATACTATAGGTTACCCTTTGTTATTGCTAAAATGTGTGATGAATTAATTGAATACTGATATGATCTTCTTGCTCATGATGATTAAATCCAAAAATATGTGTTTCTGTTTGTACAGATAAAATCCAAAAAAATATGTGATTTCAGTTTACTCAGATAAAATTCAAAAATATGTGATTCCGTTTGTACAGATAAAATCCAAAAATATGTGATTCCGTTTGTATAGATAAAACTCAAAAAGATTTTGGTTTTTATTTTCCATGAAAATTCTAAACTTTTATTAAAATTGTTCGGGATTGGATCGAATATGTGTTGCTGACTGAAGTTCAATATTTGACAGGTTGAAGTTGTTAAAATTTTTGTTCAAGGCAAAAATGTTGAAAAGCTATTAAGTTCGCCTGTGTACAGTGAAGCGAACTTAATAAGTTCGCTAAAATACAGTGAAGCGAACTTAATTTGATTATCCGGGGTGAAGCGAACTTATCTTGTTCGCCGAAGGCTTGTTAAGCGAACTTAACAAGTTCGCCTAATTAAGCGAACTTAATGGGTATAAGGTTCTAGATCAAGCGAACTTATCAGTTCATCGTCTTCTTCATTTTTAGGCGAACTTAACTGCAAATTTTTTGAAATTCTTAAACTGTGTTGTGAGAGTTGTTTACCGGTTCTGTCTTAATCCAAATTGAATTGCGATTTCAACCAAGGTAATTTTGTTGAATTTCATCCGGTAAATTGTGAGTATTTAATGCTTTTCATCTCGGTTTTCGTCGACTCTTTCAACAGACGGATTTTGACCTAATTGTGACCGGATTTATAAAATTGATCATCCGATTTGGTTATAAATTGATATTCGACTGATATTCATTGCTTATTCCATAATTTCATCCCGATTTATATATTTTTGCTCGACTGTGTTTGAATTTGAAACGGCAGAGGTTCAGGCGAACTTGTTCCAAGCGAACTTGTCAGGCGAACTTAATAAGTTCGCCTCGCCAATTCTAGAAGATGAAGGGAATGTGGTGACTGATGATGATTCTAGTTCCAGCTCAAGTGATACGATATTATCGGTGAATGAAAGCACTGATTCTGATGACTCTAGGGATTTTTCCTCAGGTCATTATGAACGGTTGGCTACAATTCCACTGGCTAATGCTGGCAAACGCATTAAATCTCAAGCCAGACGACCAAGAAGAAAGTCTGTTCGGGATCCTCCTTCCGGATCAGTACCTGGAAAAAGATCCTTGGTTGATGAAAGTACTGACACTGATAGTGACTTTAATCCAGATCCTAAGACTCAAAAGTTAATGTCTGCTTCGATTGCTGCTGCACAATCTTCTCAGGGAGTCGAGGAAGCTAATTTTGTTGCTTCATTGATAATTACTCCTCCAAGATCTAAGGATCCATCTCCGGTGATTTCTCCTGTTCCTCCAGTCATTCCTACTACTTCAAGTCCTTCTATTCCACAATCAACAGCTGGTCCGTCAAAGCCTTCTGATTTTGAAAGGATTACTTTCCTTGAATCTCAAGTGCTTTCTCTACAAACCCAGGTAAACACTCTTGTGTCTACTGACTCACAACGGCAGCTGTGATTCAGACTCAAGCTCAACAGGTTGCTGATATGCAAGCATTAGTTTCCAAACTCGTTCAGCGTCTTGACGCTCAGGGGGAGTTGAGGATACATGATACTTGTCACACAGAGTCTATTCAAAGACGTGATAATGAAGACAATGATCCTGCTGGAAATATTGAGGGTGATCGTCAATACACTGACGCTAATCCTCTATCTAGGGTTCAGGGGGAGTCGACATCACAATCACTTGAAGGAAACAAAGACAAAGATACTTCTGGTACTAATGAAGAAGAAATTCTATTATTGGAGTTCTTTCAAGATTCAGAAGAAGAGGAAGCTGAAAAGATTGCATGTCTTGATGTCATTGATGATTTATTCAATGACATGGAAGATGATATGTCGGATAATGAGATAGAAGAAGGAGAAATAGTAGAGATTGAGATAGAGAAAGATAAAGATAGTGTTACTTATGAAGGCTGTGACGGTCTTAAAGTGCCGTATAACTTCATCCAGGATGATGTTATTCCTGAATTCACTTATGAAGGAGTAACAGATTCTATGGACTCTGTTGAAGACGTCACACTGCCTGATGATACAGCTGATTCAAAGATGGATACTGATGATGAAAATATTCAATCCAATAAAGATGCTGAAACTAAAACTACTCACACTGAGTCTCCGAAGGTTAATGAAGAACCTGTGATGTACAGAGATACAGGGATGACACGAGAATAGTGGAGAGAAGTTGTAAACAGTTGGATGAAGGTGCTACCCAAGTCTCCAGCACAACCTGCTCAGAAAGAGAAATATGTGAATAAAGAGCAATGTGTAGGAAGGATCATAAGTTGGTTCTATGATGATGTATCAAAATTATTTGCAATTAAACGATCTGATGGTGTTCAATACTTAAAGCCGATGATCAAATATTTCAATACCTTGCCAAGGTGTGAAATAAATGGTTTAGCTTCAAAGCCACTCATTAATAGATCGAAGAATGGTTTGGCTGATGTGATAGCAAACTTGATCAAGAAAGAAGGTAGTTCAGGAAAGTATGATCGGCTGAAACCACAAAAGGGAAAGAGAGTGAAGAACACAGATTCAAAGACTGGGAAAGTGACCTGGAGATATTAGTATAAACCAGTGCGTGCTATTCCCAAGATACCATTAAAGAAGATTCCTCAAGACTTTCTTGGGAATATGAAATGGTGGTATGTTGATGTTAATACTGGTGAAGCAAGGATTGAAGATAAAGATAATAAGGTCATTGTGTGTTTCTATGACGCAATGAATCTTATTAATTTTTCAAAGAAAGATCAGAGGACGTTGCGAAAGAATGAGATCATGTACACTGATGTTTGGAGAGAACAAGGTCTACAATACAAAAGAGTTTTGGAGATATGCAGAAGATTTGGTGTGCATGCTGGCAGCAGACTACTGGATAACTGGAAGAGCTCAAGATAAAGACTAAAGACTGAAGATAAAGCTATTGTCAAGGGGGAGTCTGTTAGGACATAGATTGTAATGACAAAAGCTTGTAATAGTTAGATTTTATGTCTTTATGTTTTTGTTATGTAAATGTCAAAAGTCTCAAGTGTTTTACAAGTATAGCCTAGAGGCGAACTTGTTAAGTTCGCCTGGTCTATCAGAGGCGAACTTAATAAGTTCGCTTAGGTATAACTAAGGCGAACTTGTTAAGTTCGTTTAAGCTGTTAGAGGCGAACTTAATAAGTTCGCTTATATCAGATCAGTTGGTTATATATATGTGTGTTTACAGAGTCAGTCCAGAAGAACTAGAACGAATCAGAGAGAAGTCAGATTGAGTCTATAAACATCATTGTTATTTGAAATACGAATTGAGAAGGTTATTTACTTGCGTGTTTGAATTGTCTTTTATGCGTATAAACGTTGACTCGTTGGATTCCGCACTCCGAGTAAACTTCACGTCTTATCACGAGATCGATCCGTAGACGCGCCATGAGGACCTACAATTTTATGCAAGTTATTGGAAACTCAAACTCTCTATCATATGCCAGCTGATTTGAAGTTGTCTTTGTAGGTCCCGGGAGCCTCGTCGCGCAGCGGAAATAACACGATCTGTTCTGCGATTTGTGTGGGAACAAAGAAACGAGACAGAGAAAACACAAACAAAGACAAAAGATAATGAAACGAAACGTAATCCATAACAAAGAAGTCATCCCGTATTACAGACTACATACCGAAGGAGCACACTTCTCTCATCTAAGCTCACGTTCCAGGGGTCGGGAGAGCTCTTCCCGACCCGGACACCTCAAACCCTAGTTCCAGAGTTCCACCTACAAATGAAGACAAGTCTTCTATTTTTAGGCGAAGGAACACTACCTGCGTACTTGACAAGTACGCAAGGCAAAAGCCTTGCGTACTTACTAAGTACGCATGGTTTGGTCCTGCGTACTTAGTAAGTACGCAAGGCAAGAACACTACCTGCGTACTTGACAAGTACGCAAGGCAAAAGCCTTGCGTACTTACTAAATACGCATGGTTTGGTCATGCGTACTTGACAAGTACGTAAGGCAAAAGCCTTGCGTACTTACTAAGTACGCAGGACCAAACTGGTGTGCGGGCTAAGTACTCAGGAACACCCTCCTACGTACTATCCACGTACACCGATACATAGAATTTAATCTATAGTTAAAAAACATGCTTCTACAAACTCCCTCTTAACTATAGCATCAAATTCTATCTATCACTAACACTGATAATCATCAGTTTACAAAGAATGTCCTAACAAACTCCCTCTAAACTAATGACATCACGTGTCTTCTGGCGAGACTTGATCTTCTGGCATTCCACTTGAGATCTTCAAATCTTCAAACTTCAGTCTTCAGTTGCCGAGTGATGACATACCCGACTCCCTCATAACTGTAGCTTTCATTGTAGACCAAAACAAGTGCTTCAATAAGAACCAACTAACCCAACACAACTCATTCTAGTTCATCCTCTCAGCAGTAGCAACCTCCACCCTGACTTAGGACTCTGAGTCTGACAATGTCTTCCTAAACAGGTAACAATAGTAGACTAAGACAACTCCAAATCAGCTGGCATATGATAGAGAGTTTGAGTTTCCAATAACCTGCATCAAACTAATCAGCTCCCATAGGAATTCCAGTAAGATAAACTTAAGTCTTCAACCAGATGTGTCCAACTCTATCCTGTATCTTCACGAGTCAACCAAATTCCCGAAGATGTTCATTTCCAATATCCCCTTTCAGTTTAAGCTCCATCTGACTAGACCAGAAACAAGGGTATGTTTCCTATCCCATCGGCCAATGATTAAAGGTTCCATCTTCAATTAACAATCCAACGTATATCCAGCTTCATCTTGAAGACACACGATAGAATCAAACATGAAAAATATAGTTTACACGAGAAATCACGGTTGAGATCCATGTTACGTCAAAGAGGTATATATTTAGGAAGTACCAACGGCTTTTCCACCACCTCTTTAATGTCTCATGAATACTAGATTTTAAAACTTGTAGGTCCCGAGAGCCTCGTCGCACACCGAAAATAACACGATCTGTTCTGTGATTTGTGTGGGAACAAAGAAACAAGACAGAGAAAACACGAACAAAGACAAAAGATAATGAAACGAAACGTAATCCATAACAAAGAAGTCATCCCGTATTGAAGACTACATACCGAAGGAGCACACATCTCTCATCTAAGCTCACGTTCCAGGGGTCGGGAGAGCTCTTCCCGACCCGGACACCTCTCAACCTTGTTCCAGAAGTTCCACCTACAAATGAATTTATAGGGGAAGGAACACTACATGCATACTTGATAAGTACGCATGGTTTGGTCATGCGTACTTGACAAGTACGCAAGGCAAAAGCCTTGTGTACTTACTAAGTACGCAGGACCAAACTGGTGTGCGGGCTAAGTACTCAGGAACACCCTCCTACGTACTAGCCACGCACACCGATACATAGAATTTAATCTATAGTTACAAAACACGCTTCTACAAACTCCCTCTTAACTATAGCATCAAATTCTATCTATCACTAACACTGATAATCATCAGTTCACAAAGAATGTCCTAACAGACTCCCTCTAAACTAATGACATCACGTGTCTTCTAGCGAGACATGATCTTCTGGCATTCCACTTGAGATCTTCAAATCTTCAAACTTCAGTCTTCAGTTGCCGAGTGATGACAAACCCGACTCCCTCATAACTATAGCTTTCATTGTAGACCAAAACAAGTGCTTCAATAAGAACCAACTAACCCAACAAAACTCATTGTAGTTCATCCTCTCAGCAGTAGCAACCTCCACCCTGACTTAGGACTCTGAGTCTGACAATGTCTTCCTAAACAGTTAGCAATAGTAGACAAAGACAACTCCAAATCAGTTGGCATATGATAGAGAGTTTGAGTTTCCAATAACCTGCATCAAACTAATCAGCTCCCATAGGAATTCCAGTAAGATAAACTTAAGTCTTCAACCAGATGTGTCCAACTCTATCCTGTATCTTCACGAGTCAACCAAATTCCCGAAGATGTTCATTTCCAATATCCCCTTTCAGTTTAAGCTCCATCTGACTAGACAAGAAACAAGGGTATGTTTCCTATCCCATCGGCCAATGATAAAAGGTTCCATCTTTAACTAATAATCCAACGAATATCCAGCTTCATCTTGAAGACACACGATAGAATCAAACACGAAAAATATAGTTTACACGAGAAATCACAGTTGAGATCCATGTTACGTCAAAGAGGTATATATATGGAAGTACCAACGGCTTTTCCACCACCTCTTTAATGTCTCATGAATAATAGATTTTATCCCCCTCATTTCTCTGTAAACTATGACCAGCTTCATTATCACGTCACTCAAATCCTCAAAAAGCACAACTAGCCAACTCCAGGATTTTATTCTTTTATTCCTTTGCAAAGATCCAAAATAGCAAATCCTTGGGTTCAAGTTGTTCCAGTATTCATCCCCTATTAAAGAAGTATCCGGGGATACTCGTAGCCTACATATTCAGGTTTGAATACCTAAACAAGATGATTCTCTTTCCCAAAGACCCAAAGCAGCCACATCTTCACAAATAGAACGAGACCTTTAGCCGATAACGACCCAGTTGCTCCCATTAGTTCAGCATTCATACTCTATTAAATTATTATCCCGGATACTCGTAGCCTACATTTTCAGGTATGGACCCTTAAACAATGTATGACAAGTGGTATCATCCAACAAAAATCTCGTCCATCTTTCGCCAAGCCACATCATATACAAATTCTGGTCCGTAAAAACCAAAATTACTATCTTCTCAAAAATTGGCCGAAACACACATACAAATGATCACTAAAAATTTTGGCCAAGAAAAGTTTTCCCGCCAAAAAACTCTTTTTTTTTTAATCCCAGATGGTAGTTCATGCGTACTTAGTAAATACGCACATAAAGGGTGCTCATGCGTATTTAGTAAATACGCAAAGCCAAGTGCTCATGCGTATTTGATAAGTTCGCAAAATGCCCATGCGTACATGCTAAGTACGCAGAGTCAAACACTCATGCGTACTTAACAAGTAGGCAGGACAACTTCTCTTGCGTACTTAGTAAGTACGCACGACAAAACCCATGCGTACTTAGTAAGTACGCAGAAAAGCTGAATTTGCGTACTTATCAAAAAGTAACAGCGTTCTTGACGGATCTTGAGGAGAATGCTAGAAAAGTGATAGATCTGAGAAATTAATACTTCCAAAAGCTTCGAAAACATCATCTAACAAACCCTTAGCCTTCCAAACACAAAATGAAGTGATAACAAACTCGATTTTAAGGATTTTAGGTTACGAACTTGTTTTGCTCAAAACCCTAAACAATCGAAACTGGAACACAAATCAATGAACACCGAGGCTCTGATACCACTTGTAGGTCCCAGAAGCCTCGTCGCGCAGCGGAAATAACACGATCTGTTCTGCGATTTGTGTGGGAACAAAGAGAACGACGCAGATAAACAAGAACAAAGACAAAAGATAATGAAACGAAACGTAATCCATAACAAAGAAGTCATCCCGTATTACAGACTACATACCGAAGGAGCACACATCTCTCATCTAAGCTCACGGTCCAGGGGTCCGGAGAGCTCTTCCCGACCCGGACATCTCTCAACCTTGTTCCAGAGTTCCACCTACAAATGAAGAAAAGTCTTCTATTTATAGGCGAAGGAACACTACATGCGTACTTGACAAGTACGCAAGGCAAAAGCCTTGCGTACTTACTAAGTACGCATGGTTTGGTCATGCTTACTTGACAAGTATGCAAGGCAAAAGCCTTGCGTACTTACCAAGTACGCAGGACCAAACTGGTGTGCGGGCTAAGTACTCAGGAACACCCTCCTACGTACTAGCCACGTACACTGATACATAGAATTTAATCTATAGTTACAAAACATGCTTCTACAGTCTTAGTCTACTATTGTTACCTGTTTAGGAAGACATTGTCATACTCAGAATTCTAAGTCAGGGTGGAGGTTGCTACTGCTGAGAGGATGAACTACAATGAGTTGTGTTGGGTTAGTTGGTTCTTATTGAAGCACTTGGTTTGGTGTACAATGAAAAATACAGTTATGAGGGAGTCATGTGTATCACTCGACAACTGAAGACTGAAGTTTGAAGATTTGATGATCTCAAGTGGAATGCCAGAAGATCAAGTCTCGCCAGAAGACACGTGATGTCATTAGTTTAGAGGGAGTATGTTAGGAAATTCTTTGTAAACTGATGATTATCAGTGTTAGTGATAGATAGAATTTGTTCCTATAGTTAAGAGAGAGTTTGTAGAAGCATGTTTTAGCAACTATATATTAAATTCTATGTATCGGTGTACGTGGCTAGTACGCAGGAGGGTCTTCCTGAGTACTTAGCCTGCACACCAGTTTGGTCCTGCGTACTTAGTAAGTACGCAAGGCTTTTGCCTTGCGTACTGTAGGTCCCGGGAGCCTCGTCGCGCAGCGGAAATAACACGATCTATTCTGCGATTTGTGTGGGAACAAAGAGAACGAAGCAGATAAACAAGAACAAAGACAAAAGATAATGAAACGAAACGTAATCCATAACAAAGAAGTCATCCCGTATTACAGACTACATACCGAAGGAGCACACATCTCTCATCTAAGCTCATGGTCCATGGGTCGGGAGAGCTCTTCCCGACCCGAACACCTCTCAACCTTGTTCCAGAGTTCCACCTACAAATGAAGATAAGTCTTCTATTTATAGGCAAAGGAACACTACCTGCGTACTTACTAAGTACGCAGGACCAAACTGGTGTGCGGGCTAAGTACTCAGGAACACCCTCCTACGTACTAGCCACGTACACCGATACATAGAATTTAATCTATAGTTACAAAACATGCTTCTACAAACTCCCTCTTAACTATAGCATCAAATTCTATCTATCACTAACACTGATAATCATCAGTTTACAAAGAATGTCCTAACAGACTCCCTCTAAACTAATGACATCACGTGTCTTCTGGCGAGACTTGATCTTCTGGCATTCTACTTGAGATCTTCAAATCTTCAAACTTCAGTCTTCAGTTGCCGAGTGATGACAAACCCGACTCCCTCATAACTGTAGCTTTCATTGAAGACCAAAACAAGTGCTTCAATAAGAACTAACTAACCCAACACAACTCATTGTAGTTCATCCTCTCAGCTGTAGCAACCTCCACCCTGACTTAGGACTCTGAGTCTGACAATGTCTTCCTAAACAGGTAACAATAGTAGACTAAGACAACTCCAAATCAGCTGGCATATGATAGAGAGTTTGAGTTTCCAATAACCTGCATCAAGCTAATCAGCTCCCATAGGAATTCCAGTAAGATAAACTTAAGTCTTCAACCAGATGTGTCCAACTCTATCCTGTATCTTCACGAGTCAACCAAATTCCCGAAGATGTTCATTTCCAATATCCCCTTTCAGTTTAAGCTCCATCTGACTAGACCAGAAACAAGGGTATGTTTCCTATCCCATCAGCCAATGATAAAAGGTTCCATCTTCAACTAATAATCCAACGAATATCCAGCTTCATCTTGAAGACACACGATAGAATCAAACACGAAAAATATAGTTTACACGAGAAATCACGGTTGAGATCCATGTTACGTCAAAGAGGTATATATATAGGAAGTACCAACGGCTTTTCCACCACCTCTTTAATGTCTCATGAATACTAGATTTTATCCCCCTCATTTCTCTGTAAACTATGACCAGCTTCATCATCACTTCACTCAAATCCTCAAAAAGCATAACTAGCCAACTCCAGGATTTTATTCTTTTATTTCTTTGCAAAGATCCAAAACAGCAAATCCTTGGGTTCAAGTTGTTCCAGTATTCATCCCCTATTAAAGAAGTATCCCGGATACTCGCAGCCTACATATTCAGGTTTGAATACCTAAACAAGATGATTCTTTTTCCAAAAGACCCAAAGCAGCCACATCTTCACAAATAGAAAGAGACCTTTAGCCGATGACGACCCAATTGCTCCCATTAGTTCAGCATTCATACCCTATTAAATAAGTATCCCAGATACTCGTAGCCTACATTTTCAGGTATGGACCCTTAAACAATGTATGACAAGTGGTATCATCCAACAAAAATCTCGTTCGTGTTTCGCCAAGCCACATCGTATACAAATTCTGGTCCGAAAAAACCAAAATTACTATCTGTTGATGCACTTTCCGGTGACAACACTCTGGATAGAGTCTTAGTTTTGTATGTCTAATGTCTGTATTTTGTCTTTGTATGTTAGAGTCATTATGTAAAAGTTTATCGAGTTGTATTTACTTTTACTTGATGTTGTGTTGATTTCTTCTAAGTGTTTTGCGCACTTACATGTGCGCAGGAGAAAGCTCCTGCGTACTTTGCAAGTACGCAAGAACACCTCTGCGTACTTGTTAAGTACGCAAGAGCAATTGGTGATGCGCACTTGTTAAGTGCGCAGGCATCAGGTCAGTATAAATAGGATAGGTTCACAGAAGCTAAGTACGCAGAACCAGTAGTTGAGTCGAACTCAGTTTTGCTAAGTACGCACATTCTGTAACCGTCGAGTGTTTATAATACAAAGAACGTTTGTTGAGACTCTTGTGTTCGGTTTACTTTGTTTAGTAAGACTCTCCACCTAGTCACGGGTATTCCGCACCCGGTTTGACTAGTAGACCACTTGCATGTGACGATCCGACACACGCGAAGGGACCTACAAGTGGTATCAGAGCGATTGCTCTTGAATTCGAGTGTTGCAAGTGAGTTTGGAGACGTTTTACAGAGTTTTACAAGCAAAAAGAGGTATTTTTGTTGATTTTTGTGATAAAAAAGGGGTAGCTCTTGAGCACTTTTTTAGAAGCAAAAATCTCTCAAAAACCGATTTTTGTTGTGTATTTGTGTGTTTTGAGCATCAAAGGTTGGTTAGAAACTTGTTTCTTACCCTTTGGCTCAATTGCATTGATCATCAGACCAATTTTTGCCAACTCCGGCGAGTTTCTGGTCACCGGAAAAGGTTGGTGAGAGTTGCTGAAAAGGTGTCCTGCGTACTTACCATTTTTGGCAAAACGTACAGTTTTCTGCGTACTTGCTAAATACGCAAGAGTTATCTCCTGCGTACTTACAAGTGCGCAAGACTGAACTGCGAACTTAAGACATATCCTGCGTACTTAACAATTTACTCCTGCGTACTTACAAGTACGCAAGGGCAACTATTAAATACGCAAGACCATTTCTTAAGTGCGCAAGGCCAATCTTAAGTGCGCAATTGCTTCTGACTTTTCTGATTTTTGACTAAGTGTTCACTATGTCAAATCTTCAGAACCTTAGCAGTATGCTAAATTATGATAATGAAATCGGTACTCCACAGAAACCTCCCAAGTTGCTCAATGTAAACGATTATTCCAATTGGAAAGCCCGTTTTGAGCACTATATTTCATACACCGATTCATCGTTATGGATACCTATTCTTGAGGGATATAAGCATCCCACCCACTTGTATCTTGATGAAAACGTACCTAAGCCTATCTCTAAGCTGGATGCAGATGAAAAGAAGAATTATGATAGAGAGAAGAAGGCATTGGGTTCAATCACTATGTCATTAACTCGGGACTTGTTTCACAGTTTCCGAGGATATGAAACTTCTAAGGATCTTTGGAAGGCTTTACAGAAAAGATTCGAAGGAAATAGTGACATAAAGAAGAGCAAGAGGGATCTGCTCCGGAAGCAATACGAGTGCTTCAGATTTATAGAAAATGAATCTTTAGATGATCTTATCTCTAGATTCTATCACCTGCAAACGGAGTTGAAATCGTTTGAGCTTAAATATCCAGAAGAGGAAATGGTGGAAAAGTTTTTGGATGCTCTGCCACCGAGATATGAGATGTATACAACCCTGATGAGGGAAAGTTCAAAGTTCTACGAGATGACAGTAGATGAGGCAGTTGGTAAGATTCAGGCTCACAACATGAATCTTATAAAGAGGGAGAATTCTGAAAGACCTCAGATACAGGACCCTTCCATGTATCATGGGACGACTTCCACTTCAATGTCTTCCAGCTCTGGGATTGCCCTCTTTACTGGAAAACCCAATGAAGATGACCACTCAAATAGTTGTGGTGGTCATGCATGTTATGCATCAGGATCAGGGTTTGGATCTCATCAACAAAACTCAAAGGCTCCTCAAAATACGTGCTCAACCAACCAGTCAGCTATTGCCAAGATAGCTGAAGATCATGTAGCATTATTCTCATCATGTATGCTGGCATATGAGAATTTCATTGGTGGAAAGCTAACGGATCCTGAGACTATTGAAGAGGACTTCAATCAAGTGGATCCTGATGATATTGAGGACATGGATATTCAGTTGAATATGGCCATGTTACTGAGGAGGGCCAAGCGTTTCCTGAACAGAACAGGAAGAAAGTATATTGGCGGGCATTCTAATGCCAAGGTTGGATTTGACAAATCCAAGGCCAAGTGCTACAAGTGTCAAAACTATGGACACTTTGCTCGTGAATGTCAAAAGGACAGAGCACCGGCCTCTGGTTTTACCAGACCTAGCCAGGGAAACAGCCATGGCCAAAACAACCAAAGCCACCACAATCATACCCAAAGTAATCAGTCCAATGCACTGGTCGCACAGAATGACGAAAATTTTGATTGGGGTGTGCATCTAGAGGACGCCATCATTGCTCAAACACAGGTTGGTCTCATGGCAGAAATCATGGAACTGATGGAGACCGAGAGGAAGGAAGCCGAGAGGAAGGAAGCTGAAGAAGAGGAAGCTTCTGAATCAAGTGAAAAGGAAGCTTCTGTAGCTGATGAAGATGACTCTACCACTGCTGTTGCTCTCATGGCAATTGGCGAAGGACAAAGTTCATCATCTGAGGTAGATTCTAACCCTTTCTCTGTTATTTCTTGTTCTAAATGTCTAGGGTTAAAGAATGAAATTTCTGAGCTCCAAGACATAATCGAACCCCTAAAGTTGGCAGCTAAAAATTACAAAACAAATGAATCACGTTTTAAAGAATCCGTTGAAATGCTACAAACAGAAAAACATGACTATTCTTTAAAAATAAGCGACCAACAGGTTCATTTGGATATTGCATATAGGGCGTTGGAAAAGAAGAACAATGAAAATAACAAACTGCAAAATGAGATCTTGCAGCTCAAATGCACTAACGAGAAATTGAAAAACTCTCGCTTTGTGGTGGAACACTACGAATCAGTGGTGAGAAAAATGAATGGCCTAGGACTTGGTTCCAATGCCATTCCTCCACCAATAAGTGGGCAGTTTGTCAATAACTTGATAGACATTGATCTCACTTGTCTAGATGAGCCCTCTGATAAAGATGATTCCCCTAAAAAGGATGAATCCTCAAGTAAGGCTAACTCCACATCTAGTGAGGAGTATGTTACTGCTTCTGAGGATGGGTCGGTTAACACTTGCCCTGAAGGAGTAGTCTCTGAGGAGTTGTTGACTGAACAGAAAGTCCACAAAAACATTATCACTAATGGTGATAATTGCATTTTAACTGAACCTGATATCATTGAGACAAATGATAAACTTAAGGGAATGCTTTACCAAGGTTTTAAAAATATTAACCAAGCTAAGAAAGAGGCTTTTTCAAATCATTATGGGCTTGGTTACAAAGAAAATTTGCAAAAGTATTATACCCTCAAACCTCAAACTGTAAATGTTCAGACTTCTGTTCATAAACCTACTCTTCCTTCTCATAATGGTGAGTTTTCTAAGGTCAGAACTAAAGAGCCTTACAAGAGAACTTATGTAGACAGGAGGAACTGTTTTCACTGTGGCGTGGTTGGTCACATTGTAGTGAACTGTCCTTCTAAGAACCAAGGGAAACGGCATGTTGTTTCACAGCCTGCTGTTATCCCCAGGTCGCCACCAGTGAAACCATCTCCCAAAAGTCCTAAGCAAATTTTGGTGAAACCACCAGTGCAACCGATAGCAAAGCCAAAGATCAAATCTGAGGCCAAGCCCTCTGTTGTAAGAAAGGTAAAGCAACCTGCTGTACCTCGTGTGTCTACATCTGGTAGTACACGCTCTGGTGAGAAACCTGTGGCTAGACTCTCTAAGCCACAGAGAAGAAGAAGGAATAAGAGGTTGAGAAAGCTGGAACAGCTGACTAAAGCTCAATCAGGTGAAGCTTCCACAAGTTCACCGGCTGTGATTGAACCAAAGACTCCTGTTCTGGTTAAGATTCAAAAGAGATCCTCGACCAAGAAAGTAAAAAGTTCTCAATCTCTTGTTCCCAATTCCTCCAAAGATTCACCAGGTTTGGACAGTCATCATGACTGTGAGTTGACAGAAGTAGTTTATTTTGAGAAGGATGGACGACCCAAGTCCACAATGGCTTGGGTCTCCAAATCTAACTAATTCTTTTGTTACTCGTGCAGGGACGTCCGAAGGGTACTATCTCTAACCGCTGGTATGTAGATAGTGGATGCTCCCGGCACATGACAGGAAACATGGCCTTGCTTCAAGACGTTAAACCTTTTAGAGGCGGCTATGTGGCCTTTGCCGGAGAAAAAGGCGGCAGTATCACGTGTCAAGGCGTGGTTTCGAATGGTTGTGTTAGCTTTGACAATGTCAACTTCTGCGAGCAGCTGAAGCATAACCTGTTGAGTGTCTCACAAATGTGTGACAAGGAGTACTCAGTGATGTTTGACAAGTCAGAATGTCTGATTCTCAAACCCGGTTTCAAAGTTCCTAAAGACTGGATTCTGATGCGAGCACCAAGAACAAACGACACTTATCAGATTGATATGAGCGTGGCAAAAACCACCTCAGCAGTTGCTACTTGTTTGCTTACAAAAGCGACAGAGCTTGACTCCATCTTGTGGCATAGGAAACTCGGACATATTTCTTATCGTAAAATGAATCATCTTGTCCAAAACGGTTTGGTAACCGGGGTTCCTAAGCTGAGATTTACCATTGCAGATGACTGTATGCCTTGTAAAAAGGGCAAACAGCAACGGAAGTCTCACAAGCCCAAGCTCCAAAACTCTATTGATACCCCTTTGGAGCTATTACACATGGATCTGTTTGGCCCCATAAGTATCAGGAGTATTGGAGGTAAGTCGTTCTGTCTAGTTGTAACTGATGATTTCTCACGTTTTTCTTGGGTGCATTTTTTAGGTACTAAAGACGAGACTGCTGATATTCTTCAATACCTGATCCTGAGCTTGGAATCTCTTTGCAAGCTGAAAGTTTGAAGAATAAGGAGTGACAACGGAACTGAGTTCAAGAATAATTTGATGGAACTTTTCTGTCTCAAGAAAGGGATCCGTCACGAATTCAGCGCGCCGTACACGCCTCAGCAGAATGGAGTTGCTGAACGGAAGAACAGAACACTGATTGAGACTGCAAGGACTATGCTGTCGGATGCAAAGCTTCCTGTCACATTCTGGGCAGAAGCAGTTAATACAGCTTGTCACGTCTTAAACAGAGTTTTGGTGGTGAAAAGACACAACAAGACTTGTTACGAGTTGATCAACAATCGACTTCCCAATCTTGATTACCTAGTTCCTTTTGGTAGTCCTTGATCCTTGTTGCTACAGTACAAAGACCGCCAGTCTAAGTTTCATGCAAAAGCGGTAGAAGGCATTTTCTTAGGATATGTTGCCAACTCGCCTTGCAAGAGAGTGTACAACATAGGAACTCGTACTGTCGAGGAATGGTTCGAAGTGGATTGTAGTAAACACAGCATTCCACCAGAACCAAAAGGTCCAGCTTGGGGTTTTGATTATGATGCGCTATTCAAGTCATTAATCTTCCTGATTTATCTGCAGAAGACGCCACAAATGTTTATAATCTATTGAATGGCGGCAGTTTTTCGACTCGTGCTACTGTACCAATTATAACTCCGGATTCCAATGCTGCATCTGCATCTGGAACTCATGACAGTGATAACAGTGAAAGTGTTCATGTTACTGGAGATGACTCTGAAGCCAATCCTAACACAACTGTAGGAAATGAAGCTCCAGTTAATCCAATTAACATTGACTCTTCCTCTGCTGAAACACAGGAAATGGGGGAGTTAAGCACAAATCTAGATCCAGAAATTCAAGAACCAATTGTACCGGAGACGAGAGTGCATAGGAATCATCCAATCGACAACATTATTGGTGATCCTTATGCCGGTGTTCAGACTCGTCATAGAACCATCACAGAGAACACCAGTCTTTTCACAGAGATATTTAACACTGGTGTCATGGAAACATGTCTGCATGCTGCATTCGTGTCCCAGATAGAGCCGAAGAATGTGAAGGAGGCTCTCACTGACAACTGCTGGATTGAGGCGATGCAAGATGAATTGTCACAATTCCAAAAGTTGCACGTGTGGGATTTGGTTGACTTGCCAAAAGGCTTTCAGCCAATTGGAACAAGATGGGTATTCAAATGCAAGACGGATGATCGTCATGTAGTTGTGAAGAACAAGGCAAGATTGGTTGTTCAGGGTTTTTATCAACAAGAGGGGTTGGATTACACGGAAGTATATGCCCCAGTTGCTAGAATTGAGGCCATTCGACTGTTCTTGGCTTATGCCACATATGTCGGCTTCAAGGTCTACCAACTTGATGTGAAGAGTGCTTTCCTTTATGGTAAAGTTCATGAAGAAGTCTATGTCACTCAACCTCCCGGTTTTGAAGATCCGCATAATATCAATAAAGTGTACAAGCTCGACAAAGCACTTTATGGTCTTCATCAAGCACCGCGGGCATGGTATGAGACACTATCAAAGCATTTACTGTCTAATGGTTTCGACCGTGGACAGATTGACTCGACTCTCTTCATAAGGAAAGCAGGAGGTGACATTCTTCTTGTGCAAGTATATGTCGACGACATCATTTTCGGGTCGACCAATGAAGGGATGTGTAGGGAATTTGAGAAGGTGATGAAGTCCAAGTTTGAAATGAGCAATATGGGTGAACTGTCGTTCTTCCTGGGTCTGCAAGTCAGTCAAAGAGAGGATGGCATTTATCTACATCAAACTAAGTACGTGCAGGACATCTTGTCAAAATACAAGATGAGTGATAGCACTACTTATGGCACACCAATCCCAGTCAATCATGGTTTGCATCCTGACAAAGATGGGAAGGATGTAGACAGTAGGTTGTACCGTGGGATGATCGGATCACTTATGTATCTCACAGCTTCAAGACCCGATATTATGTTTGCTGTATGCTTGTGCTCAAGGTTTCAGTCTCAACCGAAGGAGTCACATATGATAGCCGTGAAGAGGATTTTCAGATACCTGAAAGGGAAACCCCGATTAGGTCTTTGGTACTCTAAGCAGCAGTCATTTGACTTCAAAGCCTACACTGATTCAGATTATGGCGGTTGTAACCTTGACAGAAAGTCAACTTCTGGCGGATGTCAATTCTTGGGAGACAGACTGGTCTACTGGCAGTGTAAGAAGCAGACAACGGTTTCTGTCTCAACTTGTGAAGCAGAATACATTGCTGCAGCTAGCGGTTGTTCTCAGATATTGTGGATTCAGCAGCAATTGCGAGACTACGGCTTGAACTTCACTGGAACTCCTTTATTCATTGACAACAATGCCACCATGTCCATCACAAATAACCCGGTGAAACATTCCAAAACTAAGCATATTGAAATTCGCCATCATTTCATCCGTGATTGTGCTGAAAAGCATTTAATTGAACTTGTAAAGGTTCACACGGATGACAATCTTGCTGACCTTTTCACAAAGGCATTTGATCGGTCCCATTTTAAGCATCTTGTCAACTTGATAGGAATGTTTAATCCCGAGTGAAAATTAATTTTCTTAAATCAATTCAATTCATGGAAGTTAAAAAAAAAAAAAAAAAATTTAAAAAAAATTTATTTCTTTTAAATTTTCTGTATAGTTCTCTTAGTTTAAAATAATTTACAAAAACCAAAAAAAAAAAAAATAGAAAATGGAGAAAATTTCAAAAGAATCACTTGAGAAACGAGGAAATGATAGTACATCTGAAATGATCTAACCATCATAGATTGCTCATATGGGAAATGATTGCGTCATGTTTACTTAATTGTTTTAAATTATTATGTTTTTAATCTGTTTATATACAAGTAATTTGAATTGTCAGTAGGCTGTACGCGTCTTTGAATCACTAGTAGTGTGGAAACTAAATCTAAATTACAACTGTGATTTGAACCCATGTTTGCAAGTGTGTGTGTGTAAAAGAATAGAAAAGATCATTATCAGATAAAGGATGTTAGATTTTGACAATAATTTTCTTTTGAGATCAGTTTCGGGTTATGTTGTTAGCACAATTAATGCGGTTCATCTCACTGCCCATACTCACAAGTATGCAAGGAGAGATTGAATCAAGACATGTTTCTACATCAACCGTTGAGCATGTATTCACCCTTGAATCATTCCTGGTTCATTGAAATCAAATCCAGATAAAAGTTGGATCCCCTTACCTTATAATCAAACACCATATTCATTATCCCGAATCATCATACCGATATTCAAAGAAGAAAAATATCATGAAACCAAGACAAATGAATCACTCGATTCTGAATCTTATGATTCCTGATAATCCTTATGGATTCTGCTTGATTTTTCTGTGCTAATTGATGTAACTTCATTCTGAAAATTAAGAATATCATTGGAAAAATCTTAGATGCCTTGAGATAGTGCAAAATATCATAGCATTTAAGTGGGGTACACGTTGTATATTTTATAATTAATACCTTAATACACAAGAACATGATACAAAGATGCGTATAGTTTCAAATCTTATAATATTGTCAACTTGAATTACTTGTTTATGTGCTTATTACGTAAGACTAAAGAGTAATACATGACATGATCCCATATTCTTTGATGTTTATATTGTATCGTTTTTGCTATAAGTTAGCCTGATATGATCCTCTGCTCGTGTCTTTGATCAAAAATAGCTTGTGTGAATACTTGTACATATCTATCTTGAAAAGAACAAAAATATTTTTATGTTTAATCTTCATGAATTGTATTTGAATCCTCGTGGTCGAATGTTTTTATCTTGTTCGTTATTTGACTTAAATATCTTCATAAATTCTGAGTTGAAAAATTGCGCACTTAAGGTTTCTGCGCACTTGTCAAGTACGCACGAAGTAAGACTTGCGCACTTAGCAAGTACGCAAGAGTTAATTCCTGCGTACTTGTTAAGTACGCAAGAGTTAATTCGTGCGCACTTACCAAGTACGCACGAACATTATCAGTGGGGTATAAGTTCAACACTTAGAAAAATTTTCAGGTTAAGCTTTCAAACCGAAATTTTTCCCCCTGCAATTTTCTCTCAAAATCGAGTGTGTTCAAACCCGTTTTTCATCCCTTCCACTTTATCATCTTCGTATTTCATCCCTTTGGTGAGAGTCTAAGCCGATTCCATCCATAGATTCGTGTTTATTGGACCGATTTTTGACCTAGAAAATTTTATATTAATGTCGACAAATTTTGGGGTAATTTTGGGGTTGTTTGGGTAACTAATGTCACTAACAGGTTATTAGATTGCCTAATCGATCTTACATTTTCCCTTTGGTCATCGTTTGATCCGTCGGGTTGAAGTCGACTGTCAGTGGGACGTTCGACGACCTAGGTCCAAAATTTGATCGTCATTTAGTGGTTAAACGGTGTTGATAATGGTACCATAGGTTAGAATCCCTGATTCCGACCTAGTGGCTACCTAATCAACCCGCATTTTGATCGAATTTAAAACTTTGAAATTTTTGCTAAAGGTTGTTCTTGCGCACTTTGTGACAACCCGACATTTCAGGTCAATATCCGTACACATTATAAACAAGTTTACGTTATAATTATTTTTGTGATTTATTTAATTTCACAAATAAAGACATTAAGGTCTAACAAAGACCGTACATGGTCTCAATTCACATTTGGTAATTCTAGGAGTTACCGGTTTACATACACTTATAACCCTACTAAATTCGAACACTAGTGGTTAAAATAAATAACCAGAAAAATATATATATACATATATATATATATATTATTTTACACAAACTTTACGAGGAGCAGTAAATTATTTTGGAATAAATTTATAATACCGTGGAGGACCTCAACCGAATTTATTTACCATTTGAAACTCTAAGTAATATTAATACACTTAAAACTAATTGTTTGAAAATTAACCCAACCCACATATTTAATCGGCCGAAATCAGAGAAGAAACCCCCTCTCTAATCCTTGACTTTCTCAACCAATCTTCAGAGAAGGACCATACCTCTTACCTTCGAAATTCAAACAAAACCATACCCCCCTCAATCATTTTTCTCACAATTCCCATTTATCTCTCATTTTCATACGGCAAACATTCCAATTCTCTTCATTTCGAAGTCCAGTTTCAAGGCGAAATTCACCATAATTTGCTGTTTTAAGAAGAATTTCAAGTGTTTCTGCAGAAGATTCAAGACTTTTCTCTGTTTTCTCTCATCAATTTCATTCCTGTTTTTAAGGTAAAAACTCGATATTTTTCATATTATGTTCTTCAAAACCGTAGCTAAACGTACAAAATGTTTAAACGCAAGAAAGATAACAAGAAGAGTGTGTCGAATTCAAGTTTAAAACATAAAAATATGCAGGACTGATTCTGTCAAACAGAAGTCCAGTAATCGAAACTAGGAGTTTCGATACCAGTTAACTCAATCGAAACTAGGAGTTTCGATACCTGTTGATCCATCGAAACTAGGAGTTTTGATGTCTTTTACTCAATCGAAACTAGGTAGTTTCGATAGCAAATACTCAATCGAAACTAGGTAGTTTCGATACCTTTTCTCAATCGAAACTAGGTTGTTTCGACTCCTGACCACTCCATCGAAACTAAGTAGTTTCGACACACATATGCCCAATCGAAACTAAGAAGTTTCGACACCTGTACATCAGTCCCATTTGGGCAGTAACTCAAAACCATTTTATAACAAAACATGTGTTGAACAACTAAGGAGATATTCAAACAAAAACGACCAGATTTACAAGGTCGGTGAACAATTTACAATTAAGACGTTGGTCTTAACAACAATTTACCCTTGGTATCTAGGGTACGAATAGTCAAGGTTAACTACAACAAGTTTTATCACAAGTATATACACAAACCCAAGGTGAGTTTCACGGCCCCTTTTTACTGTTTTCAATATTTGGGGGAAAAACATACTTACAATTATTTTATGGGATAACAAGAGAATAAGACACGACTTGTATGTTTACATGAGATGAGAACAACAATTTGAGGCCGGAAAAGTCCCCTGGAACAACGTAGTAACCATTAACTGTAGCCTAGGGTCCTATGAATAGTACTATGGAGAGTGACGTCTCCCGGTCATGGTTAGTCGCGCTAACCACAATCTGGAGGATTTATGGCCGCATAGAACCGGATAACGAAATTAGGGGCGTGTACAATTGTCATGGTTTGGTTACGCCTCATGTAGGAACATATTATTTGTATTCCTAGCTAGTTTACAAATGGGTCAACAATTCTTATTCTGTTTATCACATACAACTGAAACTATTTACGAACAATGAAATTTTGCAAAGAACTATCTGATTAAACCTGTGAACTCACCAACCTCGTGTTGACGATTTTAAGTATGTTTTTCAGGTAACTGAACGTGATTTCAAGGTTAGCAATGTAGATTACATGCATGCACGATGGATACTACTCAAGGAGGATTTCCCTTGTATAACTCATTGAATTGAGTCATATTTGTGAAATCTTAATGCTTTGTAAACTCATTTTACATTTTGTAATGTAAAACTTTAAACTCATTTATGTATCCATTTATCATGTATGTGTTTGCGGTAATCATATGCTTTGGAAACTAGTGAACGTCGTGCCTCGCGTTTCCGCCTTGGCGGGGTGTGACAGAACTTGGTATCAGAGCCATTGATTATAGCGAACTAGGAATCTAAATTGGAACCTAGTCTATAATCTAAATGACTCACTAAAACGTTTTCATTGCATAAGCATTGTATAACCAGTCATTTTGTCATATGGATATTGTAGTCATAAGCATGTCGTCACATTCACATTCTGATCCCGTCTCTGACACTGAATCAAACGAGGAACGTTCCGCCTCACATCCCAAAAATCGAGTACAAACCCGTAGCTCCACACCACCTAAAGTCGCCTTGGGAAAACCGCCTATCGTCTACCGAAAGAAAAGCGGAGGACCAGTTAAGGTGCAAAGTGCTAAGAAGAAGTTTCGACTTCCACACAAAAGGAATCTAGCAGCCCGTGACCCAGAAGACTTGGAGGCTGGTGAAGAACCACCTAGGCAAAGACCCTGCTACCACCCGACTGTGGGAACTATCCGTTGGATGCCACGTACTCTGGCCCGATGGAGGGAGATGGAGAGCATCCCATCTACCTTTGAGATTGGAGAGTCTTCTAACTCCCCAACACCCCTACCCCACACTGGGGAAGCCATAGAGCTCACAGTGCCTACACTAGTAGCACGCGTTCGTACGCATGAGGAGCGTCTTGATGATCTCCTAGATGACATCCGGGCACAGGGGGATGCAGCCATGCGACTTCGTCAAGGACTCAGATCTCGAGTTCAGACTCTAGATGACCGCACCCGAAACATACAGGATGCCACTAACTATCTGGAGTTGAGAGCCGACATGGACTGGCAGTTCACTGTCACTGTCCGAGACATGGTGGAAGCACTGGAGGAAAGGACTTTGGCTGCAGAATTTGTGGCTAGAGCAAGCTTTGTTATGGCAGGACTTGCCATGATGATTGGATTGTACTCTCACTTCTTCTTCTAAACCTATTATGGGCGGGTTGTGCCCATAGTACATTATGTAGTTTAAAACTTTAGTACTGATGAGGTCATGAGAACCCATCACTTTTGTATCCGTTTCTTTTGGGAACAATGTACTATGAATGTTTTAACTATGTATATAATGGTTTATGTTTTGATGTTGTCGTATCCTTATGTCATGTGCTATCATTATTGTCATATAATGTTGTTTCTTTTTAATTGATGTGTTAGAAAGAACGTCATGGCACCAAAGCGTAGCACACCCCGTAACACTACTGGAGACAACAACGAGACAATTTCTCCAAATGTGGAACAACTTATAGCACAGCGAGTAGCTGCTGCCATGCAACAGTATGAGGCGAATCGAAATAGTGGAGGAGGAAACGGCAGTGGTACCGGTGCAGGAGGTGCAGGAGGAAGCGGTACAGCTGGAGGTTCCGGAGGTAATAGAATAAATAAGCCGTAACACATGGTCATGATCCGAATTATTGACGTTATGACTTGTAATTCTACAGATGCTCCAAATAGAAAGTGCTCCTACAAGGCCTTTCTATCTTGCAAACCCCGTAACTTCAATGGCACCGAGGGTGCAGTTGGACTAATGAGATGGATAGAGAAGATGGAATCAGTGATTGATATCAGTGAATGCACCGCTGACTGCATGGTGAAGTATTCTACATGCTCACTCACTGATAAAGCTTTAACCTGGTGGAATTCACAAATAAAGACTTTGGGAAGGCAGACAGCATATGAGTTGTCATGGGAAGACCTGAAGGCCATGATGATCGAGGAATATTGTCCTCGAAATGAGTTACAAAAGATCGAATCTGAAATGTGGAATTTGCAAATGACAGGAGATGATGTTGCTGGCTACACTGACCGATTCAATGAGTTAGCAATCTTGGTTCCACACATGGTTACCCCAGAATACAAGAAGGTTGAAAGATACTTGTGGGGTCTCGCACCTCAAATCCGAAGTCTGGTGACTTCATCGAACCCTATGGATGCCAAGAGCGCCATAACTCTAGCTTTCAAGCTGAGGGATAATGCTGTACGTGATGGTTTGTTTGAGAAGAAGGAGACCGAAGAAGGAAGATCGGGAGAAAAGAGGAAATGGTTTGGAAAACCAAGTAATCAAAACAGGAATCAAAGTTACAAGAGACCTGAAACTATGAAAGCCTTTGTCGCCAACACTGTGGAACAAAATGGATACCTTGGAGCACTACCAAGGTGTGACAAGTGTGGATATCATCACAGTGGAAGGTGTACTCAATGTGGAAAATGTAAAAAGTATGGGCACCTAGCCCATAACTGTTGGAGCAATGCAAACTCTAATAAGACAAATCAAGTAACAGGAAAGGGCAACCCAGGAACAGGGAGGATGAATCAGGGATGCTTTGAGTGTGGAGATCCAAAGCACTTCAGAAAAGACTGTCCAAAGTTGAAGAACCGAAACGACAATCAGGCCCGTGGAAGAGCATTTGTGATGGGGGCTGGTGACGCACGACAAGATCCAAACATTGTCACTGGTACGTTCCCGATAAATAATCACTATGCCTCTATACTTTTCGATACGGGTGCTGATTTGAGTTTTGTGTCAAATGACTTTAAGTCCCTACTCGGTATTAAGCCCAGTAAACTAGACCAAAAGTATACAATTGAATTAGCGAACGGAAAATTAATTAATACCGAAGAAGTCATTCAGGGTTGTACCTTATGTCTTAAAAACCACACATTTAGTATAGATCTGTTACCCGTTGATTTAGGAAGCTTTGACGTTGTTATTGGCATGGATTGGTTGTCAAAGAATCATGCCGAGATTGTTTGTTTTGAGAAGATTGTCCAAATCCCACTCTCAAACGGAGAAATTCTTTCGATTCAAGGTGAGAAGAGTGGAGTAACGTTAAGGATGATAAACTGCATGAAAGCTCGTAAGTGTTTACGTAAAGGCTATTGCGTGTTTCTGGCTCACGTCGTCGAAAAGAAACCCAAGGAACGTCGACTTGAATATATTCCAATCGTTAGGGATTACCCCGAAGTTTTTCCTGAAGACTTACCTGGATTACCACCACCGAGGCAAGTCGAATTCCGAATCGATTTGGTACCAGTATCCGCACCGATTGCGCGATCGCCGTATCGATTAGCACCTTCTGAAATGCAAGAATTATCAAATCAACTACAAGAGTTGCTTGATAAAGGGTTCATAAGACCGAGTTTCTCACCTTGGGGAGCTCCGGTCCTATTTGTAAAGAAAAAGGATGGAACCTTTAGGATGTGTATTGATTACCGAGAATTAAACAAGCTTACAATCAAGAACCGATACCCACTTCCTCGAATAGACGATTTGTTCGATCAACTACAAGTTTCTAGCTTCTATTCAAAAATTTATCTACGTTCAGGGTATCATCAATTAAGAATCCAAGAAGAAGATGTACCAAAGACAGCATTTAGGACTCGTTACGGTCACTACGAGTTCCTAGTTATGCCATTTGGTTTGACGAACGCACCAGCTGTCTTCATGGATCTCATGAACCGCGTGTGCAAGCCATACTTGGATAAATTCGTGATTGTATTCATCGATGACATATTAATATATTCACGAACTAAGGAGGATCATGAACATCACCTGAAATTAATCTTAGAACTACTCAGAAACGAGAAACTTTACGCTAAATTCTCTAAGTGTGAGTTTTGGATCCGAGAAGTGCATTTCCTTGGTCATGTCATCAACAAGGAAGGAATTCACGTTGATCCATCTAAAATTGAAGCTATCAAAAACTGGGAAGCACCAAAGACTCCGACAGAAGTACGCCAATTTTTAGGTTTGGCCGGTTATTACAGACGATTCATCGAGAATTTTTCAAAAATAGCCTTGCCTTTAACCACATTAACCCAGAAAGAAAAGAAGTATGATTGGAGTGACAAGCAGGAGTCAGCTTTCCAATTACTGAAACAGAAGCTGTGTAGTGCACCAATCCTATCCCTTCCGGAGGGAATCGAAAATTTTGTCGTATACTGCGATGCATCACACCAAGGACTTGGTTGTGTGTTAATGCAAAGAGACAAAGTCATCGCATATGCCTCACGACAACTAAAAGTGCACGAAAAGAATTATACGACCCACGACTTGGAATTGGGTGCAGTTGTGTTTGCGCTCAAAATTTGGAGACATTACCTTTACGGTACAAGATGTACTATCTTTACTGATCACAAGAGTCTCTAACATATCTTTGATCAAAAGGAACTTAACATGAGACAACGTCGCTGGGTAGAACTACTAAACGATTATGATTGTGATATCAAGTACCATCCCGGGAAAGCCAATGTCGTAGCGGACGCTTTAAGTCGCAAAGAACGAGTTAAAACTCTTCGTGTTCGTGCCTTAGGATTGACGATTCATACGAATCTTACTACTCAAATTCGGATGGCACAACATGAGGCAATCAAAGAAGAAAACATTCAGAATGAAGCTTTACGAGGAATGATAAAGCAATTGGAGCCAAAGTCAGATGACACTTTATACTTCATGAATAGAATTTGGGTGACACGTTTTGGTAACTTACGGGAGTTAGTTATGGACGAAGCCCACAAGTCCAGGTACTCCATTCACCCAGGTTCAGATAAGATGTATAAGGATCTAAAAGAATTATATTGGTGGCCCAATATGAAAGGAGATATTGCCACATATGTCAGTAAGTGCTTAACATGTTCAAAAGTAAAAGCCGAACATCAGAAACCGTCTGGTTTGTTACAACAACCTGCAATTCCCCAATGGAAATGGGAACAAATTTCTATGGATTTTATCACAAAATTACCCAAGACATCTAGTGGTTATGATACCATATGGGTAATTGTCGATCGATTGACAAAATCAGCTCATTTCCTACCTATCAAAGAGACGGATAAAACCGAGAAACTTGCAAAGCTTTATATCAAGGAAATTGTGGCTAGGCATGGAGTGCCAATTTCTATTATATCGGATAGAGATAGCAGATTTGTGTCTAGAATCTGGAAATCATTACAAGAAGCCATGGGCACACGTCTTGACATGAGCACGGCATATCACCCACAAATAGATGGTCAAAGCGAAAGGACCATTCAAACATTAGAAGATATGCTCCGTGCATGTGTAATGGATTTCGGAGGAAATTGGGATACTCATTTACCATTAGCTGAGTTTTCCTACAATAACAGTTACCATACGAGCATTAAGGCAGCTCCGTTTGAAGCTTTATATGGTCGTAAATGCCGCTCACCGTTATGTTGGGCGGAAGTTGGTGAAAAACATTTGACAGGCCCTGAGATTGTCCAGGAAACCACTGATAAGATTTTCAAAATTAAGGACCGTTTGAAAGCGGCCCGAGATAGACAAAAGAGCTATGCTGACAACAGACGAAAACCATTAGAATTTCAAATTGGTGACCGAGTAATGTTAAAAGTCTCACCATGGAAAGGCGTTGCAAGGTTTGGTAACCGTGGTAAGCTCAACCCTAGATACGTTGGTCCGTTCGAAATACTGGCTAGGGTTGGCCCTGTAGCTTACAAACTCAAGCTACCACAAGAACTAAACAATGTACATGATACGTTTCATGTGTCAAATCTCAAAAAGTGTCTATCAGACGAGACTTTGATCATACCGCCTGATGAAATTCACATTGACGATAAACTTCATTTCATCGAGCAACCAATGGAGATATCAGATTGGAAGGTTCAAAAGCTGAGACGTAGTCGGATCAAACTGGTTAAAGTACGTTGGAACTCAAAGCGTGGTCCTGAGTATACATGGGAACGAGAGGACCAAATGAAAACAAAATACCCATCCTTGTTTGAGGATGCACCAGTTCAAGAGGACACAAATTGAATTTCGGGACGAAATTCTGTTAACATGGGGAGAATGTGACAACCCGACATTTCAGGTCAATATCCGTACACATTATAAACAAGTTTACGTTATAATTATTTTTGTGATTTATTTAATTTCACAAATAAAGACATTAAGGTCTAACAAAGACCGTACATGGTCTCAATTCACATTTGGTAATTCTAGGAGTTACCGGTTTACATACACTTATAACCCGACTAAATTCGAACACTAGTGGTTAAAATAAATAACCAGAAAAATATATATATACATATATATATATATATTATTTTACACAAACTTTACGAGGAGCAGTAAATTATTTTGGAATAAATTTATAATACCGTGGAGGACCTCAACCGAATTTATTTACCATTTGAAACTCTAAGTAATATTAATACACTTAAAACTAATTGTTTGAAAATTAACCCAACCCACATATTTAATCGGCCGAAATCAGAGAAGAAACCCCCTCTCTAATCCTTGACTTTCTCAACCAATCTTCAGAGAAGGACCATACCTCTTACCTTCGAAATTCAAACAAAACCATACCCCCCTCAATCATTTTTCTCACAATTCCCATTTATCTCTCATTTTCATACGGCAAACATTCCAATTCTCTTCATTTCGAAGTCCAGTTTCAAGGCGAAATTCACCATAATTTGCTGTTTTAAGAAGAATTTCAAGTGTTTCTGCAGAAGATTCAAGACTTTTCTCTGTTTTCTCTCATCAATTTCATTCCTGTTTTTAAGGTAAAAACTCGATATTTTTCATATTATGTTCTTCAAAACCGTAGCTAAACGTACAAAATGTTTAAACGCAAGAAAGATAACAAGAAGAGTGTGTCGAATTCAAGTTTAAAACATAAAAATATGCAGGACTGATTCTGTCAAACAGAAGTCCAGTAATCGAAACTAGGAGTTTCGATACCAGTTAACTCAATCGAAACTAGGAGTTTCGATACCTGTTGATCCATCGAAACTAGGAGTTTTGATGTCTTTTACTCAATCGAAACTAGGTAGTTTCGATAGCAAATACTCAATCGAAACTAGGTAGTTTCGATACCTTTTCTCAATCGAAACTAGGTTGTTTCGACTCCTGACCACTCCATCGAAACTAAGTAGTTTCGACACACATATGCCCAATCGAAACTAAGAAGTTTCGACACCTGTACATCAGTCCCATTTGGGCAGTAACTCAAAACCATTTTATAACAAAACATGTGTTGAACAACTAAGGAGATATTCAAACAAAAACGACCAGATTTACAAGGTCGGTGAACAATTTACAATTAAGACGTTGGTCTTAACAACAATTTACCCTTGGTATCTAGGGTACGAATAGTCAAGGTTAACTACAACAAGTTTTATCACAAGTATATACACAAACCCAAGGTGAGTTTCACGGCCCCTTTTTACTGTTTTCAATATTTGGGGGAAAAACATACTTACAATTATTTTATGGGATAACAAGAGAATAAGACACGACTTGTATGTTTACATGAGATGAGAACAACAATTTGAGGCCGGAAAAGTCCCCTGGAACAACGTAGTAACCATTAACTGTAGCCTAGGGTCCTATGAATAGTACTATGGAGAGTGACGTCTCCCGGTCATGGTTAGTCGCGCTAACCACAATCTGGAGGATTTATGGCCGCATAGAACCGGATAACGAAATTAGGGGCGTGTACAATTGTCATGGTTTGGTTACGCCTCATGTAGGAACATATTATTTGTATTCCTAGCTAGTTTACAAATGGGTCAACAATTCTTATTCTGTTTATCACATACAACTGAAACTATTTACGAACAATGAAATTTTGCAAAGAACTATCTGATTAAACCTGTGAACTCACCAACCTCGTGTTGACGATTTTAAGTATGTTTTTCAGGTAACTGAACGTGATTTCAAGGTTAGCAATGTAGATTACATGCATGCACGATGGATACTACTCAAGGAGGATTTCCCTTGTATAACTCATTGAATTGAGTCATATTTGTGAAATCTTAATGCTTTGTAAACTCATTTTACATTTTGTAATGTAAAACTTTAAACTCATTTATGTATCCATTTATCATGTATGTGTTTGCGGTAATCATATGCTTTGGAAACTAGTGAACGTCGTGCCTCGCGTTTCCGCCTTGGCGGGGTGTGACACACTTAGCAAGTACGCAAGAAGTAATTCCTGCGTACTTGCTAAGTACGCAAAAGTAAAATCCTGCGCACTTGATAAGTGCGCAGGACCAACACTTAGAAAATTTTCTTAAGTCTGAAAATTTTTTCAAAGTGTAACTACTATTCTATGTCATGTGTGTCTATTTCCATTGTTATAAATTGTTCTGATTACGGTTTCTGTGTGTGTTTGCAGATAATGGCTCGTGCATTCACTGACGAATTCAATCTGTTGGCGCTCACTGAACCATAATGGAAAGGGGCCGCTTTACAATATAGAGAGATTGTGGACTTCCTGAACAGATCTAAAATAAGTTATGCAATTTCGGCTAATCCAACAGTCTCAAGACCTTACTTAGAGCAATTCTGGGAGACAGCAGAGCACGATTGCACGGTATCTCCAAATGTCATAAGGGCTACCGTTGACGGTCGGGCTATTGCCATCTCTGAGGATACAATAAGGAGAGTACTGCAATTTGGAGACCTTCCCACCGACCCGACATCCTATCCAGATTACTACGTGGATGGGTGTTGGAGGCAGAGAATGGGATATGTCGAGGAAAGGGACTATGCTTCATACAAGAAAATGTGGGTTCTAGATCAATGGCGTTACTTTGCCCACATCATGATCATGTGCATCTCATCAAGGAAAGCAGGAAAGGATGCCATGGGTCATGACCTTGCCGCAGCCATGGTGGGCTTGTCTCTCAATCGGGGCTACAACTTCTCCCGCTTTATTTTCAAAGCAATCAATGACCAGATAAACACGGCGGAGAGGTTTAGGTTCCTTTTATACCCGAGGTTTGTGCAACTTTTGATCGATGATGCGTTGCCAAACCTGCGTGCGATCGGGGAGAAACTGCAAGTGAAGAGAGTGGCCAAGAGAGTCTTTGCACAGTTCTTAAAGCCAGGCAGTGTAGAACCTACCCCTGAGCATACTGAACTCTTCCGCCACCTGATTAATGAAGCATATGTCGCTCCGGAGGACTGGAACTGGTATAGTCCCAACTCGGGACCAGAGATGAGTGATCACTCTGATGAAGAACAAGATGAAGAAGATGATGATAATGATGAAGGTGATGATGAAGGTGGTGCTGGTGGTGCTGAGGAATCCGATTCGAAGGCTACAGAATCAGATTCTTCTGACTCCGATGATGCACCATCACAGGCACATCCGAGAAGGTCGGCACAGGTAACCCTGCCTGAGTCGTCTTCAAAAAGAAAACGACAAAGCTCGAGCAGCGAATATGAGCCGGCTTCCGACTCTGACGCTGCTCTACAAAGACGAAGGCGAGAGAAAGCCAACAAGAAAAGGGGCGATAGGCAAGAGGTTGCTATCCCCAGGGTTGAAGAGATTCCGATTGTGCAGCCAGTACAAGTTGAAGCTGCCCGTCCAGAGTCAGAATCTACCACACCAGCACAGCAACTGTATCAAAGGAGGAGAAGGCCAATTGGTCAAACAGATGTGGCAGTCACGGCGGTCACAGAGGAGATTCCTGTGACGGTGACCCTCCCTGCTCCAACTGTCCAGGTGGTAGTGACTACTCCACGTCTAACGGAGTCAGTCACAGTCACCCCAACCATAACACCCACACCCATCATTACATCCCCAATCCCCACACCCACCAAAGAGCCGTCAGGTCAACCCTTCAACTATGGTGACTTCTCACAGGGGTTCGACTTTGGCACAATCTTCTCTTCCCCCATCCACAACGCCGAAGCCTCATCATCTAGGCATCCGGATCCAAATGAAGCTAGGATCGATGTGCTAGAAACCCAAGTTGCTGGCTTGTTGAAGACTATTCAAAAGTCAAAAGAGGATTCTGATGCTCAACAAGCACAGATAAACTCTCTGGCGGATGAAGTTAAGATTCTGCGTAGCCAGAGAACGGGGACTGATGAACAGTTGAAGAATGTCTTGGCACAGAATGAACTGTTAATGAAGACTAACGAAATGATTCTAGGCCACAGAACTTCACTTGAGCTGAGGATGGATTTGTAGAGAAAGGAGCACGCAGCGATGGTCAAATTAGTTGGTGAACTGACCGCGAAGCTAGGTGCTCAGGGGGAGAAGGAGACAGAGAAAGAGAAAGAGAAAGACAAAGAAAAGAAATCCACCGGTGCCGAGTCTTGTCATCCAGTCGATCTGACTAAGGATGATGATAAAGACAAGGATCCTGAAGTCGGTCCTAGTGGAGGTGAGCACCTAGCTTTGATGATAAAGAAAAGAAATCCATCTCTTCTGTTCCATTGGATGAGGGGGAGTCTACTCAGCAAGAGGGTGGTGATACCTCAGCTGGTGGTGGCGGAGATAAAGGGAAGTCAGCGGCTGACGTGCTCAAGGACTTATCTGATGATGAGATCCTTTATTTAGAGTCTGACTATTCCAAAGAGGCACAGATCGATGCTCTCCTTAATCTGGAAGAAGGAGAGATCGACTCTGGTGATGACTGGAACGATGATGACGATGATGTGGTGATAGAGATTCCCAAGGGCGACGGGGAAGGAGAGTACGAGTTAGAGGATGGTGAGATCTTTGAAATACCATCGCTCGAATCTCTGCTCGACACAGGCTCAGTTGACATGGCAAGTAATGTTGAAGTTACAACTGAAGCCTCCCCGGTCGACCCTATACCTGTGGAACCCGAGGCACCAAAAGAGAAAGACATGCCTTCTGCATCTACAAAGGGTCCAGCTCCCGTGTGGCAAAAGACGTCTATCACAGACAAGCACGGAGCGACAGGTATGATCTTGGCTGTTAGGTTCGAGGAGGACAAGCAGCTGTTCGCCATCAAAAGATCTGGGGGGGTTCAATACTTGAAACCCACCAGTGAGGCGTTCAACTCTTTGCCCAAGTACGACCTAGTTAACCTTGCAAACCGAGATCTGCTAAGTCACTCGAGTAATGCAGTTGCAATGGGTTTGTGGGTAACACTACAGCGGGAAGCAAGATCAGGGAACTTTGAATATCTTAAGCCTCAGGTGCCCAGAAGAGTCAAGGATAAGAACGCTGTGCATCCTGTGACTAAGAAGCCGTTAAAGAGATTGGTATACAAGCCAGTGCGATGTGAAACTAAGATTCCCCTGAGCAAGTTACCTCAGGATATTCTTGGTGACATGTGGTACTGGTACGTTGATCCAAAAACGGGCGAGGCAGTGGTTATGGGTAAAGGTATGTCAGATAGTGGAAACACAGTACCAAAGGAAGTGATCAGGGTTTTTGATGAAGTCTGCTTCATCAATTTCTCTGTGAACGATCTGGAGGTACTAGCAGACAAATTCTGCATCCACACTGACGAATGGACAAAGCTTCTCTCTGCTAAATATGACAAGGTGATTAAGTTCTGCCTTGACTACAAGAAGAAGATGGAAGCTAAGGAACAAGTGCTGTGAAGACTGAAGATTGAAGACTGAAGACGATGAAGATCCCGAGCTGTTGTCAAGGGGGAGTTTGTTGATGCACTTTCCGGTGACAACACTCTGGATAGAGTCTTAGTTTTGTATGTCTAATGTCTGTATTTTGTCTTTGTATGTTAGAGTCATTATGTAAAAGTTTATCGAGTTGTATTTACTTTTACTTGATGTTGTGTTGATTTCTTCTAAGTGTTTTGCGCACTTACATGTGCGCAGGAGAAAGCTCCTGCGTACTTAGCAAGTACGCAAGAACACCTCTGCGTACTTGTTAAGTACGCAAGAGCAATTGGTTCTATGCACTTGTTAAGTGCGCAGGCATCAGGTCAGTATAAATAGGATAGGTTCACAGAAGCTAAGTACGCAGAACCAGTAGTTTAGTCGAACTCAGTTTTGCTAAGTACGCACATTCTGTAACCGTCGAGTGTTTATAATACAAAGAACGTTTGTTGAGACTCTTGTGTTCGGTTTACATTGTTTAGTAAGACTCTCCACCTAGTCACGGGTATTCTGCACCCGGTTTGACTAGTAGACCACTTGCATGTGACGATCCGACACACGCGAAGGGACCTACACTATCTTCTCAAAAATGGGCCGAAACACGCGTACAAATAATCGCTAAAAATTTTGGCCAAGAAAAGTTTTCCCGCCAAAAAACTCTTTTTTTTTTAATCCCAGAGGCTAGTCCATGCGTACTTAGCAAATACGCACATAAAGGGTGCTCATGCTTATTTAGTAGATACGCAAAGGCAAGTGCTCATGCGTATTTGATAAGTTCGCAAAATGCCCATACGTACATGCTAAGTACGCAGAGGAAAATACTCATGCGTACTTAACAAGTACGCAGGACAACTTCTCTTGCGTACTTAGTAAGTACGCACGACAAAACCCATGCGTACTTAGTAAGTACGCAGAAAAGCTGAATTTGCGTACTTATCAAAAAGTAACAGCGTTCTTGACGGATCTTGAGGAGAATGCTCGAAAAGTGATGGATCTGAGAAATTGATGCTTCCCAAAGCTTAGAAATCATTATCTAACAAACCCTTAGTCTTCCAAACACCAAATGAAGTGATAACAAACTCGGATTTGAGGATTTTTGGATGAACAAGTAGCGAACCTTTTTATAACTCAGATCTGCTCAAAAACCCAAAAACCCAAAACTGGAACACAAATCAACGAACACCGAGGCTCTGATACCACTTGTAGGTCCCGGGAGCCACGTCGCGCAGCGGAAATAACACGATCTGTTCTGTTATTTGTGTGGGAACAAAGAAACGAGGCAGAGAAAACACGAACAAAGACAAAAGATAATGAAACGAAACATAATCCATAACAAAGAAGTCATCCCGTATTACAGACTACATACCAAAGGAGCACACATCTCTCATCTAAGCTCACGTTCCAGGGGTCGGGAGAGCTCTTCCCGACCCGGACACCTCTCAACCTTGTTCCAGAAGTTCCACCTACAAATGAAGACAAGTCTTCTATTTATAGGGGAAGGAACACTACCTGCGCACTTGACAAGTACGCAAGGCAAAAGCCTTGCGTACTTACTAAGTACGCAGGACCAAACTGGTGTGCGAGCTAAGTACTCAGGAACACCCTCCTACGTACTAGCCACATACACCGATACATAGAATTTAATCTATAGTTACAAAACATGCTTCTACACGTACTTGTCAAGTACGCATGACCAAACCATGCGTACTTAGTAAGTACGCATGTAGTGTTCCTTCCCCTATAAATAGAAGACTTGTCTTCATTTGTAGGTGGAACTCTAGAACTATGTTGAGAGGTATCCGGGTCGGGACGAGCTCTCCCGACCCCTGGACCGTGAGCTTAGATGAGAGATGAGTGCTCCTTCGGTATGTAGTTTGTAATACGGGATGACTTCTAAGTTATGGATTACATGTCATTTCATTCTCTGTTGTCTTTGTTCGTGTTTCTCTGTCTCGTTTCTTGGTTCTCACACAAATCACAGAACAGGTCCGTGTATCTCCACTGCGCCTCCCGGGACCTACAACCGCTATACATTGAGGCAACTAAACCTGTGAACTCACCAAACTTTGTGTTAACACTTTTAAGTTTGTATTTCAGGTAGCACATAGCTAAGGCTCGATTGGAATAGGCTAACTCTTTGGATTAAACCATAGAAGCTGAAGAAACAAATTGTCAAACCTCAAGTCTATTTTTGATCTAGGAGTATTTAGATCATCTTTTTATTTCATGTTAGTAATTGTAAAGATGTTCGATACTTGGAAACTTGTACTTTAGCTTCCGCTGTTGTGTCATGATTACCAATCGTTGTGACCTTTATTTATTTATTTAGTAAATAAATTTGGGGGTGAAAGATTGGTATCAGATTCAATGGTTTTAGCAAATTAGGTTTCCTTAGTGACACCTAGGCTCTAACCAGACTCAATTAGGGACCAAGGTTTCTAAGACTTACATCACCCAAGATTTGAGTATAGAAATTCCAACCGTTGCCGAACAACTTGTGTTGACCATTAGTGTATATAGGTACACTAGAGAATCATTAGCTACACTAACACTTAATACAATCACATGGCACACGTAACAAACACCTAACACGTACAAAAAGACACTTACAATTTTTCTCAACAAAGTGTCACTGTTCGGATTACGAATCAAGGATGACGGGTACTCAACACACTATAATCCTAGAAGATCGAGTTACGAGCTGAGCTTGAGCGATGACGGTAGCAATCGCCAGTTACCGATCTTGGTATCACAACAGGTTGAACCCGTACAAGAACCTGGACCTGTACCTGCACCACACCTATAACTACTCCAGCTGTGAAGTCGGCCTTCTCTTCTGTCATATGATTGCCTCCATTTGGTGCGATATACATACTCTCTTTCATGATTTGCTGGGTTGGATGACAAAAACCTTCGGCATGAGGTATGACAGACAGGACTCCCTGATCTGATAGGAACCCGAGGTGGAGAAGCAAGACTAAACGGGAGAGAACTTTACGGGTCTGGAGACCCAAACACTCACGAGGATCATGTGGATCCACACATACATACAAACTTGGAGCATGAGTTGCTCGATACTAATTTGAGGATCTCTGCCCTAAACATAGTGCCCGACTTCCACCATACACATCCTATTATTAGAAGACACCGATTGTGTCCCTCTACCATTAACTCCATCCAACAATAACTTTAGTCGGCTAATTCATGAGTATTGGTACACACGATTAAGAGTAATCCGATAGAACATACACACTCTTGCGCGAGAGCACAACACGATCTAATGAACATTTCAGATCCCTTTTAACTGAGAGCTTGGGATAGGAGAAACACTATAGGGACCATGCAAAGTAAATTATCATTACGGGTTCACACGTAATCATAATTTACAGTACATGAGAACTCTAGTGAGTCTTACTGTCCGAGCCAATGTTCATGATTAATCCGTATCCCTAATCCCAATTCCCAGTCACTCGATTAATGATCGAAATCACCATAACCATAAGAGTTGATCCAAAATGGCATCAAGTGATATGATGGGCTACCACAAGCGATGTGGAAATGTATATAATCTCCTTTATCTTCGAATTCTAATGAATCCAAGACTCTTATCAAGATTTCATTGGCACGACAATTTTTTTTAACCAAAACTTTGAAGGGATCTATTCTTGGTGATTTGACTTCAGTATTTAGACTGAACTTGGAAATTCCTTGCGGAATACTGCTTCAACTTTTGAGATTGCGCTATAGATTGCCTCTTGTAAACTTCGCTACTTATCAATCAACGCACATGGCCGATTTTTGATCTAGCATGAATCAGACTTTTACAAGTTGGACTCCTCAATTAGATGTTCACGAAACATTCTCACGGTTCTGGAGGAATCAGAGAAATTCAAATTAGATTTAACCAACCTTTGGTGAATCCTGAGTAGTGAAGGTTCTCGCCCACCTATTTCTACTGATAATTTGTATCTCTTGATATTTTACTTCAACTTCATGTTGATTCTTACAACAACCAACACTTGCGGTAATTTCATGATTATTATTGGATATCACGATGTAATATAGGGATCTACCCTAAGAGATAGAATCACACTCACTTGAAGTCAACAATCGGAAGTGCGTTGCACTAACTCCTGTAATAGGATGGGAGTTTATTCTGAACCTCTTACACCTGACACCTACAGGGTATTGTCGAAACCCGACTTGAGACACGGTGATAATTTTTCCTCCTCTGTACTTACACTTTCCCCAAGAATCATTTGGTTGGCTGAGTCTCTAATTTAAGCCTACAAAGGGAGACACGCTCGCGTCTCTTACTCCCAGTTAGCTATAGATAAAAAGCTCAAGAACATCTAATGTTAGGAATCGACTTCTTAACATATGCTCGGGGAGAATATAAAATTTCGACATTTAACACTCATTACCTCAATTTTATGACTTAAATTCTTGTGCTAAGGACTTTGAGGCTATGGCCAATATTAGTGGAATACATAATGGCAAGTCACTGAAATACCATTCGAACGACAGGGAAGTGCATACACACTGTATGAAAAATATTTGACAAATTCTGAAAAACTCCCGAACCTTTCCTGCCAACTTAATGGGCTGGCAAACCTATAGCCCATTTCAAGAAACACTAATTCTATGAGACCATCCCCACCGTCTCACTGTTTATTTCCTCACAACGGAATGTGACTACTCCAAGCAAACATAGAACCTCTTATGGCTTACCTACCTCGAGGGTATGATAGTCAAGTCATAAATTTACAAATTAGGACGATACAACCTAAATGCTAGTATGCCGCGGGAAGGAGGTGCAAGCAATGGGTAAGGTGGTGATAAAGCTCAACCTTTGCTACTAAGAGCTCACAATGAACCTTAAAAGTCTTAAATCCAATACGGCCCATGTTAATGGAAGATCCTAGATGGCACGAAACCTAAAAGGAGAATGAAAATTTAATCCCAGAAAATGCTTTCGAAAAGCATAAGAGGGACAAACATAAAGTTTCATTTCCATATTGTATCGTTTCTATCCGATTACAACAAACTGATGGTAATGAAACTGCGTTACTAACTCTCAAAACAGGTTAGAAACCCATCCTCACTTTTCTGAATACCCATGAAGATTCACTTACCCTTAGTATTTGTTTAGCCCAGTCATCAATACTATTCTCAAATACTTTGACATTCTCTCCTGCTTCATCTAGACGGTAGATGAACCACATAAATTTTGACGATACAAGACTACCATGAGATTTTGTAATCTCAAATTATGGTTCTACACCGATTTCATGAAGAAATCAATCTATACCAAGTTACGAATAACACGAGTGATAGAATTACCAATAATGAGAGTTGATAAGACCAAAGTCAATCTCAGGAGATCGCGTCTTCGAAAAATCTTATTCTATAACTGTCTTGTTCTCTACCTAGGCCACCAAAGACCGGTTCTTTAAACCATACCGAATTAATTAAGAGAAATAGCACACGAGGATGCTATTTTCTGGAACTCAATTGAGCCAACTTAACCTACATACGGGTTTCACAGATGAAATACCAGTCATAATCTTTTAATCTGAAAATATTGAATGCATCCAGGCATTAACAGATTATGAGAAACAAGCAAGTATCTGATTTCAAACTAAAGCTTGAACACCCCGTCAAATAATTCCTTTCAAAGATCTATAGTGATCTAGCCTCTGTGCATTAAAACGCATAGAAAAATGAAGGGTATGCGCCAGCATACATTCAAAATTCACTTACACCATTTTCTTTCGGTACCAGTGATGAGTATCACACGATTCCACCCTGATGAGAGTTATCAAATAAGAAAATCCTTCGACATCTAATTCGGGATTCTAACTACTCACTCAATGCCAGGGAGTGACTTCACTAAGTATAGTCCATCTTGTTCAGAGGGTTCTGATAATGACTTTGTCCCTTAAGGGTACAGTCAACGTGTTCAATTGTCGAGATATTCGAAGAATTTTTCCTAAACCCCAACGTTGAGATAAAGAATGTACAATGGTACCGATACACGATTACATTATACTATAACACCTCAAATCCTTGCACGACTAATGTCGTTAGTCGGAAAAGTAATCGCTTTACTTCCACATACCGACTACAAAGTAAATAGAAATCAACAATCCCCCTATGGTCTAGAAACGAACGAAGGATGCAAATCCCAAATCGGGATAGAGCGAATCAACCCTAGAGGGTAACTTAGATCAAGTTTCGAGGACGAAACTTCTTTAACAAGGGGAGAATGTGACACCCGACATTTCCAAAACATCGTCCGTACACGACTTAAACGTGTTTCCTAAATCACTCGAAATCATACGCTTGAACGATAAAAGTCTAAGTGAACATAATGCATCGATCGTTTCATACCGTAATAATTATGAGAATTGCTGGTTCATGCGGACGTAAAATCCATACAACACAAACGATAGCAATTAGTTATTACGACGGAAGAATATTTAGAATTATATTCTAAATAAACGATCATGTTTCGAAGACTAAATCTATAATATATATTATATAAAGATTCTCGTAAAAACATCCTAGAGTTTTCGTTGTGAATTATTCTCTCAAGATTCGTATAAAATGTGAGCGAACACACTTACAACTAAAAATATGCGAAAACTTGAACGTTTTCATTCAAGTTAGTTAACGCGCCTAAATTAAGAGACTATATGTATATATGAATATACATAGATGTATATATATATATATATATATATATATTATAAAGCGGGTATTAATTCCGGGTATTATACCGCGTTTGAACCATCATCAACTACTATCCACTACCATCAACATCACCATCATTACTTTTGATCCAACACTTCACTCCACCATCTTGTCTTCATGATGATTGTACTAGTTCAATCACCAAAAATGACACTAAACCTCCATCCCATTCATATTTATATATGCATATATATAAATTACCCGTATGATATGAACGTTAGTGATCGACTAATAATAGCGTGAATGATATTTATAAACCCATAAAGTAGGAACTTTATGAGTATGAAATAAATATCTAGGAATTAAACATAGGATGACTTTTCCAAAGATTGTACCGTGTGTAGTCACCTTTAAACACGCTAATATGTCAATAACTATATCTATACTTTAGACAACACAGAAATGGGAAGCGTATTACCAAACTAGTTATTAAGTAGTTAGTTACGAATACGCATGTCATTAATGCATTAAAACCGACAATATTAAACCACCTAATGACCTAAACATCTCCTACACTAATACACTTGATCAATCACCAAACCCAACCCACCCACCTTTGGCCTTCACGGCCGTGAGTCTCCAAGGGACCACCCCACACCAACTCTTATTTCTACTTCTTGGATTCATGTCTAGATACCATCATCATTCAACCCTTATACACTCAATCTCCATTATCACTCAATGCATCATGTCATGGAATGATTGTGTCCATCCTAACACACAATCTACATCTTTTCTTTCTATATCACGATGACACACATAAACACACCTACTTATTTTGCTTACACTCAATCTTTTATGACAACAACTATATCCCATCAACTCTTCCAACACTCAACCTTCACTTCTCATTATATGCACCAACTATATCAATTCAAGGAACAAACTAACACACTTCTCTCTCCCCTCTTCCTTTTCATGGCAACACATACCACACACACACTTAACACTTTCTAATTCAAGAGCATCCAAGTTCAAAGCAAAAATCATCCATTCTAAGGTGTCCTTTAAAGATCCAAGGAGTTTTTCAAGAAGATTCACTAGAGATCTAAAGAACCATCCCTTTTTCTACTAAAAATCACCTTCTACTTGAGATTCTGCCCTAGTTTGGCTAGTAGTAAGAACACACTTCATAACTTCACTATTTTCCTTGCTTTTGAGCTAAGAATGCATGTTGTTCACCTTTAAGGGAATGCTTTTTTATAAAACTCTTAGAACCATGAAAAAGGAACTAAATCTAGAGATTTAGAAACATGTATGTATGCATGCCGTAAATATATATGTATATACATGTGTTTTGCTTATAAAAAGTGATAAGTTTAAGCATGTGTAGTTAACACTAGATCTTGAAAAGTTATAAAACATGGTCATCGAAAGTCTTGAGATATATGTAGATCTACAAAAATAAGTGATATTGAATATATAGTATATCTGAACCAAAATCATGCATGTATAAATATATGTATACATAAAGTTGTTTTATGAAAGTTATTAAAACATGAAATAAGATTGAGTAAAAGTAAATATATATGTATAGATGTTTATAACATATATATGGTAACGAATGTTTGAAAGTACGGATATACATATATGGATCTGTGTATTTTAGTAGGGAACGTACGATACCTAAAGCTTAGGCTATTTAATGAAGTTCTAAAAGATACGTAATGATTTTGATGACACATATATTTTTGGTCGTTTCGAATAAACATGGGTATTACAAAGTATAGATATTAAGATGATAAATACAAAGTTTGTGACCTTCATGTAGTCATGCATTTTCGAAAAATGATACTTTAAACATTAAAAACTCACGTATGTATTTTGATAAACAAAACCGTTAAACGGATTCAAATAATTATTGTAAATTATTATATGCGACATGACATTTATGGACTTTGAAAGCACGATGTATATAAATATACCAGAGTACTAATGAGCAAACGTTTTACTTGAAAATGCTTACGTCGAAACCTTAATAAATAATTCGTGTCTTTTGTCGAAACGAGTGATTATATAAACCCGAAACTTGATAAAAACAAATATTAAGAAATATAAATAATTAAGTTATATTATTTACACTCGTCCGGCGAAAGTAGAATATTTTTCCCAAAAATAGTACACATATAAATATCTGGAAAGTATATAACTATTTTACGATTATGACTTACATATCAGTACCTAATTGTGTAAGTAGAATACGTGTATGGATAGTTATACAAATAAATATTAGACACCAACGGATAGTAACACAACATCTTTTTCCTAAACAAAAAACATCCCTAACCGGATTTGTTGAGACGGGTGAACAACTTCCATTCGAGATGTCGCTCTCGATTCTAAGACATATGTTGTACTAAATAGGGCACCAGTAGTCAGGTCTCGCTCTTATAATTATATAGTTTCTAGTACTTACACAGTGAAAGATCACTAGGTGAGTTTTCACGGCCCCTCTTTACTTTTAAATGTTTTAGAAACATCGAGGGAGAAACATATTTATACAAAATATTTGCTTATATATTTGAAAGCATGAAGAATAAATGTTTGGTACATTTGAGAAATATGAAACACATTTACAAACATTTTCATATGGTAACAAGAGAACAAGACCCGACCGTTATGTTTGCATGAGTACAAACAATTATAGAGCTCGTAAAGTCCCCTGGAACAACTTATTAACCACTAACTGTAGCCTAGGATCCTATGAATAATACTATGGGGAGTGACGTCCCCCGGTCGGTCATAGTTAGTCGCGCTAACCGCAATCTGGATGATTTATGGCCGCATAGCATCTGATAACAAATGAGAGGGGAGAAAGAACAATTGTCATTGTTTGGTTACGCCTCATTTATGGACATATTATTTGTATTCCTAGCTAGTTTACAAATAGCTCAACATTACATGGTTGTTTATCATATACACTTGGAACTATATGCATACAATTGGATATGTTTTCATTGGGAAAACCATTCGTTTTATGACTATGAGGTCATCACTTGCTTTTAATGGGAAAACCACTCGTTTTATGACTATGACGTCACCACTACGTTTTCATTGGGAGAACGACTCACTTTATGACTATGAGGTCATCACATGTTTTCGAGGAAAACGGTTTCATAATATGGCCAAGTACACCTTTTCAATGGTTTTACTATATGACTCTGAAGTCATCACATATTTTCAAAGAAAACGGTTTTATATTATGGCCACGTACACGATATCATTGTTTTTAAGGAAAACTGTTATACATTGAGACAACTAAACCTGTGAACTCATCAACCTTTGTGTTGACACTTTTAAGTATGTTTTTCAGGTAACACATAGCTAAGGCTCGGTTGGAATAAGCTAGCTCTTTGGATTAAACCATAGAAGCTGAAGAAACAAATTGTCAAACCTCAAGTCTATTTTTGATCTAGGAGTATTTAGATCATCTTTTTATTTCATGTTAGTAATTGTAAAGATGTTCGATACTTGGAAACTTGTAAATCGTTGTGACTTTTATTTATTTATTTAGTAAATAAATTTGAGGGTGTGACAGCAGGAATGTGGGGGTCAACAGATTGTTGCCGGTAATCAGGTGGTGAAAGTGGCAAACCTTGGGGCGGGATATCTGAGTCCATGGATTGGGGGTGGTCGAGCCCAGTTAAATCGGGCTCGTATAGAGCCCAGGAATTGTTTGACAGAAGAGAGAGAGAGCACGGAGTGCATCTACATTGGGAGACAAGGACTCCTTGAAACCTGTAGTATAATTATAAAGGGTTAAAATGAATGTTGGCATTGCTATGGAACTTGAAATATCACCAATCTACGTACACTTTCAGAAATCAAGAACGTGAACATAAAAAAGAAACATGTTACCAAGAATTAGAAATACATAAATTTTTCATGTCACTATTTTGTAATACCCATATTTGAAACATGTAAATTTGCTAGCTTAGTGAGTTGATCTAAATACTTTCTTATTTTGCTAAGCCAATAACAGCAATGAATGAAGGGGTGTTTGGAGTTGCTTATCCAAGCTAGATATTTAATAAGATTATCCCAAAACAACATTATTATATAGCTCTACAAGTTAGAAAGAGAAAAACAAACCTTGATCAAGAACCTCGAATCTGGTGCCTTTTGATGGCACTGGTCTATTGAAAGCAACGTTAGGCACATTGACAGAGTTTGGCAACTGTGATATGCCATCAAGGGTTCCAGATTTTTCGATTGTCATTTTGGCTATAGAGTATGTGGAGTTTTCCCTTGTAGCAGGTCTAGTTTGAACCACAGGTGCCTTGTTTAGCACAAAACTCAATTGTTGTCTCCCACCTGCATAGGTAAAGTATATTAAAACTATGTGTAGCGGTGGGGTGAAAGTGATAGTACACCATGTGACACGTAGGCGTCACGTAGACACTGGCTTCCCTCACCCTCACCTTCACCCAGGTGTGTAATGGTAGGGTGAGGGTGGCCAGTTTTGTAATAATTACATAATTATTATTTTTTTTAATTTAGTTAATTTGTATATATTATTTATATTAAAAAATAATGCTATTTAAATCATAAATAAATAAAAAACCTAATTTAATTTAATAAATTGGATTACAAATACATTGTAAAAATATAACAAATAAATCTAACGATAATTACGATTACTCCATAGATGCTCCATCAGATCAGTTCTAAGGTTTTTATGAGTTTCCGAACAACGGATTATCCGACGGTTTGCTAGTCTCTGTTCGTTTGTTATTTCTATATTAGTCGGCTCGTCCTCTTCATAATCATCTTCTACAATCATGTTATGTAAGACAAACAAACATTGCATTCCGAATTTTGTCTTTCGTCCACATACGTGTGGGATGACTAATTATATGCCATTTCTTTTTTAAGACAATGAATGCTCGTTGGATATCTTTTCTAGCCGACTCTTGAGTTCTTTTAAAATGCCATCTTTTTTCATCCCTTTCTTGCGGACATGTAAATGCTTTGACAATAGTAAAATATTCTGGATAAATACCGTCGCCCAGATAATAACCAAACATGTATTCAGTGTCATTAGCAATAAAAGAAGACCCGGGTGCAACGCCGTTCTCGATATCGTCGAAAACAGGTGACTGATCTAAAACATTTATATCATTGTTTGATCCCGCAACACCAAAGAATGCATGTCAAATCCAAAGATCGTTCGATGCAACGGCCTCGAGCATTAATGTGGGCCGAGGATGGTCTCCTCGTTGGTGTTGTGACATTTCGGGTTTTTATTCACGCTTTTATATTATCTATCGTGTAATCATTTTCTATTAAATGAAATGCAAGTGTTTTTATTTAATTTTGTACAAAATATATATATATATATATATATATATATATATTTTATTTTATGGATTTAAAATAATTAAAATTTTATAAGTTTTAAACTTATATAAAATTTTATATAAAAATCTAAACTAAAAGGTTCATATATTAATAAGATAACCCATTTTAATAAAATAATTAACTTTTATAAAAATATGTATAATAATAATAATAATATAAGCTTATAAAATATAATTGAAATTAAAAAAGAAATTTAATTAATTATTTTTATAAAAGTTAAGGGGCTGTTTTGGAAATAATCAAACTAAAAGGTTTCAAGACAAAAATCTGTTGAGGGGCTGTTTATGGACAAACTAAACCACAAGGACTAACGGGTAAAAAATCCCAGGGACTAACTTAATACAAAAACAAACTTTGGGGACTATTCTTGCCAATTTCCAATTCGTAATTCCGGTTGTCTCCTCCATTGTCCGGCGGTCCAAGCCATTTTCCGGCGACCCCCTCGACACGCCTGTTCACTGCACCTCGATAGCTGAAAATGGTCTCCCTGACCTCGTCGTCCCTACGCGAACAAAAGCCCCCGACCAATTTGTCTCCCCAACATTCGGAACGTCTGATCGTGTTTGTGGCCGAAAGTCCACGCCACGAATTCGGCCCCGACAGTAGACCTCCACGCCTGCTAGATGGCTCGTTAGCTTCGTCTTGTCCAGACGAGTGTCTGGACATACTCAATTGCATGTTTTATTATAGAGTTCGAGCTCGGCTATAAATAGCCATTTACGGACCTGCTCGAGCTCGCCACCCCTCCTCCACCCACTCTCACTCAAAATTGAGGCCGGCATTGTGTTCGTCGCCACTGTGTGAAGCTGTGACCAGAGTTTCAGAACCTAATTCATCTAGAAGCATAGTTAACCGATCTTGGCACTTTCGGACTATCGACCCTGCTGACCAGACTCTTCGTGACCAAGTAGGTACCTCAACTTCGTTTCTTTACCTTCTGTTATCATATGGCAAACTATTCCAATCGACAACCCGACTTCAAACCATCGATTACCGGGCAAACCAGTGTTCTCGGACACGGTTTGCCGGTTGCCGAGAACCAGCGACCAGTTTCGCGTAAGTGGTTATCAATTAAACGTTACACACATAACCAGCGATGGGCGATAGCCCGGCTGGTTATGCGTGTGTGTTTGAGCCTTAGGTCGTGGGTTCGATCCTTGTGGCCTCCGGCCCAACCATTTTTTTTGCTGTTTTATAATATCTTTTATTTTATTTATTTTGTTTATTTTATTTCACTTTATTTTATTATTTTCTATATACATTAAAAATTATTACGAACCGGTTGACTCGTTCGTTTATTTTGGAAACCATTAAACGACTTTTACGCATATTTAACCCGTCAAATTTTTATAAAATAATAAATCCTATATTTTTATAAACTTGTTTAAATAGTTTTAACGCACAAAATATATAATAATGATAATATAAATAAACAAATAGAAAATTTTTAAAAAAATACAATAAACATAATAACTATTTATTTATAATATTTTAACAAGATTAAAATATATATTTTTAGATGTTAAATTTTATAAAAAAATCGTTATCATTTTACCATGATATTTTATACAAATAATTTCAAGGAATGTTTTATTTATAAACCTATACACGTTTAAATACGAATACACACATACAAAACCTACAATAATATCTATTTATCCACATAGGGTTCCAACATGCTTAGGTTTCAACATCCTTATCACTTACACTCGTGGATTAAAATACCCGCTAGCCAGGTGAGTTACATAGCCCCTATTTTACATTTTTGCATACTATGGGGGTGAAACATTATACATGCTACTCATCAAATCGTTTATACGTGTTATTCATGTGAATTATATGCTTGTTCATCGTGAATTATCTTGGGTGTACACTTATTTATTTTAAACACAAGAAAACCAACAGTAATATTAATAGATCTATTGTGCTGACCAGCCCACCCATGTAGGGTGTTTATTACTGCATACTCGGATATAGCCGCGTGTTATATTCAAACATATCGGATATAGTGGGAACTATATTCAAACATACCGGGCCTAGCTGTTGTGCTATGCTCAAGCGCGTCAATCAAGGTTTGAATTGTGCTTAGATAAACATGAAGGATACAACCATATATGCTATGTTTAACAAGATAAACAATGAGTTGCAAAACGTTTTTATCTACTATTTATCGGGTCCACAAAACCTATGTACTCACCAACTTTATAGTTGACACTTGATTTAAATAATGTTTCAGGTTTGGATATGTGATTGCTTGCTGAAGATTCTGCCACGTAAGAACTTATGGACCTAGTTAATAAAATCAAAGTTTTGGAATAGACTAGGTTATTTGAATTGTATTGTACTTGAATATTTGTTGTCTTTAATTAAATTAATGAATTATGCAATATTTTAGCTATCATGTGCTTTTGAACAATCATTCCATTGTCCGCCTCGATGATTCCGCCATCGGTCGGGGTGTGACAGATTGGTATCAGAGCCATGGTTATAGGGAATTAGGTTATTAGACACAATGACCTAGACTATAACCCTAGGACTCCCTTTTACGTGTTACGTGCTAAATGAATATTTGCTATGTGAATTATTTGTAGTTAGGTATTATTTGAATTTTCCCAAGTTTAGTACATGAGACTTATACACATACATACAAGGCCTTAAACATACAATACATACTTTACATACACATTTGACAAATAAACATATGCAAACAAATACACTACACATCCTTATCCATACTCTTTCCTCATCCATACTATTTGCAACATTCCTACATATTTTATACTCGTAGACTCACAAGTGTATTAAATTTTTGAAAATCTCGTCAACGACTTAATATCTTGAAAACTAGTAAAGGACATGTGCAATCCGGAAGGGTGACACCTGTACATTGGGTTTTCTGTCTAGGAAAGCATTCGTATAAATCCAAATAAACCGACCCGTATGCTTTCCTAGGAATTCCTGAAGTGAGTGTTTACCTATAGGCTAAAGCATATCTCCTTGAAAGTTTTGAGGAATTACTTAACGTTGATAAGTCATTGTATTCGAAATAATACGATCCGAACCTAAACTCAAAATTTGGGGACATTATAGTAAGATAGGGAGAACTAGATGAACATGCAAAGCAAATCATTATTACGGGTGCACACGTAATAACGATTTGTAGTGCATGCGAATCTCGGTATTTCCTATTGCGTGAATAATGATCTATGACATCATCTCCTACCCGGAATAGATGACTTATTTTCCCCATCAACCTTGAATAAATACACATACATTGGCACGCGACATGATGAATCCCGCATTTCTGCTTACATTATTTCCCACTACAACTCATATATATCCCCTTTATCTAAAATATCATTGTCTTTTCTTATGGTGTTAGAATGCCTCCTCGACGTGCAAACTCTAGCACTTCCAACCCGGATCTTGCTACTCTTCTTGCCCAATTGGTGGGGCAAATGACCCAAGCCAATAACAACAGTGACGGGTCTCACAACATCCAAGGAAACGGTGGTACCAACCCGCCTCAATGCACGTTTAAGCACTTTAACTCATGCAACCCTATAAAATTTTACGGGACTGAGGGTGCTACCGGCCTACTACAATGGTTTGAAAGAATGGAGAGCACATTCCTAAACAGTGACTGTCCCGATAATCTTCGGGTTCGCTATGCCACAAGTGTACTTCAAAAGAGAGCCCTCACCTGGTGGAACGGTGAGAAACGCACTCGTGGTGTTGAGGTTGCTACATCCTTATCATGGGATGACCTGAAGAAAGCCATGACTAATGAATTCTGTCCTTGAAATGAAATAAGGAAGCTCGAGACTGAGTTTTGGGATCTTGCCCAAGACAGCGGGGATAATCTGGCTTACACCACCCGATTTCAAGAGCTGAGCCTATTGGTGCCTCATATGATCACTCCTCTTGCTCGGGAAATTGAAAAATACATAGGCGGACTGCATATGCAAATTCAGGATGCTGTGTTAGGAAGCAATCCTCCTACACTTGAAGCTGCTATCCGTCTATCCGCTACGCTATCCGACAACCACGTTAAAGTCGTAACCTTATCAAGAAAGGGTTCCAAGAAGGTTGTTTCTACTCTTGCGGCCGTCAAAGATATAAAGCCCGAGTCTTCTAACCGCAACAAGAAATGAAAGGGTCGAAACTTCGCAGTTGTAACTCCCACCGCACCTGCTAGTCAAGTGGCACCTTTGGGTCAAAACCCAAAACCTTATTTGGGCCCAAATCCCCAATGTCAGACCTGTAAATACCACCATCCTGCCAACTTACCGTGCCGATTGTGTTCAAGCTGCGGACGATATGGACACGTGGCCACTACTTGCCGTACTCGTCCTCCCGTCCATCAAGCTGCTCCAGCCAACCATCCAAACTACCTGACACCTCTCAATGGTCGGGCATGTTACGAATGTGGAGACCCAAACCATTTCCGTGACCGATGCCCAAAACTTCATCAACAAGGTGGTCCTCAAGGACGAGCGTTTGATATAAACGCTAATGAGGCACAAGCAAACAACGACGTGATAAACGGTACGTTTCTCGTAAACAATAATTATGCATCCGTTTTATTTGATACCGGTGCCGATAGGAGTTTTGTGTCTCTTACCTTTGAATCTCGACTTGTTAAACAAAGAACGAAACTTGACAATTCTTATTCCGTGGAGATAGCAAACGGGATATCTATTGCTATAAATTCTGTTATCCGCGACTGCAATCTCGATCTTAATAATCATGAGTTCTCTGTTGATCTCCTTCCTATGCAATTGGGAAGGTTCGATATTATAATTGGCATGGATTGGTTATCCAAGCACCATGCCGAGGTTATTTGCTATGAAAAGTGCATTCGTATACCTCTCCCTTCGGGCGACACGTTAGTTATTTTCGGTGAAATACCGTGTCGTGGTCTTCAACTCATGTCTTGCACATTGGCACAAAAGTACTTGCAGAAAACGTACGTTGCCTTCTTGGCCCACGTAGTTGACACGAAAGACAAGGGTAAGAAATTGCAAGATAAGAAATTGCAAGATATTCCGATCATTCGAGACTTTCCCGAGGTATTCCCCGAGGATTTACCCGGTCTTCCTCCCCCTAGACAAGTAGAGTTTCGTATTGACCTGGTGCCCGGAGCAACTCCCGTGGAAAAAGCTCCCTATCGTCTTGCACCTTCCGAGATGCAAGAGCTCGCAAGTCAATTACAAGAACTCTCATCCAAAGGTTTCATCCGACCAAGCCATTCACCTTGGGGTGCTCCCGTGCTGATCATAAAGAAAAAAGATGGATCGTTTCGAATGTGCATTGATTATCGTGAACTCAACAAGCTTACAATCAAGAACCGTTATCCTTTACCCCGTATCGACGATCTTTTCGATCAACTTCAAGGTTCAACATGTTTCTCCAAGATTAACCTTCGTTCCGGATACCATCAACTTCGTGTTCTCGATGAAGACATTCCGAAGACTGCCTTTCGGATTAGATATGGTCACTACGAGTTCATGGTCATGCCTTTTGGTTTGACTAATGCACCTGCGGTTTCCATGGACCTCATGAACCGCGTATGCAAACCTTATTTGGACAAGTTCGTGATCGTTTTTATTGACGACATTCTCATCTATTCTAAAATGAAAGCGGAACATGAACAACATCTTCGTTTGATTTTGGAGCTCTTGAAGAAAGAACGACTATACGCCAAGTTCTCCAAGTGTGAATTCTGGCTAAAGGAAGTTCAATTTTTGGGACACATAGTCAACGAAAAAGGGATTCATGTGGACCCGGCAAAGATCGAGGCGGTAAATAATTGGAGTACTCCTAAGACTCCTACCGAGATTCGTTCCTTCCTTGGACTAGCGGGTTACTATCGCCGCTTCATCTCAAATTTCTCCAAGATTGCGGTCCCGCTCACTGCCTTGAGTCACAAAGGAAAACCTTACGAGTGGGGACCCAAACAAGAGGAAGCTTTTCAAACTCTCAAGCTCAAGCTCTGCAATGCTTCTGTTCTAACTCTTCCTAGTGGTAATGACGACTTTGTCGTTTATTGCGATGCATCCAACCAAGGTCTTGGTTGTGTTCTTATGCAGCGTGGCCAAGTAATTGCATACGCATCACGTCAGCTCAAAATCCATGAGAAGAACTATACGACCCATGATCTCGAGCTTGGTGCTGTCGTTTTTGCCTTGAAAATTTGGAGACACTATCTTTATGGCACCAAATGCGTGGTTTTCACCGACCAAAAAAGTCTCCAACATATTTTCAATTAAAAAGAGCTTAATATGAGGCAACGACGATGGGTCGAACTTCTTAACGACTACAACTGCGAGATTCGCTACCACCCCGGCAAAGCAAATGTTGTAGCCGACGCCTTGAGTCGTAAAGAACGTATCATACTTCATAGTGTTAGTATTCATAACGATATCCAAGCCCGCATTCTCCAAGCACAACACACCTCGGTTACCGAGGGAAACATGTACCACGAAATGGCATGTGGTGTGGAACTCTTGCTAGAAACTAAAGCCAACAGCCTGTTGTATTACTTGGATCGTATCTGGGTTCCTGATCGCGACAACCTTCGTATATTTTTGATGAACGAGTCCCATAAAACTCGATATTCGGTACATCCCGGAGCTGATAAGATGTACATGGGTCTTCGTCAACAATATTGGTGGCCCGGCATGAAAAAGGATATTGCCCTCTTTGTGTCAAAATGCTTAACTTGTTCTAAAGTAAAGGCCGAACACCAGAAGCCTTCCGGACACCTCGAACAACCTGAAATTCCCATGTGAAAGTGGGAGAACCTTGCTATGGACTTCATCACCAAACTCCCACGCACTTCTAGTGGGCACGATAGTATCTGGGTTATTATCGATCGACTCACAAAGTCTGCTCATTTCTTTCCTATTCGTGAGGACTATCAAGTCGAGAACTTGGCTCGGATCTACATTGATGAGATCGTAAGTCGGCACGGAATCCCTTTGAACATTATATCCGATCGTGATTCGCGTTTTACTTCCCGATTTTGGCAATCATTACAATCTACGCTTGGTACTCGTTTGGATTTAAGTACGGCTTACCATCCTCAAACTGATGGACAAACCGAGCGAACAATCCAAACTCTCGAGGATATGCTTAGAGCTTGTGTCATTGACTTTGGCGGCAATTGGAATTCTCACCTACCACTGATCGAATTTTCCTACAACAACAGCTACCACACAAGTATTAACATGGCACCGTTTGAAGCTCTTTATGGACGAAAGTGTCGTTCACCGATTTGTTGGAACGAAATTGGTGAAGCACAAATCACGGGTCCCGAGCTTATCCAAGAGACCACCGATAAAATCTCTCTTATTCGTGACAACATTCGAGTAGCAAGGAGTCGGCAAAAGAGCTATGCCGATAAACGACGAAAACCCTTGAAATTTCAAGTTGGGGATATGGTTCTTCTAAAGGTATCACCTTGGAAAGGCGTAGTCCGATTTGGAAAAAAAGGAAAACTTGCACCTCGATATGTGGGTCCATTCAAGATACTCGAAAGGGTAGGAAAAGTGGCCTACAAACTCGATCTTCCTTCAGAGCTCAGCAACGTTCATCCGACTTTTCACGTGTCTAATTTGAAAAAGTGCCTAGCCGACGAGAATCTCCGCATCCCTCTTGATGAAGTGCGCATTGACGAGAAAATGCACTTTGTTGAGAAACTCGTGGAAATCATAGACCGTGAAGTCAAGAAACTCAAGCGTAGCCGCATCCCCATTGTCAAGGTCCGTTGGGAGTCTAAACGTGGACCCGAGTTCACTTGGGAACGTGAAGACCAAATGAAGACCAAATATCCACATCTCTTTTCATAGCCTCCGCTAGTTGAATTTCGAGGCGAAATTCCTTCAACTTGGGGAGACTGTGACATTTCGGGTTTTTATTCACGCTCTTATATTATGTATCATGTAATCATTTTCTATTAAATGAAATGCAAGTGTTTTTATTTAATATTGTACAATATATATATATATATATATATATATATATATTTTATGGATTTAAAATAATTAAAATTTTATAAGTTTTAAACTTATATAAAAATCTAAACTAAAAGGTTCATATATTAATAAGATAACCCATTTTAATAAAATAATTAACTTTTATAAAAATATGTATCATAATAATAATAATATAAGCGTGTAAAATATAATTGAAATTAAAAAAGAAATTTAATTAATTATTTTTATAAAAGTTAAGGGGCTGTTTTGGAAATAATCAAACTAAAAGGTTTTAAGACAAAAATCTGTTGAGGGGCTGTTTCTGGACAAACTAAACCACAGGGACTAACGGGTAAAAAATCCCATGGACTAACTTAATACAAAAACAAACTCCAGGGACTATTCTTGCCAATTTCTAATTCGTAATTCCGGTTGTCTCCTCCATTGTCCGGCGGTCCAAGCCATTTTCCGGCGACCCCCTCGACACGCCTGTCCCCTGCACCTCGACACCGAAAATGGTCTCCCTGACCTCGTCGTCCCTACGCGAACAAAAGCCCCTGACCAATTTGTCTCCCCAACATTCGGAACGTCTGATCGTGTTTGTGGCCGAAAGTCCACGCCACGAATTCGGCTCCGACAGTAGACTTCCACGCCTGCCAGATGGCTCGTTAGCTTCGTCTTGTCCAGAAGAGTGTCTGGACATACTCAATTTCATGTTTTATTATAGGGATCGAGCTCGGCTATAAATAGCCATTTACGGACCTGATCGAGCTCGCCACCCCTCCTCCACCTACTCTCACTCAAAATTGAGGCCGGCATTGTGTTCGTCGCCACTATGTGAAGCTGTGACCAGAGTTTCAGAACCTAATTCATCCCGAAGCATAGTTAACCGATCTTGGCACTTTTGGACTATCGACCCTGCCGACCAGACCCTTCGCGACCAAGTAGGTACCTCAACTTCGTTTCTTTACCTTCTGTTATCATATAGCAAACTATTCCAATCGACAACCCGACTTCAAATCATCGATTACCGGGCAAACCAGTGTTCTCGGACACGGTTTGCCGGTTGCCGAGAACCAGCGACCAGTTTCGTGTAAGTGGTTATCAATTAAACGTTACACACATAACCAGCGATGGGCGATAGCCCGGCTGGTTATGCGTGTGTGTTTGAGCCTTAGGTCGCGGGTTCGATCCTTGTGGCCTCTGGCCCAACCATTTTTTTTGTTGTTTTATAATATCTTTTATTTTATTTATTTTGTTTATTTTATTTCACTTTATTTTATTATTTTCTATACACATTAAAAATTATTACGAACCGGTTGACTCGTTCGTTTATTTTGGAAACCATTAAACGAATTTTACGCATATTTAACCCGTCAAATTTTTATAAAATAATAAATCCTATATTTTTATAAACTTGTTTAAATAGTTTTAACGCACAAAATATATAATAATGATAATATAAATAAACAAATAGAAACTTTTTAAAAAAATACAATAAACATAATAACTATTTATTTATAATATTTTAACAGGATTAAAATATATATTTTTAGATGTTAAATTTTATAAAAAAATCGTTATCATTTTACCATGATATTTTATACAAATAATTTCAAGTAATGTTTTATTTATAAACCTATACACGTTTAAATACGAATACACACATACAAAACCTACAATAATATCTATTTATCCACATAGAGTTCCAACGTGCTTAGGTTTCAACATCCTTATCACCTACACTCGTGGATTAAAATACCCGCTAGCCAGGTGAGTTACATAGCCCCTATTTTACATTTTTACATACTATGGGGTGAAACATTATGCATGCTACTCATCAAATTGTTTATACGTGTTATACATGTGAATTATATGCTTGTTCATCGTGAATTATCTTGGGTGTACACTTATTTATTTTAAATACAAGAAAACCAACAGTAATATTAATAGATCTATTGTGCTGACCAGCCCACCCATGTAGGGTGTTTATTACTGCATACTCGGATATAGCCGCGTGCTATATTCAAACATATCGGATATAGTGGGAACTATATTCAAACATACAGGGCCTAGCTATTGTGCTATGCTCAAGCGCGTCAATCAAGGTTTGAATTGTGCTTAGATAAACATGAAGGATACAACAATATATGCTATGTTTAACAAGATAAACAATGAGTTGCAAAACGTTTTTATCTACTATTTATCGGGTCCACAAAACCTATGTACTCACCAACTTTATAGTTGACACTTGATTTAAATAATGTTTCAGGTTTGGATATGTGATTGCTTGCTGAAGATTCTGCCACTTAAGAACTTATGGACCTAGTTAATAAAATCAACGTTTTGGAATAGACTAGGTTATTTGAATTGTATTGTATTTGAATATTTGTTGTCTTTAATTAAATTAATGAATTGTGCAATATTTTAGCTATCATGTGCTTTTGAACAATCATTCCATTGTCCGCCTCGATGATTCCGCCATCGGTCGGGGTGTGACAGGTGTTGACCTCGCCACGCAGTTGGACAGTTTTCCCACACCCAATGCATGCAGTCGATGCTACCAAGCATCGACGGAAGGCCATGGACAGACTCATGTGTGTCGCATAATTTCTGTATATCAACTTTCGTCGGTTTCCTTAAATATTTTTCCCATACAAGCTAATTATAGCTACACATTACAAAAAATAGTTTATATTTTACCATACTAAATTAGTGTATATATAAGTTCAGAAATACTTTCACAAAAATGGAAAAGACTATCACACGATGTTTTATTCGTCGTATTCAAATACTCATCCATTGAGTCAGCTGCTTTCCCGTACGTGAGTTGTTGAATCGCCGACGTACACTTTTGCAAAGCAGTAAACCCAAGCTTCCTTCGTGCGTCATATTTTTGTTGGAAATATTCGAACTCTCGTTCTAAATCCCCAACAATTCGAAGGAATAACGGACGACTCATTCTAAACCGACGTTTAAAAGACTTGTCGTTATAATTTTGATTTTCCGTAAAATAATATCTTACTAGAAGATCATTTGCAGCCGCACGATTCCGGTTAACTTGGACTTGTCTTGAAACTCTAGAAGAATCTTCCACTATATGATTTATAAACATCACAGATGATGAAGATAAATCCATTGGAACTTGAAAAACATAGAGAGTATATAGGAGTATATAGAGTGTAGATTTTTAAAGAATTGGTAATTGGTTTGTAATATATATAGATAGTTTAAAAAAATAATTTTTTTTATTTGAAAGCCAACGGCTACTTTGACCCTGGCAACGGCTCCTTTGACTCTCCCCCCCTCACGCTGTGAACACCACCACGATAGCCCCCTCACCTCCACCCGGTGTGGTGTTTCACGCCCGTGATGGGGTGAGGTGGCCCCACGCCCAGCCTCTCACGCTTACAGTACACATAGTCTAAGGAAATAATATACCAAAGGAAAAAGTAACATGTCACGGAGCATGCTTAAAAACTGAAAACCATATTATATGTTTATTTTTTCAAATGTAGTATGAAAAGCAGAAGATATAGACATACTACACTACTGATAATCAACTATTAAAACTACTTTATAGGCCACCCATGTATGTATTCAGTTTTGTTTATACTAAATTTGACCCAAAATGTGATAAATGACGAAAATTTCTATCTGATTTTCAACTGTTGGATAATTTTTTTACTACACAGAAAACCTAAACTGTTCTTGTTTTTTTACATTTATCATCCGATCTGTTTTTTGCCGGATTTTGTTAAAGTAGTTCCAATAGTTGAGTGGCTTCCTTGTACAATATCGCATAATTAAACACATATACCATAAAATGATGACGATAGGTTTGTTGAGTTAAACTGGATCATTTCTTGTGGTGGTTTCCGACGTCTAGCATTATGATCAGAAAGCTGTCTTCGACAGCTGCGTTTCTTCTCATCAAACTCACCCAAACTGTGAAATATATGGCAATCAACCAAACTGTGAAATCTATGGCAATCATTGAATTTTTTTTATCAGATGAAAACTTCACACAAAGTGGACCAAGTCTGTCAAAATATTTGGGGTAGAACCCGTTTACAACCCTCCAATCCGTTTTGACAGTTTTCGGGTTAGGGTTGAGTTTTTGACATAATTAATTAAACATGTCAGGCTAGGTGACACCAACCTGCCAACCCAAATCCTACTCGAATTGATCAATCTCTAAGCCCACCCCTTCAAGCAAGCAAGGAGAATACCTAATTTTGAGGACATGATTTCTAATTTTAAAACCCATACCCTCAAACCAAACACGACAAGATTCTACTGCAAATACCCTAATAAGTTCACCTGCTACATTGTTGGCAAAACCGGCGTTCAAGACCAGACACAACAACTTTTGGACATTTGGAATGACTTTCACAAACTCTGTGTTTTCGATGGTATTCTTTAACAGATGAAAGATCAAGATCGCATCCTTCAACTTGACAACGTGGAACCAGTGTACTTTGGAAAGATGATTTAGCTTTTTTTCCTGTAGATGATTCAGGAATATCGAAAAAAGACGTGGCTTTAGAGTCACTCCTGCCAAAATTATTCTCAAAGTATGTCCTTTTACCAAGTTTTAAACCGATAAACGGTTCACCTGAGCTAACTAAAGTTTCCAATAACGGAGACTTTCCATTAATTTCAACTCCTACAAAATCACCAAATGAAAATTTGGAGATTTTCTTGCTTTCTTTAAATGAAGATTCAGTTGAAGCTGAAATTGAGCTTTTTGTTGATGAATTGTTTGCCACATCAGAAGCAGATAGATTAAAGAGTAAACTCCGGTTTTAGTCCATGTGGTTTGGGCTAATTCTCGCTTTTAGTTCAATAGTTTAAAAATCACGATTTATATCCAATAGTTTCATCATTTGTCTCAGTTTTAACCAATTCACTAACCCCCATCCATTTATTATGTTAAGTTATGGTGAAAAGACGAAAATACCCTTAAACTAATTATGTAACTTGTTAACATGTTTAATATTTTAAGGATCATTTGTGTAATTTGTTTAAAAGAAGGACCATTTATGTAATTAATCAAAATAAACTCTCCATCTCTCTCCCATCATTCTCTCTCTAGCCCAAATCTCTGTTAAATTTTGTCAAGAAAGCACGATTCCTTTCACAGTTCATAAACGCAAAATCAAAAACCCTAAGAAATTCATACCCAAAAATAAAAAACCCTTAGAATTTCATTCCCAAATATCATCAAAAAGCTTTTGATAAAATCACTAATCATGTTCAAAACCAAGGCAATCATTGATCGATCCTCTGATTTTATTGTTGATCACACCTTCTGCAACCATTCTCGACCCAAAAAAAAAGTTTGTGAAATCAAATACCCATTTTCTCTCCATCTTGAAAACCCTAAAAGAACCGGCCTCAATTTTACCTGATACAGCCACCACTGATCTGAAATCAAATACAATTGATGAACCAGAAAACCACAATTAAAGATGGGTCAGATGAAGGTGCAGCCATCGAAGATTCCTTTCAAATCTTCATTCTCTTCGATCGATTTGGAACCCATAAACCTTTTCATCATTCTACAAATCAGAAATCACCAAAATCAATCAACCAAATCGGTAAACTACTTCGCCGCCATTTTGTTTTACCTGCGCCGTCACCCCGTCAGCTACGGCGGAACCCTAGTCAGAGTCACCGGAAAATCGTGGATGATGGATTTGTTCTTGTAAACGCCGCCGCCACCCGCAGCCGTTTGAATCTTGTCTCAGAGCCGTCGTCTCCGTGGTCACAGACCACCACCACCGTCGTCGTCATCATCGCGTAGCAGGAGGGGCCGCCTGGAGGTGGCCGACTCCCTCCTTCTGTCTTCCCTCTCTAGCCGCTCCCTCTCTCTCTCTCCCTGGATCTTCAAGACGACACCACCGTCGCTGCCGCCTAAGGGCTCGCCACCATCAGCCGCCGTGACTTCGCCGGATCTGGTGTTCTCTACCTTCTTTCTCTCATTTACACCATATGTGTGTGTTTGTGTTTTGAGAGAATGTGTGTTACACAAATGATGCTTAAACTATTAAACATGTTAACAAGTTACATAATTAGTTTAAGGGTATTTTCGTCTTTTCACCTTAACTTAACAAAATAAATTGATGGAGGTTAGTGGATTGGTTAAAACTGAGACAAATGGTGAAACTATTAGATGTAAATCATGATTTTTAAACTATTGGACTAAAAGCGAGAATTAGCCCAAACCACATGGACTAAAACCGAAGTTTACTCTAGATTAAAAGATTCATTGATATCTTCTTCCCATGTGGTTGATTTAGGACTTGAGGTTGAGGTGAATGTTTCATGATTTTCCCATTCCCACTCAATGTTTGGAAAATGAGTTTCCTTTCACCTGATTTTCTTACATTGCATGCAAGTGGGTTTTAGATCTGTAAACATTAAAACAAGTAAAGGTTTTCCATGGAACCAGTTTTTACTACAAAGTTTAATTAAAAATAGCAAATGTTACTAAGTAATTTAAAAGTAAGGCTTCAATCTACAAAGCAAAAGGCTCCTTAAGTACATAGTCATCCAAAAGTAGTAATGTTCATTTACTCACAAAATGTCTTTCAAACAACACATTGCTCTTGAAGATGTATAAATTTGATAGAAACATCAAACATGTATAGTGGTTTGTTGCATTTGTCTATACTTAAAAACTATAGTGCTTTTTTGCTTGCAACAATGATAGTAACAAAAAGCAATTGATTCACCACTCTACTAACAAGAAAATACATCCCCAGCCTAATGATAGTCAAAATGAAAATAAATAATATCCCCACATGACGTGGACATGTCATTTTCCCAACAGAAAAACTATTTGCTTTTCCCAAACACATATCTAACCAATTCACTTTTCCAAAACATATAAATTATTTCTATTTTTAATTTAATATTTAGAGTTCATTATTATTTGAGTCCCTGACGTTTGACCATTTTAACTAGTTGAGTCCCTTATGTTTAAAATCGTCGTTCTGAACCCTGACTTTTTATTTTTTCATCTGTTTGAGTCCAAATGGCTAACGTCGTTAGATTTAACAGTTAACTTTTTTCTGAAATGACCAAAATACTCTCATGACTCAAACGGTTAAAAGAATTATATAATCTACCCTCTCATCACCACCACACCACCACCCCCCACCCACCCAAACCCTCTCTCACTCTTTCTTCTCCCCACACCTAAACTCTTCGACCGATCACCACCTTCGCCTGAAAAACTATCCCCTGCAAACTGACTCCACAAGGTCAAATACACCCACCTTCACCTGAAAACTATTACCGGCGCCACTCCAATGAGCGCAGATACGACGCCCCATGGTGTATCTTCAACAGATACGACATTGTTGTCACCGACTTAACATCTCTTTTTCGGCATCACCTTCGTTTATATCCAAAGATTTTGTTCGCAGGCACCACTGTCGATCAGAAAATCGGGAGACGACCATCGCTGTCGCCATTTGATGGGTGTAATCGGTGCTCCTGGTGGTCGACACGCTGTCACAGTCTCCAATTACTAAGACCATTGCTGATGTATTAAATCGATGATGTCAAAATCGATGATGCCAACTATTAACATAACACCCCTATTGATCAGAGGTGCCTTTTGAGTCCTGAGAGTAGAATATATAATGTTTTTAACCATTTGAGTCCTGAGAGTATTTTGGTCATTTCAGAAGTAAGTTAACTGTTAAATCTAACGACGTTGGCCATTTGGACTCAAACAGATGCAAAAATGGAAAGCCAGGGTTCAGAGCGACGATTATAAACATAAGTGACTCAACTAGTTAAAATGTTCAAGCGTCAGGGAATCAAATAGTAATTAACTCTAATATTTAACTTGCTTCACCAAAACTGGAAGCAATAATCATGTAACAAACCCCGTTTGTTACATATAGGGTTTTCTCATGCTTTGAATTGTGCAATAACATTATTTCAATTTCAGTTATAGATCATTTTCATTGTATTATACTAATTATAAGTTGTGCATTCCTATTACATCACTATGGTTTTATACAATAAAATATTTCTACATATACATATATTTATTTCATTTAATTAAGGAATTAAATTGCATTATGATGCATATAAATAAACATGATTTGGTATAAATACATGACAAAGTATTTTTAATAAAACATTTATTTAGATTCCACCCTCTTATAAACATATAAGCATATATATATATGTGGGTTAATTAATCCTAAATATATATATTTTACATATTATAAATCATGACAAAATATGTGTAAGTAACTCATATAAATAATTATTTAATTTTAAAAATATATATGTTTGACAATTTATACAAGATTTCAAACTTATAGTTTTAATTTTATAGATTTTATAAAACTAATTAAATAAATACAAAAGGTTTAAAGCAAATAAGTTTAGTTTGAACCCCCATGATCCATTGAACCCCTTTGAAGGCATTTGACCCCTCAATTTGAACCCCCTTTGATCTTGAACCCAAATTCATGCAAGTTTGACTTTGGAAAGTCAAACAGGGGCGATTTCTTCATTAATTCGATCTTAAACTTGTTAATTCGTGTGTTAAACCGTAATCAATCATTTGTAAACCCACGTACGACTGTTATGACCACTTATAACAAGCCAATTACATCAGAAATCAATGGATTTGAGTCCAATTGTCACAAAACCGATCCCAATCAAACTCGTATTCAATTCGTACATTATACCTGAAATTGGCCTATAAAACCTAGTGCCACACCTTCATAACACTCATTACGAACTTCCTAAACACTCGTACACCTCGCATTTCATCTCAATTGCCCTGTCGAGCTCAAGAATCGTCGAACCCCTCGCCTCTGTCGTTCTCCCTCAATCCGTAACCATTTCATGTAAAATTTGTTCCATTAGTTTTGTTTTGACCCAAGGATTAAAAGCCCCATGAATTCGTGGTCTATTAGTATCGAATCGGTTTGATTTGGAGTTAGGGTTTGGGATGGGAATGATTGGGGAAGGAGACGATCACGGGTTGGGTGTTAAAAGGATTTAGCATCGGGTAATAACCATGTCGTATGCCCAGGTTCAACCGGTTAAAGCTCTAGTCCCACTCAGGCAAGGTCGCGGGTTCGAGTCTATCCCCGCACCTTGTTTTTGCGCATGGTTTTTGTCCTGAAACCCGGTCCCATCTTGGACTTGGGTTATCAATTAAATGGCCGGCCTGATAACACTAAGATATTCCTAGTCTAGTGGTTGCGCGCTTGTGGCTTTTCCGAGGAGACCCGGGTTCGAGTCCTGTGGTCTATTTTTATTTTTAAAAACTTTTTCTAAAACATATTTTTAACCCAATTTTTCTTATAAAAAATATTTTATAAAACTCCCAAGGCTCAGGAATACTTTATGAACCAAATTATTAACCTAACAAATATAAACAATTATTTAATCGTTTTAGAGACTTAAAAACTAATAATTTCTAATTAAAAATTTATATAATTATTTATTTAAAACCTCTACGAATTATTTTCTTGCCCGACTATTTTGTACCACTTATATTTTTTTATTATTTATTTTAACAAAGAGTTGATCTAACTATTTAATTAATTGAAACATTTTAACCTATTTACCTAATTATCTACTATTTAAACACTTATTCATTTATATGTAAACAAATTAGTTATTCATATATATATATATATATATAAACATGTATTCAATTTCTTATTAAACAAATATATTATTTACAACAAATAGATTGTAGGATCGTAAGATTACAAGGTGATTCTATTCTAGTTGATATTGGCGGAAACAATAGCAACCAACAAAGTAAACAAGTAAACTGCAAGAATACTGATAAATGCACTGTTGTATTATACTTCTGAGATTACAAGATTACAAGTAAAACTCTCTCAAGACTCTATTAAAGATCACTATGAAGGCACACTTTGTTTGAAGTGTTTACAAGATATATATAGTAACTTAGAATCAAGACAGACCCTTGATTCTAAGGATCAGATCTAACACAAGCCGTTGATCTTGTTTATTAATCTAAATTACACACAAAGGCTAATCTAGATAACTTTACTGAAACGTCTTCTTAGGCATCATTGTTTGCATGCTTGGAGAAGCGCGTCATTGTCCTTTATTGGTTGCACCAGTGAGGTTCCTTCTGCTTGGAGTGTGGCAATTGCTTTTGCAGAAAGGTGTCAGAGGCGCTTCGCATGGATAGTCAGCTGCAACGTTTGGTCTTCAGAGAATAAAGCTATCAGCAGCAGAGATGAGAATAATGCTGCTGATAAGCCTATCAGCAACAACTTGTGTTGAACGCTGATGATAAGCCTATCAGCAGCATTATGTGTTGAATGCTGCTGATAAGCCTATCAGCAGCCATATGTGCTGAATGCTGCTGATAAGCCTATCAGCAGCATTTGTATTTAGAATAATTTGGTAGCAATCAGTCTTTGGTTCTACAAACTCCCCATAGACTGATGCAACCAAAATTCTTCTAATTACTTTGCTGCTGAAGCTTTTGCATGTGGCTGACTATCCTTTCAACCTCATAGCCTCTTGGATCCTTGCTGGGATTGTTCAGTGGAAGTGAAGACAGAGTCTTGATGTCTTTATTTGGCATTTTGTAGATTGTTTTGCTTGAACATCTCATCTTCTGCTTCCTTACATCAGTTAAGGTGAACTCGTCCAGATCAGCATTATAGGACCAACTTACAAATGGAGAGTGGGACTTGAGTGGTTTGATGTCAATGATCACTTCTTTGCTAGGGTTGAAGTTGTGTTTGATTGCTAGCACAAGAAGTTTCCCACTCTCATTTGCAGGCTTATGAGCTTCACCCAGCTCCAAAATTCTTCTTAGGTCTGAATCTGGTAGTTGCAGAACCTCATCAACAGACCTGCATATAGATCTTTTTCTTTCAGTTCTCCCCCTGAAGATCTCAAACCTTTGATCCTGTGGATTGTAGACCCATTCAACTATGTCTCTTGAGTCTTCAGGTTCAGATGTGGATTTGGATTTCTTCAGGGGAGGCTGTTGATGAGTGGGAGCTGGGTGGGATGATTTGGACTTGTTGGGTGAAGGAGTGGAAGGTTTGGGGAGGAGAGTGGAAGGATGATGGACTGAGGAAGAGGTAGGTGAGGGAGAAGGCTTGGGTTTCTTTGTCTTTGGTTTTTCTTCTTCTCTGATAAGTACCATTTTCTTAGAGCCCTTCTTCCCTAGTTTCTTCCTCATCCTTTTTAACTTTGAAGTAGAGGGCTTACAGGTTCATGAAATTCATGGGACCTAGCCTCTTTCCACTATCTCCTCTAGCCTTAAGGAAGTCAATCATGACCTTCCTTTCTTCATGGGTCCGTTTATTAAAGGCAATGGTCTTTTTGGACTGTTGTTTGGCTTTTTCTTCTTCTTCAGCCTTTTTCTTCTTTGCCAACTAACCTTGCTGACCCATGAAGGCTCTGTAGACTTCTTTAGTTGATAGTTTCTCAAGGTAGTCTGCATCCTCACTGTAGATGCATAATATGTCCCTAATCCCTTGTAATATGTATTTCATCTATGTTTAATGTAATTATTTGATGTATTAATGAAATTACATGTTTATCCTTAATGTTTACTCATATATAACGACTGTGTATTAAACGATCTGATAAATAGCGATAACGTTGATCAATCGTGCTATTGAAAGGCCCATTCGCACGAATGGATCATGAGAATGATCTATTCGCGCGAATAGATCATGAGAATGATTCATTCGCTAGAATAAGTCATGAGAATGATTCATTTGTACGAATGAACCATTCTAATGATTCATTCTTACGAATGAACCATTCTGCTGATTCATTCGCACGAATGAGTCCATTCACATGGCTCATTCGTACGAATGGCCTCAACACTATATATAGAACTTTCACTTCATGAGCACATATACACATAACCAGAGCAGAACCAGACTAAGTAACAGAACACACAAACTCTTTGCACCTGTATTGTCGAATCTCTGTCCGTTTAGAGTTTCCAGGTCTTGTATCCAACTTCTCTACACCAAAGGGTCGATAGAAACCTTCATTTCGAAGTCTAATCCGTTCATTTCTCTCGACCCGATCCGTGTCATAGATTGGATTGCCAATCAAATCGGATTCCGCACGATTTGGTTCGGTTAATGTGTTGAATCATTGGATCAAGGTAGATCCCGATCCAACAAAGTGGTATCAGAGCCTGATTGTGCTCTAGATTCAACATAGAAAATCTAATCTTGCTTTTAATCTTGCTTTTTCTAGCTTCTTGAATGTTATAAAGATCACTTGATCGTTGTTTAGCCTCGTTCAACACTTGTGATTATTGTTTCTGAGTGATCTGATCGTCTCAGTTTCCAGATCTGATAATAGGCTCAATCATTGGTGCTTTTTGGTGTATAAAAGTCAAACAGCCCTCTGTCGTACGAATGGCTACTATGATGAACTTCATTCGCACGAATGGCTCCTACCATTCGCACGAATAGTTCAAGTCTCCCGCTCATTTGTTCAAACTTCCAATCGCACAAATAGAAAATTCCATTCGCACGAATAGAAAATTCCATTCGCACGAATAGAAAATTCCATTTGCACGAATAGAAAATTCCATTCGCACGAATAGAAAATTCCATTTGCACGAATAGAAAATTCCATTCGCACGAATAGACCCATTCGCATAAATCTCCTCTGAATTTTTTTTGTGTCGAAAAACTTCGTTTTTTACCATGTCGGACTTAGCCTTTGTTGCCAGTCAGAACAATAAAATCCAAAACTTGTTATTAATCGATAATGAAGCTGGAAATGCTAACAAGGCTCCAAAACTTATGACAATGGACGAATATCATCACTGGAAAAACAGGTTTGAGATACACATTAATGGAGTTGATACAAACTTATGGATGATGATAGAGAATGGATATCAAAAAGTGTTGAGTGAGGATGGAACTCCTGTTTTGGCTTCCCTTTTAAGCGAACAACAAAGAAAAGATTATGACTTAGAAAAGAAGGCATATGCTATCTTATCTCAGGCCATATCAAGAGAAATATTTCATCAATTCAGGCAGTTTACATCTTCAAAATCTCCGTGGGTTGCCTTAGAACAACGTCACGAAGGAAATGCTTCGTTGAAAGCTATAAATGCTAAGGCCATTAAGAAGGAATTTGATAATTTCATGTATATTGGGAATGAGTCCTTAGATGATCTATTTGAGAGATTCTATCACTTGATGAGTGAATTGCATGCCCATGAGATCAAAACAACGAAAGAAGAAAAGGTTCAATGCATGGCAGATGCGCTACCACCAAAATGGGATTCATTCTTGATGGTTCTCAAACAGAACAATACTCTTGAAACCATTGATATCAATGAATTTCTTCAGAAATTGAGAGAACAAGAGGTGATGAATAAGTGGAAGTTAAAGAGAGGCGTACAAGATCAGGATCCTTCATTGTACTATTCCACATCAACTCAACATAATGCTCCTTTGCAGACTGCGTTTGTATCAAACATGTCAAATGTTTCAGCCAGCCAGTCTTCAACAGCTCATGCTTCAGTTTCATCAAGCTCGGTTCCACAGCAGGGAAATACTGCTAGTACTCCTCCACCAAGCCCCATTAAATTGCAAACAGACAACTTCGATAAGGTTACTATCAAAGTGGCCAAGGAACACATGGCACTGTTGTCTACCGTTGTCAATTCATATGACAGTCTTGTTGCTGGACAGGTTGGAAACAATCATCTGACAGCAGAAGACTATGCTCAGATTGATAAGGATGAAATGGATCGAATTGATATAATGTGGGCTCTTGCAAGTGCAGTCAGAAGAGCGAGAGATTATGTAAAAAGGACAGGAAAAACTCTCGAAGGGAACAAAGACACTACTTATGGTTTTGATCTGTCTGTTGTTGTTTGTTTTAACTGTGGTGAGAAAGGGCATTTTGCTAGGCAATGTGAAAAGCCTAAACAGACTGGAAACCGCAACCCTTTCAACAACCGTCAAAGCCAACCGAAGCAACAAACTCAAAATACAGAAACAAACCTTGTTCCAGTTACTCTTGCACAAGATAAGGGCACTTCAAGTGGAACAAAAGCTATGGTTGTTCAAACAGATGAGACTGTTGATTGGTCTTTTAAATTTGGAGCTGATGGTAGTTCAGGGGATAGAGCTTACATGGCAAAGGCTGTAGAAGTCAATGAAGAATCAGATTCTGATGCTGAGAGAGAGATTGCTTCAGAAAGTTCATCAGCTGAAGACAACACATCTTCAAACAGTTCTGGCTTCACAGCTGAGAATGAAGAAAAATCATCTGTCATCTCTTCAAGTCAATCGACAGCTGATGTGGATGATAACAATTCCTCTTCTGAATCTACCTGTAGCTGTGCTTTTATGGTAAAAACATCCACAGGAATTCAGGTAAATTCTGACAGTTTTGAAAGTGAGTCTGAATCTCAACCGTGTTTAATTTGTGATGAACTTGAGAAGAAAGTTGAGACACTTAAAAGTTACAACACAGACTTAATTGCTGATTTAACTAATTGTCTTGAAGCAAACCGTGTTTTAAAGGGAAACGAACTTGCTTTCAAAAACAAAATTGATCTTTTAAACAGGCAAGTTCATGAATTAGAAATCTGTGTTATCAACAAACAAAATGCCATCACTTTTTATTTAAACACGATTGATGAAACAAAGAAAAAGCTGGCGCTTGTCGAGTGTGATTATGAAACTTTAAATCAAAAGCTGAAAAGTTATTCAAATTCTGCTTACATTCTTGATTACATGATTTCACGGCGTCCTGGAAAGAAAAATGTTGGGTTTGGGTATAAAAATTGTCCTCCACCGGTGTTGAATACTATGGTAAACACACCGGATGATAACCCAATCATTGACTTTAAGGTCAAAACGCCACTTGTCGTTGATCCAACCGAAAACAAAATTTCTCAACCAAAGGTTAACGATAATGGTGCTTCAACCTCGAAGTCCCAGTGTGTTGATGGAATGGTAGAAGAGTGGGATGAAGACGACGATGAGTGTCCTACTCGTGGTTTGGGACACAAAAACTCGTCTGCTCCACAGAATGACAGCATTGGTATTTCAAAATATGCTTCTAAAAATGTTTTTAAAATTAAACCAACCAATTGCCGTCCATCTTATCCCACTACTTCTGATCAGAAGAGTCAAGTAACCAAAGCCTCAATCAAAAAGGTTAATTTTGTTAAAGCTGGAGAGTCTGTTCAATCAAACAAGTCACTCTCTTCAGCTGAGCAAAAAGAAGCTAAGGCTGGTGGTTCAAAAACTCACCAAAGTGAAAATCAATACAGATCTCCGAGGTTGGTTGAGCGGAGATACTGTTTTGAGTGCGGTAAAAAGGGACACGTTGTTGTCAACTGTCCTTATCTTCAGAAGCCAAGTAAAAGAGTTAACCATTTTCCAGAAAATAAACAAAAGTTTTTAAAGTTAAAATCTAACTCTTTTACCCAACAACAAGTGCATCAAAAGAAAGCTAAACAAAAGATGCATGACTTGTTGGTCTCTGATTCGAGTTCCACACCTGTATAAATCGTTAAGCAATCCACTGTTTACCACAAACAGTCGTTGCACAAACAACATGTGTGGAAAGCAAAATCAGATGATGCTTCTGACGACTGTACTTCAAAGTCAAATGGTTGTTCCAAAAATCCGCAAGGACAGTGGATGGATTGTACTGTTGTAGATGAGACTGGGAAACCCAAGACCATAAAGGCTTGGGTTTCTAACCTAAACTAATTACTTTCCCTTTTGTGCAGGTTGTCCTTTATAATCCTATTAGCACTAATTGGATTATTGATAGTGGGGCATCCATGCACATGACTGGGAACTTAGCTCTCCTTTTCGACGTCAGAAATATCAAAGGAGGCTATGTTTCATTTGCAGGCGATAAAGGTGGTTTTATCTCAGCTCAGGGAACACTGTCTAATGGAGCTGTCAGTTTTGAGAAGGTCAACTTTGTCAAACAGTTGGATAACAACTTACTTTCTGTTTCTCAAATCTGTGATAAGGAGTTCAAGGTTCTTTTTGATGACAAGCATTGTTATATCTTGAAAAAGGAGTTTATGATTCCAGAAGACATGGTGGTTATGTCTGCTCCAAGAATGAATGATCTTTATATTCTTGACATGTCACAAGAATCATCCTCAGTGTCTACAGCATCATGTTTTGTTTCAAAAGCCACTGAGAAGGATTCTATTTTATGGCACAAAAGAATGGGACATCTCAGTCTCAGAAAAATGAATCATTTGGTGCACAAAAATCTTGTTGAAGGAGTCACTGTGAAAAGTTTTCATCTTCCTGATGTGTGTGTTTCTTGCAAGAAAGGCAAACAAACCAAGAAATCTCATAAACCCAAATCTCAACATTCCATCACTATACCACTAGAGCTCTTACACATGGACTTGTTTGGTCCTATCAACCGGAAGAGCATTGCTGGAGACTTATATTGTTTGGTTGTGACGGATGAGTATTCAAGATATTCTTGGGTGATGTTCTTAAAAGAAAAATCTGAAACTTTTGAATATGTGGAGATTCTGATTACCAAATTGGAGTCTCTGTATAAGTTAAAGGTTAGGAGGATCCGTTCGGACAATGGTACTGAATTTAAAAATCACCTTATGGAAACTTTCTGTCAAAAACTTGGTATTCACCATGAATTCAGTGCGCCATATGTTCCACAAATGAACGGTGTTGCTGAAAGGAAGAATCGGACCTTGATAGAAGCTGCAAGGACTATGCTTGCTGACTCAAACTTACCCGTGCAGTTCTGGAATGAAGCTATTGCTAATGCGTGTTACACGCTCAACCGGGTTCTAGTTGTCAAGCGTCACGATAAAACTTGTTTTGAATTGTTGCATCGACGGAAACCGAACGTACAGTATCTTGAACCGTTCGGCGCTCCATGTACCATGTTGAAAAAGGATGCTCATGGCAAGTTTAACGAGAAAGTAGAGGTAGGTTACTTCTTAGGGTACAGCACTCCCAATAAAAGAGTTTACAACAAAGCTTCTGGGAATGTAGAAGAATGGTACCATGTTGATGTTCAAAAATATACCTCTCCTGCTGCTGGAAAAGGTCTTCCTTGGATGTTTGATTATGAAGAACTTTTTGCCTCGTTTAATCTTCCTCCAGAATGTTCAGATGAGGAGGTTGCTGTTCAAATGATGTATGATGCTCAAAACGCACCTGATGAACATGTGCAACCTACTCCCTCATCATCTGACATTCCTGAGTCCTCCAGTAACACACGAGTCACACAGGATGATGACTCTTCTTCTTCTTCAGAGTATGAGGGTTCTCGACAAGAAATAGACCAGGTGATTGAAGATCCTTCCCATGATGTTGTATAATTGAGTGATGATGTTTCACATTCTATGGAAATTGAACAGAGTATCACAAACCTTGATCAAACTGTTGAGGTTCCTGCTCATCCTGTGGGTAGGATTGATAGAATTCATCCTCAACAGAATATTATTGGTGATCCCACATCTGGTGTTAAAACTAGGGGTCAGATCAACTCTGGAGTCTACTCAGAAATCATGGAATCTGGTGTGGTCAACGATTGTGCGCATTCATGTTTCGTCTCGCAAATCGAACCACGGTCTATAACAGATGCTTTAAAAGAAGAATCTTGGGTAAATGCAATGCAGGAAGAACTACTCCAATTTCAGAAGCTCGGAGTTTGGAAGTTAGTTGATTTACCAAAAGGAGCTAAGAAGATTGGTACTCGATGGGTTCTTTGTTGCAAAAGGGATGATCAAGGAATAGTCATAAGAAATAAGGCTCGTTTGGTCATTCAGGGATTTAGGTAAATTGAAGGTATAGATTATAATGAAGTGTTTGCACCGGTTGCTCGTCTGGAAGCAATTCGAATTTTTCTTGCTTATGCATCCTACAAAAGGTTCAAAGTCTATCAAATGGATGTAAAGAGTGCATTCCTTCATGGAGAAATCAGTGAAGTCATATATGTCAGTCAACCTCCCGGGTTTGAAGATCCTATGCATCGTGACCGTGTCTACAAATTGGACAAGGCACTGTACGGATTGCACCAAGCTCCGCGAGCGTGGTACGAGACACTTTCCACTCATCTTCTGAACAATGGTTTTAGAAGAGGTGTCATCGACTGCACGTTGTTCATTAGAGAAAAGGGTGGAGAACTTTTAATGGTACAGGTATACGTGGATGACATTATTTTCGGATCGACGAATGATGTTCTGTGCAAAGAATTTGAAAGAGTTATGCAGGACAAGTTCGAGATGAGTTCCATGGGAGAGATGAAGTTCTTTCTAAGGCTACAAGTAGATCAATCTGAGACAGGAATTTTCCTTCATCAAACAAATTATGTTGGAGACATACTGAGCCGATTCAGTATGACTGATGCCAAACCAGCTGGTACTCCATTGGCGATCAATCACGGGATTTCGCCTGATGACAAGGGGGAGTATATTGATGCTACTCTCTATCGAGCCATGATCGGATCTCTCATGTATCTCACGGCATCTCGACCAGACATCATGTTCGCCACGTGTCTCTGTGCCCGATATCAGTCAAAACCAAAAGTCTCTCACTTAATTACTGTCAAAAGGATTTTTCGTTATCTGAAGGGTACTCCTGATCTTGGATTATGGTACTCTAATGATGATAACTTTGAGCTTACTGCATATAGTGATTCTGATTATGGTGGTTGTAAAACAGACTTCAAGTCTACATCTGCCGGATGTCAGTTCTTTGGAAACCGTCTTGTGACATGGCAATGCAAAAAGCAGACTTCAGTGGCTACATCTACATGTGAAGCTGAATACATCGCTGCTGCCAGTTGCTGTTCTCAGATTATCTAGATTCAACAGCAACTTCGGGACTACGGTTTGCAATTCTCTAACACTCCTATTTATGTAGATAATTCTGCTGCCATAGCTATCACTAAGGATCCGGTTCAGCATTCAAAAACCAAACATATCGGCATAAAATATCACTTCATTCGTGATTGTTTTGAAAAGAAACTGATTGATATGGTTCAAATTAACACTGATTTCCAAAAGGCCGACCTCTATACAAAAGCCTTTGACAAACCAAGATTTTTATTCTTGTTAGAGGTAAACGGCATGAAAAAGAAGGATGACGTTGTTTCGGACCAAGAGTCGAGTCAATAATCATTTTTATCAATTACGTTCCTGTATATATTTTCTTTCTTGCCTTTATTAAAAATCTCAAAAACTTAAAAAGATTTTTCATTTTAAAATTTTAGGGGGAGAAAATGTCAGTAAGAAAATGATCTCTCGCTGAGAAAAATGATAGTACACAGACGCTAGTTATCTGAGACTCCAAAAAGATTTTCTAAATTGTGTACAGTTATTTGTGTATAGTTTGTTTAAAAAAAAACCAAAACAAAAAAAAAAGATTTTCCATTTTTGTACAGTCTAAAACCCAAAAACATCTGAAAAACTCAAAAATGAGAAATCGTATCCAACCTTTGGGAAGTGATGGCACACTAACCATATGTATGAAGCACATTGCATTTAATGTCATAGTGAATAGTCACACTAAGTCGACATGTGATGCATTGATAGGCTTATCTTACTGAATCTCGACCATTGATGATCAATCTATACCATATTAGATATTGTCTTGTGAGTCACATAATGGTGAAAGGATTGACGAAAATCAGCAATAGAAACTGAAGGTGTTTCTCATTCTGTGCACACCAGTTATCATCGGTTTAATGAGATATCAGAAAGTAGTTATAAAATAAAAAATTAGATTCCGAAGTCGTATACGTGCCATATTGCCTTGTAAATACCTGGCTGAAGCCGTCCATGCGATTAAGAATAAAATAAAAGTATGAATCCGAATCCGTATATGTGCCATATTACCGGGTTGCAGCCTGGTTGAAGCCATCCATGGGATAGGATGAACACAAACACCGTTAGCTGCATACGTGCCATATTGCCTTGTAAATACCTGACTGAAGCCGTCCATGAGCTGATGGCTGTCACTGTGAATACTAAAAAAAAAAAAAAAATTGGTGTAGTAAAGAAGTAACAGGGAATAACTGAGATCTCATGAACTTATGATGACTGGTTAAGTAAGTTGTGCTGATTTGAAAGATTAACATGTTTTGAAAAGTAATTCAAGTCAATTCTTAACCAGTGTGGGACACACAGACAATGGACTCAATCCTTCAAGATCATCTTGTAAGTGTTGAGAAGAGGTCTGCATAAGTTTAAGATGGACAAACATATCAATGATCGCATTTTGACTAAGTGTACTTAAAGCTCAGATAATTTGCAATGTTGCTGATTGCTATGAGTTTAGTACTGATCCTATGTTCGGATCTTTCTCACAAAAAGATGTGTAAATACCATTGTATAGTTGTATCTACAAAATTCAAAATGTCTCAGATCATTAGTCACTAAGTCTGTATGATTTCTCATAAGGATCATTCTTACTAAGACATGCGTGTATATATCTTGTTGATATTATTTTCAGCATTACATATTCAAAAATCCAAAAAGATTTTACTTTTCCTGAATTTTAGATTATCTGATAAGACTCGAACGACTGTCTGAAAATCAAAATTTGAAAACCGCTTGACTTACTGATTGATCAAATCGTTCCTTTACTTCATAAACTATCCCAAAACTTCATAATTGATCCCTCACTTCATAATTAAATGTAAATTACTTCATAATCAAATTGTTGTCAAGACTGATGTGGTCGGATACCCCATTTAACTTGAAAAGTTTAATTTGCATAAGGGGATTGTCCCATTCGTACGAATGGATGAGCAAAATGGCTCACTCGTACGAATGGATGAGGAGAATAGCTCATTCACACGAATGGACTGACCAGAATGGTCCACTCGTACGAATGAGTGGCAGAATGAATCAAGTCTAGCTCATTCACACGAATGGACTGAACAGAATGGTCCACTCGTACGAATGACTGGCAGAATGAATCAAGTCTGGGTCACTCGCACGAATGGACTGACCAGAATGGGCCATTCGTACGAATGAACCAGGCCATCCTATAAAAAGGCCATTCATTCGCATTATCAGCATCATTCGCACAAATCAGAAATCCTTATTCGCACGTCTGTTGATTAAAATCTGCATTTGAACAAATCTCCGTCCAATCACCGATCTAACGCTTGATTTTTGTTTACAGGTATACCCTCAAGAGATTAATCGTCTGTATACTCGATTCTTGGATGACTCGACTAGATTTAGGGTTCAAAACCGAAAACCAAACCTAAAAAACGTAAAAAATGACTTAATAAACCAATTAAAATGCTAAATATTGGTTTAAAATCATAGTCGAGTGTGTTGGTGTCTTTTTCGGCAAATCTTTTCAAGTCTTGATCGAATTTTTGGACAAGTTGGATCGCGACCCGTCTGTCATACGAATGGACACACTCTTCATGTTCATTCGTACGAATGAGCACTCATTTACATGAATGAACACTCATTCATACGAATGAAACTCATTCGCACGAATGAATACTCATTCACATGAATGAAACTCATTCATACGAATGAATAGGCAGAATGATCCATTCGCACGAATGAACCAACTTTTTGGGTTCATTCGTACAAAGGGAAAATGGTCCAAAAAGTTCATATTTCCAAAATCTTGCATGTACTGATCTGATGTGCTTCATGTTTTTGTGTTTGCAGACTGATCGTTATGGCGCACAGAGCTCCAGTTGTTCTTAAGGCTTCAATAAAAAGCAACATATGTGCGTACATGATTCCTACATCAAATAATGCACGTCCGTTTGTCGGCATGATCGAGTTTTTATCAAGATCAAGGATTGCTCATGCTATATCCCATCACCGGACTCCATATACGTCGCATCAAAGGGAGTTCTGGGCCTCTGCCGAGATTGACTGCGAGGTATCTCCACCGGTCATACGTGGGAAGATCGAAGGTCAAGATGTGGTTGTATCGGCAGCTCACATTCGCCGATTGTGTCAATTCGGTGATCATCCTGAAGATCCAGTGACACTGGATAAATATCTGGTCCGCGGATGCTTCATGAGAATAAAGTACGACGGGAATGTCGCAGAGGGAGTTTTAAACAAAGCGAACCTCTGTCCGCAGTACAAGTATCTTGGACATGTTCTTCTGCATTGCCTCGGTTCCCGTCGTGGCGGTTTCGACGACATGCGCGAAACAATTCAGAGCGCATTCGTTGCTCTGGTGTTGAACATTCCGTTCAACTTTTCCGAGATGGTGTTCACGCATCTTAAGGAAAACATCTATCTAAAAGGGGACAATGCGTATCTTATGTACCCCAGATTCTTACAAATGATAATAGATGACCAGCTTCCTCATCTGCCAAGGTCAGACATCGACATGATCAAGCTAGAACACATGACGGATGTCACTCTAAACAGGGTACAGACCTACAGGGGCAGACCAACAAAGCCACCTCACAAACGACTTATTGGACATCTGGCAAATCTAGATTATGTGGCACCAGCAAACAGAAAATGGCGTCACGATAACAGTGATTCTGACAGGGAGGATATTGTTGTACCACCAGCTGACGACCAAGATGATGACGACCAAGATGGTCAGGGAGATGGTGGCAATGCTCCTAATGTTCCATCTACCGCTGCCACCACCCCCACTGTTGCTGCTATTGATTCTTCCCTTCCAACTAACCCAGAAGATGTTAACCTGGACACCGTCCTGTTTACTGATTCTGAGGACACTGAAGACGAATTTGTAATCAGTCAACAAGGGGCAAGATTGGTCGCAACAAAACGAAAAAGGGGAGCAGATCAAGGAAGCTCAAGGGTTGATGATGACGTCAGGGATGCTGACTTTGTCCCTGACTGTCCACAAGTATCTGCTGCTCCTTCTTCCCAATCTACCCCAGTCAAGAAAGGAAGAGGAAAGAGAATGGCCAAACGCCAAAAGTTTAAACTTGTTAGAAGGACGGAGAGCACCTCTGCTACTACCGTAACTGCCACCAGGTCTGAGGCTCTAATGTCAACATCTATGCCTCAGACACAAACTGTGCCTCCTCCCATCTACACGACTGCTCCTACATCACAGCCATCAACTATTCGAGCTGAATCTTCAATGTCACTACCGACTGTCTCTCTACATGACCAGATCAGTACTTTAAACAGTTTGGTACTTCGTTTACTGGCTCAGAATGAAGAGCAATCAAAGCGTATTGACCAACAGGGCTCGCAGATCAGCCAATTGACTCTGCAAAATACTGAACAAGCCCAAGCCATCACAAGTCTTTCCAATAGGTGTAATGATCAACAAGCCCTCCTTCTCACTGCTACAAACCAGAATCAACATTTGTCTAAAACTGTTGATGCACATGCTCAAAGGATACAAAGGATTGAGGAGGATAATAAGAGACTGTTGGAAGACTTAAAAAGCAGAAGGGACCCGACACCCAGAATTGAGGGTGCTCGCAATGATGGTGATGATGGTGACGATGATGATGATGATGATGATGATGATGACGATGATGGTGATGATGATGACGATGATGATGATGATGGTGACGATGAGGATGATAATAATAACAAAGATAAGGATGATGGTGCCAATGCTGGTGCTGCATCAAGTGCTTCAAAGACAGCAGAAGCAGAGGCACGCACAAAGCAAAAATCAGACAAATCAGAAGGCCCATCATCAGATACACAAAAGGGAACTGAAGGTTGATAGTTTTTGTTTTAAGTGTTTTAAGTTGTCTTATTGTAAATATTAGATTATTATGTAAATAATTTCAGTTTTATTTTGATTAAATCAATGAAATTTCAAATTCTCACATGTTTATTCTTTGTTTGTTTATGAAAATAGTTTTGGATGTGATGCCTCTCAAGCAACAACCTTCAAAGTTAACTTATGTGCTTGACATGCAAGGGATCATCCAACATTCAGTTATTTATGACAAAGAGGAAGGGGAAATCGTACACTGCTTGTCAAAAGAACAGATTGCCGAGCTATTTCAAATGAATCCAGACGAAGTCATTACTGAAGAGGCATCTGTTCCAACAACTGATTATCCCTCTTCTGACGAACTAGAAGACGTTGATGAGGTTGAAGTCGAAGACATCACTGATCAAGAATATCCAAAGTACACATCAGTAGATGGTGATGATCTTCCCTCCTTCGCGGACTTATTCACTCAGCAGTCCGACGAGGAGGTCAACCGCATTATCGACAACAAAGGAGATGAAGCCGGTCCCTCCACTATTGACATTGACGAGCTGAATGAACGTAAAAGTCAGTGGATGGAATACATGGCCGAATTAAAGAAGAACTCAAAGCCCTCTCCTCCAACCAAGTACTCTAAAGTTTATCGACTCAAAGGACACAAGTCTGATGGTCGTATAATCAGTTGGGCATACTTCAACGACTTAAGCTGCTATGCTATAAAAAGAGAGAAGGGCATACAATATTTCAGGTACCCTCATGACTTCAAGACGTTGCCCGCATTTGAAGTAAATCAATTGGCGTGTCCAAAGCTTCTATACAGCGAATCTTCCGGTCTATCCGAATGGTTTGAACGTCAATTACAATACGAATACCGGAAGAAGTGGGTGAACTTCAAGCCACAAATGCCTACACGTTACATTCACAAGGAAAAGGTTCATCCAATCACCAAGAATCACCTAATTGTCTTAAAGTGGAAACCTCCAACGATCATGAAGAAGATTCCTTTAAGGAAAATGATCCAGGACTTCTCAGATCAGTTCAAATGGTGGTACTATGATGGGCGTACTGGTGAAGCTGTTATAGTGCTTTGTAAAGAAGGGTCATGGGAGACCATCAGGGTCTTTGATCCCTTGTGGCTGACCAACTTGTCTGAACAAGATGTTACAACTTTATACAAGTGTCAGCCGTTTTTTGAAGTTGCAGATATAGACCAGGCGTTGCAGTATGTGAAAGTGATACGTATATGCTTTGCTTTTGTCATACACGCCGGAGTTAACTGGAAAACTCGTACAAAAGAGATGTTGAAGACCAACTACTGTTAGTTAGGTCATTTTGAAGGGATCTAGGTCCAAGGGGGAGTATGTAGATGCATAATATGTCCCTAATCCCTTGTAATATGTATTTCATCTATGTTTAATGTAATTATTTGATGTATTAATGAAATTACATGTTTATCCTTAATGTTTACTCATATATAACGACTGTGTATTAAACGATCTGATAAATAGCGATAACGTTGATCAATCGTGCTATTGAAAGGCCCATTCGCACGAATGGATCATGAGAATGATCCATTCGCGCGAATAGATCATGAGAATGATTCATTCGCGCGAATAGATTATGAGAATGATTCATTTGTACGAATGAACCATTCTAATGATTCATTCTTACGAATGAACCATTCTGCTGATTCATTCGCACGAATGAGTCCATTCACATGGCTCATTCGTACGAATGGCCTCAGCACTATATATAGAACTTTCACTTCATGAGCACACATACAACACATATACACATAACCAGAGCAGAACCAGACTAAGTAACAGAACACACAAACTCTTTGCACCTGTATTGTTGAATCTCTGTCCGTTTAGAGTTTCCAGGTCTTGTATCCAACTTCTCTACACCAAAGGGTCGATAGAAACCTTCGTTTCAAAGTCTAATCCGCTCATTTCTCTCGACCCGATCCGTGTCATAGATTGGATTGCCAATCAAATCGGATTCCGCACGATTTGGTTCGGTTAATGTGTTGAATCATTGGATCAAGGTAGATCCCGATCCAACAATTATAAAGACAGGCGTACATGCTTTCATTGTAATGAGATGGGATACATTGTGGTGAACTGTCCTTACAAAAATAAGGGGAAGAAGCATGTAGTTCCTGAGAAGATGAAGCCTGAATCAAGACCTGTTTATAAAAAGTTTATTCATTCTCAAACTCTAAAAGAAGTTCATGTAGGAGAATCTTCTTCAAGTGTATCTTATCGTGTGAAGATTCTTTATATGAGAGATTATCGTGAGAGGAGATCTTGCTTTTACTGTGGTCTTGTGGGTCACATTAGAATTGCTTGTCCTCACAACGCCAAAGGTAACCGACTTGTTACTCCAGAAAAGGTAAGAACTCATGGCAAGCCTTATGTTAACCCAAATGTGGTTAAACCTCATGATACACCAAAGGGTAATTCAAAATTTGAGGTTAGGCTTTCTAGACCTCAAAGACGGAGGAGAAACAGAAGATTGAGAAAACTTTTAGAACAACAAGAGTTTTCACAATCAAATCAATTTTCAAATGAAAGAAAATGTTCAAACACTTCACATTTTAAGCAAAAAGAAGTTAATGAACAGAAGTATGTTTGGAAATCTAAAGTTTCTGTTTCTGACTCCTCAGAGCAATCTCCTAAAATCGATGAGAGATTTGATTGTGAATGGAGTGAGGTTTATAATTTTGATATATATGGAAGACCCATGACTACTATGGCTTGGGACACAATTTCAAATTAATGTTTCTTGTTAGATGTGTAGGATTTACCAAGAGAGACTATTAATACCATTTTGGTTGTTAATAGTGGTGGTTCTTAGCACATGACAGGGAATGACATCTGCAAGAGTAAAGAGTTGTTGATAAATGCGAATATATTTATTTCAATGACTTGATGCTCAAGGGGGAGAATATGTCACACACAATGTTTTGGAAAGAGTTTTACAAAGTCCAAGTGATAACCTGAAACTTAGGATGACAATGGTGAGCATAAAGTCGTTGATGCAACCATTTGACTAGTTGAGGGGGAGTCTACAGGACAGGGGGAGTACAGAACTGTGTTGATGACAAAGGCAAAGGCATTCAATTACAGGATTACATCGGTTTGAGTTTTTTAATTGATTGAATTGCTTAATCCTGAGTAACCAAGTAAAATGTTTTTCTTAAAATGTTTTCATAGAAGATTTTATTTTAGTTTGTTTTACTTTCTTTGAAAAAGATTTTGAAAAAGCCAAACAAATTGAAAAAGTTAAAATCGACATTACTTGAAGTTAAAGAAGAGATGATAGTACATCAGTAGATGTTCTTTCACACATGACCTTAGATTGATTGGTTAGTGCTTTATGTTAATATATCTGAATTATATGTTTTGATCTAAACTTCAGAGACTACACAAATAGGAAATGATAGTGTTGTGTATGCATATAATTTGAATTGTCAGTAGACTAAAAGCGTCACTGAACCATTAGTAGTGTTAAAACATAATTTCATATGTTACAACTATGATTTGAACCCATTTTATGCCTGGGTGTGTGCATTAAAAGATCACTATCAGATAAAGAATATTAGTTTTTAATAAAGATTTTCCTATGAGATCAGTTTCAGGTTATGTCCTTAGCACTATTTATTCGATTTGCTTCAGTGCCGATGTCCCGAAAAGAATGCAATTTGAAGTATAATCAAGATATATACTTGACATCATCTGTCAAACATATACTAGCCCTTTGATCATATTGATAAATCATCTTTATTGATTCCATTGAATTCATAATCCAGATAACAGTTGGATCCACGTACCTGAATCTTATGATTCCACATATATAAGCCAAAACATTGAATCATTCGATTCTGAATCTCATTGATTCCTATACAATCCAATTTGGATTCTACTATTCATGTGCTAAGTGATGTCTCCTCATTTTGGAAATTCGGATAATCTTTAGTAAAATCTCATATGTCTTGAAGATAGTGCATTTACTTTCTGTTGACATACTAGTGGGGTACACGTTGTATTTCATACTTAAATGGTACCTTAACTCACAAGAAAGTGGGAATGAGATGCTTTAGTTTCAAATCTTATAATATTGACAATTTGAATTTGTGTGTCATAGCGTGATCCTATTTTCTTTGAATGTTTATCGCGTATCATAACATTCAATATGAAAGTCTTGAAAAGATAGAGTGTGATAATCTTGAAAGATATTGGTTTGATTTGTCAAGGCTTTAAAGAATGACATAGGATACCATTTGATATTATATGGATTTTATATCCAACATGTGTGATTGATATCTCATATATACTGATATGATCTTCTTACTCGTGATGTTCGACCAAAAAGATGTGATTTTGTATTTTACATTTCAGTTTATATAGAGAAAAACCAAAAAGATTTTGTGTTTCTTATGTTTGAAAAACCAAAAAAAGTTTATTTTTCCAGCTTCCATGGAAATCTTTATTGTTGGTTATTCGTGGTTGTTCTCCTTTGCAAAAACTGAATATTGCAGACAGAAGTTGACAAGGGGTCCTTCTCCCAAGTTTTCTTCTAGAAATAAAGAGAGAGTGTGCAGATGAACAAGACAAAGACTACAATGTGTTTAATGATATATGAAGACGGATGACAATCTTCTGAAGCTGTTTTCAAGGGGGAGTCTGTTGGAGCATATTCTGGTGACAACGAGCTTGAAGATATTATGTCTTAGTCTTAGAGTCTTTGACTTGTAATTGATAGAATTGTTAGCAACAGTTAAAGGGGAGTCTGTTAGGACATGTTTTGGAACTGTTGATAAAATTCTGTGTAAGTTTTGCTAGAGGCGAACTTATCAGAGGCGAACTTAATAAGTTTATAAGTTTTAAAATGATTAAAATTTTATAAGTTTTAGACTTATATAAAATTTTATATAAAAATCTAAATTTAAAAGATTCATATATAAATAAAAAGATAATTTATTTAAATAAAATAATTAACCTTTATAAAAAAATATATATAATAATAAAATAAGTTTAGAAAACCACTTAAATGTAATTTAAATTAAAAAGAAATTAATTACTTTATTGTTATAAAAGTTAAGGGGTCTGTTTTGAAAATTTTTAAACTAGAAGGTTTTAAAATAAAAACAAGTTAAGGGTCTATTTGTGGACAAACTAAACCACAAGGACTAACAGGTATAAATCGCAGGGACTATTACAATTCAAAAACAAACTCCAGGGACCATTCTTGCCATCTTTCAAATCGCAAATCCGGTCATCTCTTCCCTTGTCCGGCGGTCCAAGCTCTTTTCCGGCGAACCCCGACACACTTGTTTCCCTGAACCTCGACAGACGAAAAGGGGCTCCCTGACCTCGTCGTCTCCACGCGAACCTAAGCCCCCGACCAATTTGTCTTTTTAACATACGAAAAGCCTGCTGGCGTTTGTGACCGAAAGTCAACGCCGCGAAATTGGCCTCGTCAAGAGATCTCCACGCCTGCAAGACGGCTCGATAGCTTCGGCTTGCCCAGATGAGTGTCTAGACATACTCAATTTCATGTTTCATTATCGGAATCAGGTTCGACTATAAATAGCCATTAGCGGACCTTCTCGAGCTCACTCTCTCTTCATCACTCACTCTCAATGCAAATTGAAGCTGTCATTATGTTCGTCGCCTCTGTGTGAAGCTGTGACCAGAGTCTCAGAGCCCAATTCATCCCGAGTCGTAATTCCCCATTCTTGGTATTTTCGGAATAACGAACCAGCCGTCTCGACCAAGTAAGAAGCCTCAAATTCGGTCATTTACCTTCGGTCATCGTCTGGCCATCTGTACCAAACAAAAACTCGGCCTCAGACCATCGATTACCGGGCAAACCAGTGTTCTCGGACACCGGTTTGCCAGTTGTCGAGAACCCGGACCAAACCCTCTGAGTAGTTATCAATTAAACATCCCACACATAACCAGCGATGGGCGATAGCCCGGCTGGTTATGCTTGTGTGTGTTATGTCCGAGGTCTCGGGTTCGATCCTTGTTGGCCTCCGGCCCAACCATTTTTCATTTTATTTTATTTTATTATTTTATTTATCTCATTTTATTATTTTCTCTACACACTAATAACTATTACGAACCGGTAGACTCGTTCGTTTATTTTGGAAACCTTTAAACTACTGTTTACACGTATTTAACCCGTCAAATTTTTATAAAATAATAAGCCCAATACTTTTATAAACTTGTTTAAATAGTTTTAACTCACAAAAAAATATATATATAATAACAAATAATATAAATAAACAAATAGAAATTTTTATAAATGCAATAAACATAGTAGCTACTTATTTAAAAATATAATATTTTAACAAGATTAAAATATATTTTTAAATGTTAAATTTTACAAAAATCGTTAGTTTTCTACTACATTATTTTATACAAATAATTTTAAGGAATGTTTTTATTTATAAACCAATACACGATTAAACACGAATACACATATACAAACATACAATAATACATATTCATCTACATAGGGTTTCAACGTGCTTAGATACCAATATCCTTATCACCTACACACGTGGATTAAAACATTCGCTAGCAAGGTGAGTTACATAGCCCCTATTTTACCTTTTTACATGCTTTGGGGTGAAACATTATTACTTATACACTTCATGCTACTCATCAAATTGTTTATACGTGTTATACATGTGGATTATATGCTTGTTCATCGTGAATTATCTGGGGTGTACGTTCATTAACTGTAAACATAAAGAGAACCAACAGTAATATTAATAGATCTATTATGCCTGACCAGCCCACCCGGGTAGGCGAATCAAAACCTGTTGCAAAATCTGGAGTTCCAGAGAAATTAAAGCCAAAAGAAGTTCATGTAGGCGAATCTTCTTCAAGTGCATCTTATCGTGTGAAGATTCCTTATATGAGAGAATATCGTGAGACGAGATCTTACTTTTACTGTGGTCTTGTGGGTCATATTCGGATAGCTTGTCCTCACAACGCCAAAGGTAACCGACATGTTACTCCAGAAAAGGTAAGAACTTATGGTAAGCCTTATGTTAACCCAAATGTGGTTAAACCTCGTGATACATTTGTCACACCCCGACTGATGGCGGAATCATCGGGGCAGGACATGTAGACTGTTCATAAGCACAAGGTTAACTAAATTGAAATATATTAAACTTCGAATTCCATTACAATCATTCAAACAAAACCAAATCCAAGACAGAAATAATATTTCAAAACATAGACTTCTTTATTTAAATTAGCTAAGTCCAAAGCCTAAGTGTAGCACATCTTGATCAAACTCACATATTAGGACCTGAAACATGAATAAAATAAAGTCAACTAAAAAGTTGGTGAGTATAACACAGGTTTGTATATAGATAGCATATAGTTTGTAAAACAAATCCATACATAACATGATAAATAAGGCATTTATGGGGAGCAGCTATTGTGTAACCAAGTACAATCAAACCTTTGTAACTAGCATGCAAAATTGTGTTGTCGGTATCAATCACCCCAATCTGGGTGGGTTTGTCAGACTCAATAGATCTATCATTGAAAACCGTCGGCTTGAATAGTTAATGATTGCACATAAGTGTTCACAAAAGTTAGCACACATAGTACTCGGGCATAAAGCTCAAATTGCACACATGTATGTAAATAGGATTTGTATTTGTGTTGTTTGTGTAAATGTAAACATGTAATTTGATAGAGTTCATATTTCACCCCAAAAGTGTAAAAGAGTAATAGGGGCTATGAAATACTCACATGGTTTGAAGGCGTAGCTAACAAAGATACTAGATAGAATAAGGATCCTTGAAATGCACAAGTTATCCTAGTGTGTAATGCGTATTGTATCAATAGTGTGCACAAGAGTTTAAGTTTAAAGTTGAATTTGAATTTGTGTATAAGGCCATTGATTTGTACTTAAAAGTATTGAATATATGGTTTTGAAATAAACATTTTTGAAGCATTTTGTTTAAGGTTTGAGTTTGAATAATTAATTAAGTAAATTAAATAATTATCGTTTGTGAAAATATTGTAAGTGTTAAATGTAATTAAGTGTAAATAAATAAATGTCTTTGTTTAAATATAAAGTGAATAAATAATCATTATTTTATTTATTTATTTATAAAATGTAACTTAACCATTTAAATACTTTTTAAATGAAAGGTTTAACAATAATTGTAAATTTAATTTTTTTATAAACTTTAAATAAATAATTTTCTATTTACTCCAAGATTAAATATTTGATCTTTCTAAATAGAATTAAATGCATTTTTATAAAAATCAACTATTTTTATTTTGTAATTTAATCAGAAATATTTATTGTTTGAAAAATATATAAAATTATAATTCTACCAAAAATTTAACTCTCACACTTCCGTGCCTGGGAAGGGCACGATCGTGCTCGAACCACGGGCGCGACTATGCTAGTCAGGGCGCGACCGTGTTGATCAAACAGAGGGCTTAACTAACTAAATCATTAGGCACGACCGTGCCTTGGCCAGGCACGATCGTGTCTATGATTCTAAGACATGACTGAGATTAGCCAAAGGGCATGATTGGGTCTGGACAGGAGGACACGACCGCGCTGGTAACCAGCACGACCGCGTCTCATGAGGCACGACCGCGCTAGATGATTAGCGCGACCGTGTCTCTTCTAAATCAGACACGAATTGACTGATTCTTATATTGTTAGTGATGTAAATCATAGGGCTCTTATTTATAGTATTATTACGAGTATGATGGGATGTTTTAATTGTATTAACAACATGTTCATGGTCGAAATCGATTAAACCATTTTGAATAAAACATAGATTCTGATTCGGGATGATTTCTATAATGGAAGCCCAAATTAATATGGGAATTTTGATCTATGGACTGAAACGAGTTAGAAAAAGGTTTCAATTACCCGTAAGAGCAACGAATTGATGGAGAACGGTAGGGAGGAGTTCCGGCGTCGGCGAGTTCGGCTTCCGGCGTCTTCTGCTACGGTTCCGGCTGCTTCAAATGGTTCAGTAGCTTCTGGGAGAATCGTGTGGCATTTGGTTGGGGGAAATTCACTCCAGAATAGGAGGATTGATGTTCAAAAGAGAGGATTTTAAAATGAGGAGTTTTGTTTTTTCTTGAATCGGTTTTCTGATGTTAATTGTTACGTTTGATAATATTATTGTCTTTGATAACGAAAGTGAAACGTATAACGGTTACAACAATCAACGATCTCGCGTTTAAAACTGATTTTACGTTTCAACTGGTACTAGGCGCGACCGTGCCCAAACGAGGCGCGACCATGCCAAAGCACTTGGCGCGACCGTGCCAAAACGAGGCGCGACCGTGCTTATTAGGGTTTCTTGCTATTTTTCAACATCAGACCTTGTAACTTTAGTCTTTTGCCATATTTGTATAATTAGATACTTATGTATTGTTTTAACAGGATATAACCGAGTAAAATTTGCGGATTTGCATTGAAATATAGTATTAAATTAATGGTACGAAAAGAAACAAAACAATGCACTAGAATTGAGTTTGAAATGTATTACATTGAATTGAAAATACCGATACTAAAAATCAGAAATGTTACAGTCTCCCCATGTTGAGGGAATGTCACACCCCGACCAATGGCGGAATCATCGAGGCGGACAATAGAATGATTGTTCAAAAGCACATGGTAACTAAAAGGTTGCATAATTCATTAATTAAATTTAAAGACAACAAGATCCAAATACAATACATTTCAAGTAACCTAGTCTAGTTCAAAACATTGATTTATTTAACTAGGTCCATAGTTCCTAAGTGGAGAAATCTTCGGCAAGCAGTCACATATCCAAACCTGAAACATTATTTAAATCAAGTGTCAACTAAAAAGTTGGTGAGTACATAGGTTTAGTAATTCCGGTAAATAGTAGTGTAAATCGTTTTGCAACTCATTGTTTATCTTGTTAAACATAGTATATGATGTATCATTTATTTAATCACAATTCAACCCGAGTTTGACGCGCTTGAACAGAGCACAACAGCAAGTCCGGTATGTTTGAATATAGTTACCCACTATATCCGATATGTTTGAATATAACACGCGGTTATATCCGAGTATGCAGTAATAAACACCCTAACCGGGTGGGCTGGTCAGGCACAATAGATCTATCAATATTACAGTTGGTTGTCTTGTGTTTAAATGTATGTACATCCAAAGAATAAGCATATAGTCTCATGTATAACACGTACAAACAATGTGAGTAGCATGTATAATGTTTCACCCCAAAACGTATAAAAATGTAAAATAGGGGCTATGTAACTCACCTGTAGCGAGGGTTTTACTTCACGCGTGATGGTGATATTTGTATTGTTGTTATATACGATGAAATCCTATGCAAATGAATATGTATCAAATATGTATTCGTGTACGCGTATATTTGTTTAAATATAGGTGGATTTGTAATTGGAATAACCTTTGCGGAAAATTATATGTTTTGAAATCATTGTACAAATAAATTTTAATTTTTGTAGGACTATGTATTTTTATAAAATTTCTAATTTAAATATTTAAACTTCTTGAAATATATATATTTTTAATAACACTTGCATTTTATAAATCATAATTTACAAATTTTGAATTTCATAAAAATATTATATTTTAAATAACGCGTATTTTTATTTATTTATAAAAATGCTATTTTTGTTATTTTTCGTGAGTTTAAATAATTAAATAACTTATGTAAACGTTGGTTCTATTACTTGTCGGTTCTATTACTTTATAAATTTAACGGGTTTGAATATGTTCAAAAGTCGGGTTAAAATAAACGGGCCGAGTCAACGGGCTTGAAATAATTTTTAGTGGGTTATAAATATTTAGAAATAATTAAATGGGTTTTAAAACATTTAATTTAAATAATTAATAGTAAAGAAATACAATTTGATTTTAAATTACTTATTTAATATATTTATAATAAACAAATAAGATTAAATTGGTCAGATGGATCAGACCGGGTCGGCCCAGACCCGAATCCGGGTTCAGAAAACTGCAAACGGGTCCAGAGGTTTAAAGTGAGAAAAAGGGGGGGTTGGGCCGGAGGCCATAGGTTTCGAACCCGGGACCTTATACTCATCGCACACGACACTGACCAGCCGGGCTATAGCCCATCCCTGGTCAGGAACATGTTAATTAATTTATAATCACTTAGGGTAACGACCACTGGTTCTCGACAACGACCAGGATTGATGTCCGGGCAAATTCGTTTGGCCGGGAATCAGTGGGCTACGGTCAAGATGCCGATTGGAATTGTTAGTGTAGGATCGTAAGATTACAAGGTGATTCTATTCTAGTTGATATTGGCGGAAACAATAACAACCAACAAAGTAAACAAGTAAACAGCAAGAATACTGATAAATGCACTGTTGTATTAGACTTCTGAGATTACAAGTTTACAAGTAAAACACTATCAAAAAGCACTATGAAAGCACAGCAAGCACACTTACAATGAAGTGTTTACACAGTATTTATAGTAACTTAGAATCAAGACAGACCCTTGATTCTAAGGATCAGATCTAACACAAGCCGTTGATCTTATTTATTAATCTAAATTACAAGCAAAGGCTAATCTAGTTAACTTTACTGAAACGTCTTCTTAGGCATCATTGTTTGCATGCTTGGAGAAGCGCGTTATTGTCCTTTATTGGTTGCACCAGTGAGGTTCCTTCTGCTTGGAGTGTGGCAGTTGCTTTAACAGAAAGGTGTCAGAGGCGCTTCACATGGATAGTTAGCTGCAACGTTTGGTCTTCAGAGAATAAAGCTATCAGCAGCAGAGATGAGAATAATGCTGCTGATAAGCCTATCAGCAGCAGCTTGTGTTGAATGCTGCTGATAAGCCTATCAGCAGCCATATGTGATGAATGTTGCTGATAAGCCTATCAGCAGCATTTGTACTTAGAATAATTTGGTAGCAATCAGTCTTTGGTTCTACAAACTCCCCCTAGACTGATGCAACCAAAATTCTTCTAATTACTTTGCTGCTGAAGCTTTTGCATGTGGCTGACTATCCTTTCAACCTCATAGCCTCTTGGATCCTTGCTGGGATTGTTCAGTGGAAGTTCAGACAGAGTCTTGATGTCTTTGTGTCGCATTTTGTAGATTGCTTTGCTTGAACATCTCATCTGCTGCTTCTTTACATCAATCAGAGTGAACTCATCCAAATCAGCATTATAGGACCAAGATACAAATGGAGAGTGGGACTTGAGTGGTTTGATATTCATGACCACATCTTTGCTAGGGTTGAAGTAATGTCTGATTGCTAGCATAAGATGTCTCCCACTCTCATTTGCAGGCTCATGAGGTTCACCCAGCTCCAAAATTCTTCTTAGGTCTGAATCTGGTAGTTGCAGAACCTCATCAACAGACTTGTATGTAGATCTTCTTCTTTCAGTTCTCCCCCTGAAGATCTCAAACCTTTGATCACGTGGATTGTAGACCCATTCAACTATGTTTCTTGAGTCTTCAGGTTCAGATGAGGATTTGGATTTCTTTAAGGGAGGCTGTTGATGAGTGGGAGCTGGGTGGGATGATTTGGACTTGTTGGGTGGAGGAGTGGAAGGTTTGGGGAGGAGAGTGGAAGGATGATGGACTGAGGAAGAGGTAGGTGAGGGAGACGGCTTGGGTTTCTTTGTCTTTGGTTTTTCTTCTTCCTTGATAAGTACCCTTTTCTTGGAGCCCTTCTTCCCTAGTCTTTCTTCCTCATCCTTTTTAACTTTGAAGTAGAGGGCTTGCAGGTTCATGAAATTCATGGGACCTAGCCTCTTTCCACTATCTCCTCTAGCCTTAAGGAAGTCAATCATGACCTTCCTTTCTTCATGGGTCCGTTTATTAAAGGCAATGGTCTTTTTGGACTGTTGTTTGGCTTTTTCTTCTTCTTCAGCCTTTTTCTTCTTTGCCAACTGACCTTGCTGACCCATGAAGGCTCTGTAGACTTGTTTAGTTGATAGTTTCTCAAGGTAGTCTGCATCCTCACCTTGAGAGACTAGAGTCTTTATCCATTCCTCCCTCATTTCTTTAGCTAGTTCAGAATCGGTTATTCTGAACTTAGCTTCTTCTTTGTTCTTCTTCTCCAACTCTTCCTCTTCTCTATTGAATTGTTCCTGCAGTTGAAGAGCAAGAGCTGCATCTTCTTCAATTCGGTCAACTGCAGGAATCTTTCTTTTTAGTTCATCCAGCTGTTTAGCATACAGCTGGATGGTTTGTTCTCTTAGGAGAATGACTGTTTTCTTTCTTGAGCCTTTTTCATGTCAGCCATCTCCTCTTCTTCTCTTCTTCTTCTTTTCTCTTCTCTCTCTCTTTTCTCTTTTAGCAACCTCTCTTCATCTTCATCAGTCATGATTCCCTTTCCTTTTTTTACATTGGGTGCCTCTGCTTCAGCTTCACTGATCACAACAGCAGATGATGATGCTGCTAATGGGATCTATGCCTCAGCTTCATTGGCAAATTGAGGAATTGACAAGGGACGATCACTGTCTTCATCAAGTTGATACTCAGGACCTTCTATTTCCCTCAGTTGATCCCTAAGTGAAGCTCTTGTGCCAGCTGTTACAGATGTGGCTTCAACTTGTGGAGTATCTGAGTTGGAGTCAGTATCAGAAGTTGACACAGACTCTTCCTGAGGAATCAGTCCTTCTTTTTCAAGATGGGCTTTGATGGTGACCATCATTGCCTGGCTCTCCAATGAGTTAATATTGCAGATGTTGGCTCTTAGCTGAAAAATCTTGAATAGGAAGTCAGAGGGCAGCTGAAGGATGTTCCTGGTGTTGATGATGAGAGAGGAGCCGTTGCTGAGCAGAAGAGTGTGGTCAAGGGACTTAGTGCTCACCCAACCTAGCACGTCCAAGTCCTTGACCAGGAAGGCATACAGGAATCTTCGAAGGCCCAGAATTTCTTTTTCAGTGAGAAGACTGCTCCTTGTTATTTCAAGATTGCTAGGAGTCAGTCTCCTTTCTGCGGCCGCCGAGGATTCAGGATAAGCTACCCGATGTGCTACTTGTAGGAATCTTTGGAGCCTGGGTAGATTATCCTCCATCAGGTCATAGAACCTGCCAATGGCAAGTTCTGCTGAGAGATCTGCTGAGTTATTGATGCGGTTTGATACGTATAGCTGTAGGACTTGGACGGCATTGAGAGAGTTCCAGTTCAGCTCTTCTACTCCACTGAATTCCCATCCAATCCAAAACCTCTCAGCTGATCCATCATACCCCCAAGCTAGAATGGAGTCAAATTCTAGCTTCTTTGATAACCTGAATAGTTGGGGGGTTGAGGATTGACCAATGATGGCTGCTGCTTCAGGAAGGATGCTGAATGATGTATTTGTTTGTTCTGTGTCTTCAGCATCATTCAGCATTTCATCAACAGCCCTGACGACCAACTTCCAGTCTTCAGATGTCCCTTCTTCTTCGTTATCTGAGACTGGCAAGTCATGAATTTGTACAAAAGCCGGCTTGAATAGTGAGCTTTGAAGTACAACCTGCTCTTGAATCCAGTCATCAAGACTGTCTTTATCTTCTTCCATAGAGACCATCTCCCCCTTTTTGGTTGCATCAGTAGACAGGTAAGCATCAGTTTGGGTGCCTACTGATACAAGAGAGGGAGTTGCTAAAGTTGGGCATTGATGGGCTTCATGCATAGAGACTTGGTGTCTTAGTTTGGACACTTCAGCCTCTAGCATAGCCACCCTGGCCGTCAATTCCAAGTTATGAAGTTTCAGTCTGTCCTCATCCACAGTTATGGAATCCTTAGACCCAGATGGGGCCATAGGCCTAGCCTCAGCATCCCCATCACCCGCGGTTTCTTGGCGCCTGGGATTCCTCTCAGTGAGGGGAGTTTCCAAGGAAACACCCTCACCATGAGTTGCCGTGGTTGAGGTGTTAAAGATGTTGTCACTGTCCTCCTGGTCAGTTGATGGACCAGCAGTAGTGACAGCCTCTTCCACATCCACTCTTTCATTACCCCTAGAGTGGACCTTCAAGGGTGAAGAACTTGGGTTGGTTGTTTCGGAAGCAAGACCAATCAGTACCTCCTTGATAGTGGTAGTTGGAGAAGGTACATCACTTTGGTCAGGTTCCTCAACACTTAAGTCCAAAGAAGATAGGAATGGCTCGAAGGGCTGTTCTATGGATCAGGGAAGTGATCCTAATCCTAATAGAGAGACTTCCGAAGGAGTCTCCCTAACAGTGTGGCTTTCCCTTAAGATATTCTCACTAGAATGTTGTGATTCTGAGTGAGGGATGTTGGCTTGGGTTTGGGCCTTGGAGGCAAGAGAAGAAGGAGTTCTCTTGCCCCTCTTCCTTGTATATTTGGCTGCAACCGGGGCCCTGTGTTCCGGTTGAGCAATCAAACTGTGGGTGAGTAGATTATGTGCCTGTACATTCTCAGTAGAATGCACAGGGGTTCGATCAAGGGAAGCAACAGTTTGAGGTTGTGGTAGTGAGGTGGAGGGTGTGGGATCAGTATCAGCTGGGTTTGCTGAACTGTCACCTTGGGCACTTTGCATGTTCAACATTGTAGACAACAATGGAACATCGGCCCCTGAGAACTTTGATGAAACTGTTCTCATGCTTTGAAAAATGTTGTTCTTATGTCCCAGTATTACGTAGATTCTTGCAGTTTTTGAAAGATCTTGGTGTTCAATATTGAACACTTCCTGCAAGAATCTTGGGTACATGAAGAACTGTGATTTCACCCCTTCTTGAAGGTTGTATCTCAAACCTTCAAGAATGAGGTGGGAAAAATTGAAACCCGCCCCAGTTATCATACCGTGAATTGCCGACGCAAGTCCGGAGCTAAGTTGGTTCCAGCCACTCCTCTTCTGGGATATGCATTGGAGAAGAGTGTGGCAGAGATACTTCCATTTGGACCCATGAGTGCCTTCTCTATCGTATACTCTGTTTGATTCCCAGTGTACCCTATGGATACAAAGGTCCTCATGTATACGTCTCTTGGGTAAGAGATGGCGTCCCCTTCATCTTGAAGCTTGAGGTGTTGGCGGAGCTTTGCTTCAGTGATAACCATTTCCTTGCCGTCTACTGTGCCTCTGATTTGGGGAGTGCCCTGGTCAGTAGAATACACGGCTGAGCTCCAAAAATCTTCCATGTGGGAAGTGTAGATGGTTGGGTTGACTGTTAGGGCATGGAGGATTTTGGACCGACAAAGGAAGTCGATCATATCATTGAAACCTTCGGATTTCTTGCCCTTTATTAGGCATGCAGTGAGGTTGTGATATGGGGATAACTTGTCGTTGGGGTTGTTTATGTCTGCGCCTGCCATTTTTATGGAGTTGGAGGGAAGAGAGAAGGATGTTGGAAATGGTGGTTAATTATGGAGGGCTTTGAATGCTGTGGGGACGGGAGAGAAAGTGATGGGAGATTAGGGTTTGAAATTGAATATGAAGAGGTTGTGGAAACGTTTGAAATTGTGATATAACGGTAGACGAAGAAAAAGCAACTTTACTTGTACAGTACAACCTGTTTCACTTTTCATTGTTACAGCTGTAAAGCACTCGAGCAGTCATGGTAAAGACTGAGAGTGGTTTTTACCTCGGGTAAAAGTTAATGTAGACTTGTTTTACCCATCAGCAGCAAACTTGGTTGCTGCTGATGGTGAGCTATCCGCTGCAAACTTGGTTGCTGCGGATAGTGAAGTCTTTCAGCAGCAGATTTGGGTGCTGCTGACTGTTGTATTCATTCCGCAGCAAAAAGGTTGCTGCTGACCGCCTTAAAGCTATCCACAGGAAACTTGTTCCTGCTGATAACTTAAAGCGATCAGTGGCAAAGGCTTTGCTGCTGAAGAGTAAATCTGTCAGCAGTGAAAAAGTGCTGCTGACTATAACCATTTATTAAGAACAAAAACATAGACATATTTACAAGGAAGGATAAAAAATTGAGACATGTCTTATTCAAAGTTCATCATGCCAATTGATTCAACTAGATATCGAAATCTTGCTTCATCAAAAGATTTAGTGAACAAATCAGCATATTTCTCATTTGTGTGAACCTTGGATAGGACAATTCTCTTTTTCTCAGCTTGATCCCTGATAAAGTGATACCTGATGTCGATGTGCTTAGTCTTGGAATGCTGCACTGGATTATTCGTGATAGAGATTGCACTCATGTTGTCAATGTGAATTGGAGTCTGCATGAAGGTCATTCCATAGTCAAGCATTTGATTTTGGATCCAGATGACCTGTGCACAGCAGCTTGAAGCTGCAATGTATTCTGCTTCAGCTGTTGAAGTGGAGACACATGTTTGCTTTTTGCATTGCCATGAGATGAGCCTTCCTCCAAGGAATTGACATCCCCCTGATGTGGACTTTTTGTCCAAGTTACAGCCCCCATAGTCACTGTCAGTGTAGGCATAGAGATTGACATTTCCGTTCTTTGGATACCATAGCCCAAGTTTTGGAGCTCCCTTTAGGTATCTAAAGATCCTTTTGACAGCTTGAAGATAAGACACTTTTGGAGCTGCTTGAAATCTTGCGCAGAGACAAACTGCAAACATGATATCTGGTCTTGAGGCAGTGAGATACATGAGAGATCCTATCATTGCTCGGTACTGATGTTGATCAGTGTCTTGTCCTTCTTTATCCGGAGATAATTGATGGTGCACTTGCATAGGAGTTCTTGCAGCAGAGCAGTCAGCCATTTTGAACCTCTCCAAGATGCTTTTGACATACTTGGATTGACTTATGAAGATTCCATTTGGTACTTGTTTGACTTGAAGTCCTAAAAAGAAATTTAGTTCACCCATTGAACTCATTTCAAATTTGGAATGCATCAGAACTTCAAAGTCTTTGCAGAGCTTCTTTCTTGTAGATCCAAAGATAATGTCATCAACATAAATCTGGACCAACAAAATTTCTCCCCCTTCATCTTTGATGAAAAGTGTCTGATCAATGGCCCCCCTTCTGAAGTTGTTGCTAAGTAGATATCCAGATAAAGTTTCATACCAGGCTCTTGGGGCTTGGTGTAAGCCATAGAGAGCTTTGTCCAGTTTTAAGACCTTATTTGGATGTGCAGGATCCACAAAGCCTGGAGGCTGTTTGACATAGACCTCTTCACCAATCTTGCCATACAAAAAGGCACTCTTCACATCCATTTGATAGACCATAAAGTTTTTGGATGCTGCATATGCCAGAAAGATTCTGATGGCTTCCAGACGGGCAACAGGAGCAAAGACTTCATCATAGTCAATGCCTTCTTCTTGAGTGTAACCTTGAGCTACCAGTCTGGCTTTGTTCTTGACCACGATGCCCCTTTCATCTTGCTTGTTTCTGAAAACCCATCTTGTTCCAATGGCTGTTTGACCAGGTGGAAGATCAACAAGCTTCCAAACATCTTGTCTTTTGAACTGCAGCAATTCTTCCTTCATTGCTTCAATCCAGCTGTTGTGCTTGAGAGCTTCATCAATCTTCTTGGGTTCCACCTGAGATAGAAAGCAAGAGAACAAACAAATGTTGGCTTCATGAGACTTACTTCTTGTCTGGATACCTGTGTGGACTTGGCCAATGATGTTTTCCAGAGGATGCTCTTTGTTTATTCTCTGTGCTGGTATCACATCCAGCCGTATTCCCTCTTCAAGATTACTTTGGTTTAGATCAGGATTGTCTTCAGTTGTGAGGAGAGGAGCTTGGAGGTTCTGATCATTGTGTTCCACATTGTCAGCAGTATTAGCATCAGAGGCCTCTTCAGCATGGATTGAGGAGGCTTCATTACAGATTTCTTGGTCAGAGAGATTGCTGCTTGTGGTGTTGGAAGTACCGGCTTCACCTGTACTGGCTTCAATAGCTTCTGCCACTGATGGAGGATCAATGGATGGTCTTTTCATCCTGATGTAGGGACTGGGAAAATCCAGTCTGTAGTCAGTAGAAGAGGTTGAGGCAGAAGATGTTGATTTTGAAGAAGAACACTCCATATTTGAGAACATGAGAGGCTCAAATATCTGGGTGAAGGAGTCTATATCAAAGAGCCAGTTAGGACCTTTGCCTTGTTCACAGACAACATGTTCCCTGCATTCCACATTAGCAGATTCTTCCACAATCCGAGTCCTAGAATTGAACACTCGGTAGGCCTTTGATTGAGAGGAGTAACCCACAAAGTAACCTTCATCAGACTTTGCACCGAATTTAGGAAGAACTCCATGTGTGATGAGGATGGTACATGGACATCCAAAGGGCTTCAGGAAGCCAATGTAGGGAACTCTTTTGAGCCATAGTTCATAGGGTGTTTTCTGGAGAGGCTTAACAATAAGGACTCTATTCTGCACATAACAAGCTGTGCTTACTGCTTTTGCCCAGAAAGTAAGGGGCAGCTTTGAGTCAGCCAGCATAGATCTTGCTGATTCAATCAGAGTCCTATTTCTTATTTCAGCAACCCCATTTTGTTGAGGGGTTCTTGGAGCACTGTATTGCCTTTCAATGCCCTTGCTCTCACAGAAACTGTTCAAAGTGTGATTTTTGAACTCTGTTCCCTGATCACACCTTATGATCTTTACCTTCAGATTGCTTTGATTTTCTACACTAAGAATATAGGATTTGAGAATCTCAGCAGTTTCATCTTTTGTTCTTAGGAAGAATACCCATGAGAATCTGGAGAAGTCATCAGTTATCACCAGACAGTAGGACTTTTTGCCCATTGACATGACATTCGTAGGACCAAAGAGATCCATATGCAGTAGCTGGAGATGGGTGTCATTTGTGTTCAATGTCTTGGGCTTGTGGGAACTCTTGTGTTGTTTTCCCTTCAAGCAGGCAATGCAGTGATCGTCTAGCTGGAATTCTTTGTCAGGAAGCCCTCTGACAGGATTGTCCTTCACTAATTATTGATTGTTTTGATGTTAACATGGCTTAACCTCCTGTGCCAGAGAGCGGATTCATCAACTGATGCCTTTGACAGAAAACATGAAACACTACCAGATGGAGTGGCTTCATTCATGTCAAGCACATATAAGTTGTCCTTTCTACGAGCAGTTAGGAGAATCTTCTCTGGAGGGGGTTTAGATAGGCCAGGAGCTAACACGAAACATTCTTTGTCAGTGAAGAGCATCCAATGCTTTTGATCACATACTTGGGAAACACTCATGAGATTGATGTCAAGTTCTTTAACGTAGCTGACTCTTTCAATACTCATCCTTTCATTGGACACAGTTCCTTGTCCAGTGATAGATCCACCCTTTGAGTCGCTCCCAAAAGCAGCATATCCTCCATTGAAATGTCTGAAGTTAGAGAGGATGGACCTATTGCCTGTCATGTGCCTGGAACAGCCGCTATCTACCACCCAAGTATTATGTTTGTTGCCTGGCTGTCCCTGCACATGGAAGATATCTAATTAGTCGGAGGATCATTGTAGCATGCAGCATTGTAGAAGATCGTTGCTAATTTGCCATTGTCAGCATGCTTGCAGTTAATGGAACCAATAGTTATGCTTGTAGATTGTTTAGCCTTCCATTGCTGTGTTGGTGATTTTCTAGCTTTCTTTACATTGTCGGCAGAAGATGTTGTTGCTGACAATTTTGGCTTATCCGCAGCCGATTTTGCTGCTGAGGGCTTTGCTGGAGCAGTAGCAGTTTTTGCTTTGTCAGCAGCAGATACTTTTGCTGCTGATGCCGTTGTTTTTGATTTTGCTTTGTCAGCAGCAGAGACTTTTGCTGCTGGAGGCTTTGCCTTTGGTTTCCTGGACTTTACTCTATCAGCAGCGATTTTGTTTGCTGCTGATGGGTTGAGCACAGATGAATGATTTGCAATCTGGTTAAAAGGGTTGAACTTGCATGTTGCAGCAAAGTGGTTTGATTCCCCACATATGATGCAAGTTTGTTGAGGTTTCTGCATCTTCACTCTTTGAGGGGATAGAGATTCTCTGAACTTTGTTGCCTTTGCATCATAGCTTCTCACCTGTTTGTTTCTGTTTGTTTTCTCAAAGGCATGCTGCTTTGAGTTTCTTTGGTGTTCACAGTAGTGAAAGCAGGTGCTGGCAGTGTGATTGTATTTGCCGCACACAAAGCAGGATAGTGCTATCTTGTCCCGGTGAAAGTCCACATACTTCTTACTTTGAAACAAATCTTTGAAGTTCTAGGGATGAGCTTTGTTATGCTCAAAAGTGGCTTCTTCTAGTGTCTTTTGAACATATGGACCTTTTTCTCAAGGTGTATGAAAACTATCAAACACCTTTGGCTTTGACTGAGGCTTGGGGTTGGTGAAACCTTATGTCTCTCCCTTTTCAATGTTTAGCTTTCTTCCATTTTGAGGATAGCTAATCTTGATTTGTTTGAATGGGATGGGAGCTGGAATAGTTGGAGTAACAACAGGACATTCAGTTTTGTTCAGAACAGCTTCAGAGAAAGGAGAAGATGGGACTGCACTAGTTTCACAGTGGTCTGAGCAGGTTGACTCAGGTTCTGAAGAGGTGGAGCAGTCTTCCACGAAACATGCATCCATTGAAGGATCAAGGTTTCGGTTTGCCGTGTCAAGATTTGCAGTATTGAAGCTTGGTTCATGAATGGAAACATAGTCAGCAGGAGGAGGAACTGTCTTGTACTCATCATCATGATATCGAAGTCCAGTTTTTACCCTTTCATGGACTTGAATATCTAACAATATTTGTAACTTTTTAGATGAAAATTCATATTTTTCAACATGAACTTTCTATTCAGCCAGTTCAGCTCTGGTAGCTTTAAGTTTTACTAATAGATCATCAATCTGAGTTTCAAGATTGGTTTGTTCATGTTTTAAAGAATAAATCTCTTTCTTAAGGCAGTTAATCTTTTCTTTGTAACTGTCTTCGACCTTTTTGAATTCAGATTTCATTTGGTGAAACTCTTCATTTTGATCTATTAGATTTTGGTTATGCTTTCTATAACCTAAAACTTTGTCAATGCAAGCTTGAGAGCAAAAATGTTCAAATACCTGAGGTGGTATCTCTGCATTGTCTGCCTTAAGTGCTTGGTTGGAGGCAGGAACATCTTCATATTGAAAACTCCAGTCAAATTCTATAGTTCCAACATTTGCACAGGCTGCAGTTTGTGCTGGAGGAGTTCCTTGCTGCTGCTGCCTGGGCTGACCTTGGTAAGCTTGTCTTTGATGGCTGGCACCCTGGTTGGCTTTAGGTGCTTTGCACTCCCTAGCAAAGTGACCCATTTGGTTACAGTTGTAACATCGGATCTTGCTTTTATCAAGCCCAACTCTGGTGTTTGAGTTGTTGCTTGGAACTGATCTCCCGGTTCTAGAATAAAACCTTTTTTCTCTGAGGGAGAGCATGGCATATGAGTGCTGAATATCCATTTGTTCAAGATAATATGGATGAAAGCATTCCAGATCCTCCTTTATGAAGTACATGCTGCTTGAGTTGTCAGAGACAAAAGCAGTAGAGGTTGGCTGTTGAGGAGGTGCCTCAAGAAGAAATGGTGATGAGTTGGATTGTGAAGCAGTTGGTGTTTGAGGATGAGTAACAATGGGAGGATAGTAGTTGCTTGCACTAGGACCAGAATGATCAGAGTGAAGCGCTGAGGTGGTGGTGGAGGAAGTGGTAGCTGATTGATAACTGGAGCTCCTTTCTTTAGCTTGAATCATTTCTAATTCATAGGTTTTGAGCATGCCAAAGAGCTCAGTCATCTGAAGAGTCTTCAGATTCTCTGTTCTTCTGATGGACACTGTATATAGTGTCCAACAACTAGGAAGAGATCTTATGAACTTCTTGAGAATGTCTTCATTCTCCAGCTTTACCTTGGAGCACTACAGTTCTCCAACCAGGTACGTGTACCTGTTATATAAAACTGTTAGTGACTCACCTTCCTTCCAGACGAAGTTTTCATACTGTTGCTTGAGAATGTCACGTCTGTTCTCCTTGACCTCCTCAGATCCAGCAAACATCTTTTCCAAGACTCCCCATAATTCCTTTGCAGTTTTGTGAGCCTTGAAGTTGTGAAAAACTTCATTTGGAAGGCACATTTGGATAGCTCCTAATGCCTTGAAGTCCACCTCCATTTTCTTGATGTCTTCTTCAGAATACTTGGAGGGTTCCTTAGGAACTAGTGGTCCTCCGGAGTCAGCAGAGGCCACCATGGGAACATAACGTCCATACCTTATGGATTTCCACATTCCGTATTCATGGTAGCAGAAGAAGCTTTCCATACGGTTCTTCCACATATCATAGTCCTCCCCAGACACCAACCTCGGTGGTCGGTTGATACTGCCGATGTCTTCAGATCCATGACTTTGTGCCATTTTGTTTTGTGTGACATGATCAAGAATAGAGTTTTGAATAGAATCAAAAAGTGATTAAACAAATGTTAGTTTGTTTAATCTTGAGCCAAAGCTCTGATACCACTTGTAGGATCGTAAGATTACAAGGTGATTCTATTCTAGTTGATATTGGCGGAAACAATAACAACCAACAAAGTAAACAAGTAAACAGTAAGAATACTGATAAATGTACTGTTGTATTAGACTTCTGAGATTACAAGTTTACAAGTAAAACACTATCAAAAAGCACTATGAAAGCACAGCAAGCACACTTACAATGAAGTGTTTACACAGTATTTATAGTAACTTAGAATCAAGACAGACCCTTGATTCTAAGGATCAGATCTAACACAAGCCGTTGATCTTGTTTATTAATCTAAATTACACGCAAAGGCTAATCTAGTTAACTTTACTGAAACGTCTTCTTAGGCATCATTGTTTGCATGCTTGGAGAAGCGCGTTATTGTCCTTTATTAGTTGCACCAGTGAGGTTCCTTCTGCTTGGAGTGAGGCAGTTGCTTTAACAGAAAGGTGTCAGAGGCGCTTCACATGGATAGTCAGCTGCAACGTTTGGTCTTCAGAGAATAAAGCTATCAGCAGCAGAGATGAGAATAATGCTGCTGATAAGCCTATCAGCAGCAGCTTGTGTTGAATGCTGCTGATAAGCCTATCAGCAGCAACAAGTGTTGAATGCTGCTGATAAGCCTATCAGCAGCCATATGTGATGAATGCTGCTGATAAGCCTATCAGCAGCATTTGTACTTAGAATAATTTGGTAGCAATCAGTCTTTGGTTCTACAGTTAGCACTAAGATAAACGAATGATAAGGGACGAAAAGCAATGATAAAACCTGAACCGATGTGGTCTGCGAGGCTGAAACGAAGGTTCGAAGAAATGCACAGCTGGATTTGGATTCTGGTCCAAATTGAAACTTCAAAGGGGCTTGGGCATCTTCGTCTGGATGTCGCGAACGCAGAGGTATCCTCAATTTAGAGAGAGAATAGGCAGAGATGGTGTGATGCCCGAATGGAGGTTCGGAGTGAACTTTTAACTCGAATCAGTATCCCGATAGTGCAAACATCAATTGATGGCTTGAGTTCACGCGCACCGACCAGACGAACAGAACGGGCTAGGCTATAGCCGTTGAGGTACTGCGTGTCGGTCGAATTTCATGGGTTTGACTTTGGGTTAGTTAATGGCGTCTCGGGAATTCTGATGATAAGAAGGCAAATTGGTCGGGGGAACGTGGTCGCGTGAGGACGACGAGTACAATGGCGCAGGCTTTAGGTGTCGAGGGGTAGAGGGACAGGGTTGTCGGGCTTCGCCGGAAAACTTTTGGTCCGCCGGACAAAGGAACAGGGCGACCGGGGAAACGAAATGAAAATTGACAGTTTTGGTCCCTGGGGTTTGAAAACGTTTAAAACAGACCCTGGAAACATTTCAACACAAACCCCTATGGTTTTGTTTAATACCAAACGGCCCTCAGACTTTAATTTAATTACAAAATTTAATTTCTTTTTAACTTTATTTAATTTAGATTATATTTATATATTTTATAAATCCATTTTCTTTAAAAAAAAACTAATTATTTTTAAATAGTTATCTTATTGAAATAATACATTAAATTATTTATTTAAATTATTATGTTTATTTAACTTAAATTATTCTAAACTAAATAAAACTTAAGCATATATAATTTTATAAAAATTTATGCCTTTATTTAAAATCAATCATTTTGATTGATTAATAAAATTGAAAATCATTGATTTATTTATATAAATTATTTAATTTAATAACATAATTTATATAGTTTATAACCTTCAAATATTTTAAAATTTTAATTTAAAAATACATAAATTGTGCACCAATTTGTATAAATTTGATTAAATATACGTGTATATGTTTTGAAATAAAATGTTAATATTTATATGATAAATTTTACAACGAGAATTTTTGAAAGGTCACAGTCTCCTCAAGTTGAAGGAATTTCGTCCCGAAATTCGATTTACGAAGGTTATAGAAGCGGGAAAGAGATGCCAAAGGATTAAAATGGAATTACTCACCGTAGAAAGATTCAGCGGGGAAGTAGCGTATGATAACGGATGACGGTGTTAGTTCGAGTCGAGTTGACAATTAGTTGATCTAATAGTAAAATGAGATTTATGCATACAATTGCTCATACAACGCATGAATGTAAACTACTAGAAACCATATTTAACAATATTGGTGCCTATCACCTTGTGACATGGCATTTTCCTTTAAAAACTCCACCCCACGGGTGTTCATATTTTCAAAATTTACAAAAACATTTTCAAAAACCGGTCCTCCTCTTAGTACTTATGCACGGTTTATACTCGTTATATCAAGTGGGTTTATGTATAGGGTGTACCAGCGGCTAACCCACCACCCCTTTGATATACCGGGGATTCCCCGTGCATAATTACTAAGATTTGGAACTTCAACAATTTAAGTAAATTTTAACAGAGCTAGCAAGTTGTATGACTGGATTTAAACATAATAGGTTTGTTTCACAAAAGTATAGGAATGAGATGAATGGTGATAGCATAGCTGTTATATGTAATCACGGGTCATAACACTCATAGCAATGGATTTCTCATCCGCTATTTCTAGGATACACGAGTTATCAAGATTGGTTTTAGCAAATAGTTGGTTAAAAGCAAGAGACACAAATTTCTGTTGGCATGGGTATTAGATAAAATTGATGTATAATGATAGTGAGCAAAGGAACGTACCGTTGACAGTATCGTCATTGGCCGGAGCCTCGTTAGCATTTATATTAAAGGCTCGTCTACGAGGACCACCTTGATTTTGAAGTTTTGGGCATTGGTTTCGAAAGTGGTTTGGGTCTCCACATTCGTAACAGGCCCGTCCATAGGTGACAGTGAGAGGAACTGGATGATTGCGTTGAGTAGCTTGATTAACGATAGTGCGAGCACGACAAGTAGTAACAACGTGTCCATAGCGTCCACATTTTGAGCATAGACGGCATGCAGTATGCGGGGCATGGTGATACTTGCAAGTAGGGCATTGGGGAAAGGAACCTACATAATTCCTCAGAATTTGACCCGCAGGAGTAACTTGGGTCACAGGTATGGCAGGAGTGATGGTCGCAAAGTTTTGGGCCTTGCGCTTCCTATCATGATGGGAAGATTTGGGCTCTTCGTCTTTGACGGACACGGAAGTAGCAGCTTTGTTGACCACTTTCTTGGCACCCTTCCTAAATAAGGTACTCGCTTTGAGGTGATTGTCAGTCAACACATCAGACAAATGGATAGCGTCTTCGAGAGTGGAGGGATTACTTCCCAATACGGTGTCTTGGAGCGGCATAGGCAGTCCACCTATGTATTTCTCAATTCCCCGCACTAAGGGAGTAACCATGTGGGACACGAGCAGACTTAGTTCTTGAAAACGAGTGGTGTATGCCAAATTTTCTCCGCTATCTTGGGTGAGATCCCAAAATTCAGCTTCGAGCTTCCTCATTTCGTTGCGAGGACAGAACTCGTCAGTCATAAGTCGTTTCATTTCGTCCCAAGACAAGGACATAGCAGATTCGTTGCCTCGAGTACGTTTCTCACCGTTCCACCAGGTGAGTGCTCGTTTTTGGAAGACGCTGGCAGCATAACGGACCTTGAGGTTGGCGGGACAATCGCTGTTTAGGAAAGTGCTCTCCATACTTTCAAACCATTGAAGAAGACCAGTAGTACCCTCCGTCCCGAAGAATTTGGTGGGGTTGCAAGAATTGAAATGCTTGAATGTACAGTACGGTGGGTTTGCACCATTCCCTTGCGTATTAGACCCATCACTGTTGTTGTTAGCTTGGATCATTTGGCCTACTAGTTGAGTAAGTAGTGCAGCAAGGTCAGTGTTGGGATTGCTGGAGTTAGCATTAACTGCGCGACGGGGAGGAATTCTATAAAATACCACGAGGAAAGACAAAATTTTATGAGATTCCGGATAAAATAGGCATGCATGTGCCACAGTTGGTAGACTATTCACAATAATGCAAGCGGGAACGCGAGATGACACTCATCATGTATGTATGTTCTGACTAAAACCGTTCACCTAATTCATTCAAAATTTATAACACTAAAGGATAGGGTAAATAAGCCGTGAAATCTATTCCTGGGAGGATATGATAACATAGATCATTATTCGCGCAATAGGAATGGCTGGGATTCGCATGCACTACAAATCGTTATTACGTGTGCACCCGTAATAATGATTTGTTTTGCATGTTCGTCTAGTTCTTCCTACCTTGCTATAATGTCCCCAAATTTCGAGTTTAAGTTCGGATTGTATCCTTGTGAATACGTTGACTTATCAACGTTAAATAATTCCTCAAAACTTTCAAGGAGACATGCTTTAGCCTATAGGTAAACACTCACTTCAGGAATTCCCAGGAAAGCATACGGGTCCGTTTATTTGGATTTATACGAAATGCTTTCCGAGACAAAAAACCCAATGTACAGGTGTCACCCTTCCAGATTGCACATGTCCTTTACTGGTTTCAAGAAATTAAGTCGTTGACGAGATTTTCAAGACTTTTATAGTCTTGAGAGTCTATGTGTATAAAATGCGTGGAAACGTTTCAATTAATATGGAGTAGGAAAGAGTATGGATAAGGATGGGTAGTGTATTTGCTTGCATAAGTTTTGTTTGTCAAATATGTATGTAAAGTATTTATCATGTATCAAAGTCTTGTATGTATGTGTATAAGTCTCATGTACCAAACTCGAGAAAATTAAAATAATACCTAACTACAAATAATTCACATAGCAATTTATCATTTAGCACATAACACATAAAAGGGAGTCCTAGGGTTATAGTCTAGGTCATTGTGTCTAATAACCTAATTCCCTATAACCATGGCTCTTATACCAATCTGTCACACCCCGACCGATGGCGGAATCATCGAGGGGGACAATAGAATGATTGTTCAAAAGCACATGGTAACTAAAAGGTTGCATAATTCATTAATTAAATTTAAAGACAACAAGATCCAAATACAATACATTTCAAGTAACCTAGTCTAGTTCAAAACATTGATTTATTTAACTAGGTCCATAGTTCCTAAGTGGAGAAATCTTCGGCAAGCAGTCACATATCCAAACCTGAAACATTATTTAAATCAAGTGTCAACTAAAAAGTTGGTGAGTACATAGGTTTAGTAATTCCGGTAAATAGTAGTGTAAATCGTTTTGCAACTCATTGTTTATCTTGTTAAACATAGTATATGATGTATCATTTATTTAATCACAATTCAAACCGAGTTTGACGCGCTTGAACAGAGCACAACAGCTAAGTCCGGTATGTTTGAATATAGTTACCCACTATATCCGATATGTTTGAATATAACACGCGGTTATATCCGAGTATGCAGTAATAAACACCCTAACCGGGTGGGCTGGTCAGGCACAATAGATCTATCAATATTACAGTTGGTTGTCTTGTGTTTAAATGTATGTACATCCAAAGAATAAGCATATAGTCTCATGTATAACACGTACAAACAATGTGAGTAGCATGTATAATGTTTCACCCCAAAACGTATAAAAATGTAAAATAGGGGCTATGTAACTCACCTGTAGCGAGGGTTTTACTTCACGCGTGATGGTGATATTTGTATTGTTGTTATATACGATGAAATCCTATGCAAATGAATATGTATCAAATATGTATTCGTGTACGCGTATATTTGTTTAAATATAGGTGGATTTGTAATTGGAATAACCTTTGCGGAAAATTATATGTTTTGAAATCATTGTACAAATAAATATTAATTTTTGTAAGACTATGTATTTTTATAAAATTTCTAATTTAAATATTTAAACTTCTTGAAATATATATATTTTTAATAACACTTGCATTTTACAAATCATAATTTACCCATTTTGAATTTCATAAAAATATTATATTTTAAATAACGCGTATTTTTATTTATTTATAAAAATGCTATTTTTGTTATTTTTCGTGAGTTTAAATGATTAAATAACTTATGTAAACTTCGGTTCTATTACTTTATAAATTTAACGGGTTTGAATATGTTCAAAAGTTGGGTTAAAATAAACGGGCCAAGTCAACAGGCTTGAAATAATTTTTAGTGGGTTATAAATATTTAGAAATAATTAAATGGGTTTTAAAACATTTAATTTAAATAATTAACAGTAAAGAAATACAATTTGATTTTAAATTACTTATTTAATATATTTATACAAATAAGATTAAATTGGTCAGATGGGTCGGACCGGGTCGGCCCAGACCCGAATCCGGGTTCAGAAAAGTGCAAACGGGTCCAGAGGTTTAAAGTGAGAAAAAAGGGGGGGGGGGGGTTGGGCCGGAGGCCATAGGTTTCGAACCCGGGACCTTATACTCATCGCACACGACACTGACCAGCCGGGCTATAGCCCATCGCTGGTCAGGAACATGTTAATTAATTTATAACCACTTAGGGTAACGACCACTAGTTCTCGGCAACGAACAGGATTGGTGTCCGGGCAAATTCGTTTGGCCGGGAATCAGTGGGCTACGGTCAAGATGCCGATTGGAATTGTTAGCACTAAGATAAATGAATGATAAGGGACGAAAAGCAATGATAAAACCTGAACCGATGTGGTCTGCGAGGCTGAAACGAAGGTTCGAAGAAATGCACAGCTGGATTTGGATTCTGGTCCGAATTGAAACTTCAAAGGGGCTTGGGCAGCTTCGTCTGGATGTCGCGAACGCAGAGGTATCCTCAATTTAGAGAAAGAATAGGCAGAGATGGTGTGATGCCCGAATGGAGGTTCGGAGTGAACTTTTAACTCGAATCAGTATCCCGATAGTGCAAACATCAATTGATGGCCGGAAAACTTTTGGTCCGCCGGCCAAAGGAACAGGGCGACCGGGGAAACGAAATGAAAATTGATAGTTTTGGTCCCTGGGGTTTGAAAACGTTTAAAACAGACCTTGGAAACATTTCAACACAAACCCCTATGGTTCTGTTTAATACCAAACAGCCCTCAGACTTTAATTTAATTACAAAATTTAATTTCTTTTTAACTTTAATTAATTTAGATTATCTTTATATATTTTATAAATCCATTTTCTTTAAAAAAAACTAATTATTTTTAAATAGTTATCTTATTGAAATAATACATTAAATTATTTATTTAAATTATTAAGTTTATTTAACTTAAATTCTTCTAAACTAAATAAAACTTAAGCATATAAAATTTTATAAAAATTTATGCCTTTATTTAAAATCAATCATTTTGATTGATTAATAAAATTGAAAATCATTGATTTATTTATATAAATTATTTAATTTAATAACATAATTTATATAGTTTATAACCTTCAAATATTTTAAAATTTTAATTTAAAAATACATAAATTGTGCACCAATTTGTATAAATTTGATTAAATATACGTGTATATGTTTTGAAATAAAATGTTAATATTTATATGATAAATTTTACAACGAGAATTTTTGAAAGGCCACAGGGAATTTCGTCCCGAAATTTAGCTAGAGGAAGCTACGGCATCAGTAAAAAGATGGGGGTACTTGAGCTTCATTTGGTCCTCTCGTTCCCAAGTGAATTCAGGACCACGCTTAGACTGCCAACGAACTTTGACAATAGGAATACGACTTCGCTTGAGTTGCTTGATTTCACGATCCATAATTTCTACCGGTTTCTCAACGAAGTGCATCGTTTCATCAATGCGCACGTCATCAAGTGGTATATGGAGGTTCTCATCCGCGAGACATTTCTTCAGATTAGATACATGAAATGTAGGATGCACATTGCCAAGAGATGGAGGTAACTCGAGTTTGTAAGCCACTTTCCCAATCCTTTCAAGGATTTTGAATGGACCAACATAGCGAGGTGCTAACTTGCCTTTCTTTCCAAAATGGATCACACCCTTCCACGGAGACACCTTAAGAAGAACAAGGTCACCGACTTGGAATTCCAAGGGTTTTCGTCGTTTATCGGCATAACACTTTTGTCGACTTCTCGCTGTTCGGATGTTGTCACGGATTTGAATAATCTTGTCGGATGTTTCTTGAATTAGCTCGGGACCGGTGATTTGTGCTTCACCAATCTCATTCCAACAGATAGGAGAACGACATTTTCGACCGTAAAGAGCTTCAAATGGAGCCATGTTGATACTCGTGTGATAGCTATTGTTGTAAGAGAACTCAATTAGGGGTAAATGTGAATCCCAATTGCCACCAAAATCAATTACACAAGCTCTAAGCATGTCTTCAAGAGTTTGGATTGTCCGCTCGGTTTGACCATCAGTTTGGGGATGGTAAGCCGTGCTCAAATCCAATCGTGTGCCAAGAGCAGATTGAAGAGATTGCCAAAAACGAGAAGTGAACCGGGCATCTCGATCGGATATTATGTTCAAGGGAACACCATGACGGCTCACAATTTCGTCGATGTAAATTCGGGCTAGTTTCTCAACCCAATAGTCTTCACGGATAGGCAAGAAATGAGCAGATTTGGTGAGACGGTCAATGATCACCCAAATGCTATCATAACCACTCGAGGTGCGAGGGAGTTTGGTAATAAAATCCATGGCTAAGTTCTCCCATTTCCACACGGGAATTTCCGATTGTTCAAGTAATCCGGAAGGACGTTGGTGTTCGGCTTTGACTTTGGAACACGTTAGACATTTGGCAACATAGTGATCAATGTCCTTTTTCATACCGGGCCACCAATATTGTTGGCGAAGATCTTGGTACATTTTATCCGCACCAGGATGAATAGAATAACGAGTCTTGTGAGCCTCGTTCATAAGAAATGCACGGAGATCATCGCGATCGGGAATCCAAATACGGTTCAAATAATAAAGTAAGCCATTGGTTTTTGATTCAAGCAGAAGTTCAACACCACACGACATTTCTTCGTACATGTTACCTTCGGTGACTGAGACGTGTTGAGCTTCTAAGATGTGGTTTTGAATGTCGGTTTGAATTCGGACACATTGAAGCATGACATGATCCTTTCTACTCAAAGCGTCGGCTACAATATTCGCTTTGCCGGGATGGTAACGAATCTCGCAGTCATAGTCGTTAAGGAGTTCAACCCAACGTCGTTGCCTCATATTGAGTTCTTTTTGGTTGAAGATGTGTTGGAGACTTTTGTGGTCGGTGAACACCACTCATTTCGTGCCATAGAGATAATGTCTCCAAATCTTCAATGCGAATACGACCGCACCCAACTCGAGATCGTGCGTCGTATAATTCTTCTCATGAATCTTAAGTTACCTTGATGCATAAGCGATTACTTTGCCTCGTTGCATGAGGACACAACCGAGACCTTGGTTAGAAGCATCACAGTAGACAACTAGATCATCATTCCCATCAGGGAGAGTCAAAATGGGAGCATTGCATAACTTTTGCTTGAGGGTTTGGAAAGCTTCTTCTTGTTTTGGTCCCCACTCATAAGTCTTACCCTTGTGGGTCAAAGCGGTAAGGGAAACAACAATCTTAGAGAAATTTGAGATGAAGCGACGGTAATATCCCGCAAGACCAAGAAATGAACGAACTTCAGTGGGAGTCTTCAGGGCATTCCAATTCTTAACCGTTTCGATCTTAGCAGGGTCAACATGAATACCCTTGTCGTTGATGATATGACCAAGAAATTGAACTTCTTTTAACCAAAATTCACATTTGGAGAATTTGGCATATAGTTGTTCTTTCTTCAAGAGATCCAAAACCAATTTAAGATGTTGCTCATGATAGGCTTTAGTCTTGGAATAGATTAAGATGTCATCGATGAAAACGATCACGAACTTATCGAGGTACGGTTTGCACACACGATTCATGAGGTCCATGAAAACTGCCATACCTTGTTCGGAAGGCAGTCTTTGGAATATCGTCTTCTTGCACACGGAGTTGGTGATAACCGGATCGAAGGTCAATCTTCGAGAAGCAAGTAGAACCTTGAAGTTGATCAAAGAGGTCATCAATTCTAGGCAAAGGATAACGGTTTTTAATAGTAAGCTTGTTGAGTTCGCGGTAGTCAATACACATGTGAAATGATCCATCCTTCTTTTTGACGAATAAGACGGGTGCACCCCACGGTGAATGACTTGGACGAATGAATCCCTTGTCGGAGAGCTCTTGAAGTTGACTTGCAAGTTCTTGCATTTCAGAAGGTGCAAGACGGTATGGAGCTCTAGCCACGGGGTTAGCTCCGGGCACAAGATCAATGCGAAATTCTACTTGTCGAACAGGTGGAAGACCGGATAGATCTTCGGGAAATACTTCGAGAAAATCTCGAATGATAGGAATGTCTTGTATAGTCTTCTCTTTGACATCCTTTTGAACAATATGAGCTAAGAAAACGATGTACTTCATTCGTAAGTACTTTTGAGCAGTAGTGCACGACATTAACTTAAGTCCTTTGCATGGCTTTTCACCAAAGACTCTTAACGTTTCTCCCGATGGTAGAGGTATTCGGATGCACTTCTCGAAACAGATGACTTTGGCATGATGATTTGATAGCCAATCCATGCCTATGATGATATCAAAACTTCCTAATGGCATTGGTACAAGATTGATTGGGAATGTATGTTCATTAAGTTCTAGAGAGCAGTCATAGATAACAGACTCAATTGTAAGTGAATCACCATTTGCTACTTCGACAGTGAAGGTTTTCTCTAATTGGGATCGTGTCTTTGCAAGTAAGGGTTAAAAATTTAGTGACACAAAACTTTTATCGGCACCGGTATCAAATAAAATGGAGGCATATTGACTATTTACAAGGAACGTACCATTGACCACGTCATTGTTGGCTTGAGATTCATTGGCGTTTATGTTGAAAGCACGCCCACGAGCTCCACCTTGTCTAGCATTGACCAACCTTAGGCAGTGATCACGGAAATGGTTCGGGTTGCCACATTCATAACATGCACGCCCATTTGCAATAGCGGGAGCACCTTGATTAGTCACTTGGGCATTGGTTTGGTTTGGTGGGTTGACTTGGCCCGCAAGAGCTTTGGCCCTACAAACATTGACCGTATGTCCATATCTCCCACAATGAGTACAAAGGTGACATGGGATGTTTTGGGGATGATGGTAGTTGCAGGTGGCACAAAGTGGGTAGATTCCATCATATGGCTTTTTGGCCGGTGCTTGAACCATAGGTGTAGCTTGGTTAACAGGAATAGCAGGAGTGACCACAGTAAAATTTCTAGCCTTTCTCTTCTTATTGTGCTGGGAGGGCTCAGTTATGGCTTCTTTGTTGTGGGTGGAAGGAGTTGCAGTGTCGGACACTTTCTTTGTGCCCTTTTTAGTAAGAGTCCCCGCCTTCACATGGTTATCAGTTAAGGTAGCGGATAAACGGATTGCATCCTCAAGTGTTGTGTAACATCCCAAATAATGACAAGACAAATAGAAAAGGGAAATAAAGTGGGCTTGGCCAAAATTTCGGCCCATGGGCCGAAAAGAAAAGGGGGAAACCCCATTACAAAACAGCAGCTTCAACCCAAACCCCTCTCATTTCATCTTCCTGCGCAAGAATACGAGAGAGAAAGAGAGAGAGCGATCGGCTTGTGAAGAAAACCGCAAGGAGAAGACTCAAGGGCTCGGGAATCATCCGACTCCACCATTTCAACGCATAGCAACAGAAATCGGGCCTGTTGAGGTAAGCATCGCCTCTGATTATGAGTCTTTGCATGTCTCGGGTTTAAATCAAATAAAGATACGATTTTTGCATACGAAACTTGAAACAAATCACGTATTTGAACTCAAGAACGATAAAGGAAGGTGTTTAACGTAAAATGCTCAAGGTTTAATCGATTTGAAATAAGTTGGCTGGAGCAAGGTTCTGGTCAGGGAAGATGCAGACCCATGACTCGAAACTATAGTTTCGATACATACAGACCCGTCGAAACTACTCTAGTTTCGATAGTCATGTTTGACTCGAAACTATCTAGTTTCGATAGCAGCCAATGACTCGAAACTACCATAGTTTCGATAGGAACTCAGGACTCGAAACTACCTAGTTTCGAGTGTCACCTTGAACCTAAACTAAGATTTTTCATAAGTTAATGACTCGAAACTACCTAGTTTCGATAGAAGGATTATGACTCGAAACTACCTAGTTTCGAGTGTAAGACCATAGCTCGAAACTACCATAGTTTCGATGCGACCCACCCCCCCGAAACTACTGAGTTCAAGAACAGTAATGTCTAGTGTCATTTAGGAGCCCTACCTTATATGTATGACTCTATTATACAGATAGTGGGTGACCTTAGTGACGTTTCGAAACCAGCTATTATACTTCAGGGACCCGCCCATCAGGTGAGTTCTATGTGCCCCTTTTTATGTTATGTGCAAATGTTTTCAAATGTTTTGGGGCTGAAGTGTATACACTAAGTGAATAAAGTTTATGAATGTAAATGTGATCATATGTGTTATACAAGTATATATATATATACCTATACACGAAAGAGAAATTATGAATAAAGAATGAAAAGCATGATTATAAAGAATGAACGAAAGTATAACACAAAATGAAAGAATGAAATCCTGCTTTATATCCATGTATATATTGCTTGCAAAGAATGAAATGAATGAATGACATAACATATAAGAATGAAATCTTGCTTTATATCCATGTATATATTGCTTGCAAAGTACAGAAAATGTTATGGACGCTTCGATGATAACGGCTACTTCGGTAGACGGACGACCATGTGACTATTTTACAACCGGGACAAGTGCGTTCCTTCATCAGCTAGGACGTACGAATGCCATTAAAGGACGGTCGAAGCAATTGGCATATTATAGTAGAACGGTTGTATAAATAATAGTCGCATGGGAAACGGATACCTTCGGGTAGACGGGCGAATATGACGGACTACGACGGTAGGACGGTTGTAAGTCATGACGGACGGACAAAGATTGCCGGACGGTTGTAAGAATAAAATAACGGACGGCACTAGTTGCCGGACGGTTGTAAGTATAGGTGGGCCATGACGATGGACCACGGCGATTGTCTTTGTGACATTCGTAAACAAATGACGGGTTGATCACCCTTACAGAGTATGACCCATGAATGTAAATAAAGAAAGAAAAAGGGTGAATGCATATATATATTTATGTATGAAATCACCAAAAAAATACAGAAAAGGAAATACAGAAAAGAAAGATGAAAGAAAGGCAAAAGTTATGAATACGTATTTATATGAATGATCATACAGTAATGCATACTTATACCTATAAAGAAAAGAATGTTTACAGTAAATTGCATTAAACTAGAACTCACCAGCGTTAGCTGACTTTTAGTATACATTTCAGGTAAAGGAAGAAAAGGTCGTGCGATGGCGTGAAGGTTACCCGGCACAAGACTGACATCCCACTTTTGTTTGTTAAGACAATGTTGTGTTTTTAATTATTAAGACTTCCGCTGTTATGTAATGTAATTGAATGAAGAATGTTTTAAATTTAAGTTCAGTATTTATGGCTATGTTTATGAGTAAATCCAACAAGTGAGGTCACCCGGGAAAGGGGCCTTACAAGTTGGTATCAGAGCAACAGTTTGAGAGATTTAGACATCCCTAAATGTCTAGACTCAAACTGATTATGGGACCAACGCACGGATGTCAGTATGGGTAACCAACGCCAACGCTAGCACGGTAAGTAAGTTATAAAGTTAATACTCTTGCATAGGAATAGATACCTTAACTTAGAACAAATAGATGTTAATGCCACGACTGATTTGAAGAGTTTCGAACCCGAAAAGCAATGTAAATTAGTAATCACAAACCGGTCACTGTAATTAAGAATTTACCTTGCTCGTACTGTTCCAAACTATGATCTGAAGAAATGACATTGATGTATTCCCTTTTTAACTATCAGGAAATTAAGAACTATGGCTGGTGGAGGAAGAACAGGACCTCGAGGCGGTCGCACTGGCCGACGAGGTAGACCTCCGTTGAACCCAAGATTTGAAGAAGAAGAGAGTGTGCACGCAGAGCACACCGAAAGTGTGCACGAAACAGAAGTGACCCCAATTATGAACGACAGTCCAGGGCCTATACAGTTGGAACCTGAAGTCAGGGATGCTATTGCCCGTGAAGTTGTGCTCACTTTGAAAAAGGTATTGCCTGATCTACTATCCGAGGCAATAAAGAAAAGTAAGGAGGAGGATGAAGGAGACAATGAAGAGAAAGTATATGACAGTGATGGGGATGAAATAAAGATTGGATCGAGCAATCGTGGGTGCACTTACAAAGGTTTCAAGGACGGAGACCCACCCAAGTTCGATGGGAGCAAAGATTCAGTGGCAACGCTTGAATGGATTGAGAGGATGAGTGCTGTAATCAACATCAGCGAGTGTCGACCAGACCAGGCTGTTAAATATGTTGCTCATTCTTTCACCAACGAAGCCTTAGGTTGGTGGAGGAACATTCAGAGGACAAAGTCCCCAAACGCTCTTGCAAGAATGACGTGGGAAGAACTGAAAAAGCTGGTAATTCAAAAGTTCTGTCCCCAGAACGAAATTGATCGAGTGGAAAATGAATTCCTAAACCTTAAAGCTGGCAACAAGACACACCGCCAGTATACTTCTAGATTCAATGAGTTGGCACAGCTGGTACCCCACCTGGTGGAGACAGAAGAGCGAATGATCAAGTATTATGTGAAGGGCCTACCTCAAAGGGTCCGTGTCCACGTGAAAGCCAACCTACCCTCGACCTTCGAGTCGGTAGTGAATCTGAGCGGAATCGTCTACGACGATTATGCCAATGAGGACCCACCAACAGAAACCCAAAAGAGAAAGTGGGAGAACCCGTCTAGAGGCACCGGAAGAGGGAACGTAATAACTGAAAATAAGAAACCAAGGTCGGACAAATATGAAACCTGCAAGAAATGCGGAAGGCAACATTTTGGCGAGTGCCGGGTCGGCTCCACCACATGTTACAGGTGTGGGAAGGCGGGGCACTACTCTCGTGACTGCTTGAGAGACACTAAATGCCAAGTATGTGGACTGTTTGGTCACCTGGCTAAGGATTGCAGAAAAGCCAGACAATCTGGTTCGGGAAAAGAAAAGGAACAGGAACAACCAAAGACTAGGACTCGAGCTTACGCCCTGACTGAGGAGGAAGCAAGGGGAAATCCTGATGTTGTGTCAGGTACGTTCCTAGTTAATGATGAACGTGCGGCTATATTATTTGACTCGGGTGCTAGTAAAAGCTTTATATCAAATGCCTTTAGTCGAAAACTGAATTGCACTATCAACACAGTAGTAAAGGCCTTTAGTGTACAAACTGCCGTTGGTAAAAATTCGGCAGTATTCCAAGTAACAGAGGATTGCATAATAGAAATAGAGGGTCATAAATTTCATTCTAGATTATTCCTTCTCACCTTAGGAGGATTCGATATAGTATTGGGTATGGATTGGCTAGCTGCCAACGAAGCTCAAATCATATGTAAACGTAAGAGGATACACCTCAAAGGTCCTAGCGGCAGTCCAATTACGGTTTATGGGGATTGGAATTGCACAATGCCGAACGTCATCTCGATGATTAAGGCCGAAAGTTACATGAGGCGCGGCTGCGAAGCTTATCTGGCATATGTTATAGATGATAGAGTGAAAACGAAAGAACTCAAGAATGTACCCGTGGTGTGCAATTTTCCGGAAGTATTCCCTGAGGATCTACCTGGGTTGCCACCCGATCGGGAAATAGAATTTCAGATTGATTTACTGCCAGGAGCTGAGCCCGTTGCCAAAGCCCCCTACCGATTGGCTCCGTCAGAAATGAAGGAATTGATGTCCCAACTAGAGGAACTAACCGAGAAAGGATTTATTAGGCCGAGCATCTCACCATGGGGCGCTCCGGTACTATTTGTAAAGAAGAAGGACGGCAGTATGCGCATGTGTATCGACTACCGCGAATTGAACAAGAGAACAGTAAAGAACAAATACCCACTGCCTAGAATAGACGACCTTTTTGATCAACTGCAAGGCGCGAGTTGGTTCTCAAAGATTGATCTCAGGTCGGGTTACCATCAATTGAAAGTAAGAGAGAAGGATGTACCGAAAACTGCGTTTCGTACGCGTTATGGGCATTATGAATTTCTCGTGATGTCCTTCGGATTAACTAACGCACTAGCAGCATTTATGGATTTAATGAACAGAGTATGCCGACCCATGTTGGATCGATCAGTAATAGTTTTTATAGATGACATCCTCATATATTCAAAGAATGAAGGTGATCACCACTGTCACCTAAGAGAAGTATTGGAGGTGCTAAAGCAGGAAAAGTTGTACGCAAAATTCTCCAAATGCGCGTTCTGGCTTAGGGAAGTCCAATTCCTAGGTCATGTAATAAACCCAAACGGCATCATGGTGGATCCTGCAAAGATCGAGACAGTAAAGGAATGGAACATCCCAAAGACACCAACAGAGATACGAAGCTTTCTAGGGTTGGCAGGCTACTATCGAAGGTTCATCCAAGATTTCTCAGGAATTGCCTCGCCGCTAACCAAACTGACACGGAAGGAAGTAAAGTATGAATGGGGTCCAACCCAAAACACCGCGTTTGAGGAACTTAAGACACGATTAACTCAAGCTCCAGTATTAACACTACCTGAGGGAAATGAAGACTTAGTAGTCTACTCTGACGCTTCAGGGCAAGGTTTAGGGTGCGTACTCATGCAACGAGGAAAGGTAATTGCTTATGCATCGCGGCAACTAAAGGTTCATGAAGTTAACTACCCAACACATGATCTAGAATTAGCAGCAGTAGTTTTCGCGTTGAAAATATGGAGACACTACTTGTATGGAGTTAAATGCACCATCTACTCCGATCACAAAAGCTTGAAATACTTTTTCGAACAAAAGGAACTAAACATGAGGCAAAGAAGATGGTTAGAGCTACTGAAAGACTATGACTGTGAGATATTGTACCATCCAGGCAAGGCAAACGTAGTGGCTGACGCTTTAAGTAGAAAGGAAGAATCGGCACCTATCCGGATCAAAGCGTGTCAGTTAATTATAACGCCAGACTTAATGGGTGAAATATCAAAGGCACAAGATGAAGCATTGTTAGAAAGAAATGTGAAACGGGAAAGAATAGTAGGACAACAAGGGAACTTAGATGCGAATGCATACGGAGTACGAACTAGGTTTGGCCGGATGTGGATACCTAAGATTGGTGAGCTTAGAGCCAAAATACTCGATGAGGCCCATAAGTCTCGCTATTCTATCCACCCCGGGACTAACAAAATGTATCAAGACTTGAAGAAAGAATACTGGTGGCCTGGCATGAAGAATGATGTGACAGAATACGTGAGCAAGTGCCTAACGTGTTCTCTAGTTAAGGCCGAGCACCAGAAACCATGCGGTAAAATGCAACCTTTACCAATACCGGAATGGAAGTGGGAAGAGATCACAATGGACTTCATTACCAAGCTACCGCGAACAGCTAAAGGCAATGATACCATTTGGGTGATCGTCGACCGCCTGACAAAGAGTGCTCACTTCTTGCCAATACGAGAAACTTCTTCTTCTGAAAAACTAGCAGAAGTATTTATCAAGGAAATTGTGAGCAGACATGGTATGCCGCTGTCGATTGTGTCTGACAGGGATACTAGATTCACGTCAAGGTTTTGGAAGAAATTCAATGAAGCAATGGGCACTAGACTGAACATCAGCACCGCTTACCACCCCCAAACCGATGGACAATCGGAAAGGACCATTCAGACCTTGGACATGCTCCGGGCCTGTATCATTGACTTCGGTGGGAGTTGGGACAGCCATCTACCATTGGCAGAATTTTCATATAACAACAGCTATCACTCGACTATTGGCATGCCGCCATTTGAAATGTTGTATGGGAGGAAATGTAGGACCCCGGTTTGTTGGGGGGAAATTGGACAGAAGGATTTTGCAAGTCTCGAAGTGGTCAAAGCTACTTCTGAGAAATTTGATCAAATCAAGGCTCGTATGAAAGCCGCAAAAGACAGACAGAAATCATACGCGGATAAGAGAAGGAGGGATTTAGAGTTTCAAGTAGGGGACATGGTACTGTTGAAAGTATCACCGTGGAAAGGAATCATTCGGTTCAGAAAGCGTGGCAAACTAAGTCCAAGGTTTGTCGGACCTTTCAAGATTGTAGCAAGAGTGGGTCAAGTTGCTTACAGACTCGACCTACCCGTCGAGCTTAGTGGAATACACCCTACGTTCCACGTGTCGCACTTACGCAAGTGCCTAGCTGACGACACAGCTCACATACCTTACGACGAGATCGAAGTGGATAACAGTCTAAATTATGTAGAGGAACCAATAGCCATTCTCGACCGAGCTGAGAAACGATTACGCAATAAGTCGATTCCTTTAGTCAAAATACAATGGAAACACAGAAAGGGGTCCGAGGCTACTTGGGAGAAAGAAGACGAGATGAAGGAACTGTATCCCCAGTTGTTTAACGTATAACAGGTTTCGAGGACGAAACCTCATTAAGGAGGGTAGACTTGTAACATCCCAAATAATGACAAGACAAATAGAAAAGGGAAATAAAGTGGGCTTGGCCAAAATTTCGGCCCATGGGCCGAAAAGAAAAGGGGGAAACCCCATTACAAAACAGCAGCTTCAACCCAAACCCCTCTCATTTCATCTTCCTGCGCAAGAATACGAGAGAGAAAGAGAGAGAGCGATCGGCTTGTGAAGAAAACCGCAAGGAGAAGACTCAAGGGCTCGGGAATCATCCGACTCCACCATTTCAACGCATAGCAACAGAAATCGGGCCTGTTGAGGTAAGCATCGCCTCTGATTATGAGTCTTTGCATGTCTCGGGTTTAAATCAAATAAAGATACGATTTTTGCATACGAAACTTGAAACAAATCACGTATTTGAACTCAAGAACGATAAAGGAAGGTGTTTAACGTAAAATGCTCAAGGTTTAATCGATTTGAAATAAGTTGGCTGGAGCAAGGTTCTGGTCAGGGAAGATGCAGACCCATGACTCGAAACTATAGTTTCGATACATACAGACCCGTCGAAACTACTCTAGTTTCGATAGTCATGTTTGACTCGAAACTATCTAGTTTCGATAGCAGCCAATGACTCGAAACTACCATAGTTTCGATAGGAACTCAGGACTCGAAACTACCTAGTTTCGAGTGTCACCTTGAACCTAAACTAAGATTTTTCATAAGTTAATGACTCGAAACTACCTAGTTTCGATAGAAGGATTATGACTCGAAACTACCTAGTTTCGAGTGTAAGACCATAGCTCGAAACTACCATAGTTTCGATGCGACCCACCCCCCCGAAACTACTGAGTTCAAGAACAGTAATGTCTAGTGTCATTTAGGAGCCCTACCTTATATGTATGACTCTATTATACAGATAGTGGGTGACCTTAGTGACGTTTCGAAACCAGCTATTATACTTCAGGGACCCGCCCATCAGGTGAGTTCTATGTGCCCCTTTTTATGTTATGTGCAAATGTTTTCAAATGTTTTGGGGCTGAAGTGTATACACTAAGTGAATAAAGTTTATGAATGTAAATGTGATCATATGTGTTATACAAGTATATATATATATACCTATACACGAAAGAGAAATTATGAATAAAGAATGAAAAGCATGATTATAAAGAATGAACGAAAGTATAACACAAAATGAAAGAATGAAATCCTGCTTTATATCCATGTATATATTGCTTGCAAAGAATGAAATGAATGAATGACATAACATATAAGAATGAAATCTTGCTTTATATCCATGTATATATTGCTTGCAAAGTACAGAAAATGTTATGGACGCTTCGATGATAACGGCTACTTCGGTAGACGGACGACCATGTGACTATTTTACAACCGGGACAAGTGCGTTCCTTCATCAGCTAGGACGTACGAATGCCATTAAAGGACGGTCGAAGCAATTGGCATATTATAGTAGAACGGTTGTATAAATAATAGTCGCATGGGAAACGGATACCTTCGGGTAGACGGGCGAATATGACGGACTACGACGGTAGGACGGTTGTAAGTCATGACGGACGGACAAAGATTGCCGGACGGTTGTAAGAATAAAATGACGGACGACACTAGTTGCCGGACGGTTGTAAGTATAGGTGGGCCATGACGATGGACCACGGCGATTGTCTTTGTGACATTCGTAAACAAATGACGGGTTGATCACCCTTACAGAGTATGACCCATGAATGTAAATAAAGAAAGAAAAAGGGTGAATGCATATATATATTTATGTATGAAATCACCAAAAAAATACAGAAAAGGAAATACAGAAAAGAAAGATGAAAGAAAGGCAAAAGTTATGAATACGTATTTATATGAATGATCATACAGTAATGCATACTTATACCTATAAAGAAAAGAATGTTTACAGTAAATTGCATTAAACTAGAACTCACCAGCGTTAGCTGACTTTTAGTATACATTTCAGGTAAAGGAAGAAAAGGTCGTGCGATGGCGTGAAGGTTACCCGGCACAAGACTGACATCCCACTTTTGTTTGTTAAGACAATGTTGTGTTTTTAATTATTAAGACTTCCGCTGTTATGTAATGTAATTGAATGAAGAATGTTTTAAATTTAAGTTCAGTATTTATGGCTATGTTTATGAGTAAATCCAACAAGTGAGGTCACCCGGGAAAGGGGCCTTACATGTTGCGGGATTCCTTCCTAGGACAGTATCTTAAATTTGCCTAGGTAGTCCCCCAATATACTTTTCAATGCAGCGGGACAAAGGAGTGACCATGTGGGGCACAAGAAGACTCAACTCATGGAACAGAGTTGTATACGCCAAATTTTCACCACTATCTTGGGCAAGATCCCAAAATTCGGCTTCAAGTTTCTTTACTTCATTTCGAGGACAGAATTCCTCGGTCATTAGCCTTTTAACCTCATCCCAAGGTAAGGCCATTGCCACATCCACACCTCTATTTCTCTTCTCCCCATTCCACCACGTGAGTGCCCGTTTTTGTAGGACACTTGTGGCATGACGAACACGAAGGTTGTCGGGGAAGTCACTATTGAGAAAGGTATTCTCAATGCTTTCGAACCATTGAAGGAGTCCGGTAGCTCCTTCGGTACCATAGAACTTGGGGGGATTGCACGAGTTGAAGTGTTTGAAGGTGCATTGAGATGGGTTGGCAACACCATTTCCACCATTACCACCATTCCCACCATTACCACCATGGTTACCATTGGCGGTACCATTAGATTGAGTGAGTTGAGTTACAAGTTGTGTAAGGATGGTAGCAATGTCGGTGTTGGTGTTGGTGTTGGCCACGGGAGCACGACGAGGAGGCATTCTACAGATTTGCACAACACAAGAAAATATGTAAGAACTTATGAGATTTGTTTGGATTTAATAGAATTAAGATAATAAAATAAATAGATAATCATAGTTTGGATTGTACTCAAATAGTGATAAAATCACTCGAATACTATGACACATTAAGGTTAATTAAACTTATATAATTTTCAAGGAGACATGCTTTAGCCTATAAGTAAACACTCATCTCGAGAATTCCCAGGAAAGCATACGGGTCCCTCGGTTGATTGGGATTTATGCGAAATGCTTTCCTAGACAGAAAACCCAAAATACAGGTGTCACTCTTCCAGATTGCACGTGTCCTCAAATAATTAACAAAGTTTAAAAACCTTAACGAGGAAATAAAGAAATTTTATGGATTTAGCTTCATGAAGTTTTCACATGCTTAGAAAGATAAAGATAGAGAAGGAGATAAGAATATTATGAGGTTTTAGGATACATGAAAGGATATTGTTTATTTAATTTATTATTTAAGTATATCCTAATAGGTCATGATTTTTTTTAACAAGTAATGCATCAAAAATAAAATAACAAATAATCATAAAGAACATGTAACACATAGCATGTAACACATAACATGTAGAACATAATCATATAAACATGAAGCATGGTATAAGTGGGTGTCCTAAAGTTATAGTCTAGGTCAAGGTGTCTAATAACCTAATTCCCTATAACCAAGGCTCTGATACCAATCTGTCACACCCCGACCGATGGCGAAATCATCGGGGCGTGACATGTAGACGGTTAATAAGCACAAGGTTGACTAAATTGAAATATATTAAACTTCGAATTCCAGTACAATCATTCAAACAAAACCAAATCCAAGACAGAAACAATATTTCAAAACATAGACTTATTTATTTAAATTAGCTAAGTCCAAAGCCTAAGTGTAGCACATCTTGATCAAACTCACATATTAGGACCTGAAACATGAATAAAATAAAGTCAACTAAAAAGTTGGTGAGTATAACACATGTTTGTATATAGATAACATATAGTTTGTAAAACAAATCCATACATAACATGATAAATAAGGCATTTATGGGGAGCAGCTATTGTGTAACCAAGTACAATCAAACCTTTGTAACTAGCATGCAAAATTGTGTTGTCGGTATCAATCACCCCAATCTGGGTGGGTTTGTCAGACTCAATAGATCTATCATTGAAAACTGTCGGCTTGAATAGTTAATGATTGCACATAAGTGTTCACAAAAGTTAGCACACATAGTACTCGGGCATAAAGCTCAAATTGCACACATGTATGTAAATAGGATTTGTATTTGTGTTGTTTGTGTAAATGTAAACATGTAATTTGATAGAGTTCATGTTTCACCCCAAAAGTGTAAAAGAGTAATAGGGGCTATGAAATACTCACATGGTTTGTAGGCGTAGCTAACAAAGATACTAGATAGAATAAGGATCCTTGAAATGCACAAGTTAACCTAGTGTGTAATGCGTATTGTATCAATAGTGTGCACAAGAGTTTAAGTTTAAAGTTGAATTTGAATTTGTGTATAAGGCCATTGATTTGTACTTAAAAGTATTGAATATATGGTTTTGAAATAAACATTTTTGAAGCATTTTGTTTAAGGTTTGAGTTTGAATAATTAATTAAGTAAATTAAATAATTATCGTTTGTGAAAATATTGTAAGTGTTAAATATAATTAAGTGTAAATAAATAAATGTCTTTGTTTAAATATAAAGTGAATAAATAATCATTATTTTATTTATTTATTTATAAAATGTAACTTAACCATTTAAATACTTTTTAAATGAAAGGTTTAACAATAACTGTAAATTTAATTTTTTTATAAACTTTAAATAAATAATTTTCTATTTACTCCAAGATTAAATATTTGATCTTTCTAAATAGAATTAAAGGCATTTTTATAAAAATCAACTATTTTTATTTTGTAATTTAATCAGAAATATTTATTGTTTGAAAAATATATAAAATTATAATTCTGCCAAAAATTTAAATCTCACACGACCGTGCCTGGGATGGGCACGATCGTGCTCGAACCACGGGCGAGACCATGCTAGTCAGGGCGCGACCGTGTTGATCAAACAGAGGGCTTAACTAACTAAATCATTAGGCACGACCGTGCCTTGGCCAGGCACGATCGTGTCTATGATTCTAAGACATGACTGAGATTAGCCAAAGGGCATGATTGGGTCTGGACAGGAGGACACGACCGCGCTAGTAACCAGCACGACCGCGTCTCATGAGGCACGACCGCGCTAGATGATTAGCGCGACCGTGTCTCTTCTAAATCAGACACGAATTGACTGATTCTTATATTGTTAGTGGTGTAAATCATAGGGCTCTTATTTATAGTATTATTACGAGTATGATGAGATGTTTTAATTGTATTAACAACATGTTCAGGGTCGAAATCGATTAAACCATTTTGAATAAAACATAGATTCTGATTCGGGATGATTTATATAATGGAAGCCCAAATTAATATGGGGCTTTTGATCTATGGACTGAAACGAGTTAGAAAAAGGTTTCAATTACCCGTAAGAGCAGCGAATTGATAGAGAATGGTAGGGAGGAGTTCCGGCGTCGGCTAGTTCGGCTTCCGGCGTCTTCTGCTACGATTCCGGCTGCTTCAAATGGTTCAGTAGCTTCTGGGAGAATCGTGTGGCGTTTGGTTGGGGGAAATTCACTCCAGAATAGGAGGATCGATGTTCAAAGGAGAGGATTTTCAAATGAGGAGTTTTGTTTTTTCTTGAATCGGTTTTCTGATGTTAATTGTTACGTTTGATAATATTATTGTCTTTGATAACGAAAGTGAAACGTATAACGGTTACAACAATCAACGATCTCGCGTTTAAAACTGATTTTACGTTTCAACTGGTACTAGGCGCGACCGTGCCTAAACGAGGCGCGACCATGCCAAAGCACTTGGCGCGACCGTGCCAAAACGAGGCGCGACCGTGCCTATTAGGGTTTCTTGCTATTTTTCAACATCAGACCTTGTAACTTTAGTCTTTTGTCATATTTGTATAATTAGATACTTATGTATTGTTTTAACAGGATATAACCGAGTAAAATTTGCGGATTTGCATTGAAATATAGTATTAAATTGATGGTACGAAAAGAAACAAAACAGTGCACTAGAATTGAGTTTGAAATGTATTACATTGAATTGAAAATACCAATACTAAAAATCAGAAATGTTACAACATTAAAGGGTAATTCAAAATCTGAGGTTAGGCTTTCTAGACCTCAAAGACGGAGGAGAAACAGAAGATTGAAAAAACTTTTAGAACAACAAGAGTTTTCACAATCAAATCAATTTTCAAATGAAAGAACATGTTCAAACACTTCACATTTTAAGCAAAAAGAACTTAATGACCAGAAGTATGTTTGAAAATCTAAAGTTTCTGTTTCTGACTCGTCAGAACAATCTCCAAAAATTGATGAGAGATTCGATTGTGAATGGAGTGAGGTTTATTATTTTGATACAAATGGACGACCCATGACTACCATGGCTTGGGTCCCAATTTCAAATTAATGATTCTTGTTAGATGTGCATGATTAACCAAGAGAGACTATTAATAACATTTGGTTTGTTGATAGTGGTTGTTCATAGCATGACAGGGAATGACATCTGGAACCATTTTTGGAAAGAGTTTTACAAAGTCCTAATGATAACCTGAAACTTAAGATGACGATGGTGAGCATAAAGTTGTTGAAGCAGCCATTTGACTAGTTGAGGGGGAATCTACATGACAGGGGGAGTACAGAACTGTGTTGGTGACAAAGGCAAAGGCATTCAATTACATTACATTGGTTTGAGTTTTTAATTGATTGAATTGCTTAATCCTGAGTAACCAAGTAAAATGTTTTTCTTAAAATGTTTTCATGGAAGAGTTTAATTTCGTTTGTTTTACTTTCTTTGAAAAATATTTTGAAAAAGCCAAACAAATTGAAAAAGATAAAATCGACATTACTTGAAGTTAAAGAAGATATGATAGTACATAAGTAGATGTTCTTTCACACATAACCTTAGATTGACTGGTTGGTGCTTTATGTTAATATATCTGAATTTTATGTTTTGATCTAAACTTTAGAGACTTCACAAATAGGAAATGATAGTGCTGTGTATGCATATAATTTGAATTGTCAGTAGACTAAAAGCGTCACTGAACCATTAGTAGTGTGAAAACATAATTGCATATGTTACAACTGTGATTTGAACCCATTTTATGCTTGGGTGTATGTGTTAAAAGATCACTATCAGATAAAGAATATTAGCTTTTAATAAAGATGTTCCTATGAGATCAATTTCGGGTTATGTCCTTAGCACTATTCATTCGATTTGCTTCAGTTCCCATGTCCCGAAAAGCATGCAATTTGAAGTATAATCAAGATATGTACTTGACAACATCTGTCAAACATATACTAGCCCTTGGATCATATTGATAAATCATCTTTACTGATTCCATTGAATTCATAATCTAGATAACAGTTGGATCCACGTACCTGAATCTTATGATTCCACATATATAAGCCAAAACATTGAATCATTCGATTCTGAATCTCATTGATTCCTATACAATCCAATTTGGATTATGCTATTCATGTGCTAAGTGATGTCTCTTCATTCTGGAAATTCGAATAATCTTTAGTAAAATCTTATATGTCTTGAAGATAGTGCATTTACTTTCTGTTGGCATACTAGTGCGGTACACGTTGTATTTCATACTTAAATGGTACCTTAACTCATAAGAAAGTGGGAATGAGATGATTTAGTTTCAAATCTTATAATATTGACAATTTGAATTTGTGTGTCATAGCCTGATCCTATTTTCTTTGAATGTTTATCGCGTATCATAACATGCAATATGAATGCATTAAAAAGATAGAGTGTGATAATCTTGAAAGATATTGGTTTGATTGGTCAAGGCTTGAAAGAATGACATAGGATACCATTTGATATTATATGGATTTTATATCCAAGATGTGTGATTGATATCTCATATATACTGATATGATCTTCTTACTCGTGATGTTCGACCAAAAAGATGTGATTTTGTATTTTACATTTTAGTTTATATAGAGAAAAACCAAAAAGATTTTGTATTTTACATTTCAGTTTATATAGAGAAAAACCAAAAAGATTTTGTATTTTACATTTCAGTTTATATAGAGAAAAACCAAAAAGATTTTGTATTTTACATTTCAGTTTATATAGAGAAAAACCAAAAAGATTTTATGTTTCTTATGTTTGAAAAACCAAAAAGATTTTATTTGTCCAGTTTCCATGGAAATCTTAATTCTTGGTTATTCTTGGTTGTTCTCCTTTGCAAAAACTGAATATTGTAGATAGAAGTTGACAATGGGTCCTTCTCCCAAGTTTTCTTCTAGATAGAAAGAGAAAGTGCAGATGAACGAGACGAAGACTACAGTGTGTTTGATGATATTTGAAGACGGATGACAATCTTCTAAAGTTGTTGTCAAGGGGGAGTCTGTTGGAGCATATTCTGGTGACAACGAGCTTGAAGATATTATGTCTTAGTCCTAGAGGTTTTGACTTGTAATTGATAGAATTGTTAGCACCAATTAAAGGGGAGTCTGTTAGGACATGTTTTGTAACTGTTGATAAAATTCTGTATAAGTTCGTAGAGAGGCGAACTTAACAAGTTCGCCTAAGCATCTTTAGGAGCGAACTTGTTAAGTTCGCCTAGCCTATTAGAGGCGAACTTAATAAGTTCGCCTAAGCATCTTTGAAGCGAACTTGTTATGTTCGCCTATAGCAGGTTTCTGTCTATATATAGATGTTTACAGAGTCTGTTAAACAGAGTGGAGAGCGTTGAACAAAAGTGAACGAATTGTCTGATTGAGTCTGTAAACTCTATGATTGTTGGAATACAAGCTTGAATGTTATTTACGTGATTGTTTCTATTGTCTTTTGTGTATACAATTGTTGATTCGGTTGGATTCCGCACTCCGTGTTAACAATACGTCTTATCACGAGAACGATTTGTAGAGGAGCCATGTGGACCTACATTGTTTAATGCATGGCTCGAACGAGCCCAAAAATAAAGTTTGACATGGTCCAAAGTAAAAGTGTGGAAGCAATGTTTAAATGTTTACAACATTTGAACTAAAGATAATGAAATAATATTTTTCAAAATAGGATGCCATGCATGAATAGTGTGTGACTCCAGTAGGTGCATCCTAACATTCAATGACTTAAGATAAACATGCTAAAATGGGTCAACATAATGTAGGTGAGTTCACAGGTTAAATGTAATGGAAATCATATCATGAAATGTATTGCAAAATCATATATTGAAAATGCATGCAAAAGCACATGTAATTTACACAATCATTGTTGATCATACAAAACCAAAAATTATTATAAGTCCATCAACCGATGCTCAACTGTAGCCACTGTAAAAGGAAAAGGATGCGGTTCGGCTCTTTGTGCCTTGCACATGAATGGATTAGGTCAAAGATGTACCCGTTCGACCTCCAGTCAAAGTTAGCGCTACTAACCCGGGTAAGGGTTGTTAAACCCAACAGTACTGTTCATGATCACCTAGCTTTTGGACAAATTAACGGTTGATTCCGAGAGGACTTTTACACACCATGTACAAAAATTATATAATTAATGTAACTGTGTAATTGTGGAAAATGTAACATTTGGAAAAATGTATACTTGAGCATGTATCTCACCCCAAAAAGGAAAATGAGAAAAAAGGGGCTGTGAGAACTCACCTGATAAAGCGGTAAACGACTTGAAAATTCTTAGCAAATCCGGCTAAACAAGACGACCTACTCGTGCCCTAGGAAACATTTAGGACTTAAGGTCTAAGTATTTGTAAATATTTGACTATGAACTCTATGCATCCAAATGAGTTGTTTAAAAAAAGTGACTTTGACGTTTCAAAGATTGTTTTGACTTGACGACCCGTTGGTGACACATTGGACTTAAGCATTTAAATCCTAACATAGAATTCAAACCTACATTGAAATAGTCTATTATCGTCTAATAAACACATTGGCACATTCGATTGGAATTTAGAACTTGAAACACAACTTTTGATAAATTAAAGTTTCCTTAATTGGAAAGTCAAGTTTTTGAGTCCTAAACATGGCAATTATACAAAGTAAATGCTCACACATGAAATTTGGCATATTATCACACATATAGAACATTTCAATGTTTACTTGCTAAAAATAGAAACACATGCGAGTTTCGGATAATTAAAGTTTCCTATTATAGCAAGATCATGTCAAATTGTCAAGTTCATGGAATAACAACATATATTATCATATGATGCACTTAGTTAAATGTTACTAAGTCATTTAGTCTGGCATTATTTATTTATGAAAACATTTTGAGTATCTTGAAACGATTGTACCGATTGTTTATATATAACGTATTCTAAGGGCTTATTGTATTTCACTTGCCCGTGGAACGGCATGTTGGACAGGACCCGTGGAACAGTCTTTGGTTATATATATACTGAATGATTGTTCATAGTTATCTATGAATTTGGGGGTGGAACCCCATTAATGTGTTCAAGATACTTGGGCGGGTCATTTTAATAAACTATTTTAGTTTATGAATTCACCAGCTTTATGATGACCTATGTTTTATTAGATGTTTTTGAACGCATCATAGGTAGTCATTATACAAGGCATTTCCAGGACAAGAATGAACTGATGAACGATCCAGATGATGGGCATGCCTGAAACTATAAGTCCCGAATGATACGTTCCTTGTTAGGAACGAATGATGTAACATTTATTAAACTTGATGTAAACAAAGTTTTGATGTTAATAGAAGTTATGATTTAGTCTTCTGCTGTGTGTTTTGACATCAACGTCATAGTAACTAGAAGGCGACCTTCTGACCGGTATGTAGTTTTCTAACAAACGGAATGTTCTGTCCAGGAAAGGCCGAGCACCAGCGTCCATCTGGTTTACTTGAACAACCCGAGATTCCCGTGTGGATATGGGAATGTATTGCTATGGATTTTATAACCAAGCTCCCGCATACGTCTCGTGGTCATGATAGTATTTGGGTAATCATTGATCGTTTGACTAAATCTGCTCACTTCCTACCCATTCGTTAAGACTATCGAGTTGAGAAATTGGCTCAAATCTATATTAACGAAATAGTTAGTCATCGTGGTGTACCTCTCAACATTATTTTTGATCGTGATGGACGATTCACTTCTCGTTTCTGGCAATCTTTGTAATCAGCATTGGGTACTCAACTGAATCTTATTACGGCTTACCATCCGCAAAGAGTCCAAACGAACGATTCAAACCCCTGAGGATATGCTTAGAGCCTATGTCATTGACTTTAAAGGAAATTGGGATTTACATCTACCTTTAGTCGAGTTTTCATATAGAAACAGCTATCATACGAGCATTTATATGGCTCCTTTCGAAGCACTTTATGGTCGGAAGTGTCGTTCTCCTATCTGTTGGTTTGAGATTGGAGAATCACAAATCACTAGTCCCGAGCTTATTCAGGAGACTTCCGTCAAAATCACATTAATCCGTGACAACCTTCAACTAGCAAGGAGTCGACAAAAGAGTTATGCCGACAAAAGTCGAAAACCCTTGGAATTTCAAGTCGGCGATCTGGTCCTTCTCAAGGTATCCCCTTGGAAGGGCGTGGTTCATTTTGGAAAGAAGGGAAAACCTGCACCAAGGTTTGTAGGTCCTTTTAAAGTCCTTGAATAGATTGGGAAGGTAGCCTACAAATTGGATTTACTTGAAGGACTCAACAACGTACATCCAACATTTCGTGTTTCGATCCTTAAGAAATGCTTGGCCAACGAGAATCTTCACATACCGGTTGACGAGGTTCACATTGATGAGACAATGCACTTCATGGAGAAACCCGTGGAAATCATGGACCGGAAAGTTAAGCAACTCAAACGAAGTCGTATTCCAATCGTTAAGGTTCGGTGGGAATCCAAACGTCGCCGATAATTCACTTGCGAACATGAGGATTAAATGAAGGCTAAATACCCTCATCTCTTTCCTGGACCCTCCTCCTAATCAATTTCGGAACGAAATTTCTCAAAGTAGGGGAGACTGTAATCCCCAGGAATTTTCGGCCTTTATTTTTACTATTCCGGCACTTGTAACTTCATTATTATATGACTTGCATCTTTCCATTTCAATAAAAGCTATCCTATTTATCCATTTCATTACATGAACATATACATACATAAATACATTGGGTACAATTGTTTCATTTAAAAAATAACAAATATTTATATGAGGGATTATATAAATAATTGTTTAAAGTTCAAAGAAATAAATACACATATACATTAAGTTATTGCTAAGCCTATATATATATATATATATATATATATATATGTACAAACCTATAAAAAACTAAACTATAAATTCTATAAAAAATAGGGTTTATAAAAGTTATATTATTTAATTACAAAGAAAATGATTTTTAATAAAAATAAAATTATTTCTATTTTGTAAATTTTACTTTTTATGTTTATAACATTAAATATAATATAAAGATTTATTAGATTTTATAAAAATTTATAAAATTTAATAATACTATGTTTTATAAAAGTTCAGGGTTAATTATGTAATTTCTGAAACTTTGATTTCAATTTAAAACAAGGTTTATACATGAAATAATAAAAGCGTGAAACTACAGGGACCTTATTGCAAATTCCAGATGAAACCTTTCCCCCACTTCAGTCGTGAGTTCGAGTCCCGCACAAACCGGTTTTCGGACTATTTTTTCTGAACTCGTCTTTGAGATATTTTCACGTGAAAACGAAACCGGCTAAACGTTCAGGGCACTCAAAAGATATGTACTTCGTGTTTAATCGGATTTTTATGAACAAATCAATGGCTAACTCGTAATTGAAACTTCTTTAAAACACATTTACTCGATCGATCAATTCCTGCGCAATTAGTTATAAATAGACACCCACAATCATGAACGAGTCTCAATACAAACTCCCTGCACCCTCAATTTCATCGCATTTCATCTCTGGACCTCGATTTACAGTCGGAAAAACCAAACCTGTTCATCGAGTCGTTCTCCTTCTCTACTTGATCATTTCAGGTAATTCTAGTTCCCATGGTTTCGTCTTGATACGAGGAACAGAAGCCCCATGAATCGGGCTTCAATCGTTTGATCGATCGAGTCAATTGACGAGCTAGGGTTACAAATTTCATTTGGGGAAGAAGATGGTTTGGGGATTGTCCTTTTTAAATTAAACGCATCAGTCTAAGACCAAGGCATAAGCCATGGTCTGATAGTTAAGTGCGCGTGCTTGTCTTGCCCGATCTCGGCGCGGGTTCGAGTCTGTGGGGGCCGGTTTTGCACCTAAACCTTTGTTTTTCATTTATTTAGTAGTTTTAAATTTCTTATTTAAATCTTATAAATCAAATAAAAATGTTTAGTAAATTTTATAAGAATAGAAAACATTAAATAATGTTTTATTTATTTTTATTTAATAAAAAAATATTATAAATATTTTAAAACCCTAAATAAACAATACATATGATTTATGTGGTCTTATTTATAGAATAACAACGTTTGTAAAACAAATTTTTAAATATTTATTTAAACATTATAAACTTAATTTTTAAACTTATAAATAATTATTTTGACAAATAATAATTGTTTAAAACATTGTAAATTTATAGATATACTTAAATAATTTTAGATAAATAATTATACAAGTTCAATTAATTTCGTTTAAAGCTTATATTTATTTAATATCTCCTTTATAAATCATTTAAGTAAAAGAGATTATTTAAATAGTTTAATAAATTATTTTATAAAATAATTATTTAAACCTTTTCCAATCTTTAATTTATTTATTAATTATTATAGAGTAATTATATAAATAAATCCAAACATATTATTATATAAACCTTTTTCTATTTCATAATTTATTTATTAAATTGTTTTAGAATAATTATATAAATAAGTTCAAACATATTATTTTTATTACAAATACTATATAATTAATTAGAGGTTCTAATTAATGCTAATTAGTATTACCTTATCATTATAAACATATATATTTTCCTTCAAACTTGTACAATCCCATATCCAAATCCCAAATCCTATGAAACCCTAAAATCTCATAATTCCATACTTTCATTAGGCATACTTTGAGTTTAAGAATACAATTATCCATGTAGGTTAATTGTGAGAAATCCACACGAGGCTTGTCGATCATTAACAATTCATACCATTACTAGCTTCATTACAGGTGAGTTTCATAGCACCTTTTTCATACTTTTGTTTACAAATACTCGGGGTGGAGCATGTCTACATACCTTACATACTCAATTTAATTACCTATGTTCTTATGCGAGAGTCTTTGTGCTTTATGTCTTAAACTGCTTGGTGACCATATGTGTGTTTATGTTTAGTATAATCATTAACTTGTGTGGCAAACCTAAGGTAGTACCTTTTATGATCATTTATACGGGAATACGATTCATTACTTAACACAAACCTTGGCGGGTTTGTGTATACATTTTGGAACTTCACCCAATCCGGGCGAGTGTGCATACATTTACATCGCTTGATTGTACGCTTTTGAACCTTGTATGTTTTCTCATTTATGCTTTAGACTTGCTTTGAACATATTGAATTGTAAAACATATTCAACTTTGTTTGGTGTCAAAACCTATGTTACTCACCAACTACTTGTAGTTGACATTTACTTACATGTTTCAGGTGCACCTATTTAAGGACCATGCTTGAACACTTAGGGCTATGGACCTAGCATTAATAAATTTAAAATATGTTTATGTTATGAACACTTTGCTTCTATTCCTCTTTGTAACGAATATTTTAATATGATGAATAATTATTGAAACGCATTTAATAAATAATCATGTGCTTATGAACAACCGCGTCAGCCCGGGCGTATAATCCGTCGCCGGTCGGGGTGTGACATGTAGTAAACCTTTTACACTAAGTATGCACACCACCCCTAAAGCAGGCAAAAAGGGGATTAGAACTTACCTGACTTTCTTAGTTAACTTTTCTTTAAGGCTCAACGATCTATTCGAGTGGTCATAAACGAAACGTGTTAGCTCCGAGTCATGACAAACTATTCGTCCGAAATCTACTAGATCAAAAACTCTACTGTCTGAAATCTCCTTTCGATCGAAATCATTTTCGGTCGCCCGAAATTTCTTTCATCCGAAGACTTATTCGTCCGGAAACAATTCCGTCCGAAAACGAGTTCATCCGAAATCTTTTGTCCAAAATCTCTCTTCTTCCAAAATACTTTTCAGACGGTTTGAAGTTTTCGGACGACTCATTTGTTCTTGGCTAGATTCTTTGTTTTTTATTCAAAATCCCAACTTTTTACCTCCAAACTGTTCTAATCTTAACCATGAAGCTAAATATATAGTTTTTATTCAAAAACACACGTAAAAATCTAATATTTTTGAAGAAAATTTGTTGAAACCCTAAAAACCCACTTCACTTAAAAACTCAGACTCTGGACATGATTCGTACCTCTAATCGACTCGTTTCTTCAGCTAATCTTCGTGTCAACACTAGAGAAGAAAGTTGGATTGATCTTGGGGCAAAACCGACTCACTCTCTCTAAAATATTTCTCTCTCAAAAAACAAAAATGGTGATGAAATGGAGGTTTAGGGCTGGTTTTGAGGCTTATAAGGGGCCCAACCCTTGCCTTTTTTGGCCCCTACACCCAAGCTCAAGCCCGCACCTCACATCCTTGCTAATTTTTAAATTTTTGCTAAGTTTTAAATTTTTGCTAAGTATTCGGTGTTCTAAAACTCGGGATGTTACCTTAAAAACCTTAAAGATGAATACCCATTTTTTTTAACTTACAAATTTTTATTATATAAATTAATGGAATTTAAACCTCTTAATTATCCTTGAATATTATGAAACATTTTATTAATAATTTACTAGTTTTTCTCATAATCCTCCATTATAAATAGACCCTAATTCTACCCCCGTTCTCACACCATTCCCAAAATATTGAATAGCCCCAAGACTACCATAATCAAGTTCTAATCCCTCCCTCAAGATCCAAATTCGTTTCCTTGTTCTTAAGTAAGTTCTACCTGCATTCTATTTTGCTTTCTTGTTTTCATTTTTGTTTATTGTTTTCCTTGCTTAGCACACCCACTCACACACACACGTATATACATGTACATACTTATATATATATATATATATATATATATATATATATATATATATATATATATATATATATATATATATATATATATATATATATATATAGGGGGAGGATCAAATAAGAAGTATAATTTGGCTAAGAAGCCTAAGAAGTAATCTCATCCATTTAATTAGATGATCAACGGTAGAGATTTAAGTGTATGAAAAATAAAGGGTGGGAGGGTATTTAAGTAATAGCCACTTTTGTTGAATTTTTTCAACTTCCCCCACTTTTTTTAAGCGTTCATAACTTTTTCATAGGACATTATTTTTTAAAAGAAATTACACCATAAAATCGAGCGTTTTTTATCTTTAATTTGAGTATAGTATTGCTATATTTTTTTTGCAAAAACAAAAACGACACTTAACGAAATTGTGCTAGTTTACGTAAATGTGCTGGTTTCTCGTAAATGTGCTTGTTTCTGGTAAAACAGCACAATTTAACACATTAAAATTTTGCTGGTTTCTGGTAAAACAACACAATTTACGTAAATGTAATGGTTTCTTTAATGTGTGTACTTTTAGTCAATTATTATGTGCCTAATTTGGTAGCATTATTTAAAAATAAAAATTTAAAACATCCATACACAAAAAAAAAACGGTTTAGTGGTAGACAACAAAAAACTTATGCATCAAAATGTTGTTTTGTGCTGGTTTTGTTTTGTGCTGGTTTGATATACTAGTTTATTGTGCTGGTTTTGTTTGTGTTTGGTTAGCTAAGAAAAGCAAGGTACACAATGAACCGTGTTCTTTTGGTGTTGTGAAACAACACAACTAATTGTTATGTTTGGTGTTGTTTTATGATAAAGCAGCACAGTTAATTGTGCTGTTTTACAATGCAGCACAGTTAATTGTGTTGTTTTACAATGCATTATGGTTAGTTGTGCTGTTTTACTATAAACCAGCACATTTACGTAAAGTAGCACAATTTCACTAAGTGTTGATTTTGTTTTAGAGTAAAATATAGCAATACTAAACAATTTCACTAAGATGCATTGAACGCTCATCCTTTTTATGATTTTTAAGGTAATTGTTTATTAACAGTTCAACTAAATAATAACTTTTCTAGCAGTTCTTCTTGCTTTACCGTGCTTTATTTTTTTTCATTGTTATGATTTTACCAAAGAGAAAATGTATTGTGCTGGTTTTTTTTGTTCTACTGAATGTGCTGGAATTTTGTTTTCCTGTGATGTATTTTTTTATGTTGTGTTGGTTGGTTGTGCTGACTTTTTTTGTGATGTTTTCCTCTACTATTTTTTCGACTGTACTGAGTTTCTCTTATGCTGTTTTCCTCTACTATTTTTTCTGTTGTGCTGTTATCACACGTGCTGGTTGGTCTTGTTCTCATTATTTGTGCTGATTTATTTTTTTAAATCACATTGTTGTTGTGCTAGTTTGTTAGTGCTGGTTGTGCTAGTAACTGTGCAGGTTTGTTGTTTGTGTGCTAGTTTGCTAATTTTGTGCCTGTTTATTTGTGCTGGTTTGTCTTGTTCTCATTATTTGTGCTGATTTGTTTTTTTTAAATCACATTGTTGTTGTGATAGTTTGTTAGTGCTGGTTGTGCTAGTAATTGTGTAGGTTTGTTGTTTGTGTGCTAGTTTGCTAATTTTGTGCTTGTTTATTTGTGCTGGTTTGATATTTTTGTTTGTGCTGGTTTGATTTTCCATAAAACAACACAATATATGTAAACCAACACAATTTATGTAAAATAACATAATTTTGTATAGCGTCCGTTTTTTTTAATAAAAAATATAGCAATACTATACTCGAATTAAAGGTAAAAAAACACTCGTTTTTATGATGAAATTTTTAAAAAAAAATAAGGTCGTATGAAAAAGTTATGTACGTTTAAAAAAAGTGGGGGAATTTGAAAAAAGTCAACAATTGTGGGTTTCCAAAAATGCCCCTCCACCTCTAAGTTTTCCTACATTTAAATCTCTACCGTTAATCATCCAATTGAATGGATAAGATTGCTTCTTAGGCATCTTAGCCAAAGTGCACTTCTTAGGGGAACCATCCCCTATATATATATATATATATATAAACCCATGTATTCTTTGTATAAAGTCATAGAGATCAATACATATTTTAACTATAACCAAACATATACAAATTTTAAATATTTTTATAAACTTTTAGGTGTGTAAACATATATATATATATGTATGTATTTATATAAATCATCGTTATAAACCAATTATTTTATAAATGTTCAAGGGATTACAATAACTATCATTTTCAAATAAAAATATACATATTTATAACTTTACTTAATTATTATCACAAACGTTTAACGAGTGATATGTGAACATTATTATTTCTAACACGTGTAATGATTCATTACTAATTATGTAATTGAAATCTTAGATTATAAAATATATTTTGAGATATAAAAGAAATTGTTTTGTAAACATTTGTCTTGTATAGTTTTGTAAATTCATTTACTTAGATTGTTTTCTTATAAATCATTAAAAAAACTTATTATTTTTAATTAAAAATTAATTATGATCATTTTTATAAACCTATTTATTTTATAAAGATTTATACATCTTTTATTTAATTTATTTTTATTATATAAAAACATTTAAAGTACATTTTCATACTCTTAATTAATAATTAATTTTGGTTTAATTATTAATTAATTAGAACATTATTTTTATACTTTAAATTTTGGTTTAATTACCAATTAATTTAAATCATTATTTTTAACACTTATCTTTCATAAAAATCAAACTATATAAATAAAAGGTTTTAATTATTTATTTATGTTGTTAATTAATTATTTAATCAACTATTATTATTCATTTATTTATTTATTATTTTATGCATTTACAAACAAAAGAAAACTATGTATTTATTTATTCATTCATTTATTCTCAAACAAAAGGACACTTATTATTTATACATTTACTTATTTATTTATAAAACAAATAAAGTCATTTATTTATTCTTTTACATATTCAAATTTCAATATAATTATTTATCAAGGTTTACATAAATACTATTTGAAACTCAAATAATTATTTTATTATTAAAATGAGGACACCCACATCAATCACTTTGCGCATTAGGATTCCCTTATTCATTTTGTACAAATTATTGATACATATATTCCATCAAACATAGGTTAATCTTGTAATTAGCTATAACACTTGTGCAACAAGAACAAACTTCTGTGACTTTCAAGATACTCATTGCAAGGTGAGTTACATAGCCCCAAATTTTACATTTTTATATTTTTGGGGTGGAACATGATTACATTAAACTATTTGCAATTTATACATTTCAAACATCATGAACATATGTATACTTTTGTGCCTTATGCTTGAACACTATGAGCTAAACTACATTCATAACAAGTACAATCATTCACTCCGTACAAGCCAATGGTAACAATGATAGATCTATTGTATTTGACAAATCCACCTAGGTAGGGTGATTGCTTACCGACAATACATAAGGGTAACATGAGTGTTATACCTAACATGTCATAAGGTTTGATTGTGCACCCAGTTTACTATAGTGGTTCTCTATAATTGACTATGTATACATGTTACATGTGAATTGTACAGAACAAATTGAAACTATTTGTAGAGTCAAAACCTATGTATGCTCACCAACTATTTTTAGTTGACCTTGTTTTCATCATGTTTCAGGTGCAAATGTTTGAGATCATATGCAAGATGCTCCACTTAGGATTTGGACCTAGATTGAATAATGAATTGAACAATTTGATGTATTTTTGTTTTGGATGTTTGTTTGAACTTATGTCATGAAACCTTGATTTAATAATTATATGAAATCTAGTTTGATCATATGCTTATGAACTGTCTTCGTGTCCTGCCCCGACGTATTTCGTCGTCGGTTGGGGTGTGACACATACCAGTTTTCAAACTAAAGTGAAGTCTGAACGGTCCCACTAATCGGGGACTTGGCCTCCCACGTTTTCGAACCCGTTACACCCCCTTTATGAGGGAAACTTTTATATCACCAAAGTTCCCACTTGAATTTCAATACACCCCATTCCTAAATTCACTTAGGGTTTTCTGTCCACCTTGAGCGGATTTTTCAATCACACTCATATACAAGATCTTTCACGCTAGATCTTCTTGAATCACCCAATAGATTCTTAGTTACACGACAACTAATAGCAGCCAACCAAACGGTATTCGACAACATTCACCATTTAGTAATTCATTCAATCGAATATGAATACTCATTGGTAGATAAGATGACACCATCTTTCAACCAAAGGTAACTAATCACCGGATTTCCTCCGAATCGAAATATGAAACTAATACCTCAATCCAACTCAATAGGTACAGATGTACCATGTCGTATCACACACTTCTTGAACCAAAGTTCTTTGATCACTCGAAAGAGTAGGTTCACTTTTGGTATACGGCCTTAGCCCGTAGGCAAGTGAGACACTTATAACCACACACTTGATTGTGCCTCTTATCATCCCCATTCACCAAAAGTTAAACTCCATGACAACATACAACAACCCATGGGACTTTTAAGTCTCATAATCACCCATGAAGTTCAAAGACTTCAAGAAAACTGTTGAAGTTCGCGAACTTCGCCTCATCCTTCTAACGATCGCCCACAAATATATTCATCAATTACTTCTCCAAATTCTCTCCCTTAGTTGCGGCAATCAAGTTCACAGCTGACTAGGAGAAAAAGTGATACTCCTGCCTAGTTTCATAAAGACATCACCGAGTCTAATGCACGAGGCACCAAGACAACCGACAAGGCATATGGTCTTCCTATAGAAAGAGGCGTCAAATGCCATAGTCAAAACCTCATTCATAATTCAACACCCTGTTTATCCCAACGGCTTTAGCGTAACTCATCTTTTGAGATTCAAGGATCTCAATCTTACAACCCCCCTTTGAAGTTCGAAGACTTCATTTTCAATCACCGGTTGTGAAATTCTAAGACTTCGAACACCACCTATGAAGTTCTAGGACTCCAACACCATATACCCCTTGATTACTTCAATCATTGTCGGGTCAACATATATGTCTTCAGAATTCACCGCCTCATCCAATAATGGATTTCCACATAAGCCAAAATGGCACTCTAAATCATTCCAAAGAAAGGCCTCTCCTTTCAGGGAATTTGAGGTAACTCACAAAGATAATGAGCTTGAACGACTTTGCTTAGAAGATAGAAACGACTATCATCGAATAAACGACCACCGTATTAGCATACATGGGTCTACACACCTTTCACATTGATCCACACAAACCGCGTAACTTCTAATAAGTCAGAAAATAACATTCGTAATCCCATAGTATTCATAATGGAAATGATACCATTCATGGGATAATGTCCTTCTCTACCTTCATTGTTGAACTAGGACTTACACACCTGTTCAAACCCGACAAATGTACGTATACATTCTTCCATTCTTCTTTTCCTCAAGAGAACGGTTACACCCTAAGAAGTGACATTCGGGTATAGAACCCTTAGGAACTTCTTCATGACTGGAACATCATGTATTCCATTGTTCGGTTGGTGTCAATGGCATGAGCCAGGCATACACTAATTCATGTGCCACGTGTTTCACCGTCTCTAGGCGAGATTAGATCGACACGTCACCCTTCAGTCATACACGACATTGGTATGGTTACTAAGTAACCACAAAACTATAACTACAATCGTAGGACTCCATTCCATGTGATTGTTTCACCCACATCCTTCAATTATTAACTCATATATTTGTTAACTTTATGAAATCCGCAATGTTGATCATCTCCGAATCCACTGATTCACATAATCTCATTCAACAAAAACACCAAAAGACTTCAGTCCCGACTTTGGTAGTTTGAATGTTCGGCTTGACAACCTTAAAATTTACATTTTCTCCCCCTTTCATTGGTGTTCTTTAACTCGGGACATTCACTTTGAATGTGTCCTGATTTGTAACCACCATAGCACACATGATTAGTACTAGAACTCTAAGGCATAGTGTGTCCCATCATTCTACCTGTATATCTTCCCACACATATGGCAACAACAAGTATTGTTTCCTAAAGGGATTTCTAGCTCGGCTAGAATATTTGTCCTTCTTGAAGCCACCACCACTTTTTTTCTTACATCCCACTTGTTCCGAGTTGGATCTCCTTGAATCATAATAATCAACTCCACCCGATTTATACACCACGAAGGATAATCCACTCTAATAAGTCAACCGATAGCATCAAGATAGCCGATCTATCTTCATTCTATCCAATACTCCAGGATTTGGGCAAGACCACACATAGTCATACGACATGCCCGTAATCCTTTGAATATCTCACTTGGTCTAACGCACGTGAAGAAACTCCCAATTGCAAGATCCTCAACGGCTTGTGGACAAAGCTAACTCAAGGACGTTTCTTGAGTTCACCATGTTGCATTACCTTCACGCTTTTAGGACTTTCCACTTACGGAGAACTCCCAACCTGTTATCCGCCTTTTTCCGGTGTCGACTCTCCGCGAGTAGTACTCCATCTGCCTATCACAGTGGATTGCTTAAAAGCCAATACCGTTATTGATGTATTGTTTGTTAAACACCGAATAAACTCCCACCATTTACTCCTTTGGCTCGCCCAGCACGAACCCATTGTGAAGACAAAGTCTCCTTCCTCCACGTATTCGACTACGTTTGATCATCCACCCTAAGGCTTCATGCGGTTCTTCAAAGCACCGCCTCAATGAGCTCCTATCTTCCTTGAAGGAAAATTGACACGACATCACAGAAAGCTCTTGCCATCCTCCACTAGAATGTTGCTTTCCATTTCTCCCGACTAATCCCAAGCTCATCCCCATCCTCGAGGTGATATCCACATAGACTCCTTCATACATGAGTCTTCAAATCAACTTCTATCTACAATTCCACCTATTAAGAATTGTTTTCCCCAGTCATCCCCGACCGTGTAGAAACAAGTTTGTAGGTGTTCTACCTACTTATAGGCCTCTAGTCTTACTCTATCAGACACTACCTCTTTCTATGTGTATATTAATTATCCCTGCATAATCATCTATGCTCAAACACATAATATATACATATACACATATAACCACCTTCACTTACTCATTGTCGGTGTTCATCATCATATGGTTATCATGAAGGTATTCGCACATGTTACATTACAAATCATACTGGCCAGGAATGATTGATAATGTAATATGCCGAATTACTTTCTCTATCTCTATTTAACAAATCCCTTAACAACTTTTGACACAATTAGTTCACATTGGACACCAAATAAAACAAACAACACATAATCAATACTAACCTCGCCCTTTAAGCTCCGTGTGTCGGACACGCCATCATTAGATTCTCGTTTCTCCGACCATATCAAGAGCATTATAGGTTTGATTTTGGTGTCTCGCACACCAAATTCCTCAAATCATTGCTCTGATACCAAGTTGTAACACCCAAAAATTTAAACCGATTTAATGTTTTTAAATACGACGCGGAAGCGGTCCCAATTACAACATTTAACGTATCCACACGTTTTAGTTTTACAAACAAGAATTAAACTACCATATTTCCCACAAAAGTAGTTTAAACAAAAGTTAATAATTAACAAGTTATCCACAACTTGTAACGACTCGAAATAATTTGTAAACATCAAAAACCAACTTTGAAAATCCAATATCCACCTTAGGCGAGACCTGAGATCACTCCGGAGCTTTCCTACATTCAAAGCAACAATTTGAATATGGTTAGTAAAGAAAAGTAGCCCTCGGGACCTCTCCACAAGTCCCATAATGACTACTAAGTCTGCAGACTCCCCCCCCCCCTTCATGGATAAAACCCAAGAAAAGTCATTTTTAAGAATAAAAATTTCTGACATGGTTGTGTTCAGAATGAACACAACTATGTTCAGATGAACACACTGTGTTCCCTCTCAGCATCAGGAAAAAACAAGGTTTTTGACATGGTTGTGTTCAGATGAACACAACCATATTCCCTGAACACAACTGTGTTCCCCTTCAGCACCAGAAAAAACAAGGTTACTGATATGGTTGTGTTCATTTTCACAATTTCTTCAAATTCTTGCATATAACAAGTATCTAACATATATTTACTTGTTTTCTAACCATACAATGTCTACCACAATAACTAACATTAATTTGTTAGTTTATCCACCCCCATTACGAGCACCACTACTCGTTTCCCTTTTTGACCCATTCCAACCCATTTGCATCTTTGTGCAATACGACACCAATATAACATGTATAACAACACACACATGTTTACTCCACCCATTTATCACCTTTTAGTTGGATTACAACGCCTTGGTGCGAGAACCACAACTCCTCTTACCCGTATTTGGAGTATTTGACTCCAAGTCCACCCTTTGAAGTATTACACACTTCTTATTTGGTTTACGGCCCCTCGGTGCGAGTACCACACGTATTTAACTCTAAGTCCACCCTTTGAAGTATTCCACACTTCTTATTAGGTTTACGACCCCTCGGTGCGAGTACCACAACTCGTCTTACCCGTACTTGGAGTATTTTACTCCAAGTCCACCCTTTGAAGTATTCCACACTTCTATACACCATTTCACCAAATTATCACATTTTGTTTCACTATATACCACATAAGTCAATTACACCAAATTCACTAGGTTTACATATTAGTTTGACTATTTACCATATAGTATAATCACACCAATTTCAACATAATAGTTTGACCTTACACCACTAAAGTAAATTTACACCAATTTCACCATTATCCACAATGGTTTGACTTATACCACATTAAGTCAATTTTATATCAGTTGCACTATTATCCACAATGGTTTGACTTATACCACATTAAGTCAATTTAATCCAATTCCACCACAGACTACATTCAAGTTGACTATGGACCACATTGAGTCTTTTATTCCTATTAACCACATTAGTTAATATAGTTTGGGTAAATACCAATTAAGCCAATTTACACACATTATCACACATCAATGGTTTAGTTTAACTAAATTTCCACATTAGGTCAAACATACAAGTTCTACCATAACAATTAAACATTGACTTTATACGACGAAAGTCAAATACATTAACAATATGTAAATAGCATACCACATAAACTACTTACACATAGACTACTTATCTAATACTAAGTAAGTGCAAAACACTTACCTTTGCCAATGAAGGTTCCCCTCGGTCTTCAAAGCTAACATCTTGAACGTCTTGATCACCTAAACATTCCACATGTTTTAGTAATCTAAATTACCCTAATATATACATTAATTGGAGTTTAACACCCACCCAAGATCTTATGATCTTCGATATCATCTAATATTGGTTTATTTTGCTTTACACAAGCTTTTAACCTTCCAAATTATGAATCCCTCTGCCGGTGATAATCAAGCCTCTAATATTCAGCAACACTTTTGGAAAGGCGAAAACAATACAGAATCCAATAACAACCGAGCAATACAAATCAAACACCAACGAATACAGAAACCGCCATATAAACGAGATATAACACCAAATCTTCTCTTGTATTTACTAAAGATGATGAGTACAGAATCAACCCAATTACACTTAGCAGAAAATACAGAAGATAGTGAATCTAATCAAAGTTCTAACTCTTACATCATTCAAAACAAGATATATTTATAGTGAACAGTTCTTCTCTGAAAATTATATTCGACCGAAAACAATTTCGATCGATAATTTTTTCAACCGAAAACTTTACACTTGTACAAATTTAAGATAAGGAATTCGATGGACTAATATGGCTCCAACAATCTCCCCCTAGTCCATTGAATTACAAGTCTTTTGTCTTGTCGGCATCATGCTTTTTCTCTATCTTCACTTTCTTGGCCTCCAGATCCTTCAAGTGTTTCTTTATCATTCTCACTTCAGCTCTTATAGATAAACATCTTGAAACAACTCTCATATATAGCTTAGATTCATTCTTTATCATCAAGCTCATGTCACACTGAATAATGTTGTAGTATAGAATCTTTAGATCTTCATCGAAAAAGCTAAAAAGATCCATCGGATCAAAGATTCTAACTTCATGATAGACTTTTTGTTGTATCACTGCTTCATGTGTCAAGGAATCATAGAACCATCTGTCAAAATACTTTATGAAGCTCTCCTTTCTGCCAGGAATATACACATCAGTCACCGTGTCAGCTGGTTTGACTATGTATTTGTACTTCTTGATTCTTTTACATTCTGGAACTTGAGGTTGAAAAGATGTAAACCTGTCTTGCCCACACTGATTCCTTAGAAACACCTCAAAGTCAGAAGCTCGAGTATTGTTTGATGCATTATTCAATTTCAAATGACTTAGATCTCTTATATCCCATCTTGGAAACATTTGTAACTTATGACACGTATCAAAGTACTGAATATCACCCTCAACCCTTTTTATTACATACATATTCTTCTCATTGTCATACTTCCATCCTAGAATTAGTCATGTCAATGCTTTCCTTAGACTTCTTATCTTTTGAGTAATTCTTTCCACAGTTGAAGGAGTTTCACTGGTTTTTCACCACAAGCTCTTGTTCTTATCCTCTTTAGTTTTAGTTGACTCCCTTTGAGATTCATCAGTTTTATTTTCTTCAAATAATTCATCAAATGGAATTTTCTCATCAACCACCTTATCCAATTTTCCTATCACTTTACCATCACTTTCAACATAAGTCTGTTTTTCTTCATATTCATACTTTTCATAAACATTGTTAGAATCTTCATCATCACTTTGCTTTATATCATTGGCTCCACCACCACCAATTCCAGACCCATCACTGCTGCTATCATCATCCTCTGACGGATCTTTGTCATTCTTTTTAACTTCAGTGATAATCAAATCATCTTCCTCCTCATTCTCTTTCTCCTCTTATTTTTCTTCTTCTTTCTCCTCATCGTTTACTTCCATCCCTTCTCCTTGCTGATTAATCAAAGAATCGACATTAAACATGTCTTGTGAGCCAAATAGATCAGCTCCAATAATTGGAGGTTCATTATGTTGAGGAAGATTGGCTGTTGAAGGTCCTTGTTGTTCTACATTCTCTTGTACAGGTTGAGTAGTAACATTCACACTAGTCACAGACATTCCAAGATGTTTCACAAGTTCTTGCTCAATACTTTGCAACTTGTTGATTTGAACATGTTGTTGATCAAGTTGTTTTTGCTTTTTAGAATCACTTGTTTTCAAATCTCTAATCTCTCTTTCATTTGCAGCTTCCCTGCTTTATAGATTTGCAACTTGAGTTTTCAACTGGCTTATTACATTTGCAGTTTCTTGTGTTGCAAAGTTTATAAACTCTTCATCCATCAGCTTGTAATCTTTAGAAACTTTTTGCTTAATAGGATACGGAACCTCTTTTCCCTTTCCTTTGCCTGTATACCTTTGTGCCATAGTTTTCAATCTTTTGTGTTCTGGTTCTTTAATCACGATACCCTTAGATGGAGGAAGTATAGAAGGCATGGTCTTTTCAGTCTCAATTTCCTTTCTCTTAAGTGGAGATTCTGTTGCAGTTGCTGGAACCTCTGGTGTTTTGACATTTGAATCCTCTTGAACTTTTTCTGTTTCTTTCACTTGTTCATCTACGGTTTCATTTACAATCACATTCTCTTCATTAACAACATTCTCCATAATAACTTCAAGATTACCTTGAACTACACCGCCATCACCACCTTCACCATCATCACCTCCTTCATTATCATCATCATTACCGTCATTATCTTCAACTCCACTGCTCATAATATCATTAACTTCATCTTCTATTTCAAAGTCAGGATCAGGATTTTCTTCAAGCATGTTTAGAAAAAAAGGAGTAACACGACCCGATAATTTACTCTTTTTCCTGATAGTATTTATGCTGCTGAAAATTGTCTCAAACATATGTTCTAATGGCAATTCCACTCTATCATTTGGTATATCTGGTAGTAGAGTGTTGATAATCATTTGTAAGAATCTCGGATAAAGTAAAAACTTGTTATTCTACTTCGGTCCCACAAAGTTGTTAATCATTGCTTCGAATATCATTCTTGAGAAATTGAATCTACGATGAGTCGTCAAACACACAAAAGCACGACTAAACACTTCACCAATTTGATCAAAAGCTCCTGTTCTTGATCCAAGACAATGAACAAAGACATGCACCAGGTACCTCCATTGTTTTCCTAACAAAGTCTTTGTAACATGTCTTCGTGGAAAGTCACCTTCATAACCCATATTTCGAATTATTTGTCCAACCCATGTTTAGCTTTATCTGTAAGGAAAGTTTGGACCATCTCTGAAGTTCAACACTTCTTGGATAACTTGTTCATCAACTTTAATCTTCTTCCCGCCAACAGTGCTTTCAATCCATATGTTCTTGTTAACATGCTTATACTCAACATTATGCCAAAACACTCTAACATGAGCTTCATTAACAGTAACTTGAGTAGATATGGCTGTTAGAATCCTTGATCTGTCTAGATTTCCTGGTTCTTGAAATCAAACAGGCACATATGTTGTGCCGAGCATCAAACTTTAACCTATCCATGAATACACAAACACAGCAACATTAATCAGAAAATTTTTAAAATTTGCTAACTCCAAACATTTCGGACGAAAAGTTCTATCCGAAAACTTTTTCGATCGAAAACTCTAAGACTAAAACCATTTCGAATGAAAACACACTTTTTCAGGAAAAATTCAAAGTCCAGAGATTTCGAACGAAAACCACATTAAGAACCTTCATCGAAAACAATTTCGATCTAAAACCTTTTCGGACAGATCAGATAATGACTCTTCATTTCCATCCGAGAAAGATTTCGAACCATTCAAAGGAGATTTCGAACAATTCATACAAGATTTCGGACAATTCAACCTGAAACATTTCTAAGTCCGTGGATCTAACTTATCTTATTCTATGGATCGAGAAAAATATACCTCGATGTAGGAAATATTTATGTCGCAAACAAACAAACACTTGCTTGAAGATTTCGCTCAAAAAAACAATACTTGATAAAAATATGAGATTTAGCTCGAAAACACAACAATGGTGGTAAAATTGATTTCGATCAAGAAGTATGTATATATACATTCAGAGATTTCGGACGAAAAGCATTTCGGATCCGACTTTGAAGAAAAAATCAAACTTTTATTCTTTAATCCAATTTCAATATCATTAAGACCTGTTCCAAACTGTTTTTGAGCAACTTTTTAAGATATTTCCAGCACATCTATATACAACACATATTACTTTTAAACATTTAATCAAATATATACAGAATTTTTGTAATTTTCAAGCATGAACAACTTTAAAGACAAACACATTAGTTCCAAAACACTTTATTCACAATACTATGAAACACACCTACGACATTATGGTGAATTGAAATTGATATAGGATCATAAATGTATATTGTCTCATTACACTACATATCAAATCAGGATCTAAACAGTTCAACATTGATTGTCATTATATTTATTCACATAAACTCATGCGTCATGTTTCAGTAAATACCATGTGACAGTTAAGGTAATATTAATCAATATAATGTGTACCCCACAATCGAGATGAAAAGAACTAAGTGTAGGTCTCGGCGGCCTCGGTCGAGCACAGTGGAAGACTGAGATCAACAATGTAGACCTGTTCGTGATTTGTGGGGGAACAGAAGACAGAAATGATATTGACAGTACAAGAACGATAAGAACATAAACAAGAGAATCAACAATCCATAACAACTTTGTCATTACAGATTACAAACCGAATGAGTATACATCTCTCATTTACGCTCACGGTCCAGGAGCCGGGAGAGCTCATCCCGACCCGACCTCTCTCAAATCTCACATTCTGTTCCACACTCTACATCTGAGCCCAACAACTCTATTTATAGGGGCAGGAACAACCCATCCTGCGAACTTGTCTAAGTACGCAGGATATTTGGTCATGCGTACTTGTTAAGTACGCAAGGCAAAAGCCTTGCGCATTTGTTAAGTACGCAAGGCAAAAAGCCTTGCATACTTACTAAGTACGAAGGACAAAATGGTGAACTTGCTAAGTACGCAGGAAAATTCTCCTGTGTACTAGCTAAGTACACCGATACATAGAATTTTATCTATAGTTACTAAAACATGCTTCTACAGACTCCCTCTTAACTATAGCATCAAATTCTATCTATCACTAACACTGATATTCATTAGTTTATAAAGAATGTCCTAACAGACTCCCTCTAAACTAATGACATCACGTGTCTTCTAGCAAGACTTGATCTTCTAGCATTCCACTTGATATCTTCAAATCTTCAAACTTCAGTTTTTCGTTGCCGAGTGATGAAAAACATGACTCCCCTTTAACTGTAGCTTTTATTGTAGACCAAACCAAGTGCTTCAATAAGAACCAACTAATCCAACACAACTCATTATAGTTCATCCTATCAGCAGTAGCTACCTCCACCCTGACTTAGACTTCCTCCAAATCAGCTGGCATATGATAGAGAGTTTCAATTTCCAATAACCTGCATCAAATTAATCAGCTCCCAAAGGAATTCCAGTAGGATAAACCTTAGTCTTTAAGCCAGATGTGTCCAAATCTATCCTTTATCTTCAAAAGTCAGCTAAATTCCCGAAGATCTTCATTTCCAATTTCCCCTTTCAATGTATACTCCTTCTGACTAGACAAGAAACAAGGGATCGTTTCCTATCTTGCCGGCAAATGATAAAGGTTCCATTTCCAACTAATAATCCAACGAATATCCAGCTTCATCTTGAAAAACACCTGATAGAATCAAATACAAAGTCATGCTCAGCAGTGATCATCATGTATCCGATCTCCACTATTCTTTAATTAGATCTTCATTCCTTGTTAACATCTCCTAATCGGTAACATTCACCGCGGTGAAGTCCCATAACTAGGTTGTCTATCTGTATTCCGCCCAGATCCCAAATGAGAAATCCAATCATAACTAAATCACACCAAATCTTGAACACAATCTTAACCAATGAGCATGAAAAGAAGAAAAAAATATAGTTTACAAAGAAATTTTGGGAATTAGTCAGTTGAAATTTTATCCCCCTCATTTCTCTATAAACTATGACCAGATTCATCACCACTTCACCCAATTCCTCAAAGAACACAACTAGTCAACTCTAGGATTTTATTCCTTTGGAAAGATCCAAAACATCATTTCCTTAGGTTCAAGTTGTTACAGTATTCATCCCCTATTATAGAAGTATCATAGATACTTGTAGCCAACATATTCAGGTTTGAATACCTAAACAATATGATTCTTTTTTAAAAACCCAAAGCAGAAACATTTTCACAAATAAAACAATGAGACTTTTAGCCGATGACGACCCAATTGCTCAAATTGATTCAGCATTCATTCCCTATTATAGAAGTATGCAAGATACTCGTAGCCAACATTTTCAGGTTTGAACACCTAAGCAATCTGACAATTGGTATCATCCAACAAAAATCTCGACCTTGTTTCGCCATGCTACTTTAAATACAATTTCAGTCCCGAAAAACCAAAATCACTATTATTTGAAAAATGGCTCGAAAAAAGCATACAAATGATCCCTAAAAAATTTGGCAAAGAAAAGTTTTCCCGCCAAAAAACTCTTTCTTTTTTTTATCCTACATGCTAGTTGACGAGCAAATACGCATGACTGATATTTCTTGTGTATATAGTAAGTACGCAGATTGATAAGTTCGCACAGCAATGAGTCTTGCGTACTTGTCTTCATGCGTATTTGTAAGTACGCAGGGGCTTTTAATCCTGCATATTTATCCATCAGTACACCAAAGCACTAGTCTGATCTTGAGGAAAAGTTTCAGAAAATGTTGGATTTCTAAAATTGGTGCTTCCAAAGGCTTAGAAATCATATTCTAGCAAACCAGTAACCTTCCAAACATCAAATGAAGCGATAACGAAGACGAATTTAAGTAGCCTTCTAAAATTGGTACTATATAACAGTCTGCGTCCCTAGAAACATGTAATATCTGTTTGCGTCCCTGTCTGAGTCCCTGGACCTAACTCACCCGAAACAACTACATTCGCCTGAAACTACTTGGTACGTATTGTGTTAAATCGTGTAAATCACACGCATTGTGTTAAATCGTGTAAACCACAGGTCACAAATGGTAAGAATGTGATTTTACTTCATAGAAGCTAATGTCATAAAAGATTAAGAGATGTATATTACCATGTGAGTAAGCCATGGATGTCCAGATAAAACACTAATCTTGACAATTATTTATAATAGGATTTGAACCCTTAACCACTTGGGAGAAAACTCATTCCACTACATTCATATCACATACCATTTTTATTACTTTCGTAGACAGTAAATAATATTAATTTATTTTTACCAATACTATTTCATTAATCTGTTGATGAACGCTTAATAATATTTTATTTTTAAATTTTATGAAAGGTTTTCATTTAAATATTGAATATCTAAATATGATTTTCAGGTTTATATATAGATATATATTCGTGTTTCCATTATTTTTTTCATAATTATTTCATTTATTATATTTTCTTTATCTTTTCACATCTTAAAAACCTTAAATAGAGAAAATAATAAATCTTACAATACATTTCTATTATTCGTAGGAGGTGAATGTTTTTCTTCAAAATGGCTTGGTTCAATGGTATTGACGAATTACTTTCAAATTAGTGGTGATTCAAAATGGCCTTGTTCAATGGCTTGGTTGAAATCTAATTATGTAACTTTTAGAGTAAATTACTGTTTGCATCTCTGTGGTTTACACGATTTAAAACAATACGTCTCTGTGGTTTACACGATTTAACACAATGCATCCCTCGTAGTTTCGGGTGAATGTAGTAGTTTCTGGTGAGTTAGGTCCAGGGACTCAGACAGGGACGCAAACAGATATTACATGTTTCTAGGGACGCAGACTGTTATACAGTCAAAGGGCACAACAGACATTTCACCTGAATTTAAACGGATTATTTTAATGAAGTTAAGTCCAGGAACTCAAAGTGTTACAGATTGTATACCACAGGTACTCAAAGCATTAAAAATTCGTATTAGGGACGAATTGTGTTAAATCGTGTAAACCACAGTGACGCAAACGGTAATATATTGTATGACTTAAATGGAATGGTAAATGGTTTATGAATGAATGAATGAACGTATGTTTGAATGGAAAATGAATGTTAAGCCCCGTTTTAATTATGAATGATAAAACCCTAATGAATGACGAACGGTAAATCATTTTCTTATAATTGAATAAAAAACTTGAAGTCACCAGCGTTAGCTGACTTTTAGTATGCACATTCAGGTTAAGGACAGGTACGAAGTTCGGTATGGATGCTTGGCAAGCGTTGAAGAGTTACCCAGTTGATTCTGGCATCCTATTATGTTTACGTTTATCTTTACAGTTATGTTAAGACAAGATTAATGATTTAGAATGTTGAACATGTTTATGTTACGTTTAAATGAAAGTTTTCCACAGCGGTAATCATATTTGAGGCTCGAAACAAGCATACTAATGTCCACTAAAAAACTCGGCAAAGAAAAGTTTTCACGCCAAAAAACTCTTTTTTTTATCCTAGATGCTAGTTGACGAGCAAATACACATGACTGATATTTCTTGCGTATATAGTAAGTACGCAGATAGATAAGTTCACACATAAATGAGTCTTGCGTACTTGTCTTCATGCGTACTTGTCTTCATGCTTATTTGTTGTAGGTCCCCGGATGTCTCGGATCGTCACATGCAAGTGCGTTTGCTAGTCGAACCGGGTGCGGAATGCCCGTGACTAAATGGAGTATCCAAAACAACAAGTAAACCGACAACAAACAAGAGTCACTTAAAAGACTTCATCTATTGATAATCACAACCGATTACAAGTGAATGAATGCATACATAAGAACTTCACTAACCAGCTATTTATACTCATAGACCTGATGCTTGCGCACTTACTAAGTGTGCAGGGCTTTCTTCATGCGTACTTAGCAACTACACAGACAATGCTTTTGTGTACTTGCTAAGTACGCAGGTTAAACAACCTGCGCACTTGGTTAGTGCGCACAACACTTAACAAGACGAATCCAACGACAAGTAACTACAAACATGATTACAACTCGATAAACCAATACATACACACACTAAAATACAAGTACAAATTCATAAAGAACAGATACAAAAGCGGAGACAACATCCAGAGTGTTTGTCACACAAACGTGCTCCAACAAACTCCCCCTTGACAACAGCTCTAGATTGTCTTCGGTCTTCAAGCTCCTTCAGCTTTAGCTTCCCATCTTCATCTTGTAGTCTAGAAAATACTTGACCAATCTGTTGTATCTTGATGCTAGAAGCTTTGTCCATTCGTCCGTGTATATGCAATACTTGTCGTTTAGAACCACTAGATCTTTCACAGAGAAATTGATGAAACAGATCTCATCAAAAACCCTGATCAGTTCTCTTGTTTCCGTATTACCATATTTGGACCTTATCTTGCCCATCACCACCGCCTCGCCCATCTTCGGGTCCACGTACCAGTACCACATGCTACCAAGGATATCCTGAGATAACTTGCTCAAGGGAATCCTGGTCTCCCATAACACTGGGTCGTAGACCAACTTCTATAAGCTTCTGTTTATCACGGGATGTCTAACATTCTTGTCCCAGACTCTCTTGGGCATTTGAGGCTTGAACGTTTCAAAGTTCCATGATCTACCTTCCCGTTGCAGTGTTCCCCACAAACCATTCGCTACCGCGTGATTTGTATCACTAAGTAGCTCACGATTTTCGAGGTTTACCAAGTCGTATCTGGGTAGAGAACTGAATGCCTCGCTGGTTGGTTTTAGGTATTAAACCCCCCCGACGCGTTTGATGGCAAACAAGTTCTTGTCATTGTCAAAACGGACAGATAAGATCATTCATGTTGCTCCGTGCTTGTCTATGATAGAATACTTTTTCCAAGCAAGAGGCTGACCCTTTTTTAACCATCCCGGAGGTTAGGGATCGGTAGGAGAGGCTTCAGTTTAGGTTGCTGCTCCATTATCCTCAGTAACATTCTCATGCTCGACTGAACTTGTAGTAGCAGCTTCAAAGGTTGGGGCCTCAAAAATCTCTCCAAATCTCAAGCTCATAAACTCCCTCACAGTCACCCTTCGGGAACTCCACTACCACATCCTTATCATCCACATCCCAGTCATCGTCCGACTCGATCTCTCCTTCCTCAAGATTGCTGAGAGCATAGATCTGGACTTCTTTGGAATAGTCCAGCTCAATCATCAGGATAACATCATCCGATAGGTTATATAAAACTTTGGCCACCGACTTTCCTTTATCACTCCCACCACCACCACCAGAAGAATCACCGCCATGCTGAGTAGACTCCACCTCAACCATAGACACAACAGAGATTGGAACAATAGCTAAAGCTTGTTGCTCAACTCCACTATGACCGCCTTCAGGATCCTTGTCTTTGTCATCATCTTTTGTCAGATCGACAGGATGACAAGCCTCATCACCACTCGGCTTAGAATTTTCCTTTTCCTTTTACTTCTCCTTCTCTTTCTCTTTCTCCTTCTCCTTCTCCCCCTAAGCAGCAAGCTTTGCGGTCAACTCACCTACCAATATGACCATCATTTCATGTTCTTTTCGTTGAGTATCCAATCTTAGCTCTATGGTCATCCTATGCCCCAAAATCATGTCATTTGTCTTGATGAGCAACTCATTCTTAGACAACATGCTTTTAAACTGCTCCTGGGTTCCCTCACCTTGTTGCCTTAAATGAGTAACTTCATCCACCAAGGAGTTTATCTTAGCTTGTTGAGCGTCTGACTCACTCCTTGATTTCTGAACTGTTTCAAGTAAACTGGCCACCTAAGTCTCTAGAGTAGTAATTCTTGCATCACGGGGATCTGGATCCCTAGATGTAGAGGCTTCAGTAGTGGTTGTAGGTCCCCAGTGTCTCGGATCATCACATGCAAGTACGTTGGCTTGTCGAACCGGGTGCGGAATGCCCGTGACTAGATGGGGTATCGACAACGACAAGTAAACCGACAACAAACAAGAGTCACTTAAAAGACTTCCTTTATTGATAATCACAGCCGATTACAAGTGAATGAATGCGTACGTAAGAACTTTACTAACCATCTATTTATACTCATAGACTTGATACCTGCGCACTTACTAAGTGCGTAGGGCTTTGTTCATGCTTACTTAGCAAGTACGCAGACAATGCTCTTGCGTACTTGCTAAGTACACAGGTTAAACAACATGCGCACTTGGTAAGTGCGCGCAACACTTAACAAGTCGAATCCAACGACAAGTACCTACAAACATGATTACAACTCGATAAACCAATACATACACACACTGAAATACAAGCACAAATTCATAAAAAACATATACAAAAGTGGAGACAACATCCAACGTGTTTGTCACACAAACGTGCTCCAACATTTGTAAGTACGCAGGGGCTTTTAATCCTGCGTATTTATCAATCAGTACACCAACGCACTGGTCTGATCTTGAGGAAAAGTTTCAGAAACTGTTGGATTTCAAAAATTGGTGCTTCCAAAGGCTTAGAAATCATATTATAACAAACCAGTAGCCTTCCAAACATCAACTGAAGCGATAACGAAGACGAATTTAAGTAGCCTTCTAAAATTGGTACTATATAACAGTCTGCGTCCCTAGAAACATGTAATATCTGTTTGCGTCACTGTCTGAGTCCCTGGACCTAACTCACCCGAAACTACTACATTCGCCCGAAACTACTAGGTACGCATTGTGTTAAATCGTGTAAACCACACACATTGTGTTAAATCGTGTAAACCAGAGGGACGCAAATGGTAAGAATGTGATTTGACTTCATAGAAGCTAATGTCATAAAAGATTAAGAGATGTATATTACCATGTGAGTAAGCCATGGATGTCTAGATAAAACACTAATCTTGACAATTATTTATAATAGGATTTGAACCCTTAACCACTTGGGAGAAAACTCATTCCAATACATTTATATCACATACCATTTTTATAACTTTCGTACACAGTAAATAATATTAATTTATACTCACCAATACTATTTAAATAATCTGTTAATGAACGCTTAATAATATTTCATGTAAATCTATAAATGCATGAAGAAGTTATATATTTTATTTTTAAATTTTATGAAAGGTTTTTATTTGAATATTGAATATCTAAATATGATTTTCAGGTTTATATGTAGATATATATTCGTGTTTTCATTATTTTTTTCATAATTATTTCATTTATTAGATTTTCTTTATCTTTTCATATCTTAAAAACCTTACATAGAGAAAATAATAAATCTTACAATATATTTCTATTATTCGTAGGACGTGAATGTGTTTCTTTAAAATGGATTGGTTCAATGGTATTGATGAATTCTTTTCAATTGAGTGGTGATTCAAAATGGCTTGGTTGAAATCTAATTATGTAACTTTTAGAGTAAATTACCATTTGCGTCCCTGTGGTTTACACGATTTAAAATAATACGTCCATGTGGTTTAGACGATTTAACACAGTGCGTCCCTAGTAGTTTTGGATGAATGTAGTAGTTTTGGGTGAGTTAGGTCTAGTGACTTAGACAGGGACACAAACAGATATTACATGTTTATAGGGACGCAGACTGTTATACAGTAAAGGGTACAACAGACATTTCACATGAATTTAAACGGAATTTTTAACGAAGTTAATTCCAGGGACTCAGAGTGTTACAGACAGTATACCACAGGTACTCAAAGCGTTAAAAATTCGTGTTAGGGACGCATTGTGTTAAATCGTGTAAACCATAGGGACGCAAACGGTAATTTATTATATGACTTAAATGGAATGGTAAATGGTTTATGAATGAATGAATGAACGTATGTTTGAATGGAAAATGAATGTTAAGCCCCATTTTAATTATGAATGTTAAAAACCTAATGAATGACGAATGGTAAATCATTTTCTTATAATTGAATGAAAAACTTGAACTCACCATCGTTAGCTGACTTTTAGTATGCACATTCAGGTTAAGGACATGTACGGATGTTCGGTATGGATGCTTGGCAAGCGATGAAGAGTTACCCGGCTGATTATGAAGACTGGCATCCTGTTATGTTTACGGTTATGTTAAGACAAGATTAATGATTTAGAATATTGAACATGTTTATCTTATGTTTAAATGAAAGTCTTCCACTGCGTTAATGATATTTGAAAAATGGCTCGAAACTAGAATACAAATGATCCCTAAAAAACTTGGCAAAGAAAAGTTTTCCTGCCAAAAAACTCTTTTTTTTATCCTAGATGCTAGTTGACTAGCAAATACGCATGACTGATATTTCTTGCGTATATAGTAAGTACGTAGATAGATAAGTTCACACATCAATGAGTCATGCGTACTTGTCTTCATGCGTACTAGTCTTCATGCGTATTTGTAAGTACGCAGGGGCTTTTAATCCTGCGTATTTATCCATCAGTACACCAACGCACTGGTATGATCTTGAGGAAAAGTTTCAGAAACTGTTGGATTTCTAAAATTGGTGCTTCTAAACGCTTAGAAATCATATTCTAACAAAGCAGTAGCCTTCCAAACATCAAATGAAGCGATAACGAAGACGGATTTAAGTAGCCTTCTAAAATTGGTAGTATATAACAGTATGCGTCCCTAGAAACATGTAATATTTATTTGCGTCCCTGTCTGAGTCCCTGGACCTAACTCACCCGAAACTACTACATTCGCCCAAAACTACTCGGTACGCATTGTGTTAAATTGTGTAAACCACACGCATTGTGTTAAATCGTGTAAACCAGAGGGACGCAAACGGTAAGAATGTGATTTGACTTCATAGAAGCTAATGTCATAAAAGATTAAGAGATGTATATTACCATGTGAGTAAGCCATGGATGTCTAGATAAAACACTAATCTTGACAATTATTTATAATAGGATTTGAACCCTTAACCACTTGGGAGAAAACTCATTCCAATACATTCATATCACATACCATTTTTATTACCTTCGTAGAATGTAAATAATATTAATTTATTCTCACCAATACTATTTCAATAATCTGTTAATGAACGCTTAATAATATTTCATGTAAAATATATAAATGCATGAAGAAGTTATATATTTAATTTTTAAATTTTAAGAAAGGTTTTCATTTGAATATTGAATATCTAAATATGATTTTCAGGTTTATATGTAGATATATATTCGTGTTTTCATTATTTTTTTTATAATTATTTCATTTATTATATTTTCTTTATATCTTCACATCTTAAAAACATTACATAGAGAAAATAATAAATCTTACAATATATTTCTATTATTCGTAGGACGTGAATGTTTTTCTTTAAAATGGCTTGGTTCAATGGAATTGATGAATTCTTTTCAATTAAGTGGTGATTCAAAATGGCTTGGTTCAATGCTTGGTTGAAATCTAATTAAGTAACTTTTAGAGTAAACTACCATTTGCATCCCTGTGGTTTACACGATTTAAAACAATGCGCACCCGTGGTTTACAAGATTTAACACAATACGTCTCTAATAGTTTCGGATGAATGTAGTAGATTTGGGTGAGTTAGGTCCAGGGACTCAACCAGTGACGCAAACAGATATTACATGTTTCTAGGGACGCAATCTGTTTTACAGTAAAAGGGTACAACGGACATTTCACATGAATTTAAACAGAATTTTTTAATGAAGTAATTTCCAGGGACTCGAAGTGTTACAGATTGTATACCACAAGTACTCAAAGCGTTAAAAATTCATGTTAGGGATGCATTGTGTTTGTTAGGACATAGTTTTGTAATGACAAAAGCTTGTAATAGTTAGTTTTTATGTCTTTATGTTTTGTTAAGTAATTGTAAAAAGTTGCTAAGTGTTTTTACAAGTATGAGGCGAACTTGTTAAGTTCGCCTGGTCTATCAGAGGCGAACTTAATAAGTTCGCTTAGGTCTAACTGAGGCGAACTTGTTAAGTTCGCTTAGTCTGTTTCAGGCGAACTTAACTAAGTTCGCTTACAACAGGTGTGTTTCTATATATATGTGTTACAGAGTCATTAGAAGTAACCGATCCAAAAAGAGAAAAACTTGTCTGATTGAGTCTGTAATCACAGTGATTTGGAATATAACGAGAAGTTTATTTACGCGTGTTGTTTGAATTGTCAATTAGTATACAAACGTTAATACGAAGGATTCCGCACTTCATGTTATAGAAACGTCATATCACGAGTTCGATCAGTAGTTGAGTTACCTGGACCTACAAGTGGTATCAGAGCTTATGCTCATGAATTAAGTACGATTCTCGGTGATTAGTGACGGTTTTTGTGTACAATTCGACAAGAAATTCAACATTTTTGAAGTTTCTGCAACAATGGAGTTTTTAAAGTTCTTGAAGATCGTTTCTTTACTGAATTCGTGATTTTGGAAGGGTTTTTGACGAAATTAGTCCGATAGAACTGTTCTATTTGATAAATTTCATAATCCTACGGTTCAATTTCCTTCAAATCCATCAATTCTCTAAGAAATCATGAATTTTGAAGTTTTCGGTTCGTGTTTGGGTGAAGAATCTTTTGAATCTGTTACAGCAGTTTAAGTGCTGAGTTCCTGTGCAGGCGAACTTAGCAAGCGAACTTATTAAGTTCGCTTCTCACATTTCAAGCGAACTTAGCTGTTAAGCGAACTTACCGAATTTCCTCCTTAAGCGAACTTGTCTTGTTCGCCTGATCTCAAGTTCGCTTAGTACTCACTAAAGCGAACTTATTAAGTTCGCCTGAGGGTAAAACAGCTCAATACTTAGAAATTTTCAGAAAAGTTTTTTAACATGGCAAATATGGTTCAAGTCACAAACATGTTCAATTATGACAATGAGATTGGTACATCTCAAAAACCTCCGAAGTTTCTGAATCTAGCTGATTATTCAAATTGGAAAGATCGGTTCGACCAGTTCGTATCTTTTACCGATACTAGTTTGTGGATTCCGATTTTGGAAGGATATACGCATCCTACGTATTCATGGATGGGAAAAGATGATGTTCCAAAACCAGTGTCAGCTTTATCTACTGAAGAGAAGCTGTTATTTGACCGAGAAAAGAAAGCAATGGCTAGCATTTCGATGTCTCTACCAAAGGAAATTTATCACAGTTTTAAACAGTTCAAGTCTTCTCAACAACTGTGGGAAGCACTACAGAAAAGGTGTGAAGGGAGTTTAGATGTGAAGAAAAGTAGAAAAGAATTACTAAAGAAGCAGTTCCTAGTTTTTAAACATTTTCAGAATGAATCTTTGGATGATCTTGCTACAAGATTCTATCATCTTCTTAGTGAACTGGCTTGTGCATCTGTGGTATATGAGACTGAGGAAATCAATGATAAATTCTTGGAGGCTTTACCATCAAAGTTTGATGTGTATACGGTTTTGATTAAAGAAAATGTTAAGTACAAAACCATGTCTCTTGAAGAAGTCCTAGGGAAGATTCAGTCACATGACATGAATATGAAGAAGAAAGAGACTAATATGGAGCATATCCAGGATCCCTTGATGTATTTTGCCAAATCTGTTGGTAAATCTGGTACTGGAGTAGCATTCTTTTCTGGTGATGCTCAAGAGTCTTCAAATGACCAGTGTTCTAGAGTTCCAATCTATTCTGGTCATACAAGCCATTCTGGATTTTCTGCTACTACTGCTTCAACATCATCTGGATCTCATGTGAATCAGAAAGTTGCTGATGATTATTTGGCTATGTTTTCTTCATTCATGGCATCATATGAGAATTTCATTGGAGGAAAAATACATGATCCTGAGGTAATAGAAGAAGATTTCAGACAGATTGACCCTGTTGATCTGGAAGAAATGAATATCCAATGGAATATGGCCATGTTAATGCGACAAGCTAAAGATTTCTTGAAGAGAACTGGGAGAAAATATATTGGCTCAAATAGTCGATCGCGTATGGGTTTTGATAAGAGCAAAGTTAGGTGTTACAATTGCTAAGAGTATGGTCACTTTGCTAAGGAGTGTGTTAAGCCAAAGGTAGAATTTAATTCTTAAAAGAAGCAATCTAACTTTCAGCATAATAGGAATCAACCACATGGTTCATCTGGTAATCAAAATCATAGTCCTTCTGGAAATACAAATCATGCATCTGCATCATCAGCTTTAGTTGCTCAAAATGACGAAAACTATGATTGGGGCATTCATCTGGAAGATTTGGTGGGTGCTGTGAGTCAGGCTTTTGTTGCAGAAATTCATTCAGAAAAACCAGAAGACTCTATTGATGATGAAAGTTCTAGTGATGATTCATATGATGGTGATAGTGTTCCAAGTGTTGAAGATGAGGAAGAAAGAGAGCAAAGTATTGATTCTGATGCTGTGACAGGGATTGCTGAGGAAGAAATTGTTCTTAAAGAAAATGCTTCAGTTGGTGAAGATTCAGAAAATATTTCGATTGCCAAAGTATTCATGGCAGACATGTCTGACCCGACTAAGGTAAAAGACTCTTTTTGTCATATATTTTGTTCTAATTGCATTTCTGTTAAAGACAAACTACAAAAAGTCATGGATGATAACACAAATTTGATTTGTGACATGAAATCAATGCATTCAGTTAATCAAAAACTGAAAGATAATGATAAACTGTGCATTGAAAGAATTGAGTCTTTGAAAAGAGATTTAAATTCTCTTGGGTTAAAATACAAAGAGCAGGGTTATCATCTAGACATGGCTTATGCTGAAATTGAAAAACAAAATGAAGTAGTTGCTCAAAAGAACAAGGAGATTTCTGAAAAAGAATCTGAGGTGATAAAGTTACATAGAAAGTTGGAACAGTTTGAGAATTCATCTGTAGTGTTGGATTATTTTAATGCTAATGCTGATCCCACAAAAAGGGTTGCTGGTATTGGGTTTGTTCCTCCTCCGTTCAATGCAAATTATGTGGTTGAGCCTGAAATCATTCATGAAGAGGAGATTGATCCCAAGACAGTATTAAAAGTGAATCCAGTAACGGGTGAAGACATGGTGTATGATTCTGATACAGAGGATGAAGTGTTTGATGATTCAAAGGTTGAAGGCATTCCGAAAGAAGTGAAAATTGAGGAACCAAAGGTTGTGAAGAATGTTACTCGGGATAGGTGCATCTTGACAGAACATGAAGAGGTGAAAGTGGTTCCAACTAAACTTTCTCCACTCTTACAGTCAAGTGGGTTTGTTGCGGCTGGTTTTCAAAAGGTGAATTCTTCAAATGGTTTTCAAAAGGTGAATTATTCGAAAGTGACAAAACAGACTTATGTTCCTAAGAAGCCGGTTAATTGTTCTGGGCATTCATCCGAAGCTTATTCTTCTGATGGTTCTTCAAATTCAAAGAAAACATCGTATTTCAGAAATTATCAAGAAAGACGTGTGTGTTTTCATTGCAATGAGCCTGGTCATATTTTGATTAATTGTCCATACAAGAACAAGGGTAAAATGAAGACTGTTCCTTCACAACCGAAAGTGGTGAAGATTCTTAAAAGAAACGATGAGGGAAAATCGTCTTCTAGTTTGGATAAAGATATGACTGGACGATCTTTTGTTACTTCTCATGGAATTAAACAACATAATACATTGCATACTAAATCTTTTGTATGCAGAGAAAATCTTGAGATTCCAAAAGTTAGGATTTCAATAGATACTTTTCAGGAGGTTAAATTGTCTAGACCTCAAAGAAGAAGGAGAAACAGAAAATTAAAGAAAATTTTGGTAACATCTGAATCTGATAATAATATACCAAATAATGTTTTTCAAAATAATAAAAATGGTTCTTCTTTGAAAAGGTCTGATTGTCAAACTTCTGTTCCAACAGTGAATGATAAAATTGATTGTAAATTACAAGAAGTTGTTTATTTTGATCAATCCGGACGACCCAAGACCACGATGGCTTGGGTTCCACTTTCAAACTGATTCTCGTTGTTTATGTAGGGACAACCAAGGAGGACTATCAACAATACATGGTATGTGGATAGTGGTTGCTCTCGACATATGACAGGGAATGTGAAATTGCTTGAGGATGTGATTAAAATTGATGGTGGTTATGTCGCTTTTGCGGGTAATAAAGGCGGGTACATAACAGGCCAGGGAACGTTAAAGAACGACAATGTAAAATTTGAAAAGGTGAATTATGTTGAGCAGCTGGAACACAATCTTTTAAGCGTATCACAAGTCTGTGACAAGAAGTTTTCGTTCCATTTTAACGATCATGAATGTTATATTCTTAAACCGGGTTTTGTGATTCCTGACGAATGGATTCTCATGAAGGCTCCAAGGAGAAATGACACGTATGTCCTTGACATGAGTGTCGCCACTACAACGGATTCAATTCCAACATGCTTACTCTCCAAGGCGTCGGAATCTGATTCAATATTGTGGCACAGGAAGCTAGCTCACATAAACTACAGGAAGATGAAGTACATTGTTAGGAATGATCTTGTGCTTGGTATTCCGAAAATGAAATTCTCAGTTCCTGATGATTGTATTCCGTGCAAGAAGGGGAAGCAAAGAAAGAAATCTCACAAATCGAAGTCGACGAATTCTATCGTAACTCCTTTGGAGTTGCTGCATATGGATTTGTTCGGTCCTATCAGTATTAGGAGCATTGGTGGGAAATCGTATTGTTTGGTTGTAACTGATGATTACTCCAGATTTTCATGGGTTAAGTTTCTTTCTTCTAAAGCTGAAACCACTGAATTGGTACAATACTTAATCCTGGGTTTGGAAAATTTATTCAATCTGAAAGTCAGAAGAATCAGGAGTGACAATGGCAGCGAATTTAAGAATAGCAAAATGGGCTTATTCTGTCTACAAAAAGGAATTCATCATGAATTCAGTGCGCCATATGTTCCTCAACAAAACGGTGTCGCTGAACGAAAGAACCGGACGTTGGTCGAAACAGCTCGCACGATGCTTGCAGATTCTAAGCTTCCAGTCACCTTTTGCGCTGAAGCTATGAATACTGCGTGTCATGTTTTGAACAGGGTCTTGACCGTCAAGCGACATAACAAGACGTGCTATGAATTACTAAATAATCGAAAGCCGAATCTGGAATACTTATTACCTTTTGGTAATCCGTGTACCCTACTGAAGGTTAGAGATGTCCCAACAAAATTCAGTGCAAAGGCTATTGAAGGGATTTTTCTGGGGTATGTGGCAAATTCAACTACCAAGAGGGTTTATAACAAAGAGACACGCCAAGTTGAAGAATGGTTTCATATTGACTGTTCAAATCGGTCTTTACCACAAATGGCGATTGGTCCGGATTGGGCATTTGATTATGAAAACTTATTCAAGTCTTTTCATTTACCGTCTGACATTTCTGATGATGATGCTGCTGTTATCTATGATTCTTGTCAAGATGCTCAGCACAATGGCTTTCTACCAACTGCAGTTCCCAATTCATCGATTCCATCTACTTCTGCTCCAGATCCAAATGTTGCTTCTTGTTCAGGTCCACAAGATTCATAGAGTGAGGAGGATAATACTATTTTTCAAGATTCTTCTGCTGATCCGTTGTTGAGTGATGATCCTTTACCTTCGACACAGGCTCAGGGGGAGATTCCAACAAATTTAGACTCGGAAATTCCAATTCCTCAAGATTATTCTTATCAATCTGATTCTACTCAAGTTGATGTGTTGCCGGTTCCTGAGGTCGCATCCATCAAGGAACACAAAGATCATCCAGTAACAAATATAATTGGAAATTTACAGGATGGAGTGAAAACTCATTCTCTTGTTGACAATACTTGTTTGTATACTTGCATTAAAGATTCTGGTGTTCTTGATGATTGCTCACATTCTTGCTTTATTTCACAGGTTGAACCCAAGAATGTAGAAATGGCTTTACATGACAATAACTGGATAGAAGCTATACAGGAAGAACTTGCTCAATTTGACAAACTTAAGGCTTGGAATCTGGTTGATCTTCCGAAAGGTGCGTATCCGATAGGAACAAAATGGGTGTTTAAAAGTAAAAAGGAGGATCGAGTTGTCGTGGTACGCAATAAGGCAAGATTAGTTGTCCAGGGCTTCAATCAACAAAAAGGAATTGATTACACCGAAGTTTATGCGCCGGTTGCGAGGCTTGAAGCTATAAGGCTGTTTCTAGCTTTTGCTTCCTTTAAAGGTTTCAAGGTGTTTCAATTAGACGTCAAGAGTGCATTTTTATATGGAAAGGTCAAGGAGGAAGTCTATGTGTGTCAGCCGCCGGGGTTTGAAGATCCACTGAATCCGAACATGGTTTTCAAGCTAGATAAGGCCCTCTATGGTCTTCATCAGGCTCCTCGTGCGTGGTATGAGACTTTATCTAAACATCTTTTGGCGAATGACTTTGTTCGTGGAAAGATAGACTCGACCTTATTCATAAAGAAATCAGGGGGAGATTACCTACTGGTACAGATTTATGTGGATGATATTATATTTGGCTCGACAAATGAAGGGTTGTGCAAAGAATTTGAGGGTGTTATGAAGTCGAAATTTGAAATGTCTGCTATGGGAGAGTTATCGTTTTTCTTAGGTTTACAAGTAAATCAAAAGGAAGATGGTTTCTTTATTCATCAGTCCAAGTATGTCAAAGACATCTTGAGCCGGTTCAAGATGGAGGACTGTACTTCATACGATACTCCAATTCCGGTCAATCATAAGTTAAATTCTGACCCGGAAGGAAAAGATGTGGACTGTCGACTTTACAGAGCTATGATTGGATCCCTCATGTATTTAACCGCTTCAAGGCCGGATATAATGTTCGCCGTGTGTATCTGTTCCAGATTTCAGGCAAAGCCAAAAGAATCTCACTTAATTGCTGTGAAAAGAATCTTTCGGTATTTAAAAGGAAAACAACGTTTAGGGCTATGGTATCCTCATGGGTCTAACTTTGATTTCAATGCTTATACTGATTCTGATTTTGGTGGTTGTTGTCTGGACAGGAAATCTACAACAGGTGGTTGCCAATTCTTAGGTAATCGACTTGTATCCTGGCAATGCAAAAAGCAAACCACAGTCTCGATTTCAACATGCGAAGCAGAATACATCGCTGCTGCAAGTTGCTGTTCACAGATCCTGTGGATACAACAACAATTGAGTGATTACGGTTTGAATTTCACAGGAACCCCAATGTTTATTGATAACAATGCTACTATGTCCATAACGAATAATCCTGTTAAACATAGTAAAACTAAGCACATCGAAATTCGATACCATTTTATACGTGATTGTGCAGAGAAAAGGTTGATTGAGCTGGTCAAGGTACACACTGAAGATAATTTTGCTGATTTGTTTACTAAGGCATTTGATCGTACCAGGTTTGAATTCTTGATAAAAATGATTGGTATGATCAATCCCAAATAAAAGTTTTTTAAAATCAGAATTTCATGGAAAATTTTTCTTTTAGGTTATTTTATTGCTTTATTACATTTCTGCAGTTACATTTTCAGTCAAAAAGTCTAAATTATAAAAAGTCAAAACAAATTGAAAAATATAAAATTTGACATCATTTGAGGTTAGAGAAGAAATGATAGTACATCAGTGATTAGTTCCTTTCATACGACCTTAGTAGACCTTGATATATGAATGATTAAAATAAGTTGATCTAATCTAAATTTCAAAGTCTGCATAAATAAGAAATGATAGTGTTATGAATGTTCTATTCTTGATAATTTGTTTTATAATTTGTGTATAAAATTTGAAACTTGAATTGTCAACAAGCTAAAAGCGTTTTAAAACTAATAGTAGTGTGAAAATTAAATATAATATGATTACATCTGTGATTTAAACCCATTTTATGCCTGGGTGTGTAAGGCCCCTATTTTCGGGTGACCTCACTTATTGGATTTACTCATAAACAAAGTCATCAATACTGAACTTTAAATTTAACATATTCTATTAACAGCCAAATACATTCACGTTTGAGTACATTACAGCGGAAGTCTTAAAATTTAACACATACAACATTGTTTAACAAAAACATCAATCGGGATGTCAGTCTCTAGCCGGGTAACCTTCACGCCTTCGCACGACCCTTTTCTTTGTTACCTGAAATGTATACTAAAAGTCAGCTAAAGCTGGTGAGTTCTAGTTTAAAATGATTAGATATAAACATTAATTCCTTAAAAGTATTCATAAGTTTATACAGAAGAAAATAATTACGTATTCTTAACTATTTATTTTCTTTCATCATTCTTGAGTGACTACACTGATGTGCATTCACCTTTACTTTCCTAAACATTCATTTGGTCATACACATATGGGTGATCAACCCGTCTTTTACTACGTATGTCACAAAGACATACGCCATGAAGCTACCGTCGTAACCCTTTGACTCGTCCGGTCCTAGAAACCGTCCGCCATAAAAACCGTCCGGCCAACCTTCGGCCGTCCGTCATATCGTCCTACCGTCGTAGGCCGTCCTTTTCGCTCGTCTACCCGAAGGTATCCGTTTCCCACGTGCTACCATGTTTGCAACCGTTCTACATATGATTTGGCATTTGCTTCGACCGCCCATTTATGCCCCTTTTTATTTCCTTGCTGATGAAGGAACGTTTTTGTCCCGGTTGCAAGATAGACATGTGGTCGTCCGTCTACCGTAGTAGCCGTTAGCATCGAAGCGTCCATAACATTCACGTATATTCATAACATGTAGTATATATATAATATAAGGCAAGATTTCATTCATACTTTGTAAACATACGTTTCAATCTTTATTCATAATTCATTTTCATATATTTATATATCACGTATGTTCACATTGGCATTCATAACATTTATTCATTTAGTGTATACATTTCAGCCCCAAAATATTTATAAATCATTTGCACATAACATAGAGGGGGCACATAGAACTCACCTGATCGGCTAGTCCTGTTCTGTCCTAACTGCGGTCCGATGAGCGCCGCACACGATCTGTATTAATTAATTATACACGTATCAGATCTAAACCAAGTTATTTTCCTAACACAGCTGACATAGGCGAACTTAATGCCTAAGTTCGCTTCCTCTGGCCTAGGCGAACTTATGGGCGAACTTGTCCTAAGTTCGCTTCTCTTGGCCAGGTGAACTTAATTAGTTAGGCGAACATAATCTTTAGGCGAACTTAAGCTTTAAGCGAACTTGCTAGGCGAACTTGTCAAGCGAACATAATAAGTTCGCTTACCCTTGGCCAAGCGAACTTGCCAAGCGAACTTAATCAGGCGAACTTGATAAGTTCGCCTCCACCAAGCGAACTTAACAGGCGAACTTGTTAAGTTCGCCTGCACCAGCAGTCATCTTCCCCAAACAGTCCAAAATTCTCGGATTTGGGTTCGATTATGTCAAAACTTCAACTTTCTTTGCTCAAAACAACCGGTTTTCATTGTAGATACTAAACCTAAGCTTATTCTCAAGTTTCATCCGTAAAAACGTCCTATTTTCACCTGAAAACCCGGAAACCCAACCTAAGCAAAAATCTCAGTTTTGGTTCGAATGGCTACCTGGATGACGATTCTGATTTGGAGGTTTCCTTCACGAGTGCAAGAGACACGAGCGGGTGCAATCTTGTGCAATTCCAACACTTTCTCTCTCTACGGTTTTTCTCTCTCTAGAATTGTAAAGAGGAGAACAATGAGGGCCTTAGGCTATTTATAGGGGAGACCGCCCCAAGCCCGGTTCGAGACTGACTCGGCCCTACTTCGGCCCGCTTGAACTCGTTAACTTTATTTCTCGCCATTTTAGGATGTTACAAGTCTACCCCCCTTAAAAAGGTTTCGTCCTCGAAACCAGTTATACATTAAACAACTGAGAGTATAGTTCCCGCATATCGTCCTCTTTCTCCCAGGTAGCTTCTGATCCCTTTCTGTGCTTCCATTGAACTTTGACCAATGGGATTGACTTGTTGCGTAGTTGCTTCTCCGACCGGTCAAGGATGGCAATTGGTTCCTCGACATAATTCAGACTGTTATCCACTTCGATTTCATCGTAAGGTATGTGCGCTGTGTCGTCAGCTAGGCACTTGCGTAAGTGCGACACGTGGAACGTAGGGTTTATTCCACTAAGCTCAACGGGTAGGTCGAGTCTGTAAGCAACTTGACCCACTCTTGCTAAAATCTTGAAAGGTCCGACAAACCTTGGACTTAGTTTGCCACGTTTTCTGAATCGAATGATTCCTTTCCATGGTGATACCTTTAACAGTACCATGTCCCCCACGTGAAACTCTAAATCCCTTCTTCTCTTATCCGCGTATGATTTTTGTCTGTCCTTTGCGGCTTTCATTCGAGCCTTGATTTGATCAAATTTCTCGAAAGTAGCTTTGACCACTTCGAGACTTGCAAAATCCTTCTGCCCAATTTCCCCCCAACAGATTGGGGTTCTACATCTCCTTCCATACAACATTTCAAATGGCGGCATGCCAATCGTTGAGTGATAACTGTTGTTGTATGAAAATTCTGCCAATGGTAGATGGCTGTCCCAGCTCCCACCGAAGTCAATGATACAGGCCCGGAGCATGTCTTCTAGGCTCTGTATTGTCCTTTCAGATTGACCATCGGTTTGAGGGTGGTAAGTTGTGCTGATGTTCAATCTAGTGCCCATTGCTTCGTTAAATTTCTTCCAAAACCTTGACGTGAATCTAGTATCCCGGTCGGACAAAATCGACACCGGCATACCATGCCTGCTCACAATTTCTTTGATAAAAACTTCTGCTAGTTTTTCGGACGAAGCAGTCTCACGTATTGGCAAGAAGTGAGCACTCTTCGTTAAGCGGTCAAAGATCACCCAAATGTTATCATTGCCTTTAGCTGTTCGCGGTATCTTGGTAATGAAGTCCATCGTGATCTCCTCCCACTTCCATTCTGGTATTGGTAGAGGTTGCATTTTACCGCATGGTTTCTGGTGCTCGGCCTTAACTAGTGAACACGTTAGGCACTTGTTCACGTACTCGGTTACATCATTCTTCATGCCAGGCCACCAGTACTCTTTCTTCAAGTCTTGATACATTTTGTTTGTCCCGGGGTGGATAGAATAGCGAGACTTATGGGCCTCATCGAGTATTTTGGCTCTAAGCTCGCCAATCTTAGGTATCCACATCCGGCCAAACCTAGTTCGTACACCGTATGCATTTGCATCCAAATTCCCTTGTTGTCCTACTATTCTTTCCCGTTTTATATTTCTTTCTAACAGTGCTTCATCTTGAGCCTTTGATATTTCACTCATCAAATCTGGCGTTAATATCAGCTGACACGCCTTGATCCGGATAGGACCAGATTGCTCCTTTCTGCTTAAGGCGTCAGCTACTACGTTTGCCTTGCCTGGATGGTACAGTATCTCACAATCGTAGTCCTTTAGTAGTTCTAGCCACCTCCTTTGCCTCATATTTAATTCCTTTTGCTCGAAAAAGTACTTCAAGCTTTTATGATCGGAGTAAATGGTGCACTTAACTCCATATAGGTAGTGTCTCCATATTTTTAGGGCGAAGACTACTGCTGCTAACTCTAGATCGTGTGTTGGGTAGTTAACCTCGTGAATCCTTAGTTGTCGTGAGGCGTAAGCAATTACCTTTCCTCGTTGCATAAGTACGCATCCCAGACCTTGGCTCGACGCGTCAGAGTAGACTACCAAGTCTTCATTTCCTTCAGGTAGTGTCAAGACTGGAGCTTGAGTTAATCGTGTCTTAAGTTCCTCAAACGCGTTGTTTTGGGTTGGACCCCATTCGTACTTTACTTCCTTTCGTGTCAGTTTGGTTAGTGGCGAGGCAATTCTTGAGAAATCTTGACTGAACCTGCGATAGTAGCCTGCCAATCCCAGAAAACTTCGTATCTATGTTGGTGTCTTCAGGATGTTTCATTCCTTTACTGTCTCAATCTTCGCAGGATCTATCATGATGCGTTTCGTGTTTATCACATGACCTAGGAATTGGACTTCCCTAAGCCAGAAAGCGCATTTGGAGAATTTTGCGTACAACTTTTCCTGCTTTAGCACTTCCAATACTTCTCTTAGGTGACAGTGGTGATCACCCTCATTCTTCGAATAAACTAGTATGTCGTCAATGAAAACTATCACTGAGCGATCCAACATCGGTCGGCATATTCTATTCATCAAGTCCATAAACACTGCTGGTGCGTTGGTTAACCCGAACGACATTACCAGAAACTCGTAATGCCCGTAACGCGTACGAAACGCGGTCTTCGGTACATCTTCTTCTCTCACCTTTAACTGATGATAACCCGACCAAAGATCGATCTTTGAGAACCAACTCGCACCTTGCAGTTGATCAAAGAGGTCGTCTATTCTAGGCAGTGGGTATTTGTTCTTTACTGTCTTCTTGTTCAGTTCTCGGTAGTCAATGCACATTCGCATGCTGCCGTCCTTCTTCTTTACAAACAGTACCGGAGCGCCCCATGGCGAAATGCTCGGTCTAATAAACCCTTTTTCTGTTAATTCCTGTAGTTGAGACATCAATTCTTTCATTTCTGACAGGGCCAATCGGTAGGGGGCTTTGGCAACGGGCTCAGCTCCTGGCAGTAAGTCAATCTGAAATTCTATTTCCCGATCGGGTGGCAATCCAGGTAGATCCTCAGGGAATACTTCTGGAAAGTTGCCCACCACGGGTACATCCTTAAGTTCCTTTGTTTTCATCCTTTTGTCAATAACGTACGCCAGATAAGCTTCGCAACCGCGCCTCATATAACTTTCGGCCTTGATCATCGAGATGATGTTAGGCATCATGCAATTCCAATCCCCATAAATCGTAATTGGAGTGCCGCTTGGAGCCTTGAGGTGTATCCTCTTGCGTTTACATATGATCTGAGCTTCGTTGGCAGCTAACCAATCCATACCCAGTACCACATCGAATCCTCCTAAGGTGAGAGGGAATAATCTAGAGGGGAACTTATGGCCCTCTATTTCTATGATACAATCATCGGTTACTTGGAATACTGCCGAATTTTTACCAACGGCAGTTTGTACGCTAAAGGCCTTCACTATGGTGTTAATAGTGCAATCTAGTTTACGACTAAATGCATTGGATATAAAGCTTTTACTAGCACCAGAGTCGAATAAGATATCAGCATGTTCATCATTTACTGGAAACGTACCTGATACGACATCAGGGTTTCCCCTTGCTTCCTCCTCAGTCAGGACGTAGGCTCGAGTCCTAGCCTTCGGTTGTTCCTTTGCAACTTCCTTTCCCTTTCCCGAACTGGACTGCCCGGTTTTCCAGCAATCCTTAGTATGGTGTCCATATTTTCCACAACTTTGGCACTTGACATCCTTTAAACACTCTCGAGAGAAGTGCCCTGGCTTCCCGCACTTATAACACATGGTGGTGCCGATTCGACACTCGCCAAAATGGCGTTTTCCACACTTTTTTTGCAAGTTTCTTATTCCTCTAACCTTGGTTTCTTTATTTCAGCTACCACATTCCCTTTCCCGGTGCCCCTAGACGGGTTCTCCCACTTTCTCTTTCGTGTCTCAGGTGTCGGGTCCTCATTGGCGTAGTCGTCGTAGACGATTCCGCTCAGATTCACTTCCGACTCGAAGGTCGTGGGTAGGTTGGCTTTCACATGAACACGGACCCTTTGAGGTAGGCCCTTCACATAGTCCTTAATCAGTCTTTCTTCCGTCTCTACCAGGTGGGGTACCAGTTGAGCTAGTTCATTGAATCTTGAAGTATACCGGCGATGAGTCTTGTTTCCAGCTTTGAAGTTCAAGAACTCGTTCTCCACACGATCGATCTCATTCTGTGGGCAGAACTTTTGGATTATAAGCTTTTTCAAGTCTTCCCACGTCATTCTGTTGATAGCATTTGGTGACTTAGTTCTTTGAACATTCCTCCACCAACTTAGTGCTTCGTTAGTGAAAGAATGGGCAACGTACTTAACAGCTTGGTCGGATCGACACTCGCTGATGTTTATGACAGCGTTCATCCTCTCGATCCACTCGAGGGTGGCCACCGAGTCCTTGTTCCCATCAAACTTGGGTGGGTCTCCGTCCTTGAAACCTTTATAAGTGCACCCCCGTTTACTTGATCCCACCTTTATTTCATCCCCATCGCTGTCATATACCTTTTCCTCATTGTTCCCTTCATCATCTTCCTTGATTTTCTTTAATGCCTCCGATAGTAGGTCAGGCAATACATTCTTCAAAGTGAGCACGACCTCACGGGCAATAGCATCTCTAACCTCAGGTTCCAACTGTAGAGACCCTTGATGGTCGCCCCAAGTTGGGGTGACATTAGTTTGGTGCACGCTCTCAGTGTTTTCTATGTGCACATCCTCTTCTTCTTGATGTCTTGGATTTAGTGGAGGTCTACCTACTAGGCCAGTACGACCGCCTCGGCGTCCTGTCCTTCCTCCACCAGCCATAATTCCTAGTTTCCTGATAGTTATAAAGGGAATACATCAATGCCATTTCTTCAGATCATAGTTTTAGAACAATACGAACAAGGTAAATTTTTAATTACAGTGACCGGTTTGTGATTAGAAATTTACATTGCTTTTCAGGTTCCAAACTCTTCAAATTGGTCAAGACATTGACATCTATTGGTTCTAAGTTAAGGCATCTATTTCTATCTACAATCATGAACTTTAGTACTTACTTACAGTGATGGCGTCGGCGTTGGCTACCCAGACTGACACCCGTGCGTTGGTCCCATAATCAGCTTGAGTTCAGACATTTAGGGATGTTTGAATCTCTCAAACTATTGCTCTGATACCAACTTGTAAGGCCCCTATTTTCGGGTGACCTCACTTATTGGATTTACTCATAAACAAAGTCATCAATACTGAACTTTAAATTTAACATATTCTATTAACAGCCAAATACATTCACGTTTGAGTACATTACAGCGGAAGTCTTAACATTTAACACATACACCATTGTTTAACAAAAACATCAATCGGGATGTCAGTCTCTAGCCGGGTAACCTTCACGCCTTCGCACGACCCTTTTCTTTGTTACCTGAAATGTATACTAAAAGTCAGCTAACGCTGGTGAGTTCTAGTTTAAAATGATTAGATATAAACATTATTTCCTTAAAAGTATTCATAAGTTTATACATAAGAAAATAATTACGTATTCTTAACTATTTATTTTCTTTCATCATTCTTGAGTGACTACACTGATGTGCATTCACCTTTACTTTCCTAAACATTCATTTGGTCATACACATATGGGTGATCAACCCGTCTTTTACTACGTATGTCACAAAGACATACGCCATGAAGCTACCATCGTAACCCTTTGACTCGTCCGGTCCTAGAAACCGTCCGCCATAAAAACCGTCCGGCCAACCTTCGGCCGTCCGTCATACCGTCCTACCGTCGTAGGCCATCCTTTTCGCCCGTCTACCCGAAGGTATCCGTTTCCCACGTGCTACCATGTTTGCAACCGTTCTACATATGATTTGGCATTTGCTTCGACCGCCCATTTATGCCCCTTTTTATTTCCTTGCTGATGAAGGAACGTTTTTGTCCCGGTTGCAAGATAGACACGTGGTCGTCCGTCTACCGTAGTAGCCGTTAGCATCGAAGCGTCCATAACATTCACGTATATTCATAACATGCAGTATATATATAATATAAGGCAAGATTTCATTCATACTTTGTAAACATACATTTCAATCTTTATTCATAATTCATTTTCATATATTTATATATCACGTATGTTCACATTGGCATTCATAACATTTATTCATTTAGTGTATACATTTCAGCCCCAAAATATTTATAAATCATTTGCACATAACATAGAGGGGGCACATAGAACTCACCTAATCGGCTAGTCCTGTTCTGTCCTAACTGCGGTCCGATGAGCGCCGCACACGATCTGGATTAATTAATTATACACGTATCAGATCTAAACCAAGTTACTTTCCTAACACAGCTGACATAGGCGAACTTAATGCCTAAGTTCGCTTCCTCTGGCCTAGGCGAACTTATAGGCGAACTTGTCCTAAGTTCGCTTCTCTTGGCCAGGCGAACTTAATTAGTTAGGCGAACATAATCTTTAGGCGAACTTAAGCTTTAAGCGAACTTGCTAGGCGAACTTGTCAAGCGAACATAATAAGTTCGCTTACCCTTGGCCAAGCGAACTTGCGAAGCGAACTTAATCAGGCGAACTTGATAAGTTCGCCTCCACCAAGCGAACTTAACAGGCGAACTTGCTAAGTTCGCCTGCACCAGCAGTCATCTTCCCCAAACAGTCCGAAATTCTCGGATTTGGGTTCGATTATGTCAAAACTTCAACTTTCTTTCCTCAAAACAACCGGTTTTCATTGTAGATACTAAACCTAAGCTTATTCTCAAGTTTCATCCGTAAAAACGTCCTATTTTCACCCGAAAACCCGGAAACCCAACCTAAGCAAAAATCTCAGTTTTGGTTCGAATGGCTACCTAGATGACGATTCTGATTTGGAGGTTTCCTTCACGAGTGCAAGAGACACGAGCGGGTGTAATCTTGTGCAATTCCAACACTTTCTCTCTCTACGGTTTTTCTCTCTCTAGAATTGTAAAAAGGAGAACAATGAGGGCCTTAGGCTATTTATAGGGGAGACCTCCCCAAGCCCGGTTCGCGACTGACTCGGCTTGACTTCGGCCCGCTTGAACTCGTTAACTTTATTTCTCGCCATTTTAGGATGTTACAGGGTGTGTGTGTTAAAAGATCACTATCAGATAAAGAATATTAGCTTTTAATAATGATTTTCCTATGAGATCAGTTTCGGGTTATGTCCTTAGCACTATTCATTCGATTTGCTTCAGTACCCATGTCCCGAAAAGCATGCAATTTGAAGTATAATCAAGATATGTACTTGACAACATCTGTCAAACATATACTAGCCCTTGGATCATATTGATATATCATCTTTACTGATTCCATTGAATTCATAATCCAGATAACAGTTGGATCCACGTACCTGAATCTTATGATTCCACAAATATAAGCCAAAACATTGAATCATTCGATTCTGAATCTCATTGATTCCTATACAATCCAATTTGGATTCTGCTATTCATGTGCTAAGTGATGTCTCCTCATTCTGAATATTCGGATAATCTTTAGTAAAATCTTATATATGTCTTGAAGATAGTGCATTTATTTTTTATTTGGCATATATGTGGGGTACACGATGTTTATCATCTAAATGGTACTAAATCACATGAATTTGGAGAATAAACGCTTATAGTTTCAAATAATATAATATTGACAATTTTAAGAATTCAGGCTTTATATTTCAAATTCGGTATAAATAAAAGACCATTTTATAACCTGATTTTATTTACTTTGAAATTTATCGCGTATCATTTCAAATATTCTTCAAATTGAATGAGTTTGAAAATGAAAAAGATGCAAAATGCACAAAATTGAGTTAAATGGTCTCTTACTATAGGTTACCCTTTGTTATTGATAATATGTGTGATGAATTAATTGAATACTGGTATGATCTTCTTGCTCATGATGTTCAAACAAAAAATATTTCATTTCAGTTTATTCAGAGAAAAACCAAAAATATGTGATTCAGTTTGTACAGAGAAATATCAAAAATATGTGTTTCCGTCTATATAGATAAAATTCAAAAAGATTTTGATTTTTACTTTCCATGAAAATTCTAAACTTTTATTAAAAGTGTTCGGGATTGAATCAAATATGTGTTGTTGACGGAAGTTCGAAATTTAAAAGGTTGAAATTGGTAAAATTTTTGTTCAAGGCAAAAAAAGGTTGGAAAAGTAATTAAGTTCGCCTGTGTACAGTGAAGCGAACTTAATAAGTTCGCTTAAATCAGTGAAGCGAACTTAATTTTCAGTCTAGGGTGAAGCGAACTTAAGAGTGAAGCGAACTTATCTTGTTCGCCGAAGGATTGTTAAGCGAACTTAACAAGTTCGCTTAATCAAGCGAACTTAACCTGAATAAGTGTTGAATCAGGCGAACTTGTCTCTCATCGTCTTCCTCAGAACAAGCAAACTTGCCCAAATTTATCAAAATTTTAAAACGGTGTTGTGAGTGTTAATTTCTGGTTGAATCTTGATCGAAATCTCATTCCGAATCTAACTAAGGTAGGTTCGTTGATTTTCATCCGCTAAATTGATTGTATTCGAGGTTTTTAGTTTCGGATTTCGTCGAATGGTTACAGGAACAGTTTTGACCTAATTTTTGACCGACATATAAAATTGATCATCATTTTTGTGTGTAATGTGTTATTCGATTGCTTGTACATGGTTATTTCATGATTTGATATCGATGTGCTGGAAATTTAAAATTCAGTGTCTTGAATTTGAAACGTCTCAGGTTCAAGCGAACTTGTTCGAAGCGAACTTGTCAGGCGAACTTAATAAGTTCGCCTCTTGCACTACTAAGAGAACTTATTAAGTTCGCCTAGGGGTCAGAGGTGAAAAGGACTTGTGATTTTTTTTTGTGTTAAAATTTTTTTTTGTTTTATTTTTGTTTGAATTTTTTTTTGTTTGATTTTTTTTATTGTTGTTTCATATATGTGTTAGTCTACTAATGTTTGTTGTGTTGTCCGACATTTTTCACAGATGGCTCGACATGTTGAATATAAGCATAATCAAGTGGTGTTGTTAGATCCTAATTTGCCTGAAGCAGTTCATTTTCAGGGCATTATCAATTTTCTGAATCGATCAAGACTACATGTTGCATTATCTGCGGATCCTTATATTAGCTTGGTGTACATCCAACAATTCTGGGATACTGTACATCAAGATATCGATGTGGAACCACATGTCCTTCGTGCAACAGTCAATAATACCGAGATTGCAATTTCAGAAGAGACAATTCGTGCTGCTCTAGATTTGAGTGGAAATGCTGAAGATCCAATATCTTATCCTAACACTCTTATAATGGGTTGTTTTTAAAGGATGGGATATCGTGGATGACAAAATGATACACAAGCTAGGAAAGGTGGATTAGTGGGAGAATGGAGGTACTTTATGCATGTGATTATACAATGCATCTCTCCGCGAAAAGCTGGTACTGATGGCTTGAAGATGGCTCTTCAAACAGCAATGGTGGCCTTAACTTTGAATAAAAGATTCAATTTTCCGCTTTATTTTTATCGGGAGATGGTAATGCGGATAAATCCGGCTGAAGGTCAAGGTTTCTTGATGTATCCACGATTCATTCAAATGATACTCAATCATCTTATTCCGGATCTTCCACATCATGCCATAAGATTGACTTTGACTCCGATGTCAAAACGTATCTTTACAGATTGTACAAAGGTGAAACAGCAAAATGCTGCGTTGATTCCAGTTAATACTCCACTGTTTGGGCACTTAATCAATCCTGATTATGTTGCACCACCTAATGATAATTGGTTTCATCCTAATGAACTTGCTCAAGTTCAAGGAGTTAAAGTTCAACCACAACCACAACAACAACAACAACAACCACAACAACCTGCCCAACAACAACAGATACAAGTTCCACAACTTCAAGTTCAACAACCACAAATACAAGTTCCTATACAACCACAAACTCCTATTCCTGAACAAGTTCCTATTCCACAAGCTGCAGTCAATATTCCTATTCAGGAACCAGTTCAAGAAGAGGTCGTTCATGATCCTAATCAAGATCTAGGTATGAACATGGATGATTTTGTTGATGAAGCTGTGAACTCGCCCATTCATGAACACGAAGGGAATGTGGTGACAGACGCTGAGTCTAGTTCCAGTTCAAGTGATACTTCATCATCTGATGATGACAGCACTGATTCTGATGAGTCTAGGGATTTTTCTCCAGGTCATTATGAACGGTTGGCTGCTATTCCACTGGCTAATGCTGGAAAACGCATTAAATCTCAAGCCAGACGACCACGACGCAAGTCTGTTCGGGATCCTCCTTCCAGATCAGTACTTGGAAAAAGATCGTTGGTAGATGAGAGTTCTGACACTGACAGTGACTTTAATCTAGATCCTTCACGACAAAAGTTAATGTCTGCATCAATTGCTGCTGCACAATCTTCTCAGGGAGTTGAGGATGCAAATTTTGTTGCTTCTCTGATCATTACTCCTCCACGATCTAAGGATCCATCTCCAGTTCCATATCCTGTTCCTCCAGAGATTCCTACTACTTCGAGTCCTTCTATTCCACAATCAACAGTTGGTCTATCAAAGCCTTCTGATTCTGACAGGATAACTTTCCTTGAATCTCAAGTGCTATCTCTACAAACACAAGTTAACTCTCTTGTGTCTATTGATTCTCAACGACAGCTGGTGATTCAGACTCAAGCTCAACAGATTGCTGATATGCAAGCATTAGTGTCCAAACTCGTTCAACGTCTTGACGCTCAGGGGGAGTTGAGGATACCTGATACTTGTCACACATAGTCAATTCAAAGATGTGATGATGAAGACAATAATCATGCTGGAAATATTGAGGGTGATCGTCAATACACTGACGCTAATCCTATATCTAGAGTTCAGGGGGAGTCGACATCACAATCTCTTGAAGGAAACAAAGATAAAGATACTTCTGGTACTAATGAAGAAGAAATTCTGTTATTAGAATTCTTTCAAGATTCAGAAGAAGAAGAAGCTGAAAAGATTGAATGTCTTGATGACATTGACGATTTATTCAATGACATGGAAGATGATATGTCAGACACTGAGATAGAAGAAGGAGAAATAGTGGAGATTGAAATAGAGAAAGATAAAGACAGTGTTACATATGAAGGCTGTGACGGTCTTAAGGTGCCTTATAACTTCATCCAAGAGGATGTTGTTCCTGAGTTCTCTTATGATGGAATAACCCACTCTATGGACTCTATTGAAGACGCCACATTGCCTGATGATACAGCCGAGTCAAAGATGGATACTGATGATGAGAATCTTTAATTCAATAAGGGTGCTGAAACTGAAACTACTCACACTGAGTCTCCGAAGATTAATGAAGAACCTGTGATGTTCAGAGATACAGGAATGACACGAGAACAGTGGAGAGAAGTTGTAAACAGTTGGATGAAGGTGCTACCCAAGTCTCCAGCACAACCTGCTCAGAAAGAGAAATATGTGAATAAAGAGCAGTGTGTAGGAAGGATCATAAGTTGGTTCTATGATGGTGAATCAAAATTGTTTGTAATCAAACGATCTGATGGTGTTCAATACTTAAAGCCAAGGATCAAATATTTCAATACCTTGCCGAGGTGTGAAATAAATGGTCTAGCTTCAAAGCCACTCATAAATAGATCGAAGAATGGTTTGGCTGATGTGATAGCAAACCTGATAAAGAAAGAAGGTAGTTCGGGTAGGTATGAACGGCTGAAACCACAGAAGGGAAAGAGAGTGAAGATTACAGATCCTAAGACTGGGAAAGTAACCTGGAGATACAAGTATAGACCAGTGCATTCTATACATAAGATACCATTGAATAATATTCCTCAAGACTTTCTTGGTAATATGAAATGGTGGTATGTTGATGTTAATACTGGTGAAGCAAGGGTTGAAGATAAAGATAATAAGGTCATTGTGTGTTTCTATGACGCAATGAATCTTATTAATTTTTCAAAGAAAGATCAGAGAACGCTGCGAAAGAATGAGATCATTTATACTGATGAATGGAGAGAACAAGGTCTACAGTACAAAAGAGTTTTGGAGATATGCAGAAGATATGGAGTGCATGCTGGCAGCAGACTACCAGACAACCGGAAGAGTTCAAGATAAAGACTGAAGACAGAAGATCAAGCTATTGTCAAGGGGGAGTCTGTTAGGACATAGATTTGTAATGACAAAAGCTTGTAATAGTTAGTTTTTATGTCTTTATGTTTTGTTAAGTAATTGTAAAAAGTTGCTAAGTGTTTTTACAAGTATGCCTAGAGGCGAACTTGTTAAGTTCGCCTGGTCTATCAGAGGCGAACTTAATAAGTTCGCTTAGGTCTAACTGAGGCGAACTTGTTAAGTTCGCTTAGTCTGTTTCAGGCGAACTTAACTAAGTTCGCTTACAGCAGGTGTGTTTCTATATATATGTGTTACAGAGTCATTAGAAGTAACCGATCCAAAAAAAGAAAAACTTGTCTGATTGAGTCTGTAATCACAGTGATTTGGAATATAACGAGAAGTTTATTTACGCGTGTTGTTTGAATTGTCAATTAGTATACAAACGTTAATACGAAGGATTCCGCACTTCGTGTTATAGAAACGTCATATCACGAGTTCGATCAGTAGTTGAGTTACCGGGACCTACAGTGTTAAATCTTGTAAACCATAGGGACGCAAACGGTAATTTATTGTATGACTTAAATGGAATGGTAAATGGTTTATGAATGAACGTATGTTTGAAGGGAAAATGAATGTTAAGCCCCATTTTAATTATGAATGTTAAAACCCTAATGAATGACGAATGGTAAATCATTTTCTTATAATTGAATGAAAAACATGAACTCACCAGCGTTAGCTGACTTTTAGTATGTACATTCTGGTTGATTATGAAAACTGGCATCCTGTTATGTTTACGTTTATGTTTACGGTTATGTTAAGACAAGATTAATGATTTAGAATGTTGAACATGTTTATCTTACGTTTAAATGAAAGTTTTCCACTGCGTTAATGATATTTGAAAAATGGCTCGAAACTATCATACAAATGATCCCTAAAAAACTTGTCAAATAAAAGTTTTCAAACTCTTTTTTTTTTATCCTAGATGCTAGTTGACTAGCAAATACGCATGACTGATATTTCTTGCATATATTGTAAGTACGAAGATAGATAAGTTCACACATCAATGAGTCATGCGTACTTGTCTTCATGCATACTAGTCTTCATGCGTATTTGTAAGTACGCAGGGGCTTTAAATCCTGCGTATTTATCCATCAGTACACCAACGCACTTGTCTGATCCTAAAGAAAAGTTTCAGAAACTGTTGGATTTCTAAAATTGGAGGTTACAAATGTTTAGAAATCATATTCTAACAAACCATTAGCCTTCCAAACATCAAATGAAGCGACAACGAAGACGAATTTAAGTAGCCTTCTAAAATTGGTACTATATAATAGTCTGCGTCCCTAGAAACATGTAATATCTTTTTGCGTCCTTGTCTGAGTCCCTGGACCTAACTCACCCGAAACTACTACTTTTGCCTGAAACTACTAGGGACGCATTGTGTTAAATCGTGTAAACCACACGCATTGTGTTAAATGGTGTAAACCACAGGGACGCAAACGGTAAGAAAGTGATTTGACTTCATAGAAGCTAATGTCATAAAAGATTAAGAGATGTATATTACCATATGAGGAAGCCATGGATGTCGAGATAAAACACTAATCTTGACAATTATTTATAATAGGATTTGAACCCTTAACTACTTGGGATAAAACTCATTCCAATACATTCATATCACATACCATTTTTATTACTTTCGTAGACAGTAAATAATATTAATTTATTCACACCAACACTATTTTAATAATTTGTTAATGAAGGCTAAATAATATTTCATGTAAATCTATAAATGCATGAAGAAGTTATATATTTTATTTTTAAATTTTATGAAAGGTTTTCATTTGAATATTGAATATCTAAATATGATTTTCAATGTAGATATATATTCGTGTTTCCATTATTTTTTTCATAATTATTACATTTATTAGATTTTCTTTATCTTTTCACATCTTTAAAACCTTATATAGAGAAAATAATAAATTTTACAATATATTTCTATTATTCGTAGGACGTGAATGTTTTTCTTCAAAATGGCTTGGTTCAATGGCTTGGTTGAAATCTAATTATGTAACTTTTAAAGTAAATTACCGTTTGCATCCCTGTGGTTTACACAATTTAAAACAATGCGTCCCTGTGGTTTACACGATATAAAACAACGCGTTCCTATTAGTTTCGGGCGAATATAGTAGTTTTGGGTGAGTTAGGTCCAGGGACTCAGACAGGGACGCAAACAAATATTACATGTTTCTAGGGACGCAGACTTTTATTTAGTAAAAGGGTACAACGTACATTTCACTTGAATTTAAATGGAATTTTTTAACAAAGTTAATTACAAGGACTCAGAGTGTTACAGATTGTATACCACAGGTGCTCAAAGCATTAAAAATTCGTGTTAGGGACGCATTATGTTAAATCGTGTAAAACACAGGGACGTAAACGGTAACTTTTTGTTTGACTTAAATGGAATAGTAAATGGTTTATGAATGAATGAATGAACGTATGTTTGAATGGAAAATGAATGTTAAGCCCCGTTTTAATTATGAATGATAAAACCCTAATGAATGACTAACGATAAATCATTTTCTTATAATTGAATGAAAAACTTGAACTCACCATCGTTAGCTAACTTTTAGTATACACATTCAGGTTAAGGAAAGGTAAGGATGTTCGGTATGGATGCTTGGCAAGCGATGAAGAGTTACCAGGCTAATTATGAAGACTGGCTTCATGTTATGTTTACTTTTATGTTTACGGTTATGTTAAGACAATATTAATGATTTAAAATGTTGAACATGTTTATGACACGTTTAAATGAAAGTTTTTTACTGCATTAATGATATTTGAAAAATGGCTCCAAACTAGCATACAAATGATGCCTAAAAAACTTGGCAAAGAAAAGTATTCACGCCAAAAAACTCTTTTTTTTATCCTAGATGCTAGTTGACGAGAAAAAATGCATGACTGATATTTCTTGCGTATATAGTAAGTATGCAGATAGATAAGTTCACACATCAATGAGTCATGCGCACTTGTCTTTATGCGTACTAGTCTTCATGCGTATTTGTGTGTACGCAGCGGCTTTTAATCCTACTGTAACACCCTGAGTTTTAGAGCACGAAAAAATTCACGAGAATTAAAAACTTAAATAAGAAAAAGGGAAGCGGGCTTGGGCCGGGGTGTATGGGCAGAAAGAGGCAAGGGTTTGGGCCCTTATAAGCCTCAAGACCAGCCCTAAAGCCTCACTTCCAACACCATTTTCGGATTTCTAGAGAGAGAAAGTGAGAGAGAGCCTAGAGAGAGAAAGTCCCGGTTTTCGAATCCGAGCTCATTGGATCGTAGGCATACGTATCTGGAATGTTTAGCTGTGGAGAAGATGCGTTTACAGGTAACCGATTCTCCTAGATTTGAGTTTTTGTTATAAGTTGGGTTTTTGAAGAAAAATCGGGTAAAGGTTAGGTTTTCACATTTAAAAATGGAAATAAAGTATAGATTTAGACTCTCGGTTAGAAAACACACGTTTTGAATGTATAAGAGTTCGGATCTTGTCGAGGTCATGAAAAAGTTAGGGTTTTACGCCCGCAAGCAGGTTCTGCGTACTTATCAAGTACGCAAGAAGCAAAGTCTGCGTACTTATCAAGTAGCAAAGAAGCCAAGCCTACGTACTTATCAAGTACGCAAGATGCATGATCTGCGTACTTATCAAGTGCGCAAGAAGTAAAGCCTGCGTACTTATCAAGTACGCAAGAGCGAAGTCTGCGTACTTAATATGTACGCAAGAACAAGACCCTGCGCACTTGCTAAGTGCGCATGCATCAGATCTATGGATATATATAGCTGTTTAGTGAAGTCAGTATGATCGCCTAGCCAGAAATAGTGAAACCATTTACTATCGAGTTAAATCTGATATATTTCAGTAAAAGCAAAGGTATTTATGGCAAGCGTTTACTATATTTTCATATACATAAACAAAGGCATAATACATGTTAAGTTATGAATAAGACAGATAAAGTTTTATGAACAGAAAGTGAATAGATTTCCTACGGGAATGTGTACCAGCTATAAAGGTCATTGAGACAGATGTTACTTGTACAAGACGTCAGATATGGGTCCTACCCATTAGTAAGAACCTTTGGGTTCGTTAACGGTTGTACAACTAGGAAGAGTGACGGCGGTCGCTCGGGAGGTCCACGCAACCTCCCCGTAGTGTTAAGCGGTATTGTCGGTTGATGTATTGCAAAATACACCCATTTATCGTGTTTAGTTTGAGTGGTTTTGTTTAGTTTTCTTTTAGTTTTTAGTTAGAATTTGCTACTGCTGATCCATTTGTGTTTACCAGGTCTCGAGTGATAGTTGTTGCTGAAATGGGTAGAAAACGAGTCAAAAATATGCAAAACCGAGTACCGGAAGAGAGCGGGAGGTCAAGAGACAATTAAAAGCATGAAATTCGAGAAGAAACACCTTCTCGCCACCCGCGAGAAGGTCAGGAGTTGTCCCTGGCGGGCCGCGAGGGAGTTGTATCACAACATCCAGTTATTAACTCCTCGCCACCCGCGAGAATGGAAGCCAATGGGCTCCGCGGGTGGCGAAAGCCTATTTTCCACAGAATGTTTCGACTTTCAGGTGGGTTGATGCTGGATTGGGGGTATAAATACATCTCAATCATATTCTTGAAAAACCTAGCCGATTTTGGAGAATCTAGATTTTAGAGCAATTTCAAGCAAGGAGGAGGAACGGTTGAAGGTTGGAGTCCTAGGATCGATCAAGCTCGTGATTTGGCTATCCGGGTTTATCAATTCTTTGTTTTCTTAATTTTTACCATATCTTTCCACTTTGTTGAAATTGCATCTTTGATTTGGATAATGATGAGTAGCTAAATTAGATAATCTACCTAGACTATGATGAATGGGATGCTAAAGTTGTGATTTTTATATTGGATGCTTGTTAATTTTGGATTTCATGATAAAGTAGCAAACTTGATTATTGATTCGTTGAATATGCATGCTTAGAATTATTCTAATTGTTATATATTGCTTCGTATGATCTTTGGTGAATGTCTTTTGCGTAATAGGGTCGTGCTAGATCATTAACTTGCGTTGTCATTTGTTGGGTTAACTGGCCAAAATACCTTAGAAGCTATATTTGTTAATTGAATAGGTCTAGGTGTTATACTAATCTTAATAGCCGAGAGGTGCGAGATTATTGATAGGTCTAAATTGGTAAATTGCTAGGGTGGTCTTTGAGAGAAGTCTGTCGTAGTTGCCTTGCTAATATTTGTCTATCGAGTCGAATCAAGAACCCAAGTCATCCTAGGTTTACAACCCGAGAGGGAGTAGGTCATATTAGGGTACTTTACATAAACATTTAGATAACCGAGAGGAAGTCTAGATCAACAGGTGTTTTCAGCAGCCTTCAGAGTTCCTTAGGCGTCTTCCCGAAAAGGGTCGGGAGTCCTGTTCGGTGTCTCAAGAGGTTAGAAATTTATGATCCCGGTTCCTTATTAACTTGCATCCGTTAAAAGTATAGCTTGAAGTATCCCAGATTCCAGTCTAGGTAGTTACCCATCGTCATCTGAAGTAAAACCCAAAATCACCTTCGTGTCTTAGGTAATTTAGATAATTGATAGTATTTTAATCGCTTTTCTCTTAGGATTTTAGACAACCCCCCCCCCCCCCCAAATATATAAAAAAAATTAGTCGTGTCAGTCAGTCTGTTTAAGTGAGTCTAATTTACGTAATAAATAGAGTTTCGTGGGTTCGATTTCCGGACTTATTTAGCTGTACTAGAGTCGATCGGTTCACTTTCCGGTTAGTAGTTTAGTCGAGTTTTAGAGAGTCTAGAGTATAACTTAGTTTCTAGAATATGTTAATTTAGTTAATAATTTAATAACTACGTTTAGAACATCAAGTTTTTGGTGCCGTTGCCGGGGACTCTTGGCGATTGCGTTCATTAGCTTTGATCAGACTGCATAATAAATACGTACTACTTGTGTAATATTTTGAGTCGTAGTTATCTAATCAGTCGTGTCTTTTTAGTTATCTTTCGTGAAAAAAAATAAATAAATAAAAAAAAAATTTTAGTATAATAATAGTCTTCTCACATGTTTCCTTGTGTTAGTTTTGTAGTTTTTGAGAACCAAGTTTATGCATACGCGCTCAAAGGGGCCGCTACCTAAGCCAAAGAAGGAGAACAACTTCCCGCTAACGGATATCGCGCCGGAGGTTAGTATTTTTTCTTCACCACCATCCAGCCCACCACCTTTCCAAGTCGACCAAATGGCCGACCGTCAGACTGTTCACCAACAATCCACCCTAGGATTCACTGGTGTAAACTCACCCATCACTATTCCACCCACCGCCAATGAAAATTAGTGGCAAATCCCCTCGTACATCATGACCGCCATCTCTAACACGTGTCAATTTCACGGTCGTGATGATGAGGACGCACCTGCACATATCGCCCGCCTCACTCGCATTTTAGGTACGTTCCAGCTACAAGGAGCCACCAATGATGCCATCTTTCTCCAACTTTTCTCGTTCACTCTAGCCGATCGAGCTGCCACTTGGCTCGATTCTCAACCCACAGGCACATACACTACTTGGGCCACCCATAGGGATGGATTTCTCAAGAAGTATTTCCCACCCGCTAAGGCATCTCGCCTCCGTGATCAGATTCACTCGTTCCGCATGGAACCCGATGAGTCCTATTACCTTGCTTGGGAGCGTTTCCAAAACCTACTCGCTCGATGCTCCTAGCATGGTCTCTCTGATTGGGCCCTTGTAGAGAAATTCTATAATGGTCTCAATTATGACACGAAAGCTCGTTTCGATACTTCAGCGGGAGGACACCTCATGGGTAAGAAATCAGTAACCGAATGCCTAGATATGTTTGAGAGTTTTGCCCAATCTGAGTCTGAGCAGCGGTCAGCAAGTAGGAATACCACTCCTATCACTAGTGCAACCTCATCTACCAGAGGTGTTCACCAGGTCACACTGGATACTAGTGTTGCTGCTGCTCTAGAGAACTTGCACCGTGAGATGAAAGAGATAAAAGCCAAGGTAGACAAATGTGAGTTCTGTAGGGGAGGTCATAGCACCTTACATTGCCCGTTGATGACTGAGGAACAAGTCGATTTCGTAGCCGGTCAGTCGAGAGGTCCATTAAATGCTCTTAATAATAATAACTATAATTCGAACTGGCGTAATAATATAAATAATTCAAATTGGCGTTCTTCCGGTAACCCCCCTTGTTTCCAATCTAATTTTAATCGAGGTCAAGGTCAGTTCAGTTCTGGGAGTTTAGGTGGACAGGGTCAGTTTGGAAATCAGTTTAACAACCAGGGACAGGGTAATGGTAATGGAGGTTCAGTTGGTCAGGGATCATCTAGTGGTCAGGGTTCAAACAAGGGTTTAGATAGAATTGAGGAACTCCTGTCACAGTTAGTTGTTAAGGATCAGGTCACCCAGAAAACTCTTTCTGAACACGATATTCTTCTTAAGAATCAGCAGTCCTCTTTCCTTGACCTTCAAAGGTCCGTTGGTGACATGGCTAGAAAACTTGAGGAGAGGTTACCCGGTCAATTTCCGGGTGGCACTCAACTCAATCCGAATGCTCATGCGAAAGCCATCACCACTCGTAGCGGAAGAATTTTAGGTGAACCGAAAGTGAGAGAAGGGCAAGAAGTAGAGGAGGAGGAGGAGCCAGTTGATAAAGAGATTGAGTTGAAGGCTCCCGGTAAAGTGCAATCTAGGCTAGACCCAACAATTTCCGCACACACCGTCGAGCCCCAAGTGGAGAGGAGCGTTGAGAAGAGACTGATAGAGGCTAGGCCTTCACCAGTTATAGATCTTTCACGAGTCCCGTATCCTGCCCGCCTTAAGCAACAGAAATATGCCAAGGAATACGGGCATTTTCTCGACATGTTCAAACAACTAAAAATTAATCTCCCGTTCATTGAGGCTCTCCAATGCATGCCCAATTATGCCAAGTTTTTGAAGGACCTTCTTAAAAGAAAGGATCGATTGGGGGAGCTCTCAAACATTCCATTGACCGGAGGTTGTTCCGCGGTTGTTTTGAACAAATTACCGGAAAAACTGACGGATCCGGGTATCTTCGCCATTCCATGCCTATTCGGTAGTGATACCCAATGTAGAGCTTTAGCCGATCTAGGTGCTAGCATCAACTTGATGCCGTTTTCCCTTTATGAAAAGCTAGACCTAGGTGAACTTTCACCCACTCGCATGACTTTATCCTTAGCCGATCGTTCCGTCAAATACCCTCGTGGTATCATTGAAAATTTACTTGTTAAGGTCGATAAGTTTGTCTTCCCGGTCGATTTTGTCATTCTTGATATGGAAGCTGATGAAGGAGTTCCTATCATTCTAGGCCGTCCATTTTTCCGCACCGCAAAGGCACTGGTCGATGTTTATGATGGAAAATTTTCACTCTGCGTTGGTGACGAGAAGGTCACATTTGAGGTAGCTAGATCCATGCAACACCCAAATGATTCTAGTGATTTTAGCGGCCCATGCCACTCCGTCTATTTCTTGAATTCATTCATGTCGGGCGTGGACCAATGTCTCGAGTATATCAGTGGAGTCGATTTGTTGGGAGGGGGAGTACCAGATGAATTGGAGGAGAGTGAAGAAGAAGAGGAGGAAACACTGTGGTTTCCCGAGGTGATGGAGCTTATTGAGGTTAGGAATGAGAGTGAGGGGGCTCCCTTAGAGATACCAACCCCTTTAGAACTAAAGGTTTTGCCTTCACACCTAGAGTATGCTTATTTAGGAGAGGGTTCGAGTCTTCTCGTTATTATCTCTTCTAAGTTGATGGAGGAGGAGAAGTTGAGGTTGTTAGAGGTGCTGAAGTTGCACAAAGAGGCAATTGCATGGAGCCTTTCGGATATTAAGGGCATAAGCCCCGCCTATTGTACTCACCGGATTCTTATGGAGGATGAATATAAGCCGGTGGTGCAACCTCAAAGGCGTCTCAATCCAAACATGCAAGAGGTAGTGAAGAAGGAGGTTTTGAAGTTGCTAGATGTCGGAGTGATTTACCCAATTTCTGATTCCCCATGGGTGAGCCCGACCCAAGTTGTCCCGAAGAAAGGGGGGATGACAGTGGTCATGAATGAGAAGAATGAGCTAATCCCTTCGCGTACGGTCACCGGTTGGCGTGTGTGCATTGATTACCGAAAATTAAACGACGCCACCCGGAAAGACCATTTCCCTCTACCGTTCATCGATCAGATGTTGGAGAATGTTGCGGCCGACCATTTGTCACGGTTGGAGGACCCGAAGAGAGAGGAGATTCGTGAGGAGGCAATAGGTGATAAATTCCCTCACGAGTCGGTTGAGTTTGTGGCAGCGGAGAAGGAAGGTATGCCATGGTTCTCCAATTTGGCAAATTACCTAGCGAATGGAGTTGTGTTGAAGGGTATGACAACCCAACAGAGGAAGAAATTTTTTAGGGATGCTAGGAGGTACATTTGGGATGACCCTTTTCTTTTTAGGGTAGGAGGAGATAGGATTCTTAGGAGGTGTGTGACGAAGGAGGAAGGTAATGAGATCCTTAGGCATGTTCATGACGGTTTAACGGGAGGTCACCATGGTCCTCACACCACCGCCCAAAAGGTGTTTGATTATGGATTTTATTGGCCTTCGGTAGTTAAGGATGCCTTAGAGTTTGTTAGGAGATGTGATGCATGCCAACGTACCGGCAATATCTCATCCAAGAACGAGATGCCTCAAAATCCAATCCAGATCCTTGAAATATTCGACGTTTGGGACATTGACTTCATGGGACCATTCCCCATCTCTAGTGGAAATCGGTACATCCTCGTGGCGATTGACTATATTTCAAAGTGGGTAGAGGCTCAAGCTCTTCCCACAAATGATGGCCGAGTGGTGGTGAGATTCCTAAAGAAGTTATTCACTCGTTTTGGTACACCAAGAGTTCTAATAAGTGACCGTGGCACTCATTTTTGCAACGCCGTGATGGAAAAAGCGTTAGCACGCTATGGGGTCACTCATCGTTTGTCCACCGCATATCACCCCCAAACAAGCGGTCAAGTTGAGAATGCCAATCGAGGAGTGAAGCGAATCCTAGAGAAAACCGTAGGGAAAAATAGGAAAGATTGGTCCGAGAAGCTAGATGATTCTTTATGGGCGTTCCGAACCGCATACAAAACACCCTTAGGAACCACCCCGTTTATGGTCGTTTATGGAAAAGCATGTCACCTACCCGTAGAATTGGAACATCGTGCGCTTTGGGCTCTCAAAACCGTGAACCTAGACTTAACCGAAGCCGCTCGAAAACGATTTTTCCAAATTCATGAGTTAGAGGAGCTTAGGGATGCGGCATATGCACCTTCATGGAATATTAAGGAGAAAACTAAGGCATTGCACGACAGGAGGCTTAGGAGAGTGAGGGAGTTTAGAAAGGGGGATAAGGTACTTGTTTATAACTCCTGGTTGAAGTTGTTTGGGGGGAAGTTGAAGTCCAAGTGGTCGGGACCATATGTGGTCAAGGAGGTTTTTCCATACGGGACGATTGAGTTGTTAGATGAAGCCGATGGGAATACATAGAAAGTAAATGGCCACCGTTTGAAACACTATGTAGGGGGACCCATAGATCTTACCGAAGTGGAGGAAACTCCTCTCGAAATACCTCCTAACAACGCCCAAGTATAGAGTCTTGAGTGAAAGCTCAAGTGTAAAGTTTGTAATTTTTCGTAGTTTTTGTTTTTGTGTCTTGTGTTTTTGAGTCTTGTGCAGGAAAACATCACCGTTGGGGAGCAACGATCGACAGGAAAACGAATTTCCAGGTAAGTCTCAGTGTTAGATTTTATTTGGAATGGGTTTTTGGGAGGTTTGGAAAACTTAAAATTTTTTCTAAGGCATGGAGCTGGCAAAATCTCGAAACTTTATGTTGAAATAGGCCCCTCGCCACCGAGGGATTGAATATTTACGTCGCCCGCCGCAAGGCTCCTCGCCACCCGCGAGACACACCCCCATACTCGCCGCGGGCCGCGAGACCCCCTCCTCTTCAGAACAAAACCTCTCTTCCCCAAACCTGCAATCACTTTTCTCCTTACAAACCCTAAAATACCTTACGGCCTCCACCACCAACCCACCACAAATCCACCATTTTTACACCCCATTCACCATTTTTGACCCTCTTACACCTATCCTATCATCCTACACCTGAAAACCACCAGAAACTACTCATTTGTTCACTCACCAGCATATATTTTCACGGGGTTCTGGGTGTACCTCTTGTTTCTTAGTTTTCTTACTGATTAACTCGCTCTCCAGGTATGTTTTCTTGTATTTTGTAATTTTGTGATATTTTAGTCTTCGAGTTTTGATCGGTAGTGGGTAGTGTTGCATGTTTAGTTGTCGGTTCTTCATAGTGTCGTTTAGTTAGATTGTTCTTTGTTGATAAATGCAGTGCGGATGGGTAAGTTCGGGGCTGTTTTGGTTGTGTCTGTGCCGGTGGCTTGGTTTAGGAACATTCGGAAATTGAGATGGTTTGGTTCGGGTTAACTTAAGCTCTGTACTCAATGTCGGTTTGTTGTGGCATTTAGGTTTAATTTGGGACAATTAAAGTGCCGAGGGAGGTAATGTACATTGAGTCTAGTTAGTGAGTCGTTTTTTTGTTTGTTTCAGGTTAGTTTTTGGGTAATTTTATGTTTCGACAGGTTAAAGGCTACTCGCCCGTACTCAATCTCCATTCGGGCGAGTTTGGTCTAAACTTATAATTAGTTCTTGTAAATTGTCGCCCAAAGTGTTTGTAACTTCAGGTTTTCTGGTACAACCGTGAATGAAATGCTATACGGTTGATTATTAAAAAAAAAATAGTTGGTGAATACTGACTTTCTGCTTTTCTTTTCTTTGTCTTATTATTCATGTGCAGATATGTCAGGTGAAGGTTCATCAAGTAGATCAGGAAGGAAGCGAAGAGGCCCAACACCGCACCCGCGAGGAGATGCGGCTTCAGAGTTCCTTAGGCGTCTTCCCGAAAAGGGTCGGGAGTCCTGTTCGGTGTCTCAAGAGGTTAGAAATTTATGATCCCGGTTCCTTATTAACTTGCATCCGTTAAAAGTATAGCTTGAAGTATCCCAGGATTCCAGTCTAGGTAGTTACCCATCGTCATCGGAAGTAAAACCCAAAATCACCTTCGTGTCTTAGGTAATTTAGTTAATTGATAGTATTTTAATCGCTTTTCTCTAAGGATTTTAGACAAACCCCCCCCCCAAAGTATAAAAACAATTAGTCGTGTCAGTCAGTCTGTTTAAGTGAGTCTAATTTACGTAATAAATAGAGTTTCGTGGGTTCGATTTCCGGACTTATTTAGCTGTACTAGAGTCGATCGGTTCACTTGCCGGTTAGTAGTTTAGTCGAGTTTTAGAGAGTCTAGAGTATAACTTAGTTTCTAGAATAGGTTAATTTAGTTAATATTTTAATAACTACGTTTAGAACATCATCGGTTTATGGTCGTTGATCATGGGGGCATTGACCAGGGTATTGTCGGTTCATAGTCGTTGATCATGGGGACATTGACCAGGTACTCGTCGGTTCATGGTCGTTGACCATGGAGGCGGTACAGTAGTGACAAGGGAATTGACGGATAAGCGGTAGTGTCGGTTCATGGTGTAAGCCATGGGGGCATTGACCAGGTACTTGTCGGTTCATGGATGTAAGCCATGAGGGCAGTACAGTAAAGAGGAATTGACGGATAAGCGGTAGTGTGGGTTCATGGTGTAAGCCATGTGGGCATTGACCAGGTACTTGTCGGTTCATGGATGTAATCCATGAGGGCAGTACAGTAAAGAAGAATTGACGGTTTATTATATGTTTTAAACTGTTTGAAAAGTAAAGTGTGTTAAGTTTAGCCTTATTGGCAGTATATATGTTTTAGTAAATCTTTTGTATAATTAGTTTAAAGTAAACGTTAGAACTCACTCAGCGTTGCTGATTTTTAGTATGCACATCAGTTAAGTGTAGGTGGCAGTAGATGGATATGGATGCTTGGCTTGGCGAGAAGAGTTACGCGAAGATCAGCATCTGGCATCTTGTTTATGTTTCTTTTGATTATATTGATTAAGACTAGTTTCAGTTGTATTTGACAAGTTTCAGTTGTTTAGACATGTTATGTTTCCGCTGCGTATGTTGAGATTTTAAATCGTTTCCATTGTGATAATGTATGTCTTATGTTTAAGTGCTATGTGTTGATGAGTAAATCCAATAAGTGAAGTCTCCCGTGAATGGGGACTTACAAGTTGGTATCAGAGCCATAGTTTGAGAGATTTGGACATCCCCGATGTCCAGACTTAAACTGAGAATGGGACCAAGTAGCGGATGCTAGTAACGGGTAACTCAAGCCAAAGCTCGAGATGTGTACAGTAAGTAAAATTTCTTTCCTTGTTTTAGGGTGACAAGATAAGAATAGAGGCTTTAGTGGAACCATCAAAGCGAATAAACGGAAAACAAGAAGTGATGTAATGGTTAATTATAGATGGCCAGTGTATATTAACATCTTACCTTACTTATTGTGTTCTACATATTCCCTAGCATGATGAAATTAAATCTTTTGTTCTCTATCTTTCAGTTAGAAATGGCTAGACGTGGAGGAATTAGAGGGGGTAGAGGAGGAAGATGTGGTGGGTGTACAGGCCGTCGTGGTGGGACTGAAATCAACCAAGAGATTGAGAGAAGTGTTCACACTACCCATACTAATATGGTAGCCAGTCAGCACGATGTTGAGCATGCGGAAGGAGATGACCAGACATTCGAATTCGAGCCGACCGTGCAAGCAGCTCTTGGCCATGAATTTACCCGACTGTTGAAGGAAACCTTACCGGCCATACTAGACGAAGCCTTGAGGAAGGCCAAGGATAACCCCAACACCACTGAAGAGACTGTGGTGCTTCCAACAATGGGAGGACCAAATCTGGTAGAGAATGTTGCACCGCCTGCTCGCGGCTGCGACTATAAGGCGTTTTGGGGTTGTGATCCACCCGTGTTAACTGGGGAGAAAGAAGCAACAGATACTTTGGATTGGATTAATGGCATGGATTTGACCATTCGTCTTAGTGAATGTTGACCGGAACAAGTAGTCATGTTCGCTGCGAAGTCATTGAAAGGAGAAGTAGCACACTGGTGGGAAACTGTGAAATAGGCTAAGGGTGATCAAGCGGTCGGATGGATGAGGTGGAGTGACCTGAAAGCGTTGGTAACTGAAAAGTTTTGTCCTAAGAACGAGGTCCATAAGGTGGAAAGGGAATTCTTGACTCTCCAAGCCGGACTCATGACTCACCGGCAATATACTTCAAAGTACAACGAGTTGGCGCGTCTGGTGCCCCATCTAGTGACGACTGAGCAAAGGAGAATTCACTACTATGTACAAGGATTGCCACCAAAGATCTGTACCTTTTTCAAGACCAACACACCCAGTACCTTTGAGTCGGTGGTCGTTCTAAGCGGGGTTGTGTACGATGACATCGCCTCTGAAGTCATTGCTGAAGCACCCAAGAAACAAGCAGCTAAGCGAACTGCTGAGGAACTCCATGGTCCTAACGATAGGAGGGCAAGGGTAGAAGCTGAGGGTCTATGCGGCAAATGTGGAAGGAGACATGGGGTGAATGTAAGGCGGGTCAGGTGGGATGTTTCAGGTGTGGCAAGTTTGGCCACCAATCATGGGACTGCCCAAAAAAGCCAATTTATGCCACAATTGTGGGGAACAAGGACACATGAGCCGAGATTGCATGAAACCCAAGGAAGCGGAAGCGGGGGGATCTGGAAAGGGAAAGGGTGCAGATAGGGAACCCTACATGAACAGAGCCAAGGCGAGGGTCTACCTCAGTTAGGTACGTTGCAAGCTCTTATTTGTGATATGGCAAGTTTATGTTATTATTCCCTTACTAAACTAGTTAGCCCCATTAGTCTAAATGCCTTAGAATTTGAGATCGCCAAAAGTTAAGCTCCCAGTGGTAGTTAATCACAATGGCCTTCATGACCAAGCTGCCTTGCATAGCTACGGTTTATGCCACCCATTCTGTGATTTGCTATCAATATAGCTTATAGCAGGTTTCGAGGACGAAACCTATTGTAAGGAGGGTAGACTTGTAACACCCCGAGTTTTAGAGCACGAAAGAATTCACGAGAATTAAAAACTTAAATAAGAAAAAGGGAAGCGAGCTTGGGCCGGGGTGTATGGGCCGAAAGAGGCAAGGGTTTGGGCCCTTATAAGCCTCAAGACCAGCCCTAAAGCCTTACTTCTAACACCATTTTTGGATTTCTAGAGAGAGAAAGTGAGAGAGAGCCTAGAGAGATGAAGTCTCGGTTTTCAAATCCGAGCTCATAGGATCGTAGGCATACGTATCTGGAACGTTTAGCTGTGGAGAAAAACGTTTACAGGTAACCGATTCTCCTAGATCTGAGTTTTGTTATAGGTTGGGTTTTTGAAGAAAAATCGGGTAAAGGTTAGGTTTTCACATTTAAAAATGGAAACATAGTATAGATTTAGACTCTCGGTTAGAAAACACACGTTTTGAATGTAAAAGAGTTCGGATCTTGTCGAGGTCATGAAAAAGTTAGGGTTTTACGCCCGCAAGCAGGTTCTGCGTACTTATCAAGTACACAAGAAGCAAAGTCTGCGTACTTATCAAGTATGCAAGAAGCCAAGCCTGCGTACTTATCAAGTACGCAAGAAACATGATCTGCGTACTTATCAAGTGTGCAAGAAGTAAAGCCTGCGTACTTATCAAGTACGCAAGAGCGAAGTCCGCGTACTTAATATGTACGCAAGAACATGACCCAACGCACTTGCTAAGTGCGCAGGCATTAGATCTGTGGATATATATATAGCTGTTTAGTGAAGTCAGTATGATCACCTAGCCAGAAATAGTGAAACCATTTAGCGTCGAGTTAAGTCTGCTACGTGTCAATTGTTATGATTGTTTAGATTGTGTGAGATCCAGTAGACCATTCCAGCTAAGATACCAGGTGAGTTCTAATCCCCTTTTTGCCTGCTTTAGGGGTGGTGTGTATACTTAGTGTAAAGTGTTTATTACATATTTTATATTAATAAATAAAGTGAAAAGCTATGTTTAGTGTAAAGTCTAAAAGAGGCAAATGTACGTTTTGAGCAAAGTATACCTATATTGTTGGCAAGAGTTTACTATATTTTCATATACATAAACAAAGGCATAATGTATGTGTTAGTATGTTCAAGTAAAGCAAGATATATATTTTGGCAAGCGTTTACTATATTTTCATATACATAAACAAAGGCATGATATATGTGTTAAGATATATTTCAGTAAAAGCAAAGGTATTTATGGCAAGCGTTTACTATATTTTCATATACATAAACAAAGGCATAATACATGTTAAGTTATGAATAAGACAGATAAAGTTTTATGAACAGAAAGTGAATAGATTTCCTACGGGAATGTGTACCAGCTATAAAAGTCCTTGGGACAGATGTTACTTGTACAAGATGTCAGATATGGGTCCTACCCATTAGTAAGAACCTTTGGGTTCGTTAACGGTTGTACAACTGGGATGAGTGATGGCGGTCGCTCGGGAGGTCCACGCAACCTCCCCGTAGTGTTAAGCGGTATTGTCGGTTCATGGTCGTTGATCATGGGGGCATTGACCAGATACTCGTCGGTTCATGGTCGTTGACCATGGATAAGCGGTAGTGTCGGTTCATGGTGTAAGCCATGGGGGAATTGACCAGGTACTTGTCGGTTCATGGATGTAAGCCATGAGGGCAGTATAGTAAAGAGGAATTGTCGGATAAGCGGTAGTGTCGGTTCATGGTGTAAGCCATGGGGGCATTGACCAGGTACTTGTCGGTTCATGGATGTAAGCCATGAGGGCAGTACAGTAAAGAAGAATTGACGGTTTATTATATGTTTTAAATTGTTTGAAAAGTAAAGTGTGTTAAGTTTAGCCTTATTGGGAGTATATATGTTTTAGTAAATCTTTTGTATAATTAGTTTAAAGTAAACGTTAGAACTTACTCAGCGTTGCTGATTTTTAGTATGCACAACAGTTAAGTGTAGGTGGCAGTAGATGGATATGGATGCTTGGCTTGGCGAGAAGAGTTACCCGAAGATCAGCATCTGGCATCTTGTTTATGTTTCTTTTGATTATTATGATTAAGACTAGTTTCAGTTGTATTTGACATGTTTCAGTTGTTTAGACAAGTTATGTTTCCGCTGCGTATGTTGAGATTTTAAATCATTTCCGCTGTGATAATGTATGTCTTATGTTTAAGTGCTATGTGTTGATGAGTAAATCCAATATATGAGGCCTCCCGAGAATGGGGCCGTACACCTATGTATTTATCCATCAGTACACCAACGCACTGGTCTGATCTTGAGGAAAGTTTCAAAAACTGTTGGATTTCTAAAATTGGTGCTTCCAAAGTCTTAGAAATCATATTCTAACAAACCAGTAGCATTCCAAACATCAAATGAAGCGATAACGAAGACGAATTTATGTAGCCTTCTAAAAGTGGTACTATATAATAGTCTGCGTCCCTAGAAACATGTAATATCTGTTTTAGTCCCTGTCTAAGTCCCTGGACGTAACTCACCCGAAACTACTACATTCGCCCGAAACAACTAGGGACGCGTTGTGTTAAATCGTGTAAACCACACGCATTGTGTTAAATGGCGTAAACCACAGGGACGCAAATGGTAAGAATGAGATTTGGCTTCATAGAAGCTAATGTCATAAAATATTAAGAGATGTATATTACCATATGAGGAAGCCATGGATGTCCAGATAAAACACTAATCTTGACAATTATTTATAATAGGATTTGAACCCTTAACTACTTGGGAGAAAACTCATTCCAATACATTCATATCACATACTATTTTTATTACTTTCGTAGACAGTACATAATATTAATTTATTCTCACCAATACTATTTCAATAATCTGTTAATGAACGCTTAATAATATTTCATGTAAATCTATAAATGCATGAAGAAGTTATATATTTTATTTTTAAATTTTATGAAAGGTTTTCATTTGACTATTGAATATCTAAATATGATTTTCAGGTTTATATGTAGAAATATATATTCGTTCTTCCGTTATTTTTTTCAAAATTATTACATTTATTAGATTTTCTTTATCTTTTCACATCTTAAAAACCTTACATAGAGAAAATAATAAATCTTACAATATATTTCTATTATTCGTAGGACGCGAATGTTTTCTTCAAAATGGCTTGGTTGAAATCTAATTATGTAACTTTTAGAGTAAATTACCGTTTGCATCCCTGTGGTTTACACAATTTAAAACAATGCGTCCATGTGGTTTACACGATATAACACAATGCGTCCCTAGTAGTTTCGGGCGAATATAGTTGTTTTGGGTGAGTTAGGTCTAGGGACTTAGACAGGGACGCAAACAGATATTACATGTTTCTAGGGACGCAGACTGTTATACAGTAAAAGGGTACAACGGACATTTCACTTGAATTTAATCGGAATTTTTTAATGAAGTTAATTCGAGGGACTCAGAGTGTTACAGATTGTATACCACAGGTACTCAAAGCGTTAAAAATTAGTGTTAGGGACGCATTGTGTTAAATCGTGTAAACCACAGGGACCCAAACGGTAACTTATTGTATGACTTAAATGGAATGGTAAATGGTTTATGAATGAATGAATGAACGTATGTTTGAATGGAAAATGAATGTTAAGCCCCTTTTTAATAATGAATGATAAAACCCTAATTAATGACGAACGATAAATCATTTTCTTATAATTGATTGAAATACTTGAACTCACCATCGTTAGCTGACTTTTAGTATGCACATTCAGGCTAAGGACAGGTAAGGATGTTCGGTATGGATGCTTTGCAAGCGATGAATAGTTACCCGGCTAATTATGAAGACTGGCATCCTGTTACGTTTACGTTTATGTTTACGGTTATGTTAAGACAAGATTAATGATTTAGAATGTTGAACATGTTTATGTTACGTTTAAATGAAAGTTTTCCACTACATTAATGATCTTTGAAAAATGTCTCCAAACTAGCATACAAATGATCCCTAAAAAACTTGGCAAAGAAAACTTTTCCCGCCAAAAAACTCTTTTTTTTATCCTAGATGCTAGTTGACGAGAAAAAACGCATGACTGATATTTCTTGCGTGTATAGTAAGTACGCAGATAGATTAGTTTGCACATCAATGAGTCATGCGCACTTGTCTTCATGCGTACTAATCTTCATGCGTATTTGTAAGTACGCAAGGGCTTTTAATCCTACGTATTTATCCATCAGTACACCAACGCACTTGTCTGATCTTGAGGAAAAGTTTCAGAAACTGTTGGATTTCTAAAATTGGTGTTTCCAAAGGCTTAGAAATCATATTCTAACAAACAAGTAGTATTCCAAACATCAAATGAAGTGATAACGAAGACGAATTTAAGTAGCCTTCTAAAATTGGTACTATATAATAGTATGCGTCCCTAGAAACATGTAATATCTGTTTTAGTCCCTGTCTGAGTCCCTGGACCTAACTCAACTGAAACTACTACATTCGCCCGAAACAACTAGGGACGTATTGTGTTAAATCGTGTAAACCACACGCATTGTGTTAAATGGTGTAAACCACAGGGACGCAAATGGTAAGAATGTGATTTGACTTCATAGAAGCTAATGTCCTAAAAGATTAAGAGATGTATATTACCATATGAGGAAGCCATGGATGTCCAGATAAAACACTAATCTTGACAATTATTTATAATAGGATTTGACCCTTAACTACTTGGGAGAAAAGTCATTCCAATACATTCATATCACATACCATTTTTATTACTTTCGTAGACAGTAAATAATATTAATTTATTCTCACCAATACTATTTCAATAATTTGTTAATGAACGCTTAATAATATTTCATGTAAATATATAAATCCATGAAGAAGTTATATATTTTATTTTTAAATTTTATGAAAGGTTTTCATTTGATTATTGAATATCTAAATATGTTTTTTAGGTTTAAATGTAGATATATATATATATATATATATATATATATATATATATATATATATATTCGTGTTTCCATTATTTTTTTCATAATTATTACATTTATTAGATTTTCTTTATCTTTTCACATCTTAAAAACCTTATATAGAGAAAATAATAAATCTTACAATATATTTCTATTATTCGTAGGACGTGAATGTTTTCTTCAAAATGGCTTGGTAAAATGGCTTGGTTGAAACCTAATTATGTAACTTTTAGAGTAAATTACTGTGACCACCCGGCTTTTTCATGATTAACCTCGTTAACAATTTCGTTAAATTTCCTCTTAAAACTTAACCCCGTTAAGTAAATCTGGTTAAGTCTTAACTTAATTAATGAAATTAAATCCCAAGGACTATTTCTGATCATTATTCAAACTGTAATACATGAAAATCAGGGACTAAAAATTGCCATTAAGTCAAAATCGATCTAGTTGACTTTTAGAAGTCAACAATCGCAAATTTGAATCCCAAATTCAACCGAAACAGAAAATCGATTCAATGCTGTAACGGATTCAATCCTTAATGTGTTAACCGACTCTCATCAAACCTCTAATTACCGTCATTGATACTCAATCAATCCAATTATGGGTATTAACTTCGTGACCGTCGACATCCTCGCCTATTACTATCAAATTCGCATCATTCGTACATTACAGTCGCAAATTTATCACTGTTATAGCCCTTACGAACTCACTTGAAGCTACTGCACTCGTCAATTCCATCGGAGAAGTGAATCGTAGTCGTCGGGGAACAAACTCACGCAAGTCAGAGCCGATTTACTCAATCTCTACCAATTCAGGCTTCATTCTGGTAATTGGTTACAGTCTTAGTTTCGTTTAAATTCATAGATAAAAAGCCCTATGCTTTTAGAGGCTTTCATTATCTAATTTAATAATCTAGATTCTAGGGTTCGGCTTAATCGAACCCCAGTCTAGACCCAATCCCAATGCAATTAAACTACATGGTTAGAATCGCCATCCTTTGCTTAGTAAAAGCCCTATGTTAATTCGGGCTTTCACTATCGAATTTAACACAATCCGTAAACTAGGGTTCATCATAAATTCGATTTGGGGATTTCAATCCTAGTCTCAACCAAAATGAAATTAACTTATATGGACAGATTCCAAATCTTTCAATGATCAATAGCCCCATGAATCCAACCCCAAACATTATTTTACTTGTTTTCCTGTTGAGGAGAAACATGCTTACACACAAACATTATTTTACTTGTTTTCCTGTTGAGGAGAAACATGCATACTCACAAACAGTATTTTACTTGTTTTCTCGTTGGGGAGAAACATGCATACACACAAACAGTATTTTACTTGTTTTCCCGTTGGGGAGAAACATACATACGAACAGGCATCCGTTACTTGTCTCCCAGCCAGGGAGAGACATACACACGGACATGGATCACATAGTATTTCATTACCACTTATGTACCTAAGTGCAAACATAACATGCAAAGTCCTTACACACTCGGACTGTTAATATATGGAGTATAGCGAGGAAATTTGAGTAGTACTACTGGGTTTGACAAACCCCACCCGGGTTAGTCGCGCTAACTTGATTGGAGGTCTAACGGGTGTAAATTGTCCTTAACACTTACCATTGTTGATGTTAGCAATGGCGGAAGGCACCCAAACACAAGCAGTCAGCTTCGGTTGCGAACGCTTAGAGTAACTTGTACATTGTCTGGCTAGCAATATGTGTGACTTACGTATGTGGATCGAGCAACACTCAACAGTTTATTTACATACAAACCTGTGAACTCACCAACCTTGTGTTGACACTTTTTCTTACATGTTTCTCAGGTCTCTTTGGCACAGGTTGCGCACTTAGGACATACGTGGAGTCCTACTGTCATATCATTCATTTCAAATATTTTAAACAGTTTATTTAATTACATTAATTGACTCTTGTTACGTGTAATTACGTTTGACTTCATTGTAACATTTACGCTTCCGCATTAACTCTGAACTTTTACGTTATGGCATTTCAAGTCCCATATAGTGTCGTTTGATGTAACTAATGACTGAGATCCTGGTGTGTCACCTTCCAAACGTTAAAACTCCCTTAGTGGAATTTGGGGGTGTGACAGATTGGTATCAGAGCCATTAGTTATAGAGAACTAGGATTGCATACTAGACTATAACTGTACACAGGCATTAGTTACACGGCACAAACACTCATACCTGATATATATAGCACCTATACATAACTTGTAGTGCAGGCATGTAACACCATCCGTATCACCCTCAGTTGGCGAGCGACACATCATTTGCATTGCATCATCATTTCCAGTGGCGACACTCGGGGAATCACCAGAACATCATCCACGCCCGTCCGAGGGCAGCGAGACGGAGCCTTCGGAGGAGTCACTTACATCACCATCACCCATTGGGTATGGTGGTCTTTCTCAGGTCCATGTTATGGACGACACTCAGCACTAACACATATCTCTTTGGGAATTGGGATCGTCGGAGGCGAGTCCCTACGTAACCACTAGCAACAATACGCCGACTGAAGGCAGACCGTTACACGCATTATTGTAGAATCTATTGACACGTAGATGTCATCACTTTCTCGAGCCATGGGCTCGTGTCTTTTGTCGATATTCTGTTGAGAATAGATTGACCACAAATTTGAGAACGCATTGCTCAATGCATAACCCTATTCTGACTCAGTGGGAAGAAAAACTACTTTCCTTCTTCCAGTAACACATATCCATGAAATAGTTACACTTCTTGAAGTCGCATTTCATGTACATGTTTGCTTCATGTGCATGATTCCATCTGCAATCCACTGGATTGAACTCTCGTATTGTGTTTCAACTCGAGTGAATACTCGGATCGAACGATTCCTGACTACTCATCCTGATATGAATCCTAGTTGGTCAACTTGTGGTTGATGACTAAGCCTCTCGATGACTTATCATATCTGACAACACTTTGTACTCGGGAATGTAAATTGAGGGACATTTTGACACAGGGTAGGGAGAAGCTTGGGTGAGCATGCAAAGCAAATTATCATTACGGGTGCACACGTAATAGTAATTTGAGGTGCATGCAAGTCCTGGTGAAACCTAGTGTGTGGATGAATGGTCCTAATCAGTGATTTACAGACTTAAGTTTCCACTATCTGTAGAGACTCTCATAACCCACTCAACGATTAGTTGGTATCGTTAAACCTGTTCAACAATTGATAAACGCGACTATCAGGTTGAAAATGTTTACGGATACACTGAATTATCATCAATGGGATTCATCAATGTTATTTTCACCCATGTAAGAGTCTTAGTGATCTTACAACTCTCATTCAAACTTAATCAATAGAACCACCTAGAGTGAAACTCTAGTAGAACCTCAGAGTAAAACCACCGACTTCAACTATGTACACAGAATTTGAGGAATTCTTTCTATGCTAACGCGTTATTCCTTACACTCCTACAATAGAACCCACTTGAACTTGTTACCTCATCCTGTGACTAATCCTTAGTCTAACTTCAAATTTTACTCCAGCATATTCAATCCTGTAAACGGATTTCTTCTTCATGAAATGATCCCGTTTATCCAATGACATTAGGAAATGAAGATTTAACCTAACCAACCATCAGTTGAACGCAACTACTTAAACATACATCCTATCCTTTATGTTACTAGAATCTATAGCTCATTAAACTTCTTCTCCCTTGGTCTTTGCATTGACCGACGCTTATCTTTTAAGCGCGAGCCTCATTAGAAGTCTCAGCATGACTTCACATACTTCATGTTGGTGCGGTCATACTCCAACTCTATTGGAAGCCAAGTATACTATTGAGATAGCAGCCAGTTAGAAAATCGAATAAACTCACATTCTTAGGTGTAAACTAGGATTGGTTAGTCATAAACTTGACATTAACCCCATGCCATTTACACCTGGCAGCTTTGACTTAATCGCTGGCATAGATTGGTTATCTAAGTACCAAGCCGAAATCATTTGTCGTGACAAAATCGTTCGCCTTCCTTTCCCGGGTGGAGAAAACCTTTCTGTCCAAGGCGAAAGGAGTGGTGCAGTTGTTGGCATCATATCATACAATAAAAGCACAAAAGTGTCTTTGAAAAGGTCATACTGCTATTTGGCTCTCGTCGCCAAGCAGCCATCTGAGGAGAAGAAGATTGACGACATCCCAATTGTACGTGACTAACTGGAAGTATTTCCCGAAGACCTTCCTGGACTACAGCCTCATCGTCAATTCAAATTTCAAATTGATCTAGCACCCGGAGCAACACCTATTGCTCGGGCACCGTACAGACTTGCACCTAGTGAGTTACAACAGTTATCTACACAACTGCCAGAGTTGTTGGATAAAGGTTTCATCCGACCTAGCTCATCGCCATGGGAAGCTCCAGTCCTATTGGTCAAGAAGAAGGACAGGACTTTCCGCATGTGCATCGACTATCTTGAGTTGAGCAAAGTGATGACCAAGAATCGTTATCCACTACCCCACATAGATGATCTCTTTGATCAACTCCAACGATCAAGTTTCTATTCCAAAATAGATCTTAGGTCCAGCTACCATCGGTTAAGAGTCCGAGAAGAGGATATCTCTAAAACTGCTTTCAGGATAAGGTACGGCCATTATGAGTTTATGGTTATGCCTTTCGGGTTAACCAACGCACCCGTGATATTCTTGGATCTCATGAACCGTGTGTGTAAGCCTTACCTTGACCAGTTCGTTATCGTTTTCATCGACGACATCCTCATTTATTCCAAGAACAAGGAGGAACATGAGGAACATCTACGCCTAATTTTGGAACTACTTAAGCGAGAACAACTGTATGCTAAGTTTTCCAAGTGTGAATTTTGGATCCGGGAAGTTCAGTTTCTAGGGCATGTGGTTAATGAGAAAGGGATACATGTCGACCCATCCAAAATAGAAGCCATCAAGAATTGGGCAGCACCGACGACTCCGACTGAGGTGCGACAATTTCTCGGATTGGCTGGATATTACCGTCGATTCATCGAAGGATTTTCCAAAATTGCTCAACCCCTCACCGCCCTAACTCAAAAAGGAAAAGCCTATAATTAGGGCGATAACCAAGAGTCAGCTTTCCAGCACATCAAACAAAAACTTTGCAGTACACCTATTTTAGCTCTTCTAGAAGGAACCGATGATTTTGTTGTGTATTGTGATGCATCCATTCAAGGCCTGGGTTGTGTCTTAATGCAACGCGAAAAGGTAATCGCATACGCTTCACGTCAGTTAAAGGTTCACGAGAAAAACTATACCACTCATGATCTAGAGTTGGGAGCAGTAGTCTTTGCACTTAAGATATGGAGACATTACTTGTACGGTACCAAATGCACCATCTACACCGATCACAAGAGCCTCCAGCATATCTTCGAGCAGAAGGAGTTGAACATGTGACAACGTCGTTGGGTTGAACTTTTAAATGATTACGACTGTGCGATCCGGTATCATCCGGGTAAAGCTAACGTTGTGGCTGACGCACTAAGCTGAAAGGAAACGAAACCCAAACGAGTTCGAGCGTTACAACTTACTATTCACCCTAGATTGCCTGACCGAATCCGTAGTGCTCAACTTGGAGCCTTGAAAGAAGATATCCTACCGTTAGAAGGTACACGCGGCATGGAAGCCCAACTTGAAGTAAAATCTGACGGAATTCGTTACTTCGCTGAACGAATATGGATTCCAGTATTCGGAAACCTAAGGGAACTAGTCATGAATGAGTCTCATAAGTCTCGTTACTCTATTCATCCAGGCTCGGACAAGATGTACCATGATTTAAAGGTGCTGTACTGGTGGCCAAAGATGAAGGCCGATATAGCCACCTATGTGAGCAAGTGCCTAACATGCTCAAAGGTTAAAGTGGAGTACCAGAAGCCTTCTGGTCTACTTCAACAACCAGAAATCCCAATGTGGAAATGGGAACAGATTTCTATGGACTTCATAACTAAACTACCCAGGACCCCTAGTGGATGCGACACCATCTGGGTGATCGTAGATCGCTTAACAAAATCTGCACACTTCCTTGCAATCAAAGAAACCGACAAGATGGAAAAACTCAATCGTATTTACTTGAAGGAAGTAGTCTCTCGGCACGGTGTGCCAATTTCAATAATTTCATACCGTGACGCTCGATTCACCTCTCGTTTTTGGCAGTCATTGCAAAAATCCTTAGGCACACGTCTAGACATGAGTAGAGCATATCACCCGTAAACTGATGGTCAAACGGAACGTACCATCCAAACCTTAGAGGACATGCTACGAACTTGTGTGATCGATTTTGGTAATACTTGGGAGTCTCACTTACCTTTAGTGTAGTTTTCCTACAACAATAGTTATCACACTAGCATCAAGGCAGCACCATTCGAGGCATTGTATTCGAAACCTCTGAAGATCAACTTACAGGTCCCGAACTTGTATTCGAAACCTCTTAAGATCGTTCAAATCCGAAACCGTATGGCGGCAGCTCATGATCGTCAAAAGAGCTACGCCGATAAGCATCGTAAACCGTTAGAGTTTCAAGTAGGCGACATGGTTATACTCAAAGTCTCACCTTGGAAAGGTGTAATTCGCTTCGGGAAGCGAGGCAAACTGAATCCTCGTTATGTTGGACCATTCAAGATTATAAAGAGAATTGGCCCAGTAGCGTATCAACTGGACCAACCTGAAGGACTTAGTGGTGTACACGATGTCTTTCATGTCTCGAACTTGAAGAAATGTCTAGCAGATGAATCGCTTGCAGTTCCTCTTGAGGAACTACACATTGATGAACAATTGCGTTTCATCGAAGAACTTGTCGAAATTATGGATAGGGAAGTCAAAACGTTAAAGCGCAGCAAAATTCTTATTGTTAGAGTCCGTTGGAACTCGAAACGAGGACCGGAATTCACGTGGGAGCGCGAGGATCAGATGATGCGTAAATATCCTAATCTGTTCAAGCACTCCACGTCAAACTCTTAAGGTACTATTCTAAATTTTCGGGACGAAAATTCTTTTAACTACGGGATGATGTGACATCCAGAAATTTTTTATTTATTTATTTAATTTTCGGGACGAAAATTCTTTTAACTAGGGGATGATGTGACAACCCGACTTTTTCATGATTAACCTCATTAACAATTTCGTTAAATTTCCTCTTAAAACTTAACCCCGTTAAGTAAATCCGGTTAAGTCTTAACTTAATTAACGAAATTAAATCCCAAGGACTATTTCTGATCATTATTCAAACTGTAATACATGAAAATCAGGGACTAAAAAATACCATTAAGTCAAAATTGATCTAGTTGACTTTTAGAAGTCAACAATCGCAAATTTGAATCCCAAATTCAACCGAAACAGAAAATCGATTCAACATTGTAACGGATTCAATCCTTAATGTGTTAACCGACTCTCATCAAACCTCTAATTACCGTCATTGATACTCAATCAATCCAATTATGGGTATTAACTTCGTGACCGTCGACATCCTCGCCTATTACTATCAAAATCGCATCATTCGTACATTACAGTCGCAAATTTATCACTGGAATAGCCCTTATGAACTCACTTGAAGCTACTGCACTCATCAATTCCATCAGAGAAGTGAATCGTAGTCGTCGGGGAACAAACTCACGCAAGTCGGAGCCGATTTACTCAATCTCTACCAATTCAGGCTTCATTCTGGTAATTGGTTACAGTCTTAGTTTCGTTTAAATTCATAGATCCAAAGCCCTATGCTTTTAGAGGCTTACATTATCTAATTTAACAATCTAGATTCTACGATTCATCCCCTATTCGGCTTAATCGAACCCCAGTCTAGACCCAATCTCAATGCAATTAAACTACATGGTTAGAATCGCCATCCTTTGCTTAGTAAAAGCCCTATGTTAATTCGGGCTTTCACTATCAAATTTAACACAATCCGTAAACTAGGGTTCATCATAAATTCGATTTGGGGATTTCAATCCTAGTCTCAACCAAAATGAAATTAACTTATATGGACAGATTCAAAATCTTTCACTGATCAATAGCCCCATGAATCCAACCCCAAACATTATTTTACTTGTTTTCCTGTTGAGGAGAAACATGCTTACACACAAACATTATTTTACTTGTTTTCCTGTTAAAGAGAAACATGCATACTCACAAACAATATTTTACTTGTTTTCCCGTTGGGGAGAAACATGCATACACATAAACAGTATTTTACTTGTTTTCCCGTTGGGGAGAAACATGCATACGAACAGGCATCCGTTACTTGTCTCCTAGCCAGGGAGAGACATACACACGGACATGGATCACATAGTATTTCATTACCACTTGTGTACCTAAGTGCAAACATAACATGCAAAGTCCTTACACACTCGGACCGTTAATATATGGAGTATAGCGAGGAAATTTGAGTAGTACTACTGGGTTTGACAAACCCCACCCGGGTTAGTCGCGCTAACTTTATTGGAGGTCTAACGGGTATAAATTGTCCTTAACACTTGCCATTGTTGATGTTAGCAATGGCGGAAGGCACCCAAACACAAACAGTCAGCTTCGGTTGCGAATGCTTAGAGTAACTTGTACATTGTCTAGCTAGCAATAGGTGTAACTTACGTATGTGGATCGAGCAACACTCAACAGTTTATTTACATACAAACCTGTGAACTCACCAACCTTGTGTTGACACTTTTTCTTACATGTTTCTCAGGTCGCTTTGGCACAGGTTGCGCACTTAGGACCTACATGGAGTCCTATTGTCATATCATTCATTTCAAATATTTTAAACAGTTTATTTAATAACATTAATTGACGCTTGTTGCGTGTAATTACGTTTGACTTCATTGTAACATTTACGCTTTCGCATTAACTCTGAACTTTTACGTTATGCCATTTCAAGTCCCGTATAGTGTCGTTTGATGTAACTAATGACTGAGATCCTGGTGTGTCACCTTCCAAACGGTAAAACTTCGTTAGTGGAATTTGGGGGTGTGACAATTACAGTTTGCATCCCTGTGGTTTACATAATTTAAAACAATGCGTCCGTGTGGTTTACACGATATAACACAATGCGTCCCTAGTAGTTTGGGGCGAATATAGTAGTTTTGGGTGAGTTAGGTCCCGGGACTCAAACAGGGACGCAAACAGATATTACATGTATCTAGGGACGCAGACTGTTATATAGTAAAAGGGTACAACGGACATTTCGCTTGAATTTAATCGGAATTTTTTAACGAAGTTATTTCACTACAGGTACTCAAAGCGTTAAAAATTCGTGTTAGGGACGCATTGTGTTAAATCGTGTAAACCACAGGGACCCAAACGGTAACTTATTGTTTGACTAAAATGGAATGGTAAATGGTTTATGAATGAATGAATGAACGTATGTTTAAATGGAAAATGAATGTTAAGCCCCGTTTTAATAATGAATGATAAAATCCTAATTAATGATGAACGATAAATCATTTTCTTATAATTGAATGAAAAACTTGAACTCACCATCGTTAGCTGACTTTTAGTATGCACATTCAGGCTAAGGACAGGTAAGGATGTTCGGTATGGATGCTTGGCAAGCGATGAATAGTTACCCGGCTAATTATGAAGACTGGCATCATGTTACGTTTACGTTTATGTTTACGGTTATGTTAAGACAAGATTAATGATTTAAAATGTTGAACATGTTTATGTTACGTTTAAATGAAAGTTTTCCACTGCGTTAATGATATTTGAAAATTTTCTACAATCTAGCATACAAATGATCCCTAAAAAACTTGGCAAAGAAATGTTTTCCCGCCAAAAAACTCTTTTTTTATCCTAGATGCTAGTTGACGAGAAAAAACAAATGACTGATATTTCTTGCGTATATAGTAAGTACGCAGATAGATAAGTTCGCACATCAATGAGTCATGCGCACTTGTCTTCATGCGTATTTGTAAGTACGCAGGGGCTTTTAATCCTACGTATTTATCCATCAGTACACCAACGCACTTGTCTGATCTTGAGGAAAAGTTTCAGAAACTGTTGGATTTCTAAAATTGGTGTTTCCAAAGGCTTAGAAATCATATTCTAACAAACAAGTAGTATTCCAAACATCAAATGAAGTGATAACGAAGACGAATTTAAGTAGCCTTCTAAAATTGGTACTATATAATAGTCTGCGTCCCTAGAAACATGTAATATCTGTTTTAGTCCGTGTCTGAGTCCCTGGACCTAACTCACCCGAAACTACTACATTCGCCCGAAACAACTAGGGACGCATTGTGTTAAATCGTGTAAACCACACGCATTGTGTTAAATGGTGTAAACCACAGGGACGCAAATGGTAAGAATGTGATTTGACTTCATAGAAGCTAATGTCATAAAAGATTAAGAGATGTATATTACCATATGAGGAAGCCATGGATGTCCAGATAAAACACTAATCTTGACAATTATTTATAATAGGATTTGAACCCTTAACTACTTGGGAGAAAACTCATTCCAATACATTCATATCACATACCATTTTTATTACTTTCGTAGACAGTAAATAATATTAATTTATTCTCACCAATACTATTTCAATAATCTGTTAATGAACGCTTAATAATATTTCATGTAAATCTATAAATGCATGAAGAAGTTATATATTTTATTTTTAAATTTTATGAAAGGTTTTCTTTTGACTATTGCATATCTAAATATGATTTTCCGGTTTATTTGTAGATTTATATATTCGTGTTTCCATTATTTTTTTCATAATTATTTCATTTATTAGATTTTCTTTATCTTTTCACATCTTAAAAACCTTATATAGAGAAAATAATAAATCTTACAATATATTTCTATTGTTCGTAGGACGTGAATGTTTTCTTCAAAATGGCTTGGTTCAATGGCTTGGTTGAAATCTAATTATGTAACTTTTAGAGTTTTACACAATTTAAAACAATGCGTCCCTGTGATTTACACGATATAACACAATGCGCCCCTAGTAGTTTCGGGCGAATATAGTAGTTTTGGGTGAGTTAGGTCTAGGGACTCAGACATGGACGCAAACAGATATTATATGTTTCTAGGGACGTAGACTGTTATACAGTAAAGGGTACAACAGACATTTCACTTGAATTTAATCGGAATTTTTTAACGAAGTTAATTCCAGGGACTCAGTGTGTTACAGATTGTATACCACAGGTACTCAAAGCGTTAAAAATTTGTGTTAGGGACGCATTGTGTTAAATCGTGTAAACCACAGGGACGCAAACGGTAACTTATTGCATGACTTAAATGGAATGGTAAATGGTTTATGAATGAATGAATGAACGTATGTTTGAATGGAAAATGAATGTTAAGCCCCGTTTTAATTGTTAATGATAAAACCCTAACGAAAGACGAACGATAAATCATTTTTTTATAATTGAATGAAAAACTTGAACTTACCATCGTTAGTTGACTTTTAGTATGCACATTCAGGTTAAGGATAGGTAAGGATGTTCGGTATGGATGCTTGGCAAGCGATGAAGAGTTACCCGGCTGATTATGAAGACTGGCATCCTGTTATGTTTACGTTTATGTTTACAGTTATGTTAAGACAAGATTAATGATTTAGAATGTTGAACATGTTTATGTTACCTTTAAATGAAAGTTTTCCACTCCGTTAATGTTATTTGAAAAATGGCTCCAAACTAGCATACAAATGATCCCTAAAAAACTTGGCAAAGAAAAGTTTTACCGCCAAAAAACTCGTTTTTTTTATCCTAGATGCTAGTTGACGAGCAAAAACGCATGACTGATATTTCTTGCGTATATAGTAAGTACGCAGATAGTTAAGTTTGCACATCAATGAGTCATGCGCACTTGTCTTCATGCGTACTAGTCTTCATGCGTACTTCTCTTCATGTGTATTTATAAGTACGCAGGGGCTTTTAATCCTACGTATTTATCCATCAGTACACCAACGCACTTGTCTGATCTTGAGGAAAAGTTTCAGAAACTGTTGGATTTATAAAATTGGTGTTTCCAAAGGTTTAGAAATCATATTCTAACAAATATGTAGCATTCCAATCATCAAATTAAGAGATAACAAAGACGAATTTAAGTAGCCTTCTAAAATTGGTACTATATAACAGTCTGCATCTCTAGAAACATGTAATATCTGTTTGTGTCACTGTCTGAGTCACTGGACCTAACTCACTCGAAACTACTACATTCGCCCGAAACTACTAGGGATGCATTGTGTTAAATCGTGTAAACCACTCGCATTGTGTTAAATCGTGTAAACCACAGGGACGCAAACGGTAAGAATGTGATTTGACTTCATAGAAGCTAATGTCATAAAAGATTAAGAGATGTATATTACCATGTGAGTAAGCCATGGATGTCCAGATAAAACACTAATCTTGACAATTATTTATAATAGGATTAGAACCCTTAACCACTTTGGAGAAAACTCCTTCCAATACATTCATATCACATACCATTTTTATTACTTTCGTAGACAGTAAATAATATTAATTTTTTCTCACCCGTACTATTTCAATAATCTGTTAATTAACGCATAATAATATTTCACGTAAATCTATAAATGCATAAAGAAGTTATATATTTTATTTTTAAATTTTATGAAAGGGTTTCATTTGAAAATTGAATATCTAAATATGATTTTCTGGTTTATATGTAGATATATATTCGTGTTTCCATTATTTTTTTCATAATTATTTCATTTATTAGATTTTCTTTATCTTTTCACATCTTAAAAACCTTACCTAGAGAAAATAATAAAGGTTACAATATATTTCTATTATTCGTAGGACGTGAATGTTTTTCATCAAAATGGCTTGGTTCAATGGTATTGATAAATTCCTTTCAAATAAGTGGTGATTCAAAATGGCTTGGTTCAATGGCTTGGTTGAAATCTAATTATATAAATTTTAGAGTAAATTACCGTTTGTGTCGCTGTGATTTACACGATTTAACACAATACGTCCCAAGTAGTTTTGGGTGAATGTAGTAGTTTTGGGTGAGTTAGGTCCAGGGACTCAGAAAGGGAAGCAAACAGATATTACATGTTTCTAGGGACGCAGACTGTTATACAGTAAAAGGGTATAACGGACATTTCACTTGAATTTAAATGGAATTTTTTAACGAAGTTAATTTCAGGGACTCAGAGTGTTACAGATTGTATACAACAGGTACTCAAAGCGTTAAAAATTCGTGTTCGGGACACATTGTGTTAAATCATGTAAACCGCAGGGACGCAAACGGTAATTTATTGTATGACTTAAATGAAATGGTAAATGGTTTATGAATGAATGAACGTATTTTTGAACGGAAAATGAATGTTAAGCCCCGTTTTAATTATGAATGATAAAACCCTAATGAATGACGAACGGTAAATCATTTTCTTATAATTGAATGAAAAACTTGAACTCACCAGCGATAGCTGACTTTTGGTATGCCCATTCAGGTTAAGGACAGGTACGAATGTTCGGTATGGATGCTTGGCAAGCGATGAAGAGTTACCCGGCTGATTAAGAAGACTCGCATCTTGTTATGTTTACGTTTATGTTTACAGTTATGTTAAGACAAGATTAATGATTTAAAATGTTGAACATGTTTATGATACGTTTAAATGAAAGTGTTCCACTGTGTTAATGATATTTGAAAAATGTGCCCAAACCAGCATATAAATGATCCCTAAAAAACTTGGCAAAGAAAAGTTTTCCCGCCAAAAAACTATTTTTTTTATCCAAAATGCTAGTTGACGAGAAAAAAATGCATGACTGATATTTCTTGCGTATATAGTAAGTATGCAGATAGATAAGTTCGCACATCAGTGAGTCATGCGCACTTGTCTTCATGCGTACTAGTCTTCATGCGTATTTGTAAGTACGCAGGGGATTTTAATCCTACGTATTTATCCATCAGTACACCAACGCACTGGTTTGATCTTGAGGAAAAGTTTCAGAAACTGTTGGATTTCTAAAATTGGTGCTTCCAAAGGCTTAGAAATCATATTATAACAAACCAGTAGCATTCCAAACATCAAATGAACTGATAATGAAGACGAATTTAAGTAGCCTTCTAAAATTGGTACTATATAATAGTCTGCGTCCCTAGAAACATGTAATATCTGTTTTAGTCCCTGTCTGAGTCCCTACACCTAACTCACCCGAAACTACTACATTCGCCCGAAACAACTAGGGACGCATTGTGTTTAATCGTGTAAACCACACACATTGTGTTAAATGGTGTAAACCACAGGGACGGAAATGGTAAGAATGTGATTTGACTTCATAGAAGCTAATGTCATAAAAGATTAAGTGATGTATATTACCATATGAGGAAGCCATGGATGTCCAGATAAAACACAAATCTTGACAATTATTTATAATTGGATTTGAACCCTTAACTACTTGGGAGAAAACTCATTCCAGTACATTCATATCACATACCATTTTTATTACTTTCGTAGACAGTAAATAATATTAATTTATTATCACCAATACTATTTCAATAATCTGTTAATGAACGCTTAATAATATTTCATGTAAATCTATAAATGCATGAAGAAGTTATATATTTTATTTTTAAATTTTATGAAAGGTTTTCATTTGACTATTGAATATCTAAATATGATTTTCAGATTTATATGTAGATATATATATATATTCGTGTTTCCCTTATTTTTTTCATAATTATTACATTTATTAGATTTTCTTTATCTTTTCACATCTTAAAAACCTTATATAGAGAAAATAATAAATCTTACAATATATTTCTATTATTCATAGGACGTGAATGTTTTCTTCAAAATGGCTTGGTTGAAATCTAATTATGTGTAAGGCCCCATTCCCGGGTAACCTCACTTGTTGGATTTACTCGTAAACATAGTCATAAATACTGAACTTAATTTAAAACATTCAGGAATAGTTGAAGCAAACATCATTCAGATTTCATAACACGACAGCGGAAGTCTTAACAATTAAATACATAACATTGTCTTAATAAAAATAAATGTGGGATGTCAGTCTTGTGCTGGGTAACCTTCACGCCATCGCACGTCCCTTTCTTCCTTTACCTGAAATGTATACTAAAAGTCAGCTAACACTGGTGAGTTCTAGTTTAAAGACAATCATACATAATACTTATCTTATCATGAATATTTTATATATATGTGTACATAACATACGTAATATTCGTGCTTTTACATATTCTTTACTTTACTGTTCTCACATAACATTCATTTTATGTATATACATATGTACATACAAACTTACTTTGGGGGGGAGAACAGTTATTGGCCATAATCTTAAGGTAGATCAACCCATCACACTTGTCGCGAGTGTCACAAAGACATCGCAGTAAGAACTACCGTCGTAGCCCATTTCATTAACCATCCGGCTCTAGAAAACCGTCCGTTCTTTCATTAAATCCGTCCGGCAACCTTTGTCCGTCCGCTCTTAAACCGTCCTACCGTCGTAGTCCGTTCTTTTATCCGTTTGCCCTAGGGCATCCGTTTTCCACACGACCATTATGTATGCAACCGTTCTACTTTAATTAAGGCAATTGCTTCGACCGTCCATTAGTGCTTTAATGTACGTCCTAGCTTGCGAAGGAACGTTTTTGTCCCGATTGCAAAATAGTCACGTGGTCGTCCGTCTACCGAAGTAGCCGTTGTCATAGAAGGGTTCATAACGTTTACATACATTCATAATATGCAATATATATAATATAAACAAGATTTCATTCCTTTACGTTATGTCATTCTTTCATTCATTCTTTGTAGTCATACGTTTCATTCTTTGTTCATAATTCATTTTCATATATAAGTATACATATATATACATATTTGTATACCACGCATGATCACATTGACTTTTATAGCATTTATTCATTTAGTGTATACACTTCAGCCCCAAAACATTTAAAATGATTTGCACATAACATAGAAGGGGGCACATTGAACTCACTTGATAAGCTAGTCTTGGTTGTCCTAAACAAAGGTCCAACAACGTCACGTACGATCTGAATTAGGTAGTTAAATACACATCAGACCCAATCCTGACTCTAACCGTTTAATTATTCTATACTTACTGACTTTACATACTAGTCTGCTGCCTGCGCACTTAGTAAGTGCGCAGAGCCTTGCTCATGTGCACTTGACAAGTACGCATGATCTTTCTCCTGCGTACTTGGTAACTACGCATGATCTTTCTCCTACGTACCTGCGTACTTGGTAAGTACACATGATTTTTCTCCTGCGTACCTGCGTACTTGGTAAGTACGCATGATCTTTCTCCTGTGTACCTGCGTACTTGGTAAGTACGCATGATCTTTCCTCTACATAATTTAGATTGTTATCTACTTCGATCTCGTCGTAAGGTATATGAGCTGTGTCGTCAGCTAGGCACTTGCGTAAGTGTGACACGTGGAACGTAGGGTGTATTCCACTAAGCTCAACGGGTAGGTCGAGTCCGTAAGCAACTTGACCCACTCTCGCTATGATCTTGAAAGGTCCGACAAACCTTGGACTTAGTTTGCCACGTTTTCTGAATCGAATGATTCCTTTCCAAGGTGATACTTTTAACAGTACCATGTCCCCCACTTGAAACTCTAAATCCCTTCTTCTCTTATCCGCGTGTGATTTCTGTCTGTCCTTTGCGGCTTTCATTCGAGCCTTGATTTGATCAAACTTCTCGGAAGTAGCTTTGACCACTTCGAGACTTGCAAAATCCTTTTGTCCAATTTCCCCCCAACAAACCAGGGTCCTACATTTCCTCCCATACAACATTTCAAATGGCGGCATGCCAATAGTCGAGTGATAGATGTTGTTATATGAAAATTCTGCCAATGGTAGATGGCTGTCCCAGCTCCCACCGAAGTCAATGATACAGGCCCGGAGCATGTCCTCCAAGGTCTGAATGGTCCTTTCCGATTGTCCATCGGTTTGGGGGTGGTAAGCGGTGCTGATGTTCAGCCTAGTGCCCATTGCTTCGTTGAATTTCTTCCAAAACCTTGACGTGAATCTAGTATCCCTGTCGGACACAATCGACATCGGCATACCATGTCTGCTCACAACTTCTTTGATAAATATTTCTGCTAGTTTTTCTGACGAAGAAGTCTCACGTATTGGCAAGAAGTGAGCACTTTTCGTCAAGCGGTCGACGATCACCCAGATGGTATCATTGCCTTTAGCTGTTCTCGGTAGCTTGGTAATGAAGTCCATCGTGATCTCCTCCCACTTCCATTCCGGTATTGGTAAAGGTTGCATTTTACCGCATGGTTTCTGGTGCTCGGCCTTAACTAGAGAACACGTTAGGCACTTGCTCACGTATTCTGTCACATCAGTCTTCATGCCAAGCCACCAGTATTCTTTCTTCAAGTCTTGATACATTTTGTTTGTCCCGGGGGGGATAGAATAGCGAGACTTATGGGCCTCATTGAGTATTTTGGCTCTAAGCTTGCCAATCTTAGGTATCCACATTCGGCCAAACCTAGTTCGTACACCGTATGAATTTGCACCCAAATTCCCTTGTTGTCCTACTATTCTTTCCCGTTTTATATTTCTTTCTAATAGTGCTTCATCTTGTGCCTTTAATATTTCACTCATAAAATCTGGTGTTATAACCAGCTGACACGCTTTGATCCGTATAGGTTTCGATTCTTCCTTTCTGCTTAAAGCGTCAGCCACCACGTTTGCCTTTCCTGGATGGTACAATATCTCACAGTCATAGTCTTTCAGTAGCTCTAACCACCTCCTTTGCCTCATGTTTAATTCCTTTTGCCCGAAAAAGTACTTCAGGCTTTTGTGATCTGAGTAGATGGTGCATTTGACTCTATACAGATAGTGCCTCCGTATTTTCAACGTGAAAACTACTGCCGCTAACTCTAGATCGTGTGTTGGGTAGTTAACCTCGTGAGTCTTTAGTTTTCGAGAGGCGTAAGCAATTACCTTTCCTCGTTGCATAAGTACGCAACCTAAACCCTGACCCGAAGCGTCAGAGTAGACTACTAAGTCTTCATTTCCCTCAGGTAGCGCCAAGACTGGAGATTGGGTTAATCGTGCCTTAAGTTCTTCAAACGCGTTGTTTTGGGTTGGACCCCATTCATATTTCACTTCCTTCCGTATCAACTTAGTTAGTGGCGAGGCTATTCTTGTAAAATCTTGAATGAACCTTCGATAGTAGCCTGCCAATCCTAGAAAACTTCTTATACTCCATACAGATAGTGCCTCCATATTTTCAACGCGAAAACTACTGCCGCTAACTCTAGATCGTGTGTTGGGTAGTCAACCTCGTGAGTCTTTAGTTGTCGAGAGGCGTAAGCAATTACCTTTCCTCGTTGCATAAGTACGCAACCTAAACCCTGACCCGAAGCGTCAGAGTAGACTGCTAAGTCTTCATTTCCCTCAGGTAGCGCCAAGACTGGAGATTGGGTTAATCGTGCCTTAAGTTCCTCAAACGCGTTGTTTTGGGTTGGACCCCATTCATATTTCACTTCCTTCCGTGTCAACTTAGTTAGTGGCGAGGCTATTCTTGAAAAATCTTGAATGAACCTTCGATAGTAGCCTGCCAATCCTAGAAAACTTCTTATCTCTGTTGGTGTCTTTGGGATGTTCCATTCCTTTACTGTCTCGATCTTTGCAGGATCCACCATGATTCCGTTTGGGTTTATTACATGACCTAGGAATTGGACTTCACTAAGCCAGAATGCGCATTTGGAGAATTTTGCGTACAACTTTTCCTGCTTTAGCACCTCCAGAACCTCTCTTAAGTGACAATGGTGATCACCCTCGCCTTTCGAATATACCAGTATGTCGTCTATAAAAACTATCACCGATCGATCAAACATTGGTCGACATACTCTATTCATCAAATCCATGAACGCTGCTGGTGCGTTGGTCAATCCGAAGGACATCACGAGAAACTCATAATGTCCATAACGCGTGCGAAACGCGGTCTTTGGTACGTCTTCTTCTCTTACTTTCAACTGATGGTAACCCGACCTAAGATCGATATTTGAGAACCAACTCGCACCTTGTAGTTGATCAAAAAGGTCGTCTATTCTACGCAGTGGGTATTTGTTCTTTACTATCCTCTTGTTCAACTCGCGGTAGTCAATGCACATGCGCATGTTGCCGTCCTTCTTCTTTAAAAATAGTACCAGAGCGCCCCACGGTGAGATGCTCGGTCTAATAAATCCTTTTTCTGTTAGTTCCTCTAGTTGAGACATCAATTCTTTCATTTCTGACGGAGCCAATCGGTAGGGGGCTTTGGCAACGGGCTCAGCTCCTGGCAATAAGTCAATCTGAAATTCTATTTCCCGATCGGGTGGTAACCCAGGTAGATCCTCAGGGAATACTTCCGGAAAGTTGCACACCACGGGTACTTTCTTGAGTTCATTCATTTTCATCCTATCATCAATAACGTATGACAAATAAGCTTCGCAACCCCGCCTCATGTAACTTTCGGCCTTGATCATCGAGATGATGTTCGGCATCGTGCAGTTCCAATCCCCATAAACCGTTACGTTTACATATGATTTGAGCTTCGCTGGCAGCTTGCCAATCCATACCCAATACTATATCGAATCCTCCTAAGGTAAGAAGGAATAATCTAGAAGGGAACTTATGACCCTCTATTTCTATGATGCAATCCTCTGTTACTTGAAATACTGCCAAATTTTTACCAACGACAGTTTGTACGCTAAAAGCCTTTATTATGGTGTTGATAGTGCAACCTAGTTTACGACTAAATGCATTGGATATAAAACTTTTACTAGCACCAGAGTCAAATAAAATAGCAGCATGTTCGTTATTAACTAGGAACGTACCTGACACAACATCAGGGTTTCCCCTTGCTTCCTCTTCAGTCAGGGCGTAGGCTCGAGTCTTAGCCTGCGGTTGTTCCTTTTCAGCTTCCTTTTCCTTTCCCGAACCGGATTGTTTGGTTTTCCTGCAATCCCTAGTCTGGTGTCCATGTCTTCTACAACTTTGGCACTTGACGCCCTTCAAACAATCTCGGGAGTAGTGCCCCGGCCTCCCGCACTTATAACACAAGGTGGTGCCGATTCGACACTCGCCAAGATGTTGCCTTCCACATTTCTTGCGGGTTTCATATTCATCCAACCTTGGTTTCTTAATTTCAGTTGTTACATTCCCTTTTTTGGTGCCTCTAGACGGGTTTTCCCGCTCTCTCTTTTGTGTCTCAGGTGACGGGTCCTCATTGGCATAATCGTCGTAGACGATTCCGCTCAGATTCACTACTGACTCGAAGGTCGTGGGTAGATTAGCTTTCACATGAACACGGACCCTTTGAGGTAGGCCCTTCATATAGTGCTTAATCATTCGTTCTTCCGTCTCCACCAGGTGGGGCACCAGTTGGGCTAGTTCATTGAATCTTGAGGTATACTGGCAATGAGTCTTGTTGCCAGCCTTAAAGTTTAGGAAATCGTTCTCCACACGATCAATCTCGTTCTGTGGGCAGAACTTTTGGATTATGAGCTTCTTCAGGTCTTCCCATGTCATTCTGGCAAGAGCGTTTGGCGACTTTGTCTGCTAAATGTTTCTCCACCAACCTAGTGCTTCATTGGTGAAAGAATGAGCAACATATTTAACCGCCTGGTCCGGTCGACACTCGCTGATGTTGATTACAACGTTCATCCTCTCAATCCATTCAAACGTAGCCACTGAATCCTTGTTCCCATCGAACTTGGGTGGGTCTCCGTCTTTGAAACCTTTGTAAGTACACCCACGGTTGCTTGATCCCACCTTTACTTCATCCCCATCACTGTCATACACTTTCTCTTCATGGTCTCCTTCATCCTCCTCTCTACTCTTCTTTAGTGCCTCGGATAGTAGATCAGGCAATACTTTCTTCAGAGTGAGTACAACTTCACGGGCAATAGCATCCTTGACCTCGGGTTCTAACTGCAGAGGCCCTTGATCGTTGTTCCCAGTTGGGGTCACCTCTGTTTCGTGCACACTCTCAGTGTGTTCTGCGTGCAAACTCTCTTCCTCTTCAAGTCTTCGATTCAACGGAGGTCTACCTACTCGGCCAGTGCGACCGCCTCGGCGCCCTGTTCTTCCTCCACCAGCCATAATTCCTAGTTTCCTGATGGTTATAAAGGGAATACATCAATGACATTCCTTCAGATCATAGTTTAGAACAGTACGAGCAAGGTAAATTTTTAATTACAGTAACCGGTTTGTGATTACTAATTTACTTTGCTTTTCGGGATCGAAACTCTTCAAATCGGTTGTGACATTGACATCTATTTGTTCTAAGTTAAGGTATCTATTCTTATCCAAGTGTATTAACTCTAGTACTTAATTACCGTGCTAGTGTTGGCGTTGGTTACCCATTCTGACATCCGTGCGTTGGTGCCATAATCAGTTTGAGTCCAGACATTTAGGGATGTCTGAATCTCTCAAACTATTTCTCTGATACCAACTTGTAAGGCCCCATTCCCGGGTAACCTCACTTGTTGGATTTACTCATAAACATAGTCATAAATACTGAACTTAATTTAAAACATTCAGGAATAGTTGAAGCAAACATCATTCAGATTACATAAAACGACAGCGGAAGTCTTAACAATTAAATACATAACATTGTCTTAATAAAAATAAATGTGGGATGTCAGTCTTGTGCTGGGTAACCTTCACGCCATCACACGTCCCTTTCTTCCTTTACCTGAAATGTATACTAAAAGTCAGCTAACGCTGGTGAGTTCTAGTTTAAAGACAATCATACATAATACTTATCTTATCATGAATATTTTATATATATGTGTACATAACATACGTAATATTCGTGCTTTTACATATTCTTTACTTTACTGTTCTCACATAACATTCATTTTATGTATATACATATGTACATACATACTTACTTTGTGGGGGAGAACAGTTATTGGCCATAATCTTAAGGGAGATCAACCCATCACACTTGTCGCGAGTGTCACAAAGACATCGCAGTGAGAACTACCATCGTAGCCCATTTCATTAACCGTCCGGCTCTAGAAAACCGTCCGTTCTTTCATTAAATCCGTCAGGCAACCTTTGTCTGTCCGCTCTTAAACCGTCCTACCGTCGTAGTCCGTTCTTTTGTCCGTTTTCCCTAGGGCATCCGTTTCCCACGCGACCACTATGTATGCAACCGTTCTACTTTAATTAAGGCAATTGTTTCGACCGTCCATTAGTGCCTTAATGTACGTCCTAGCTTGCGAAGGAACGTTTTTGTCCCGATTGCAAAATAGTCACGTGGTCGTCCGTCTACCGAAGTAGCCGTTGTCATAGAAGGGTTCATAACGTTTACATACATTCATAACATGAAATATATAAAATATAAAGCAAGATTTCATTCCTTTACGTTATGTCCTTCTTTCATTCATTCTTTGTAATCATACGTTTCATTCTTTGTTCATAATTCATTTCCATATATAAGTATATATATATATATATATATACATATTTGTATACCACGCATGATCACATTGACTTTTATAGCATTTATTTATTTAGTGTATACGCTTCAGCCTCAAAACATTTATAATGATTTGCACATAACATAGAAGGGGGCACATAGAACTCACCTGATAAGCTAGTCTTGGTTGTCCTAAACAAAGGTCCAACAACGTCACGTACGATCTGAATTAGGTAATTAAATACACATCAGACCCAATCCCGACACTAACGGTTTAATTATTCTATACTTACTGACTTTACTTACTAGTATGCTGACAAGTACGCATGATCTTTCTCCTGCGTACTTGGTAAGTACGCATGATCTTTCTCCTGCGTACCTGCGTACTTGGTAAGTACGCATGATCTTTCTCCTGCGTACCTGCGTACTTGGTAAGTACGCATGATCTTTCTCCTGCGTACTTGGTAAGTACGCAGGACGTCCCTACTGCGTACTTGATAAGTACGCAGCACGTGTTTTCTGGACAAGTCCAAAATTTTGCATGTTAATCCGATCATGCTAATCTTACAACTTTCTTTGATCAAAAGGTGCGATTTTCACTCTAGATGATAGTTCTAAGCTTATTTTCAAGTTTCATCCATAAAAACGTCTTCTATTTAGCTAAAACCCGAAAAATCCCAAAACGAAGAAAAACTCAGTTTAAGGTCGAATCGTTACCTAGATTGTGATTTTGATTCGGAGGTTTTGCTCTCGAGCTCAGTAGTAACGTGCTCCTTCAATTTCGTGTCGATCCGTAGACTTTCTCTCTCTAGACCCGACTCTCCTTTCTCTCTCTAGCTTGCAAGTGTTTATGGAAAATGAGAGATTCAAGGCTGTCTTGGCCCTTATATACCTGGGCTTCCCTCGGCCTGTTGGAGCCGAGCCCAAGCCCATCCATTTTTCTTTCATCTTTGACGATTAAATCTCTATCGCGTTATTAATTACTTATTTACTATTTTTGGGATGTTACAATATGTAACTCTTAGAGTAAATTACCGTTTGCTTCCCTGTGGTTTACACAATTTAAAACAATGCGTCCCTGTGGTTTACACAATTTAAAACAATGTGTCCCTAGTAGTTTCGGGCGAATATAGTAGTTTTGGGTGAGTTAAGTCCAGGGACTCACATAGGGACGCTAACAGATATTACATGTTTCTTGGGACGCAGACTGTTATACAGTAAAAGGGTACAACGGACATTTCACTTGAATTTAATCGGAATTTTTTAACGAAGTTAATTCCAGGGACTCAGAGTGTTACATATTGTATACCACAGGTACTCAAAGCGTTAAAAATTCGTGTTAGGGACGCATTGTGTTAAATCGTGTAAACCACAGGGACGTAAACGATAACTTATTGTATGACTTAAATGGAATAGTAAATGGTTTATGAATGAATGAATGAACGTATATTTGAATGGAAAATGAATGTTAAGCCCTGTTTTAATTATTAATGATAAAACCCTGACGAATGACGAACGATAAATCATTTTCTTATAATTGAATGAAAAACTTGAACTTACCATCGTTAGCTGACTTTTAATATATACATTCAGGTTAAGGATAGGTAAGGATGTTCGGTATGGATGCTTGGCAAGCGATGAAGAGTTAACCGGCTGATTATGAAGACTTGCATCCTGTTATGTTTACGTTTATGTTTACGGTTATGTTAAGACAAGATTAATGATTTAGAATGTTGAACATGTTTATGTTACGTTTAAATGAAAGTTTTCCACTGCGTTAATGATATTTGAAAAATGGCTCCAAACTAGCATACAAATGAACCCTAAAAAACTTGGCAAAGAAAAGTCTTCCCACCAAAAAACTCGTTTTTTTTATCCTAGATGCTAGTTGACGAGCAAAAACGCATGACTGATATTTTTTGAGTATATAGTAAGTACGCAGATATATAAGTTCGCACATCAATGAGTCATGCGCACTTGTCTTCATGCGTACTAGTCTTCATGCGTATTTGTAAGTACGCAAGGGCTTTTAAACCTACGTATTTATCCATAAGTACACCGACGCACTTGTCTGATCTTGAGGAAAAGTTTCAGAAACTGTGTGATTTACAAAATTGGTGTTTCGAAAGGCTTAGAAATCATATTCTAACAAACAAGTAGCATTCCAAAAATCAAATGAAGCGATAACGAAGACGAGTTTAAGTAGCCTTCTAAAATTGGTACTATATAACAGTCTGCCTCCCTAGAAACATGTAATATCTGTTTGTGTCCTTGTCTGAGTCCCTGGACCTAACTCACTCGAAACTACTACATTCGCCCGAAACTACTACATTCGCCCGAAACTACTAGGGATGCATTTTTTTAAATCGTGTAAACCACTCGCATTGTGTTAAATCGTGTAAACCATAGGGACGCAAACGGTAAGAATGTGATTTGACTTCATAGAAGCTAATGTCATAAAAGATTAAGAGATATATATTACCATGTGAGTAAGCCATGGATGCCCAGATAAAACACTAATGTTGACAATTATTTATAATAGGATTTGAACCCTTAACCACTTGGGAGAAAACTCATCCCAATACATTCATATTACATACCATTTTTATTACTTTCGTAGACAGCAAATAATATTAATTTATTCTCACCAATACTATTTCAATAATCTGTTAATGAACGTTTAACAATATTTCATGTAAATCTATAAACGCATAAAGAAGTTATATATTATATTTTTAAATTTTATAAAAGGTTTTCATTTGAAAATTTAATATCTAAATATGATTTTCAGGTTTATATGTAGACATATATTCGTGTTTCCATTATTTTTTTCATAATTATTTCATTTATTAGATTTTCTTAATCTTTTCACATCTTAAAAACCTTACATAGAGAAAATAATAAAGGTTACAATATATTTCTATTATTCGTAGGACGTGAATGTTTTTCATCAAAATGGCTTGGTTCAATGGTATTGATAAATTCCTTTCAAATAAGTGGTGATTCAAAATGGCTTGGTTCAATGGCTTGGTTGAAATCTAATTATATAACTTTTAGAGTAAATTACCGTTTGCGTCCCTGTGGTTTACACGATTTAACACAATGCGTCCCAACTAGTTTTGGGCGAATGTAGTAGTTTTGGGTGAGTTAGGTCCAGGGACTCAGAAAGGGAAGCAAACAGATATTACATGTTTCTAGGGACGCAGACTGTTTTACAGTAAAAGGGTATAACGGACATTTCACTTGAATTTAAATGGAATTTTTTAACGAAGTTATTTCCAGGGACTCAGAGTGTTACAGATTGTATACCACAGGTACTCAAAGCGTTAGAAATTCGTGTTAGGGACGCATTGTATTAAATCATGTAAACCATAGGGACGCAAACGGTAATTTATTGTATGACTTAAATGGAATGGTAAATGATTTATGAATGAATGAATGAACGTATGTTTGAATGGAAAATGAATGTTAAGCCCCGTTTTAATTATGAATGATAAAACCCTAATGAATGACGAACGGTAAATCATTTACTTATATTTGAATGAAAAACTTGAACTCACCAGCGTTAGCTGATTTTTAGTATGCCCATTCAGGTTAAGGACAGGTATGAATGTTCGGTGTGGATGCTTGGCAAGCGATGAAGAGTTACCCGGCTTATTATGAAGACTGTCATCCTGTTATGTTTACGGTTATGTTAAGACAAGATTAATGATTTAGAATGTTGACCATGTTTAACTTACGTTTAAATGAAAGTTTTCCACTGGGTTAATGATATTTGAAACATGGCTCGAAACTAACAAACAAATGATCCCTAAAAAACTTGGCAAAGAGAAGTTTTCCCGCCAAAAAACTCTTCTTTTTTTTTTATCCTAGATGCTAGTTGACGAGCAAAAACGCATGACTAATATTTCTTGCGTATATAGTAAGTACGCAGATAGATAAGTTTGCACATCAATTAGTCATGCGCACTTGTCTTCATGCGTACTAGTCTTCATGCGTATTTGTAAGTACGCAAGGGATTTTAATCCTACGTATTTATCCATCAGCACACCAACACACTAGTCTGATCTTGAGGAGAAGTGTCATAAACTGTTGGATTTCTAAAATTGGTGCTTCCAAAGGCTTAGAAATCATATTCTAACAAACAAGTAGCATTCCAAAAATCAAATGAAGCGATAACGAAGACGAATTTAAGTAGCCTCCTAAAATTTGTACTATATAACAGTATGTGTCCCTAGAAACATGTAATATCTGTTTGCGTCCTTGTCTGAGTCCCTGCTCACCCGAAACTACTACATTCACCTGAAACTACTAGGGACGCATTGTGTTAAATCATGTAAACCACACGCATTTTGTTAAATCGTCTAAACCACAGGGACGCAAATGGTAAGAATATGACTTGACTTCATAGAAGCTAATGTCATAAAAGATTAAGAGATGTATATTACCATGTGAGTAAGCCATGGATGTCCAGATAAAACACTAATCTTGACAATTATTTATAATAGGATTTGAACCGTTAACCACTTGGGAGAAAACTCATTCCAATACATTCATATCACATACCATTTTTATTACTTTCGTAGACAGTAAATAATATTAATTTATTCTCACCAATACTATTTCAATAATCTGTTAATGAACGCTTAATAATATTTCATTTAAATCTATAAATGCATAAAGAAGTTATATATTTTATTTTGAAATTTTATGAAAGGTTTTCATTTGAATATTGAATATCTAAATATGATTTTCAGGTTTATATGTAGATATATATTCGTGTTTCCATTATTTTTTTCATAATTATTTCATTTATTAGATTTTCTTTATCTTTTCACATCTTAAAAACCTTACATAGAGAAAATACTAAATCTTAAAATATATTTCTATTATTCGTAGGACGTGAATGTTTTTCATCAAAATGGATTGGTTCAATGATATTGATAAATTCCTTTCAAATAAGTGGTGATTCAAAATGGCTTGGTTCAATGGCTTGGTTGAAATCTAATTATATAACTTTTAGAGTAAATTACCGTTTGCGTCCCTGTGGTTTACAAGATTTAAAACATTGCGTCCCTGTGGTTTACACGATTTAACACAATGCGTCCCTAGTAGTTTCGGGCGAATGTAGTAGTTTTGGGTGAGTTAGGTCTAGGGACTCAGAAATTGAAGCAAACAGATATTACATGTTTCTAGGGACGCCGACTGTTATACCGTAAAAGGGTACAACGGACATTTCACTTGAATTTAAATGGGAAATTTTAACGAAGTTAATTCGAGGGACTCAGAGTGGTACATATTGTATACCACATGTAGTCAAAGCGTTAAAAATTCGTGTTAGGGACGCATTGTGTTAAATTATGTAAAACACAGAGACGCAAACGGTAATATATTGTATGACTTAAATGGAATGGTAAATGGTTTATAAATGAATGAATGAACGTATGTTTGAATGGAAAATGAATTTTAAGCCCCGTTTTATTTATAAATGATAAAACCCTAATGAATGACTGTAGGATCGTGAGAATACAAGATGGTTCTGTTCTTAGTTGAGGTTGGCGGAAACAAAATCAACTACACAATTTATAATCAAGTAAACACAAAGAATACTGATAAACACTGTTGTATTAAGCTTTTGTGAATGCAAAGATTACAAGTGAGAAACTCAATGAATAAGTATGACAAGCACTACAAGCACACTTACAATGAAGTGGCAACTCAGTATTTATAGTAACTTAGAATCAAGACAGACCCTTGATTCTAAGGATCAGATCGAACACAAGCCGTTGATCTTGTTTATTAATTTACATTACACGTAAAGGCTAATCTAGTTAACTTTACTGAAATGTTTTCTTTATTCATGATTGTTTGCATGCTTGGAGAAGTGTATTGTTGTCCGTCATTGGTTGACCATAGCGGTTCCTTCTGCTTTGAGTCTGTCAGTTGCTTTTGCAGAAAGGTGTCAGAGACGCTTGGCCTGGATAGTCAGCTGCAGCGTTTGGTTTTCAGTGAATAGAGCTATCAGCTGCAAAGAGTGAAGGTTGTTGCTGGTAAGCCTATCATCAGCAAACATGGATGACCACTGCTGATAAGCCTATCAGCAGCAACTTGTGCTGAATGCTGCTGATAAGCCTATCAGCAACATTTGTACTTAGAATAATTTTGTAACAATCAGTCTTTGGTTCTACAAACTCCCCCTAGACTGATGCTACCAAAATTCTTCTAGTCCCTTTGTTGCTGAAGCTTTTGCGTATGGCTGACTATTCTTTCCACCTCATAGCCTCTTTGATCCTTGCTGGGATTATTCAATGGAAGTTCAGACAGAGTCTTGATGTCTTTGTGTGGCATTTTGTAGATAGCTTTGCTTGAACATCTCATCTGCTGCTTCTTTACATCAATCAAAGTGAATTCATCCAAATCAACATTATAGGACCAAGATACAAATGGAGAGTGAGACTTGAGTGGTTTGATATTCATGAGCACATCTTTGCTAGGATTGAAGTAGTGTCTGATAGCTAGCATAAGATGTTTCCCACTCTCATTTGTAGGCTTATGAGCTTCACCCAGCTCTAAAATTCTTTGAAGATCGGAATCAGGTAATTGTAGAACCTCATCAACAGACCTGTAAGTGGATCTTCTTCTCTCAGTTCTCCCCCTGAAGATCTCAAACACTTGATCTTGTGAATTGTAGAACCAGTTAACTATATTTCTTGAGTCTTCTGGTTTAGGAGTGGGTTTAGGTATCTTCAAGGGAGGCTGTTGATGAGTGGGAGCTGGGTGGGATGACTTGGACTTTTTGGGTGGAGGAGTGGAAGGCTTGGGGATGTTTGTGGATGGTGTTTGGAGAGAGGGAGTAGTTTCTGGTGCAGAGGTTCTTTGTTTCTTGACTGGTCTCTTTTCCAGTCTTTCTTCCTCTTCCTTTTTCACTGTTGTATACAGGGCTTGTAGGTTCATGAAGGACATGGGACCTAACCTTTTTCCACTTTCTCCCCTTGCCTTAAGGAAGTCAGTCATCTTCTTCCTTTCTTCATGGGTCCTTAGATTAAGGGCAATGGCTTTCTTTGACTTCTGTTGAGCTTTTTCTTTCTCTTCATCTTTCTTTTTCCTTGCCAATTCCCCCTGCTGACCCATGAAGGCTCTATAGATCTCTTTGTTTGACAGTTTTTCAAGTTAGTCTGCATCCTCACCTTGAGAGATCAGAGCTTCAGTCCACTCCTCCCTTAATTCTTTTGCTAATTTAGAATCAGTGATTCTAAACTTAGCATCTTCCTTCCTTTTCTTTTTAGCTTCTTCTTCTTCTTCTTCTTTTGCAAACTGTTCCTGCAGCTGTCTAGCAAGTTGTTCATCTTCCTCAACTTGAGACCCTGCATGGACTTTTACCTTCATTTCATCTAGCTGTTTGGCATACAGCTGGATTGTCTGTTGTCTGAGAAGGATGGCTGCCTTTCTATCTTCATGCCTTTGTTTTTGAGCTATCTCTTCAGCCAACTCTTCTTCTTCTCTTTTCCTTCTTCTCTCTTCTTTCTCTTTCTTTTCCTTTTGCAACCTCTCTTCATCCTCTTTTGTCATCATGCCCTTCCCTTTATTAACATTAGATGCCTCTGCTCTGGCTTCACTGATCACAGAAACAGCTGATTGTTGTGCTGTTGGGATCTCTGTCTCGGCTTCATTGGCATGTTGAGAGGTAGATAAGGGAAGGTCTTCAGTTTGGCACTCAGGATCTGTAAGTTCTAGCAGCCTTTCTCTCACAGAGGATCTTGCTTCATAAGCTGCAGCGCAGATGTTAACTGGAGGGGAATCTGAGTTGGCGTCAGTGTCAGAGGATGACACATCTTCTTCCTCATCAATCCTTCCTTCCTTCTCAAGGTGAGCTTTGATAATTGCTATCATCGCCTGGCTTTCAAGGGAGTTGACATTGCAGATGTTGGCTTTTAGTAGATAGATCTTGTGGAGGAAATTTGTTGGTAGCTGAAGGATGTTCCCGGTGTTGATGATGAGAGCAGAACCGTTGCTTAGGAAGAAAGCGTGGTCAAGGAGCCTAGTGCTTACCCATCCTAGCACGTCCGAGTCCTTGACCAGGAAGGCATACAGAAATCTTTGAAGGCCCAGAACTCCTTCTTCAGTGAGAAGACTGCTCCTTGTTATTGCAAGATTGTTGGGAGACAGTCTTCTTTCTGTGGCCGACGAAGATTCAGGATAAGCTACCCGTCTTGCTGTTTGTAGGAGTCTTCTGAACTTGGGTAGATTATCCTCCATCAGGTCATAGAACCTGCCAATGGCAAGTTCTGCTGAGAGATCCGTTGAAGAGTTGATGCAGTTAGATAGATATAGTTGTAGGACTTGGAGGGCATTGAGTGAGTTCCAGTTCAGCTCTTCTACTCCGCTGAACTCCCATCCAATCCAGAACCTCTCAGCTGATCCATCATACCCCCAAGCTAGAATAGAGTCAAACTCTAGCTTCTTTGAAGATTTGAAGATTTGGGGGGTAGTGGATTGACCTATGATGGCTGCTGCTTCAGGGATGATGCTGACCAATGTAGATGTTTGATCTTTGCCTTCAACATCAGTCAGCACTTCATCCACAGCCCTGACAACCAACTTCCAGTCTTCAGAGATCTCTTCTTCTTCATCTTCTGATACTGGCAAGTCGTAGACCTGTACAAAAGCTGGCCTGTAAAGTGAGCTTTGGAAGGCAGCCTGCTCCTGTATCCAGTCTTCAAGGTTGTCTTCGTCTTCTTCCATAGAGACTATCTCCCCCTTTTTGGTTGCATCAGTGGACATATAGGCATCTGTTTGAGTGCCCACTGAGACAAGAGAGGGAGAAGCCGTGGAGGGACATTGATGGGCTTCATGCATCAAGACTTGGTGTCGTAGTTTGGACACTTCGGCCTCAAGCATAGCCACCCTGGCCGTCAATTCCAAGTTGTGTAGTTTCAGACTATCCTCATCCACAGTTTTGGAATCCTTGGACCCAGATGGGGCCGTAGGCCGAGCCTCATCATCCCCATCACCCGTGGTTTCTTGGCTCCAGTGATTCCTCTCAGTGAGGGGAGTTTCCAGGGAAACACCCTCACCATGAGTTGCCGTGGTCGAGGTCTTAATGATGTTGTCACTGTCCTCCTGGTCATTTGATGGACCAGCAGTAGTGACAGCCTCTTCCACATCCACTCTTTCAATACTCCCAGAGTGGACCTTCAAGGGTGAAGAACTTGGGCTGGGTGTGTCGGAAGCAAGACCAATCAGTACCTCCTTGATAGTGGTAGTTGGAGAAGGTGCATCACTTTGGTCGGGTTCCTCAACACTTAAGTTCAAGGAAGACAGGAATGGCTCAACGGGCTGTTCTATGGATCCGGGAAGTGATCCTAATCCTAATAGAGAGACTTCCGAAGGAGTCTCCCTAACAATGTGGCTTTCCCTTATGGTATTCTCACCAGAATGTTGTGATTCTGAGTGAGGGATGTTGGCTTGGGTTTGGGCCTTGGAGGCACGAGAAGGAGTTCTCTTGCCCCTTTTTCTTGTATATTTGGCTGCAACCGGGGCCCTGTGTTCCGGTTGAGCAAGCAAACTGGGGGTGAGTAATGTATGTACCTGTACATCCTCAGTAGAATGCACAGGGGTTCGAGAAAGGGAAGCAGTAGTTTGAGTTTGTGGCAGTGAGGTGGAGGGTGTGGGATCAGTATCAGCTGGGTTTGCTGAACTGTCACCCTGGGCACTCTGCGTGTTCAACATTGTAGATAACAATGGAACATCGGCCCCAGAGAACTTGGAAGAAACTGTTCTCATGCTTTGAAATATATTGTTCTTTTGTCCCAGCATTACATAGATTCTTGTAGTTTTTGAAAGATCTTGGTGCTCAATGTTGAACACTTCCTGCAAGAATCTTAGGTACATAAAGAACTGAGATTTCACCCCTTCTTGAAGGTTGTATCTCAAACCTTCAAAAATGAGGTGGGAAAAATTAAAACCTGCTCCAGTTATCATACCGTGAATTGCCGACGCAAGTCCGGAGCTTAGTTGGTTCCAGCCACTCCTCTTTTGAGATATGCATTGGAGAAGAGTGTGGCAGAGATACTTCCATTTGGGACCCATGAGTGCCTTCTCTATCGTATACTCTGTTTGATTCCCAGTGTACCCTATGGATACAAAGGTCCTCATGTATACGTCTCTTGGGTAAGAGAGGGCGTCCCCTTCATCCTGAAGCTTGAGGTATTGGCGGAGCTTTGCTTCAGTGATGATCATTTCCTTACCGTCTACTGTGCCTCTGATTTGAGGAGTGCCCTGTTCAGTAGAATACACGGCTGAGCTCCAAAAATCTTCCATGTTTGAAGTATATATGGTTGGGTTGACGGTTAGGACATGGTAAATTTTGGACCGACAGAGGAAGTCGATCATACCGTCGAAACCTTCGGACTTCTTGCCTTTTATTAGGTATGCAGTGAGGATGTGGTATTGAGCAAACTTGTCGTTGGGGATGTGTCACACCCTGAAATTCCACAGCGGATTACCCGCGGGTTGTGACTGTCAAGGATCATCAGTCCCGGTCATTTCGAACGACCTCTAAATGGTTTTCGAAAAGACATCCCGTTTGAACATCATACACAAAAATTAAGTAATACAGAGTTTGAAAATGCGGAATGTAAAGTGCGGAAGCAATAATAATGTAGCAAAATACAGAAGCATAACAAATTAGGTTCCCATAAACCTAGCTTCTAATGAAAACGTGATATGCGACTCCAGACATGCAGTCCTAGTCCGTGCGTGAATGCTTAGCGACCTGAGATAAACATGCTTAAAGTGTCAACACAAGGTTGGTGAGTTCACAGGTTTAAGTAACAGAAACAGAAATGAAAACAGTGTAACAGTACGCATGTATACTATTGATTCGATTGTTGATCAGACAATAAACATTAACTATATAAGCAACACCGAAACCGAAGCTCAACGAAGGAATGCAGAAACTAGCATTTTTCCTCTTACGTGCCCAGCACGCAATGGATTAGGTCAATTATGCACCCGTTAGACTCCCAGTCAGAGTTAGCGCGACTAACCCGGGTGGGGGTTGTTAAACCCAATAGTACTATTCATGAATCACCTCGCTTTGTGTAATAATTAACGGTTCGAATATGAGAGGACTTTATGTGCGGGAAATGCACCCACTTATATAAATTAAAGCGAAATCAAAGTAATTGTCATACGACTAAGTAAGAAAATGGTTTAGCATGTATCTCCCCCAAATGGAAAAGTAAGTAAAATGGGGCCGTGAAAACTCACCTGGAAATGCGGTGAATGAGAAATGAAAGCAACAAGAGAAATCGAGTAACTCCGGGTAACCGACCTAACCGAGCCCTAAGAATTAATAAGGCTATAAGGTCTATGAAAGTAAACATGGTTTATGTAACCACATTCATCCAAACGACTCAACGTTGAAAGGTTACATTGACGTTTTGAAAAAGGTTTGACCAAAGTTGACCGAGGGTTGACCAAGGTTTGACCAAAGTTGACCGAGGTTTGACCAAGGTTTAACCAACTTTGACCAAGGTTTGACCAACTTTGACCAAGTTTGACTAATGTTGACCAATGTTGACTAATGTTGACCAATGTTGACCAATGTTGACTAATGTTGACCAATGTTGACCAATGTTGACTAATGTTGACTAATGTTGAAGTCATGCATAAACAGCACACAAGTAACATATAAGTTGTAAACATGTAACACATAAGCATCATACAAGTTGTACATGTGTAACACCTAAGTAGCACATAAGTTATACATGTGTGACACATAAGGAACATACAAGTTGTACCTAAGTAATGTAAGTAATACCTTGTGACATAACATGCTTGTTTCAACTAGTTGCATAAGAAATTAACATGTGACAAGTAACATAACATTTGCACATCTTTATGGCACATTTCATGTATGTCAACTATTCCTACACCTAACTCATGTCATCATATTAATAACCTATTAGTATCATTTCAACACTTTTAAACAAGTAGCATAACATGTCATAGAAATCCCATAACTCTTATCATAACAAAGTTTCCATTTTTGACAATTAGGGTTTTAGTGTACTTTAAGTGTCATGGCTCAACTAAATAAGTTACACATGAAGTTATACTAGTGACATACCATAAACATGATTCTACACACAAACTTTCTATTCTAAGCAAAGTTGAAGTTCACAAATTAATAAAGTTTCCTTATTTAGCAAGGTTCACCAAAACATGTCATAACACAACTCCAAATTACATATTCATGCATAAGTCATCTATTCATATGATAATGAAGCTATATAATCCATTTTAAACATTTATAACCTACACATACAAAATATGAACAAATAAAGTTTCCTTTTTAGGAAAGTGGTCCAAACGACCCTATTGCACATGTGTAACCTCAAATAACTCTTTTTACTACTTTAATATACATTATAGAACAATAATATCAAGTTTTTATCCATGAGAAACTCATAACACAAAATACGAAAAATTAAAGTTTCCTTATATAGTAAGTGGTCCATAACCGAGTGAAAAACGATATTTCAACCAAAAAAATTATATTTCCTATCTATTCTACTATTATGTGTACCATTTAAACTAACAAACATATCATACATCAAGTTTTGCAAAAATGCATCCAACAAAGTTTCTATAAATAGAAACGAGCAAATATCCACATAAACAAGCATTTCTAAACATAAAAAGTGCATATATGCATCAACAACATCATTTTATGAAATCTTTTGATGAAAACAAGTATTATAACACTTTTGAACATCAAAAATCGTTTGGATGATGGTTTTCCCATTTTGGCCGAAAATAATAAGAAATATATGGAGGGATGGTTACCTAATTCAAGTATGATGATGAAATGGAGGTGTTGATGCTTTGAATCACCTTGAATCCACTTGAAATCACCTTGGAATGGCTTGGATTGCTTGGATGATTTTTGAAGATGGTGGTGGCTAGGGGAGAGGGTGCGGCCGAGAGAAAGAGAGGGGAGGGGAGGAGTGGTTTAGGGTTAGGGTTGTTGGCACATATCGCGTATCCGCTTAAAAAGCGTTAAAATAAAAGTTGTTCTAAAAATTCCGGAAAAATTCACATAAGCATGAAATATTAAATCACAGTATTACACATAATTTTTACACACCAAATATATGTCTAAATATTATTTCTAATATTTGTTAACGTTCGTGTGACAGGACGCGTGTGTGACCCGGTAATCCGCCCGATTACCGATGCATGAAATGAAATGAACCGAATGGACTTGCTATATGAAATATGTACTTAATTACTACATAATTAAGCATGATGCAAGTGTAATCACATGAATTCAGGTAATAGTCGGGTATGGATATTAACCTGAATTTGCCGGGTGTCACATACTCCCCCTGTTAAAAGAATTTCGTCCCGAAATTCAGTTTGCGTCACTGGTAGACGGTGTAGTTTTGAACAAGTGAGGGTATTTACGCTTGAATTGATCCTCGCGCTCCCAAGTGAACTCTGGTCCACGTCTAGAATTCCAACGAACCTTAACTATGGGAATGCGGCTTTGTTTTAACTGTTTGACCTCGCGGTCCATGATCTCGACTGGTTCTTCGACGAAGTGAAGCTGATCGTCTATTTGAATTTCCTCCAATGGTATGACTAGTGTCTCGTCTGACAAGCACTTCTTCAGATTTGACACGTGAAACACGTCATGAACGCCACTGAGGGTTTCTGGTAGGTTGAGTTTGTAAGCAACAGGACCAATCCTTTTCAGAATCTCAAAAGGTCCAATGTAACGAGGATTGAGCTTTCCACGCTTGCCGAAACGTATCACTCCTTTCCATGGCGAGACTTTCAGTAGTACTTTGTCTCCCACTTGAAATTCTAATGGTTTGCGTCTCACGTCAGCGTAACTCTTTTGACGATCACGCGCGGCCTTGATACGTTCGCGTATCTGTACAATCTTCTCTGTAGTCTCATGAATAATTTCTGGACCTGTGAGTTGGCTATCTCCCACTTCTGTCCAGCAAATCGGCGATCTACACTTTCGTCCATAAAGTGCTTCGAATGGTGCAGCCTTAATGCTAGTGTGGTAGCTGTTGTTGTATGAAAATTCGACCAACGGTAGATGGGCATCCCATCCGTTCCCAAAGTCAACCACACAAGCTCTGAGCATGTCTTCCAGGGTCTGGATGGTCCTTTCACTTTGACCGTCCGTCTGGGGATGGTATGCAGTACTCATATCTAGTCGAGTACCCAAGGCTTTCTGTAAGGATTGCCAGAATCGGGATGTGAATCGACTATCCCTATCTGAAATGATGGAGATTGGCACTCCATGTCTTGTGACTACTTCCTTCAAGTAAGTTCTGGTTAGTTTCTCCATCTTGTCCGTTTCTTTAATGGGAAGGAAGTGCGCAGATTTGGTTAGTCTGTCGACAATTACCCAGATTGTGTCACAGCCATTAGAGGCCCTGGGCAATTTCGTGATGAAGTCCATTGAAATTTGTTCCCACTTCCACTGTGGGATCTCTGGTTGTTGGAGTAATCCTGATGGTTTCTGATACTCCACCTTGACCTTAGCACAGGTCAAGCATTTACTGACGTAGGTAGCAATTTCGGCTTTCATGTTAGGCCACCAATAATGTTCCTTGAGGTCATGGTACATCTTGTCAGCACCGGGGTGGATCGAGTACCTGGACTTGTGTGCCTCGTCCATCACCAGATCCCTTAGATCCCCAAAGCTTGGTACCCAAATCCGATCCACGAAATAACGGATGTCATCGGATTTGACCTCAAATTGCTTGTCCATACCACGTAGGGACTCATGGCATAGGTTTACCTCCTTGATCGCTTCGAGTTGGGCGTCGCGGATTTGCATGGGTAAGTTCGTGTGGATGGTCAACTGTAACGCCCGCACTCGTCGCGGTTTGGGTTGATCCTTCCTGCTCAAGGCATCAGCCACGACGTTTGCCTTTCCAGGATGGTAACGGATAGCGCAGTCGTAGTCGTTTAGCAATTCGACCCATCGACGTTGCCTCATGTTAAGTTCCTTCTGATCGAAGATGTGTTGAAGGCTTTTATGATCGGTGAAAATTGTGCACTTCGTGCCATACAAGTAGTGCCTCCAGATCTTGAGTGCAAATACTACCGCTCCCAGCTCCAAATCGTGGGTAGTGTAGTTTTTCTCGTGCACTTTCAGTTGTCGAGAAGCATAAGCTATGACCTTCTCTCTTTGCATTAACACGCATCCGAGCCCTTGATGTGACGCATCGCAGTACACCACGAAATCGTCTGTTCCTTCTGGTAACGATAGGATCGGCGCGCTGCAAAGTTTCTGTTTGAGTAATTGAAAAGCGGTTTCTGCCTTGTCATTCCATTCGTATTTCTTATCCTTGTGTGTCAGTGTGGTGAGAGGTTGGGCTATCTTAGAGAAATTTTCGATGAATCGTCGATAGTAGCCCGCAAGACCTAAGAACTGTCGCACCTCAGTCGGAGTCTTAGGTGCTTCCCAATTCTTAATCGCCTCGATTTTGGATGGGTCAACATGTATGCCTTTCTCGTTGACCACGTGTCCAAGGAACTGTACTTCGCGAATCCAGAAGTCGCATTTCGAGAACTTGGCGTACAGTTTCTCGGCTTTCAGCAACTCCATAATTAACTTCAAATGCTCGGCATGCTCCTCTTTGTTCTGTGAGTATATCAGGATATCATCTATGAACACAATCACAAACTTGTCCAAGTAGGGCTTGCACACTCGGTTCATGAGGTCCATGAATACCGCTGGTGCATTGGTTAACCCAAATGGCATGACCATGAACTCGTAGTGACCGTAACGAGTTCGGAAGGCGGTCTTTGGAATATCGTCTTCCTGAATCCTTAGCTGGTGGTATCCCGACCGTAGATCGATCTTTGAGTAATAGCTCGACCCTTGCAATTGATCGAACAGGTCATCGATCCTTGGTAGTGGATATCGGTTCTTGATAGTTACCTTGTTTAGTTCTCTGTAGTCGATACACATACGGAACGATCCGTCTTTCTTCTTAACGAACAAGACTGGTGCTCCCCAAGGCGAGAAGCTTGGTCTGATGAAGCCTTTGTCTAACAGTTCCTGTAATTGGTTAGACAACTCCTGCATTTCCGATGGCGCCAGTCGGTAAGGTGACCTCGCTATCGGAGCAGCTCCGGGTGTGAGATCAATCCGGAACTCGACTTGTCGCTGCGGTGGAAGTCCGGGCAAGTCGTCAGGAAATACTTCCGGATAGTCTCGGACGATCGGTATGTCTTTAATCTTCCTTTCTTCTCCTTTCTTTTCCGTTACGTGTGCTAGGATCGCGTGATAGCCCTTCCGCAAGTACTTTCGGGCTTTCATGCAAGTAATGATCCTTAACGTAGCACCACTCCGTTCTCCTTGAATGGTCAGTGTTCCTCCGTCCGACAGTGGGATGCGGACTATTTTCTCGTGACAAACGATTTCGGCTCGGTTCTTGGACAACCAGTCCATACCGACAACTATGTCGAAGCTTCCCAATGTTACTGGCAATAGGTCTATAGTGAAAGGGTGATCGGCTAGTGTTAAGACACAATCGGGAATTATTTGTTCTGTTTCTATCAGCTTACCGTCTGCTAGTTCTACCGTGTATAAGTAATCTAGGGCGATGGGAGTAACACCAAGTAATGAGCTAAACTCAGTGGACACAAAACTTTTATCGGCACCCGTGTCAAATAAGATAGAGGCATAGCAGTTGTTTACGAGAAACGTACCAGTAACAATGTTGGGGTCTTGTCTAGCCTCGCCGGCTCCAATCACGAATGATCTGCCCCGAGCATTTGTATTTCCAGGCTTCCGATTCTTTGGGCAGTCCTTGCGGAAATGTCCGGGATCACCGCACCCGAAACATCCGCGGTTTCCCCCGCCAGCCGGGGTTTGTTCGACTGATCGGCAGCTCTGGGCAGTGTGTCCAAAACGTTTACACTTCTGGCACCGAGAATCTTCACAAGTACCATTGTGGTGAAACTGGCACTTGTTGCACTTAGGTAGGGTTCCAGTGTATGTCCCTCTTGGCCTTTTATCCGGTCGGTTAGCCATAAACATCCGGGCCGGTTCCTGCTTCTTCTGGTTACTAGGCACATAGGACTTGGCAGGAGCATTTTCCCACTTTCTCTTGTTGTCAAAGGTTTTCACAAAACTTTCTTTCTTGTTGAACAGTCCCTGACGGACTGCCTGATCCGTGAGATTATGAGCCAGCCTCACTGTGTTGTGGATAATGGTGGGCTCTGCAGAAGTAACCATGCTTTGTATTTGCGGTGCCAAACCCCAAATGTACCGCTCAATTCGTTTGTATTCCGGTGTAACCATATGCGGTAGTAGTCTTTCTAAGTCGTGGAACCTGGCGGTATATTCCGCGATGACAGCACCCTCCATCCTTAGGTTCCAAAACTCCTGTTCCAACTTTTGGAGTTCGTTACGAGGACAGTACTCCTCTTTCAAGTCGCACCTTTTCTGGACGTTCTATATGCTTTACCGGTAGACCTGGGCCGTAAGCCTTTTCCTCCGCGGCCTCGATCCGGTCTCGTACTATCAGTAGTGCCTGGTCTGTCAGTGCCAACTCATCCTGGAGAGATGATATGTCAGCGTCATGTAACCTGCTGCGCGTCGCAAGTATCGGTAGTACCTCCCGGGTAGGCCGGAGCCAATAGGGTGGTGGGTAGGATGGCCCAGATGACTCTCCTGTAGATGAGGTGTCTGATGATGCAATCCGAGCCCTTTTGGACGATGGTCCAGCAATGTCAGGGGAGTGGGCTGGTCGCTTTCCTCTACGAATGTTCTTCTTCCGAGCTGTGAGTTTGGTCTTCGCTCCCACCGGTGCAAGTAATGGTGATGGCGGCGTCGGGTCCGCCAGACGAGGTGGTGAAGGTAGTATGGAGCCGTCGTCGGACGATGAGTCCCCGTGTAGTACGGAGTAGGGCACCGTCTCGCCCGAGTCGCTCCCCTCGCCGGCGTCTCCGTCACCTCCGGGGGCTGGTGCGTCGTCTTCCTCCTCCTCTAGATCCTCCTCAGGATCCTCCTCCGGGTCCTCCTCAGGATCCTCCTCAGGATCCTCCTCAGGATCCTCTTCAGAATCCAACTCTACAAGATCCACTGAATCATGTGTCTGTTCCTCATCCGTGGATGAGTGGGGTGATGAGGGTGGGGTGAATGGCTCCACTGATGATGATGGGGTAGCCGGTGTGTACTCCTCGGAGTCCGAGATCACGATGGGGTCCGATGAGGTCGACATCCTGTAACAAGTCAATATCCAGTAATCCATTGTATTCATGTATGGAAGTGCATGTCACGTTTTCATTAGAAGCTAGGTTTATGGGAACCTAATTTGTTATGCTTCTGTATTTTGCTACATTATTATTGCTTCCGCACTTTACATTCCGCATTTTCAAACTCTGTATTACTTAATTTTTGTGTATGATGTTCAAACGGGATGTCTTTTCGAAAACCATTTAGAGGTCGTTCGAAATGACCGGGACTGATGATCCTTGACAGTCACAACCCGCGGGTAACCCGCTGTGGAATTTCAGGGTGTGACAGATGTCACACCCTGAAATTCCACAGCGGGTTACCCGCGGGTTGTGACTGTCAAGGATCATCAGTCCCGGTCATTTCGAACGACCTCTAAATGGTTTTCGAAAAGACATCCCGTTTGAACATCATACACAAAAATTAAGTAATACAGAGTTTGAAAATGCGGAATGTAAAGTGCGGAAGCAATAATAATGTAGCAAAATACAGAAGCATAACAAATTAGGTTCCCATAAACCTAGCTTCTAATGAAAACGTGATATGCGACTCCAGACATGCAGTCCTAGTCCGTGCGTGAATGCTTAGCGACCTGAGATAAACATGCTTAAAGTGTCAACACAAGGTTGGTGAGTTCACAGGTTTAAGTAACAGAAACAGAAATGAAAACAGTGTAACAGTACGCATGTATACTATTGATTCGATTGTTGATCAGACAATAAACATTAACTATATAAGCAACACCGAAACCGAAGCTCAACGAAGGAATGCAGAAACTAGCATTTTGCCTCTTACGTGCCCAGCACGCAATGGATTAGGTCAATTATGCACCCGTTAGACTCCCAGTCAGAGTTAGCGCGACTAACCCGGGTGGGGGTTGTTAAACCCAATAGTACTATTCATGAATCACCTCGCTTTGTGTAATAATTAACGGTTCGAATATGAGAGGACTTTATGTGCGGGAAATGCACCCACTTATATAAATTAAAGCGAAATCAAAGTAATTGTCATACGACTAAGTAAGAAAATGGTTTAGCATGTATCTCCCCCAAATGGAAAAGTAAGTAAAATGGGGCCGTGAAAACTCACCTGGAAATGCGGTGAATGAGAAATGAAAGCAACAAGAGAAATCGAGTAACTCCGGGTAACCGACCTAACCGAGCCCTAAGAATTAATAAGGCTATAAGGTCTATGAAAGTAAACATGGTTTATGTAACCACATTCATCCAAACGACTCAACGTTGAAAGGTTACATTGACGTTTTGAAAAAGGTTTGACCAAAGTTGACCGAGGGTTGACCAAGGTTTGACCAAAGTTGACCGAGGTTTGACCAAGGTTTAACCAACTTTGACCAAGGTTTGACCAACTTTGACCAAGTTTGACTAATGTTGACCAATGTTGACTAATGTTGACCAATGTTGACCAATGTTGACTAATGTTGACCAATGTTGACCAATGTTGACTAATGTTGACTAATGTTGAAGTCATGCATAAACAGCACACAAGTAACATATAAGTTGTAAACATGTAACACATAAGCATCATACAAGTTGTACATGTGTAACACCTAAGTAGCACATAAGTTATACATGTGTGACACATAAGGAACATACAAGTTGTACCTAAGTAATGTAAGTAATACCTTGTGACATAACATGCTTGTTTCAACTAGTTGCATAAGAAATTAACATGTGACAAGTAACATAACATTTGCACATCTTTATGGCACATTTCATGTATGTCAACTATTCCTACACCTAACTCATGTCATCATATTAATAACCTATTAGTGTCATTTCAACACTTTTAAACAAGTAGCATAACATGTCATAGAAATCCCATAACTCTTATCATAACAAAGTTTCCATTTTTGACAATTAGGGTTTTAGTGTACTTTAAGTGTCATGGCTCAACTAAATAAGTTACACATGAAGTTATACTAGTGACATACCATAAACATGATTCTACACACAAACTTTCTATTCTAAGCAAAGTTGAAGTTCACAAATTAATAAAGTTTCCTTATTTAGCAAGGTTCACCAAAACATGTCATAACACAACTCCAAATTACATATTCATGCATAAGTCATCTATTCATATGATAATGAAGCTATATAATCCATTTTAAACATTTATAACCTACACATACAAAATATGAACAAATAAAGTTTCCTTTTTAGGAAAGTGGTCCAAACGACCCTATTGCACATGTGTAACCTCAAATAACTCTTTTTACTACTTTAATATACATTATAGAACAATAATATCAAGTTTTTATCCATGAGAAACTCATAACACAAAATACGAAAAATTAAAGTTTCCTTATATAGTAAGTGGTCCATAACCGAGTGAAAAACGATATTTCAACCAAAAAAATTATATTTCCTATCTATTCTACTATTATGTGTACCATTTAAACTAACAAACATATCATACATCAAGTTTTGCAAAAATGCATCCAACAAAGTTTCTATAAATAGAAACGAGCAAATATCCACATAAACAAGCATTTCTAAACATAAAAAGTGCATATATGCATCAACAACATCATTTTATGAAATCTTTTGATGAAAACAAGTATTATAACACTTTTGAACATCAAAAATCGTTTGGATGATGGTTTTCCCATTTTGGCCGAAAATAATAAGAAATATATGGAGGGATGGTTACCTAATTCAAGTATGATGATGAAATGGAGGTGTTGATGCTTTGAATCACCTTGAATCCACTTGAAATCACCTTGGAATGGCTTGGATTGCTTGGATGATTTTTGAAGATGGTGGTGGCTAGGGGAGAGGGTGCGGCCGAGAGAAAGAGAGGGGAGGGGAGGAGTGGTTTAGGGTTAGGGTTGTTGGCACATATCGCGTATCCGCTTAAAAAGCGTTAAAATAAAAGTTGTTCTAAAAATTCCGGAAAAATTCACATAAGCATGAAATATTAAATCACAGTATTACACATAATTTTTACACACCAAATATATGTCTAAATATTATTTCTAATATTTGTTAACGTTCGTGTGACAGGACGCGTGTGTGACCCGGTAATCCGCCCGATTACCGATGCATGAAATGAAATGAACCGAATGGACTTGCTATATGAAATATGTACTTAATTACTACATAATTAAGCATGATGCAAGTGTAATCACATGAATTCAGGTAATAGTCGGGTATGGATATTAACCTGAATTTGCCGGGTGTCACAGGATGTTTATGTCGGCGACTGCCATTGTTATGGATTTGGAGGGAAGAAAGAAGGGTGTTTGAATGGTAGTTATGGAGGGTTTTGAATGCTGTGGGGACGGGAGTGAAAGTGATGGGAGATAGGTTTGAAATAGAATGTGAAGAGGTTGAGGGAACGTTTGTGATTGTGATATAACGGCAGAAGAAGAAAAAGCAACCTTACTTGTACAGTACAACCTGTTTCACTTTTCGTTGTTACAGCTGTAATACACCAAGGCAGTCATGGAAGGGACTGACGGTAAATTTTACAGCGGGTAAAAGTTAATTTAGACTTATGTTTACCCATCAGCAGCACACTTGGTTGCTGCTGAAAGATAAGAGTATCCGCAGCAAAATTGGTTGCAGCTGATGGATAAGCCTATCCGCTGCAAACTTGGTTGCTGCGGAAAGATAAGTCTGTCAGCAGCAGATTTTGCTACTGAAAGGTTTAAAGATCTGTAGCAAAGGAATTGCTGCTGAAAGCCTTAAAGCTATCCGCAGGAAACATGTACCTGCTGATAACTTAAAGCTATCAGTGGCAAAACTTTTGCTGCTGATGCTTTTACCTGTCAGCAGCTGAAGGACAAAAATGCTGCTGACCCATAACTTTTATTTACAACAAGGGACAAAAAGACACATTTTAAGGAGAAACTTGAGATGGATTTTAATCAAAGTTCATCATACCAATTGATTCAACTAAATATCTGAATCTAGCTTCATCAAAAGGTTTTGTAAACAGATCAGCATATTGCTCATTTGTATGAACTTTGGTTAAAATAATTCTCCTTTTCTCAGCTTGATCTCTTATGAAATGGTACCTGATGTCGATGTGCTTTGTCTTTGAGTGCTGCACCGGATTGTTTGTGATAGAGATAGCACTCATGTTGTCAATGTGAATTGGAGTCTGCATGAAGGTCATTCCATAGTCAAGCATTTGATTTTGGATCCAGATGACCTGTGCACAGCAGCTTGAAGCTGCAATGTATTCTGCTTCAGCTGTTGAAGTAGAAACACATGTTTGTTTTTTGCATTGCCATGAGATGAGCATTCCTCCAAGAAATTGACATCCCCCAGATGTGGACTTTTTATCCAAGTTACAACCCCCATAGTCACTGTCAGTGTAGGCATAGAGATTGACATTTTCATTCTTTGGATACCATAGCCCAAGTTTTGGAGCTCCCTTTAGGTATCGAAGAACCCTTTTGACAGCTTGAAGATGAGACACTTTTGGAGCTGCTTGAAATCTTGCGCAGAGACAAACTGCAAACATGATATCTGGTCTTGAGGCAGTGAGGTACATGAGAGACCCTATCATTGCTCGGTACTGATGTTGATCAGTGTCTTGTCCTTCTTTATCCGGAGATAATTGATGGTGCACTTGCATAGGAGTTCTTGCAGCAGAGCAGTCAGTCATTTTGAACCTCTCCAAGATGCTTTTGACATACTTGGATTGACTTATGAAGATTCCAGTTGGTACCTGTTTGACTTGAAGTCCTAAAAAGAAATTTAGTTCACCCATTGAACTCATTTCAAATTTGGAATGCATCAGAACTTCAAAGTCTTTGCAGAGCTTGTTTCTTGTAGATCCAAAGATAATGTCATCAACATAAATCTGGACCAACAAAATTTCGCCCCCTTCATCTTTGATGAAAAGCGTCTGATCAATTGCCCCCCTTCTGAAGTTGTTGCTAAGTAGATATCCAGATAAAGTTTCATACCAGGCTCTTGGGGCTTGGTGTAAGCCATAGAGAGCTTTGTCCAGTTTTAAGACCTTATTTGGATGTGCAGGATCTACAAAGCCTGGAGGTTGTTTGACATAGACCTCTTCATCAATCGTGCCATACAGAAAGGCACTCTTCACATCCATTTGATAGACCATAAAGTTTTTGGATGCTGCATAAGCCAGAAAAATTCTAATGGCTTCCAGACGGGCAACAGGAGCAAAAACTTCATCATAGTCAATGCCTTCTTCTTGAGTGTAACCTTGAGCTACCAGTCTGGCTTTGTTCTTGACTACGATGCCCCTCTCATCTTGCTTGTTTCTGAAGACCCATCTTGTTCCAATGGCTGTTTGACCAGGTGGAAGATCAACAAGCTTCCAAACATCTTGTGTTTTGAATTGCAGCAATTCTTCCTGCATTGCTTCAATCCAGCTGTTGTGCTTGAGAGCTTCATCAATCCTTTTGGGTTCCACCTGTGATAGAAAGCAAGAGAACAAACAAATGTTGGCTTCATGAGACTTACTTCTTGTCTGGATGCCTGTGTGGACTTGGCCAATGATGTTTTCCAGAGGATGCTCTTTGTTTATTCTTTGTGCAGGTATCACATCCAGCCGTATTCCCTCTTCAAGATTACTGTGGTTTAGATCAGTATTGTCTTCAGATGTGTGGAGAGGAGCTTGGAGGATCTGATCATTGTGTTCCACATAGTCAGCAGCATTAGCATCAGAGGCCTCTTCAGCATGAATTGAGGAGGCTTCATTTAGGATTTCATTGTCAGAGAGATTGCTTCTTGTGGTGTTGGATGTATCGGCTTCACCTGCACTGGCTTCAATAGCTTCTGCCACTGATGGAGGATCAATGGATGGCCTTTTCATCCTGATGTAGGGACTGGGAAACTCCAGTCTGTAGTCAGAAGAAGAGGTTGAGGTAGAAGGTGTTGAGTTTGAAGAAGGAGGCTCCATATTTGAGAATATGAGGGGCTCAAATATCTGGGTGAAGGAGTCTATATCAAAAAGCCAGTTGGGACCTTTGCCTTGTTCACAGACAACGTGTTCCCTGCATTCCACATTAGCAGATTCTTCCACAATCCGAGTCCTAGAATTAAACACTCGGTAGACCTTCGATTGAGAGGAGTAACCCACAAAGTAACCTTAATCAGACTTTGCACCGAATTTAGGAAGAACTCCATGTGTGATGAGGATGGTACATGGACATCTAAAGGGCTTCAGGAAGCCAATGTAGGGAACTCTTTTGAGCCAGAGTTCATAGGGAGTTTTCTGGAGAGGCTTAACAATAAGGACTCTATTCTACACATAACAAGCTGTGATTACTGCTTCTGCCCAGAAAGTAAGGGGCAGCTTTGAGTCAGCCAGCATAGATCTTGCTGATTCAATCAGAGTCCTGTTTCTTCTTTCAGCAACCCCATTTTGTTGAGGAGTTCTTGGAGCACTGTACTGCCTTTCAATGCCCTTGCTCTCACAGAAACTGTTCAAAGTGTGATTTTTGAACTCTGTTCCCTGATCACACCTTATGATCTTTACCTTCAGATTGCTTTGATTCTCTACCCTGAGAATATAGGATTTGAGAATCTCAGCAGTTTCATCTTTTGTTCTTAGGAAGAATACCCAAGAGAATCTGGAGAAGTCATCAGTGATCACCAGACAGTAGGACTTTTTGCCCATTGACATGACATTTGTAGGACTAAAGAGATCCATATGCAGTAGCTGGAGAGGAGTGTCATTTGTGTTCAATGTCTTGGGCTTATGGGAACTCTTGTGTTGTTTTCCCTTCAAGCAGGCAATGCAGTGATCGTCTAGCTGGAATTCTTTGTCAGGAAGCCCTCTGACAAGATTGTCTTTCACTAATTTATTGATTGTTTTGATGTTAACATGGCTTAACCTCCTGTGCCAGAGAGCGGATTCATCAACTGATGCCTTTGACAGAAAACATGAAACACTACCAGATGGAGTGACTTCATTCATGTCAAGCACATATAAGTTGTCCTTTCTTTGAGCAGTTAGGAGAATCTTCTCTGGCGGGGGTTTAGATAGGCCAGGAGCTAACACAAAGCATTCTTTGTCAGTGAAGAGCATCCAATGCTTTTGATCACATACTTGGGAAGCACTCATGAGATTGAAGTCAAGTTCTTTAACATAGTTGACTCTTTCAATGCTCATCCTCTCATTGGACACAGTGCCTTGTCTAGTGATAGATCCACCTTTTGAGTCACTCCCAAAGGTAACATATCCTCCACTGAAATGTCTGAAGTTGGAGAGGATGGACCTGTTGCCTGTCATGTGCCTGGAACAGCCGCTATCTACCACCCAGGTATTATTCTTGTTACCTGGCTGTCCCTGCACATGAAAGAGATTTAGTTAGTGGGAGTGCTCCAAGAGCTCTCCTTTTTGAAAAAAAGAGTTCTTGGACTTTCTGATTCATCATGCGTGCATTCAACAGCACCGATGATGATTTTGCTGACAGGAGCAGAGATTTTGGATTTCCATTGCTTAAGTAGTGGTTTTCCAGTTCTCTTTTCTTTATCGGCTGCGGATTTGGCTTTGGCAGCTGATGAATTTGCTCTATCAGCAGCTGATTTTCCTGCTTGAGGTTTTGGCTTGTCAGCAGCGGCAGGTTTTGCTGCTGATGGCTTCAGCTTATCGGCTGCAGATGTTGCTGCTGATGGCCTTGGCCTTTCAGCAGCAGATTTTTCTTTTGCTGCTGAAGGCTTAGTTGGAGTAGCAGCAGATTTAGTTTTTGCTGCTGACTGCTTTGTTTGAGCAGCTGCAAATTTGGTGGCTGCTGAAGGCTTTGCCTTTTGCTGCTGCTTGTGTTTTTCTGCAGTTTCAACTTTTCTACTGGCTGCAGATGGCCTATCAACTGAAGTATGCTGATCCTTCTTTTGTTTATGCGTTGATTGAAGAAGGATCTGGTTGAAGGGGATAAACTGACATTTTGCAGCAAAGTGGTTTGATTCCCCACATATGATGCAGGACTGCTGAACTTTGGGCTGCTGCTTCCTTGGTGGAGAAGAAGAGTTTCTGAACTGAGTTTTCTTGGTCGTAACTCTTCTAACCTGTTGCTGATTCTTCTGATTTGGCATGAACTGAGGCTTGGAGTTTGTGGGTCCTGATGTCTGTCCCTTTTCAATGTTTAGCTTTCTTCCACCTGGAGGATAGCTGATCCTGATCTGTTTGAATGGTACAGGGGCTGGAACAACTGGGAGAACAGTAGGGACTGGGACTCTATTCAGAACAGCTTCAGATGAGGCTGTACTGGTTTCATCATGGTCTGAGAAGGTTAACTCAGATTCTGATGAGGTAGTGCAGTCTTTAACAAGGGGTTCATCCATTGGAGTATCAAGATTTCTGTTTGCAGTGTCGAGTTTTGCAACATCGAAGCTTGGTTCATAGATGGCAACATAGTCAGCTGGATGAGGAACAGTATTGTACTGTTCCTTGCCATATCCAAGTCCTCCAAGCTTTACCTTTTCATGGACTTGAATATCTAGAAGTCTCTGTAGCTTTTTAGAAGAAAATTCATATTTTTCAACATGAACTTTCTGTTCTGCCAGATCAGCTCTGGTTGATTTAAGTTTTACTAATAGATCATCAATCTGAGTTTCAAGATTGGTTTGTTCATGTTTTAGAGATGAAATCTCTTTCTTAAGGCATTCAATTTTTTCTTTGTAAGTGATTTCAACCTTTTTGAACTCAGATTTCATTTGAAGAAACTCTTCATTTTGATCTATAAGGTTTTGGTTATGTTTTCTATAACCTAAAACTTTATCAATGCAGGCTTGAGAGCATAGATGTTCAAATACCTGAGGTGGTATCTCTGCAGTGTCTGCCATAAGTGCTTGGTTGGAGACAGGAACATCTTCATATTGAAAACTCCAGTCGAATTCTGCAGTTCCAACATTTGCACAGGCTGCAGTTTGTGCTGGGGGAGTTTGTTGCTGCTGCTGTTGTCTGGGCTGACTTTGGTAGGCTTGTCTTTGATGGCCGGCACCCTGATTGGCTTTAGGTGCCTTGCACTCCCTAGCAAAGTGACCCATTTGGTTACAGTTGTAACAACGGATCTTGCTTTTATCAAGCCCAACTCTGCTGTTTGAGTTGTTGCTTGGAAATGATCTTCCGGTTCTAGAATAGAACCTTTTTGCTCTGAGGGAGAGCATGGCATATTAGTGCTGAATATCCATTTCTTCAAGATCATCTGGATGAAAGCATTCCAGATCCTCTTTTATGAAGTACATGCTGCTTGAGTTGTCAGACACAAAAGCAGTAGAGGTTGGCTATTGAGGAGGTGCCTCAAGAAGAAATGGTGATGAGTTAGATTGTGAAGCGGTTGGGGTCTGAGGGTGAGTAACAATGGGAGGATAGTAGCTACTTGCACTAGGACCGGAATGATCAGAGTGAAGCGCTGAGGAGGTAGTGGAGGAAGTGGTAGCTGATTGATAACTGGAGCTCCTTTCTTTAGCTTGAATCATTTCTAATTCATAGGTTTTAAGCATGCCAAAGAGCTCAGTCATCTGAAGAGTCTTCAGATTCTCTGTTCTTCTGATGGACACAGTGTATAATGTCCAACAACTAGGAAGAGATCTTATGAACTTCTTGAGAATGTCTTCATTCTCCAGCTTTACCTTGGAGCACTGCAGTTCACCTACAAGATAGGTAAATTTGTTATATAAAATAGTTAAGGACTCACCTTCCCTCCAGACGAAGTTCTCATACTGCTGCTTCAGTATGTCCCTTCTGTTCTCTTTGACTTCTTCAGAGCCAGCAAACATCTTCTCCAGCACCTCCCAGAGCTCCTTGGTAGTTTTGTAACTTCTGAAGTTGTGAAAAACTTCATTTGGAAGGCACATTTGGATGGCTCCTAGTGCCTTGAAGTCCACCTCCATTTTCTTGATGTCCTCTTCAGAGTACTTGGAGGTTTCCTTCGGGACTTGTAGCCCTCCACCATCAGCAGAGGCCACCATGGGAATATATGGACCCTCCTTGATGGATCTCCACATTCCGTATTCCTGGTAACAAAAGAAGCTTTCCATGCGATTTTTCCACATGTCATAGTCTTCTCCAGATACCAACCTTGGTGGTCGGTTGATGCTGCCAATATCTTCAAAGCCATTGCTCTGTGCCATTTTTGTTTTGATTTTGGGTGACTTGATCAAAGAGAGAGTTTAGAATAGAACCAGAGATGATTAGACAAATTTTAGTTTGTTCAATCTGAGCCAAAGCTCTGATACCACTTGTAGGATCGTGAGAATACAAGATGGTTCTGTTCTTAGTTGAGGTTGGCGGAAACAAAATCAACTACACAATTTATAATCAAGTAAACACAAAGAATACTGATAAACACTGTTGTATTAAGCTTTTGTGAATGCAAAGATTACAAGTGAGAAACTCAATGAATAAGTATGACAAGCACTACAAGCACACTTACAATGAAGTGGCAACTCAGTATTTATAGTAACTTAGAATCAAGACAGACCCTTGATTCTAAGGATCAGATCGAACACAAGCCGTTGATCTTGTTTATTAATTTACATTACACGTAAAGGCTAATCTAGTTAACTTTACTGAAACGTTTTCTTTATTCATGATTGTTTGCATGCTTGGAGAAGTGTATTGTTGTCCGTCATTGGTTGACCATAGCGGTTCCTTCTGCTTTGAGTCTGTCAGTTGCTTTTGCAGAAAGGTGTCAGAGACGCTTGGCCTGGATAGTCAGCTGCAGCGTTTGGTTTTCAGTGAATAGAGCTATCAGCTGCAAAGAGTGAAGGTTGCTGCTGGTAAGCCTATCAGCAGCAAACATGGATGACCACTGCTGATAAGCCTATCAGCAGCAACTTGTGCTGAATGCTGCTGATAAGCCTATCAGCAGCATTTGTACTTAGAATAATTTTGTAACAATCAGTCTTTGGTTCTACAAACTCCCCTTTTTTTTTACTTAGAATAATTTTGTAACAATCAGTTTTGGGTGAGTTAGGTCTAGGGACTCAGAAATTGAAGCAAACAGATATTACATGTTTCTAGGGACGCCGACTGTTATACCGTAAAAGGGTACAACGGACATTTCACTTGAATTTAAATGGGAATTTTTAACGAAGTTAATTCGAGGGACTCAGAGTGGTACATATTGTATACCACATGTACTCAAAGCGTTAAAAATTCGTGTTAGGGACGCATTGTGTTAAATCATGTAAAACACAGAGACGCAAACGGTAATATATTGTATGACTTAAATGGAATGGTAAATGGTTTATAAATGAATGAATGAACGTATGTTTGAATGGAAAATGAATTTTAAGCCCCGTTTTATTTATAAATGATAAAACCCTAATGAATGACAATGGTAAATCATTTTCTTATAAATGAATGAAAAACTTGAACTCACCAGCGTTAGCTGACTTTTTGTATGCACATTCAGGTTAAGGACAGGTACGGATGTTCGATATGGATGCTTGGCAGGCGATGAAGAGAAACCCTACTGATTATGAAGACTGGCATCCTGTTATGTTTACGTATATGTTTACGGTTATGTTTAGACAAGATTAATGATTTAGAATGTTGAACATGTTTATCTTACGTTTAAATGAAAGTTTTCCACTGCATTAATGATATTTGAAAAATGTCTCGAAACTAGCATACAAATGATCACTAAAAAACTTGGCAAAGAAAATTTTTCCCGCCCAAAAACTCTACTTTTTTTTATCCTAGATGCTAGTTGACGAGCAAAAACGCATGACTGATGTTTCTTACGCATATGGTAAGTACGCAGATAGATAAGTTCGCACATCAATGAGTCATGCGCACTTGTCTTCATCCGTACTAGTCTTCACGCGTATTTGTAAGTACGCCGGGGCTTTTAATCCTACATATTTATCCATCAGTACACCAACGCACTTGTCTGATCTTGATGAAAAGATTCAGAAACTGTTGGATTTCTAAATTTGGTGCTTCCAAAGGCTTTGAAGTCATATTCTAACAAACCAGTAGCCTTCCAAACATCAAATGAAGCGATAATGAAGACGAATTTAAGTAGCCTTCTAAAATTGGAACTATATAACCGTCTGCGTCCCTAGAAACATGTAATATCTGTTTGAGTCCCTGGACCTAACTCACCCGAAACTACTACATTCGCCCGAAAAAACTAGGGACGCATTTTGTTAAATCGTGTAAACAACACGCATTGTATTAAATGGTGTAAACCACAGGGACGCAAATGGTAAGAATGTGACTAGACTTCATAGAAGCTAATGTCATAAAAGATTAAGAGATGTATATTACCATATGAGGAACCCATGGATGTCCAGATAAAACACTAGTCTTGACAATTATTTATAATAGGATTTGAACCCTTAACCACTTGGGAGAAAACTCATTCCAATTCATTCATATCACATACCATTTTTATTACTTTCGTAGACAGTAAATAATATTAATTTATTCGCACCAATACTATTTCAATAATCTGTTAATGAATGCTTAATAATATTTCAGGTAAATCTATAAATGCATTAAGAAGATATATATTTTATTTTTAAATTTTATGAAAGGTTTTCATTTGAATATTGAATATCTAAATATGATTTTTAGGTTTATATGTAGATATATATTCGTGTTTCCATTATTTTTTTTATAATTATTTCATTTTTTAGATTTTCTTTATCTTTTCACATCTTAAAAACCTTACATAGAGAAAATAATAAATCTTAAAATATATGTCCATTATTCATAGGACGTGAATGTTTTTCTTCAAAATGGCTTGGTTCAATGGTATTGATGAATTCCTTTCAAATAAGTGGTGAATCAAAATGGCTTGGTTCAATGGCTTGGTTGAAATCTAATTATGTAACTTTTAGAGTAAATTACCGTTTGCGTCCCTGTGGTTTACACGATTTAAAACAATGCGTCCCTGTGGTTTACACGATTTAACACAATGCGTCCCTAGTAGCTTCGGGCGAATGTAGTAGTTTCGGATGAGTTAGGTCCAGGGACTCAAACAGGGACGCAAACAAATATTACATGTTTCTTGGGACGCAGACTGTTATACAGTAAAAGGGTACAACAGACGTTTTACTTGAATTTAAGCTGAATTTTTTAACGAATTTTAGTCTAGGGACTGAGAGTGGTACAGATTATATACTACTGGTACTCAAAGCATTAAAACTTCGTGTTAGGGACGCATTTTGTTAAATCATGTAAACCACAGGGACGCAAACTGTAATATATTGTATGATTTAAATGGATTGGTAAATGGTTTATGAATGAATGAATGAATGTATGTTTGAATGGAAAATGAATGTTAAGCCCCGTTTTAATTATGAATGATAAAACCCTAATGAATGAAAACGGTAAATCATTTTCTTATAATTGAATGAAAAACTTGAACTCACCTGCGTTAGCTGACTTTTAGTATGCACATTCAAGTTAAGGAAAGGTACGGATGTTCAGTATGGATGCTTGGCAAGCGATGAAGAGTAACCCGGCTGATTATGAAGACTGGCATCCTGTTATGTTTACGTTTATGTTTACGGTTATGTTAAGACAAGATTAATGATTTAGAATGTTGAACATGTTTATGTTACATTAAATGAAAGTTTTCCACTGCGTTAATGATATTTGAAAAATGGCTCGAAACTAGCATACAAATTATCCCTAAAAAACTTGGCAAAGAAAACTTTTCCCGCCAAAAAAATTTTCTTTTTTTTTTATCCTAGATGCTAGTTGACGAGCAAAAACGCATGACTGATATACAGTAAAAGGGTACAACGGACATTTAACCTGACTTTAAACAGAATTTTTTTATGAAGTTAAGTCTACGGACTTAGAGTGTTACAGATTGTATACCACTGGTACTCAAAGCGTTTAAAATTGTTGTTAGGGACGCATTGTGTTAAATCGTGTAAACCATAGGGACGCAAACGGTAATTTATTATATGACTTAATTGGAATGGTAAATGGTTTATGAATGAATGAATGAACGTATGTTTGAATAGAAAATGAATGTTAAGCCCCGTTTTAATTATGAATGATAAAACCCTAATGAATGACTAACGGTAAATCATTTTCTTATAATTGAATGAAAAACTTGAACTCACCGGCGTTAGCTGACTTTTAGTATGCAAATTCAGGTTAAGGATAGGTACGGACGTTCGGTATGGATTCTAGGCAAGCGATGAAGAGTTACACGGCTGATTATGAAGACTGGCATCCTGTTATGTTTACGTTTATGTTACTGTTATGTTAAGACAAGATTAATGATTTAGAATGTTGCACATGTTTATGTTACTTTTAATGAAAGTTTTCCACTGCGTTAATGATATTTGAAAAATGGCTCGAAACTAGCATACAAATGATCCCTAAAAAACTTGGCAAAGAAATGTTTTCCCGCCAAAAAACTATTTTTTTTTATCCTAGATGCTAGTTGACGAGCAAATACGCATGACTGATATTTCTTGCGTATATAATAAGTACACAGATATATAAGTTCGCACATCAATGAGTCATGCGTACTTGTCTTCATGTGTATTTGTAAGTACGCAGGGGCTTTTAATACTGCGTATTTATCCATCAGTACACCAACGCACTACTCTGATCTTGATGAAAAGTTACAGAAACTGTTGGATTTCTAAAATTCGTGCTTCCAAAGGCTTATAAATCATAGTCTAACAAACCAGTAGCATTCCAAACATCAAATGAAGCGATAACGAAGACGAGATTAAGTAGCCTTCTAAAATTGGTACTATATAACAGTCTGCGTCACTAAAAACATGTAATATCTGTTTGCATCCATGTCTGAGTCCCTGGACCTAACTCACCCAAAATTACTACATTCGCCCGAAACTACTAGGGACACATTGTGTTAAATCGTGTAAACCACACGCATTGTGTTAAATCGTGTAAACCACAGGGACGCAAATGGTAAGAATGTGATTTGACTTCATAGAAGATAATGTCATAAAAGATTAAGAGATGTATATTACCATGTGAATAAGCCATGGATGTCCAGATAAAACACTAATCTTAACAATTATTTATAATAGGATTTGAACCCTTAACCACTTGGGAGAAAACTCATTCCAATAAATTCATATCACATACCATTTTTATTACTTTCGTAGACAGTAAATAATATTAATTTATTCTCACCAATACTATTTCAATAATCTGCTAATGAACGCTTAATAATATTTCATGTAAATCTATAAATGCATGAAGAAGTTATATATTTTATTTTTAAACTTTCTGAAATGTTTTCATTTGAATATTGAATATCTAAATATGATTTTCAGGTTTATATATAGATATATATTCGTGTTTCCATTATTTTTTTCATAATTATTTCATTTATTAGATTTTCTTTATCTTTTCTCATCTTAAAAACCTTACATAGAGAAAATAATAAATCTTACAATATATTTCTATTATTCGTAGGACGTGAATGTTTTCTTCAAAATGGCTTGGTTCAATGGTATTGATGAATTCCTTTCAAATAAGTGGTGATTCAAAATGGCTTGGTTGAAATCTAATTATGTAACTTTTAGAGTAAATTACCGTTTGTGTCCCTGTGGTTTACATGATTTAAAACAATGCGTCCCTGTGGTTTACACGATTTAACACAATGCGTCCCTAGTAGTTTCGGGCGAATGTAGTAGTTTCGGGTGAGTTAGGTCAAGGGATTAAGACAGGGACGCAAACAGATATTACATGTTTCTAGGGACACAGACTGTTATACAGTAAAAGGGTACCACGAACATTTCACCTAAATTTAAACGGAAGTTTTTAACGAAGTTAAGTCCAGGGACTCGGAGTGTTACAGATTGTATACCACAGGTACTGAAAATGTTAAAAATTCGAGTCAGGGACACATTGTGTAAAATCGTGTAAACCACAGGGACGCAAACGTTAATTTATTGTGTGACTTAAATGGAATGGCAAATGGTTTATGAATGAATGAATGAAAGAACGTATTTTTGAATGGAAAATGAATATTAAGCCCCGTTTTAATTATGATTGATAAAACCCTAATGAATGACGAACGGTTAATCATTTTCTTATAATTGATTGAAAAACTTGAACTCACCTGCGTTAGCTGACTTTTAGTATGCACATTCGGGTTAAGGACAGGTACGGATGTTCGGTATGGATGCTTGGTAAGCGATGAAGAGTTACCCGGCTTATTATGAAGACTGCCATCATGTTATGGTTACGTTTATGTTTACGGTTATGTTAAGACGAGATTAATGATTTAGAATGTTGAACATTTTTATGTTACGTTTAAATGAATGTTTTACACTGCGTTAATGATATTTGCAAAATGGATCGAAACGAGCATACAAGTGATCCCTAAAAAACTTGGCAAAGAAAAGTTTTCGTGCCCAAAAACTCTTTATTTTTTTTATCCAAGATGTTAGTTGACGAGCAAATACGCAAGACTAATATTTCTTACGTATATAGTAAGTAAGCAGATAGATAAGTTCGCACATCAATGAGTCATGTGTACTTGTCTTCATGCGTACTTGTCTTAATGCGTATTTGTCTTCATGCGTATTTGTAAGTACACAGGGGCTTTTAATCCTGCGTATTTATCCATGAGTACACCAACGCACTGGTCTGATCTTGAGGAAAAGTTTCAGGAACTATTGGATTTCTAAAATTGGTGCTTCCAAAGGCTTAGGAATCATATTCTAACAAACCAGTAGCATTCCAAACATCAAATGAAGCGATAACGAAGACGGATTTTAGGATTTTTTTCTAAACAAGTAGAGACTTTCATAAGTACGCACAAAATTTAAAAGGCTAAAATTCGAATCTGGAACACAAATCAACGAACACCGATGCTCTGATACCAGTTGTAGGTCCCTCCGGGTGGGTGTGTTGGATCGTGATCATGAGAGTATGTGGACTAGTCACTTGGTGCGGAATCCTTGTGACTACGTGGAACAACTTTCAACTGGAAACATAACAAAACAACACAAGCTCGTACTTATAAATACACGTTCTATATATAATGAGGTGTTTCAAACAAGTACTTGACTATCTGGTTACAGACACAAGACGGATGACTTCTGGAATGACAAACAACTGACTTTTGCGTACTTGACTATCTGGTTACATCTGATGTGAAAATGAAACAAAACCACACTATTTATAGAACTTGGTCCATGCGTACTTTAGGATCGTAAGATTACAAGGTGATTCTATTCTAGTTGATATTGGCGGAAACAATAGCAACCAACAAAGTAAACAAGTAAACAGCAAGAATACTGATAAATGCACTGTTGTATTACACTTCTGAGATTACAAGATTACAAGTAAAACTCTCTCAAGACACTATCAAAAAGCACTATGAAGGCACACTTTGTTTGAAGTGTTTACAAGATATATATAGTAACTTAGAATCAAGACAGACCCTTGATTCTAGGGATCAGATCTAACACAAGCCGTTGATCTTGTTTATTAATCTAAATTACACGCAAAGGCTAATCTAGATAACTTTACTAAAACGTCTTCTTAGGCATCATTGTTTGCATGCTTGGAGAAGCACGCCATTGTCCTTTATTGGTTGCACCAGTGAGGTTCCTTCTGCTTGGAGTGTGGCAGTTGCTTTTGCAGAAAGGTGTCAGAGGCGCTTCGCATGGGTAGTCAGCTGCAACGTTTTGGTCTTCAGAGAATAAAGCTATCAGCAGCAGAGATGAGAATAATGTTGCTGATAAGCCTATCAGCAGCAACTTGTGTTGAACGCTGCTGATAAGCCTATCAGCAGCAACAAGTGTTGAATGCTGATGATAAGCCTATCAGCAGCAACATGTGTTGAATGCTGCTGATAAGCCTATCAGCAGCCATATGTTCTGAATGCTGCTGATAAGCCTATCAGCAGCCATATGTGTTGAATGCTGCTGATAAGCCTATCAGCAGCATTTGTACTTAGAATAATTTGGTAGCAATCAGTCTTTGGTTCTACACGTACTTAACAAGTACGCATGACCATCCTTCATGCGTACTTGTTTAAGTGCGCATGAGCATTTGTACTTAACAAATACGCAGGAGCACTTCCATGCGTATTTGCTTAGTACAACCAAAACATACAAAGATTACAAGTTCAGAGATTACAACTCGATAAACAACGACAATACAACAAGTACTAATACATACAATACTGAAAGATAAATAACAAAAGCTTGATCTTGATCCAGAGTGCCTGTCACTAAAACATGCTCTTACACTAAGAATCAACACAAAATTTCACTAAATCATGTTCCAATCACCAGCATGAGGGTAGCGTTCTTAGCACAGGAAAAATAATCCAAGTGGATTTAATTGGAATCATATTGATTCAGAATCATTTTGATTCATTGTCTTGGTTTTTAAGATAGTGAGCATGGAATCATATTGATTCATATGAGATGTGAAGAATGATTCTAATGAATATGTTGTGAATCTGAATGATTCAGGTATGCGGATATCCGTAAGATATTGGATATGTCAATTGAAATCACGAATGATTCAAAGGGCGAAACAGACTGACTTCCTGGTTTCCATCCGAGATTTTCACCAGATTCATCAGCTGTATGAAGGTGTTTAACTCTTACTCATATATTTGACTGATATAGTCAATAGAGCAAACAAAGTGTGCTAAGAACTCATCAAGATCCTCGTCTCATGGTATGACTAGATTCACTTTGAATTCGAATGATGAAAGTACCGATATTCGATATGGGTAAAACATAAAGATTGCAATTTAGTTAATCACACAAGTATCGCCTAATTTATACATGCAGAGCCTATCGACAAATTAATAATTGTAAACGATGTCACCATCATATCCAACTCATGCATATCCAATTCATGCGTAAGCTCAGTACACAAATATACTATCATTTCCTATTTGCAAGTCAATCAGTCACATCATTTTTCAGCACAAATTCAGCTTATTTCACTTCTAACATGTTTTTCATTTTCTTTTATTCTCCCCCTAAAATTGTGATGCAATTTATTTATACTAAAACAGATACTAAACCAATCAGAAACACAACACAAACACAATTCAACATAATTTTATCACTAAAAGAAAATCTTTTTGAGGAACAATATGGTCTTCCAATAAAAATCAAACTTTTTTTTTATTATTAAACCAGTATACTCAAAAATATATCATCCCAAACATTTCTACCAGAGAGTTAAACCGACCAGTTGAAAATGCCAAGACTAAAATTTCTTACGTATATAGTAAGTAAGCAGATAGATAAGTTCGCACATCAATGAGTAATGCGTACTTGTCTTCATGCGTACTTGTCTTAATGCGTATTTGTCTTCATGCGTATTTGTAAGTACGTAGGGGCTTTTAATCCTGCGTATTTATCCATGAGTACACCAACGCACTGGTCTGATCTTGAGGAAAAGTTTCAGGAACTATTGGATTTCTAAAATTGGTGCTTCCAAAGGCTTAGAAATCATATTCTAACAAACCAGTAGCATTCCAAACATCAAATGAAGCGATAACGAAGACGAATTTTAGGATTTTTTTCTAAACAGGTAGAGACTTTCATAAGTACGCACAAAATTTAAAAGGCTAAAATTCGAATCTAAACACAAATCAACGAACACCGATGCTCTGATACCAGTTGTAGGTCCCTCCGGGTGGGTGTGTCGGATCGTGATCATGAGAGTATGTGGACTAGTCACTTGGTGCGGAATCCTTGTGACTAGGTGGAACAACTTTCAACTGAAAACATAACAAAACAACACAAGCTCGTACTTATAAATACACGTTCTATATATAATGAGGTGTTTCAAACAAGTACTTGACTATCTGGTTACAGACACAAGACGGATGACTTCTGGAATGACAAACAACTGACTTTTGCGTACTTGACTATCTGGTTACATCTGATGTGAAAATGAAACAAAACCACGCTATTTATAGAACTTGGTCCATGCGTACTTAACAAGTACGCATGACCATCCTTCATGCGTACTTGTTTAAGTGCGCATGACCATTTGTACTTAACAAATACGCAGGAGCACTTCCATGCGTATTTGCTTAGTACAACCAAAACATACAAAGATTACAAGTTCAGAGATTACAACTCGATAAACAACGACAATACAACAAGTACTAATACATACAATACTGAAAGATAAATAACAAAAGCTTGATCTTGATCCAGAGTGCCTGTCACTAAAACATGCTCTTACACTAAGAATCAACACAAAATTTCACTAAATCATGATCCAATCACCAGCATGAGGGTAGCGTTCTTAGCACAGGAAAAATAATCCAAGTGGATTTAATTGGAATCATATTGATTCAGAATCATTTTGATTCATTGCCTTGGTTTCTAAGATAGTGAGCGTGGAATCATATTGATTCATATGAGATGTGAAGAATGATTCTGATGAATATGTTGTGAATCTGAATGATTTGGGTATGCGGATATTCGTAAGATATTGGATATGTCAATTGAAATCACGAATGATTCAAAGGGCGAAACAGACTGACTTCCTGGTTTCCATCCGAGATTTTCACAAGAACCATCAGCTGTATGAATGTGTTTAACTCTTACTCATATATTTGACGGATATAGTCAATAGAGCAAACAAAGTGTGCTAAGAACTCATCAAGATCCTGGTCTCATGGTATGACTAGATTCACTTTGCATTCGAATGATGAAAGTACCGATATTCGATATGGGTAAAACATAAAGATTGCAATTTAGTTAATCACACAAGTATCGCCTAATTTATACATGCAGAGCCTATCGACAAATTAATAATTGTAAACGATGTCACCATCATATCCAACTCATGCATATCCAATTCATGCGTAAGCTCAGTACACAAATATACTATCATTTCCTATTTGCAAGTCAATCAGTCACATCATTTTTCAGCACAAATTCAGCTTATTTCACTTCCAACATATTTTTCATTTTCTTTTTGTCTCCCTCTAAAATTGTGATGCAATTTATTTATACTAAAACAGATACTAAACCAATCAGAAACACAACACAAACACAATTCAACATAATTTTATCACTAAAAGAAAATCTTTTTGAGGAACAATATGGTCTTCCAATAAAAATCAAACTTTTTTATATTATTAAACCAGTATACTCAAAAAGATATCATCCCAAACATTTCTACCAGAGAGTTAAACCGATCAGTTGAATTGATGAGTTGTGGTGTCCTGGCTACACTGAATTGATGAGTTATGTCTTTTTCTGCATAAAACGAATTTATCAAATTATTTTTAAACTCAGTTCCATTATCAATGCGAAAAATAAACTCAGTTCCATTATCAATGCGAATAATTTGTTCAGAATTTTTTCTAAGTGTTGAATTTTTCAAGATTGGAAATATGTCAAATTCAAATCATTCTAGTGTGAATAATATGACTCATCTGTTGAACTATGATAACGAAATCGATACTCCAACCAAGCCACCAAGGCTGATGAACCTAAAAGATTACTCTAATTGGAAAAGTCGATTTGAAAATTATGTCAACATCAGTGATTCAAGTTTGTGGATTCCAATTAGTGAAGGGTAGACCCATCCTACTCATACGTATTTGGGAGTATCAGACTCACCTAAAACAATTTCAGCTCTTACTGTTTAAGAGAAAACTGTGTATGATAAAGAAAAGAAAGCTATAGCAGCTTTATCCATGTGTTTGCCTCTTGATATCTATCACACTTTCAAAAAGTATAAAACTTCGTGTGATCTTTAGGAAGGACTAGCCAAGAGATGTGAAGGGAGTGCAGATATAAAGAAGAGTAGAAGAGAGTTGTTAAAGAAGCAGTTTAGTGTGTTCAAGCATTTTGATGGTGAAACTATTGATGAGCTGATGTCTAGATACTATCACCTTTTGAGTGAAATGGTGAACAATGACATTATATACAAGAACAGGAAAATTGCATGAAAAGTTTATGGATGCTCTACCAGCACATTTTGATGTATTTAATATTGTTATCAAAGAACAACCCGAGTTTTAAGATATGAGTCTAGAAGATTTGATGGGAAAAATTCAATCGTATGATTTGAACAAATAGAAGAAAGATACTATCTACCAAGATCCAAGCATTTATTTTGGTAAGGGTACATCGACACAGAAATCTGGAGTTGCACTGTTTTCTAGAGATATTTCTAAAGGTCCGAAGGAGAGTTCTTGTAATGAAGGTGTAACACCCGGATAATTCCCAAAATCAAATAAAGGCTAAAAGTATCAAAAGACAATGTTCAAAGGTTAAACTGCAGTTTCTCCAAAGATATTGGACTAAAAGTGAAAATTCTCTCCTAGACCCGTCGCTCTTACCTGGGAACATATCTGTTGGAGGTACTTCTCTGGTTAGATGACTTTCCTGTATTACAGATGTGATAGAAGGTTCCTGTTTCGTTGCTTCAAGTTCAGGATGTTCTAATAATTAGAAATGTGAAAATCATTCGTGTTCTCAAAAAATGTCTTCTAAAGCTGCAGATGAAATGATAGCTATGATTGCGTCATTCTTAACATCGTATGAAAACTTTATCGGTGGAAAAATAACAGATCCTGACATGATTGAGGAAGATTTCAAGCAGTTGGATAAAGATGCTTTGGAAGAGATGAATATACAGTGGAACATGGCTTTATGGACGCGGCAAGGAAAGGAACACTTGAAGAAAACCGGAAAGAAGTTTATTGGGGCATCTAGCAAGACAAGAATGGGTTTAGATAAATCCAAAGTGAAGTGTTACAACTGTCAGGAGTTTGGACATTTTGCTAGAGAGTGCACGAAGCCCAAAGTCCAAAATCAGAGCTCTTCTTCAAGCAACCAGAGTAATCAGAATAAACAGAGTACTTGCACAACATTGATGTCTCAACAAGATGAAAACTATGACTGGGGTATTCATTTAGAAGATATTGTTGGTCATGTCAGCCAAGCATTTCTGGCTGAAGTTCATTCTGAAGATGGTACTGATAGTAGTTCTTCTGATTGTGATTCAACTGATTCTTGAATCGTTACTGAGACTGAAGAGCCTACTATTCAGAATGTTGAACCTAACTTTTCAACTGAAGAATTGCTTGATTATGGGGCTGCTGGGAAGGTGACTGGGAAGATTGATGAGATGTTATCTGAAGCTAATGCATTCATGGCCGACTCCAAACATGTACAAAAGGTTGTCTCTGCTACATGTTTTAAATGCATTGAATCTGATTTGAAAATTACTAGATTGTGTGATGATAACACTAATCTGATCTGTGACATGAAGGAAATCTATATAACAAATCAAACTTTGAAAGATAATGAAAAACTGTTGAACATAAGAATTGAATCTTTAAAAGAAGATATCAAAGCTTTACAAATTAAGGTAAATGATCAGGCTTTTCATCTAGATGTGGAATATGCTGAATATGAAAAGAAAATTAATGAACATGCCCAGTCACAGTCAGAAGTAACAAAGTTGTTACGAAAGCTTGAAAGTTATAAGAATGCCAGTTTTTTATTGGAATATTATAATGATAATGCTTCTGGTGATAAAGTGGTTGGAGGTGTTGGTTCATGTCCATCTTTTGCTGACAAGGCTTTTGGTGGAGGTGTTGGATATTGTCCACCATTCAACAGTAATTACACTTCTCGTACTGCTGAAATTGTTACAGATAAGGATCTGGAGCCAAAAACCATCCTCAAGGTATATCCTGTTACAGGAGAGGACATGGTTTATGAAAACTCAAATGATGATGAAGAGTTTGATCCAAATAAATCTGAAGGAGCACCTTGAGCAACCAAAACCTAAAATTGTGTAAGATTGAAGAACCTATTGTAGTTAAAAAGGTCACAAGAGATCGGTGTATCTTGACTGAACCAGATGGTGATCTTGAACAACCAAAACCTAAAATTGTAACACCTTTTGTGGGCAGTGGTTTTGATTCACAAGAAATAAAGATAATTGAGAAAATTTCAAATCTTGATTTTATTAAAAATAATGGTGATTCAAAAAAACCGAAGGGTGTTCAAGTTTCTAACACTGCCTCTAGGTGTGAATTATCCCGTTCGAAAAGTATTTAGAATGAAAGTATGTCAGGGTGTACAAAGAGAGACATACTTGTCTCCATTGCGGTGTTGTTGGTCATATCCTAAACAATTGTCGAGAGAAAAATCAGGGAAAGTGTCTAGAAGACCCCAGGATGGGAAGAACTTTTGTTGAACAACCAGCAAAGCCGGTGACGAAATATGTGGAAGCACAGCCTGTTGAGGCTAAGTATGTGAAGAAACCTGTTGTTTCTAAATCTGAGGTCAAAATTGATTCTGTTTCTGTGAAACCAAAGGTTGTCCAACATAAGGTTGAGAAGGTTGAATCATCTGGAGTTAATCCTAGTGGTTCACAAGTTGAGATTAAACAGGAAATGGTCAAATTGTCTCGACCTCAAAGAAGAAGAAGAAACAAAAGATTGAAGAAACTCTTGGAAAAATACGTTGTCAAAGACAATGTTGAATCTTCTGAATCATCAAAAGAAAATGAATCAGTTCAATTTCAATCCAAATGGAAACCAAAGAAACAAGTGTCTGATTCTGAGAAACAATCTCCTAAAATTGAGGAGAGATTTGATTGCATTTTAAAAGAAATTGTTTATTTTGATGAGTCAGGCCACCACAATGGCTTGGGTCTCCATTACTAACTGAATATTCTTGTCTGTGTGCAGGGAACTCCAAGGAGGATTGTAGGCAACCACTGGTATGTCGATAGTGAATGCTCTCGGCACATGACGGGAAACATTAACTTATTGGGGAACGTGAAACCAATTCAAGGCATATATATGGCCTTTACAGGAATGAAGGGTGGTAACATTTCAGGTCAAGGAACAATGTCAAATGGCAGATTGAGCTTTGAGAAAGTCAACTATGTCGAGCAGCTCGAACACAATCTGTTATCTGTTCCACAAGTTTGTGATAAAGATTTCTCTTTTCAATTTAACAAGTCAGAGTGTTTGGTGCTGAAGCATGGATTTGAGATACCTGAGTATTGGATACTAATGAGAGCTCCAAGAAAGAATGATACATACACGCTCGATATGAGCACGTCGACGACAACTTCACCTGTTCTGACATGTCCTCTTTCTAAAGCTTCTGAATCCGAATCAACTTTGTGGCACCGGAAGATGGCTCAAATAAATTTCAGGAAAATGAACTTTTTTGTGAAAAAATGGGCTAGTTTCTGGTGTCCCTACCATGAGATTTCATGTGAACGAAGACTGTATTCCATGCAAGAAGGGGAAGCAGCACAGGAAATCTCACAAATCTAAGTTGATTAATTCAATTGTGACTCCTCTTGAGTTGTTGAATGTGGATTTATTCGGACATGTTAGTGTCAGGAGTGAAGGTGGAAAATCATACTGTTTGGTAGTGACTGATGATTATTCAAGATTCTCTTGGGTGAAGTTTCTTATTTCAAAAGGTGAGACTGCTGAAATTCTTAAGTTCCTAATCGTGGGACTTGAGAGTTTATTCATACAGGAGAATTCGTAGTGACAATGGGACAGAATTCAAGAATGGAAATATGGGTTTATTTTGTTTATAAAAAGCCATCCATCATGAATTCAGTACTCCTTATGTTCCTCAACATCTGGTGGTTGTCAATTCTTAGGAAATAGACTTGTGTCCTGGAAATGCAAAAAGCAAACATCAGTTGCAAATTCAACGTGCAAGGCAGAGTATATTGCTGCAGCCAGTGTTAAGTGAGGCAAACTTGTTAAGTTCGCCTAAGCATCTTTGAGGCGAACTTGTTAAGTTGGCCTATTGCAGAGTTTTTGTTTATAAATAGGAGTTTACAGAATCTGTAAGAGAATACTAGAACTGAGAAAAAAGTAGAAAGACTTGATTGATTGTATTCTGTAAACTCTATGTTTTGGTGATATACAAAGAGAAATTTTATTTACATGTTGTTTCTATTGTCAATTAGTATATGAACGTTAATATGGTAGGATTCTGCATTCCGTGTTAACGAGACGTCTTGTCACGAGATCGATCTAAGATGAGTCATGTGGACCTACAAGTGGTATTAGAATGTCTGGATGATATTGATGAATTATTTGATGATGTTGAAGAGGATGTGATGGATAATGAAGTTGAAGAAGGAGAGATTGTAGAAATTGAGATAGAAAAGAGTAAAGATAAAGTTGCATATGAAGGCAGTGATGGTCTGAATGTACCGTATAACTTCATCCAAGATGATGTTATTCCTGAGTTTTCTTATGATAGAGTAACAGACTCTATGGACTATGTTGAAGATATCACTACACCTGATGATACTGCTCAATCCAAGATAGATTCTGATGTTGATACTACTCATCTTGTGTCTCCTAAGCTGAATGAAGAACCTGTGATGTATAGAAAGACATGAATGACTAGAGAACAGTGGAGAGAAGTAGTTAACAGTTGGATGAAAGTACTACCAAAGTCACCTATACAACCTGCTCAGAAAGAAAGATATGTGAATAAAGAGAGGTGTATTGGAAGAATCATCAGTTGGTTTTATGATGATGACTCGAAGTTGTTTGCTCTTAAAAGATCTGAGGGTGTTCAATACTTAAATTCTAGGATCAAGTATTTCAACACCTTGCCAAGGTGTGAAATGAATGGTCTAGCTACGAAACCACTGATTAATAGATCAAAGTGTGGATTAGCTGATGTAATTGCTAACCTGATTAAAAGAGAAGATGGATCAGGGAAGTATGAAAGATTAAAGCCACAGAAAGGAAAAAGAGTGAAGGTTGTGGATCAAAAGACTGAGATTGTGACTTGGAAGTATACGTTCAAGCCAGTACGTGCTGTACAGAAGATACCATTGAAGAAAATACCACAAGATTTTCTGGGGAATATGAAATGGTGGTACGTTGATGTGAATACTAGTGAAGCTAGGATTGATGATAAAGATAATAAGGTCATTGTTAGTTTCTATGATGCAATGAATCTTATTAACTTCTCAAAGAAAGATCAGAAGACGTTAAGAAAGAATGAGATTTTGTTTACTGATGAATGGGGAGAACAAGGATTGCAGTATAAAAGAGTGTTGGAGATCTGTCAGAGATATGGAGTGCATGTAGGAAGCAGATTACCAGATAACTGGAAGAGCTCATCATAAAGACTAAACACAGAAGATCAAGCTATTTTCAAGGGGGAGTCTGTTAGGACATAGATTGTATGACAAAAGCTTTGTAATACTTTAGGTCTTATTGTCTGTATGTTTTTATGTAATTGTATAGATTTTGTCTAAGTGATAGAACAAGTTTCTGCTAGAGGCGAACTTGTTAAGTTCGCCTAGCCTATTAGAGGCGAACTTGTTAAGTTCGCCTAGTATCATGTGAGGCGAACTTGTTAAGTTCGCCTAAGCATCTTTGAGGCGAACTTGTTAAGTTCTCCTGTTGCAGAGTTTGTGTTTATAAATAGGAGTTTACTGTAACATCCCAAAAAAATAATAAATAAGTAAATAATAAAACGATAGAGACTTAATCGTCATAAAACAAAAAGAAAAACAGATGGGCTTGGGCTCGGCTCCAACGGGCCAATGGAAGCCCAGGTATACAAGGGGCAAGGCAGCCCACCTCGCCATTTCAACCTCATTTCATCACTCTAGAGAGAGAAAGGGAAGCTCGGGTCTAGAGAGAGAAATTCGACGGATCGACACGAGATTGAATGAGCACTTTACTGCTGAGCTCGTGAGCAAAACCTCCGAATCAGAATTCCAATCTAGGTAACGATTCGACCATAATCTGAGTTTTTGTTCGTTTTGAGGTTTCTCGGGTTTTAGCTAAATAGGAGACGTTTTTTATGGATGAAACCTGATAATAAGCTTAGAACTAGCATCTAGAATGAAAACCGCATGTTTTGATCAAAGAAAATTGTAAGATTGGCATGATCAGGTTAGCATGCAAGAATTTCGGATTTTTGTCCAGGAAACAAATATTGCGTACTTATCAAGTACGCAAGAAGGACGTCCTGCGTACTTACAAAGTACGTAAGAAGAATGCTCTGCGCACTTGTCATGTACGCATAAGCAAGGCCCTGCGCACTTACTAAGTGCGCAGGTAGCAGGCTGGTTAAGTAAAGTCAGTATGTTTACAATGATTAAACTGTTAGAGTGGGGATTGGGTCTGATGTGTAACTAATTACCTAATTCAGATCGGAAGTGACGTTGTTGGACCCTTTTTTAGGAAAACCCAGATTAGCTTATCAGGTGAGTTCTATGTGCCCCCTTCTATGTTATGTGCAAATCAATTTAAATGTTTTGGGGCTGAAGTGTATACACTAAATGAATAAATGCTATGAATGTCAATGTGATCATACGTGGTATACAAATATATATATATATACTTATATATGAAAATGAATTATGAACAAAGAACGAAACGTGTAGGTCCCTTCGTGTGTGTCGGATCGTCACATGCAAGTGGTCTACTAGTCGGACCGGGTTGCGGAATACCCGTGACTAGGTGGAGAGTCTTACAAAACAAAGTAAACCAAACACGAGAGTCACAATAAACGTTCTTTCTATTATAAACACTCGACGGTTATAGAGAGAATACAAGCTGCGTACTTAGCAGAACTGAGTTCGTCTGAACAAAATGGTTTCTGCATACTTAGCTTCTGTGAACCTATCCTATTTATACAGACCTGATGCCTGCGCACTTAGCAAGTGCGCAGGACCAATTGCTCTTGCGTACTTAACAAGTACGCAGAGGTGTTCTTGCGTACTTGCTAAGTACGCAGGAGCTTTCTCCTGCGCACATGTAAGTGCGCAAAACACTTAGCAGAAAAACAACAAACATTATGTAAAAGTAAATATAACTCGATAAACTATTACATAACGACTCTTACATACAAAGACAAATTACAGACATTAGAAATACAAACTAAGACTCTATCCAGAGTGTTGTCACAGGAAAGTGCATCAACAAACTCCCCCTTGACAACAGCTCGGGATCTTCATCGTCTTCAGTCTTCATTCTTCAGTCTTCATAGCACTTGTTCCTTAGCTTCCATCTTCTTCTTGTAATCAAGGCAAAACTTGATTAACTTGTCGTATTTGGCCGAGAGAAGCTTTGTCCATTCGTCAGTGTGGATGCAGAACTTGTCTGCTAGTACCTCCAGATCGTTCATAGAGAAATTGATGAAGCAGACTTCATCAAAAACCCTGATCACTTCCTTTGGTACTATGTTTCCACCATCTGACTTACCTTTACCCATAACCACAGCCTCGCCCGTTTTTGGATCAACGTACCAGTAACACATGTCACCAAGAATATCCTGAGGTAACTTGCTCAGGGGAATCTTAGTTTCACATCGCACTGGCTTGTATACCAATCTCTTTAAGGGTTTCTTAGTCACAGGATGCACAGCGTGCTTATCCTTGACTCTTCTGGGCACCTGAGGCTTGAGGTATTCAAATTTCCCTGATCTTGCTTCCCGCTGTAGTGTAACCCACAAACCCATTGCTACTGCATTACTCGAGTGACTCAGCAGGTCGCGGTTTGCGAGGTTCACAAGGTCGTACTTGGGCAAAGAGTTGAACGCCTCACTGGTGGGTTTCAAGTATTGTACTCCCCCAGATTTTTTGATGGCGAACAGCTGCTTGTCCTCCTCGAACCTAACAGCCAAGATCATACCTGTCGCTCCGTGCTTGTCTGTGATAGACGTCTTTTGCCACACGGGAGCTGGACCCTTTGTAGATGCAGAAGGCATGTCTTTCTCTTTTGGTGCCTCGGGGTCCACAGGTGTAGGGTCGACTGGGGAGGCTTCAGTTGTAGCTTCAACATTACTTGCCATGTCAACTGAGCCTGTGTCTGTTTCGAGCAGAGATTCGAGCGATGGTATTTCAAAGATCTCACCATCCTCTAACTCGTACTCTAGTTCCTCGTCGCCCTTGGGAATCTCGATTATCACATCATCATCATCATCGTTCCAGTCATCACCAGAGTCAATCTCTCCTTCTTCCAGATTAAGGAGAGCATCGATCTGTGCCTCTTTGGAATAGTCAGGCTCTAAGTAGAGGATCTCATCATCAGATAAGTCCTTGAGCACGTCAGCCGCTGACTTCCCTTTATCTCCACCACCACCACCTAAGGTATCACCACCCTCTTGCTGAGTAGACTCCCCCTCAGCCAATGAAACAGAAGAGATGGGCACAATCGCCAAAGCTAGGTGCTCACCTCCACTAGGACCGACTTCAGGTTCCTTGTCTTTACAATCATCCTTAGTCAGATCGACTGGATGACAAGACTCGGCACCGGTGGATTTCTTTTCTTTGTCTTTATCTTTCTCTTTTTCTTTCTCTTTCTCTTTCTCTGTCTCCTTCTCCCCCTGAGCACCTAGCTTCGCGGTCAGTTCACCAACTAATTTGACCATCGCTTCGTGCACTTTTCTCTGCAAGTCCATCCTCAGCTCAAGTGAAGTTCTGTGGCCTAGAATCATTTCGTTAGTCTTCATTAACAGTTCATTCTGTGCCATGACATTCTTCAATTGCTCATTTGTCCCTGTTCTCTGGCTGTGGAGAATCCTAACTTCATCGGCCAGGGAATTAATCTGTGCTTGTTGAGCATCAGACTCCTCCTTTGACTTTTGAATGGTCTTCAACAGTTCAGCAACTTGGGTCTCTAGCACATCGATCCTTGCATCATTCGGATCAGGATGCCTAGAGGATGAGGCTTCGGCATTATGGATGGGAGAGGAGAAGATTGTGTCAAAGTCAAACCCTTGTGAGAAATCACCATAGTTGAAGGGTTGACCTGACGGCTCTTTGGTGGGTGTTGGGATGGGGGATGAAATGATGGGAGTTATGGTTGGGGTGATGGTGACTGACTCTGTGAGAAGTGGAGCAGTCACCGTCACCTGGACGGTTGGAGTAGGGAGGGTCACCGTCACATGAATCACCTCTGTAACCGCCGTGACTGCTACATCTGCTTGTACCAGTGGCCTTCTCCTCCTTGTAAACAGTTGCCGTGCTGGCGTGGTAGATTCTGACTCTGGACGGGCAGCCTCAACTTGTACTGGCTGCATAGTCAGAATCTCTTCAACCCTGGGGATAGCAACCTTTTACCTATCGCCCCTTTTCTTGTTGGCTTTCTCTCGCCTTCGTCTTTGTAGAGCAGCGTCAGAGTCGGAATCTGGCTCGTATTCGCTGCTCGATCTTTGTCGTTTTCTTTTTGAAGACGACTAAGGCAGGGTTACCTGTGCCGACCTTCTCGGATGTACCTGTGATGGTGCGTCATCGGAGTCAGAAGAATCTGATTCTGTTGCCTCTGAATCGGATTCCTCTGCACCACCAACATCACCTTCATCATCACCTTCATGGTTATCATCACCTTCATCATCCTCATTCTCTTCATCTTGTTCTTCATCAGAGTGATCACTCATCTCTGGTCCCGAGTTGGGACTATACCAGTTCCAGTCCTCCGGAGCGACGTATGCTTCATTAATCAGGTGGCCGAAGAGTTCAGTATGCTCAGGGGTAGGTTCTACACTGCCTGGCTTTAGAAACTGTGCAAAGACTCTCTTGTCCACCCTTTTTACCTGCAGTCTCTCCCCGATAGCACGCAGATTTGGCAATGCATCATCGATCAGTAGTTGCACAAATCTCGGGTATAAAAGGAACCTAAACCTCTCTGCTGTATTTATCTGGTCATTAATTGCTTTGAAAATATAGTGAGAGAAGTTGTAGCCCCGATTGAGAGACATGCCCACCATGGCCGCTGCTAGGTCATGACCCATGGCATCTTTCCCCGCTTTCCTGGATGAGATGCACACGATCATGATGTGGGCAAAGTAACGCCATTGATCCAATACCCACATCTTCTTGTAGGAAGCATAGTCCCTTGCCCCGACATATCCCATTCTGTGCCTCCAACACCCATCCATGTAGTAATCTGGATAGGATGTCGGGTCGGTTGCAAGGTCTCCGAATTGCAATACTCTCCTTATTGTATCTTTCTAGATAGCAATAGGCCGACCGTCAACTGTAGCCCATATGACATTCGGGGATATCGTGCAATCGTGCTCTGCAGTCTCCCAGAATTGCTCCAGGTAAGGTCTGGAGACTGTTGGGTTTGCTGAGATTGCATAACTTATTCTTGATCTGTTGAGAAAATCCACAATCTCCCTGTATTGCAAGGCTGCGCCTTTCCATTTTGGTTTGGTGTTAGCCACTAGGTTGAATTCGTCAGTGAATGCACGAGCCATAGCCTGCAAACACACACAGAAAACATATTCAGAACAACTTATAACACTGGAAGTAGACACACATGACATAGTATAGTAGTTACACTTTGAAAAAATTTTCAGACTTAGGAAAAATTTCTAAGTGTTGGTCCTGCGCACTTACTAAGTGTGCAGGATTTTCCTCTTGCGTACTTAATAAGTACGCAAGAAGCATTTCTTGCGTACTTGCTAAGTGCGCAAGAACAACCCTTAGCAAAAATTTCCGAAACTTGTAATTCGTTCAAAATGTGGGTTGATTAGGTCGCCACTAGGTCGGAATCAAGGATTCTAACCTATGGTACCATTATCAACACTACACTCGTTCAATTTTTGACCTAGACCCGTCGCCGAACCACTGTCGGTTCAACTTCAAATGACGGATCAATCGAGGACCATGAGATGATTAGGGAGTCGATTAAAGCTTCCTATTAGCTTGTTACAGATAATAAGTTACCCAAACAACCCCATATTACCCCAAAATGTTTCGGATTTAACCTAATATTTTCTAAGTCAAAAATCGGTCCAAATGTCAAGAATCGATGGATGGAATTGGCCTATAGTCTCACCACGGAGATGAAATACGAAGATGACAATGTGATTGGGATGAAAAATCCGGTTGGAACACTCGAAATTTTTGAGGAAAATGCTCGGAGGGAATAGCACAGGAGAAAAACGATTGAAAAGTGATAAACCCTAAAAAATTGTCTAAGTCCTGTATTTATACCCATCACATATTGGTCGTGCGTACTTACTAAGTGCGCGGGACTTAACTCCTGCGTACTTACTAAGTACGCATAACTTAAGTCTTGCGTACTTGTTAAGTACGCAGGGTTTACCTCATGCGCACATCAAGTACGCAGAGACTCTTATGTGCGCACACTTTCAACTCAAATTATGAAGATTTGCAAGTCAAATAACGAACAAGATAAAAATATTCAATCAAGAGGATTCAAAATCAATTCAGGAAGGTTAAATACAAATATTTTTTGGCTTTTCTGAATAAAGTTGAACTATGCATAAACTTAAAAACTTCAAATCTTTTTGTTCTTTTCAAGATAGATATATACAATCATTTACACAAGCTATTTTTGGTCAAAGACACGAGCAGAGGATCATATCAGGCTGACTTATAGCAAAAACGATACAAAATAAACATCAAAGAATATGGGATCATGTCATGTATTACTCTTTATTCATACGTAATAAGCACACAAACAAGTAATTCAAGTTGACGATATTATAGGATTTGAAACTATAAGCATCTTTGTATCACGTTCTTGTGTATTAAGGTATTAATTATAAGATATACAACGTGTACCCCACTGATATGCTATAATATTTTGCACTATCTTCAAGGCATCTAAGATTATTTTCAATTATTTTCTTAATTTTCATAATGAAGTTACATCAATTAGCACAGAAAAATCAAGCAGAATCCATAAGGATTATCAGGAATCATAAGATTCAGAATCGAGTGATTCTTTTGTCTTGGTTTCATGTGATTTTCTTCTTTGAATATCGGTATGATGATTCGGGATAATGAACATGATGTTTGATTATAGGGTAAGGGGATCCAACTTTTATCTGGATTTGATTTCAATGAACCAGGAATGATTCAAGGGTGAATACATGCTCAACGGTTAATGTAGAGACATGTCTTGATTCAATCTCTCCTTGCATACTTGTGAGTATGGGCAGTGAGATGAACCGCATTAATTGTGCTAACAACATAACCCGAAACTGATCTCAAAAGAAAATTATTGTCAAAATCTAACATCCTTTATCTGATAGTGATCTTTTCGAATCTTTTACTCACACACGCTTGCAAACATGGGTTCAAATCACAGTTGTAATTTAGATTTAGTTTCCACACTACTAGTGATTCAAAGACGCATACAGCCTACTGACAATTCAAATTACTTGTAAATAAACAGATTAAAAACATAATAATTTTAAACAGATAAGTAAGCATGACGCAATCATTTCCCATATGAGCAGTCTATGAAGTTTAGATCATTTCTGATGTACTATCATTTCCTCTTTTCTCAAGTTAACTTTGAAATTTTCTCCATTTTCTATTTTGTATTTGATTTTTGTAAAATATTTTAAAACCTAAAGAACTGAACTGAAAATTTAAAGGAATTAAAAATTTAACTTCCATGAATTGAATTGAGTTAAGAAAACTTAGTTTTCACTCAGGATTGAACATTCCTATCAAGTTGACAAGATGCTCAAAACGGGATCGATCAAATGCCTTTGTGAAAAGGTTAGCAAGATTGTCATCCGTGTGAACTTTTACAAGTTCAATTAAATGCTTTTCAGCACAATCACGGATGAAATGATGGCGAATCTCTATATGTTTAGTTTTGGAGTGTTTCACCAGGTTATTTGTGATGGACATGGTGGCATTGTTGTCAATGAATAGAGGAGTTCTAGTGAAGTTTAAGCCGTAGTCTCTCAACTGCTGCTGAATCCACAGTATCTTAGAACAACCGCTCGCTGCAGCAATGTACTCTGCTTCACAAGTTGAGACAGAAACCGTTGACTGCTTCTTACACTGCCAGGAGACCAGTCTGTCTCCTAAGAATTGACATCCACCAGAAGTTGACTTTCTGTCAAGGTTACAACCGCCATAATCTGAATCAGTGTAGGCTTTGAAGTCGAATGACTGCTGCTTGGAGTACCAAAGACCTAATCGGGGTTTCCCTTTCAGGTATCTGGAAATTCTCTTCACGGCTATCATATGTGACTCCTTCGGTTGAGACTGAAACCTTGAGCACAAACATACAGCAAACATTATATTGGGTCTTGAAGGTGTGAGATACATAAGTGATCCGATCATCCCACGGTACAACCTGCTGTCCACATCCTTTCCATCTCTGTCGGGATGCAAACCATGATTGACTGGGATTGGTGTGCCATAAGTAGTGCTATCACTCATCTTGTATTTTGACAAGATGTCCTGCACGTACTTAGTTTGATGAAGATAAATTCCATTCTCTCTTTGACTGACTTGTAAACCTAGAAAGAATGACAGTTCACCCATATTGCTCATTTCAAACTTGGACTTCATCACCTTCTCGAATTCCCTACACATCCCTTCATTGGTCGACCCAAAGATAATGTCGTCGACATATACTTGCACAAGAAGAATGTCACCTCCTACTTTCCGTATGAAGAGAGTCGAGTCAATCTGTCCACGGTCGAAACCATTAGACAGTAAATGCTTAGATAAAGTCTCATACCATGCCCGCGGTGCTTGATGAAGACCATAAAGTGCTTTGTCAAGCTTGTACACTTTATTGATAATATGCGGATCTTCAAAACCGGGAGGTTGAGTGACATAGACTTCTTCATGCACCTTACCATAAAGGAAATCACTCTTCACATCAAGTTGATAAACCTTGAAGCCGACATATGTGGCATAAGCCAAGAACAGTCGAATGGCCTCAATTCTAGCAACTGGGGCGTATACTTCATTGTAATCTAAGCCCTCTTGTTGATAAAAACCCTGAACAACCAATCTTGCTTTGTTCTTCACAACTACATGACGATCATCCGTCTTGCATTTGAACACCCATCTGGTACCAATTGGCTGAAAGCCTTTTGGCAAGTCAACTAAATCCCACACGTGCAACTTTTGGAATTGAGACAGTTCATCTTGCATCGCCTCAATCCAGCAGTTGTCAGTGAGAGCCTCCTTCACATTCTTCGGCTCTAACTTGGACACAAATGCAGCATGCAGACATGTTTCCATGACACCAGTGTCAAATATCTCTGTGTAGAGACTGGTGTTCTCAGTGATGGTTCTATGACGAGTCTGAACACCTGCATAAGGATCACCAATAATGTTGTCGATTGGATGATTCCTATGCACCCTCGTCTCCGGTACAATCGGTTCTTGAATTTCTAGATCTAGATTCGTGCTTAACTCCCCCATTTCCTGTGTTCCAGAGGAAGAAGATTCAATGTTAATTGGATCAGCTGGAGCTTCATTTCCTATAATTGTGTTAGGATTGGCATGAGCGTCATCTCCAACAACATGAACACCTTCACTGTTATCACTGTCATGAGTTCCAGATGTAGATGCAACATTGGAATCAGGAGTTATAATTGGTACAGTAGCACGAGTAGAAAAACTAGAGTCATTGTCGCCACGCAATAAATCATAGACATTTGCGGCGTCTTCATCAGATAAGTCAGGAAGATTGAAGGACTTGAATAGCGCATCATAATCAAAACCCCAAGCGGGACCTTTTGGTTCTGGTGGAGTGCTGTGTTTACTACAGTCCACTTCAAACCATTCCTCGACAGTACGAGTTCCTATGTTGTACACTCTCTTGCAGGGCGAATTGGCAACATATCCTAAGAAGATGCCTTCCACCGCTTTCGCATGAAATTTAGACTGACGGTCTTTATACTGTAGCAACAAGGAACAAGGACTACCAAAAGGAACTAGGTAATCAAGATTGGGAAGTCGATTGTTGATCAACTCATAATATGTCTTGTTGTGCCTTTTCACAACCACAACCCTGTTTAAGACGTGACAAGCTGTATTAACTGCTTCTGCCCAGAAAGTGACAGGAAGCTTTGCATCTGACAGCACATCTGACAGCATAGTCCTTGCAGTCTCAATCAGTGTTCTGTTCTTCCGTTCAGCCACTCCATTCTGCTGAGGTTTGTACGGCGCGCTGCGTGACGGATCCCTCTCTTGAGACAGAAAAGTTCCATCAAATTATTCTTGAACTTAGTTCCATTGTCACTCCTTATTCTTCTAACTTTCAGATTGCAAAGAGATTCCAAGCTCAGGATCAGGTATTGAAGAATATCAGCAGTCTCATCTTTTGTACCTAAAAAGTGCACCCTAGAAAAACGTGAGAAATCATCAGTTACAACCAGACAAAACGACTTACCTCCAATACTCCTGATACTTATGGGGCCAAACAGATCCATGTGTAATAGCTCCAAAGGGGTATCGATAGAGTTTTGGAGCTTGGGCTTGTGAGACTTCCGTTGCTGTTTGCCCTTTTTACACGGCATACAGTCATCTGCAACGGTAAACCTCAACTTAGGAACCCCGGTTACCAAACCGTTTCGGACAAGATGATTCATTTTACGATAAGAAATATGTCCGAGTTTCCTATGCCACAAGATGGAGTCAAGTTCTGTCGCTTTTGTAAGCAAACAAGTAGCAACTGATGAGGTGGTTTTTGCCACGCTCATATCGATCTGATAAGTGTCGTTTGATCTTGGTGCTCTCATCAGAATCCAGTCTTCGGGAACCTCAAAACCAGGTTTGAGAATCAGGCATTCTGATTTGTCAAACATCACCGAGTACTCCTTGTCACACATTTGGGAGACACTCAACGGGTTATGCTTCAGCTGCTCGCAGAAGTTGACATTGTCAAAGCTGACACAACCGTTCGACACCACGCCTTGACACGTGATATTGCCTCCTTTTTCTCCGGCAAAGGCCACATAGCCGCCTCTGAATGGTTTAACGTCTTGAAGCAAGGCCATGTTTCCTGTCATATGCCGGGAGCATCCACTATCTACATACCAACGGTTAGAGATAGTACCCTTCGGACGTCCCTGCACGAGTAACAAAAGAATTAGTTAGATTTGGAGACCCAAGCCATTGTGGTCTTGGGTCGTCCATCCTTCTCAAAATAAACTACTTCTTTCAACTCACAGTCATGATGACTGTTCAAAATTGGTGAATCTTTGGATGAATTTGGAACAGGAGATTGAGAACCTTTAACTTTCTTGTTCCAGGATCTCTTTTGATTCTTAACCAGAACAGTAGACTTTGGCTCAACCACAGCCGGTGAACTTGTGGAAGCTTCACTTGATTGAGTCTTAGTCAGCTGTTCCAGCTTTCTCAACCTCTTATTCCTTCTTCTTCTTTGTGGCTTAGAGAGTCTAGCCACAGATTTCTCACCAGTGCGTGTACTACCAGATGTAGACACACGAGGTACAGCAGGTTGGTTTACCTTTCTTGCAACAGATGGTTTGGCCTCAGATTTAATCTTCGGTTTTCCCATGGGTTGTACTGGTGGTTTCACCACATTCTGCTTTGGACTTTTGGGAGATGGTTTCACTGGTGGCGACCTGGGGATAACAGCGGGCTGTGAAACAACATGCTGTTTCCCTTGGTTCTTAGAAGGACAGTTCACAACAATGTGCCCAACCAAGCCACAGTGAAAACAGTTCCTCTTCTCTACATAAGTTCTCTTGTAAGGCTCATTAGATCTGGGCTTAGATAACTCTCCATTATGAGCAAGAGGAGTTGGTTTATGAACAGAAGTCTGACCTTTTTTAGTTTGGTTTTTGGGGGTATAATACTTTTGCAAATTCTCTTTGTAACCAAGCCCATAATGAGCTGAAAAAGCCTCTTTCTTAACTTGGTTAATATTTTTATAACCCCCATAAAGCATTACCTTAAGTTTATCATTTGTTTCAATGATATCAGGTTCAGTTAAAATGCAGTTATCACTATTAGTGATAATGTTTTTGTGACTTTCTGTTCAGTCAACAACTCCTCAGAGACTACTCCTTCAGGGCAAGTGTTAACCGACCCATCTTCAGAAGCAGTAACATACTCCTCACTAGATGTGGAGTTAGCCTTACTTGAGGATTCATACTTTTTAAGGGAATCATCCTTATCAGAGGACTCATCTAGACAGGTGAGATCAATGTCTATCAAGCTATTGACAAACTTCCCACTTATTGGTGGAGGAATGGCATTGGTACCAAGACCTATACCCTTCATTTTCCTCACTACTGATTCGTAGTGCTCCACCACAAAGCATTTGACGAACCACCTTGGTGTTGATTGTGGTGGCTAGTGTTGTTGTGGCTGTGGCTGTTTCCCTGGCTAGGTCTGGTGAAACCAGAGGCCGGCGCTCGGTCTTTTTGACACTCACGAGCAAAGTGTCCATAGTTCAGACACTTGTAGCATTTGGCCTTGGATTTATCAAATCCAACCATGGCATTAGAATGTCCACCGATGAACTTTCTTCCTGTTCTATTTAGGAAACGCTTGGCCCTCCTCAAAAGCATGGCCATATTCCATTGAATATCCATGTCCTCAATATCATCAGGATCCACTTGGTTAAAGTCTTCTTCAATAGTTTCAGGATCCGTTAGCTTGCCGCCTATGAAATTCTCATACGCAAGCATACATGATGAAAATAATGCTACGTGATCTTCAGCTATTTTGGCTATTGCAGAATGGTTAGCTGAAGATGTAGCTGGAGGATTTCTTGAGGTGTGTTGATGATTGGTTCCCAACCCTGATCCGGATGCATAACAAGCATGACCACCACACCCATTTGAGTGGTCTTCTTCATTAGAGTGTCCAGTAAAGAGGGCAATTCCAGAGCCCGATGATTTTGAAGTGGAAGTCGTCCCATGATACATGGAAGGGTCCTGTATCTGAGGTCTTCCTGAGCTCTCCTTCTTCATAAGATTCATGTTATGAGCTTGAATCTTACCAATAGCCTCATCTACTGTTAACTCATAGAATTTAGGATTTTCACTCATCAGGGTTGTATACATCTCAAACTTCGGTGGCAAAGCATCAAGAAATTTTTCCACCAGTTCTTCATCGGGATATTTCAGTTCAAAAGCTTTCAACTCCGTTTGCAAATGATAGAATCTAGAGATAAGATCATCTAACGATTCATTTTCCATGAAATTGAAGCATTCATACTGCTTCCGGAGAAGATCCCGCTTACTCTTCTTAATGTCACTGTTCCCCTCAAATCTTTTCTGAAGTGCTTTCCAAAGATCCTTGGAGGTGTCATAGCCTCGGAAACTGTGAAACAATTCCCGAGTTAATGACATAGTGATTGAGCCAAGAGCCTTCTTTTCCCGATCATAAGCTTTCTTTTGTTCTTCATCAAGCTTAGAGATGGGCTTTGGCACCTCTTCATCAAGATAGATGTGTGTGGGATGCTTATATCCCTCAAGGATTGGTATCCATAATGATGAGTCGGTGTATGAAATGTAGTGCTCAAAACGCGCCTTCCAATTTGAATAATCATTTACATTTAATAGTTTCGGCGGTTTCTGAGGTGTACCGATCTCATTATCATAATTTAACATGTTTCCAAGATTCTGAAGGTTCGACATAGTGAATTACTTGGTCAAAAAATCAGAAAAGTCAGACACTGTTGCGCACTTGGTTTTGGCCTTGCGCACTTGAGAAATGGTCTTGCGTAGTTAAGATTTGCTCTTGCGTAGTTGTAAGTACGCAGGAGGAAATATTAAGTACGCAGGATATAACTTAAGTTCGCACAAGTTCAGTCTTGCGCACTTGTAAGTACGCAGGAGATAACTCTTGCGTAGTTAGTAAGTACGTAGAAAACTGTACTTTTTACCAAAAATGGTAAGTACGCAGGACACCTTTTCAGCAACTCTCACCAACCTTTTCCGGTCACCTGAAAATCGCCGGAGATAGTGAAAAGTAGGCTGATGATCAATGCAATTGAGCCAAAGGATCAGAAACAAGTTTCTAACCAACCTTTGATGCTCAAAACACAAAAATACACAACAAAAATCGGTTTTTGAGAGATTTTTGCTTCTAAAAAAGTGCTCAAGAGCTACCCCTTTTTTATCACAAAAATCACCAAAAATACCTCTTTTTGCTTGTAAAACTCAGTAAAACGTCTCCAAACTCACTTACAACACTCGAATTCAAGAGCAATGCTCTGATACCACTTGTAGGTCCCTTCGTGTGTGTCGAATCGTCACATGCAAGTGGTCTACTAGTCGGACCGGGTTGCGGAATACCCGTGACTAGGTGGAGAGTCTTACAAAACAAAGTAAACCAAACACGAGAGTCACAATAAACGTTCTTTCTTATATAAACACTCGACGGTTACAGAGAGAATACAAGATGCGTACTTAGCAGAACTGAGTTCGTCTGAACAAAATGGTTTCTGCGTACTTAGCTTCTGTGAACCTATCCTATTTATACAGACCAGATGCCTGCGCATTTAGCAAGTGCGCAGGACCAATTGCTCTTGCGTACTTAACAAGTACGCAGAGGTGTTCTTGCGTACTTGCTAAGTAGGCAGGAGCTTTCTCCTGCACACATGTAAGTGCGCAAAACACTTAGCAGAAAAACAACAAACATTATGTAAAAGTAAATACAACTCGATAAACTATTACATAACGACTCTTACATACAAAGACAAATTACAGACATTAGAAATACAAACTAAGACTCTATCCAGAGTGTTGTCACAGGAAAGTGCATCAACAAAACGTGTGATTATAAAGAATGAATGAAAGAAGGACATAACGTAAATGAATGAAATCTTACTTTATATTATATATATTGCATGTTATGAATGTATGTAAACGTTATAAACACTTCTATTACATCGGCTACTTCGGTAGACGGACGACCACGTGACTATTTTGCAACTGGGACAAAAAAAACGTTCCTTCGCAAGCTAGGACGTATAAAAGGTACTCATGGACGGTCGAAACAAATGCCTTATTACATGTAGAACGGTTGCATACATAATAGCCACGTGGGAAACAGATGCCCCAGGGCAGACGGGCTAATGACCGTACTACGACGGTAGAACGGGTTAAGAGCGGACGAACAAAGGTTGCCGGACGGATTTATGTATCGATGGACGGTTTTCTAGAGCCGGATGGTTTATGAAAAGGGTGACGACGGTAGCTCTCACTGCGATGTCTTTGTGACATTCGCGACAAGTATGATGGGTTGATCACCCTTATATTTATGGCCAAATGAATGTTCTCCCTAAGAAAGAATGTATGTACATATGTATTTACTCAGTATGAATGTTATGTGAGAATAGTAAAACAAAGAATATGTAAAGGCTCGAATGTTAAGTATATTATATATATATATATAATACTCATGATAAGATAAATATTATGTATGATTCTCTTTAAACTAGAACTCACCAACGTTAGCTGACTTTTAGTATACATTTCAGGTAAAGGAAGAAAGGGTCATGCGATGGCGTGAAGGTTACCCGGCACGAGACTGGCATCCCACTTTAGTATATGTGTTAAGACAATGTTATGTTTTTAATTGTTAAGACTTTCGCTGTCATGTTATGTCATGTTATGTAATGATTGAATTCTAATGTTTTAAATTTAAGTTAAGTAATTACGACTATGTTTATGAGTAAATCCAACAAGTGAGGTTACCCGAGAAGGGGCCTTACAAGTTGGTATCAGAGCAATATTTTGAGAGATTCAGACATCCCTAAATGTCTGGACTCAAACTGATTATGGGACCAATGCACGGATGTCAGTATGGGTAACCAACGCCAACGCCAGCACGGTAAGTAAGTACTAAAGTTAATGCACTTGGATAAGAATAGATACCTTAACTTAGAACAAATAGATGTCAAAGCCACAACTGATTTGAAGAGTTTCGAACCCGAAAAAGCAATGTAAATTAGTAATCACAAACCGGTCACTGTAATTAACAATTTACCTTGCTCGTACTATTCTAAAACTTTGATCTGAAGGAATGGCATTGATGTATTCCCTTTATAGCTATCAGGAAACTAGGAATTATGGCTGGTGGAGGAAGAACAGGACGCCGAGGCGGTCACACTGGCCGAGTCGGTAGACCTCCATTGAATCAAAGACATGAAGAAGAAGAGAGTGTGCACGCTGAACACACTTAGAGTGTGTACGAAACAGAAGTGACCTCAACTGGGGACGACAATCAAGGGCCTCTACAGTTGGAACCCGAGGTCAGGGATGCTATTGCCCGTGAAGTTGTACTTACTCTGAAGAAAGTATTTCCTGATCTACTATCCGAGGCACTAAAGAAAAGTAGAGAGGAGGATGAGGGAGACCATGAAGAGAAAGTGTATGACAGTGATGGGGATGAAGTGAAGGTAGAATCAAGCAATCGTGGGTGTGCCTACAAATGTTTCAAGGATGGAGACCCACCCAAGTTCGATGGGAACAAGGATTCAGTGACTTCGTTTGAATGGATTGAGAGGATGAACGCTGTAATCACCATCAGCGAATGTCGACCAGACCAGGCTGTTAAGTATGTTGCCCATTCTTTCACCAATGAAGCACTAAGCTGGTGGAGGAACATTCAGAGGACAAAGTCGCCAAATGCTCTTGCCAGAATGACATGGGAAGACTTGAAGAAGTTGATAATCCAAAAGTTCTGTCCCCAGAACGAAATTGATCGAGTGGAAAATGAATTCCTAAACTTTAAGGCTGGTAGCAAGACGCACTGCCAGTATACTTCCATGTTCAATCAGCTCGCTCAACTAGTACCCCACCTGGTGGAGACAGAAGAACGAATGATTAAATACTATGTGAAGGGCCTACCTCAAAGGGTCCGTGTTCATGTGAAAGCTAATCTACCCTCGACCTTCGAGTCGGTAGTCAACCTGTCTGGAATCGTCTATGACGATTATGCTAACGAGGACACAACTACCGAAGCTCCGAAACGGAAATGGGAGAACTCGTTCAAAGGAAATGGAAAGGGAAACTACATCGCTGAGGTGAAGAAACCTAGGCCAGAAGAGTATGAAGTTTGTAAGAGATGCTCAAGGAAACACCAAGGCGAATGTTTAGTTGGCACAACCATGTGTTACAATTGTGGGAGGCCGGGGCACTACTCCCGAGACTGCATAAAGGACGTCAAGTGTCAAAGTTGTGGAAGATATGGACACCTGACAAGGGATTACAGGAAAACCAGACAATCCGGTTTGGGAAAGGAAAAGGAAGCTGAAAGGGAACAGCCGAAGGCTAGGACTCGAGCCTACGCCCTGACAGAGGAGGAAGCAAGGGGAAACCCTGATGTTGTGTCAGGTGCGTTCCTAGTTAATGATGAACATGATGCTATTTTATTTGAATCTGGTGCTAGTAAAAGCTTTATATCCAATGCATTTAGTCATAAACTAGATTGCACTATCAACACCATAGTAAATGCCTTTAGCGTACAAACTGCCGTTGGTAAAAATACGGCAGTATTCCAAGTAACAGAGGATTACATCATAGAAATAGAGGGCCATAAGTTTCCTTCTAGATTATTCCTTCTCACCTTAGGAGGATTCTATATAGTATTGGGTATGGATTGGCTAGCTGCCAACGAAGCTCAAATCATATGTAAACGTAAGAGGATACACCTAAAAGCTCCTAGCGGCAGTCCAATTACGGTTTATGGGGATTGGAATTGCACGATGCCGAACGTTATCTCGATGATCAAGGCCGAAAGTTACATGAGGCGCGGTTGTGAAGCGTATCTGGCGTATGTTATTGACGATAGAATGAAAACGAAAGAACTCAAGAATGTACCCGTGGTGTGCAACTTTTCGAAAGTATTCCCTGACGATCTACCTGGCTTGCCACCCGATCGGGAAATAGAATTTCAGATTGACTTACTGCCAGGAGCAGATCCCGTTGCCAAAGCCCCCTACCGATTGGCTCCGTCAGAAATGAAAGAATTGATGTCTCAGTTAGAAGAATTAACAAAAAAAAGGGTTTATTAGACCGAGCATTTCACCATGGGGCGCTCTGGTACTATTTGTAAAGAAGAAGGACGGCAGCATGCGCATGTGCATTGACTACCGCGAATTGAACAAGAGGACAGTAAAGAACAAATACCCACTGCCTAGAATAGACGACCTTTTTGATCAACTGCAAGGTGCGAGTTGGTTCTCAAAGATCGATCTTAGGTCGGGTTACCATCAGTTGAAAGTAAGAGAAGAAGATGTACCAAAGACCGCGTTTCGTACGTGTTATGGACATTATGAGTTTCTCGTGATGTCCTTCGGATTGACCAACGCACCTGCAGCGTTCATGGATTTGATGAATATAGTATGTCGACCCATGTTGGATCGATTAGTGATAGTTTTTATAGACGACATACTGGTATATTCGAAAAGAGACGGTGATCACCACTGCCACCTAAGAGAGGTTCTGGAAGTTCTAAAGCAGGAAAAGTTGTACGCAAAATTCTCCAAATGCGTATTCTGGCTTAGGGAAGTCCAATTCCTAGGTCATGTCATAAACCCAAACAACATTATGGTGGATCCTGCAAAGATCGAAACCATAAAAGGTTGGAACATCCCGAAAACGCCAACAGAGATACGAAGTTTTCTGGGATTGGCAGGATACTATCGGAGATTCATTCAGTATTTCTCGAGAATATCCTCGCCGCTGACAAAGCTAACACGTAAGGAAGTAAAGTACGAATGGGGTCCAACCCAAAACCATGCGTTTGAGGAACTTAAGACACGATTAACCCAAGCTCCAGTCTTGGCACTACCTGAGGGAAATGAAGACTTGGTAGTCTACTCTTACGCTTCGGGTCAGGGTTTAGGTGGCGTACTTATGCAACGAGGAAAGGTAATTGCTTACGCCTCGCGACAACTAAATATTCATGAGGTTAACTACCCAACTCACGATCTAGAGTTGGCGGCAGTAGTTTTCGCGTTGAAAATATGGAGGTACTATCTGTATGGAGTTAAATGCACCATCTACTCCGATCACAAAAGCATGAAGTACTTTTTCGAACAAAAAGAATTAAACATGAGACAAAGGAGGTGGTTAGAGCTACTGAAGGACTATGATTATGAGATATTGTACCATCCAGGCAAGGCAAACGTAGTGGCTGACGCTTTAAGTAGAAAGGAAGAATCGGAACCTATCCGAATCAAAGAGTGTCAACTGATTACAATGCCTGATTTGATGAGTGAAATGTCAAAGGCACAAGATGAAGCACTATTAGAAAGAAATATAAAACGGGAAAGAATAGTAGGACAACAAGGAAATTTGGATGCAAATGCATACGGTGTACGAACTAGGTTTGGCCGGATATGGATACCTAAGACTGGCGAGCTTAGAGCCAAAATACTCGATGAGGCCCATAAGTCTCGCTATTCTATTCACCCTGGGACAAACAAAATGTATCAAGACTTGAAGAAAGAGTACTGGTGGCCTGGCATGAAGAATGATGTGACTGAGTACGTGAGCAAGTGCCTAAAGTGTTCCCTAGTTAAGGCCGAGCACCAGAAACCATGCGGTAAAATTCAACCTTTACCAATACCAGAATGGAAGTGGGAGGAGATCACGATGGACTTGATTACCAAGCTACCACGAACAACTAAAGGCAATGATACCATCTGGGTGATCGTCGACCGCTTGACAAAAAGTGCTCACTTTTTGCCAATACGTGAGACTTCTTTGTCAGAAAGACTAGCAGAAATATTTATCAAGGAAGTTGTGAGCAGACATGGTATGCCGCTGTCGATTGTGTCCGAAAGGGATACTAGATTCACGTCAAGGTTTTGGAAGAAATTCAACGAAGCAATGGGCACTAGACTGAACATCAGCACCGCTTACCACCCCCAAACCGATGGACAATCGGAAAGGACCATTCAGACCATGGAGGACATGCTCCGGGCCTGTATAATTGACTTCAGTGGGAGCTGGGACAGCCATCTACCATTGGCAGAATTTTCATATAACAACAGCTATCACTCAACTATTGGCATGCCGCCATTTGAAATGTTGTATGGGAGGAAATGTAGGACCCCGGTTTGTTGGGGTAAATTTAGACAAAAGGATTTTGCAAATCTCGAAGTTGTCAAAGCTACTTCCTAGAAGTTTGATCAAATCAAGACTCGAATGAAAGCCGCAAAAGACAGGCAGAAATCATACGCGGATAAGAGAAGAAGGAATTTAGAGTTTCAAGTGGGGGACATGGTACTGTTAAAGGTATCACCATGGAAAGGAATCATTCGATTCAGAAAACGTGGCAAACTAAGTCGAAGGTTTGTTGGACCTTTCAAGATTTTAGCGAAAGTGGGTCAAGTTGCTTACATACTAGACCTACCCATTGAGCTTAGTGGAATACACCCTACGTTCAACATGTCGCACTTATGCAAGTGCCTAGCTGACGACACAGCCCACATACCTTATGACGAGATCGAAGTGGATAACATTCTAAATTATGTAGAGGAACCGATAGCCATTCTTGACCGAGCTGAGAAACGACTACGCAATAAGTCGATCCATTTAGTTAAAGTACAATGGAAGCACAGAAAAGGGTCAGAAGCTACATGGGAAAAAGAAGACGAGATGAGGAGACTATACCCTCAATTGTTTAACGTATAAGCGGTTTCGAGGACGAAACCTCTTTAAGGAGGGTAAACTTGTAACATCCCAAAAAAATAATAAATAAGTAAATAATAAAACGATAGAGACTTAATCGTCATAAAACAAAAAGAAAAAACGGATGGGCTTGGGCTCGGCTCCAACGGGCCGATGGAAGACCAGGTATATAAGGGGCAAGGCAGCCCACCTCGCCATTTCAACCTCATTTCATCACTCTAAAGGGAGAAAGGGAAGCTCAGGTCTAGAGAGAGAAAGTCGACGGATCGACACGTGATTGAAGGAACACGTTATTGCTGAGCTCGTGAGCAAAATCTCTGAATCAGAATTCCAATCCAGGTAACGATTCGACCATAATCTGAGTTTTTGTTTGTTTTGAGGTTTCTCGGGTTTTAGCTAAATAGGAGACGTTTTTATGGATGAAACCTGATAATAAGCTTAGAACTAGCATCAAGAATGAAAACCGCATGTTTTCATCAAAGAAAATTGTAAGATTGGCATGATCAGGTTAGCATGCAAGAATTTCGGATTTTTGTCCAGGAAAGAGGTATTGCGTACTTATCAAGTACGCAAGAAGGACGTCCTGCGTACTTACCAAGTACGTAGGAGGAAGATCCTGCGTACTTACCAAGTTCGCATACAGCAGGCTGGTTAAGTAAGGTCAGTATGTTTAGAATGATTAAACCGTTAGAGTCGGGATTGGGTCTGATGTGTAATTAACTACCTAATTCAGATCGGAAGTGACGTTGTTGGACCCTTGTTTAAGACAACCCAGATTAGCTTATCAGGTGAGTTCTATGTGCCCCCTTCTATATTATGTGTAAATCAATTTAAATGTTTTGGGGCTGAAGTGTATACACTAAATGAATAAATGCTATGAATGTCAATGTGATCATACGTGGTATACAAATATATATATATATATATATATATATATACTTATATATGAAAATGAATTATGAACAAAGAACGAAACGTATGATTATAAAGAATGAATGAAAGAAGGACATAACGTAAATGAATGAAATCTTACTTTATGTTATATATATTACATATTATGAATGTATGTAAACGTTATGAACACTTGTATGACAACGGCTACTTCGGTAGACGGACGACCACGTGACTATTTTGCAACCGAGACAAAAAAAACGTTCCTTCGCAAGCTAGGACGTATAAAATGTACTCATGGACGGTCGAAGCAAATGCCTTATTACATGTAGAACGGTTGCATACATAATAGCCACGTGGGAAACGGATACCCCAGGGCAGACGGGCGAATGACCGTACTACGACGGTAGAACGGGTTAAGAGCTTACGGACAAAGGTTTCCGGACGGATTTATGTATCGACGGACAGTTTTCTAGAGCCGGACGGTTTATGAAAAGGGAGACGACGGTAGATCTCACTGCGATGTCTTTGTGACATTCGCGACAAGTATGATCGGTTGATCACCCTTATGTTTATGGCCAAATGAATGTTCTCCCCAAGTAAGTATGTATGTATATATGTATGTACTCAGTATGAATGTTATGTGAGAATAGTAAAACAAAGAATATGTAAAGGCTCGAATGTTAAGTATATTATATATATATATATAATACTCATGATAAGATAAATATTATGTATGATTGTCTTTAAACTAGAACTCACCAGTGTTAGCTGACTTTTAGTATACATTTCAGGTAAAGGAAGAAAGGGTCGTGCGATGGCGTGAAGGTTATCCGTCACGAGTCTGGCATCCCACTTTAGTATATGTGTTAAGACAATGTTATGTTTTTAATTGTTAAGACTTCCGCTTTCATGTTATGTCATGTTATGTAATGATTGAATTCGAATGTTTTAAATTTAAGTTCAGTAATTACAACTATGTTTATGAGTAAATCCAACAAGTGAGGTTACCCGGGAAGGGGCCTTACATTTACAGAATCTGTAAGAGAACACTAGAACAGAGAAAAAAGCAGAAAGACTTGATTGATTGTATTCGGTAAACTCTATGTTTTGGTGATATACAAAGAGAAAGTTTATTTGCATATTGTTTCTATTGTCAATTAGTATACGAACGTTAATATGGTAGGATTCCGCACTCTGAGTTAACGAGACGTCTTGTCACGAGATTGATCTAATATAAGTCATGTGGACCTACAAGTGGTATCAGAGCTTTTGCTCGTGATTTGTGTTTGATTCTTGGTGATTAGAGACGTTTTTGTGTACAATTTGACAAGAAATTGATCATTTTTAGAAGTTTTTGTATCCATGGAGTTTTCAAGTTCTTGAAGCTGATTTTACTGCTGAATTCGTGGATTTGAGGTGGATTTTGGTGAAATTAATCCGATAGAAGTGTTCTAATTCATAAAATACTAAATCCTACGGTCCAATTTCTTCAAATTCCTTCAAATCTGTGAGAAATGATGATTTTAGGTGCTATGAGTTCGTGTTTGGGTTGCTGAGTTTGTTACAGCTGAAGCAAGCGAACTTGCTGATATTTGTTGCAGGCGAACTTAGCAAGCGAACTTATCAAGTTCGCTTCTCTCAGTTTAAGCGAACTTAGTAGGCGAACTTAATCAGTAGCCGAACTTACCGGAGTTTTTTGGTTAAGCGAACTTAGTTCGCTTGATATCAAATTCGCTTGTTTGGATTTGAAGCGAACTTATTATCTTGGCCTAAGGGGAGTACTTGTTCAACCCATGGAAATTTTTTCTGAAAATGGCAAATATGGTGCAAGTGAATATGTTAAATTACGATAATGAGATTGGTACATCTCAGAAACCACCCAAATTGTTAAGTCTTGCAGATTATTCTAACTGGAAAGATATGTTTCATCAGTTCGTGTCTTTTACTGATACAAGTTTATGGATTCCAATCTTGGAAGGTTATACACATCCAACATATACTTGGATGGGAAAGGATGATGTTCCTAAATCGGTGTCTGCGTTAGCCACAGAAGGCAATGGCTAGTATCTTTATGTCTCTTCCTAAATAAATTTATCATAGCTTTAAACAATTCAGGACTTCTCAACAATTGTGGGAAGCATTACAAAAGCGGTGTGAAGGTAGTTTGGATGTTAAGAAAAGCAGAAAAGAATTACTGAAGAAGCAATTCTTAGTATTCAAGCACTTTCAAAATGAATCTTTAGATGATCTTGCAACGAGATTCTATCATTTGCTGAGTGAATTGTCAAGTGCTTCAGTGGTTTATGAGACTGAATAGATAAATGATAAGTTTTTGGAGGCATTACCATCTAAATTTGATGTGTATACAGTTTTGATAAAAGAGAATGTCAAGTATAAAACTATGTCTCTTGAAGAGGTTCTTGGCAAGATTCAATCACATGATTTGAATATGAAGAAGAAGGAAACCAATATGGAGCATATTCAAGATCCTTCAATGTATTTTACTAAGTCTTCTGGCAAAACTGGTGCAGGGGTTGCGTTCTTTTCTGGTGATACTCAAGTTGTTTCTAATGATCATTGTTCTGGGGTTCCAAGTCATTTAGGTTTCTATGCAAAATAGTGCTTCTTCATCATCTGGAACACATAATATGAATCACAGAGTTGCTGATGATTATTTAGCGATGTTTTCTTCCTTTATGGCTTCTTATGAAAATTTTATTGGAGGAAAGATTCATGATCCATATGTTATTGAAGAGGATTTCAGACAGATTGATCCTGTTGATCTGGAAGAGATGAACATTCAATGGAATATGGCTATGCTGATGAGACAAGCAAAGGAGTTTTTGAAGAAGACTGGAAGAAAGTATATTGGTTCTAACAGTCGTTCACGTATGGGATTTGACAAAACCAAAGTTCGTTGCTATAATTGTTAGGAGTATGGTCATTTTGCCAAAGAATGTGTGAAACCAAAAGTTGAATTTGATTATCAGAAGAAGCCTAATAACTTTCAGAACAATTGTAATCAGTCACAAGGCTCCTCTGGCTCTGGAATCTCTAATCATGCATCTGCATCATCTGCTTTGGTTGCTCAGAATGATGAAAATTATGACTGGGGTATTCATCTTGAAGATTTGGTTGGTAGTGTAAGTCAAGCTTTTGTACCCGAGATTCATTCTGTAAAATATGAAGAGTCAACTGATGATGATAGCACAAGTGATGGTGAGAGTTTGCCAAGTGCTGATGAAGAGCATGATCAAGTACGAAATGTTGAGTCTAATATTGTATCTGGTGTATCTGAAGATGATATTGTATTAATTCAAAATTCTTCTGATGGTGCTGATTCTGAAAATATTCCGATTGCAAAAGTCTTCATGGCAGATATGTCAGATCCTTCAAAGGTAAAAGATTCTGTCAGTCACATTTATTGCTCTAATTGCATCAGTATAAAAGATAAAATGCAAAAAGTAATGGATGATAACACAAATTTAATTTGTGATATGAAATCGATGCATTCGGTTAATCAAAAATTGAAAGATAATGATAAATTGTGTATAGATAGAATTGAGTCTTTAAAAAGAGATTTGAACTCTTTGGGATTGAAATATAAGGAACAAGCATATCATCTGGATATGGCTTATGCTGAGATTGAGAAGCGGAATGAAATTGTCGCTCAGAAGAACAAAGAAATTTCTAATAAAGAATCTGAAGTGATCAAATTACATAGAAAGCTGGAAAATTTTGAAAATTCATATGTGGTATTGGATTACTTTAATGCTAATGCTGATCCTACTAAGAGGGTTGCTGGAATTGGATTTGTTCCTCCACCATTCAATGCAAATTATGTGGTTGAACCAGAAATTATTCATGAAGAGGAAATTGATCCAAAGACGGTATTGAAAGTAAATCCAGTAACTGGTGGATATGATCTATGATTCTGATTCCGAGGATGAAGTTTTTGATGATAAAAAGGTTGAAGGCATTCCTAAGGAAGTGCAACTTGATGAACCAAAGGTAGTGAAAAATGTTACCCGTGATAGATGCATTTTAACAGAACCTGATGAGGTGAAAGTTGTTCAACCTAAACTTTCCAAAATGTTACAATCAAGTGGTTTTGTTGCTGCTGGTCATCAAAAGAAGAATTTATCAACGGTGACTAAACAAGTTTTTATTCAAAAGAAGCCAATCAACTGTTCAGTAAAATCTTCTGAAGATTGTTCATCTGAAGGGTTTTCAAATTCAAGAAAAACTCCTTATATCAGAAATCATCAAGATAGACGAGTTTACTTTCACTGTAATGAGGCTGGTCATATTCTGATTCACTGTCCTTATAAGAATCAAGAGAAATTAAATAGTGTTTCCTCATGACAACGAGTGGTGCCGATTCTGAAAAGACAAAATGTGGGAAAGCCTACATCTAGTGTTGTAAAGAATGTGCCTTGTCAATCATTTGCTAAATCTTCGAGATTTAAGCTACATGATAAGCATATTTCTAAACCAGTTGTTTTTCAAAAGATGTTTGAGATTCCACATGTTGGAATTTCAAAAGGTTCTCAACCTGAGGTCAAACTTTCTAGACCACAACGAAGAAGACGTAACAGAAAACTAAAGAAAATTTTGGAAATACCTGAATCTGATAATCATAAATCTAATAATGTTTTTCCAATTAATCATACTATGTCTTCATTGAGAAGGTCTAATTGTGAATCTTATGTTCCAAAGGTTGATGACAATGTTGATTGTGAATTGCTTGAACTTGTTTATTTTGATCCATCTGGACGACCCAAGACCACAATGGCTTGGGTTCCAATTTCTAACTAATTTTCTTTGTTTATGTAGGGACAACCAAGGAGGACTATCAACAATACGTGGTATGTGGATAGTGGTTATTCTCGACATATGACAGGGAATATTTGTTTGCTGGAAGATGTTATTAATTTTGATGGTGGTTATGTCGCTTTTGCTGGAAATAAAGGCGGGTACATAACTGGTCAGGGTACTTTAAAGAACGATAAAGTCAAATTTGAGAAAGTGAACTATGTGGAGCAACTTGAACATAATCTTTTGAGTGTATCTCAAGTGTGTGACAAGAAATTTTTATTTCATTTCAATGATTCTGACTGTTATATCTTGAAATTGGGCTTTGTGATTCCTGATGAATGGATTCTAATGAAGGCTCCATGGAGAAATGACACATATGTCCTAGACATGAGTGTTGCTACTACAACGGATTCAATTACAACATGTTTACTCTCCAAGGCGTCTGAGTCGGATTCTATTTTGTGGCACAGGAAACTTGCTCACATCAATTATCGGAAAATGAATTATCTCGTGAAGAATGATCTGGTTATTGGTGTTCCGAAAATGAAATTTTCAGTTCCTGATGACTGTATTCCTTGCAAGAAGGGGAAACAACACAAGAAGTCCCACAAATCTAAGTCAAAGAATTCAATTGTGACTCCTTTGGAGCTACTGCATATGGATTTGTTCGGACCGATTAGTATTAGGAGCATTGGCGGTAAATCTTACTGTCTGGTAGTAACAGATGATTTCTCTATATTTTCATGGGTTAAGTTCCTTGCTTCTAAAGCCGAAACCACAGAGTTGGTACAATTCTTAATCCTAGGTTTAGAGAATTTGCCCAAACAGAAAGTCAGAATAATTAGGAGTGATAACGGCAACGAATTTAAAAATAGCAAGATGGGTTTATTTTGTCTTCAAAAAGGAATTCATCATGACATTAGTGCACCATATGTACCTCAACAAAATGGAGTTGCTGAATGAAAGAATAGGACTTTGGTTGAAACGGCACGTACGATGCTTGTAGATTCTAAGCTTGTAGTAACTTTTTGGGCTGAGGCTGTGAATACTGCGTGTCACGTTTTGAACAGAGTCTTGACCGTTAAGCGATACAACAAGACATGCTATGAGTTGCTTAATAATCGTAAGCCGAATCTGGAATATTTACTACCTTTTGGTAATCAATGCCCCCTGTTAAAAGTTAGAGATGTCCCAACCAAGTTCAGTGCTAAGGCTATTGAAGGGATCTTTCTGGGGTATGTTGCAAATTCTACTACCAAGAGGGTTTATAACAAAGAGACTCGTTAGGTTGAAGAATGGTTTCATATTGACTGTTCTAATCGGTCTTTACCTCAAATGGCGATTGGACCAGACTGGGCTTTTGATTATGACAATTTATTCAAGTATTTTCATTTACCTTATGATATTTCTCCCGAGGAAGCTGTTGTTTTATATGATTCATGTCAGGATGTGTAGAATAGTGGTTTTCTACCGACTGCGGTTCCACAATCATCTGTTCCTTCTACATCTGCTCCAGATCCTAATGTTGCTTCTTGTTCGGGAACACAAGAGTCTGATAGTGAGGATGAAAATGTTATTTTCCAAGATTCTTCTGCTGATCCTTTGTTAGTTGATGAACCTTCTAATTTGACACAGCCTCATGGGGAGATTCCTACAAATCTGGACTCGGAGATACCAGTTACTCAAGATCTGTCTTATCAATCTGATACAAATCAAGTTGATGTGTTGCCGGTTCCTGAGGTTGCATCAATCAAGGAACTCAAAGCTCATCCCATTACAAATATCATTGGGAATTTGCGAGATGCAGTGCAAACACGTTCTATTATTGACAACACTTGCTTGTATACATGTTTTAAGGATACTTGTATTTTTGATGTATGCTCACATTCCTGTTTTATTTCTCAGGTCGAACCAAAGAATGTCGAAATGGCGTTACGTGATAACAATTGGATAGAGGCCATGCAGGAAGAACTTGCTCAGTTTGACAAACTCAAAGTTTGGAATCTTGTAGATCTTCCAAAGGGTGTGTATCCAATTGGTACGAAGTGGGTGTTTAAATGCAAAAAGACGATCGAGGTGTTGTGGTGAGAAATAAGGCAAGATTAGTTGTACAAGGTTTTAATCAATAAGAGGGAATTGATTACAGTGAGGTTTATGCTCCTGTTGCTAGGCTTGAAGCTATACGGTTGTTTCTTGCGTTTGCTTCATACAAAGGGTTTAAGGTGTTTCAATTAGATGTAAAAAGTGCTTTCTTATATGGTAAAGTCAAGGAGGAAGTTTATGTGTGTCAGCGGTCGGGGTTTGAAGATCCAATTAATCCGTCTAATGTTTTCACGCTTGATAAAGCTCTCTATGGTCTTCATCAAGCTCCTCGAGCGTGGTATGAAACGTTGTCTACACATCTTATGGATAATGATTTTGTTCGTGGACATATTGACTTGACTTTATTCATTAAGAAAGCAGGGGGAGAATATCTACTGGTACAGATATATGTAGATGATATTATTTTTGGCTCTACAAATGAAGGGTTGTGCAAAGAGTTTGAGAGTATTATGAAATCAAAGTTTGAGATGTCAGCTATGGGAGAGTTATCATTTTTCCTAGGTCTTCAAGTTAATCAGAAGGAAGATGGTTTCTTTATTCATCGGTCCAAGTGTGTAAAGGACATCTTGAGCCGGTTCAAGATAGAGGACTGTACCCCATACGATACTCCGATTCCGGTCAATCATAAATTGAATTCTGACCCAGATGGAAAAGAAGTTTATTGCCGACTCTACCGTGCAATGATTGGATCTCTCATGTACTTAACAGCTTCAAGGCCAGACGTAATGTTCGCTATGCGTATTTGTTCCAGGTTCCAAGCAAAACCAAAAGAGTCTCATTTGATTGCAGTAAGGAGAATCTTTCGTTATCTGAAAGGAAATCAAAGATTGGGACTATGGTTTCCACATGGTTCTAACTTTGAATTCAATGTATACACTGATTCTGATTTTGGTGGTTGTTGTTTGGACAGGAAATCTACTACAGGTGGTTGCCAGTTCTTGGGTAATCGTCTAGTTTCCTGGCAATGCAAAAAGCAAACTATGGTCTCCATTTCAACATGTGAAGTAGAAAACATTGTTTCTGCAAGTTGTTGTTCACAGATCTTGTGGATCCAACAGCAATTAAGAGACTTATGTTTGAATTTTACAGGAACCCCCATGTTTATTGATAATAATGCTACAATGTCTATCACAAATAATCATGTTAAGCACAGTAAAACAAAGCACATTGAAATTAGATATCATTTTATTCATGATTGTGAAGATAAGAAGTTGATTGAGCTGGTAAAGGTACATACAGATGATAATTTTGCTGATCTTTTTACCAAGGCATTTGATCGTACCAGGTTTGAATTTTTGATCAAAATGATAGGTATGATCAATTCCGAATAAAAGTGTTTCAAAAACAAATTTTCATGGGAGATTTTGTTGTAAATTTCTTTTATTGATTTATTACATTTCTGCAAGTTAAATTTAAGTCAAAATTGTTATTTATAAAAATTCAAATCAAAATGAAAAATTTTAAATTGACATCATTTGAAGTTAGAGAAGAAATGATAGTACATCAGTGAATAGTTCATTACACATGACCATCGTAGACCTTTGATATATGATAGTTTAAAGTAATTTGATTTGATCTAAATTTCAAAGTCTGGATAAATAAGAAATGATAATGTTTTGAATGCTCTAATCTTGATAATATGTTTTAATTTAAATATGAGTTTGAAACTTGAATTGTCAATAGACTAGAAGCGTTTTTGAACCAATAGTAGTGTGAAAATTAAATATGATATGATTACATCTGTGATTTGAATTCATTATATGCCTGGGTGTGTGTGTAAAAGTTCATTATCAGATATAGAATATATGGTTTTAAGAATTTCATGAGACTAATATCGAATTATGTCTTTAGCACAATCTCTTTCAGTTCACTTCACTGCCCATGCCCCAAAAAACATGCAATGTGTTGCTGAACTAAGATATGTTTCTGACATTATCTGTTGGAACATATATTCACCCTTGGATAAGTTAGATACATCATCTATTATGAATTCATTGAAATTTATCCAGATAATAGTTGGATCCTCCTACCTGAATCTATTGATTCTCATTATAAAGCCAATTCATTAGAATCCTTTGATTCTGAATCATCCTGATTCTCATATCCTTTGGGATATGCTATTCTATACTTATGCTAATAGAGATAATTTCATCTTGGAGATTGATCTAATCTTGCAATAAATTGTGTATTTCTTGAAGATAGTGCAAATTTAAATTTCTGTTGGCATATATGTGGGGTACATGATGTTTTTCATCTAAATGGTAGTAACTCACATGAATTGGGAAGAAAAATGCTTATAGTTTCAAATTATATAATATTGACAACTTAAGAATTCATACTTTGTATTACAAATTCGGAATGAAAAATTGAGTATTTCATGACCTGATCTTGTTTACTTTGAAATTTATCGCGTATCATTTCAAGTAATATTCAAATTGATTGCAAAAATTACATAAGATGAAAAAGATTTGATTTACATAAGAATGAGTTTGATTGTTTCATATCATAGGTTACCCATTGTTGATAATATCATATGTGATGAATTGCTCATATACTGATATGATCTTCTTGCTCATGATGTTTATCCAAAAATATGTATTTTAGTTTGCTCATATAAAAACCAAAATTATGTGTTTCAGATTGCTTAGATAAAAACCAAAAATATATGATTCCGTTTGTATAGATAAAATCCAAAAATATTATGTTTCTATCTTCCATGAGAATTTTATTTTTATTAATATGATTCGGGATTGGATCGGATACATGCTACAGATGGAAGTTCACAAGAATGTGACGTGTTGAAAGTGAAGAAATTGTTCATGACAAAGGTTTGGTGCGAACTTAATATGTTCGCCTGAGGCTTGTTAAGCGAACTTAACAAGTTCGCCTAATGAAGCGAACTTAATTGTGATTAAATATTTTTTTCAGGCGAACTTATCCTTATTATCTTGTTTCACTGTGGGAGAGAACTTATTGAGCGAACTTACGGGTTTTTTATCGAACTTGTGACAATCTGAACTAGGGTTTTCAAGGTTTTTTATCCGGTAAATCGATGGAAATTTGATCCTTTGACCCTATGTTCATTGTCATTTGACCGTCGGTCTGTGAATGATCTGATATGCTATCATTTTATGGTTAAAACTTCAAATTGACACTTAATAGTGTTTCGTGGTTGTAAATCGTTGATTATGATATGTTTAATTTGAAAAAGTTTCACGATTTGGACATTTTGGATATCTGCTGTAGAATTTGTATCGACAAACTGGTTCAGGCGAACTTGTTCATGCAAACTTGTTCAATCGAACTTGTTTAGGCGAACTTATTATGTTCGCCTCTTGCAACACTAAGCGAACTTATTAAGTTCGCCTAAGGGCTTAGTAGTGTTTGGACTTGTGATTTTTTTTGTGTGAAATTTTTTTTGTGAAATTTTTTTATGATTTTTTTCTTTTTTTTGTTATATGACTAATGTGTTTTCTTTGTCCAATACTTTTACAGATGTCTCGTCGTGTTGAGTACAAACATAATCAAGTGGCGTTATTAGATCCAAATATGTCTGAAGCTGTTAATTTTCAAGGAATTATCAACTTTCTGAATCGTTCATGTTTGCATGTGGCCTTATCCACAGATTCCTACATTAACTTACCTTATATACAACAATTCTGGGATACTGTACATCAAGACACTTATGTTGAACCTCACGTACTTCGTGGTACGGTGAATAATACAGCGGTAGCTATTTCAGTGGACACTATTCATGCTGTTTTGGCATTAGGAGGTGCTAATGAAGATCCTATGTCTTATCCTGGAACACTGATTATGGGATGTTTTCAGAGGATGGGTTACAGAGGCAGACCAAATGATACTCAAGCAAGAAAAGGAGGTTTAGTTGGAGAATGGAGGTGTTTTATGCATGTCATCATACAATGTTTGTCTCTAAGAAAGGCTGGCACTGATGGTTTGAAGAGTGCATTACAAGCTGCAATGGTTGCTTTGACCCTGAACAAACGGTTTAACTTTGCTTTATATATATACCGTGAGTTGGTCATGCAAATCAATCCTCTAGAAGGTCAAGGGTTTCTTATGTACTCTAGGTTCTTGCAAATGCTGCTGAATCATTTAGTTCCTGATTTACCACAGCATCTAATCCGTTTGACTTTGACTCATATGTCTAAACGAATCTTTACTGATTGTACTAAGGTTAAACAACAAAATGTTGCTTTGATTCCTGTTTCGACTCCTTTGTTTGGTCACCTAATCAATCCTGATTATGTTGAGCCACCTAATGATAATTGGTTTCATCCTGAGGAGTTAGTTCAAGGCCAAGTCCAGAATCAAGTACAACAACCACAACAACCGCAACAAGTTCAAGCTTAACAACAACAACCGCAACAGGTTCAAGCTTAACAACAACAACCGTAACAAGTTCAAGCTCAACATCAACAACAACAAGTACAAGTTCCTATTCAACAACCACAAGTTCCTATTCCACAAGATCAGGTTCACATTCCTGTTAATGAACCAGTTCAAGAAGATATTGCTCAAGATAATGAACATGATTTGGGTATGAAAATGGAAGATTTTGATAATGACGCTGTGAACTCACCCATTCATGAAGCTGAAGGGTATGTGGTAGATACGAGTTTCGGTGATACTATTTTACCTGATTCTGAAGCTACTGAATCTGATTCGTCTAGAGATTTTAGCTCAGATCATTATGAGAGATTGGCTACGTTACCATTGGCAAATGCGGGGAAACATATTGAATCTAAAGCTAGTAAACTGAGGTGTAAGTCTGTTCGGAATCCTCCTTCTGGATCAGTACTTGGCAAGAGAACTTTAATTGATGAGAGTTCTGACTCGGATAGTGATGTTATTCCAGTTTCAAAAGCTTAGAAGCTTATGTCTGCTTCTATTGCTGCTGCTCATTCATCTCAAGGTGTTAAGGGTGCTACTTTTGTTGCTTCCTTACCGGTTACACCTCCTACATCTAGACATCCATCTCCGGTGATTTCTCCACATGTTCCACATTCATCTGACGCTGGTCCTTCAAAGCCTTCTGATTCTGAAAGGATTACCTTCCTTGAATCACAGGTGCTTGCTTTGTAGACTCAGGTAGATACTCTTGTGTCTACTGATACTCAGAGACAGTTGGTTATTCAAGCTCAAGCTACACAGATTGCTGACATGCAGTTATTGGTGTCCAAACTTGTTGAGCGTCTTGACGCTCAGGGGGAGTTAAGGATACATGATACTTCTCATGCTGATTCTATTCAAAGAAAGAATGATGATGACAATGATCCTAGTGGTAATATTGAGGGTGATCGTCAATACGCTGACTTGAATCCAATATCAAGAGTTCAGGGGGCTTCTACATCAGGTAATATTGAAGGAACCAAGAATGATTCTGGAGTAAATGAAGATATTTTACTATTGGAATTTTTTGCTGATTCTGAAGAAGAAGAAGTTGAGAAGTTAGAATGTCTGGATAATATTGATGAATTATTTGATGATGTTGAAGAGGATGTGATGGATAATGAAGTTGAAGAAGCAGAGATTGTAGAAATTGAGATAGAAAAGAGTAAAGATAAAGTTACATATGAAGGAAGTGATGGTCTGAATGTACCGTATAACTTCATCCAAGATGATGTTATTCCTGAGTTTTCTTATGATGGAGTAACAGATTCTATGGACTCTATTGAAGATATCACTACACCTGATGATATTGCTCAATCCAAGATAGATTCTGATGTTGATACTACTCATCCTGTGTCTCCTAAGCTAAATGAAGAACCTTTGATGTATAGAAAGACAGGAATGACTAGAGAACAGTGGAGAGAAGTAGTTAACAGTTGGATGAAAGTACTACCAAAGTCATCTATACAACCTACTAAAGAAAGATATGTGAATAAAGAGAGGTGTATTGGAAGAATCATCAGTTGGTTTTATGATGATGACTCGAGGTTCTTTGCTCTTAAAAGATCTGATGGTGTTCAATACTTAAAGCCTAGGATCAAGTATTTCAATACCTTGCCAATGTGTGAAATGAATGGTCTAGCTACAAAACCACTGATTAATAGATCAAAGAGTGCATTAGCTAATGTGATTGTTAGCGTGATTAAAAGAGAAGGTGGATCAGGGAAGTATGAAAGATTAAAGCCACAAAAAGGAAAAATAGTGAAGATTGTAGATCAAAAGACTGAGATTGTGACTTGGAAGTATACGTTCAAGCCAGTACGTGCTGTACAGAAAATACCATTGAAGAAAATACCACAAGATTTTCTGGGGAATATGAAATGGTGGTACGTTGATGTGAATACTGGTGAAGCTAGGATTGATGATAAATATAATAAGGTCATTGTTAGTTTCTATGATGCAATGAATCTTATTAACCTCTCAAAGAAAGATCATAGGACGTTAAGAAAGAATGAGATTATGTTTACTGATGAATGGAGAGAACAAGGATTGCAGTATAAAAGAGTGTTGGAGATCTATCAACGATATAGAGTGCACGCAGGAAGCAGATTACCAGATAACTGGAAGAGCTCGTCATAAAGACTGAAGACAGAAGATCAAGCTATTGTCAAGGGGGAGTCTGTTAGGACATAGATTGTATGACAAAAGCTTTGTAATAGTTTAGGTCTTATTTTCTTTATGTTTTTATGTAATTGTATAGATTTTGTCTAAGTGATAGAACATGTTTCCGCTAGAGGCGAACTTGTTAAGTTCGCCTAGTCTCATGTGAGGCGAACTTGTTAAGTTCGCCTAAGCATCTTGGAGGCGAACTTGCAGAGTTTGTGTTTATAAATAGTAGTTTATAGAATCTGTAAGAGAACACTAGAATAGAGAAAAAAGTAGAAAGACTTGATTGATTGTATTCTGTAAACTTATTGTTTTGGTGATATAAAAAGAGAAAGTTTATTTACATGTTGTTTCCATTGCAATTAGTATACGAACGTTAATACGGTAGGATTCCACACTCCGTGTTAATGAGACGTCTTGTCATGAGATCGATCTAAGATGAGTCATGTGGACCTACAGTCCCTAGACAAAAATGGTCAAGACACTGATCAGCATCAGTACAGGGCAATGATTGGATCACTCATGTATCTGACTTCTTTCAGACCAGATATCATGTTTGTAGTATGTCTATGTGAAAGATTTCAAGCAGCTCAAAGATTTCTCATCTCCAAGCTGTCAAGAGAATTTTTAGATACCTGAAGGGAGCTCCAAGACTTGTGCTATGTTACTCTAAAAATGATAAATTCAGTCTGTATGCATACACAGACAGTGACTATGGGGGATGCAACATTGACAAAAAGTCCACTTCAGGAGGATGCCAGTTTGTAGGAGGAAGACTGATTTCCTAGCAATTCAAGAAGCAAACATGTGTGTCAACATCCACAACAGAATCAGAATACATTGCAGCTTCCAGTTGCTGTGCTCAAGTCATCTGGATACAAAATCAAATGCTGGACTATGGGGTGACATTCATGGCAACTCCTATTCACATTGACAACAAGAGTGCCATATCAATTTCCACTAATCCTGTGCAGCACTCCAAGACAAAACACATTAACATCAGGTATCATTTTATTAGAGATCAAGCTGAGAAAAGGAGAATCATTTTAACCAAAGTTCATACCAATAAGCAATATGAAGACTTATTCACAAAGGCCTTTGATGAAGCTAGATTTAGATATCTAGTTGAATCCATTGGCATGATAAACTTTGATTAAAATTCTTCTCTAGAAACTTAAATAAAAAATGTGTTTGTCTTTCTCTTTGCTGTTAATAAAATTCTTCTGAAAATTTCAAAAATATGTTTGAGTTATTGTTGTTAACTTCATCTGTCAGCAGCAAACAACGTTGTTGCTGATAGGTTTAGTTTTCAGCAGCAAAAGGTTTTGCTGCTGTGTACTTTAGACCATCAACGAGAACATTTTTGTTGCGGATAACTTTAAGCCAATCAACAGCAACATCTATTGCTGAGAACCAGTAACACCATCAACAACATCAATGTTTGATGTGGATAGGTAAAAAATGGTTCAAATTAACTTTTACCTGCTGTTAAAAGTCACTGCCAGTCCTTACCATGACTACTACAGTGTGTTACAGCTGTAACACAGTAAAAAGTAAAGCGTCACTGTAGATTACTGCTACAGTGTGCTACGCTTCATCTTTTTGTACTGTACAAGTGACCGTTGGCCAAACTTTTGCCGTTATAACAAAATCAAATACCCTCCTTCACCTCTTCACATTCAATTCTGACCTAACCCTCCATCTTTTCTCCCGCATTCAAGCATTTAGAGTTCCCTGCATCCATAACCAATTTTCTAAAGCTTCATCTTTCCCTCCAAACTTCATCATCGTGGAAAACGTTGACATCAACAACCCTAATGAAAAAATTTCAACATACCACAATCTCACAACATATCTGGTAAAAGGAAAGAAATCAGAGGGTTTTGATGAAATGATCGACTTCCTGTGTCGAACAAAAATACATTTTGCTCTAACCGTTAACCCAACAATCTATATCTCTCACATGGAAGATTTCTGGAACTCTGCTTCATACTCCACTTAATAGGGGATTCCCCAAATCAACGCCAAGGTAGACGGCAAAGACATTATCGTCTCTAAAGCAACTCTCAGAAAACATCTCAAGCTTCAAGATGAAGGTGCTCCCAACTCCTACACCAAAGATGAATATATGAGGACCTTTGTATCCATAGTGTACACTTGAAATCAACAAGAATACACAGTTTAAAAGGCTCTGCTGGGTCCTCCCTGGAAGTACCTGTGCCACACTCTTCTTCAATGTATATCTCAAAAAAGGAGTGGATGTCATTAACTCAACTCTGGACTGGCATCTGCAGTTCATGATATGATCACTGCCCAAGGATTTAACTTTTCTCTCTTGATTTTTTAAGGTTTGAGATACAACCTTCAGGAAGGGGCAAAACAAGCTTTTTATGTGTACCCCAGATTCTTGCAAGAAGTTTATAACTGTGAACTAAAATATTTATCAAAAGCTGCAAGAATATACATGGTTGGGGCACACAAAAATAATATTTTTAAAAGCATGAGAACAATTTCAGAAAAGTTCTCAGGGGTTATTGTTCCATTGTTACCTACAATGATGAACATACAAAGTACCCAGTGTGACAGTTCAGTAGTCCCAGCTAATATTGATCCCACACCCTCCACTTCACAGCCTGAACATAATATAACTGTTTCCCTTGATCGAATCCCTGTGCAACCTCCTGAGGGTGCACAGGTACAACAAATACTCACCCCCACTCTTCAAGCCCAACTGGAACAAAGGGCCCCAGTTGTGGCAAGTTATACCAGAAGAAGAAAGAAGAGCAAGAAGAATCCTTCTATTCTTGTCTCAGCGGCCCAATCCCAACCTAAAAGCTCTCATTCATAATCACAACATTCTAGAGAGAATATCAAATGGGATACCCACATGTCTAGGGAAACTTCCTTGGAAGAATCCGTATTAGAATCAAGACCACATCCCAGGTCTGAAGAAATTCCCACTAAGCCTATACTCTTTTCTTCTTTGAACTTAAGTACAGAGGCACCTAGTCAAGATGATGTACCATCTCCAAATGCCACTATAAAGGAGGTACTGATTGACTTGGCTGCCAATGTTCCCAGCCCAAGTTTATCACCAAAGAAGGTTCACCCTAGGAGTATTGATAGAGTGAATATGGAAAGGGCTATCACTACTTATGGTCCATCAATTGACCAGGAGGACAGTGATAACATCATTAAGACCCCAACCATGGCAACTCACAGTGAGAATGTTTCATTTGAAACATTCTTCACTAAGAGGAATCCCAGGATCCAAGAAAACCAGGGTGATGGGGACGCAGAGGCTAGGCCTACGGCCCCATCCAGTTCCAACTATTCTACATCAATGGATGAGGACAAACTAAAACTGCAAAACTTGGAATTGATGGCTACGGTTTCTCTACTGGATGTTGAAGTGTCTAAATTAAGGCCCCAAGCTTCTATACATGAGTCACACAAATGTAGCACCTCCCTTGTATCAGTAGGCACTCAAACTGACTCATCATTGCTTACTGATGCAACAAAAAAGGGGGAGGAAAGACTTCAAGATGATGATGATAACTTGGAAGAATGGTTCAAAGAACAAGAGAAATTTCAACGTACAATATTCAAGCTTTCTTTTATTCATGTTCAGGAGATTGAATGGGAAGACCCCAGAGATGAAGAAGAAGAGGTCTCAGAAGAATGGAGAATAGTTACCAAGAATGTAGAGGAAGTATTTCCTGAGGAGAGGGAGATAGAAAGGGAAGAAGAAGAAGCATTGAATGGGTTTTTGTTTCCCGTTGACTTTAAAGAGTCAAAGGGGAAGGTTTATGGGTTCAAGAACTTGAATGGGTTCAAATTGAGGTGTAAAGTTCGAAATACAAAGGTGGGGGTTCAAAGTTGGGAGTCTAAATGTCCAAAGGGTTCAAATGAAAATAAAATGGGGTTCAAGACCTCTTTTATTTGATTTGTTTATAAATAAATAAAAAGAATGAAATTGTTTTTATAATATTTTTGAAACTAAATATTGTTTGTTTTTAATTATAATATTTTATAAAGTAAAAGTTCCATTTTTATAAGGTTAAAAGTTGTACAACTCATTTAATTAATAAAATCAACATATATATATATATATATATATATATATATTTACAATTAAATACACACGTGCTAATATAAAAGATTTACATTCGTGGTTACAGCTCACATGTTTTACTTTGGTAGGTGTTTATGATAACAAAATGTTTACTTATATATATATATATATATATATATTCACGTGTGTTATACTTATAATAGAGAAATTATATGTAATGCAAGGCTTAAAAGAACCGAATTCATGTATGTGTAAAATAATAGGTGATATGACATGACGAGTTTGAACAAGTACGGGGCTACATGTGTTCATTATTGTACAAAAATAAAATGAATAAAGAAAAATTATGGCTTGAAAATCATGGATGTTATAGTATCCCCATGTTGAGGGAATTTCGTCCCGAAATTGAACTAGTGAAGGCTACTAAATCAACAACGAGATGTGGATACTTGAGCTTCGTTTGATCCTTATGTTCCCAAGTACACTCTGGGCCATGTTTGGATCCTCAATGAACTTTGAAGGTTGGATTGAGGAGTACGATTGATAACAAGATTTAGGTATGTTAGTCAAGGTCAGGCATGAATGGTGTTAGTGATTTTAGTTTAAGAGAATTAAGGAGAAAATTGTTGAAACATAATTTGGACTCTAAAGATGAGATGCATCATTTGGGATGGAAACGATGAGGGTTTGATGGTTAAAACTGGTTTAGGATGAAGTCTAATATGTTCCAAGGGTATTATTGGGTAGAGGTTTCTCAGCCATAGGTCAAGGTCAAAATGATACAAAACTCTTCATGGCACGAACAACGCCAACTCTGACAATATTATAGGAACACTTATATATAGGAAGTACCAACGGCGTATCCACAATGTTCTTATCATATCACATTAGTTTCGTCACAATATATCACGATAGGTTTTATGTCATAACACACTACAGAATTCACTATGTTTTTCATGCGCTGACTTTTATAATTACTTGTGTACCCGTAATTACTCAAATCGTCGCCTGGTCCGTATAGGTCCTTCCGTTGTGTGCGGGTTAGGAGAGGACACAAAATTTCTTAGTTCATAACTATTGTTTTTCATGTATAATTTTCTAATAAATACTTGTGCCTCCAGGTAGTAAGGTCAATCAGAAAACTAAAGAGTAATAACGTGGCATAACTTAAAGTCCCATAGCTTCCTCGTGTTTGAACAAGAATACGTCAAACCCCGAGTAGTTTTAAAGTTTTGCAGCTTCCTCGTGTTTGAACAAGAATACGTCAAACCCGGAGTTGCTTTAAAGTTTTGCAGCTTCCTCATGTTTGAACAAGAATACGTCAAACCCCGAGTAGCTTTAAAGTTTATAGCTTTCAACTTTCATGGATGAAGTTAATAATCATGCCTTGTGTATGATGTACTCAATCAATTGCAACAATGTATCCAATCTAGTTTCGTAAAGTATTATGCATATTATATACAACCAAACATCATGTATCATGTGATTAATTTGGTGTCATGTACATTGCTACAATCAAGTTTCGTGTATAATGTGATCAATCTAGTATCATGTATTAAACATACAAGTTTTATGTATCATGTGATCAATCATGTATCAAACAAACAAGCTTCACGTATCATGTGATCAATCTAGTATCATGTATATTGCGAACAACTAAGCTTCATGTATTATGTATATTGTAACCAACTAAGTTTCATGTATCATGTGAATGTCCATATGTAAGTTATTGAATCTCTTGAGTAACGTAAACTATCGAATTTTGTAGGTGGTCGAACGTTGCGAACAAGCGTGTTGTTTGGTGTTCATGTATAATGTGGGTAGTTGGGTTTTAACTTTTTAAATCTTATTGAGGTTTATATGGATGGTTAACGCCTGCGTGAAATGTTTCATCTCCTTGCAGTACCTAGCACACTCATACATTTTCGAGAAGGTTTTGTAGGTATTTAGAGTAACGTGTTCATGAATAATTGGTTTGTGCTTTTTGTTTGTAATTAAACAGGTAGTGTATTTTGTCCCTGTTTGTAAATTAATAAATAAGTGAGGATAATAAGTTGAATAACTAGATAAATGGATAAATAAATGAAAATTTTTTATTTAGTTTTAATTATCATAAAGAGAATGTTTCAAAAGAAAATAATGACTAAATTATTTAATGATTAAGCCCAGATTTATAATGGCTAAACAAGTAATTGTAAATTAATTTAGCCAAAATTTAATATTTAATAGTAACTAATTTAACAAAGTAAAAGTCATAATTAATTTAGATAATGTTTTATAAAACGAGTTGTATTAAATTCCCTTACAAGGTAAAAAGGTTTATTGAAAATTTATGATCCAAATAATATTTATAGACTAAGCGTTTGATAAATGCTTTGTTTGGACAAAATGACGATGTTGTTTAAATTAAATAATAACATGATTGGTTTGCAGAGAAGGCTTATGTACGTGTACTAAATTCTGAATAATGAAAAGATGATATTTGAGTGATCTTGATGAAAATATGACGGTAATATTAAATCAATGAATAATAGCACCTAAGTTGTAATATAAAACTTAGCATTCAATGATAAAATGTCAAAATCTTAATCAAAACATAAAGTAGTGGTTTCAAACGGAGCTAGCGTCTCATGTAGCTCTCCACGAGAAAGCAGAGGAGTACTAAGATGAACATCGTTATGGTTACTCTTACAGCAAACCGGGCCTCAGCTCTAGCTGCCTCCGTACGTGCTTCGAATATTTCTCAGTCTCCTTCCATCATGTTAATGTGGGTACCTAGATTTGTAATCAGGTCTTCCTGGTACCGTACTTGACCCAACAGGCTGTCTATTCTCTGAACTAGCAGGTTGTGTATTACCCCGTGCTCCATCCCTTGCCTCATAAATTCAGTGGTCCTCACATATTGGTGAGTGGTATCAACTGGGACTCCTATAGCACTGGTGGGTGCTATGGCTTACCTTGCTCTTGGGTTAGGGTGGTATGGGTCGGGTGCTGTAACATCCCAAAAATAAAACGACAGTTATAATAACGGAATAAATGAACGAGGCATGACGGGTCGGGTTCGGATGGGTCAGCGGGCTATAAATAGCCTATGCCACCCCTTTTTTCTCATTTGCAACTTTTTAGAGAGAGAAAACGTAGAGAGAGAAAGTTGGTGGATCGACCCGAGACTTCAGCAAAGTGTTACTCCATAACTCGTGAGAAGAACCTCCGGATCAGAAACTCGATTCAGGTAACAATCCGACCTAAATCTGAGTTTTAGTTCGTTTTTGGGTTTTTTGGGTTTTGGGTGAAAAGGTAAGGTTTGAACGGATGAAACTGAAAGATAATCATGGATTTGAGTTCCTTAATGGAAAACGAACGTTTTGAATGCAACAGGTTCGGGATCTTGACATGATCAGACCCGAATGCGAAAATTAGGGTTTTTCGCGAAGAACAGGTCGTGCGCACTTGCTAAGTGCGCACGGAGCAGGGTCCTGCACACTTGCTAAGTGCGCAGGAGGAGGGACCTGCGCACTTGCTAAGTGCGCAGGAGGAGGGACCTGCGCACTTGATAATTGCGCAGGCAGCAGGGTCTGCGCACTTGCTAAGTGCGCAGGCATCAGGCTGATTAGGTAAAGTCGGTATGTTTAGAAGGTTAAACCGTTAGATTCGGGATTTGGTCTGATGTGTATTTGACTAATCAATTCAGATCGGAAGTGACGTAGTGGGACCTTTGTTTAGGGCAACCCGGATTAGCTTATCAGGTGAGTTCTAGAAGCCCTCTTTTAAATGTTTTATATAATGTTTTCGGGCTGGTGTGCATACATATGAAATGATGTTTTATGAAATGATGTTTTATGAAACTATGTTTATGAAATGAAATGATTTAGAATGAACGGTTTATGGAAAGAAAGTTTTATGAACGGAATGTTTACGAACAAATGTTTATAAAGAAATGGTTTAAAGTAAAGGTAAAGGGTTTCGAAAGTGAATGAAAGGTTTTATGAAAAGAAAAGAAAAAGGGCAAAGGTTTTAAAGAAGTCATTACAAATCTAATCTGTCGAATGAAGGGAATTGACGAATGAAGTCTGGGAATGAGATTCCCAGCCTTGTGGTAGATTATGGACAGCGAGCCATAGTTACCATAAGAACAACGGGGGCAGTGTCTTGGTGGCCTGCCAATGGTTTGATGTTGTACAACTGGTATGGAGTAACGACGGTTACTCAGGGGTTAACGTGACCCCACGTGAGGTTAAATTATGATCCGACGATGTTATGGCTGAGAGTCATAACCGTCGATGGAAGTTGTCGGTCAATGGCTGAGAGCCATAGCCTTCAATGGAGGTTGTCGGCCTATGGCTGAGAACCATAGGGGGCAACTGAATGGGTATTGTCGGTCCTCGTGCAGTTAGCCTTGAGGGCAATACCAAAAAGGGAATTGACGGAATGTTGTGGCAACGACGGTGATACGTAACGGTTGACCACGACGTGCAGGGTTCCTTCGGGGACACAGAGACGCGTAACGATACAGATTTTAGATAGTAATGTATGACTTAAATGAATGTTAAATGTTTTAAACAAATTATCCGTTCAATGTGTTTAAATGTGCGAAGGTTTATGAATGAAAGGCCCTGTTTTCTTATACGTGATTTTAAACCCTAATGAATGTTTTGAATGATAAACCATTTCTTAAATCGAACGAAAACTAGAACTCACCAGCGTAGCTGACCTTTTTAGTGTGCACATTCAGGTTAAGGCAGGTATGGATGATGGACGGTGATGTTTGGCAAGCGAGAAGAGTTACCCGGTCGATCATGAAGACTGGCATCCCGTTATGAGTTGTTTATGTTAAGTTTATGTATTTGACAATGTACGCTTCCGCATGTATGAACAAGTTTTTAGTTATGTTGAATGAATGATTCCGCTGCGTTATTTGATATTCATGTTTAAGAACTGTTTTTGAATGAGTAAATCCAACGAGTGAGGCCTCCCGGGTTTAGGGCCTTACAAGTTGGTATCAGAGCAATAGTTTGAGAGATTCGGACACTCCCAGGGTCTGAACTTAAACTGTGAATGGGACCGAAAGCGGATGCCAGTACGGGTAACTCGAGCCAAAGCATCAGGTATGAAAAGTAGAGTATGTGTATGTAGTATGCCTTAGAAAGGGGTAGGTAAGGACTTGTGTTCTGATGGAATCACAAAGGAGGTCAAATAGAAATCGAAAGGTAGTGTAATGGTTAATTGCAGATGGCTAGTGTATATTAACATCTTACAGTACTTGTTGAATTTTATTTGTTAACTACCGTGATGACATTGGATTTCTTGTCTTATAGAACGAAATGGCGAGGAGAGGGAACGGAAGGCGTGGTGGCCGTACCGGTGGTCGTACCGGCGGTCGAAATGGTGGGCATGGCAGGATTCCTGCGCGCCAAGAGCACAGCGAAGAAGGAAGTGTTCATACTGAACCGACGGTTAGTGTGCATGGAACTGAACAGACACAAGTTGCAGAACAACCTTTCACTTTTGAACCAGAAGTGAGAGCAACCATAACTCGAGAGTTCTTCGATTTGATGAAGAATTCTCTGCCAAGTCTGTTGGCTGAAGCATTAAAGAAAGTTAATGGGGAAGGCGGATCTAGTGCGGCAACTGGTGCCGAGAACAACGAGACCGACAACGCACCGCCTGCTCGCGGATGCGACTATAAGTCCTTTAAGGCATGTGACCCGCCGGTCCTGACTGGGAAGAAGGACGCGGTGGCTACTTTTGATTGGGTAATACGTATGGAAGCCGCCATCCGTCTGAGCGAGTGTCGATCTAACCAAGTAGTGAAGTTTGCTGCTAACTCCTTGAGGGAGGAAGCATCCCACTGGTGGGAAGGTGTACGTCAGGCTAAGGGGGATGAGGTTGTCGACTCGATGATGTGGGCTGACTTGAAAACTTTGGTGATCAAGAATTTCTGCCCGAGGAACGAGATTGAGAAGGTAGAGAGGGAATTTCTGGGTTTGAAGGCCGGGAACATGACGCACCGACAGTACACAACCCGATTCAATGAACTGGCACATCTGGTGCCACATCTTGTTACGACGGAGGAGAGAAAAATTTCCTGCTACATTCAAGGGTTGTCGGACCAGGTCCGCACCTATGTTAAGGCAAACTCCCCTACTACCTATGATTCGGTAGTAGAACTGAGCGGCGCAGTATTTGATGATCTGGCAATGAATGTCGCCGCCATCGAGGAACCAAAGAAGAGACCGAGCTTCTCAAACAAGCGAACTGGTGGAAAGATGTTTGGGGCTCGCGATAAAAGGGCTCGGGTGGATGAGCCGACTGTTTGTAAGAAGTGTGGAAAGGAGCATGTAGGTGAATGTAGACTGGGATCTAACTTGTGCTTTAAGTGTGGCAAGACCGGGCACAACTCCCGTGAGTGCACACAACACTACAAGTGCTATAATTGTGGGGATGCCGGTCATCTGAGCCGGGAATTCACCAAACCAATAATGGGTGAAGCCGGGAAGGGTAAAGGCCTGGAGAAGAGGGAAGAGAGGCACCGAGCAAAGACTCGTGCGTACGCGCTGACGCAAGACCAGGCCATAATGGACCCCGACGTGGCGTCAGGTACGTTCGTCCTTGACAACACTCTTGTTTCTGTGTTATTTGATTCGGGTGCCAGTAAGAGTTTTATATCTGCGACTTTTTGTAAGAGAGTGAAGTACGCTGTCAGTATTCTAGAAAGGGTCTTTAGCGTAGAAACCGCTGAGGGTAGAACTGCGAGAGTGACCGAGGTAGTTGACAACTCTACGATAAAAATAGAAGGTCATAGGTTCCCTGTCAGATTTTTTGTTATGGTTTTGGGAGGGTTTGATGTCGTGCTGGGTATGGATTAGTTAACTGCCAATGAAGCACAAATCATATGTAAACGAAAGATAATCCGACTCAAGGCTCCGGATGGTAGCAAAGTCGAGGTTTTTGGAGATCGTGACGTCCCGATGCCAAACGTCATCTCGATGATTAAGGCAACAGATTACTTGAGGCGCGGATGCGAGGCTTATCTGGTGTACGTGATTGACAAGTGTAAGGAAGTGAAGGAACTAGACGATGTACCCGTGGTACGCGAGTACCCGGAGGTGTTTTCATAGGATTTGCCTGGGATACCACCCGACAGAGAGATTGAATTTGGAATCGACTTAGTACCAGATGCCCAGCCCGTGGCTAAGGCTCCATATCGACTAGCACCAGTGGAAATGAAAGAACTTATGGTACAACTAGACGAGTTACTTGACAAAGGATTTATCCAACCAAGCATCTCACCTTGGGGTGCTCCGGTGTTTTTCGTAAAGAAGAAAGACGGTTCGATGAGAATGTGTATTGATTATCGTGAGTTGAACAAACGTACCGTGAAGAACAAGTACCCGTTACCAAGGATCGACGACCTGTTCGATCAATTACAAGGCGCAAGTTGGTTCTCAAAGATCGACCTTCGATCCGGGTACCATCAATTGTAGGTGAGGGAAGAAGACATACCGAAAACGGCATTTCGCACATGTTATGGACACTTTGAGTTCCGCGTAATGTATTTTGGATTGACGAACGCCCCTGCAGCGTTCATGGATTTGATGAATAGAGTTTGTCGACCAATGCTGGATCGGTCGGTAATCGTGTTTATCGATGATATCCTCATCTATTCCAAGAATGAGGGTGATCACGCATGTCACTTAATGGAGGTGTTGGAGGCTCTGAAGAAAGAAAAGTTGTATGCTAAGTTCTCCAAATGCGCGTTCTGGCTTAGGGAAGTCCAATTCCTAGGTCACGTCATTAATCCGAACGGCATTATGGTTGACCCAGCAAAGATAGTAACGGTAAGGGAATGGAATGTTCCTAAGACGCCAACTGAAATCCGTAGTTTCTTGGGATTGGCGGGCTACTATCGGAGATTCATCCAGGATTTCTCGAAAATAGCTTTGCCGTTGACGAAGTTGACTCAGAAGGAGGTAAAGTACGAATGGGGTTCGACCCAGGATGAGGCGTTTAAGGAATTGAAGGAAAAGCTAACTCAAGCTCCAGTCTTGGCCCTTCCCGAGGGCAATGAAAACTTAGTGGTATACTATGACGCTTAGGGTCACGGATTGGGATGCGTATTGATGCAACGCGGGAAAGTGATCGCGTACGCGTCATGGCAGTTGAGGATTCATGAAGCTAATTATCCGACTCACTATTTGGAGCTTGCTGCTGTTGTGTTCGCATTGAAAATCTGGAGGCTCTACCTTTACGGGGTGAAGTTTACTATTTACTCCGACCACAAAAGTTTGAAATACTTCTTCGAACAAAAGGAACTTAATATGAGGCAGAGGCGATGGTTAGAACTCCTAAAAGATTATGACTATGAAATCATATACTATCCTGGAAAGGCAAACGTGGTGGCTGACGCTCTAAGCCGAAAGGATGTGTCTACTCCTATTAGAGTGAAAGCTTGCTAGTTGGTGGTAACATCGGACGTGATGAGAGAAATTGAAAAGGCTCACGATGAGGCACTTAAGGAGGAAAACATAAAGAAGGAAAGGATGGTTGGCCAAAAGGACAAGTTGGAATATAACACCCTTGGTGTTAGGACACGTTTTGGACGGGTATGGATACCTATGGGTGGCGAGCTTAGAACCAAGATCTTGGATGAGGCTCATAAGTCTCGTTACTCTATCCATCCCGGTACCAATAAAATGTATCAAGATCTAAGGAAGGAATACTGGTGGCCTGGAATGAAACGTGATGTGACGAAGTATGTAAGCAAATGCTTGACTTGCTCACAAGTAAAGGCCGAACACCAGAAACCGTATGAAAAGATTCAACCACTTGATATACCGGAATGGAAGTGGGAACACATTACCATGGACTTCATAACTAAGCTACCTCGCACAGCTAAAGGTCATGACACCATTTGGGTAATTGTGGACCGTTTAACGAAGAGTGCTCATTTCCTACCTATTCGCGAGACGTTCTCGTCGGAAAGGTTAGCGAAAGTATTTATTAACGAAGTAGTAGCACGGCATGGGATGCCTTTGACGATTGTATCTGACCGGGACACCCGATTCACATCGAGGTTCTGGAAAAGATTTCATGAAGCGATGAGCACGAGGCTTAATATCAACACGGCATACCACCCGCAAACGGATGGTCAGTCCGAAAGGACCATTCAGACATTGGAGGATATGCTCCGTGCTTGTATTATCGACTTCGGTGGCAGTTGGGACAGCCATCTGCCATTAGCCGAATTCTCCTACAACAATAGTCATCACACGACGATAGGCATGCCGCCTTACGAAATGTTGTATGGGAGAAGATGTAGGACCCCGGTTTGTTGGGGTGAGATTGGGCAGAAGGAGTTAGGAAGTCTAGAAGTCGTAAGAGAAACGTCGGAAACGTTTGATCAAATCAAGGCACGAATGAAGGCCGCTCAAGATCGTCAGAAATCCTATGCGGATAAACGACGAAGGCCTATTGAGTTTGATATTGGTGACAGAGTAATGCTGAAAGTGTCACCATGGAAGGGAATCATACGATTCAGAAAGAGAGGAAAGTTAAGTCCGAGGTTTGTCGGACCATTCAAGATAATGGCACGGGTTGGGGAAGTCGCTTATCGGTTAGAGTTGCCTGATGAGTTAAGTGGGATTCATCCTATTTTCCATGTATCACACTTGAGAAAGTGTTTGGCGGATGAATCGGCTCACGTACCACTTACAGACATCGAGGTTGACAACAGCCTTAATTACATCGAAGAACCTGTGGCCATCCTTGATCAAAAGGAGAAACGTTTACGTAATAAAGTTATCCAATTGGTTAAGGTCCAATGGAAGCATCGAAAGGGATCGGAAGCCACTTGGGAAACGGAGAAGGAAATGAGGGAGTCGTACCCTCATCTATTTGACTTACGATAAGGTTTCGGGGACGAAACCTATTGTAAGGGGGTAGACTTGTAACATCCCAAAAATAAAACGACAGTTATAATAACGGAATAAACGAACGAGGCATGACGGGTCGGGTCGGATGGGTCAGCGGGCTATAAATAGCCTATGCCACCCCTTTTCTCTCATTTGCAACTTTTTAGAGAGAGAAACCGTAGAGAGAGAAAGTTGGCGGATCGACCCAAGACTTCAGCAAAGTGTTACTCCATAACTCGTGAGAAGAACCTCCGGATCAGAAACTCGATTCAGGTAACAATCCGACCTAAATCTGAGTTTTAGTTCGTTTTTGGGTTTTTCGGGTTTTGGGTGAAAAGGTAAGGTTTGAACGGATGAAACTGAAAGATAATCATGGATTTGAGTTCCTTAATGGAAAACGAACGTTTTGAATGCAACAGGTTCGGGATCTTGACATGATCAGACCCGAATGCGAAAATTAGGGTTTTTCGCGAAGAACAGGTCGTGCGCACTTGCTAAGTGCGCACGGAGCAGGTCCTGCGCACTTGCTAAGTGCGTAGGAGGAGGGACCTGCTAAGTGCGCAGGAGGAGGGACCTGCACACTTGATAAGTGCGCAGGCAGCAGGGTCTGCGCACTTGCTAAGTGCGCAGGCATCAGGCTGATTAGGTAAAGTCGGTATGTTTAGAAGGTTAAACCGTTAGAGTCGGGATTTGGTCTGATGTGTATTTAACTAATCAATTCAGATCGGAAGTGACGTAGTGGGACCTTTGTTTAGGGCAACCCAAATTAGCTTATCAGGTGAGTTCTAGAAGCCCTCTTTTAAATGTTTTATATAATGTTTTTGGGCTGGTGTGCATACATATGAAATGATGTTTTATGAAATGATGTTTTATGAAACTATGTTTATGAAATGAAATGATTTAGAATGAACGGTTTATGGAAAGAAAGTTTTATGAACGGAATGTTTACGAACGAATGTTTATAAAGAAATGGTTTAAAGTAAAGGTAAAGGGTTTCGAAAGTGAATGAAAGGTTTTATGAAAAGAAAAGAAAAAGGGCAAAGGTTTTAAAGAAGTCATTACAAATCTAATCTGTCGAATGAAGGGAATTGACGAATGAAGTCTGGGAATGAGATTCCCAGCCTTGTGGTAGATTATGGACAGCGAGCCATAGTTACCATAAGAACAACGGGGGCAGTGTCTTGGTGGCCTGCCAATGGTTTGATGTTGTACAACTGGTATGGAGTAACGACGGTTACTCAGGGGTTAACGTGACCCCACGTGAGGTTAAATTATGATCCGACGATGTTATGGCTGAGAGTCATAACCGTCGATGGAAGTTGTCGGTCAATGGCTGAGAGCCATAGCCTTCAATGGAGGTTGTCGGCCTATGGCTGAGAACCATAGGGGGCAACTGAATGGGTATTGTCGGTCCTCGTGCAGTTAGCCTTGAGGGCAATACCAAAAAGGGAATTGACGGAATGTTGTGGCAACGACGGTGATACGTAACGGTTGACCACGACGTGCAGGGTTCCTTCGGGGACACAGAGACGCGTAACGATACAGATTTTAGATAGTAATGTATGACTTAAATGAATGTTAAATGTTTTAAACAAATTATCCGTTCAATGTGTTTAAATGTGCGAAGGTTTATGAATGAAAGGCCCTGTTTTCTTATACGTGATTTTAAACCCTAATGAATGTTTTGAATGATAAACCATTTCTTAAATCGAACGAAAACTAGAACTCACCAGCGTAGCTGACCTTTTTAGTGTGCACATTCAGGTTAAGGCAGGTATGGACGATGGACGGTGATGCTTGGCAAGCGAGAAGAGTTACCCGGTCAATCATGAAGACTGGCATCCCGTTATGAGTTGTTTATGTTAAGTTTATGTATTTGACAATGTACGCTTCCGCATGTATGAACAAGTTTTTAGTTATGTTGAATGAATGATTCCGCTGCGTTATTTGATATTCATGTTTAAGAACTGTTTGTGAATGAGTAAATCCAACGAGTGAGGCCTCCTGGGTTTGGGGCCTTACAGGTGCTAGGTAGGTGTCTCTCAGAGGGGATGGTAGTTGGTTGTGTCGGTGAGGTGCCTGATAAGGGTCTCTTGATGGAGGTGATCCAGATGCTCGGAGTCTCGGGCTAGTGCTCCTAACCCAATCTACTCTTATGTGAAACATTTCTCTAGTAGTTGGGGGTGTTTGTGACTGATGGTCTGGTGATCCGATGTATTCTTCCTGTTCAGACTCTCCCCCGGGATAGTACACCGGGGAGGGAGGAGAGTAGGAGTACATGTCTAGCAGAAAAAAAAGAGATTGTAAGTGTTAAAAATACTATATGTTAGGTACATAAGTTTTCATGAATTCAGAGTTTTGACTAGTCATAACATCGAGCTTTCACAATAGTATGTTAGAAGTAACACTTGACCTATAAGTAGTGTACCCACGAAGAGAATTCACAGGAAAGAGGGATGGGTCACAAGGGACACACTTAAGTACCTAGTCTTTCATTAGTCAGAATATCTTATGGGCCTACACCCATTCTTCCAGCCATCATGTACTAATAACACTATTGTTTGGGCGCATTGTCATGAGGAGAATCATTTATGGACTAGGCTTTGAGGCCCAAGGGTGAGGTTTATTTACTCCAACAGGCTTCCTCTTCTTAGAGGGTAAGTGGGCTCCTTAGTTTCTTATCAATGAGCATTAGGCCCAAGGGTTTAAGTTTTGTTCACAAAAGATGATGGTGACATAGTGTGTAAGAATGAGGGTGTATAAAGACTTAGGTATAAATAAGTGTGTGGTAAGACTTAGGATAGCATTTAATGGGATCAAATAGGTAGCATGTAATCAAACGGTGTGGTAAAGAAGGTATTACATAGATAGCAATGTTTATAAGAATGTGAGTTATCAAGTAGTGTAGCACATAAACTATCATGTATTGTATCATGCGATGTAATACTTAGAATAACATGTAAGATAATCACACAAAGTAGTAAACATGTGGCATCTAGCAATGTGGCAAATATCATTTAACATAGAGCATGGCATAAGATGGGTGTCCTAAGGTTATAGTTTATATCAAGGGTTTCTAATAACCTAATTCCCAATAACCATGGCTCTGATACCAATCTATCACACCCCAACTGATGACGGAATACATCGGGGCGGGACATGTACACTGTTCAAAAGCTAATGATCAAACTAAGTTGCATAATTTTATTAAACTGATTTAAAAGTACAAATACATATTGTTCAAACAACAAACGCGAACAACAATTCCAATTTATTTGTCACTAGGTCCATAAGCTCCTAAGTGATAAACTTGTACTTCAAACATTTTCACCTGAAACATGTTAAAAATGAGAGGGTCAACTATAAATAGTTGGTGAGCATACATATGTTTAGATATCTCAAGTAGTTTTCAAAATGTTTTATACAATTCATATGACACATCATAAATAAGGCATTTATGGAGAATCACTATAGTTAAACTAGATGCATAATCAAACCTTGTGACTGAAGGGCATAACACTCAATGTTATCCTAATGTTGGGCATAACACTTAATGTTATCCTGATGTAATGCCGGCAACAATCACCCTACCTGGGTGGGTTTTTCAAACACAATAGATCTATCAATGTTACCGTTGGCTTGTAGAGAGTTAATGATTGCACGAGTATGTCATGTATATGTACTCTTAACTAATAGCATTCAAACATAAAGCACAAATAACACATATGATCATATTGAAGAATTGTATATTGTAAATGCAAAGAAGTTTTCAATGAACATCATGTTTCACACCAAAATGTTCAAAAATGTAAAAAATGGGCTATGTAAAACTCACATATGCTAGTAAGTAGTAGATCACACGAGTAATAAGTTGCACAAGTGATTTTCTATTCACACGGTTAACCTATGATTGAATTTTATGAATGTAATCAATGACATGCACAAGTAGTTAGGGCAAAATCTATAGAACAACAGGGTTGTAGTAAAAGATTGTTATAGATAATTATGGGGACTTGTTTATGTACAAAGGGTGTTTAGGTAAACATATGAAAGGATGTGTATACAGATAAGTATAGTGGTGTTTGTTTGAATAAAATTCTAGAGCAAAAACGTTTACACCAAAGTACGTACTTTGTTTATGGATAAAGAAATAATAAGTGATTAGGGTTTTATCAAAACGAATTAGAGAGATATGTAATTGATTAAATAAAATCTTTTTTTTATCTATTTATTCATTATTAGAAAAGAGAATAAAAAGTGTTTCAAAAAGGAGGATATAATAATCTAAATTAATATTGATATAAATAGAAAATTATGTTTTGTAATTATTAAATATATGTAAACCCTAATTAGTTATACATTTTAGGGAAGAAAAATGATTTTCTAATTTATAGAAATGTTTGTGTAAAACTTTATAAGATAACAACGGTTTTATAAAATGATTGTATAATAATTTATAAATTAAGTAGGTAACATTGGGTGTTTTGTTTTAAAATAACAATATTATCTTAATTGAGTTTTTTAAATAACCTTGTGTTTTATTAAGGTTTTAAAATCACTAAATAACAAAATAAATGCTTTTCCTCAAGTTGTATTATTAAATCAAACTTGGGTGTTAATAGTTTTATAAATTTATTTTTATAAAAGGAATTAAGGCTTTAAAATGCCCAAAAAAAATGTTTGCGGCTTGAACCCGGGTGGCTCCTGTGGTAGGAGGCGTGCACAACCACTAGGCTAGTGGTCTGCCCACGTTGAACAACCCGTTCTGAAATGTTTTAGCATGAAATACCGAAGGAACTGGATTCAACACCTAAGGATACGCAAAAAGGGGTTGCTGGGGGCGGGTTGTGGGTTTCGAACCCACGCCATCTAGTCCAGCGGTGCAGTGGCTTAACCGGCTGGGATGGATGGTTTCGCTGGTCATAACCAGAAAACAGAAAGTTAAATGTAATTAAACGGGTGTACGAAATCCCCAACCCAGTTTCATGTGCAAAACGACCAAAACCCCATTTCAAATTTAATTCGATACCCTCTGTCATATGAAATTGATAGAGGGCTATTGATTGGCATTACACTATGAATCTAAAGACCTGATCCTTACCTGGAATGGTTGAGAATCGAAAGCGCTCGGCTGGAAGTTAGGGTTTGATGGTCTTGGAGTTCGTTAGTGCTTCAGATTTGTATTGAGATGCGTTTGAGGGTTCTGGGAGTAAGAAAGAGGTGTCGGGAGGATGTATGAGTAGATTATATGTGCTAATTTCATTCAAAACGCGTCCATTTAATTCGGGATTGACAGAACGGCTACGGGGTTGATTTTCCAATCAATTCGTTTGATTTGCGATGAATTAGGTAATGATTCGTGTTTGAAAACATGTGAGTAACGTCTGCGCATGATTTCATGTATTTAAGCACGTTTAATTTCATGGATTTAAACTGAATTTTGGCTCGGTTTGACCCTAGAGAGTCAAACGCGTTTGAATTCAAACTTGGCCCTAATTTCTGGTTAATTGATTGATTAATTGAGTTGGAAATTGATCGAGTAGCATTCATGTATTCATGGAAAGTCTATTGATTTCGGATTTAGCCGATTAAAAGACTAATTGCAAAGATTTTTGTCTCCTGTTGACTTTAGAGAGTCAAAAGGGACGGTTTATGGGTTCAAGAACTTGAATGGGTTCAAATTGAGGTGTAAGGGTCCAAATACAAAGGTGGGGGTTCAAAGTTAGGAGTCAAAATGTCCAAAGGGTTCAAATGAAATTAAAATGGGGTTCAAGACCTCTTTTATTTGATTTGTTTATAAATAAATAAAAAGAAAGAAATTGTTTTTAAAATATTTTTAAAACTAAACATTGTTTGTTTTTAATTATAATATTTTATAAAGTAAAAGTTCTATTTTTATAAGGTTAAAAGTAGTGTAATTCATTTAATTAATAAAATCAACACACAGACATACATATATATATATATGTATATATATATATATATATATTTACAATTAAATACACACGTGCTAATATAAAAGATGTACATTCTTGGTTAAAGCTCACATGTGTAACATCCCAAAAATAATAAAACGAATAAATATAGCGAGACCGGTGATTTAGTCGGAATATTTAAACAAAAGGGAGCGGGCTTGGGCTCGGCTTCAATGGGCCGAGGGAAGCCCAGCTATATATATAAGGCAAGGCAGCCCTCTTCCCTACTCATTCCACACTCACGCAGCTTCTAGAGAGAGAAAGGAGAGCTCGGGTCTAGAGAGTGAAAGTCGACGGATCATCACGAGATTGGAGGAGCACGTTACAGCTGATCCCGTGAGCAAAACCTCCGAATCAGAATTACAATCCAGGTAACGATTCGATCACATTATGAGTTTTTGTTCGTTTTGGGAAGTTTCGGGTTTTGGCTAAAAAGGTAACGATTTTGCGGATGAAACTTGAAAATGAACTTAGGAATAGCATCTAGAATGAAAACCGAACGTTTTGATCTAAGAAAATTGAGATATTAACTCGATCAGACTCGCATGCAAAAACTTCAGATTCTTGGGGAAGACGACAGGTGCAGACCCATCGAAACTACTTAGTTTCGATAGGTGCAGACCCGTCGAAACTACTTAGTTTCGATAGGTGCAGACCCATCGAAACTACTCAGTTTCGATATATATATATATACAGACCCACCGAAACTACCTAGTTTCGATATGCCCACGATCCGAAGCTAAGATAATACATAACTTACTTATCGAAACTACCAAGTTTCGACAGAAGCAACCTATCGAAACTACCAAGTTTCGACATAAGCAACCTATCGAAACTACCAAGTTTCGATATAAGTAAATCCATCGAAACTACTAGGTTCAAGCATAGTAATGTCTAGTGTCATCTAGGAGCACTACCTTACGTGTATGACTTTATTATACAGATCGTGAGTGACATTAGTGACGCTCAGTAGCCAGCTAAGTGTATTTCAGAAACTACTCATCAGGTGAGTTCTATGTGCCCCCTTCTATGTTATGTGCAAACCTGATTAAATGTTTTGGGGCTGAAATGTATACACTAAATGAATAAAGGATATGAATGCTAATGTGATCATACGTGATGTACTAATATATATGTTATATATATATGAGAATGAATTATAAACAAAGAATGAAACGTATGTTTACAAAGAATGAAGGAAAGAATGACATAACGTAAATAAATGAAATCTTGCTTTATAATTATTTATATTGCATGTTGTGAATGTATGTATACGTTATGGACGGAAACGAAGCTAACGGCTACTTCTGTAGACGGACGACCACGCGACTATTTTGCAACCGGGAAAGAAACGTTCCTTCGCAAGCTAGGACGTACAAAAAGCATAAAAGGGCGGTCGAAGCAAATGCTAAAATAGTATAACGGTTGCATAAACAATAGTTCGTGTGGGAAACGGATGCCTTAGGGCAGACGGGCGAATATGACGGACTACGACGGTAGGACAGTAAAGAAGGACGGCCGAAGGTTGGCTGGACCAAAGTTAAGGTGGACGGTTTCTAGGACCGGACGAGTAAAAGGGCTACGACGGTAGCTCAAGGGCGTATATCTTTGTGATATACGTACCGTAAGATGGGTTGATCACCCTTATGTGTATGACCAATGAATGTTAAGGAAAGAAAAGGTGAATACATACCTATGTAGTCACATAAGAAGAAAGAAAGAAAAGGTGAATACATATCTATGTAATCACATAAGAATAAAGAAAGAAAAGGTGAATACATACCTATGTAATCACATAAGAATAAAGAAAGAAAAGTAAAAACTATGAATACGTATTTGTAGAAATGTATGTATATAATTATGTATACTTATAAAGAAAAGAATGATCATACTTAATAGTTTTAAACTAGAACTCACCAGCGTTAGCTGACTTTTAGTATACATTTCAGGTACAGAAAGGAAGGGTCGTGCGAAGGCGTGAAGGATACCCGGCACAAGACTGACATCCCATATTTATAAATGTTAAGACAAATGTTATGTACTTAATTTTAAAAGACTTCCGCTGTTATGTTATGTCATATTACGTTATGTAATGAATGAATTCGAATGTTTTAAATTTAAGCTCAGTGATTATGACTATGTTTATGAGTAAATCCAATAAGTGAGGCCTCCCGGGTTTGGAGCCTTACAACATGTTTTACTTTGGTAGGTGTTTATGATAAAAAAATGTTTACTTATATATATATATATAAATATATTCACGTGTGTTATACTTATATTAGAGAAATTATATGTAATGCAAGGCTTAAAAGAACCGAATTGATATATGTGTAAAATAATTGGTGATATGACATGATGAGTTTGAACAAGTATGGGGCTACATGTGTTCATTATTTTACAAAAATAAAATGAATGATGAAAAATTATGGCCTGAAAATCATGGATGTTACAATATGTTTGTCACGGGATCTCTGACAGTCTTGTCCCGGGCTCTCTTGGGCATCTAAGGCTTGAACATCTCGAAGTTCCCTGATCTACCTTCCCACTGCAGTGTTCCCCACAAACCATTTGCTACCGCATGACTTGTATCACCAAGTAGCTCACGATTTGCCAGGTTCACCAGGTCGTATTTGGGTAGAGAACTGAATGCCTCACTGGTTGGTTTCAAGTATTGAACCCCCAGCTCGTTTGATGGCAAAAAACCTCTTGTCATCATCGAAGCGGACATATAGAATCATCCCTGTTGCTCCATGCTTCTCTATGATTGAAGACGTTTGCCAAGCAGGAGGCTGACTCTTATTGAACCATCCCTGAGGATACTTGTTCATCTAGGTGTCAGCATCAGCAGGTTGGGGATCGGTAGGGGAGGCTTCAGTCGAGGTTGCTGCTTGTGACACCCGACATTTCAGGTCAATATCCGTACATGTTATAAACGAGTTTACATTATAATTGTTTTCGAGATTTACTTAATTTCACAATCAAGGACATTAAGGTCAAACAAAAACCGTACATTGTCCCATTTCATATTTTGGTAATTCTAGGAGTTACCGGTTCACGTACCAGGATAACCCGACTAAATACGAACACTAGTGGCTAAATTAAATAACCAGATATATATATATATATATATATATATATTACACAAAATTTACGTTGAACTATAATTTATTTTTAAGACTAAATCATATAATATACGTAAAAGTAAAATAACGGACTTTTCGAAGACGTTACTATGTAGCGCCACCTTTAGGTATGTATACCTACAAATAATCACCTCAACGAATTATACAATCCAAGATTTCAATATTTTCTTCAACGAGCCATAAACTTGTTAAAATTTATAATACCGTGAAAAAAAAATCTAAACCGAATTAAAGTACCCTTTAAAACTCTAATTGATATTAATACCCTTAATAAATTAATTAATTAATACTTAAATCTAATTATTATACAAATTTAACCCAACCCACCCCCTTGACTTTCTCGGCCGAAATGCAGAGAAGCCATTCCCACTTCCTACTTCACTCACATCCCAAATATCTATACTAAAACCCATACATTGCCTGCGAGAATTCAGATAAAAACCATACCCCCCACCCCCTCAATTGTCTATCAATTCATCCATCTCAAATCACAATTCACCTTTCTTTTTCTCTCCTTGTCTTCATTTCATCTCAACTTATGGCAGCAACACCGATCATCGTCGTTTCCACACCTTAAGATACGTGAAGTTTCCAATATTTCAGGGAACTCATCCATTCTTTTCGCACAAAATCATCATCTCTGTCCAGAGGTAAAAATTCGATACTATCCAAATTATTTTCCTTTAAGCCGTAGTTAAAACATACAATTTGTTCCAAACGCAAGTAATATAGCAAGAAAAGTGTGTCGAATTCAAGATGTAAAAATATAAATATATATACACGAAAGTATGTGCGATGAACAAAGTATGATTTTGAAACTGATACTGCCAATCAAAATTTCAGTAATCGAAACTATAGTTTCGATACCTGTTTACTCAATCGAAACTGAGAGTTTCGATACCTGTTTACTCAATCGAAACTGAGAGTTTCGATACCTGTTTACTCAATCGAAACTAGGAGTTTCGATACCTGTGTGCTCAATCGAAACTAGGTAGTTTCGATACCTACTACTCAATCGAAACTAGGTAGTTTCGATACCTGTTTCAGGCCCATTGAGCAGTAACTTACAACTATTTTATAACGAAACAAGTGTTGAAAAACTAAAAAGATATTTAAACAAAAGCAACCAGATTTACTAAGTCGGTGAACAATTTGCATATGAGACATTCGGTCATAACACGAATTACCCTTTTGTAATTAGGGTACGAATAGTCAAGTTTGACTGGAACAATTATCGTTGCTAACATACACAAAAACGAGGTGAGTTTCACGGGCCCTTTTTACTGTTTTCAATATTTGGGGGAAGAACATACTTACAACTATTTTTATGTCATAACAAGAGAATATGACTCGACTTTTATGTTTACATGAGTTAAACGATTTTAGGCCGCTAAAGTCCCCTGGAACAGTTTAGTAACCATTAACTGTAGCCTAGGGTCCTATGAATAGTACTATGGAGAGTGACGTCTCCCGGTCATGGTTAGTCGCGCTAACCACAATCTGGAGGATTTATGGCCGCATAGAACCGGATAACGAAATTAGGGGCGTGTACAATTGTCATGGTTTGGTTACGGCTCATGTAGGAACATATTATTTGTATTCCTAGCTAGTTTACAAATGGGTCAACAATTCTTATTCTGTTTATCACATGCACCTGAAACTATTTACGAACAATTGAATTTTACAAAGAACTATTTGATTAAACCTGTGAACTCACCAACCTATTGTTGACAATTTTAAGTATGTTTTTCAGGAAATTGAACGTGATCGCAAGGTTAGCAATGTAGATTACATGCATGCACGATGGATACAACTTTTGGGGGATTTCTCTTGTATAACTCATTGTAATAGAGTCATATTTGCGAAATCTTCACTTTTTGTAAACTCAATTTACATTTTGGAATGTAAAACTTTAAACTTGTTTATGTATCCATTTATCATGTATGTGTTTGTGGTAATCATATGCTTTGGAAACCATGAACTGTTACGCCACGCGTTTCCGCCTTGGCGGGGTGTGACAGACTTGGTATCAGAGCCATTGATTATAGCGAACTAGGGGTCTAAAATCGAACCTAGTCTATAATCTAAATGACCCACTGAGACGTTTTTCATTGCATATGCATTTCATAACTTATCATCATATTGTACGGATATCGTAGACACTGAATATCGTCACACACTAACCCCATTTCGACTTCAGACCCATGGCACCCAAAAGAAGGGCACCGCGTGACACTACTGCTGAAAACAACACGACGATTTCTCCAGAAGTCGAGCAACTCATATCACAACGTGTAGCCGCCGCCTTGGAGCAGTACGAAGCCAATCGGAATAACGGCGGAGGAAATGGTAGTGGTAGCGGAGGAGGTGCAGGAGGCAGTGGCACTGCTGGAGGTTCTGGAGGTAACAGAATGTGTAATCACCTCTGTAACACAGTCACGATCTAAGTTAACAACATTATTAAAATATTGACTTGTGACCCTACAGATACTTCGAGCAAGAAGTTCACTTATAAAGCTTTTCTATCCTGCAATCCTCACAACTTCAATGGCACCGAGGGTGCAGTAGGCCTGATGAGGTGGATTGAGAAGATGGAATCTGTGATTGATATTAGTGAATGCACAGCTGACTGTATGATGAAATATGTCACTTGCACACTTACTGACAAAGCATTAACCTGGTGGAATTCTCAGATGAAAACATTGGGAAGACAGACTGCCTACCAGCTATCTTGGGATGATCTAAAGGCCATGATGATAGAGGAGTACTGTCCTCGAAATGAATTGCAGAAAATCGAAACTGAAATGTGGAACCTTCAAATGATAGGAGATGATGTGGCTGGTTACACTGACAGGTTCAATGAGCTGGCAATCTTGGTGCCACACATGGTCATGCCAGAGTACAAAAAGGTTGAAAGGTACTTGTGGGGTCTTGCACCCCAAATTCGTAGTATGGTGACTTCCTCGAACCCCATGGATGCCAAGAGCGCTATAATTCTAGCTTTCAAGCTAAGAGATAATGATGTGCGTGATGGTTTGTTTGAGAAGAAGGAGACCGAGGAAGGAAGGTCTGGGGAAAAGAGGAAATGGTTTGGAAAACTAAGTAATCAAAACAAGAATCAAACTTACAAGAGACCTGGAATGATGAAAGTCTATGCTGTCAACACTGTGGAACAAAAAGGATATCTTGGAACACTACCGAAGTGTGACAAATGTGGGTATCATCACAGTGGAAGGTGTACCCAATGTGGAAAGTGTAAAAAGCATGGGCATCTAGCCCATAACTGTTGGAACAATGCGAACCCTAATAAGATCAATCAAGTAGCAGGAAAGGTCAACCCAGGAGCAGAAAGGATGAATCAGGGATGCTTTGAGTCTGGAGATCCAAAGCACTTTAGAAAAGACTGTCCAAAGTTGAAGAACCGAAACGACAATCAGGCCCGTGGAAGAGCGTTTGTGATGGAGGCTGGTGACGCACGACAAGATCCAAACATTGTCACTGGTACGTTCCCAATAAATAATCACTATGCCTCTATACTTTTCGATACGGGTGCTGATATGAGTTTTGTGTCAAATGACTTTAAGTCCCGACTCGGTATTAAGCCCAGCAAACTAGACCAAAATTATACAATTGAATTAGCAAACGGGAAATTAATTAAAATTGGGGAAGTCATTCAGGTTGTACCTTATGTTTTAAGAACCACACATTTAGTATAGACCTACTACCTGTTGACTTGGGAAGTTTTGACGTTGTTATTGGTATGGATTGGTTATCAAAGAATCACGCCGAGATTGTTTGTTTTGAGAAGATTGTTCATATTCCCCTCCCGAACGGAGAAGTTCTTTCGGTTCAAGGTGAGAAGAGTGGAGTGACACTGAGGATGATAAACTGCATGAAAGCTCGTAAGTACCTACGTAAAGGCTATTGCGTGTTCCTGGCTCACGTCGTCGAGAAGAAACCCGAGGAACGTCTACTTGAAGACATACCAATCGTTAAGGATTACCCTGAAGTTTTTCGTGAAGACTTACCTGGATTACCACCACCAAGGCAAGTCGAATTCCGAATCGACTTGGTACCAGGAGCCGCCCCGGTTGCGCGATCACCGTATCGATTAGCACCTTCTGAAATGCAGGAATTATCAAATCAACTACAGGAACTGCTTGATAAAGGTTTCATAAGACCGAGTTTCTCACCCTGGGGAGCTCCGGTCTTGTTCGTAAAGAAAAAGGATGGAACCTTTAGGATGTGTATTGATTACCGAGAATTAAACAAGCTTACAATAAAAAACCGATACCCACTTCCTCGAATAGACGATTTGTTCGATCAACTACAAGGTTCTAGCTTCTACTCTAAGATCGATCTACGTTTGGGGTATCATCAACTAAGAATTCAAGAAGAAGATGTACCAAAACCGGCATTTAGGACTCATTATGGCCACTACGAATTCCTAGTTATGCCGTTTGGTTTGACGAACGCACCAGCTGTTTTCATGGATCTCATGAACCGCGTGTGCAAGCCGTACTTGGATAAATTCGTGATTGTGTTTATCGATGACATATTGATATATTCACGAACCAAGGAGGAACATGAACATCATTTGAAATTAATCTTAGAACTACTCAGGAACGAGAAACTTTACGCTAAATTCTCTAAGTGTGAGTTTTGGATCCGAGAAGTGCATTTTCTTGGACATGTCATCAACAAGGAAGGAATTCACGTTGATCCATCTAAAATAGAAGCGATCACAAACTGGGAAGCACCAAAGACTCCGACAGAAGTACGTCAATTTTTGGGCTTGGCCGGCTACTACAGACGATTCATTGAGAATTTTTCAAAAATAGCCATGCCTTTAACCACATTAACCTAGAAAGAAAAGAAGTTTGATTGGAGTGACAAGCAAGAGTCAGCTTTCCAATTACTGAAGCAGAAGCTGTGTAGTGCACCGATCTTATCCCTTCCTAAGGGAATCGACAATTTTGTCGTATACTGCGATGTATCACACCAAGGACTTGGTTGTGTGTTAATGCAAAGAGACAAAGTCATCGCATATGCCTCACGATAACTAAAAGTGCACGAAAAGAATTATACAACCCACGACTTGGAGTTGGGCGCAGTTGTGTTTGCGCTCAAGATTTGGAGACATTATCTTTACGGTACAAGATGCACTATTTTTACTGATCACAAGAGTCTCCAACATATCTTCGATCAAAAGGAACTTAACATGAGACAACGTCGTTGGGTAGAGCTACTAAACGACTATGATTGTGATATCAAGTACCATCCCGGAAAATCCAATGTCGTAGCAGACGCCTTAAGTCGCAAGGAACGAGTTAAAACTCTTCGTGTTCGTGCCCTAGGATTAACAATTCACACGAGTCTTACTACTCAAATCCGAATAGCACAGCAAGAAGCACTTAAAGAAAAGAACATCCAAAACGAAGCGCTACGTGGAATGATCAAAAAATTGGAGTCTAAGTCAGATGATACGTTTTACTTCATGGACAGGATTTGGGTGCCGAGTAACGGTAACTTACGTGGGTTGATTATGGATGAAGCTCACAAGTCCAGGTACTACATTCACCCGGGTTCAGATAAGATGTATAAGGATCTAAAAGAATTATATTGGTGGCCCAATATGAAAGGAGATATTGCCACATATGTCAGTAAATGCTTAACGTGTTCAAAAGTAAAAGCAGAACATCAGAAACCGTCTGGCTTGTTACAACAACCCGAAATTCCCCAATGGAAATGGGAACAGATTTCTATGGATTTCATCACAAAATTACCCAAGACGTCCAGTGGTTATGATACCATATGGGTAATTGTCGACCGTTTAACGAAATCTGCTCACTTTCTGCCAATTAAAGAAACCGACAGGACAGAGAAACTTACAAGACTCTACATTAAAGAAATTGTGGCAAGACATGGAGTACCAGTTTCTACTATCTCTGATAGAGACAGCAGATTCGTGTCTAGAATCTGGAAATCGTTACAAGAAGCCCTAGGCACGCGCCTAGACATGAGCACAGCCTACCATCCACAAACGGATGGTCAAAGCGAAAGGACCATTCAAACTTTAGAGGATATGCTCCGTGCGTGTGTAATTGATTTCGGAGGTAATTGGGATACTCATTTACCGTTAGCGGATTTTTCCTATAATAACAGCTACCACACGAGCATTAAGGCAGCTCCGTTTGAAGCTTTATATGGTCGTAAATGCCGCTCACCGCTATGTTGGGCGGAAGTTGGTGAAAAACATTTGACAGGCCCTGAGATTATCCAGGAAACCACTGATAAGATCTTCAAAATTAAGGACCGTCTGAAAGTGGCCCGAGACAGACAGAAGAGCTATGCTGATAACAGACGGAAACCATTAGAATTTCAAATTGGTGACCGAGTAATGTTAAAAGTCTCACCATGGAAAGGCGTTGCAAGGTTTGGTAACCGTGGTAAGCTCAACCCTAGATACGTTGGACCTTTTGAAATACTGGCTAGGGTTAGCCCTGTAGCTTACAAGCTCAAGTTGCCACAAGAACTAAGCAATGTACATGATACGTTTCATGTATCAAATCTCAAGAAGTGTTTATCAGACGAGACGTTAATTATACCGCCTGATGAGATTCACATAGACGACATGTTGCATTTCATCGAGGAACCGATTGAGATTTCAGATTGGAAAATTCAAAGGTTGAGACGTAGTCGAATCAAATTGGTTAAAGTACGTTGGAACTCAAAACGTGGTCCTAAGTATACATGGGAACGAGAAGATCAAATGAAAACGAAATACCCCTCCTTGTTTAAGGATACACCAATTCAAGATGGCACAAATTGAATTTCGGGACGAAATTCTTTTAACATAGGGAGAATGTGACACCCGACATTTCAGGTCAAAATACGTACATGTTATAAACGAGTTTACATTATAATTGTTTTCGAGATTTACTTAATTTCACAATCAAGGACATTAAGGTCTAACAAAAACCGTACATTGTCCCATTTCATATTTTGGTAATTCTAGGAGTTACCAGTTCACGTACCAGGATAACCCGACTAAATACGAACACTAGTGGTTAAATTAAATAACCAAAAAATATATATATATATATATTACACAAAATTTACGTTAAACTATAATTTATTTTTAAGACTAAATCATATAATATACGTAAAAGTAAAATAATGGACTTTTCGAAGACGTTACTATGTAGCGCCACCTTTAGGTATGTATACCTACAAATAATCACCTCAACGAATTATACAATCCAAGATTTCAATATTTTCTTCAACGAGCCATAAACTTGTTAAAATTTATAATACCGTGAAAAAAAAATCTAAACCGAATTAAAGTACCCTTTAAAATTCTAATTGATATTAATACCCTTAATAAATTAATTAATTAATACTTAAATCTAATTATTATACAAATTTAACCCAACCCACCCCCTTGACTTTCTCGGCCGAAATGCAGAGAAGCCATTCCCACTTCCTACTTCACTCACATCCCAAATATCTATACTAAAACCCATACATTGCCTGCGAGAATTCAGATAAAAACCATACCCCCCACCCCCTCAATTGTCTATCAATTCATCCATCTCAAATCACAATTCACCTTTCTTTTTCTCTCCTTGTCTTCATTTCATCTCAACTTATGGCAGCAGCACCGTTCATCGTCGTTTCCACACCTTAAGATACGTGAAGTTTCCAATATTTCAGGGAACTCATCCATTCTTTTCGCACAAAATCATCATCTCTGTCCAGAGGTAAAAATTCGATACTATCCATATTATTTTCCTTTAAACCGTAGTTAAAACATACAATTTGTTCCAAACGCAAGTAATATAGCAAGAAAAGTGTGTCGAATTCAAGATGTAAAAATATAAATATATATACACGAAAGTATGTGCGCTGAACAAAGTATGATTTTGAAACTGATACTGCCAATCAAAATTTCAGTAATCGAAACTATAGTTTCGATACCTGTTTACTCAATCGAAACTGAGAGTTTCGATACCTGTTTACTCAATCGAAACTGAGAGTTTCGATACCTGTTTACTCAATCGAAACTAGGAGTTTCGATACCTGTGTGCTCAATCGAAACTAGGTAGTTTCGATACCTACTACTCAATCGAAACTAGGTAGTTTCGATACCTGTTTCAGGCCCATTGGGCAGTAACTTACAACTATTTTATAACGAAACAAGTGTTGAAAAACTAAAAAGATATTTAAACAAAAGCAACCAGATTTACTAAGTCGGTGAACAATTTGCATATGAGACATTCGGTCATAACACGAATTACCCTTTTGTAATTAGGGTACGAATAGTCAAGTTTGACTGGAACAATTATCGTTGCTAACATACACAAAAACGAGGTGAGTTTCACGGGCCCTTTTTACTGTTTTCAATATTTGGGGGAAGAACATACTTACAACTATTTTTATGTCATAACAAGAGAATATGACTCGACTTTTATGTTTACATGAGTTAAACGATTTTAGGCCGCTAAAGTCCCCTGGAACAGTTTAGTAACCATTAACTGTAGCCTAGGGTCCTATGAATAGTACTATGGAGAGTGACGTCTCCCGGTCATGGTTAGTCGCGCTAACCACAATCTGGAGGATTTATGGCCGCATAGAACCGGATAACGAAATTAGGGGCGTGTACAATTGTCATGGTTTGGTTACGGCTCATGTAGGAACATATTATTTGTATTCCTAGCTAGTTTACAAATGGGTCAACAATTCTTATTCTGTTTATCACATGCACCTGAAACTATTTACGAACAATTGAATTTTACAAAGAACTATTTGATTAAACCTGTGAACTCACCAACCTATTGTTGACAATTTTAAGTATGTTTTTCAGGAAATTGAACGTGATCGCAAGGTTAGCAATGTAGATTACATGCATGCACGATGGATACAACTTTTGGGGGATTTCTCTTGTATAACTCATTGTAATAGAGTCATATTTGCGAAATCTTCACTTTTTGTAAACTCAATTTACATTTTGGAATGTAAAACTTTAAACTTGTTTATGTATCCATTTATCATGTATGTGTTTGCAGTAATCATATGCTTTGGAAACCATGAACTGTTACGCCACGCGTTTCCGCCTTGGCGGGGTGTGACACTGCTTCAATAACCTCAGCAACATACTCAAGCTCGACTGAACCTGTTGTAAAAGCTGTTTCAAAGGTTGGAGCCTCAAAAATCTCTCCATCCTCAAGCTCATAGGTACCTTCTCCGTCACCCTCCGATAACTCCACCACTACATCCTCATCATCATTATCCCAGTCATCGTCAGATTCGATCTGTCCTTCTTCAAGATTGCTGAGACCATCGATCTGAGCTTCCTTGGAATAGTCCGGCTCTAACAAAAGGATTACATTATCAGAGAGGTCTTGAAGCACCTCAGCCATCGACTTTCTTTGCTGACTACCACCACCACTACCCGAAGCTTCATGTTGAGTAGACTCCCCCTGAGCCATAGCAACAACGGTAATAGGAATAATTGCAAGGCTTGTTGCTCACTACCACTAGGACCGGCCACGGGATCCTTGTCTTTGTCATCGTCCTTTGACAGATCGATAGGATGACAAGCCTCATCACCACTGGGCATATGCTTCTCCTTCAATTTCTCCTTCTCCTTCTCCCCCTGAGCATAAAGCTTGGCGGACAGTTCCGTCAACAGTTTCACCATCACCAGGTGTTCCTGTCTTTGGAGTAATAAACGTCCTTCCAGTGCTTGCCCTTGGGCCAGAATGGTTTTATTCACCTTAAAAAGCATTTCATTCTAGGCCATTAAGCTCTTAAGATTCTCCTGGGTACCTTCACCTTGCTGCCTCAAACGCGTGACTTCATCTACCAACGATTTTATCTTAACTTGTTGAGCTTCGGACTCACTCGTTGATTTATGAACAGTCTCAAGTAGTGCGACGACCTGAGTTTCCAGATGTGTAATCCTAGCATCACGGGGATCATGATCCCTGGATGAGGATGCTTCAGCATTGTAGGTCCCTAGGGGCGTGACGGATCTTCTAGACTCGTGGTACGACACGGTAATAACATGCGGAATCCATGATCAACGTGCAACATGTAAACCAATCAACAACACGGTGTAAATAAATGCTTTGTATTTCACTCACAAACACTGTTTACAAACTCTCTCAAATCTGTTCTTGACTTCTCTCTCTAAGGACTTTTTTTCTAAGACCTGCAAACACCTATTTATAGGGAAACACAAATGCCCACAACACCATAGGCGAACTTAACAAGTTTGCTCCTAAATATGCTTACGCGAACTTGTTAAGTTCGCCTATCTAAGAACTTACACATAATTTTAGCGATAGTTACAAAACATGCTCTAACAGACTCCCCCTTAACTGTTGCTAACAATTCTATCACATTACAAGTCAAAGACTCTAAGATTATGACACATAATCTTCAAACTCATTGTCACTAGAATATGCTCCAACATACTCCACCTTGACAACAACTTCAGAAGATTGTCACCAGTCTTCAATATCATCAAACAAGTAGTAGTCTTCGTCTTGTACATCTGCACACACTCTCTTTCTTTCTAGAAGGCAAACTCGGAAGAAGGACCCCTTTGTCAACTTCTGTCTGCAAGTTTCAGTTTAGGCAAAGAGGAAACCAACAAATAATATTTCCATGGTAGCTGGAAAAGTAAAATATTTTTGATTTTTCAAACATAAGAAACACAAAATATTTTTGGATTTTCTCTATACAAAATGAAATGAAAACATACGAAATCACATCTTTTGGTAGAACATCACGAGTAAGAAGATTATATCAGTATATATGATATATCAATCACACATCTTGGATATAAAATCCGTATAACATCAAATGGTGTCCTATGACATTCTGTCAAGTCTTGACCAATCAAATCAATATCTTTCAAGATTATCAAACTCTATCTTTTTCAAGACTTTCATATTGCATGTTATGATACGCGATAAACATTCAAAGAAAACAGGATCAGGCTATGACACACAAATTTAAATTGTCAATATTATAAGATTTGAAACTAAAAGCATCTCATTCCGAATTTTCTTGTAAGATAAGGTACCATTTAAGTATGAAACACAACGTGTACCCCACTAGTATGCCAAAGAAAAATAATTGCAACTATCTCAACACATACAAGATTTTACTAAAGATTATCCTAATTTCTAGAATAAGGAAACATCACTTAGCACATGAATAGCAGAATCCAAATTGGATTGTATATGAATCAATGAGATTCAGAATCGAATGATTCAATGTCTTGGCTTATATATGTGGAATCATAAGATTCAGGTACGTGGATCCAACTGTTATCTGGATTATGAATTCAATGGAATCAGGATATTGATCCAAGGGCGAGTATATGTTCCAACAGATGTTTTCAGAAACATATATTAGTTCAGCATCACATTGCATGTTTTTCGGGGCATGGGCAGTGAAGTGAACTGAAAAATTATGCTAAGGACATAACCTGAAACTGGTCTCATAGGACAATCCTTATTAAAAGCTAATATTCTTTATCTAATAGTATAATTGCAACACACACACCCAGGCATAAAATGGGTTCAAATCACAGTTGTAACGTATGCAATTATGTTTTCACACTACTAATGGTTCAAAGACGCTTTTAGCCTATTGACAAGCTAAATTATATGCATTCACAAAACTATCATTTCCTATTTGTGTAGTCTCTGAAGTTTAGATCAAAACATATAATTCAGATATATTGAATAAACATAAAGCACCAACCAGTCAATCTAAGGTCACGTGTGAATGAACATCTACTAATGTACTATCATCTCTTCTTTAACTTCAAGTAATGCTGATTTTAAATTTTTCAAATTTGTTTGGGTTTTCTAAAACTGTTTGAAAGAAAATAAAACTTCCATGAAACATTTTAAGAAAAACATTTATTTGGTTAGCATATCAATCAATCAAAAACGCAAACCAATGTGATCGAATGCCTTTGCCTTTTGTCACCAACACAATACTGTACTCCCCCATCCTATAACTCCCTCTCAACTAGTCAAATGGTTGAATCAACGACTTTATGCTCACCATCGTCATCCTCAGTTTCAGGTTGTCTTTTGGACTTGGTCAACATATTTTAAAAACAAACATTGTGTGTGACATATTCTCCCCTTGAGCATCAAGTCGTTGAATCAAATAGATTTACCAACTTTTCTAACAACTCGTTGCTCTTGCAGATGCCATTCCATGTCATGTGCTATGAACAACCACTATTAACAACCCAAATGGTATTAATAATCTCTCTTGGTTAATCGTGCACATCTAACAAGAAACATTAATTTGAGATTGGGACCCAAACCATGGTAGTCCTGGCTCGTCCATATGTATCAAAATAAATGACCTCACTCCATTCAGAGTCGAATATCTCATCGATTTTTAGTGATTGCTCCGACGAATCCGAAACAGAATCTTTAGATTTCCAAACATACTTCTGTTCATTAAGTTCTTTTTGCTTAAAATGTGAAGTGTTTGAACAATCTGATTCATTTAAAACATGTTTAGATTGTGAAAGCTCTTGATGTTCTAAAAGTTTTCTCAATCTTTTGTTTCTCCTCCGTCTTTGAGGTCTAGAAAGCCTAACCTCGGATTTTGAATTACCCTTCGGTGTATCACGAGGTTTAACCACATTTGGTTTAACATAAGACTGAATAGGAGTTCTTACCTTTTCTGGAGTAACATGTCGGTTACCTTAGGCATTGTGAGGACAATTGATCTTAATGTGACCCACAAGACCACGGTAAAAGCAAGATCTTGTCTCACGATATTCTCTCATATAAGGAACCTTCACGCGACAAGATGCACTTGAAGAAGATTCTCCTACATGAACTTCATTTGGCTTTATTTTGTCTGGAACTATAGATTTTGTAACGGGTTTTGATTCAGGCTTCATCTTCTCAGGAAATACATTCCTCTTTTCTTTATTTTTGTAAGGACAATTCACCACAATGTGTCCCATCTCACTGCAATGAAAACATGTACGCTTTTCCTTATAATCTCTGACATATGTAACTCTCCTTGAGTTTGAAGAACTTCCAAATGTATATTTTCATCATCACTCTCATCAGAATATACTATATCTTCACCTGTGACTAGATTCACCTTCAACACAGTCTTAGGATCTAATTCCTCATCTTTTTCAATCTCAGGTTCCACATAATAGTTTCCGTTGAATGGTGGAGGAACATAACCTATACCACTATTTCCCTTTCCCTCTTCAGTGTTATTATTATAATGTCTCAGTAAGAATGATGAATTTCCAAGGCTTTATAACTTTCGGTGCAGTCTGATCACCTCTGCTTTAGATTTTGCAAGTTCCTTATCTTTCTCAGCAAGATCAATATTTCTTTTCTCAATTTCTGCAAAAGCCATATCCAGATGATATGCCTGCTCTTTTATCTTCAAGGTCAATGAATTTATGTCTCTCTTCAATGATTCAATCCTTTCAATACAAACATTCTCATTGTCTTTTAATTTCTGATTGACCGTGTGCATCGATTTCACATCACAAATGAGATTGACGTTGTCATCCATAACCCTCGTCATTTTTTCCTTCAAAGAAACACAGTTAGTACAAAAAGATTAAGAGTTAGAAACTACCTCATGTGTTACCTCTGTAGAAGATTGACCAGGAGCCATGAATACGTCATCATCAGCTTCACCTTTTGATCAACATTGACAGGCTCTGCATCAATTTCTGAATCACTCAGATCATTTTCAATTTTCTGGAAGCTTTCTTCAGTATCCACATCACTCTCAGTGGACTGAGTACTTTCACCAGAATGAAACTTTCACTATCACTTAATTCTGCAGAAGAATTACTTTCAGAATCACACTACTTCACTAATTCTTCTTTGATCAAGACCACAAATGCCTGCAACAGCTGAATTTTCAAGAAAACATAAAACACGAACCCAGACCTCCAAAAATCATAATTTCTGATGTATATGACCAAATTGGACAATTCGGAACCGTAGGATGTGTAGGAACAGATTAGGAACACTTCTATTGGATCAAATTCTTCAAACGAATCCAAAATCAATTCAAAATGATCAAAATTTCTCCATTTTTATCAAGAACACGAAAAAGAGGAAAAAATCTTCAAAATCTCTTAAATTTGATGTTGATTGTACACGAAAACACCACGAATTTGCTGCAAATCAAGAGCAAAAGCTCTGATACCACTTGTAGGTCCACTCGGGTCTTCTATGGATCTAACTTGAGACGTGACGTATATCAAGCATACGGAGTGCGGAATCCAACGTACGCATGATTGTGTAAACAAGACATTCACACATTTTAGAATCAATACAAGATGTAAATAATATTCTCTTTGATTTCCACCAAAACTCAGAGTTTACAGAACTTGAATACAAATTGCAAAGCTTAAGAAACTAACATGTAAACTCCTATTTATAGACTCTCATAATCATGCAGGCGAACTTGAAACTAGGCCCAGGCGAACTTGTTAAGTTCGCCTATTACAAAACTTAAACAAATCTTACAAAAAACAAAGACATAAACGATCTAATCTATTACAAGGCCTATTATCACACATCTATGTCCTAACAGGATGTCGTGTGAATGCACACGAGTTTTAATGATACTATCACGGCGGGGCATGATTCTATCTAGGTTAGGATTATAGATGAGATTGGGCGTCCTGGACAGACACTGGGTCTCCATTAATCTCGAGTAATGCCTAAAGGAATTGACGGTTATGAAAAGGCACAAATTTGAAGTGAATAACTTATGTTGAATGTTATTGCAGGTTATGTACGATTTTATTAGTACTGAATGAAGATTATGTTTTGCCAAAACGCTTTTGATGTGTAACGTTTTATGTAAAATTAGAACTCACCAGCGTAGTTGACTTTTAGTATGGCTTCAGGTTAAGCGTAGGATGCTGCTTCAGGTTGGAGGCGGAGCTTGCACCGAGAGTTGACCCAAGCGATGACATTAGAATCCCGTTCATTTATGTTATTTAAATTTATTGTTGAGACAATGCTTCCACTATGTTTGATCAAATTGTAATAAGAATGATGTTTCCGCTGCTTTAATTCTATTTCAAAGTTTAATTCAATATGTGTTCATGAGTAAATCTAACAAGTGACGTTTCCCGTGTTTGGGGCCATACAAGTTGGTATCAGAGCCATAGTTTGAGAGATTTGGATATCCCCGATGTCTAAACTTAAACTGAGAATGGGACCAAGTGACGGATGCCAGTACGGGTAACTTGAAGCCAAGAGCATTAGTGACTAGTAGACCTTAGATTGCCTTATTATGTAGGATAGGGATAAGTGTTGGGGTTTTAATGCCACTCATAAAGGGGAATGACTAGAATTCAACAAGTAGCGTAATGGTTAATTGCAGATGGCCAGTGTATATTAACATCTTACATGCTTATTGCGTTCTAAATATTGCCTGGAATGGTGACATAGATTTCTTGGTCTTAGCTCGTAGAATGATCGTATTAGTTCTAGAAGCCTTTGAGGTAGAAACTGCCGCTAGTAAAACTACTAGGATAGTATAAGCCATAGTTGACCGCTTTATTGAAGCAGAAGGTCATAGGTTCCCTGCAAAGTTGTTTCTTGTGACTTTAGGAGGGTTCGATGTGGTGTTGGGTATGGACTGGTTGTTGGAGTTTGAAGCGCGTATTGTTTGTCGGAAGAAGATGATTCATCTCAAAGCACCTGACAGGAGTTCGGTTACGGTCTATGGTGATAAGGTGAGTTCTGTGCCAAAAGTCATCTCCATGATCAAGGCATCGACGTTCATTCAGCAAGGGTGTGGGTCGTATCTTGCGTATGTGATCGAAACGAAAGAAAAAGTGAAGGAAGTGGAGGATGTACCCGTGGTGCGTAACTCTCGGACGTGTTTCTAGAAGACCTGATGGGAGTACCACCTGAGCGGGAGATTGAATTTCAAATCGATCTGTTGCCGGGATCTAAGCCTATCACTAAAGCCCCATACCGTTTAGCTCTGTTAAAGATGAAGGAGTTGATGAGCCAACTGCACGACCTACTGGAGAAGGGTTTCATAAGACCAAGTAACTCACCTTGGGGTGCTCAGGTTCTGTTTGTCAAGAAGAAGGATGGTAGCATGCGTATGTGCATTGATTACCGAAAGTTGAACAAAATCGCGGTTAAGAACAAATACCCGTTACCAAGGATCGATGACCTAGTTGATCAACTGCAAGGGGCAAACTAGTTTTCACGTATCGATTTGCTGTCGGGTTACCATCAGCTGAAGGTTAGAGAGGAGGATATACCGAAGATGGCTTTGCATACTCATTATGGACATTAAGAGTTCCTAGTGATGTCTTTCGGATTGACGAATGCGCCGACGGCTTTTATGGATTTGATGAATCAAGTGTGTCGCCTTATGCTTGACAGAACCGTCATCGTTTCATTGATGACATTCTGATTTATTCAAAGACTTAAGAGGATCACGCCGATCATCTGAGAGATGTTTTGGAGACGTTGAGGAGAGAGAAACTATACGCCAGGTTTTCCAAATGTGCGTTCTAGTTTCATGAGGTTCAGTTCCTTAGCCACATGATCAATCCGAGTGGGATCTTGGTCGAACCTACAAAGGTCGAAGCGGTTTTGGAATTGACTCCTCCTAAGACGCCGAATGAGGTGCGTAGTTTCTTGGGGTTGGCGGGTTATTATAGAAGATTCATACAGGAATTTTCCAAGATAGCCTCGCCTTTGACAAAGTTTACAAGGAAAGAAGAGAATTTTGTTTGGGATGCTACTCAGGTCAGTGCATTCGAGGAGTTAAAGAAGCGACTGACGCAAGCTCTAGTTTTGGCCTTGCAAGAAGGCAATGAGGATTTGGTTGTTTACTCTGATACTTCGTATCAGGGTTTAGGCTGTGTACTAATGCAGCGGGGTAAGTGATCGCCTACGCCTCGCGAGAGCTAAAGACCCAAGAGGTTAACTACCCGACTCATAATTTGGAGCTGGATGCTGTAGTGTTTGTTAGGACATGTTTTGTAACTGTTGATAAAATTCTGTGTAAGTTCATAGAGAGGCGAATAAGTTCGCCTAAGCATCTTTAGGAGAGAACTTTTTAAGTTCGCCTAAGGAATATTGGTCAAGTTCGCCTAAGGAATATTGGTCAAGTTCATAGAGAGGCGAACTCATCTTTAGGAGCGAACTTGTTAAGTTTGCCTAAGGTGTTGTGTGTTATTATAAATAGGAGTTACAAGTTCATATTCCAGAGAACACTAGAGTAGAAAAAGGTGTAAGTGTGTGTTTTGGAGAGAACTGTTGTAATCAAGGATTATAGTAATACAAAGCGTTTATTTACACCGTGTTGTTGATTGAGTTACACGTTGCGCGTTGATCATGGATTCCGCACGTTATCACTGTGTCGTACCGCGAGTCTAGAGATCCGTCACGCATCGAATCAGGACCTTCAAGTGGTATCAGAGCTTTTGCTCTTAATTAGTAGAAGATTCGTGGTGTTTTCATGTACAATCAACATCAAATATCACTGGATTTGATGAGGATTTGAAGGATTTTTTATCTTTTTCATGTTCTTGATAAAAATGGAAGAATTTTGATCATTTTGGATTTTTTATCTTTTTCGTGTTCTTGATATTTTCGCAAAAATTTCAAAATGTCAATTTCATGTGATGACAATGCGATTGGAACTATGCCACCGAGGCTTTTGTGCATATCAAATTACAGTAGCTGGAAAGTCCGGTTCGAACAGTTCGTATCAGAAACTGATGAAAATTTTTGGAGACAAACAACAGAAGGATATGTGCATCCTACTTTTGACTTTCTGGAATTTCGTGATGTTCCTAAACCAGTGACGGCTCTTAATAAAGTAGAAAAGCAGAAGTTTGATCATGAGATGAAACCGTGTGAAACTTTAACGATGTCTTTACCAAAAGAAATCATGCATAGTCTCGGGAAGTGTCCAACTTCAAGAGATCTATGGGAAGCATTGAAGAAAAAGGGTGAAGCAACTTCTCAAGCGTTTGTGATCTTGATCAAAGAAGTATTGGTGAAGCAGGGTGCTTCTCAAAGTGATTCTTCTACAGATTTAACTGATAGTGAGAGTATTCGTTCTGGTGAAAGTACTCAATCTACTGAGACTGATGTGATGACTGAAGCAAGCTTTCAGACAGTTGAAGTTGATCTGAGTGAATCAGAAATTGATACAAAGCCTGTCATTGTTGCTCAAAAGGGTGAAGCTGATGATGACGTATTCATGGCTCCTGGTGCATCTTCTTCAGAAGTAAAACCTGAGGTAGTTTCTAACTCTGAAACGTTTTGTTAAAACTGTATTTCAGTGAAGGATAAAATGATGAGGGTTATGGATGATAACATCAACCTCATTTGTGATATGAAATCAATACACACGGTAAATCAGAAATTAAAAGATAATGAGAATGTGTGTGTTGAAAGGGTAGAATAATTGAAGAGGGATATAAGTTCTCTGACTTTGAAGATCAAAGAGCAAGCATATCACCTGGATATGTCCTTTGCAGAAATTGAGAAACGAAATAATGATCTTGCTGAGAAAGATAATGAACTAGCTGAATCTAAAGCAGAGGTGATCAGATTGCATAGAAAGTTAGAAAGCTTTGGAAATTCATCATTCTTACTAGGATATTTTAATAATACAGAAGAGGGGAAGGGAACTAATGGTATTGGTTATGTTCCTCCACCATTCAACGGAAATTATTTTGTTATACCTGAGATTATAAAAGATGAGGATTTAGATCCTAAGACTGTGTTGAAAGTGAATCCAGTCATAGGTTAAGATATGGTGTATTATGATGAGAGTGATGATGAATATTTTGATGAAGCTAAGGTAGAGGGGATACCGAAAGAGGTTAAGAAAGAAGACTCAAAGGTTGATTTTAATTCATCTGGAAATAATACATTTGGACGTTCTTCAAATTCAAGGAGAGTTCCATATGTCATAGATTATCAAAACAGGCGTACATGTTTTCATTGCAGTGAGATGGGACACATTATGGTGAATTGTCCTTATAAAAATAAAGGGAAGAAGCATGTATTTCCTGAGAAGATGAAGCTTGAATCAAAACCTGTTTCAAAATCTGGAGTTCGAAAGAAAACAAAGCCAAAAGAAGTTCATGTAGGAGAATCTTCTTTAAGTGCTTCTTATCGTGTGAAGATTCATTATATGACAGAATATAGTGAGAAGATATCTTGCTTTTACTGTGGTCTTGTGGGTCACATTAAGATCAATTGTCCTCACAATGCCAAAGGTAACCGACATGTTACTCCAGAAAAGGCAAGAACTCCTGCTAAGCCTTATGTTAACCCAAATGTGGTTAAACCTCATGATACACCAAAGGGTAATTCAAAATCTGAGGTTAGGCTTTCTAGACCTCAAAGGCGGAGGAGAAACAGAAGATTGAGAAAACTTTTAGAACAACAAGAGCTTTCACAATCTAAACATTTTTCAAATGAACAAGAGTGTTCAAACACTTCACATTTTAAGCAAAAAGAACTTAATGACCAGAAGTATGTTTGGAAATCTAAAGTTTCAGTTTCTGACTCGTCGGAGCAATCACCGAAAATTGATGGGAGATTCGATTGTGAATGGAGTGAAATTTATTATTTTGATACAAATGGAAAACCCATGACTACCATGGCTTGGGTCCTAATTTCAAAATTAATGTTTCTTGTTAGATGTGCGGGATTAACCAAGAGGGACAATTAATAACATTGGGTTTGTTGATAGTGGTTCTTCATAGCACATGACAAGGAATGACATCTGCAAGAGTAAAGAGTTGTTGATAACTGAGAATCTATTTGATTCAACGACTTGATGCTCAAGTCACATACAATGTTTTGGAAAGAGTTTTACAAAGTCCAAATGATAACCCAAAACTTTGGATGACAATGGTGAGCATAAAGTCTTTGATGCAACCATTTGACTAGTTGAGGGGGAGTCTATAGGACAGGGGGAGTACAGAACTGTGTTGACAAAAGGCAAAGGCATTCAATTACATTCGACTACATCGGTTTGAGTTTTTAATTGATTGAATTACTTAATTCCTAGTAACCAAGTAAAATGTTTTTCTTAAAGTGTTTTCGTGGAAGTTTTATTTTCGTTTGTTTTACTTTCTTTGAAAAATATTTTGAAAAAGCCAAACAAATTGAAAAAGATAAAATCGACATTACTTGAAGTTAAAGGAGAAATGATAGTACATTAGTAGATATTCAGTCACACATGACCTTAGTTGGACTTTATGATGCTTATCTAATATATATGTGATAAATGTTTTGATCAGAACTTCTTAGACTGCACAATATGGGAAATGATAGCTTCATAACTACTTATGCTTAACAAAAGTTGATGCTTGATGCTTATATTTTAATTTGGATACTAATATGTAGTCTGAATTGTCAATAGTCTATGAGTATCTTTGGTCCATTAGTAGTGTGACAACATAATGATCTTTTTGACAACTGTGATTTGAACCCATGGTATGCCGGGTGTGTGTGTAAAAGATCATTATCAGATAAAGAATATAAGATCTAAAGTACTTCATGAGACCAGTATCGGTTATGTTGTTAAACACAATTTTTCAGTTCACTTCACTGCCCAGCCTCGAAAAACATGCAACGTGAAGTTGGACTAAGATATGTTTCTGACAACATCTGTTGGAACATATACTAGCCCTTGGATCATTATCTTGATTCCATTGAATATATCCAGATAACAGTTGGATCACTCTAACCTATGTCATTGAATCAATCGGTTCCTTGATCAATCTTATGTTGAAGAATTATATTGGTACAATCTTTCTGTTACTATGAATCATGATACTTCATCCAAACCAAGACCTCTGAATCATTCGATTCTGAATCATTCGATTCTGAATCATTCTGATTCTCTGCTTGATATTTTCCTGTGTTTACCGGTATAATTCATCCTGGAGATTGAATATTATCTTGCAATAATCTTATATGTCTTGAAGATAGTGCACATTTAAATTTCTGTTGGCATATTTGTGGGGTACACGTTGTATTACAAAATAAATGGTACTTTAATTCACAGGAACATGGGACAAAGATACTAATGGTTTCAATTCTTATAATATTGACAACTTAGATTGACATGTTATGTGTTGCAAATTCGTATGTAATTTATATTATAAGCATGTTATGATCTGATCCCATCTTCTTTGGAGTTCTTTGCGTATCATTACATGTTTTGGTTGAAGCTTAAAAGATTTGATCTTATCTGATTCAAAAGATGTTACTTCATATAATTGTTTGGAAATTCAAACGAAAGAAATGATGAATCTGGATAGGATACTCATAGAATGTTTAGGGATGTTTAACCAAAATGTGTGATTGATGCATTGTTTTTACTGATATGATCCTCTTACTCGTGATGTTCGACCAAACAGATGTGATTTTGTATTTTACATTTTAGTTTGTACAAAGAAAAACCAAAAAGATTTTGTGTTTCTTATGTTTGAAAAATCAAAAAGATTTTATTTTTTCAGCTTCCATGGAAATCTTAATTGTTGGTTATTCTTGGTTGTTCTCCTTTGCAAAAACTGAATATTGCAGACAGAAGTTGACAAGGGGTCCTTCTCTAAAGTTTTCTTCTAGATAGAAAGAGAAAGTGCAGATGAACAAGACGAAGACTACAGTGTGTTTGATGATATATGAAGACAGATGACAATCTTCTAATGTTGTTGTCAAGGGTGAGTCTGTTGGAGCATATTCTGGTGAAAACGAGCTTGAAGACATTATGTCTTAGTCTTAGAGTCTTTGACTTGTAATTGATAGAATTTTAGCAACAGTTAAAGGGGAGTCTGTTAGGACATGCTTTGTAACTGTTGATAAAATTCTGTGTAAGTTCATACATCTTTAGGAGCGAACTTGTTAAGTTCGCCTAAGGAATATTGTTCAAGTTCATAGCGAGGCAAACTTAACAAGTTTGCCTAAGCATCTTTAGGAGCGAACTTGTTAAGTTCGCCTAAGGTGCTGTGTGTTCCTATAAATAGGAGTTACAAGTTCATATTCCAGAGAACACTAGAGAAGAAAAGGTGTAAGTGTGTGTTTTGGAGAGAACTGTTGTAATCAAGGATTATAGTAATACAAAGCGTTTATTTACACCGTGTTGTTGATTGAGTTACACGTTGCACGTTGATCATGGATTCCGCACGTTATCACCGTGTCGTACCGCTAGTCTAGAGATCCGTCAAGCATCGAATCGGGACCTATAGTGTTCGCATTGAAGATTTGGGGACATTATCTTTATGGAACCAAATGCACTATTTTCCCTGATCATAAAAGCTTGAAGTACTTATTTGAGCAAAAAGATCTGAATATGAGGCGGATGAGAAGGTTGGAGTTAATAAAAGATTATCATTGCGACATCATGTACCATCCGGGTAACGTTAATGTCGTTGCAGAATCCTTAAGTCGAAAGGAGGATCATACTCTTCTCCGAATGAAGTCGTAGAGTCTGATTATGACGTCAGATCTCATGGGCTTGATCAGCAGGATCAAGAAGAGGCGTTGAAGGCGGATAATGTGAAGAAGGAGAGGATGGTTGGTCAACAGGAAGCTTTGGAGATGAACACCTCGGGTATAAGTGTTGGATCAATATGCCCAAGGATTAACTTACAATAATGTTACTACTTATATGTGATCCCAAAGGGTCACACACTAAGCAACTTATCAAGAATACGTTTAAATATGTTTAGACGTTTATAACTCTATCAAGATGATTTTATATATATTGTTATTTGTAACAATTATATATTAAACATTTAGTTCATATTTATATGTATATATATATTTGAACTAAACCTTTTATAATTATTAATTATGTGGGAATAATTATTCTAACATTTGTTATCATATGAAGATATCCATGCGTATTTTAGGAATATATATATATATATATGTGATATCATATTTATTTACGTACACATATATATGGATGGAAATTATATGGTAATAATAAATTAGAATGTAACCAAACTAGATAACTCTTACAAGATTGAGCAAGTACACATCATCATTTGATTGAACATGACACACCATACCATTCATTTTTGTGTGTAAGTTTACGGCAGAAAGTAAGGATGAAAGAATGAGTTCTTTTTCCTTTGTGATGTCCATAATTTAATGAGGTATGGTGTACCTTGGATGGTATTATAAATGCATACAACTTTCAAGGCATAAAAAAGTACAACACTTCAATTTGCTCATCCTTTTTCTTTGATTTCTGTCGAGATTTTGGACAGCTTTCTGTCCAGAATTTTAGTGTCTTTAGAAGTGAGTTTAAGCCTTAGTTTAAAGGCATTGAGCAATTAACAAACTTACCTAAGTGTGGGTGTTAGTTTGTTACTTGTTCTTGAAGTGTTCTTGTAATCTAATCCACATAAAAACATACTATTTCTAGTGTGTTTGAAGAAGGTGTTCTTGGGGTTATTTAATATCTTAAAGAAGAGTTATAGAGGCTAGCACAATCTTGAAGAACTTTGCTTAATGTGGATTACACTTTGGAGGAAATCTACTTTGGTTTCTTTTTCTACTTTAAGCAAGCATTCTAATCAAGGTCGACATCCTTTATGTAACATTTCTGATTTTCAGTATCCGTATTTTCAATTCAATGTAATACATTTCAAACTCAATTCTAGTGCACTGTTTTATTCCTTTTCGTACCATCAATTTAATACTATATTTCAATGCAAATCCGCAAATTTACTCGGTTTTATCCTATTAAACAATACATAAGTATCTAATTATACAAATATGGCAAAAGACTAAAGTTACAAGGTCTGATGTTGAAAAGTAGAAAGAAACCCTAATAGGCACGGTCGCGCCTCGTTCTGGCACGGTCCCGCCGAGTGCTTTGGCACGGTCGCGCGGCTTGCTTTGGAACGATCGTGCCTGGTGCCTTAGCACGGTCGTGCCTCATTTGGGCATGGTCGCGCCTAGTACCAGTTGAAACGTAAATACAGTTTTAATCACCCGATCGTTGAGTTTCCGTAACCGATTTACACTTCATTACCATTAACGAAAGCAATGACAATTCCAATTACAACAAACGTCTCAGATTAATCCAATTAATCTCAAAAATTCTCTCAAGCATTTCAAAGAAAACACAAAACCTCCTTGCGATCCGAATTCTCTCAATCAAGCAGCATAGTCACACTACTCGATTCTCCCTAAAGCTCCTAGACTCTCTGGTTTACCGGAATCACAGCAGAAGACGCCGGAAACCATCCGCATCGCCGCGGAGACCCTTTCCTACCGTTCGCTATCAATTCGCCATCATTCTGGGTAATTGAAACCTTGTCCTCTATCGATTTAGTCTTTAGATCAAAAGCCCTATGTTAATTTGGGCATATAATGTGGAAATCATCTTAAAACCAAATCTAGTTTTCATTCAAAAATGATTTAATCGAATCCGACTCTAGACACGTTTTAAGTCCAATTAATCTATACAAAAAGACTCGAAATGATCTAATGGGTGAAATCCCTATGATTTCCAACCCTGTTATTATAAGAATTAGTCAATTCGTTCCTGATTTGGAACGGACGCGGTCGCGCTAATCATCTAGCGTGGGCGTGCCTCATGAGACGCGGTCGTGTTCTCCTGTCCAAACCCAATCATGCCCTTTGGCTAATCTCAGTCGTCTCTTAGAATCATAGACACGATCGTGCCTAGCCAAGGCACGGTCGTGCCTAATGTTTTAGTTAGTTAAGCCCTCTGTTTGATCAACACGGTCGCGCCCTGACTAGATTGGTCGCGCCCGTGGTTCGAGCACGATCGTGCCCTTCCCAGGCACGGTCGTGTGTGAGTTAAATTTTTGGCAGAATTATAATTTTATATATTTTTCAAACAATAAATATTTCTGATTAAAGTACAAAATAAAAATAGTTGATTTTTATAAAAATGCATTTAATTCTATTTAGAAAGATCAAATATTTAATCTTGGAATAAATAGAAAATTTTTATTTAAAGTTTATAAAAAAATTAAATTTACAATTATTGCTAGACCTTTCATTTAAAAAGTATTTAAATGGTTAAGTTACATTTTATAAATAAATAAATAAAATAATGATTATTTATTTACTTTGTGTTTAAACAAAGACATTTATTTATTTACACTTAATTTCATTTAACACTTATAATATTTTCATAAACAATAATTATTTACATTACTTATTTAATTATTCAAACTCAAACCTTAATCAAAATGTTCTAAAAATATTCTTTCAAACTTTATATATTTTTTTCAATACTTCCAATTACAAATCAATGACCTTTTTATACAAGTCCAAATGCAACTTTAGACTTAAACTTTGGTGCACACTATTAATACCATATACATTACACTTTAGGTTAACTTGTGCATTTCAAGGATCTTTATTCTATCCAGTATCTTTGTTAGCTACGCCTTCAAACCAAGTGAGTATACATAGCCCCTTTTACTCTTTTACATTTTTGGGGTGAAGCATGAACATTATTCAAATTACATGTTTACATTTACACAAACAACACAAGTACAAATCCTATTTACATTCATGTGTGCAATTTGAGCTTTGAGTGCTAGGTGTGCTAACCTTTGTATGCGATTATGTGCAATCATTAACTATTCAAGCCGACGGTTTTCAATGATAGATCTATTGAGTCTGACAAACCCACCCAGATTGGGGTGATTGATACCGACAACTCAATTTTGCATGATAGTTACAAAGGTTTGATTGTACATGGTTACACAATAGCTGCACCCCATAAATGTCTTATTTATCATGTTATGTAAGGATTTGTTTTACAACTATATGCTATCTATATACAAACCTGTGTTATACTCACCAACTTTTTAGTTGACTTTATTTTATTCATGTTTCAGGTTCTAATGTGTGAGATTGATCAAGATGTGCTACACATAGGCTTGGACTTAGTTAATTTAAATAAAAGAATTCTATGTATTTCAATTTTGTTCTATCTTGGATTTGGTTGTGTTTGGACTACTTGTTATGAAATTTGAGGTTTAATATATTCAATCTAGTCAACTTTGAGCTTATGAACAGTCTACATGTCCTGCCCCGATGATTCCGCCATCGGTCGGGGTGTGACAGATTGGTATCAGAGCCTTGGTTATAGGGAATTAGGTTATTAGACACCTTGACCTAGACTATAACTTTAGGACACCTACTTATGTTATGTTTCATGATTTCATGTTATATGCTACATACTATATGTTATATGTTATGTATTACATGCTATGTATTACATGCTATGTGCTACATGTTATGTGTTACATGCTACGTGCTACATGCTTACTATGATTAGTTATTATTTTATTTGATAACATAATTGTTTAAAAAAAATCCATGACTTATTAATATATACTTAAATGATAAATTAAATAAACAATATCCTTTCCTATATTCTAAAACCTCACAATATTCTTATCTTCCTTCTTTATCTTTATCTTTCTAAGCATGTGGAAACTTCATGAAGCTAAATTCATAAAAAAAAATTTCTTTGTTTCCTCGTTATGGTTTTTAAACTTTGTTAATTATTTGAGGACATGTGCAATCTGGAAGAGTGACACCTGTATTTTGGGTTTTCTGTCTAGGAAAGCATTTCGCATAAATCCCAATCAACCGAGGGACCCGTATGCTTTCCTGGGAATTCCCGAGATGAGTGTTTACTTATAGGCTAAAGCATGTCTCCTTGAAAATTATATAAGTTTAATTAACCTTAATGTGTCATAATACTCGAGTGATTATGCTAAAAATGAATTTGTAAAATTAAGCAAACAATGATTTAAAATGTAGATTTTAAACTGAAACCCAAAAGAATGAGTATTTGAAATGAGATTTTAAACTTAGGGTTAATAAAAATGTCTTTAAAAGGACATTGTAAAGATTTAAAATTTGATTTTAGTATAAAAGTCGGTCTAGAGTTTAAAATAACTAAACTTGTCGTTCAAGTTATAAATTTAAACTCGTATTCAAATGACTATATATAAAAGAGTTTTATACAAGCCAAGATTGGTTTTAGTTAAGACGCAATAGAAAAATAGAATATATAAATAAACGCGTCACGATTATTAAAATGAGGATTTTAATGAAAACTAAAACAAGTGAAAAACTTTTAGAATGTAGCAAAATTCGTGCATGGGATTTTTTGTTTCATAATAAGTTTTGATCATCAAACTTATGTTTTTCAAAGTATAAAAATGTACCGTTTAAACATAAGTCAATGCCATCCCATTTTAGAACACTTACACGTTATATGGATATCTTGGTGGATAGAGCATTAGCCAAACACCAAGATGACGTATAACGGGGTAGGGTAATGTATCGCGATTTCTAAAACAGTATTTAGGCCGACCATCACACGTCTAAAATTGGATGACTTAAAACTTGAACTCGGAGTCCGTGATCAACCAATTCCGAGGAATAGTTAGCATTGATGGGATTAACATTGCCGAATTGACACTAATTGTGTAGGTCCAGATTTTAATCAGAAATCACTCAAAAGATCGATTACACACACACAGGCGGAATCTGTGTGTATGGTGGTGAAACAGACGGTAGAAACAGAAATGGTGAAGATAACAGCTAACCACACATAGAATCAACACAAATATGATGTGAAAATGTAAGAACAAAACAATAAACAAAAGCAGATTGTATTGATTCTTCATGAACAGTGAAAGAGAAAATTCAGGGTTACAGCCGTTACTCACACCCTAAACATTCTCAAACTAAGCTATTTATAGTAAGTTAACAGGCATCGAAACTATGATCACCGAAACTAGTAATTTCGGTTGAGCATTTACAAATGAATAAACCTCCTGTCGAAACTTCCTATATATCGAAACTACTAGTTTCGATTGAACAAACCTCAATCGAAACTAGGTAGTTTCGATGGCCCAGACTTAGAATAAAAACAGGAAATTACATAAAATGAAATTACAAGTAATCAAAACTTAACTAAACATTGTTCAAAAGAAATACATTGATAACATCTTATTCAAATATAAGACTCTACAATCTCCACCTAAGTTGCTGCATCAATGTATTCAACTCTCTCTAAGCAGTTGGCGCTTGACTTGGTTTCTGAAAATGAGGTTTTGCATTGATAGTCACCACTTTGTGATATGCCTTGGCATCAGCTTCGTCATCATCACTAAAGATCTTGATAGGGTTCTTGAATAACACTTCAAGATCCTCAGGTTGAAATTTTAGTAGCTCTATGGGCTCAAAAATATTGATGTCATCCATTCCTTCACACTCAATCACTGCACTTCCAATGGTAGGGTTGTAAGACCATTTTCTAAAGTTCTGAAGTTGCACAGGTACAAATTGTGCAGTATAATAGATTTGACAGTTTCTGCCGGCTTGTACCTAATGCTTACCCAAGGCCTTTAAGTTCTAGGATGAATTCTAGTCTTTGAGATAACTCTTCTTGGTTTAGCAGTGGTCATGGATCTGAAATCATTGAAGGTCTGATTTCTTAAGAAGTTCTCAAAATCTTTTGCAATGCCCACATTTCCAGGATTTTGTAGAGGTAGCTTGGCAAGAGCTCTTAAATCATATTTAGGGAGGGAACTAAATTCATGAGGAGAGTTGAAGTGCTCCACTCCTCCTTTGTATCTTTTGACTATAAAAAGTGAGTGTTCCTTGTCGTACTTACACCCGACTGGTGGCCTTTTTAGCTCTTGACTTCCACAGCATCCTTTGTCCTGGCACCTTGGCTAGTGAAGATTGTCAGTGCAGATTGGGTATTTGTAACAAAGGAAGGGGAAGAGGGTCCACCAGCAGAAGTGGTCTCCCCCTGAGTTGTGGAAGGGGTTCCTTGTTGGGAAGATTCAACCGTTAAAGCCTTGATTTGCTCGACAGTATTAGATAAGGCTTTAAAATCTTGCTGTTGCTGAGAGATTATCTTCTGTTGGGTTTGAAGGTGGGTTTGCTGAAGATCAAGTTGGGTATGTAAGCCTTACACTTCCAGTTTAAGATCTTTTACTTCTTCCTTGCACTCTCTTAGTTCAGAATTTAGATTTTCAATCACTTCATCTTGTTTAGTTACTGTTTCCTGTAACCTTTTTACTTCCAGGCTTAGGGTTTTGACTCTTGGAACGGATGGTGATAGGTCAGGGACAGGGGATGCAGGTGTTGTAGGAGCATGTGTATGTTGTGGAGATGGTTGTGGTGAGGGTGGTGGAACACGAGTAGGTGACTGAGTGGGTGTTAGATGTTCTGGAATGTCAAAAAGTGATTCTGAAGAGGGGGCTAAAGACTCCATTCCGGTCTTGATTTTCTTTGCAAGGGTTCTTCTAATTTGTAATCGGACTCGGAATCAGCTAGTCTCTTGGAGGAGGATGCAGGAGGCTCAGCTTGCTCATTATCTTCTGACTCATAGTCCGACTGATCATATTTTGTACCGTAGATGCCTTCGTCCAAGGTTTCACTTGACTCAGCTTCATCATGTGCTTCTGCTTCTGTGTTTTCAACAGGTTGCTCTTCAACCATAGGCTCAAGATTCTCTATCAGAGGATCAATGAAAGGAGCTTCGAAGATAGGCTATTCAACATCTTGCTCTATGTGTTGTTCAGCTTCATCATCCGGCTCTTGGTTCCCTTGACCTTATTCTGCCTCTTCTTCTTCAGATGATGATTTAACATGCAGTTGTGGATCAATGCCAGGAACATCCTCTTCTTCTTCACCCAAAATATGACCAAACAGAGGAATATCAGCAATCACTTTGTTGGTTCTTTTGCTTGAACTCTTCATGTAGCTTAGGGTCTTGGCTGTCATGTGATCAAAGTCGAATGCATGGCCATTTTGTTGCAGGTTAGGATGAAGATGATTGATAATAATCTAAAGAAACCTAGGATAGACCAAGAACTTTTCCATAACTCCTCCAGTCAAGTTTTCCTTCAACAACCCAAAGACTAGCTAGAGAAGTTGTAATCCCACCCTTTAATCAACCCCAAGACTGCAGATGCCACCATGGCATTAGCTGAATCAAAATCACATTTTCTGATAGACAGGCAGTGAATAAAAACATGTTCAATGTATCTCCATAGAGGGGGAAGGGCATTCTTGATAATCTGTCCGCTTTTGAATTCGTCTGGATGCCCCAACCTTCTGAAACATTCTTTAACATAAAAACTTGGAAATTCCACTGGTGCTTCATGATTATCATTAAAGTGCAGCACCTCTCTGATAGTTGCCTCAAATAGTAGAACTTCTTGATTATGAACTGTAGCCCGGATATGCTCCACATTGTCTATAACTGTTGTTGTTGCAGTATTCCAGAATTGCATTATAGTAGTTTCAAACACTGGCAGGTTGTGGCTTATAGCAAAGCTGATGTTGGAGTTGGCTAAGAAATCGAGTACAAGTATGAAGTTTGCATTCTTGGGATAAGTAGTAATCAAGACAGCACATACATTGTGCCTTTTAACAAATAAGAGATCCATATCTACACAGAAACAACACAAAAAAAATAAATTATCAAACATCAGTCCAACACTTAGAAAATATTTCAGAAAGGCCTGACCGAAACTACTAGTTTCGGGTGAAGAAAGCATATCGAAACTAAATAGTTTCGGGCAGCAAAGCGTATCGAAACAACTAGTTTCGATTGAAACCTGTTCAAATTCTGAGACTCATCATTTTTTTTAAAAACCAAAACACCCTTTAATCGAAACAACTAGTTTCGATGCCTGAATTCGGAACAGATATACAAGCATTCAAAAAGTAGAAAAAGCTAAGTTAAAACTATATACAGATTACCAAACTATAAACAGAAATAAAAAGATTGGTAAAGTTCGCCTGAGGAGTCGAAACTCTGTGTTACCGAGAGTTTCTTGAGGTAATCTGCAAAATCAAACATAGAAGAATGAGATATCAACAATGGTGAGTTCATAGACAGAATCTAAGCATGAAATAACCCAAAACACAATATTTCAGTCGTAACAAGGGTAAAAATGAAACCCTAGCTTTCGCTATATAAAACAGTAGGAAACATTGTAAGTAATCAAACCTGAAGAAGAAGACGACGGAGGAATCCGCTAAGGGAGACTGATTTTGCAAACTTAGACCGATGAATATGAGCTTTTGTGTGTGAAAACGAAGGTGAAAATGGTTTCGAAGAGTGAGATTGAGAATGAGCATGCGACGGAATCTGATTATTAAGACATTTAATTTGTGTTGACAAAAGACCAAAATGCCCCTGTCGAAACTACTAGTTTCGATAGGGCAAACTAGTTTCGGGTGGGAAGAAGTTTCAGGCGGTTTGAGTAGTTTCGATGGGGATGTTGTTTCGGGTGATAAGAGAGAAGATAATCAATATGTACACTACTTAAACAACCTAATAAGGAAGATTTTATATGAAAAAATAAAGGTAAAAACCAGATGAAAGATATGAACACTTAGCCTTGGAAAAGATCCAACGTGAGATCTGTCTGGTCAAAATCCTTGAAACACTTCATTTTTCACTCATCTTCTATGAATCCCTGAAGATAGCCGATATTTGTGCAAGATAAACCCGAGTATTTGTTTGTACAAAGTTTTCATGTGATTAAGCGGTACAATTTAAGCACGAAACACGGCGTGCCCCACATTTTGAAATAAAATGGTTTTGAAAGCCTATCAATCCTCAAGAAATACCCACATTCATCTTATCATCTCTTACAGGTTAACCAGGGTACCATCTTGGGAAGTCAAAATCATCGCCAAAATTAAATAAGATCCAACTGGATATCAGAAGTTGTAAAAAGAAAAATATCCAAGTGGATATTAAAAAGGTACGAACATTCTAGGTCTTTGCGTAAGTAAAACAGAAGAAGCCGTAAAATTATCCAAGCGGATAGAAAAATATTGAACACCGGAGATCTTTACTTAAGCAAAACAGACGGGGCCAAATCACCCAAGTGGATGGGAAAAAGATGAACTCCCGAGATCTTTGAGTAAGCAAAACAGACGGGGTCATCGATTGTAACTTTCACGGTCACCTGGCGCATGAATCAGAATCCAACAAGTAATCCTATATCTGATTGAATCGGTTTTCTTATATTAAAATGGGTTAAATGTTTCAAAAATGGGTTCAAACACACGTGTTCGATTGATAATTAGATTTTCGCACTACTAAAGAGTTATAACCATATGTCTGGCCTACCAGCTATACCTCAGTAAGCACCATTGCTTATGATCCATTATATGTTCAAGAAGTGTGATCAGACTCTATCATTTCTCACAAGGTCGGATCCGATTTTCTTGAAACAAAACATGATACTTACAGTGAGTTTTTATTAAACAATAAAAAATATTTTCTTTTCCTTTTGACTATGCAAAGCAAATCTTTTTCTTACCAACTACAAATTCCAATTTCTCCCCCAAAAGTTTTGCTTTCACAAACCGAAAGCGGTTACTGAAAATAATTAAAATCTTTTTGGAAATCCTCCCGATTAACAAGTTTAAATAGAAGAGACAATATGCAAAAAGGTTACTAAAAGTTTATCATGCCGAGCATCTCCACCAATTTCTCAAATCTAGTAGAATCAAATGCTTTTGTAACGATGTCGGCGGTTTGCTTGTCGGTTTTGACTTCAACGATTTTGATATGTTTCTTTCGACACAGTCACGGATGAAGTGATGTTTGATCTCAATGTGTTTGGTTTTTGAATGCTGAACGATATTTTTAGTGATATGGGGAATGGCGGTGTTATCACACAGGATGGGGGTTTCATGGAAGGTGATCCCGTAGTCAAGCATTTGATGGTGGATCCACCTTACTTGGGAACAACAAAGGGCCGCGACAATGTATTCGGCTTTGGATGTAGATTGGGAAACAGTGGTTTGTTTCTTACATTGCTAGGAGACTAGGCGGTTGCCATGGAACTGACAACCCCAAGAAGTGGATTTTTGGTCTAAGTTGCATCCCCCGTAGTCTAAATCTGAATATGCCAAAAGATCAAACAAGTTCTTTTTGGGATACCAAATCCCAAGTTTTGGCTTGTACTTCAAGTATCTTAAAATACGTTTGACAGCAATTAAATGAGAGAGTTTAGGATTAGCCTAAAAGCGTGCACAAAAGCACACTACGAACATGATGTCTAGTCTGCTAGCAGTGAGATACATGAGAGAACCTATCATCGAGCGAAAGAGGTGCTGATCAACGCTTTCACCATCGAAATCAGGAGACAGATAGTGTCAAACTTCCACGGGAGTCTTGTAAGGATGAGACTCGGTCATTTTGAACTTGGTCAGGATTTCTTTGACATACTTATCTTGATGGATAAGAATTGCTTACTCAGACTGATCTACTTGCAAACCAAGAAAGAACTTCATTTCTCCCATAGAACTCATTTCAAACTTAGAACGCAACACTTCCTCGAACTCTTTATATTACCAAGGATTTGTGGATCCAAAAATGATATCATCGACATAGATTTGCACCAAAATGGTATCCACACCATTCTTTCGTTTGAACAAGGTTTGGTCAATTGCCCCTCTTGTGAAACCATTATCAAGCAGGTGCTTAGATAACGTCTCATACCATGCACGAGGTGCTTTATGAAGAACGTACAATGCCTTTTCAAGTTTGTAAACTCTGTCAGGATAATTTGGATCAATGAAACCCGGTAGCTGCTTGACATAAGCTTCCTCTTGAACCTTTCCATACAGAAATGCGCTTTTGACATCCATCTGATGAACTATGAAGTCTATATAGGCTGCATATGCGAGAAACATTCCGATGGCTTCCAAGTGAGCCACTAGTGCGAAGACTTCCTCAAAGTCAATCCCTTCTTCTTGATAAAACCCCCGAATCACCAAACGAGCTTTGTTACGAATCACGATTCCCCCTTCGTACTTTTTTTTACGAAATACCCAACGAGTGCGTATTGGGACTTTTTTCTTTGGAAGGTCTACCAGATTCCACACATTTAACTTGTTAAACTGCTGCAATTCTTCCTGCATGGCCTCTACCCAACTGTTCTCAAGCAAAGCAGCTTTGATATTTTTAGGTTCAACTTGAGATATGAAGCAAGTGAAGAGACCGTCATACATTGCTTCGGTGGCATTACGAGTTCGGACACCGACATTGAGTGGACCAATGATGTTGTCTGTAGGATGATCCTTGTGAATTATCAACTGTGGAATCTCATCCTCTTCCAAGTGGTCATCCAGATTGGTAACATTGTTGTCAGGAAGATCAGCTTCCTCATTAATAGGACCTTCAACAGAGGACTGTGGAGCAACATCCACTATTAGAGGAGTTTCTTCCTCAACAGTTTCACTTGTTGCCACAAAATTCGAAGAATCCTGAGTGGATCATGAAGAGGAGCTTGAAGCAGTGGAGGTACCTAGGATATTCACAGATATAAGAGGATTAGCAGAGACAGATATGTTAGTGAAATCAGGAAGATTAAATGATTTAAACAAAGAATTTAAATCAAAAATCCAATTAGGACGGTCCCCAACGTCCGTATGATTGCTTTCATGCCAGTTGATATCAATAGACTCCAGCACAATCCTTCGTCTCTTGTTGTAAACACGAAAAGCTCTTTGGTTAGAGGAATAGTCCACGAAATAGCACTCATCCGCTTTGGCTTCAAACTTGTTCAGCTGATCATAAGTATTCAGCATTCTGTAAACACACCCAAACTTCCTTAAGAAATTAATAACAGGCTTGCGCTTGTACATAATTTCATAAGGTGTCTTGTTACAACTTTTGTTGATGAGAACTCGATTTTGCACAAAACACGGCGTACCCCACATTTTGAAATAAAATGGTTTTGAAAGCCTATCAATCCTCAAGAAATACCCGCATTCATCTTATCATCTCTTACAGGTTAAGCAGGGCACCATCTTGGTAAGTCAAAATCATTGCCAAAAGTAAAATAAGATCTAACTAGATATCAGAAGTTGTAAAAAGAAAAATATCCAAGTGGATATTAAAAAGGTACGAACAATCTAGGTCTTTGCGTAAGTAAAACAGATGAAGCCATAAAATTATCCAAGCGGATAGAAAAAGATTGAACACCCGAGATCTTTGCTTAAGCAAAACAGACGGGGCCAAATCATCCAAGTTGATGGGAAAAAGATGAACTCCCGAGATTTTTGCGAAAGTAAAACAGGCGGGGTCATTGGCAGTAACTTTCGTTACATTGACGGTCACCTGGTGTATGAATCAGAATCCAACACGTAATCCTATATCTGATTGAATCGGTTTTCTTAGATTAAAATGGGTTAGATGTTTCAAAAATGGGTTCAAACACACGTGTTCGATTGATAATTAGATTTTCACACTACTAAAGAGTTATAACCATATGTCGGGCCTACCGGCTATACCTCAGTAAGCACCATCGCTTATGATCCATTCTATGTTCAAGAAGTGTGATCAGACTCTATCATTTCTCACAAGGGCGGATCCGATTTTCTTGAAACAAAACATGATATTTACAGTGAGTTTTTCTTAAACAATAAAAAATATTTTCTTTTCCTATTGACTTTGCAAAGCAAATCTTTTTCATACTAACTACAAATTCCAATTTCTCCCCCAAAAGTTTTGCTTTCACAAACCGAAAAAGGAAACAACTATACAGAAAAAAATTAAAATCGTTTTGGAAATCCTCCTGATTAACAAGTTTAAATAGAAGAGACAATATGCACAAGGGTTAATGAAAGTTTATCATGCCGAGCATCTCCATCAATTTCTCAAATCTGGCAGAATCAAATGCTTTTGTAAAGATGTCAGCGGTTTGCTTGTCGGTTTTGACTTCAACGTTTTTGATATGTTTCTTTTCGACACAGTCACGGATGAAGTAATGTTTGATCTCAATGTGTTTGGTTTTTGAATGTTGAACGAGATTTTTAGTGATATGAGGAATGGCGGTGTTATCACACAGGATGGGGGTTTCATGGAAGGTGATCCCGTAGTCTAGCATTTGATGGTGGATCCACCTTACTTGGGAACAACAAAGGGCTGCGGCAATGTATTCGGCTTCGGCTGTGGATTGAGAAACAGTGGTTTGTTTCTTACATTGCTATGAGACGAGGCAGTTGCCAAGGAACTGACAACCCCTAGAAGTGGATTTTTGGTCTAAGTTGCATCCCCCGTAGTCTGAATCTGAATATGCCAAAAGATCAAACAAGTTATTTTTGGGATACCAAATCCCAAGTTTTGGCTTGTACTTCAAATATCATAAAATACGTTTGACAGCAATTAAATGAGAGAGTTTAGGATTAGCCTGAAAGCGTACACACAAGCACACTACAAACATGATGTCTAGTCTGCTAGCATTGAGATACATGAGAGAACCTATCATCGACCGGAGGTGCTGATCAACGCTTTCACCATCCAAATTTGGAGACAGATAGTGTCGAACTTCCACAGGAGTCTTGTAAGGATGAGACTCAGTCATTTTGAACTTGGTCAGGATTTCTTTGACATACTTATCTTGATGGATAAGAATACCTTACTCAGACTGATCTACTTGCAAACCAAGAAAGAACTTCATTTCTCCCATAGAACTCATTTCAAACTTAGAACGCATCATTTCCTCAAACTCTTTACATAACCGAGGATTTGTGGATCCAAAAATGATGTCATCAACATAGATTTGCACCAAAATGGTATCCGCACCATTCTTTCGTTTGAACAAGGTATGGTCAATTGCCCCTCGTGTTAAACCATTATCAAGCAGATGCTTAGATAACGTCTCATACCACGCACGAGGTTCTTGATGAAGATCGTACAATGCCTTGTCAATTTTGTAAACTCTGTCAGGATAACCTGGATCAATGAAACCCGGTGGCTACTTGACATAAACTTCCTCTTGAACCTTTCCATACAGAAATGCGCTTCTGACATCCATCTGTTGAACTGTGAAGTCCATTTAGGCTGCATATGCGAGAAACATTCTGATGGCTTCCAAGCGAGCCACTGGTGCCAAGACTTCCTCAAAGTCACTCCCTTCTTCTTGATAAAACCCCTGAACCACCAAACGAGCTTTGTTACAAATCACGATTCCCCCTTCGCACTTTTGTTACGAAATACCCAACGAGTGCCGATTGGGACTTTGTTCTTTGGAAGGTCTATCAGATTCCAAACACTCAATGTGGGTGTTAAACTGCTGCAATTCTTCCTGCATGGCCTCTACCCAACTGTTCTCAAGCAAAGCAGCTTTGATATTTTTAGGTTCAACTTGAGATATGAAGCAAGTGAAGAGACAATCATTCATTGCTTCGGTGGCACTACGAGTTCGGACACCCACATTGAGTGGACCAATGATGTTGTCTGTAGGATGATCCTTGTGAATTCTCAACTGTGGAATCTCATCCTCTTCCAAGTGGTCATCCAGATTGGTAACGTTGTTTTCAGGAAGATCAGCTTCCTCATTAATAGGACTGTCACACCCCGACCGATGGCGGAATCATCGGGGCGGGACATGTAAGACTGTTCATAGCACATGGTTGACTAAATTGAAATATATTAAAGTCAAATTGCATTTCAAATAATCCAAGTACAAAACCAAATTCAAACAAGATACATAAAATAATTCATAAAGTTCTTGATTTATTTTGCTAAGTCCAAATCCTATGTTGAACACGTCTTGAATCAATCTCACATATTGGGGCCTGAAACATGAATAAAATAAAGTCAACTAAAAAGTTGGTGAGTATAACACAGTTGTATATAGATAGCATATAGTTGAAAACAAATCCTTTACATGACATGATAAATAAGGCGTTTATGGGGAGTAACTATTGTGTAACCAAATGTACAATCAAACCTTGTAACTAGCATGCAAAACAAATGTGTTGTCGGTTTCAATCACCGCGTACCATGGGTGGGTTTGTCAGACTCAATAGATCCATCATTGAAAACCGTCGGCTTGTATAGTTAATGATTGCACATAAGAGCATACAAAGGTTAAACACACCTAGCACTCGGGCACAAAGCTCAAATTTTTGCACACATGTATGTAAATAGGATTTTTGCACTTGTGTTGTTTGTGTAAATGTAATTGTGTAATGTGTAATGAGTATAGAGTTCATGTTCCACCCCAAAAGTGTAAAAGAGTAAAAAGGGGTTGTGAATACTCACTTGGTATGGAAGTGAAGCTAACAAGGAATATAGAAGATCCTTGAAAAGCACACTTTAACCTAAATAGTAATATGCATTGAATCACATAGATGTATAAAGTTTAAAAATGAAAGTTGGATTTGTATATAAAACCATTGGTTTGTATTTAAAAAGGATTGAATAAAATATATAAAGTTTGAGGTAAAATATGTTTGAAACAATTTAATTAGGTTTGAATTAAATAAATAAGTGTATAACTATAGTTTATGAAATAATGTCAATATTAATTGTAATTAAGTATAAATAAATAAAACGATTTTGATTTAAAATGTAACGTAAATAAGTCATCATTATTTATAAATTTTGTAACTTAATTATTTAAAATATCATTTAAGTGTAAGATGATAAATATAAATTTAATTTTTATAAACTTTTCAATAAATTACATTTATGCCAAGATTAAACTTTTAATCTATTTTTAAATACAGAAAACATATTTTTATAAAATCTGAAACATTTACTGATTAAAATATAATTCTGTTAAAAATTCTGAGTCTAGCACGACCGTGCCTCGGAAGGGCACGATCGTGCTCAAACCACGGACGCGACCGCGCTAGTCGGGGCGCGACCGGGTTGATCAATCAGGAGCACAATCTAGACAAGACATCAGGCACGACCGTGCCTTAGCCCGGCACGGTCGCGTCTATGATTTTTAGACACAACAGAGACTAGCCCAAAGGGCATGACAAGGTCTGGACGGATGACACGACCGCGCTGCTAGTCGACACGGCCGCGCTAGATGATTAGCGCGACCGTGTCTATTCCAAATCAGATACGAATCGAGAGTTTCTTGTATTTTGAACACAGGAATTGTTAGGGCTTTTGATTAATGGGTTATTAAGAGTCTTTTCATATAACTTAATTGTATGGAAATTGAGTTTAAGCATGGGTTCGATTAAATCATTTTTATTAAAATATGATTTCTGATTCTGATCGAATTCTATAATGGAAGCCCAAATTGAATGAGGGCTTTTGATAATGATACTGGAATGAGTGAGATGGAGAGTATACTTACCCTGAAACGTAACGAATCGATGAAGAACGGCAGAGATGAGTTCCGGCGACGGAGGTAAAAGTTTCCGGTGACTTCGACTGCGATTCCGGCTAGGCCAGAGAGTCCAGAGTCTTGGAGAGAGCCGGGAGATGATAAATCCTTTCTTGATCGGGAGAATTTGGGTTCCAGGAGGAAGACTCAAGTTTTGTTTGGATTGCTCGAGAGAGAATTCGAGATTGATGGAGAAAAAACTGAGGCGTTGAGTAATTGAAAATGGTATAACTCGCGTTAAAGGAAAAAGAAACGTAATCGGATTTGAAATTCGAACGATTGAGCGTTTTGAAATCACATTTACGTTTCGACTGTTTCGCAGGCGCGACCGTGCCAAGATTGGCGCGACCGTGCTTAGGAACCGGGCGCGATCGTTCCAGGACCAGCCGCGCGATCGTGCCGAGGCACTTGGCGCGACCGTGCTAGAACGAAGCACGACCGTGCTAACTAGGGTTTCTTGATAAATTTTCAACTTTAGTCCTTGACTTTTCAGGTTTTATAAATTTGAAATATATAGTTACTTGAATAGTGTTTATGTGTATATAATCGAGTAAAACTTGCGAACTTGTATAGAATCATTGCATTTTATTTACCGCGGGAAAAATATTGAGACATTGCACGAGTATAGAACTTGAAATTTCATTACATTGAATTGAAATATGAATACTAAAAATCAGAAATGTTACAGTCTCCCCATGTTGAGAGAATTTCGTCCCGAAATTTAGCTAGAGGAAACAACATTAAATAGCAAAAAGATGAGGGTACTTGAGCTTCATTTGGTCTTCTCGTTCCCAAGTGAACTCAGGACCACGCTTAGACTCCCAACGAACTTTGACGATAGGAATACGACTTCGCTTGAGTTGCTTGACTTCACGATCCATAATTTCCACCGGCTTCTCAACGAAGTGCATCGTTTCATCAATGCGCACGTCGTCAAGCGGTATATGGAGATTTTCATCAGCGAGACACTTCTTTAGATTAGATATATGAAATGTAGGATGCACATTGCCAAGAGATGGAGGTAACTCGAGCTTGTAAGCCACTTTCCCAATCCTTTCAAGGATTTTGAATGGACCAACATAACGAGGTGATAACTTGCCTTTCTTTCCAAAACGGATCACACCCTTCCATGGAGATACCTTAAGAAGAACGAGATCACCGACTTGGAATTCCAAGGGTTTTCGACGCTTGTCGGCATAACTCTTTTGTCGACTCCTCGCTACTCGGATATTGTCACGGATTTGAATAATCTTGTCGGAAGTTTCTTGAATCAACTCGGGACCGGTGATTTGTGCTTCACCAATCTCGTTCCAACAGATCGGAGAACGACACTTGCGACCATAGAGAGCTTCGAATGGAGCCATGTTGATACTTGTGTGGTAGCTATTGTTATAAGAAAACTCAATAAGGGATAAATGTGAATCCCAATTGCCACCAAAATCGATTACACAAGCTCTAAGCATGTCTTCAAGAGTTTGGATTGTTCGCTCGGTTTGACCATCAGTTTGGGGATGGTAAGCCGTGCTCAAATCCAAACGAGTACCAAGAGCAGGTTGGAGAGATTGCCAAAATCGAGAAGTGAACCGAGCGTCTCTATCGGATATTATGTTCAAGGGAACGCCATGACGGCTCACAATTTCATCAATGTAAATTCGGGCTAATTTCTCCACTTTGAAGTCTTCACGAATAGGCAAGAAGTGGGCAGATTTGGTGAGTCGATCATTGATCACCCAAATACTATCATAACCACTCGAGGTGCGAGGGAGCTTGGTAATGAAATCCATAGCTAAATTCTCCCATTTCCACACGGGAATTTCTGGTTGTTCGAGAAAACCAGAAGGACGCTGATGTTCGGCTTTGACTTTGGAGCAAGTTAAGCATTTGGCAACATAAAGAGCAATGTCCTTCTTCATACCGGGCCACCAATAAAGCTGACGAAGATCTTGGTACATTTAATCCGCACCAGGATGAATAGAATAACGAGTCTTATGAGCCTCATTCATGAGAATTGTACGGAGATCATCGCGATCGGGAACCCAAATACGGTTCAAGTAATATAGTAAGCCATTGGGTTTAGATTCAAAAGAAGTTCAACACCACACGACATTTCTTCATACATGTTACCCTCGGTAACCGAGACGTGTTGAGCTTCCAGGATACGGGTTTGAATATCGGATTGAATACGGGCGCAATGAAGCATAACATGGTCTTTTCGACTCAAAGCATCGGCTACAACATTCGCTTTGCCGGGATGGTAACGAATCTCGCAGTCGTAGTCGTTAAGGAGTTCGACCCAACGTCGTTGCCTCATATTGAGTTCTTTTTGGTTGAAGATATGTTGAAGACTTTTGTGGTCGGTGAATACCACACATTTCGTGCCGTATAGGTAATGTCTCCAAATCTTTAACCGAATACGACCGCACCTAACTCGAGATCGTGCGTCGTATAATTCTTTTCATGAATTTTGAGTTGTCTTGATGCATAAGCGATCACTTTTCCTCGTTGCATGAGGACACAACCAAGACCTTGGTTAGAAGCATCACAATAGACAACTAAATCATCATTTCCATCGGGGAGAGTCAAAATGGGAGCATTGCACAACTTATGCTTAAGAGTTTGGAAAGCTTCTTCTTGTTTCGGTCCCCATTCATAAGCTTTACCCTTATGGGTCAAGGCGGTAAGAGGGACAGCAATCTTTGAGAAGTTTGAGATGAAACGACGATAATAACCCGCAAGACCAAGAAATGAACGAACTTCGGTAGGAGTCTTCGGGGCATTCCAATTCTTAACCGTTTCAATCTTAGCAGGATCAACATGAATACCCTTGTCGTTGACGATGTGACCAAGAAATTGAACTTCTTTTAACCAAAATTCACATTTGGAGAACTTGGCATATATTTGTTCTTTCTTTAAAAGGTCCAAAACCAACCTAAGGTGTTCTTCATGGTCGGCTTTAGTCTTGGAATAGATTAAGATATCGTCAATGAAAACGATCACGAATTTATCAAGGTACGGTTTGCACACACGATTCATGAGGTCCATGAAAACTGCGGGTGCATTGGTTAATCCAAAAGGCATAACCATGAACTCGTAATGACCATACCTTGTTCGGAAAGCAGTCTTAGGAATGTCATCTTCTTGAACACGGAGCTGATGATAACCAGATCGAAGATCAATCTTCGAGAAACACGTAGAACCTTGAAGTTGATCAAAGAGATCATCGATTCTAGGCAAAGGATAGCGATTCTTGATAGTAAGCTTATTGAGTTCGCGATAGTCAATACACATGCGAAATGATCCATCCTTCTTCTTTACAAATAAGATGGGTGCACCCCACGGTGAATGACTCGGGCGAATGAACCCTTTATCGGAGAGTTCTTGAAGTTGACTTGCGAGCTCTTGCATTTCAGAAGGTGCAAGACGATAAGGAGCTCTAGCAACAGGGTTAGCTCCGGGCATGAGATCAATACGGAACTCGACTTGACGAACAGGAGGAAGACCGGATAAATCTTTAGGAAACACTTCGGGAAAATCTCGAATAATGGGAATGTCTTGGATGCTCTTCTCCTTGACATCCTTTTGAACAATATGAGCTAGGAAGGCGATGTACTTCTTTCGCAAGTACTTTTGAGCAGTAGTACAAGACATCAATTTAAGACCCTTGCAAGGCTTTTCACCAAAAACCCTTAAGGTTTCTCCCGAAGGTAGCGGAATTCGGATGCACTTTTCAAAGCAAATAACTTCGGCATGATGATTTGATAGCCAATCCATACCTATGATAATGTCAAAGCTTCCTAGTGGCATTGGAATAAGGTTGATTGGGAATGCATGATCATTAAGTTCTAAAGAGCAATCATAGATAATAGACTCAATTGTAAGGGAGTCACCATTTGCTATTTCAACGGTGAAGGTTTTCTCTAATTGGGATCGTGTCTTTGCAAGTAAAGGCTCAAAATTAAGTGACACAAAACTTTTATCGGCACCGGTATCGAACAAAATGGAGGCATATTGACTATTAACAAGGAACGTACCATTAACCACGTCGTTGTTGGCTTGAGCTTCGTTGGCGTTAATGTTGAAAGCACGCCCACGAGCTCCACCTTGTCTAGTATTTGCGAGCCTTGGACATAGATTACGAAAATGATTCGGGTCACCACACTCGTAACAAGCACGCCCATTAGCAATGGCGGGAGCACCTTGATTAGCCACTTGAGGTACGGTTTGGTTTGGAGGGTTGACTTGGCCCGTAAGGGCTTTGGTCCTACAAACATTAACCGTATGACCATATCTCCCACAATAAGTACAAAGGCGACATGGGATGTTTTGGGGATGATGATAGTTGCAGGTGGCACAAAGTGGGTAAATTCCACCATATGGCTTTTTTACTGGTGCTTGAACCATAGGTGCAGCTTGGTTCACGGGAACAGCAGGAGTAACCACAGCAAAATTTCTAACCTTCCTCTTTCTAGTGTTGCGAGAGGGCTCGGTTGTAGCTTCTTTGGTGTGGTTAGGAGGGGTTACGGTTTCAGCAACTTTCTTAGAACCCTTTTTGGTAAGAGTTCCAGCTTTAACATGATTATCGGTTAGGGTAGCAGACAGGCGGATGGCATCTTCCAAAGTAGCAGGATTTCTACCTAAGACAGTATCTTGAATTTGTCTTGGTAGCCCACCAATGTACTTCTCGATGCAACGAGATAATGGAGTGACCATGTGGGGCACAAGAAGACTCAATTCATGGAACCAAGTTGTGAAAGCCAAGTGTTCCCCACTATCTTGAGCAAGATCCCAAAATTCGGCCTCTAACTTCTTCACTTCATTGCGAGGACAGAACTCCTCGGTCATAAGCCTTTTGACCTCATCCCAAGGTAAGGCCATAGCTACATCAACACCCCTATTCCTTTTCTCCCCATTCCACCATGTAAGTGCCCGCTTTTGAAGGACACTAGTAGCATGACGAACACGGAGGTTGTCGGGACAGTCACTATTGAGAAAGGTATTCTCAATACTTTCGAACCATTGGAGGAGTCCAGTAGCTCCTTCGGTTCCATAAAACTTTAGGGGATTGCACGAATTGAAGTGCTTGAAGGTGCATTGGGATGGATTACCACCATTTCCACCATTACCACCATTATTACCACTATTGCTTCCATTGCCATTAGTGGCACCATTGGCTTGGGTGAGTTGTGTCACCAATTGAGTAAGAATAGCAGCAATGTCGGAGTTGGCGTTAGCGGCGGGAGCACGACGAGGAGGCATTCTACAGATTTTCACAAGACAAGAAAGGTTGTAAGAACTTATGAGAATTGCTAGGATTTAATAGAATGAGAAAACCAAATAAAAGATAGATATTCATAGTTTGGATTGTACTCAAAAGTGATAAAATCACTTGAATACTAAGGCACATTAAGGTTAATTTAAACTTATATAATTTTCAAGGAGACATGCTTTAGCCTATAGGTAAACACTCATCTCGAGAATTCCCAGGAAAGCATACGGGTCCCTCGGTTGATTGGGATTTATGCGAAATGCTTTCCTAGACAGAAAACCCAAAATACAGGTGTCAACCTTCCAGATTGCACGTGTCCTCAAATAATTTAACAAGTCTAAAAACTTTAACGAAGAAATAAAAAAAATTTAGAGATTTTTGCTTCAAGAATTTTCCACATGCTTAGAAAGGATAAAGATAGAAAAAGAAGATAAGAATAATAAGAGGTTTAAGACATAGGGAAGGATATTATTTATTTAATTATTATTTAAGAATATCCTAATAAGTCATGCATTTCTAACAAAGAAGGTAGCAAATATAATAATAATTAATCATGGTAAGCATGTAGCACATAGCATGTAACACATAGCACAAAATCATGAAGCATAGTATAAGTGGGTGTCCTAAAGTTATAGTCTAGGTCAAGATGTCTAATAACCTAATTCCCTATAACCAAGGCTCTGATACCAATCTGTCACACCCCGGCCGATGGCGGAATCATCGGGGCGGGACATGTAAGACTGTTCATAGCACATGGTTGACTAAATTGAAATATATTAAAGTCAAATTGCATTTCAAATAATCCAAGTACAAAACCAAATTCAAACAAGATACATAAAATAATTCATAAAGTTCTTGATTTATTTTGCTAAGTCCAAATCCTATGTTGAACACGTCTTGAATCAATCTCACATATTGGGGCCTGAAACATGAATAAAATAAAGTCAACTAAAAAGTTGGTGAGTATAACACAGTTGTATATAGATAGCATATAGTTGAAAACAAATCCTTTACATGACATGATAAATAAGGCGTTTATGGGGAGTAACTATTGTGTAACCAAATGTACAATCAAACCTTGTAACTAGCATGCAAAACAAATGTGTTGTCGGTTTCAATCACCGCGTACCATGGGTGGGTTTGTCAGACTCAATAGATCCATCATTGAAAACCGTCGGCTTGTATAGTTAATGATTGCACATAAGAGCATACAAAGGTTAAACACACCTAGCACTCGGGCACAAAGCTCAAATTTTTGCACACATGTATGTAAATAGGATTTTTGCACTTGTGTTGTTTGTGTAAATGTAATTGTGTAATGTGTAATGAGTATAGAGTTCATGTTCCACCGCAAAAGTGTAAAAGAGTAAAAAGGGGTTGTGAATACTCACTTGGTATGGAAGTGAAGCTAACAAGGAATATAGAAGATCCTTGAAAAGCACACTTTAACCTAAATAGTAATATGCATTGAATCACATAGATGTATAAAGTTTAAAAATGAAAGTTGGATTTGTATATAAAACCATTGGTTTGTATTTAAAAAGGATTGAATAAAATATATAAAGTTTGAGGTAAAATATGTTTGAAACAATTTAATTAGGTTTGAATTAAATAAATAAGTGTATAACTATAGTTTATGAAATAATGTCAATATTAATTGTAATTAAGTATAAATAAATAAAAAGATTTTGATTTAAAATGTAACGTAAATAAGTCATCATTATTTATAAATTTTGTAACTTAATTATTTAAAATATCATTTAAGTGTAAGATGATAAATATAAATTTAATTTTTATAAACTTTTCAATAAATTACATTTATGCCAAGATTAAACTTTTAATCTATTTTTAAATACAGAAAACATATTTTTATAAAATTTGAAACATTTACTGATTAAAATATAATTCTGTTAAAAATTCTGAGTCTAGCACGACCGTGCCTCGGAAGGGCACGATCGTGCTCAAACCACGGACGCGACCGCGCTAGTCGGGGCGCGACCGGGTTGATCAATCAGGAGCACAATCTAGACAAGACATCAGGCACGACCGTGCCTTAGCCCAGCACGGTCGCGTCTATGATTTTTAGACACAACAGAGACTAGCCCGAAGGGCATGACAAGGTCTGGACGGATGACACGACCGCGCTGCTAGTCGACACGACCGCGCTAAACGAGGCACGGCCGCGCTAGATGATTAGCGCGACCGTGTCTATTCCAAATCAGACACGAATCGAGAGGTTCTTGTATTTTGAACACAGGAATTGTTAGGGCTTTTGATTAATGGGTTATTAAGAGTCTTTTCATATAACTTAATTGTATGGAAATCAAGTTTAAGCATGGGTTCGATTAAATCATTTTTATTAAAATATGATTTCTGATTCTGATCGAATTCTATAATGGAAGCCCAAATTGAATGAGGGCTTTTGATAATGATACTGGAATGAGTGAGATGGAGAGTATACTTACCCTGAAACGTAACGAATCGATGAAGAACGGCAGAGATGAGTTCCGGCGACGGAGGTAAAAGTTTCCGGTGACTTCGACTGCGATTCCGGCTAGGCCAGAGAGTCCAGAGTCTTGGAGAGAGCCGAGAGATGATAAATCCTTTCTTGATCGGGAGAATTTGGGTTCCAGGAGGAAGACTCGAGTTTTGTTTGGATTGCTCGAGAGAGAATTCGAGATTGATGGAGAAAAAACTGAGGCGTTGAGTAATTGAAAATGGTATAACTCGCGTTAAAGGAAAAAGAAACGTAATCGGATTTGAAATTCGAACGATTGAGCGTTTTGAAATCACATTTACGTTTCGACTGTTTCGCAGGCGCGACCGTGCCAAGATTGGCGCAACCGTGCTTAGGAACCGGGCGCGATCGTTCCAGGACCAGCCGCGCGATCGTGCCGAGGCACTTGGCGCGACCGTGCTAGAACGAAGCACGACCGTGCTAACTAGGGTTTCTTGACAAATTTTCAAATTTAGTCCTTGACTTTTCAGGTTTTATAAATTTGAAATATATAGTTACTTGAATAGTGTTTATGTGTATATAATCGAGTAAAACTTGCGAACTTGTATAGAATCATTGCATTTTATTTACCGCGGGAAAAATATTGAGACATTGCACGAGTATAGAACTTGAAATTTCATTACATTGAATTGAAATATGAATACTAAAAATCAGAAATGTTACAAGGACCTTCAACAGATTACTGTGGAGCAACATCCACTATTAGAGGAGTTTCTTCCTCAACAGTTTCACTTGTTGCCACAAAATTCAAAGAATCCTGAGTGGATGATGAAGAGGAGCTTAAAGCAGTGGAGGTACCTAGGATATTCACAGAGATAAGAGGATTAGCTGAGACAGATATGATAGTGAAATCAGGAAGATTAAATGATTTAAACAAAGAATTGAAATCAAAAATCCAATTGTGATTGCTTTCATGCCAGTTGATATCAATGGACTCCAGCTCAATCCTTCGTCTCTTGTTGTAAACACGAAAAGCTCTTTGGTTAGAGGAATAGCCCACGAAATAGCACTCATCCACTTTGGCTTCAAACTTGTTCAGCTGATCATAAGTATTCAGTATTGTGAAAACACACCCAAACTTCCTTAAGAAATCAATAACAGGCTTGCGCTTGTACATAATTTCATTAGGTGTCTTGTTACAACTTTTGGTGATGAGAACTCGATTTTGCACAAAACATGCGGTATCAACTGCCTCGTCCCGAACGTGACAGGAAATTAGAATTAATGATCATAGTTCTTGCTACTTCTATCAACGTACGATTTCTTCGTTAAACTACACCATTTTGTTGTGGAGTACGAGGTGCACTGAATTGCCGAGAGATACCCTTACTTTCACAGAAAGAATCAAGAATGGTATTTTTGAACTCTGTGCCATGATCACTACGAATGGTCTTCACACTTAGATTGAACATATTCTCGATTTTTAGCAGATGAATTTTCAGAGTCTCTTGCGTGTCATCTTTCTTTGCCAGAAAGAATACCCAGGTAAACCAAGAGAAGTCATCGGTTACCACCAAGCAGCAGGATTTCCTTCCATGACTCATGACACTCACAAGACCGAAGAGATCTATGTGAAACAATTGTAGAGGGGAGTCAATGGAATTGGTGGTTTTGGGCTTGTGAGATGATTTATGTTGCTTGCCCTTGGAACATGAAATACAATGTTACACGGGTGAGAAGTCTTTTAGAGGTAAACCGGTGACAAGGTTTCCTCGAACAAGGCAGTTCATTGTCTTGAAATTCACGTGTCCTAATATCTTGTGCCACAGAAAGGACTCGTCCTCTTAAGCTTTTGAAAGAAAACATGATTCGATTCCTGATGGGTTATTCATATCCAGACTGTAGGTATTGTATCTTCGAGGAGCACGCATGAGGATTACGTCTTTGGGAATAACCACTCTAGGCTTCAGAATCAAACATTCTCTTAAGTTGAAGAGGGCACAAAAGTCTTTATCACAAATCTGGGACATACTCATCAGATTATACTTTAGCTGAGTGATGAAGTTGACATTCTTCAAGCAATTTACACCATTGGACATAGTTCCTTGTCCTTCAATCTTTCCTCCTCTTGGATTGCCTGCAAAGGCAACAAAATCTCTGTCTATTGGATGATATTCTTGCTGATGTAGAGCAAAGCACACATATTTATTCCTAGTGTTTTGTGCATCATTAATTAGTTTTGTGTTTATTTTGAGTCATTTTTGTATACTTATTGAGTCAATGTCTTATTTGCAGGTGCTCGTATGAATTACAAGTAAATACGTGAAGAAACCGAGCAAGAAAGTGAAGCCGGGAGATTAAAGTTAAAAATGTTGAAAATCAAGCTCTCGCGGTATGCGAGAGAAGAGAAAGAGATGCCTCGCGGTACGCAAGAAACTCAGAAATCAGCCGCGACTATTCGCGAAGGCCCAGATTGTTTCTTTCGCGGTACGTGAGAGATTTATAAATCACGAAAAACCCTAAAATCCAATTTTAATACAATTAGAATCCCATTCTGGAGGGAGTTCGAGTTTTAGCCATATAGAGAAGGGTTTAGGGCGATTTTGAGGAGAAGGAAGTCAATCGGGGTGAAGAGGTGAAGGCTTTGAGATCCGGGTTCGTTGTTTAAGTGTTTCGGGTTTGCAAGATTGAATCTTTACCTTTGATTTGAATGTTTGAAACCATGAATCTTATTTTCACTTCAGTTTTTGGTTGTTTAAACATGATCCTAGGCTAAAACTATAATATTGCCTAGGTCAATTGATGAATACTTGCTAAAGTTCAGTTTTTTATCGGTTTTGGATTCGTTTGATGGTTTAATGCTTTTGTAAACAATATTGAGTTAATTATTGTATTGTTATTGCATGCTTAGAATTTATCTTGTATTTGATTTCAATTTCTGCATTGATTGTGGTTGTCTGCAAGTTTGATCTACGTGGCTATGTCATATATCTTAGGGTTTGTGATTGTGAGTGGTTTGCTAGACGTAGTGACCATAGGGATTGTGATTGATTACTGATTAGAGTTGAGTGTGTATCCTAGTTCAATACCCGAGAGGTGAGAATTAGTCGTTTAGTCTTCGTTATTAGGAATCCGAGTATCAGTTGTCTGAGAGGAAGCCGGTATGAGGTGTCTAGTGATTGTTGTTGTTCGTGTCATAGTTGTTATCTTGGGATTACCCCATGCATTCTTTGAGGGTATTGGTAGACGGAGAGACTGAGAGGTAACCTGTCTATTAGGGTACTTTAAAAAAGTTGGAAATACATGAGAGGTGATCTAACCATCTAGTGAGTTGAGTACACTTTAGGTAGCTTAGTTGGTGACACCCTGAGAGTGATTAGGGATCCACTAGGTAGTCTTTAGTTGTCACCTTTAGAAACCCAGATCCATCATTGTTTCCAGAACCGGTAGAAGTTGTGCTTTGCAAGTAGGATTCCGACTTAGGTAGTATTCTTCCCATCTTCTGATTTCATATTAGTTCTTGTTCTTGATAGTTGAGTCGAACTTAGTTTAATGCATTCTTAGTTAAATCAGTAGTATAGTAAACCCCCCCAACCCAAATTAAACTTTAGTGCGAGTCAGTGTCTAGTATTAGTATTCAGTGTCTCTAGGGTTCGATATTCCGGTGTACTGTTAAGCTGTGCTACACTCGATAGGTACACTTGCTGTCAGTGCGGTCTAGTTCATAGGTTTTCCATTTGTTACTTAGGAGTCTAGGTTAGGTTTAGTAGTTTATTTTATAGACCGTCTGGACGACATCAAGTTTTTGGCGCCGTTGCCGGGAACACATGGGAATAGCAATATTAACTCTGACTAGTTCTTTTAGTGATTTTTGGTTTGTTTTGTTCTCTTTTGAGTCTTGTGTGCTACTTGTCTTGTGTGCTACTAGTGAGTCTTATCTGAGTGTCTAATTTAGAATCGAGTCTTTCTGTGTGTCTTTGAGTCTTTGTTCTGTTTCCTTCTAGAGACTTTCTGTTTATGCACCATACTCTTTTGCAGGGATCACCACCTTATTTAGCTTATCCAGAGCCCGAACGAGCGCTTCACGAGCGCACCCGCGACTTTCGGGAGCGTTTAAAGGACATGTGCAAATCCCAGGTACGTTCTACTAGCCCAATCCCATTTCCTACTATGGGCGACGCTGACCCACCAGCGAGACGTACTGTGCACCAGAGGTCCAGTGATGGGGTCACGGGCGCAAGATCTTCGATCACTCGCCCCTCTATTCTGAACACCAATACTTGGCAGATCCCATCACATGTCATGAGTACGATCACTCATGCTACTCAATTCCATGGCCTCGAGGATGAGGATTCACCCGGGCATTTGTCCCGCTTCGCACGAATATGTGATACATTCAATATCACGGGTGTGTGTAAGGCCGCTATCCACCTGGGAGGATCTCGAAGCTAAGTTCTTCAAGAAGTACTATCCACCTTCCAGGGCCGCTCGCCTTCGGGACCAAATCCATTTGTTCCAGATGGACCCTGACGAGCCTTATCACATGGCCTGGGAGTGGTTCAACACGTTGTTGAGCCAATTTCCTCATCACGGTCTTTCCGACTGGGAGCTGGTGGAGAAGTTCTATAATGGCCTCACTTTCGAGAAGCAGCAAATGTTTAACACAGCTGCGGGAGGTCACATCATGGAGAGACTCGAGCCTGATGAGTGCGAGGAAATGTTCGAGAGCTTCGCTTAAGCCGAACAACAGCATCCATGTTCTGTTAAGAATTCCATTCCTACTGCTAAAGCACCCGCCTCTTCTTACAGAGGTTTGCATCAGGTCACTCATGATACTAGCGTGGCTGCTGCACTCGCCGCTATGGCTAACGAGATAAAGGAGCTGAAGCTCAGTGCTCTTAGGTGTGAGGTGTGCAGGGGAGGCCACGACACCAGAGATTGCCCAGTGAATAATCAGGAGCACTATGTTGGAAACCAGAACCAGAACTGTGGGTACAACAACTACAATATTTTTAGCTCGGGATGGAGATCTGAAAATAACCTGCCTGGGTTTAATGGTCGCCAGCAAAATTTATGGAGGAGCTGAAGGAGGAGCAAGTTCAGGAAGCAATGTCAACACAAGGAATATTGAGGAGATGATAGAGAATCAAACACAGTTGCTTGCTCAGTTAGTGAAAAATGATAGGGATGCTCGACAAAGACTGGATAGCCATGACGCTCTATTGAAGAATCAGCAGTCGGCATTCCAGGATTTGCAACGCACAGTAGGAGCATCGCTCAGAGCTTGAAAGATCGACATCAGTGATGGCAGTGTCTGTTAGGAGTGTGGAGAAGAAAGAGGTTGTAGAGGATGACTCCCACTCCGTCGAGTATGGAATACCTTCGGTAGAGGAAGTTAAGAAGGTAGATTGGAGAGCTCGATTTGCTGCAATCGATGCTAAGATGGCCGAAGAAAAGGAGAGCCCACCGGTGATAGAAGAAGAAGACCGGTGGATGAAGAGATTGTAGTAGAGAAGCCTGCCGGGAGGGCAGAGGAGAAGAAGAAGGGGGTGGAGATGAAGTCCCCCAAGATTGACTTGAGTCGTTTTCCCTATCCAGCGCGCTTGCTGCCATATAAACATGCTAGGGAATACGGAACTTTCCTTGATATGTTCAGACAACTTAAGGTCAATCTTCTTTTCAAAGAGACCCTTCAGCGCATGCCAAAATATGTAAAGTTCCTTAAAGAACTTCTTTCCAACAAGAAGAAACTAGAGGAGGGCTCTAAAGTCTCACTTAGTGAGCAATGCTCTGCGGTGGTGCAAAACAAGCTGCCCGAGAAATTGGGAGACTTAGGGCGTTTCACGATTCCGTTTCTCCTAGTCAGTTTGCCCTTACACCATGCGTTGGCCGACCTAGGTGCTAGCATCATTATGATGCCCTATTCGTTATACAAGCAGCTAGACCTTGGTGAACCATAACTGACACGCATGAGTATTTCCTTGGCTGACCGTTCAGTCAAGTGTCCATGGGGAATTGTGGAGAATCTATTAGTGAAAGTAGACAAATTTGTCTTCCCCGTGGACTTCGTCATTCTATACATGGAGGTGGATGATAGAGTCCCACTCATCCTCAGGCACCCATTCTTGCGCACCGCCAAGGCAGTAATCGATGTCTTTGACGGGAAACTCACACTTCGTGTGGGGGATGAGGCGGTTATTTTTTATGCTGAAAAGTCTGAGAAGGATGTTGGCGAGTATAGCCACTCCGTGTGCATGCTTGATGCCTTCATGGACTACCATCAGGACTCAAATCCATATGAGATAGAAGTAGGTGAACCCGCCCCTAATATAGAAAAACCATCCGATTGGGCGGTGGAACTAGAGAAGTTGCTGGAACAGCCGGACGATTACGGCGATGAGGTATCTGATGATCTTGTGGAGATGACGGCGGATTTTGAAGAGATCATAGGAAAAACCCCAAGTGTGGGGAAATTGGTGGAGGTTGTAGAGGATCCAGGAGATCCGAGGGAAGGTTTAGAGGTCCAACATATAGAAAATCCCATTCCTGAATCGTTACCTATCACCATTGTGCTTTCTGAGGGGAGAATCGTTGATCCGACAACTAGTTCTAGTGTTCCTAGGTCTAGGCCAGCCCGAAAGAGAACATGTGCTTTGATAGATTCATTTGATTTAGAGAGAGTGAAAACCCCAAGTGTGGGGATGTTTATAGGTGATAACTTGCTAGGATACTTGAATCATATTATCTTTGGACCTGGTATGTCTAAGTTGTGGTGGAAGGATCGATGTGATAGACATAGTAGAAATTTGAAGTTTGATAGGAGTATGAGCTTGATGAGGTTCTGGAGGACTGGTAGATCGCGAAGGATGCAGGCAGTACCGGTTAGGATTAAGGAGAAGCCTCCTGATAGGTTTGTTTGAGTCTCAGGCAAGTGCCTGGGATGTAGAGTTGTGTGCATTACTTGGTGAGTCCGTGTCATTTTCTATGTTTTTCGGTTTGTGTGTTTTGTTTGTGTCGTGTTTTGCAAAGATTCGTGCTTGATTCGGCAAGGAAAATCATCGGGAATGAAGTTCCAGGTATTTTTACATTGGTTTTTATAATTGGAACAAGTTTTATAAGGTTTGGGTGAAAATGATTTTTAGGAACCCAAAATTTTTCTAAGCCAAAAAAAATTGAAAAAGTTCTTAAATTTATGTGAAAGACAGTCCCTCGTCGTACGCGAGAGATTTCCACTATGTTCCTCGTGGTACTCGACGGATAGAAATAGGGGCCGGCCTTAATTTCATTGCCTCGCGGTACGCGAGACATGGGCCTGGCTTTCTCGGAGTACGCGGGGCTTCTCCGGATTTGCCTTGTTCCCTTGTTTTCCATGGTTTTCCATATCCGTCGCCACATCACCTCCATCAAACATATCATCCACCACCATCCACCATCATTAATCTATTATTATCATACCATTTCATCATCCACCGACTACCATTACCATGGGAGACTTAGAAACCGTTCGTGACCGATGACTGACCTTGCTGTGGCATTCATGTCTATGTGTTTGCCACCCACTGAGTATGTTTCTCTGCATATCAATCTTGAGTCTTTTAATTTTTAGTGATTTAGTCGAGTCTTTATTTGAGTCAGTTTAATGCTGCGGGTTTGTGTGAGTTTTATTGTTCAGGTTTTGATCGCTCCTTCCGTACTCAATCTCCATTTGGCGGGGTTGATTCTCATCTTATCTATCTTGTAAAGGCAACCCGACAGTAGTCTGTGCAACCACGACCGAAATGCTATACGGTGCACACATGGAAGGACGAAGCTGCACATTTGTTTTCATCTACATTACCAGCTAAGTCACTTCCTGTTTTATTTTTTTATTTTTAGTTGTGTCTTGGTTCACATTTAGGACAATGTGTCTTTCAAGCATGGGAATGTGAGTGTTTAGTTGAGTCTAGTTTGTCTTGTTTATAAAAAATCAAAAAAAATTAATTTTTTAAAAAATGTCCTTGGAAATAACTGCAAAAATAAATGAAAAATGACAGGACAACTGGAACTACTTGTGAGTTTAAATGATATAAATAATTGAAAACGTGTTTAATTAGTGATGTTTTGGTAGACCCAGTCAGCTAGTAAAGCTTAAATAGCCTGTGAGTGTTACATAGGATTAATCACTGAATTAAATCATGATATCTTATGGGTATTCATCTTAGAGTAATGGTAATACTGAAACTGTCAAAATAGGTTGATAGGTACCACGTTAAGTTAAAATTTAGAGGTTTTTGAAATTTCATGGCACACCACTCTCTTTTTTTGAGAATAAATCCGAGTTTTGGTGGCGTCCGCATCCATATTCCATAATTCTTGAGCTTATTTAATTGAAATCTATGTTTCGCCTATGTGTCACACGTCGGGTTCCAGCCTGATTGAAACACCACTAGGTTGATTCTTATGTGCTTCATTGATATGACTTAGTCTATGTGTTACCTTCCGGGATAGTGACTTGGTTGAAACGCCTCTAGACAAAAGTTAATTTGCTTAATAATGCTCATATTTCATCCATTCATTCATTTTTCATCTGATTTCTAAAAACCTGTAAATTTTAGTTTAACGTGGTAGGGTAAATCTATATGGTTTGATCCGTGCCTAGACATGACCATGAGACGGGATTAGGTAGAGCTGTAACTATTAAATGTAAGTCACATAGGTTGATTGATATACTTGGTAAAGAAATTTTAGAACATGTAACGGGTGCTTGAAAGTTGGTGCTTGGGTTTAATCGGACAGAAATACTGATTATTGCTTTTTAACGCGTGAGTATGTTTTGCTAATTGGATTGATGTTTGTTAAGCTAGATCTGAGTTATTATTCCATTTGCTGTTTTTTTGAGGACGAAAAAAGGTTCAGTGTGGAGTTGTTTGATGTAGTGCAAAGCACACATCTTTATTCCTAGTGTTTTGTGCGTCTTTAATTAGTTTTGTGTTTGTTTTGAGTCGTTTTAGTATACTTATTGAGTCTATGTCTTATTTGTAGGTGCTCGTATGAATTACAAGTGAATACATGAAGAAACCGAGCAAGAAAGTGAAGCCCGGAGATTAAAGTTAAAAATGTTGAAAATCAAGCTCTCGCCTTACACGAGAGAAGAGAAAGAGATGCCTCGCGGTACGCGAATGCCCGGATTGTTTCTTTCACGGTACACGAAAGACTTATAAATCGCGAAAAACCCTAAAATCCAATTTTAATAGAATTAGAATCCCATTCTGGAGGGAGTTCGAGTTTTAGTCGTCTAGAGATGGGTTTAGGGCGATTTTGAGGAGAAGGAAGTCAATCGGAGTGAAAAGGTGAAGGCATTGAGATCCGGGTTCGTTGTTTAAGCGTTTCGGGTTTGCAAGTTTGAATCTTTACCTTTGATTTGAATGTTTGAAACCATGAATCTTGTTTTCATTTTTGTTTTTGGTTGTTTAAACATGATCCTAGGCTAAAACTATAATATTGCCTAGGTCAATTGATGAATACTTGCTAAAGTTCAGTTTTTTTTATCGGTTTTGGATTCGTTTGATGGTTTAATGCTTTTGTAAACAATCTTGAGTTAGTTATTGTGATGTTATTGCATGCTTAGATCTGATCTTGTATTTGATTTCAATTTCTGCGTTGATTGTAGTTGTCTGCCAGTTTGATCTGCGTGTCTATGTCATAGATCTTAGGGTTTGTGATTATGAGTGGTTTGCTAGATGTAGTGACCATAGGGATTGTGATTGATTACTGATTAGAGTTGAGTGTGTATCCTAGTTCAATACCCAAGAAGTGAGAATTAGTCGTTTAGTCTTCGTCAATAGGAATCCGAGTGTCAGCTGTCTGAGAGGAAGCCGGTATGAGGTGTCTAGTAATTGTTTCTATTCGTGTCATAGTTGTTATCTTGGGATTACCCCGTGCATTCTTTGAGTGTATTGGTAGACGGAAAGACTGAGAGGTAATCTGTCTATTAGGGTACTTTATCATAGTTGGAAATACCTGAGATGTGATCTAACCATCTGGTGCATTGAGTACACTTTAGGTAGCTTTGTTGGTGACACCCTGAGAGTGATTAGGGATCCACTAGGTAGTCTTTAGTTTTCATCTTTAGAATCCCAGATCCATCATTGTTTCCAGAACCGGTAGAAGTTGTGCTATGCAAGTAGGATTCCGACCTAGGTAGTATTCTTCCCATCTTCTGATTTCATCTTAGTTCTTGTTCTTGATAGTTGATTCGACCTTAGTTTATTGCATTCTTAGTTAAATCAGTAGTATAGTAAACCCCACCAAACCAAATCAAACTTTAGTCCGAGTCAGAGTCTAGTATTAGTATTCAGTGTCTCTAGGGTTCGATATTCCGGTTTACCGTTAAGCTGTGCTACACTCGATAGGTACACTTGCCTGTCAGTGCGGTCTAGTTCATAGGTTTTCCATTTATTACTTAGGAGTATAGGTTAGGTTTAGTAGGTTATTTTATAGACCGTCTGGACGACATCACTTGCGATAAAGAAAATTGACCAGTCATTTGTCTTGAGCAACCACTGTCGACAAGCTAGACATTGTCTCCAGTCCTCCTTGATTGTCCCTACACAAAATAGATCATTTAGACATAGGTGCCCAAGTCTTTATTAACTTAGAACATCTAATTTTTTACAAGATGCATTTCGGAAATCATAGTTAGAATCCTCCTTTAATGTATTCTCAAAAAGATCATTGTTCTTAATTTTCCAAATCATTTTCGACCAATTTTTCGTATTTTTAATCCTTTTACGTCGTAAAGTTCTACTATGTCGTGATTTAGAGAAAACATTTGAAACACAATCAACTGAATTTTGAATAACAGATGGTACGTTTTCTTCCTCAAAATGATATGTAGACAATTTACATGTCTTAAAAACATGATTGGATTCCCCATAACTAAAACAAACTTTATCACATGTCGGCTTAGCCTGATAATTGTCATCACAAGATGATGAAGATGATTGTGATTTTGAGACATCAGAACTAGAGGTAACTCGTTCTTCAATATTTATTTCATGAAGGCTTTGATCTTCCTTTAATCTGAAAAATTCTAGTTCGCTCATTGATTCTTGTGGAATATCAGTCACAACAACTCGTGCACTTTTAAAATTTGCAATACAACTCATATCATTTACAGATTTAGGAACAACAGGCAAAGCATTCTTAAAATTAGAAATAGCATTTCTCAAACTGTCATGCTCAGAAGGCACATAACCAAAATACAAATTTTCAATGTGTTCACAAATATCTGGTTTTGACAAAACATATTATTACATTCATCCGACTCAAGTTCATTTAAAATATTTCCCTTACTAGAACTCTCATCACAATCATCTTCGGAACCTACACAATCTGACTCTACACAGGAAGCAAAACTGTCAGAATCTGAAGTTTGGATATAATCATCAGCAGATAAATTGCAAACAAAGGGTGTGGGAACATGAGGAACTGGCATATCAGCAAATCTACCAGACTTGGAATACGGAGGAGGGTGAGAGTTATACCCAATGCCTTCTGTGACCTTTTAATGAATTTGGTTGTCAATGATTCCAAAAAGAATTTTCTTATCCATACCCATGTGTTCAACTTGAAAGTTTGCTTTTTCAGCCTTTTGAAGTCTTTCAGTTAAAATTTGATTATTATTCTTTAGTGTAGTAAGTTGTACAATCAAAGATCGATTTTCTCCAGAAATATAACTAATTTTCTTTAAATAAAGTTTCTCATTTTTAGCCACAGAATCATACATCACCTTTATGTGATCTCGGTCACCGACCAAGGCCTGGTTGATGAATCTATATTTTTGAATCTCATTTAAACAAGATTTAGCATTGAAAAGTCTAGACATTACCTCAGCTGGTAGGGCGGTGAGATCCTCAGCTGGTTCTGTAACATCCATGTTTTTCTGGTATTTCATATTGTGCAATAAATGACAATTTCAATCTAATGTTCACATTCAAAACGTTGTGTCACACCATTTACTATTTTCATGTGCAATTAAGGAGTATTATCATAATGTTAAAAGTACATACACACATTTTACATTGCTACAATAACAACTGAAACAAACCTACGCTATCTCACAAACTACAAGGACTAGTCTTGAAAATTATCAAAATATCACTTGGCACGGTCGCACCATGACCTGGCACGGTCGCGCCCCGTAAACACGGTCGCGCCATGACTTGGCACGGTCGCGCCCCGTAAACACGGTCGTGCCGAGAACTGGCACGGTCGCGCCTGAAACTCAGTTGAAACGTAAACACTGCCTTAATCACAAAGTCTGTTCAAGTCCGCGATTGTAACGTCTTTTGTGCCGTTTCCAGATTAATTCATCAATGACCAAACTCCTGAATAAACACAATTGCAATTAGAAACCCAAAACCATCACTTAGTCATTTCTTCCTCTCAATCTCGTCCAATTCCGTATCACTCTCGAAATCAAACCTCTGCGCATGATCTTCAAGCTTCTGTGATCACATTCCTCACATCAATCGTGCCGGAATCCAAGCAGAAGACGCCAAGGATCAACGTGCCGAAATCGGAACTCCGTTTAGTCGAACTCTAACAATTCGATATCGGTTAAGGTAAGTAAACACATCCTCAGACTCATTTCAATCCCGTGAATGAAAGCCCTAACCTACTCAGGGCTTATACAATCGAATTGAGCACGAATAAAATCTAGGGTTTATTATATTTTAGTTTAATCGAACTACACCCTAGACACGATCTCCACTCAATTAAAATACATGGATAGATTCTAAAACAATCAACAATCGAAAGCCCCATGAATTCACCCGCTATTAATACAGGATTTAGACAAATTAGCTTCTGGAACATTCAGACACGGTCGTGCTAATCAATTAGCACGGTCGTGCCTCTTGTCCAGGCATGGTCGCGCCCCATGCCTAAGCACGGTCGCGCCATACATTTGACACGGTTGTGCTACCTTTGGTCAGAACCTATTTCTTCTGTTATTTTAATATAAACTCATTTTCTTTTATAAAAAATATTTTATAAAACTCCAAAGCCAGAATTGTTTTCATAAACTAAATTATCAACTTGGAAATATTAAACAAATTAATTAAGTCGTTTTAATGGATTAAAAAGTAATAAATTTAAAATAAAAGTCTTACATATAATTGTTTGATTCAAACCTACACAAACTATTTATATTCTAATATATATATAAAATGCCTCTTGACACATTTTCATGAACAACTAAATAAAAAGAATTAAATTATTATTTTAGTTAATTATTCAAATTAAACCTTAAGTCTTTCATTATTTAATTGAACTTACATTTTCATTCAAATACCAACGCAAATGAATACACCAACCCTTCGTATAAATCCATGCTCTCATTCCTATTGAAAGCCTTAGGATTTCCTTAGACATTATGCTGACTATTAATCCAAAGTTATACTATTTTACTTTAGGTCAAACTTAGTGATTAGCAAATCACTTGGATTATACAACACTCGTGTTAACTACTACATTTTGATACAAGTAAGTATACATATCCCCTTTTACTCTTTTACATTTTGGGGTGAAACATGAACACTATTCAAATTACATGTTTACATTTACTCAAACAACACAAGTACAAATCTTATTTACATTCATGTGTGCAAATTTGAGCTTTATTCCCGAGTGCTATGTGTGCTAACTTTTGTGAACACTTATGTGCAATCATTAACTATTCAAGCCGACGGTTTTCAATGATAGATCTATTGAGTCTGACAAACCCACCCAGATTGGGGTGATTGATACCGACAACACAATTTGAATGCTAGTTACAAAGGTTTGATTGTACTTGGTTACACAATAGCTGCTCTCCATAAATGCCTTATTTATCATGTTATGTAAGGATTTGTTTTACAACTATATGCTATCTACATACAAACCTGTGTTATACTCACCAACTTTTAGTTGACTTTATTTTATTCATGTTTCAGGTCCTAATATGTGAGATTGATCAAGATGTGCTACATATAGGCTTGGACTTAGTTAAAATAAATAAAGAACTTATGCATTTCAATTATGTTTCTTTTCTTGGATTTGGTTTTGTTTGAATGATTGTAATGGAAATTTGAAGTTTAATATATTTCAATTTAGTCAACCTTGTGCTTATGAACAGTCTACATGTCCCGCCCCGATGATTCCGCCATCGGTCGGGGTGTGACAGATTGGTATCAGAGCCTTGGTTATAGGGAATTAGGTTATTAGACACCTTGACCTAGACTATAACTTTAGGACACCTACTTATGCTATGTTTCATGATTACATGTTATATGCTACATGCTATATGTTATATGTTATGCGTTACATGCTATGTGCTACATGCTTACTATGATTAGTTATTATTTTATTTGATGACTTAATGGTTAAATATCCATGACTTATTAGTATATACTTAAATAATAAATTAAATAAACAATATCCTTCCCTATATCCTAAAACCTCATAATATTCTTATCTTCTTCTCTATCTATATCTTTCTTAGCATATGGAATCTTCATGAAGCTAAATCTATAAAAATAAAAAAAATAAAAAAATTATTTCCTCGTTAAGGTTTTTAAGCTTTGTTAATTATTTGAGGACACATGCAATCTGGAAGAGTGACACCTGTATTTTGGGTTTTCTGTCTAGGAAAGCATTTCGCATAAATTCCAATCAACCTAGGGACCCGTATGCTTTCCTAGGAATTCCCGAGATGAGTGTTTACTTATAGGCTAAAGCATGTCTCCTTGAAAATTATATAAGTTTAATTAACCTTAATGTGTCATAGTATTCGAGTGATTATATCACTATTTGAGTACAATCCAAACTATGATTATCTATTTATTTTGTTATCTTATTCTATTAAATCCAAACAATTCTCATAAGTTCTTACATCTTTTCTTGTCTTGTGAAAATTTGTAGAATGCCTCCTCGTCGTGCTCCCGCGGCCAACGCCAATACCGACATTGCTGCTATTCTTGCACAACTCATGACACAACTCACTCAAGCTAATAGTGCCACCAATGGCAACAATGGTGGGAATGGTAGTAATAGTGGTAATGGTGGTAATGGTGGGAATGGTGGAAACAACCCATCTAAATGCACTTTCAAACATTTCAACTCGTGTAATCCTCCCAAGTTCTATGGTACCGAACGAGCTACCGGAATCCTTCAATGGTTCGAAAGCATTGAGAATACCTTTCTCAATAGTGACTGCCCCGACAACCTTCGTGTTCGTCATGCCACAAGTGTCCTACAAAAATGGGCACTCACGTGGTGGAATGGGGAGAAGAGAAATAGAGGTATGGATGTGGCAATGGCCTTACCTTGGGATGAGGTTAAAAGGCTAATGACCGAGGAATTATGTCCTCGAAATGAAGTAAAGAAACATGAAGTCGAATTTTGGGATCTTGCCCAAGATAGTGGTGAAAATTTGGCGTATACAACTCGGTTACATGAGTTGAGTCATCTTGTGCCCCACATGGTCACTCCTTTGTCCCGCTGCATTGAAAAGTATATTGGGGGACTACCTAGGCAAATTCAAGATACTGTCCTAGGAAGGAATCCCGCAACACTTGAGGATGCTATCCGCTTATCCGCCACCTTAACCGATAACCATGTGAAGGCGGGGACTCTTACTAAAAAGGGTACCAAGAAAGTCTCCGACACTGCAACTCCTTCCACCCACAACAAAGAAGCCACAACTGAACCCTCCCGGCACAATAAGAAAAGAAAGGCTAGAAATTTTGCTGTGGTCACTCCTGTTATTCCTGTTAACCAAGCTGCACCTATGGTTCAAGCACCGGCCAAAAAGCCATATGTTGGAATCTACCCACTTTGTGCCATCTGCAACTACCATCATCCCCAAAGCATCCCATGTCGCCTTTGTACTCATTATGGGAGATATGGCCATACGGTCAATGTTTGTAGGGCCAAAGCTCTTGCGGGCCAAAGCTCTTGCAGGCCAAGTCAACCCACCAAACCAAACCAACACCCAAGTGACTAATCAAGGTACTCCCGCTATTGCAAATGGGCATGCATGTTATGAATGTGGCAACCCGAACCATTTCCGTGATCAATGCCCAAGATTTGCCAATGCTAGACAAGGTGGAGCTCGTGGGCGTGCTTTCAACATAAACGCCAACGAAGCTCAAGCCAACAATGACGTGGTCAATGGTACGTTCCTTGTAAATAGTCAATATGCCTCCATTTTATTTGATACCGGTGCCGATAAGAGTTTTGTGTCACTTAACTTTGAACCTTTACTTGCAAAGACACGATCCCTTTTAGAGAAAACATTTACCGTTGAAGTAGCAAATGGTGACTCTCTTACAATTGAATCCATTATCTATGATTGCTCTTTGGAACTTAATGATCATACATTCCCAATCAACCTTGTTCCAATGCCACTAGGAAGCTTTGATATCATCATAGGCATGGATTGGCTATCAAATCATCATGCCGAAGTCATTTGTATCGAGAAGTGCATCCGAATACCCCTACCATCGGGAGAAACGTTAAGAGTCTTTGGTGAAAAGCCTTGCAAAGGACTTAAGTTAATGCCATGCACTACTGCTCAAAAGTACTTACGAAAGAAGTACATCGCTTTCTTAGCTCATATTGTTCAAAAGGATGTCAAAGAGAAGACTATACAAGACATTCCTATCATTTGGGATTTTCCCGAAGTATTTCCCAAAGATTTATCCGGACTTCCACCCGTTCGACAAGTAGAATTTCGCATTGATCTTGTGCCCGGAGCTAACCCCGTGGCTAGAGCCCCATACCGTATTGCACCTTCTGAAATGCAAGAACTTGTGAGTCAACTCCAAGAGCTCTCCGACAAGGGATTCATTCGTCCAAGTCATTCACCGTGGGGTGCACCCGTCTTGTTTGTCAAAAAGAAAGATGGATCATTCCGCATGTGTATTGACTACCGCGAACTCAACAAACTTACTATCAAAAACCGTTACCCTTTGCCTAGATTTCATGATCTCTTCGATCAACTTCAAGGCTCTACTTGCTTCTCGAAGATTGACCTTCGATCTGGTTATCACCAACTCCATGTGCAAGAAGACGATATTCCAAAGACTGCCTTCCGAACAAGGTATGGTCATTACGAGTTCATGGTTATGCCTTTTGGACTAACCAATGCACCCGCAGTTTTCATGGACCTCATGAATCGTGTGTGCAAACCCTACCTTGATAAGTTCGTGATCGTTTTCATCGATGACATCTTAATCTATTCCAAGACTAAAGTCGATCATGAGCAACATCTTAGACTGGTTTTGGATCTCTTGAAGAAAGAACAACTATATGCCAAATTCTCCAAATGTGAATTTTGGTTAAAAGAGGTTCAATTTCTTGGTCATATTATCAACGACAAGGGTATTCATGTTGACCCTGCTAAGATCGAAACGGTTAAGAATTGGAATGCCCCGAAGACTCCCACTGAAGTTCGTTCATTTCTTGGTCTTGCGGGATATTACCGTCGTTTCATCTCAAACTTCTCTAAGATTGTTGTTCCCCTTACCGCTTTGACTCACAAGGGTAAGACTTATGAATGGGGACCAAAACAAGAAGAAGCTTTCCAAAGCATTAAGCAAAAGTTGTGCAATGCTCCCATTTTGACTCTCCCTGATGGGAATGATGATTTAGTTGTCTACTGTGATGCTTCTAACCAAGGTCTTGGTTGTGTCCTCATGCAATGAGGCAAAGTAATCGCTTATGCATCAAGGCAACTTAAGATTCATGAGAAGAATTATACGACGCACGATCTCGAGTTGGGTGCGGTCGTATTCGCATTGAAGATTTGGAGACATTATCTCTATGGCATGAAATGCGTGGTGTTCACCGACCACAAAAGTCTTCAAAATATCTTCAATCAAAAGGAACTCAATATGAGGCAACGACGTTGGGTTGAACTCCTTAACGACTATGACTGCGAGATTCGTTACCATCCCAGCAAAGCGAATGTTGTAGCCGACGCTTTGAGTCGAAAGGACCATGTTATGCTTCATTGTGCCCGAATTCAAACCGATATTCAAACCCGCATCTTAGAAGCTAAACACGTCTCAGTCACCGAGGGTAACATGTATGAGGAAATGTCGTGTGGTGTTGAACTCCTACTCGAACCAAAGTCCAATGGCTTACTTTATTACTTGAACCGTATTTGGATTCCCGATCGCGATGATCTCCGTACATTTCTCATGAACGAGGCTCACAAGACTTGTTATTCTATTCATCCTGGTGCGGATAAAATGTACCAAGATCTTCGCCAACAATATTGGTGGCCCGGTATGAAAAAGGACATTGCTCACTATGTTGCCAAATGTCTAACGTGTTCCAAAGTCAAAGCTGAACACCAACGTCCTTCCGGATTACTTGAACAACCGGAAATTCCCATGTGGAAATGGGAGAACTTAGCCATGGATTTTATTACCAAACTCCCTCGCACCTCGAGTGGTTATGATAGTATTTGCGTGATCATTGACCGTCTCACTAAATCTGCTCATTTCTTACCTATCCGTGAAGACTATCGGGTTGAGAAACTAGCCCGAATTTACATTGATGAAATTGTGAGCCGTCATGGTGTTCCCTTGAACAAATATCCGATCGAGATGCCCGGTTCACTTCTCGATTTTGGCAATCTCTCCAAACTGCTCTTGGCACACGATTAGATTTGAGCACGGCCTACCATCCTCAAACTGATGGTCAGACCGAGCGAACAATCCAAACTCTTGAAGACATGCTTAGAGCTTGCGTAATCGATTTTGGTGGCAATTGGGATTCACATTTATCCCTCATTGAGTTCTCTTACAATAATAGCTACCACACAAGTATCAACATGGCTCCATTCGAAGCTCTTTATGGTCGCAAGTGTCGTTCTCCTATTTGTTGGAACGAGATTGGTGAAGCACAAATCACCGGTCCTGAGCTAATTCAAGAAACATCCGATAAGATCATTCAAATCCATGACAATATTCGAGTGGCGGGGAGTCGGCAAAAGAGTTATGCCGACAAACGTCGAAAACCCTTGGAATTCCAAGTCAGTGACCTTGTTCTTCCTAAGGTGTCCCCGTGGAAGGGTGTGATCCGTTTTGGAAAGAAAGGCAAGTTAGCACCTCGCTACGTTGGTCCATTCAAAATCCTTGAAAGGATTGGGAAAGTGGCTTACAAACTCGAGTTACCTCCATCTCTTGGCAATGTGCATCCTACATTTCATGTATCTAATCTGAAGAAATGTCTCGCTGATGAGAATCTCCATATACCACTTGATGACGTGCGCATTGATGAAACGATGCACTTCGTTGAGAAACCGGTAGAAATTATGGATCGTGAAATCAAGCAACTCAAGCGAAGTCGTATTCCTATTGTCAAAGTTCGTTGGGAGTCTAAGCGTGGTCCTGAATTCAATTGGGAACGAGAGGACCAAATGAAACTCAAGTACCCCCACCTGTTTGCTGATTCAGTAGCCTCAACTAGTTAAATTTCGGGACGAAATTCCCTCAACTAGGGGATACTGTAACATCCATGTTTTTCTGGTATTTCATATTGTGCAATAAATGACAATTTCAATCTAATGTTCACATTCAAAACATTGTGTCACACCATTTACTATTTTCATGTGCAATTAAGGAGTATTATCATAATGTTAAAAGTACATACACACATTTTACATTGCTACAATAACAACTGAAACAAACCTATGCTATCTCACAAACTACAAGGACTAGTCTTGAAAATTATCAAAATATCACTTGGCACGGTCGCACCATGACCTAGCACGGTCGCGCCCCGTAAACACGGTCGCGCCATGACCTGGCACGGTCGCGCCCCATAAACACGGTCGTGCCGAGAACTGGCACGGTCGCGCCTGAAACTCAGTTGAAACATAAACACTACCTTAATCACAAAGTCTGTTCAGGTCCACGATTGTAACGTCTTTTGTGCCGTTTCCAGATTAATTCATCAATGACCAAACTCCTGAATAACCACAATTGCAATTAGAAACCCAAAACCGTCACTTAGCCATTTCTTCCTCTCAATCTCGTCCAATTTCGTATCACTCTCGAAATCAAACCTCTGCGCATGATCTTCAAGCTTCTGTGATCACATTCCTCACATCAATCGTGCCGGAATCCCAGCAGAAGACGCCAAGGATCAATGCGCTGAAATCGGAACTCCGTTTAGTCGAACTCTACCAATTCGATATCGTTTAAGGTAAGTAAACACATCCTCAGACTCATTTCAATCCCGTGAATGAAAGCCCTAACCTACTCAGGGCTTATACAATCGAATTGAGCACGAATAAAATCTAGGGTTTATTATATTTTAGTTTAATCGAACTACACTCTAGACACGATCTCCACTCAATTAAAATACATGGATAGATTCTAAAACAATCAACAATCTAAAGCCCCATGAATTCACCCGCTATTAATACAGGATTTAGACAAATTAGCTTCTGGAACATTCAGACACGGTCGTGCTAATCAATTAGCACGGTCGCGCCCCATGCCTAAGCACGGTCGCGCCCCATGCCTAAGCACAGTCGCGCCCCGTGCCTAAGTGCGGTCGCGCCATACATTTGACACGGTTGTTCTACATTTGGTCAGAACCTATTTCTTCTGTTATTTTAATATAAACTCATTTTCTTTTATAAAAAATATTTTATAAAACTCCAAAGCCAGAATTGTTTTCATAAACTAAATTATCAACTTGGAAATATTAAACAAATTAATTAAGTCGTTTTAATGGATTAAAAAGTAATAAATTTAAAATAAAATTTTTACATATAATTGTTTTATTCAAACCTACACAAACTATTTATATTCTAATATATATTTAAAATGCCTCTTAACACATTTTCATGAACAACTAAATAAAAAGAATTAAATTATTATTTTAGTTAATTATTCAAATTAAACCTTAAGTCTTTCATTATTTAAATTGAACTTACATTTTCATTCAAATACCAACGCAAATGAATACACCAACCCTTCGTACAAATCCATGCTCTCATTCCTATTGAAAGCCTTAGGATTTCCTTAGACATTATGCTGACTATTAATCCAAAGTTATACTATTTTACTTTAGGTCAAACTTAGTGATTAGAAAATCACTTGGATTATACAACACTCGTGTTAACTACTACATTTTGATACAAGTGAGTATACATAGCCCCTTTTACTCTTTTACATTTTGGTGTGAAACATGAACACTATTCAAATTACATGTTTACATTTACACAAACAACACAAGTACAAATCCTATTTACATTCATGTGTGCAAATTTGAGCTTTATGCCCGAGTGCTATGTGTGTTAACTTTTGTGAACACTTATGTGCAATCATTAACTATTCAAGCCGACGGTTTTCAATGATAGATCTATTGAGTCTGACAAACTCACCCAGATTGGGATGTTTGATACCGAAAACACAATTTGCATGCTAGTCACAAAGGTTTGATTATACTTGGTTACACAATAGTTGCTCCCCATAAATGCCTTATTTATCATGTTATGTAAGGATTTGTTTTACAACTATATGCTATCTACATACAAACCTGTGTTATACTCACCAACTTTTAGTTGACTTTATTTTATTCATGTTTCAGGTCCTAATATGTAAGATTGATCAAGATGTGCTACATATAGGCTTGGACTTAGTTAAAATAAATAAAGAACTTATGCATTTCAATTATGTTTCTTTTCTTGGATTTGGTTTTGTTTGAATGATTGTAATGGAAATTTGAAGTTTAATATATTTCAATTTAGTCAACCTTGTGCTTATGAACAGTCTACATGTCCCGCCCCGATGATTTCGCCATCGGTCGGGGTATGACAGGTTCAATCATGACACATTTTTCTTTCTCTTCAACGTCTGCCATCTATGCCTTGTCAACTGCCTCCCTTTCTTGATCTCCCCAATGATAGTGTCCATCAGCTTGACAGACCAGAGCTGTTGAGCTGGATGTTGTAGTGGATTTGGGAGAGACGGTAGCTTGCTTTCCAGATGAGTTCTTCTTCTCATGTTGCTCCTTTGATGATGGCTCCTTGCAGTTCCTTGCGAAATGACCCAGCTGGTCGCAGTTGTAGCATGTCACGTTTTTGATGTCAAACCCTAGAGTCTTTCCTTGCTTGAATCTATCCATCCCAGTCCTCTTGATGAATCTTTTGGCTCTCAGAGTCAGCATAGCCATGCACCAATCAATATCCATTTTCTCCAAATCATTCGGTTTGAAAGGCTCCAAGTCATCAGGTTGAAAGCTGACCGGTGTCAGGTTTCTAGAAATCAATGCATCATAACTCGACATGAAGGCAGTCATGATAGGAAGATATTCATCGGGTATCATAGTGGTTGGTTTCTGAGAAGTGGATGAATTCGTAGGCTGAACTCCAGATATTGAAGGTGGGACATCAGTTTGAAAATATGTCATTGTAGTTTTGTTGGATGAAGCGGAAGAACCTTGACCAGCAAGAAGAGCTGTGTTTACAGACTGATTAGTTGGAGTGATTGCACCCTTCTTTATCTCTAACTCATAAGACTCCAGAATGCTGTAGAGTTTTTGTTGTGACAAGTCACTTAACTTTTCAGTTTCTTGATCATAATCCGGTACATATTCCATTCCTCGGGCAGTGAGTCAAGCAGCTTCTTGTTTAACTCAACAGTGGGATACTCAGTTTCCAAAACGTTTAACTTAGAGACAATACTTGAGAATCGGTTGATGAGTTCAGACATGGGTTCTCCAAGGACACTACTAAACATCTCATACTGCTTCTTGATCAAATCCCTCTTGCTTTCTCTAACTTTAGCACTTCCCTCATACTTTGTACATAAAGCAACTGAAAGATCTTTGGCAGTAGTATACTAAGCAAATATGTTGACCACATCCATAGGAAGAGCCATAGAAATAGATCTATAAGCCTTGTTATCTCTTGCAATTAAGGAAATATCCTTTTCATCATATTTAGACACAAGCTTGGGATGCTGAACATCTGTAGTGGTAGTAACTCGCTTGTGTGGACCGTCAGTGATTGACTGCAAAAGAGTATGGTCATGGAACTGAAAGAAAGTCTTCATTTTCTTGGTCCAATCATAAAAGTCTCTAGTGGACACCAAGACAGGTGGTTTGTTTCCTCCACCATATTCATTGTTGCTTGAAGATGCCATAACTCAGACAATTTAAAATCAAACAGAAGCTAGTTTTGGGTGAACAGGGTTGATCGAAACAACTAGTTTCGATAGAGAAAAAGCTGACCGAAACTCCTAGTTTTGATAGATCAAGGCTTGGCCGAAACTTCTAGTTTCGATAGAGAAAACAGAAACTAGAAACAACTAATTTCGATGAAGAAGACTGCAGAAAATCCAGCACACTCAGTAGAAACTACAAGTTTCAGTTGAAACTAGTTTCGATAGTGTAGTAGTTTCGGGTGATCAATCTGCAAAGGTTAGTTTCGATATAACAGGATAAATAACTAGTTTCTATGATACCTTCTCGAGACAAGAGTACAGACAAGAAGTTTCGATGACCAATAAAAAGCAGAAATTGTCTCCCTGTAGTTTCGATGTCTTCTTCCCCAAATTTCAGAAAACCTCCATTGAAGAACAGCTTCAATAATCAATAGCGAAGAAATAACAATCCAATCTAGCGAAAAGCTTCCTATAATACTCAAGATCATGAAAATAACCTTTGAACTTTAAAACCCGAACAAAGACAACCGAAAATCGATGAAACAGTACTTCCAAAAATCAGATGCAGAAAAACTTCATTAATATACTGATAAACACCTAAAATCGATCACAAAAAGCTGAATACACTCAGAAATCAAGAGCATAATGCTCTGATACCAATTGTTGGTCCAGATTTCAATCGAATATCACTCAAAAGATCGATTACACACACACATAGGCGGAATCTGTGTGTATGGTGGTGAAACAGAGGGTAGAAACAGAAATGGTGAAGATAACAGCTAACCACACATAGAATCAACACAAATATGATGTGAAAATGTAAGAACAAAGCATTAAACAAATGCATATTGTATTGATTCTTCAAGAACAGTGAAAGAGAAAATTCAGGGTTACAGCCGTTACTCAAATGCACTGTCGTCTGGGCCACATAAATAAAAGACCCAATACTAAGCTCCAATCAGCTGGAATTCTAGAATCAACTGGTTCAGTGTGACATTTTAAAATTTCAGTTATAATATATTAACACGTAAAAATTTCAACATTTTATTCAAATATGCACACGTGTATTTAACCAAGTTTATACAAAAGGGTGTGTTTACAAATTTCAACTTATGTATTTTTAAATTAAAGTCTTAAAAATATATGAAAAAGTATATCAAATATTAAATTAAATATTTAAAATGATGGTATAAATTTATCATGTATTTGTAAACAATTTAGATTCAATAATATACAAGTGCATTTGTTCAATTTAATGTGTTAATAATATATAAATTATGTATTTTTAATTTAAATATTAAAAATATTTGAATTTTATAAAATTATATAGATTTATTTAAATCTTATAAAAATAAATGGCTTTGTAAACAAATAAAATGATTTGATAAAAAATACTGCACCTCGACCCCCGAGAAAGGCACCTATGTGCTCGTCTCGACCACGTGAACCTTTACCCTCTGTTAATTTCCCCTTTAACCATCGGGTTTCCACGCGGCCATAAATGCTCGAAAGTCAAACCTCTAAATTTAGCCGGCGAACTGTACCTCGACGGCTATAGCCTAGCCCCTTCTGTTCGTCTGGTCGGTCCGCGTGAACCAAAGCCACCAATTGCTGTTTGTACTATCGGGATTCTGATTCGAGTTAAAAGTCCACTCCAGACCTTCATTCGAACATCGCACCTTCTCTGTCTACTCTCTCTCTAAATTGACAACACCCTCGGGTTCGTCTCCTCTTTCCGAAGCCCCCCTTCTAATTTGGAGTTCCAATTCGATCCCAAGGCCCGTTTCCAGTTTTGGTTTCTCTCGGCTTCGTTCTCGACTTCGCAGACGGGTTCCGAGCAGGTATAATCCCTAAATTGTTTTCAGTACTTTCGTTTTTTGTTCTAGCAATCTAACCAACCTCCTTTGCAAAGCATTGGCTTCGTATCCGGGCTAATCAGACCATCGCCGGAGTCCCTGGTCGCATTGCCGAGAACAGGGACGAAGGCCGAGTCATGTTAAGAGTTTTAAGTGTTGGTTTTGATCAGCGATGGCCTTATAGCCCGGCTGGTCACACTCGTTCCCGATAACAACCGAGACCCAAGTTCGATCACCGGTTTCATCCGATCCAACTTTTTTTTAGTTTCCTTTTTGTTGATTGTGTTGACCGACCAGTTGACCGACCCATGGATCCCCTCTGACCGACCCGGTTACCCGTTGACCCGCGCATTTCCTACCTGGGTTGACCCGGTCCGACCCGTTTGACTATTTAATCTTATTTTATTTATTATATATTAAAATAATTAATTTAAAACCCATTTAATTATTTTTAAATATTTTTAACCCACTAAAAATTATTTCGAGCCCGTTAACTCGGCCCGTTTATTTTTAACCCAACTTTTGAACATATTCAAACCCGTTAAATTTTATAAAATAATAAAACCGACGTTTTCATAACTTATTTAATTATTTAAACCCACGAAAAGAAATAAAATAACATTTTTATAAATAAATAAAAATACGCGTTATTTAAAATATAATATTTTTATGAAATTTAAAATAGGTAATTTATGATTTATAAAATGCAAGTGTTATTAAAAATATATATATTTCGAGAAGTTTAAATATTTAATTTAAAATTTTATAAAAATACAAAGACTTACAAAAATTAATATTTATTTGTACAATGATTTTAAAACATATAATTTTTCGCAAAGGTTATTCCATTTACAAATCCACATATATTTAAACAAATATACGCGTACGCGAATACATATTTGATACATATTCGTTTACATAGGATTTCATCGTGTATAACAACAATACAAATATCACCAACGCGCGTGAAGTAAAACCCTCGCTGCAAGGTGAGTTACATATCCCCTATTTACATTTTTATACATTTTGGGGTGAGACGTAATCTGTGCATACTTACATACAATTCAACTTGTGTTTACATGCGTAGATTATTGTGCTTTTGTGCATGGTCACTTGTTATGCTATTAATACTTTTAGGGTGGTTTTTAAACTGTGTGTGACCCACATACTCTTGATTCCATGCCTATCACGTTAAACCTTTGTGCTTATACATACTTGCATGCTTTGGATACTTTTAGGGTGGTTTTAAACTGTGTGTGACCCACATAGTCTTGATTCCATGCCTATCACGTTAAACCTGTATGCTTATACTTACATGCTTACAATTGGTATACACATAGTGAATTCTCCACATTATGTCGTATTTTACCATGTCAAACCAATAATTGTATAAACGTTTTAGTTTAAACTTTTATTATATTCAAACATATGTAAACTCACCAACTCTCGTAGTTGAAACTTATTTTGGATTACGTTTCAGGTGCAGATATGTGATTATGTGACTATGTGTTGAAGATGCTATCTATAAGGCTTTTGGACCTAGTAATATAATTTTGTGTAACGTTCTAGAATAGGTTATGATGACTTATTATGTAATCGAATGTTTGACAATTTAAACCTATTAATGAATTATGCAACCTTAGTAGATCATGTGCTTACGAACAATCATTTAGTGTCCGCCTCGATGATTCCGCCATCGGTCGGGGTGTGACAGATTGGTATCAGAGCCATGGTTATAGGGAATTAGGTTATTAGACACAATGACCTAGACTATAACCCTAGGACTCCCTTTTACGTGTTACGTGCTAAATGATTTATTTGCTATGTGAACTATTTGTAGTTAGGTATTATTTGAATTTTCCCAAGTTTAGTACATGAGAATTAAACATATACATACAAGGCTTTAAACACACAATACATACTTTACATACACATTTGACAAACAAACATATGCAAACAAAATACACTACACATCCTTATCCATACTCTTTCCTCATCCATACTATTTGCAACATTCCTACATATTTTATACCCATAGACTCACAAGTCTATTAATTTCTTGAAAATCTCGTCAACAACTTAATTTCTTGAAAACCAGTAAAGGACATGTGCAATCCGGAAGGGTGACACCTGTACATTGGGTTTTCTGTCTAGGAAAGCATTTCGTATAAATCCAAATAAACGGACCCGTATGCTTTCCTGGGAACTCCTGAAGTGAGTGTTTACCTATAGGCTAAAGCATGTCTCCTTGAAAGTTTTGAGGAATTACTTAACGTTGATAAGTCATTGTATTCGAAAGAATACGATCCGAACATAAACTCAAACTAGGGGAAATTATAGCAAGATAGGAAGAACTAGATGAACATGCAAAACAAATTATTATTACGGGTGCACACGTAATAACGATTTGTAGTGCATGCGAATCCCGGCAATTCCTAGTGCGCAAATAAGGATCTATGTTATCATATCCTCCCAGGAATAGATTTCATGGCTTATTTCCCCTATCCTTTAGTGTTATAAATTTTCAATGAATTATGTGATCAGTTTTAGTCAGAACATACATACATTATCACGCGACATGATGAGTGTCATCTTGCGTTCCCGCTTGCATTATTGTGAACAGTCTACCAACTGTGGCACATACATGCCCATTTTATCCGAAGTCTCATAAATTCTTGTCTTTTCTTGTGGTATTTTATAGAATGCCTCCCCGTCGCGCGGTTAATGCTAACTCTAGCAACTCCAACGCCGACCTTGCTACATTACTTACCCAACTAGTAGGTCAACTGATCCAAGCTAACAACAACAGCAATGGGTCTAACACGCAAGGGAATGGTGCAAACCCACCATACTACACATTCAAGTATTTCAATTCTTGCAACCCCACCAAATTCTTCGGTACGGAAGGTGCTACTGGCCTTCTTCAATGGTTTGAAAGTATGGAGAGTACTTTCCTAAACAGCGATTGTCCCGACAACCTCAAAGTCCGTTATGCTGCCAGCGTCTTCCAAACACGAGCACTCACCTGGTGGAATGGTGAGAAACGTACTCGAGGCAACGAATCTGCTATGTCCTTGTCTTGGGATGAAATGAAACGACTTATGACTGACGAGTTCTGTCCTCGCAACGAAATGAGGAAGCTAGAAGCTAAATTTTGGGATCTCACCCAAGATAGCGGAGAGAATTTGGCTTACACCACTCGTTTTCAAGAGCTAAGTCTGCTCGTGCCCTACATGGTTACTCCTTTAGCACGGGGAATCGAAAAATACATAGGTGGACTGCCTATGCCGATCCAAGACACCATATTGGGAAGTAATCCCTCCACTCTCGAAGACGCTATCCGTTTATCTTCTGTGTTGACTGACAATCACGTCAAAGCGGGTACCTTATCTAGGAAGGGTAGCAAGAAAGTGGTCGACAAAGCTGCTACTTCCGTGTCCGACAAAGACGAAGAACCCGAATCTTCCCATCATGATAGGAAGCACAAGGCCCAAAACTTTGCGGCCATCACTCCTGCCGTGCCTGTGACCCAAGTTACTCATGCGGGTCAAATTCTGAGAAATTATGTAGGTTCATTTCCCCAATGCCCTACTTGCAAGTATCACCATGCCCCGCATGCTGCATGCCGTCTATGCTCAAGGTGTGGACGCTATGGACACGTTGTTACTACTTGCCGTGCTCGCACTATCGTTAAGCAAACTACTCAAGGCAATCACCAAGTGCCTCTCACTATCACCTATGGACGAGCCTGTTACGAATGTGGAGATCCAAACCACTTTCGAAACCAATGTCCGAGACTTCAAATTCAAGTTATTCCTCATGGTCAAGCATTTAATATAGATGCTATTGAGGCTCCGACTTATGACGACATTGTCATCGGTACGCTCTTTTATTCACTATCTTTATACATCCGTTTTATTCAATACTCATGCCAATGGAAATTGTGTCTCTTATTTTTAACCAACTATTTTCTAAACAACAAGCCGAACTTGATAACTCTTATAACATGGTAATAGCGGATGGGAAATCCATTGCTATGAATTCTATAATCCGTGGTTGCATATAATAGCTATGCTTTCACCATTCATCTCATTCCTATACTTTTGTGAAACAAACCTATTATGTTTAAATTCAGTCATACAACTTGCTAGCTCTGTTAAAGTTTACTTGAATTGTTGAAGTTCTAAATCCTAGTAATTATGCACGAGGAATCCCCGGTATATCAAAGGGGTGGTGGGTTAGCCGCTGGTACACCCTATACATAAACCCACTTGATATAACGAGTATAAACCATGCATAAGTACTAGGAAGAGGATCGGTTCTTGAATTGTTAGACATATTTGTGCTATGAAACCACTCATAGACGTGATAACGTTTATAAATTGCACGCATTTCATTGTATAATTTTTAATTGAGAAAGGTGATTTGATTAAAATGATCTAAACCCTAGTAATTATGCACGGGGAATCCCCGGTATATCAAAGGGGTGGTGGGTTAGCCGTTGGTACACCCTATACATAAACCCACTTGATATAACGAGTATATAAACCATGCATAAGTACTAGGAGGAGGACCGGTTTTTGAAAATGTTTTTGCAAATTTTGAAAATATGAACACCCGTGGGGTGGAGTTTTAAAGGAAAATGCCATGTCACAAGGTGATTGGCACCAATATTGTTAAGTATGGTTTCTAGTAGTTTACATTCATGCGTTGTATGAACAATTGTATGCATAAATCTCATTATACTATTAGATCAACTAATTGACAACTCGACTCAAATTAAGCTGTCATCCGTTATCCTACTCTATTTCCCTCTGGTCACTCTTTTGTGATTAATTCTATTCTAATTCCGTTGGCATCTCTTTTTCGTTTCCATAACCTTCGCAAATCGAATTTCGGGACGAAATTTTCTTCAACATTGGGAGACTGTGACATTTCAAAATTTCAGTTATAATATATTAACACGTAAAAATTTCAACATTTTATTCAAATATGCACACGTGTATTTAACCAAGTTTATACAAAAGGGTGTGTTTACAAATTTCAACTTATGTATTTTTAAATTAAAGTCTTAAAAATATATGAAAAAGTATATCAATTATTTTTAATAAATTAAATATTTAAAATGATGGTATAAATTTATCCTGTATTTGTAAACAATTTAGATTCAATAATATACAAGTGCATTTGTTCAATTTAATGTGTTAATAATATATAAATTATGTATTTTTAATTTAAATATTAAAAATATTTGAATTTTATAAAATTATATAAATTTATTTAAATCTTATAAAAATAAATGGCTTTGTAAACAAATAAAATGATTTGATAAAAAATAAGTTGATTTATATAAAATAATTTATTTTAATAAAATAAGTTTATAAAAACATTTAAAATATAATATTAAATTAAATTGATTTAAAAGAAATTAAATTAATTTATTTAATAAAAAGTTTAGGGGTCGTTTTGTAATTAATCAAACATAAAGGTTTTACACAGAAATTAAGTCCAGGGACTATAAGGAACTAAACAGAATTATAAGGGTTTGATTGTAACTATTTCAGGGTATATTTTAAACAATTTAGAAACTATAGGGACTAAACTTGCCAACTGAGAAAACAATTTTCCGGCCACCCCCCCCCCCCTTCTCTTCTCCGACGACAGCTGTTTTCCGGCGAGTCTCGAGACCGCGAAACACTGCACCTCGACCCCCGAGAAAGGCACCTATGTGCTCGTCTCGACCACGCGAACCTTTACCCTCTGTTAATTTCCCCTTTAACCATCGGGTTCCCACGCGGCCATAAATGCTCGAAAGTCAAACCTCTAAATTTAGCCGGCGAACTGTACCTCAATGGCTATAGCCTAGCCCCTTCTGTTCGTATGGTCGGTCCGCGTGAACCCAAGCCACCAATTGCTGTTTGTACTATCGGGATTCTGATTCGAGTTAAAAGTCCACTCCGGACCTTCATTCGAACATCGCACCTTCTCTGTCTACTCTCTCTCTCTAAATTGACAACACCCTCGGGTTCGTCTCCTCTTTCCGAAGCCCCCCTTTTAATTTGGAGTTCTAATTCGACCCCAAGGCCCGTTTCCAGTTTTGGGTTCTCTCGGCTTCGTTCTCGACTTCGCAGACGGGTTCCGAGCAGGTATAATCCCTAAATTGTTTTCAATACTTTCGTTTTCTGTTCTAGCAATCTAACCAACCCCCTTTGCAACGCATTGTCTTCGTATCCGGGCTAATCAGACCATCGCCGGAGTCCCTGGTCGCATTGCCGAGAACAGGGACGAAGGCCGAGTCTTGTTAAGAGTTTTAAGTGTTGGTTTTGATCAGCGATGGGCTTATAGCCCAGCTGGTCACACTCGTTCCCGATAACAACCGAGACCCGAGTTCGATCCCCGGTTTCATCCGGTCCAACTTTTTTTTAGTTTCCTTTTTGTTGATTGTGTTGACCGATCAGTTGACCGACCCATGGATCCCCTCTGACCGACCCGGTTACCCGTTGACCAGCGCTTTTCCTACCTGGGCCGACCCTGTCCGACCCGTTTGACTATTTAATCTTATTTTATTTATTATATATTAAAATAATTAATTTAAAACCCATTTAATTATTTTTAAATATTTTTAACCCACTAAAAATTATTTCGAGCCCGTTAACTCGGCCCGTTTATTTTTAACCCAACTTTTGAACATATTCAAACCCGTTAAATTTTATAAAATAATAAAACCGACGTTTTCATAACTTATTTAATTATTTAAACCCACGAAAAGTAATAAAATAACATTTTATAAATAAATAAAAATACGCGTTATTTAAAATATAATATTTTCATGAAATTTAAAATAGGTAATTTATGATTTATAAAATGCAAGTGTTATTAAAAATATATATATTTCGAGAAGTTTAAATATTTAATTTAAAATTTTATAAAAATACAAAGTCTTACAAAAATTAATATTTATTTGTACAATGATTTTAAAACATATAATTTTTCGCAAAGGTTATTCCATTTACAAATCCACATATATTTAAACAAATATACGCGTACGCGAATACATATTTGATACATATTCGTTTACATAGGATTTCATCGTGTATAACAACAATACAAATATCACCAACGCGCGTGAAGTAAAACCCTCACTGCAAGGTGAGTTACATATCCCCTATTTACATTTTTATACATTTTGGGGTGAGACGTAATCTGTGCATACTTACATACAATTCAACTTGTGTTTACATGCGTAGATTATTGTGCTTTTGTGCATGGTCACTTGTTATGCTATTAATACTTTTAGGGTGGTTTTTAAACTGTGTGTGACCCACATAGTCTTGATTCCATGCCTATCACGTTAAACCTTTGTGCTTATACATACTTGCATGCTTTGGATACTTTTAGGGTGGTTTTAAACTGTGTGACCCACATAGTCTTGATTCCATGCCTATCACGTTAAACCTGTATGCTTATACTTACATGCTTACAATTGGTATACACATAGTGAATTCTCCACATTATGCCGTATCTTACCATGTCAAACCAAGAATTGTATAAACGTTTTTAATTAAACTTTTATTATATTCAAACATATGTAAACTCACCAACTCTCGTAGTTGACACTTGTTTTGGATTACGTTTCAGGTGCAGATATGTGATTATGTGACTATGTGTTGAAGATGCTACACATAAGGCTTTTGGACCTAGTAATATAATTTTGTGTAACGTTCTAGAATAGGTTATGATGACTTGTTATGTAATCGAATGTTTGACAATTTAATCCTATTAATGAATTATGCAACCTTAGTAGATCATGTGCTTACGAACAATCATTTAGTGTCCGCCTCGATGATTCCGCCATCGGTCGGGGTGTGACATTCAGAAACATTTGATATTTGTGAATCATGTCTTAGTGGCAAGATGGCGAAAGCTCCTTTCACCGGTACTGGTGAGAGAGCATCGGATCTATTGGGACTTATACATACTGATGTATGTGGACCTTTTAGAACCTTGTCAAGAAATGGTGATAGGTACTTCATTACGTTCACTGATGACTTCAGTAGATTTGGTTTGTTGATGCACTTTCCTGTGACAACACTCTGGATAGAGTCTTAGTTTGTATGTCTAATGTCTGTAATTTGTCTTTGTATTTATGAGTCATTATGTAATAGTTTATCGAGTATTATTTACTTTTACATAATGTATGTTGTTTTTCTGCTAAGTGTTTTGCGCACTTACATGTGCACAGGAGAAAGCTCCTGCGTACTTAGCAAGTACGCAAGAACACTTTTGCGTACTTGTTAAGTACGCAAGAGCAATTGGTCCTGCGCACTTGCTAAGTGCGCAGGCATCAGGTCTGTATAAATAGGATAGGTTCACAGAGGGTAAGTACGCAGAACCATTTGTTTAGACGAACTTGTATTCTCTAAGTACGCAGCTTGTATTCTCTCTGTAATCGTCGAGTGTTTATAATACAAAGAACGTTTATTGTGACTCTCGTGTTTGGTTTACTTTGTTTTGTAAGACTCTCCACCTAGTCACGGGTATTCCGCAACCCGATGCGACTAGTAGACCACTTGCATGTGACGATCCGACACACACGAAGGGACCTACATGGTTATGTATACTTAATGAAACACAAACATGAAGCTTTTGAAGTGTTCAAAAACTTCCAAAATGAAGTACAAAATCAGCTGGGAAAGGCAATCAAAGCCATTAGATCAGATCGTGCTGGCGAATACCTCAGCTATGAATTTGACGAACATCTAAAGACTTGTGGCATTGTATCACAATTGACTCCACCATGAACACCACAACGTAATGGTGTATTCGAAAGGAGAAATCGGACTCTATTAGATATGGTTCGTTCAATGATGAGTCATGCAAATTTGCCACTTTCCTTTTGGAGCTATGCTCTTGAGACCACTGCTCGCTTAATAAATGTGGTACCAACCAAGAAGGAGGAGAAAACTCCATATGAAATATGGTATAGAAAGGTCCCCAAACTATTTATCTAAGAGTATGGGGATGCCAAGACTATCTTAAACATGAGACATCTAACAAGCTTGAATCCAGATCGAAGAAATGTATTTTTGTGGATTATCCCAAAGAAACTATGGGATATTATCTTTATCATAGGGGAGATAATAAAGTTTTTATCTCACGACACTCCCAATTCCTTGAAAATGATTTTATCCTTAACAAGGAAAGTGGGAGCCCTATTGAATTCGAAGAAATTCGAGAACCACAAAATATTCCACATGAGGTTGGAACTTCAATTCAACAAGTATCTATTCAACCTCAACAAATTACCCAGGTACCACAGGAACCAGCACCTCTTCGAAGATCTACTAGAGCTCACATTGAACCTGATAGATATGGATTTGTCATGCCAGAAGAGGAAGTCTTTGTTATGGATTCATGTGAACCCATCAACTATAAGACAGCAGTTAAGGATGTTGCATCTGATAAATGGCTTGAAGCCATGAAATCAGAAATTCAATCCATGTATGAAAATCAAGTGTGGGACTTGGTGGTTTTGCCTGCTAATAGCAAAGCTATTGGAAGCAAATGGGTCTTCAAGCAAAAGACCGATATGGATGGAAACATACACACATTCAAAGCAAGGCTGGTGGCAAAAGGTTTCACTCAGACTTAAGGCATTGATTATGATGAAACTTTTTCACCAATAGCAATTCTGAAATCAATCAGAATTTTATTTGCCATAGCCGCATACTATGATTATGAGATATGGCAAATGGACGTCAAAACCGCCTTCCTAAATGGACATCTCAATGAAGATGTCTATATGGAACAACCATAAGGTTTTGTTAGCTCCAACCATCCTGAAAAGGTGTGTAAACTCAAGAAATCCATCTATGGATTGAAACAAGCATCAAGAAGCTGGAACCTTCGTTTTGATGAAAATATCAAAGAGTTTGACTTTATCAAAAATGAAGACGAACCATGTGTATACCTGAAAGCTAGTGGGAGCGTGGTAGTTTTCTTGATTCTGTATGTAGATGACATACTTCTCATCAGAAATGATATTCCAACAATGAATGATGTCAAATCTTATCTTGGAATATCTTTTGCTATGAAAGATCTTGGTGAAGCTGCTTACATACTTGGAATTAAGATTTATAGAGATAGATCAAAGCGACTTATTGGATTAAGCCAAAGTACCTACATTGATAAAGTGATGAAACACTTTTCAATGGAAAATTACAAGCATGGGTATATGCCCATGTCACCTGGTACTGTTCTCTGCAAATCTCAAAGTCCTAGCAATAGGATCAATTATGTATGTTATGCTTTGCACCAGACCCGGTGTATCTTATGCTTTAAGCATGACTAGTAGATACCAACAAAATCCGGGAGAGAATCACTGGAAAGCAGTCAAAAACATACTTAAGTATTTGAATAAAACTAAAGATATGTTCTTGATTTATGGAGGGTTAGAGGAAGAGCTCACTGTGAGATGTCACACTGATGCTAGTTTTCAAACTGATCGAGATGACTCTCGATCACAGTGAGGACAAGTTTTTACCATGAACGGAGGAGCTGTCACTTGGAAGAGTTCCAAACAGAAAGTCGTTGCCCAATCAACAACAGAATCAGAGTACATTGCTGCATCAGAAGCCGCACAGGAATCTGCTTCGATGAAGAAGTTCATTGTTGATCTTGGTATAGTGCCCAACATCACAAAACCCATTGAAATATTTTGTGATAATAATGGGGCCATTGCTCAAGCAAAAGAACCAAGATCACATCAAAGGACCAAGCATATACTTCATAAGTTCCACTACATTTGGGAAATAGTGGAACGAGGAGATGTTTGCATCAGCAAAGTTCATACAGATCTGAACCAAGCAGATCCATTCACAAAGCCATTACCTCAAACTAAACATGAGGAACATGCACGCAATATAGGGCTTCGATATGCTAGTAACTGGATTTAGTCTGTATTTTGGTATTTAAAAATTTCTGAACTATGTAGCAGTAACATTTTATCTAATCATACTTATTAGATATTATCTCTTTATTAATGTTCAGTGTGTTTAATGTTAGCATATTTTAATCCATGAATAAGTTTATTATTCTAAATATCAATAGTCAGTCGTAATTATTGGTATAATTATTGAATTAAGACTATTGTGAATTAGATTGCTTATATTTCAGAACAGTGAATTAAACCCAAATTCACAGGTACTTACTAGAGAATAAATATCGGATATGACCCACTTCAATATTACTCCATGGATCTAGTCATGAGTAAGTTTTGAAATAAAAGTGTGGTCCTCGTATCCTATGAGCTGAGATACATATTAGGGACTCGATTATACCAAGTTTATTGTAGGTCCCCGGGTGTCTCGGATCGTCACATGCAAGTGCGTTGGCTAGTCTAACCGGGTGCGGAATGCCCGTGACTAGGTGGAGAATCAAACAACACAAAGTAAACCGACAACAAACACAAGATACTTTAAACTTTGTCTATTGATAATCACATCCGGTTACAGTGTGCAAATGAGTGCATACATAACAACTCCACAAACAAGCTATATATACTAGACCTGTTGCTTGCGCACTTGCTAAGTGCGCAGGGCTTTGTTCCTGCGTAGTTAGCAAGTACGCAGACAATGCTCTTGCGTACTTGCTAAGTACGCAGGTAATAAAACCTACGCACTTGTTAAGTGTGCACAATACTTAACAAAGTCAAAACATTGACAAGTACCTACATACGTGTTTACAATTCGATAAACCAATACGTATAGACTCTAACATACAAATACAAATACAAATACAGAAAGACAGATACAAAAGCATTGACAACATCCAGAGTGTCTGTCACACAAACATGCTCTAACATTTATACTTTTATGTAGTTTAACACTACTCTTTAATCAGGTAGTTATAAGGACTGCGTTGGATAAAATACTAGGTATAGTGAGAGTCATATGTAGTCAAGACGGGATCTGTACCCTTATTCTAATAAGTGGCTGGCATGTCGGGCCCCTCGATGATTCAAACTGATTTAAATGCATGGCCGTGCTCAAACCTAGTTTGTCGTATCACTTTGAATCGAGATCGGGAAACAAAGTCGTTGAACATTATATGAGATTGACTATAATCCATGTCTCATGTTCAACTAAATGTCTATTACAGAAAGGATGGATGACAACTTACCTTTACATCATTACCTTAAAGCATTTATATATAAAAGTGACTGCTTGTAGTGAATGACTTAAGTCACATATGATTAGGGGCAATGGGGTGTTGCCAGACGTACTATATTGTCTACATTATTGCATATTAAACCTTGTGCAAGTGGGAGATTATTGGATCAATATGCCCAAGGATTAACTTATAATAATGTTAATATTGATATGTGATCCCAAAGGGTCACACACTAAGCAACTTATCAAGAATACGTTTAAATACGTTTAGATGTTTATAACTCTATCAAGATGATTTTATATATTTTGTTATTTGTAACAATTATATATTAAACATTTAGTTCATATTTATATGTATATATATATATATATATATTTGAACTAAACCTTTTATAATTATTAATTATGTGAGAATAATTATTCTAACATTTGTTATCATATGAAGATATCCATGCATATTTTAGGAATATGTATATATATTGATACCAAATTTATTTACGTACACATATATGTGGATGGAAATTATATGGTAATAATAAGTTAGAATGTAACCAAACTAGATAACTCTAACAAGATTGAGCAAGTAGACATCATCATTTGATTGAACATGGCACACCATACCATTCATTTTTGTGTGTAAGTTTATGACAGAAAGTAAGGGTGTAAGAATGGGTTCTTTTTCCTTTGTGATGTCCATAATTTAATGAGGTATGGTGTACCTTTGATGGTATTATAAATACATACAACTTGGAAGGCTTAAAAAAGTACAATACTTCAATTTGCTCATCCTTTTTCTTTGATTTCTGTCAAGATTTTGGACAACTTTCTGTCCAGAATTTTAGTGTCTTTAGAAGAGAGTTTAATCCTTAGTTTAAAGAAGAGTTATAGAGGTTAGCACAATCTTGAAGATCTTTGCTTAGTGTGGCTTACACTTTGGAGGAAATCTACTTTGGTTTCTTAATCTACTTCAAGCAAGCATTCTAATCAAGGTCGACATCCTTTAAACCCGTATGGTTATTTTTTTGTTTTCTTAATCTTTGTAATTGGATCCATGGTGGGAACATTTTATGAAAAGGTTTTGAAAACCCTGAAAATGGTTATGGAGTTCTCGCTTTCGTTACCTAGTTTATATTTTAAAACTCCTAAATTCCCAACAGTAAGGACTAGGGATGGTCGGATTTGGGTGCCTAAAGAAGGCAAACATAGAGCTGAGATCCTTGACAAAGCTCATAAGTCTCATTATTCCATTCATCCAAGTACTACCAAGGTGTACCAGGACCTCAAGGAAAGATTACTGGTGGCTGGTAATGAAGAATGATGTGACTTTATACGTGAGTAAGCGCCTAACTTACTCACTAGTGAAAGTCGAACACCAGAAACCTTATGGCAAGCTACAGCCACTAGAGATTCCCGAGTGGAAGTGGGAACGCATCAGTATAGACTTCGTAACTAAGCTACCATGTACAACTACAGGTTATGGCACCATTTGGGTGATTGTGGACCGATTGACGAAGAGTGCTCGTTTCTTGCCGATCCACAAGTCGTTCACTTCCGAACGATTGGCAGAATTATCTATCAGCGAGATTGTAGCACTGCATGGCATACCGGTGTCGATCATCTCTGATCGGGATAAGCGGTTCACGTCAAGGTTCTGGAAGAAGTTTAACGAAGAAATGGGAACGAGGTTGAACATTAGCATAACATATCATCCTCAAGCAGACGGTCAGTCCGAAAGGACCATTCAAACCATAGAGGATATGCTTCGTGCATGTGCCATCGACTTCGGCAGAAGTTGGGATCATCATTTACCACTCGCGGAGTTTACCATAACGGTTATCATTCAAGCATCGACATGCCCCCTCTTAAGATGTTGTACGGTAGGCGATGTAGGTCTCCGGTGTGTTGGGGCGAGATTGGTCAGAAGGAGTTGGGAAGTTTGGATGTAGTGAAGGAAACGTCAGTAAGTTCGATCAGATTAAGGCTAATCCAAAGGTTGCACAAGATATACAGAAATCCTAGGCACACAAGAGGCGCGGGCCGATTGAATTCAGTATGGGGGATAATATTTTGTTGTTAGTGTCACCATAGAAAGGTATTATTAGGTTTCGAAATCAAAGGAAGCTAAGCCTTTGATATGTCGGACCTTTCGGGATAGTAGCCGAGTTGGAGGAGTAGCCTACAGATTGGAAATGCCAGAAGAGCTCGAAGGTATCCACCCGACATTCATTGTGTCGCATCTACGAAAATGTCTACCGAATGAATCGGACTTCATTCCGATTGAAGACATTGAGGTGGACGACTGGTTGAACTATGTTGAGACGTCGTTAGCGATCGTTGACCGGAAAGAGAAGAAGTTGCGTAATAAGGTGATTCTTCAAGTAAGAGTTCAGTGGAAGCATCGTAAGGGCTCGGAAGCCGCATGGGGATCCGAGGATGAGATGAAGCAGTTGTATCCTCATTTGTTTGACTTATGACAGGTTTCGAGGACGAAACCTCTTGTAAGGAGGGTAGACTTGTAACATCCGGAAGTTTTAGAGATCGAGTGCGGGTTTTATCTTGTAAGGAGGGTAGACTTGTAACATCCTTAGCCAAGCCCTTCCCCTTCCCCACCCTATTTCCATCTTCATCTTCCCCACATCTTCTAGAGAGAGAAACACATAGAGAGAGAAAGTGACGGTTTTGCTCCAAGATCATTCCATTCATCATCTCCACTGATCTAGAGAAGCTTTGCTGAAGAGATGGATCGATTTGAGGTATGGAACTCGTATAAATCTCTGTTTTAGAGTTTTTGGGGTTTAAGTGGGTAAAATGAGTTTCTTTCAAAAAGATTGGATTTTTACGTATTAACGAGGGATAAAAGCTTAGATTTAGCTTCATGGATGAGATTAGAACAGTTTGGACGTAAAAAGTTGGAGTTTTAGATAAAAAAACGACGGATTTGGCCAAGAACCGTATGAATGGTCCGAAATCTATTGAAGCGCCCGAAAAGGATTTCGATCAAAAACGTTTCCGGTGGAAAAAGGGAAAGTTGGGCACTGTCTGAAAAGTCAGATAGGCGAAAAGGTTTTTGGACGAAATAGTTTCTAGGCGAATTAGTTTTCGGATGAAAGACATTTCGGGCGAAAGGGATTTCGACCGAAATGGATTTCGACCGAAAAAGATTTGGGAGAAGGAAACATTCCGATCGAAAGATTTTTAGACCAAGTGATATTTCGGACGGATCGTGTTGTTGTATGCGGAAATGTTAACACCTTTCGTTGGTAACCGTTTGAACAGATCGCTTAGCACCTTGCGAACCTTACAGTTAGGGAGGATTACTTAAGAAAGTCAGGTGAGTTCTAGATGTCCCTTTTTATGAGGTTTTTACTATGTTTTTGGGACTGATCGCATGCTTATGAAATTTTTATGAAATACGATTGTGAAAGGAATGTTTATGAAATGAATTACGAAATGTTTCGCCTTAAAGGTTTACGAAAGGTTTTGAAAGAAAGAATTTTTTGATAATGAAATGTTTTGCCTTGAAAAGTATATGAAAGTCTCGGAAGGAAAGATGTTTTAATAAAACGTACGATGCTTTAACTAAACGATTTTACAAACGAACGAATGATATGATGTAAGTCAAATCTGCCAACGGTTCTTTCGGGAACGAATGCGAGGAATGAAACCGTGTCTACGTTAGGAATTCATATGAGCCTGGGCGTCCTAGACACGAAGACTTGCTATACCCATATGGGAGCCTTCGTGGTTAGCAAACGGTTGTACAACTGGGATGAACGGAAGGATTAACTATCTTATAGGATTAGTTAACCTGTGGATGTCGTGTGAATGCGCACGAGTTTTAATGATACTATCACGACGGGGCGTGATTCTATCTAGGTTAGGATTCTAGATGAGACTTGGCGTCCTGGACAGACACTAGGCCTCGGTTAATCTCGAGTAATGCCTAAAGAAATTGACGGTTAGGAAAAGGCGCATATTTGACGTGAATGACTTATGTTGAATGTTATTGCAAGTTATGTATGATTTTATTAGTATTGAATGAAGATTATGTTTTGGCAAAACGGTTTTGATGTGTAACGTTTTATGTATAGTTAGAACTCACCAGCGTAGCTAACTTTTAATATGCCTTCAGGTTAAGCGTAGGATGTTGCTTTGGGTTGGAGGCGGAGCTTGCGCCGAGAGTTAACCCAAGCAATGACACTAGCATCTCGTTCATTTATGTTATTTAAATTTATTGTTGAGACGATGCTTTCGTTATGTTTGATCAAATTGTAATAAGAATGATGTTTCCGTGACTTTAATTCTATTTCAAAGTTTATTTCATTATATGTTCATAAGTAAATCCAACAACTGAAGTTTCTAGTGTTTGGGGCCTTACAAATTTCGTCCATAACATTGGTTGATTTGGACTTTGACCCCCTGTAGAACCGTATTCTTGCGTCGGAACTGGGTTTGGTGAAAATTACCATGATTTTGCATGACATTGGTGATGGTTTTGGTCCCATGACTCTTAGACATGTTTTTCGATTCTGCTGTGACCAAAATCAATAACCAAATCACACAAGTTTGAGTTTGGATTTTCAATTTTTTTCAATGTACAGGTTCCTGCGTACTTAGTAAGTACGCAAGAACAATTACCTGCGTACTTGATAAGTACGTAGGAAGTGCAAACTTGAAAATTTTCTAAGTCTGGAAGTCAGTTTCTTTTGCAAGTGCTATATCAAGTCATGTGCGTTCTATTCCAATGAATCTATATGTTCTAATGTTGTTTAATTTGTGTTCTTGCAGAGATGGCTCATGCATTCACCAACGAATTCAACATGCTGGCACTCACACATCCAAAATGGAAGGGTGCAGCAATGAACTACCAGGAGATAGTCAACTTCTTGAACCGATCCAAGATTAGCTATGCAATCTCTGCTGATCCAATTGTTTCTAGACCATACTTAGAACAGTTCTGGAATACTACCGATCTTGACTGCACGGTAACCTCAAACGTCATTAGGGCTACTGTGGCAGGGCATGATATAGAGATTTCTGAAGATATAATCAGGCGAGTGCTGTAGTTCAGTGACTTGCCTGATGATCCAGTGGTGTATCCAGGTTATGTGATTGATGGATGCTGGAGACAACAGATGGGGTATGTTGGAAGGGCAGACTATGCCTCCTATAAGAAGATGTGGATCCTTGATCAGTGGCGGTACTTTGCACACGTCATGATCATGTGTATTTTGGCTAGGAAGGCAGGAAAGGATGCTATGGGGTATAATTTATCTTCTGTAATGGTTGGGCTATCATTATACAAGGGCTACAACTTCTCAAAGTACATCTATAGATCCTTAGAGGATCAAATCAACGCATCTGAGAGGTTTAGATTCTTATTGTACCCGAGGTTCGTGCAACTGTTGATCAATTGTAGAAGCACCTTTGATACGGGCACTCTGAATTCTATGCTGAAGGTTTTGTTTATCTACAAGTCAGTCTTTATGTCTATGTATGTATTTGTATTTGTCTGTTGAGCGAGTTGTAATTTACTTTTGTCTTAACTTTAAATGTTTGATGTATGTCAGTTGTATGTACACTTTAGGTACTAAACAAATACGCATGGAAATGTTTCCTGCGTATTTGTCATGTACCCAAAGATGACCATGCGTACTTAGCTAAGTACGCATGAAGTTTGTTCATGCGTACTTACAAGTACGCATTGCCATGGTTTATATATAGTCAAGTCTGTTTTCACATTTCACATGGTTGTACTCTCACACACAAGTACGCACACTTCAACATTGTATCAGTCTTATTGTCATTTCAGTGATTGTACTTGTGTTTGTAAACAGTTCGCTATAATAGACCGAGTAATTTGAGTACGAGTGTTTGTTATTGTCGTGTTTACACTTGTCGTCTTACTTTGTTCTACCCAGTCACGAGTTTTCCGCACTCTTGTTGACTAGGCTACACACCCACACGATCACGATCCGACTCACACCCACCTGGGACCTACAACTGGTATCAGAGCAAGTGCTCTTGTTTCCGAGTGTTGTGAGTGTGTTAGGAACACCTTCCGACAAGAGTGTTGTACTGATTACACATCCATTGAATCTACATTGGTGATTTCAGAACCTTGTTCATATACTTGTTCATCTCTAAGAATCCCAAACATCCGTCTTGGTGTTGTTTTTGTTTGGATGATCCATTCATCAAAAGCTGATTAGAATCAAGAATATGATTCATTAATCATACCATATTGATCATTTACAACAACCAGTTCAGATCACTCTTTGATCAGACAAGTGGATGCACTTGTTCAAAAAGTGACTTTCCATACTGATTCCTGCGTACTTATCAACCCTGCGTACTTATCAATTCATGCGTACTTAAACAAGTACACAAGGCCAAAATTTTGTGCGTAGTTATTTTGTTTATGTGCACTTCTTAAGTACAGACAATCATATTTGTTCATGCGTATTTAACATATACGCAAGACTAGATTCATATACGCAAGTTGGATTCAATTTCTAAGTTCTTGACTATATTTTACACAATGTCAAACCTTCAGAACATCAGCAGCATGTTGAATTTTGATAATGAGATAGGAACTCCACAAAAACCACCTAAGTTATTAAACGTAAATGACTATTCCAATTGGAAAGCTAGATTTGAGGAGTACTTTCATACGCAGATTCCAACATGTGGATACTCATTTTAGAGGGGTATAAACATCCAACACATGAATTTCTTGGTGAAATCCAACCTAAACCAATTTCTAGGCTTGAAATAGATGAAAAGAAGGCTTATGACCTAGAAAAGAAAGCACATGGTTCCTTAACCATGGCACTCACTCGAGACTTATTTCACAGCTTAAGAGGTTACAACACGTCAAAAGATCTTTGGTTAGCTTTAGAAAACGGTTTGAGGGTAATAGTGATGTTAAGAAGAATAAGAGAGAACTGTTAAGGAAGCAGTATGAATGTTTCAGATACTTGGAGAATGAATCCAGTGACGAACTTATTTCTAGATTCTATTATCTAAAGACTGAACTAAAGTCTTATGAATTAAAGTATCCTGATGATGAACTTGTGGAAAATTTTTTGATACTTTACCACCAAAATTTGACATGTATACAACATTCCTAAGAGGAAATCCTAAGTTCTATGAGATGACTATTGACGAAGCAATAGGAAAGGTTCAAGCACATGACATGAACTTAAGAAAGAAAGAAACCACTAGTAGACCTCTAATTCAAGAACCGTCAATGTACTTTGGAACCTCTTCCACAACAAAAACATATTGCTCAGGGATTACTCTATTCTCTGGGAACACTACTCAAGATGAGGAGAATTCTAAAGGTTATGGTAGCTCTACATGTTTTGTAGCATCAGGGTCTGGTTCAAATCATCAACATTCATCAAGAAGTCCAACGTCTACTCACCAAAGTGTTATTGCCAAAATTGTTGAAGATCATGTAGCGTTATTCACATCATGTATGCTTGCATACGAGAACTTCATCGGTGGGAAGCTTACGGATCCTGAGACAACTGAAGAAGATTTAACCAAGTGGATCCTAATGATATGGAAGATATGGATATTCAATGGAATATGGATATGATTTTGAGAAAGGCGAAGCGCTTTCTAAACAGAACCGAAAGAAAGTTCATTGGTGGTCACTAAAATGCAAAAGTTGGGTTTGGCAAGTCAAAGGCCAAATGTTACAAATGTTTGAACTATGGACATTTTGCAAGAGAATGTCAGAAGGATAAAGCACCAGACTCAGGTTTCACTCGACCATGTCCAGGAAGCAACCAGAATTATAACAACCCGAACAACCATAGTCAAAATCAAGGAGCATCATCAAATGCACTGGTAGTTTAAAAGGATGACAGCTTTGAATAGGGAGTTCATCTGGAAGACGCTATAATTTCACAAACTCAGCGTGGGTTGATGGCAGAAATCGGTGAAATGATGAAAGTTGAAGAAAGGGAAGCAACTGCGGCTAACCAACAAGAATCTGCACTCGCTCTTATAGCAATCGGAGAAGCGTCCAGTTCTTCAAAAAGTGAGGTAGATTCTACTTCTTTTATTGTTGATTCTCGTGCTAACTATTTAATCTTAAAAGGCGAGAATGATTGAATTCATGATCAACTCGAACCTCTACGTAGAGCAGCCCTAAACTATAAAGAAAATGAAAAACGTTTTAACGATTCTATTAAAAAACTTATAAAAGATAAAGAATATTTTTCAATTAAAATCAGCGAACAACAATTTCATTTAGATGTTTCCTACAAAGAGTTAGAGAAAAAGAATGTCGAAATAGCCAAACTACAGAATGAGATTCTGAAGTTAAGTGGCAAAATTGAAAAATTGAATATTTCTCGTTTTGTGGTGGAACACTATGAGTCTGTCGTACGACAAGTGAATGGAAAAGGTTTAGGTACTAATGCCATTCCTCCACCTATTAACGGGAAGTTTTTCAGTGGGCAAGTCAACATTGATCGGTCCTTTTTAGATGAATCTTCTGGAAAGGGTGTTCTGAGGACAACAAAGTCGAGGGTGTTGTCTCAGAAAAGTTGTTTGATGAACTCATAATCAACAAAAACATTGTCACTAATCATGACAACTGCATTTTAACTGAGCCTGATTTAATTGAATCAAATGATAAATTGAAAATGATGCTTTATGGTGGCTTCAAAACCATAAAGCAAGCAAAGAAAAAGTCATTTGCAAATAAATTAGGAAAGAAATTTCAAGAAAACATTGATAAAAATTATACTCCCAAAAATCAATCTACATCAGGTCATGCACAACCAGTTGTTCATCAAACCAATCTTGTTACTCTTAAGAATAACGTATCAACATCCAAAACCAGAAAGTCTTACAGTAAAACATTTAAAGAAAGTAAGACTTGCTCTCACTATGGTACATTCGATCACATTCTTATGAACCGTCTAAACAAAAATCTAGAGAAACGGCCAGTTGTCTCACAACAGGCTAAATCCCGTAATAAACCATCAGTGAAGATATCTAAGGGTCCCGTTCCAAAATCGGTGAAACCACCGGTCAAGCATATGGTTAAGCCAAAACCTGTGGTTGCACCATTTGCTGTGAAATAGAATAAGCAACATGATATTCTTGGTGTATCTACCTCGGATAGTACACAATCTGGTGAAAATCCTGTGGCAAAACTCTCAAGGCCACAGAGGAGGAGATGGAATAAGATATTAAGGAAACTTGAACAACAGCTAGCTGGCTGTCAACCGGGTGAAGTTTGTAATAGATCATCGGTTGTTAACAATAGCAAGCCTACTGTTCATAACAAATAAGTCTGGAGAAAGAAACTCAAAAGTCCTCAACCCTCTAATTCTGATTCTCCAAAAGAATCACCCATTTTTGGCTGACATGATTGCGAGTTAATAGAAGTTGTATATTTTGAGAAGAATGGACGACTCCAGACCACAATGGCTTGGGTCTCCAAATCTAATTAAATTCTTTTTGACTCTTGTAGGGACATCCGAAGGGACCTATTACAAACCGTTGGTATCCTGTCACATGACAGGTATCACACCCCAACCGACGGCAGAAACGTCGGGGCGGGATATGTACACTGTTCATTAGCACATGGTTAACTAATGTTACAATATATTATATCATCAAATTAAATTTCATAACTCAACAAACAAAATCCACAATACAAGAAATTGAAAAATACATAGCATGATCCTTATTTGATTAACTAGGTCCACAACCTAAGTGAAGCAAAACTTGATCAACTCAAATGTTTGTTCCTGGAACATGATTAAAACAAGGTCAACTAGAAAGTTGGTAAGCATACATAGGTTTTGACACACAAATATGATTTTCAAAAATGTTTTATACAATTCATATGATACATGGCATATAAGACACTTATGGAGAATCTATAGTTATACTAAGTGTACAATCAAACCTTGTGACTGAAGGGCATAACCCGCAGGTTATCCTAACGTAGGGCATAACACCTAGTATTATCATGATGTGTTGTCGGTAACAAACACCTTACCCGGGTGGGTTTGTCAGACTCAATAGATCTATCTTTGTTAACCGTTGGCTTGTACGGAGTTAATGATTGTACGAGTTGCATCATGTATGTGTAGTATTAACTCATAGCATTCAAACATAATGCACAAATAGTCACATGAAATCATAGTATAGAATTGTATTGTGTTGTAATTTTAAATAATTAAATGCAAGTCATGTTTCACCCGAAATGTACAAGATGAAAAGGGGGCTATGTAAACTCACTTGTATCAAATGTAGTGGTTAACACGAGCTTTGAGCAGCACATATGTTTGCAAGTCACTAGGTTTGAGCTAGAGTGAAATAATATAAAGTTTGAGTTAATATTATGCACCATGTCTTAAAGTTGTGTCTAGGGTTTTAAGGGTTTTGATGTGTAGGGACTTGTATAAGGGTTATGTCCTTTCATGTAAAAGGATGTATGTAAATTGACATTTGTATAAAAGTTTAATAAAAATTATGAGTTTCAAAGTGTATAAGAAAATATTAATTGTCTTAGGGTTTAATTTGAATAAATAATTTCTTCTTATTTATTTAAAAAAGTGGTGTGAATTATAGTCATTCAAATATAATGTATATATTTATATAATTTATCCTACGTCAATGTGGAGATAACTAATCTAAATAATTTTGTTTATTTATAAGATAGTATACTCTTTTGGAGAATATAAAATGTAAATATATCATATTTAGAAAAGTTTAAGTTGTTTAACTCTAAATATATCTATATATATGTATATACATGTATATATGGTTTTATTAGGATAACAATTGGTTTGTAAAAATCTTGCCCCAATATTCATGAATTTAGGTAATTAAAAATATATATATATTTTTAAAGGATTAAATTGAGATTTTAAACTCATAAATTTGTAAAAATGGTGTTTTATGTTAAAGTTTGCTAATTATTGTACTAATCAGTTCTAAATAATATTAGGTTTGTGAAATAATTTTTTTATATAATTTTGAAGCCTCAAAACGGGTTTAAAAATATAAAACAGGCGACCCGGCTCGACCCCGGGTGGCTCCTGAAATGGGCGTGCGCGTTACCACTAGACCAAGGATGCTGATGTTAGTTCAGGTCCGGTTTGAAAGGGTATTAACACGTGACTGAGGGGGAGCCGGTCAGGGTTTAAATGAACACGCCAAAAAGGGTCGGGATTTATGGGTTTCGAACCCACGCCTCCGGGTCCGATGGTGCAAGTACTTAACCAATCGGATCGGGTGGTTTCACTGGTCAAGTATGAAACCTGAATTTTTAAATACGTTTAGAAGATCAAACCCCCAATTAGGATTTACGCAAAAAGGCACATGAACCCTAGATTTGAAAATTTATCCGATTGATTCCGTCTCTTCAAATTGATATAGGGCTATCGAAGAGCACACAAGAACGAAGTGAATGGTATACAACATACCTGTTTTGGTCGAACGACGAGTGAAATTGGTCAGATAGAAACTCCGACGGTTCTTGGTACTCGATCGATGTGCAGGAATGATATGAGGGCTAACAGAAGGTTTAGAGAGTTTGTAGAGTGATGTGCGAAGGTGTGTGGCTACGATAATTTATTAAATTTCATCTTAATTACCCGATTTGATTATGGAAGGCAAGTGACAGCAGCGGGGACCAAATTACGCGTGAAATTGGATGTCCGGGGATGAATTCGGTCGCGAAAACAGCTTGATTACATGAGGGATCACTCTACGCGTGATTTGCGGGATTGAACACGTTTGATTTCCTGAATCGATCCTGAATTGATATGGGTTTGACTCTGTGGTGTCAAGCGCGTTTGAATTGGAAATAGACCGCGCAAAACGATCGAATTGAAGTTCCAAATGGGCCTGGGGATGGTGTATGATCAGTTATCCGCGTATGGGAAGTTCAATTACACCCTTTGGATCCGAGGCAGCTTTGAATCGTGGTGTTCTTTGGACCAAAGTCAAAACTGATGAGGATGGGGGTCAATAACATGAATAGGGTCAATTGGAAGGTTTAAATGTCAATATTGTAAAGTGTGGGTCTTCAAGTTAAGGGTTCGAACAATTAGGGGGTTCAAACCATCGAGTTACATCCATATGTTTATATATATATATATATATATATATATATATATATATATATATATATATATATATATATATATGTGTGTGTGTGTGTGTATATGGTTTGACCTTTGTTTAAAACCTTATATTTATACATATCTATTTTGTGTTAAGAGTAATATATATGTATGTATGTATACAAAGGAGTGAGTAGATACAAGGTTTAATTCTTTTATACTTGATTCAAGAATGTAGGATTGTGTGTATGTGTGTGTACATGTAATAGTGTAGGGGGGGTTGCATTGAATGAATAACTTGATCTATAAACTTTTCATGGATAATCTAGGGTATTGCACTTGAATTGAAGTATAGTATATTGCATTGGAACAAATACATGGGAAATTTCAGGAAGGTTACAGTATCCCCATGTTGAGGGAATTTCGTCCCGAAATTCAACTCGTTGAGGCTACTGAGTCTGCGAATAGGTGTGGATACTTGAGCTTCATTTGATCCTCACGTTCCCAAGTAAACTCAGGACCACGTTTAGATCTCCAACGAACATTGAAAGTTGGGTTGAGGAGTATGATAAATGACAAGATTTCAGGTCTATTTTGCCATGAATGATGGTAGTGGGTTTAGTTTAAGAGAGTCAAAGAATATTTTGGGACTCTAAAAGTGACATGCATTACATGGAATGGAATTGCTGGGAAACTTGATGATCATGGTTTGTTTAAGATGTAGTCCGATATGCTCAAGTGTTGTCAGTGAATAAGAGGTCTTACCAACATTGGTCTAGGTAAAAAATAACATAAAACTTTTCGTGACACAAATACGCTACTTTTGATAATATGACAGGAACACTTATATATAGGAAGTACCAGCGGCGTATCCACCATGTCCTTATCATATCTCATTAGTTTCGTTATTGTATATCGCGATAGGTTTTATGTCATAACACACGACAGAATTTACTATGTTTTCCCATGCGCTGATTTTTATAATTACGTGTGCACCCGTAATTACTTGAATTGTCGCATGGTCCGTTTAGATCCATCCGTTGTGTGCGGGTCAAGGGAGGGCACAAAATTACTTAGTTCATGTTTATTGTTTTCACGTATGAGTTGCTAATAATTGTATACCTAGATTGTAAGGTCAATTTGCATCTAAAGAGTAGTAAGGTGGCATAGCTTAGGATCCATAGTTTCCTCGTGTTTGAGCAAGGATACGTCAACCCCGAGTGGTTTTAAAGTTTTGCAGTTTTCAACATTCATGGATAAAGTGAATAATCATGCCTTGTACATAATGTGATTAGTCAATTGTAACAATTGTAAACAATTTAGGCCCGTGCATAATGTAAACACTCAAGTTTCATGTATGATCTAGTGTCATGTACATTGTAAACAAATAAGTTTCACGTATAATGTGAACAATTTAGTTCTATGTATATTGTCAGCAACTAAGTTTCATGTATCATGTAATCAATCCTCCATCATATATATTGTAAACAACCGAGTCTCATGTGTATTGTGGATGTTCGTGTGTAAACTATTGAATCTTGTGAGTAACGTAAACTAACGAATTCTATAGGTGGTCGAGTGTTGCGGACAAGCTTGTTGTTTAGTGTACATTCATAACGTGGGTAGTTGGGTTTTAAATCTTGTTGAGGTTTATATGGGTGGTTAATGTTTACGTGAAATGATTCGTCTCTTTGAAGTGGGAAGTACACCCATATGTTTCTGAAGGTGTAAGGTAACGAGAAGGTTTTGTGGGTAATTAGAGTGATGTGTTTACGAGTAAGTGATTTGTGCCTTTTTGTAAATGGACAAGAAATTGTAATTTATCCTTGGTTGTAATTTAATAAATAAGTAGAAATAGTAAGTTGAATAACCAGATAAATGAATAAATAAAAATATTTTACTTAATTTTAACTCATCAATAAGAGAATGTCTTAAAGAATAATAATGGCTAAATTATATACTAATTAAGCCAAGGTTTTATTTAACAAAACCAAAATCATAATTTATTTAGAGAATGTTTTATAAAACGAGTCGCATTAAATTTTCTTACAAGGTAAAAAGGTTTGTTGAAAATTTATATTCCAAGTAATATTTATAAATCCAGGGCTTGATAGATGCTTTACTTGAGTAAAATAACGATGTTGTTTAAATAAATAGAATGGTTAGTTTGCAAGGGAGACTTGGGTACGCGTACTAATTTGTAACGAATGAGAAAATGATGTTTGGGTGATCTTGATGAAAATATGACGGTAATATTAAATCAGCGAGTAATGGCATCAAAATTGCAATATAAAACTTAGCATTAAATGATAAAATGTCAAAAGCTTAATTCAAACATAAGGTAGCGGTTTCAAACGGAAAATTTAAAGACAAAAAACAGAATGATCCATCTAGCGTATCAGGTAGCTCTCCACGAGGAAACAAATGAGCACCACGACGTACATTGTTATGGTCACTCGGATAGCAAACAAGGCCTCAACACTTGCTACTTCCGTGCGTGCAACAAGTATCTCCATGTCTTCTTCCATGCTTACAATTTTCTAATCCTGGCACCACACTTGATTTCCTAGGCTGTCGATTCTGACCTAGCAGGTCGTGTCTTATCCTGTGCTCTATCCCTTGTCTCACCAAATCTGAGGTTCTCACGTATTGGTGAATGGCATCAAATGGGACTCCCATAGCACTAGTGGGTGCCATGGTTTACCTTGCCCTTGGGTCAGGGTGATATGGGTCGGCTGCTAGGTAGGGGTCTCTCATAGGGGTGGTAACTGGTTGTGTAGAAGGGGTGCCTGATACGGGTTTCCTGATACATGGGATCCAGATGTTCGAAGTCGTGGGCCAGTGTTCCTAATAAAGTCTGCACTTATGTCAAATATTGTTCTAGTAGCTGGGGTGTTGGTGATCGATAGTCTGGTGATCCCATGTTTTCTTACTATTCAGACTCTGTTCCGGGATAGTATACCGGGGAGGGAGGAGAGTAGGAGTCCATGTTTGGGAGGAAAAGGGAAAAGATTGTAAGTGGTAAAAATACTAGATGTTATATATAGGAGTTTTCATGAGTTCTAATTTTGACTAGTCATTACACTGAGTCTTCACAATAGTATTTTAGAAGTAACACTTGACCAATAAGTAGTGTATCCGTAGAGAGAATTCCCAGGAAAAAGGGGTGGGTCACAAGGGACACACTTAAATACCCGGTCCTCCCTTAGCCAGAATCTCTCATGGGTATACACACACTCTTCCAGCCATCATGTACTAACAACACTATCGTTTGGGCTCATGGTCATGATGAGAATCATTATGGATTGGGCTTTGAGGACCAAAGGTGATGTTTATTTACTCCAGCAGGCTACCTCTTCTTGGAGGGTAAGTGGGTTCCTTAGTTCGTTATTAGTGGGCATTAGGTCCAAAGGTTTGAGTTTTGTTCACAAATGAGGATGGTCTCATAGTGTGTATGAATGAGGGTGTATTAAGACTTAGGTATGAATATGTGTGAGGCAAGACTTAGGATAGTACTTATTGGGATCAAATAGGTAGCATGTATATAGCAATGTTTATAAGCGTGTGGGTTATCAAGTAGTGTATCACATAGACGGTCATGTATTGTATCATACAATGTAACACTTAGAATAACATGAAAAATAATCACACAAGGTAGTAAACATGTAGCATTTAGTAATGTAGCAAATACCATGTAACATGGATCATGGCATATGATGGGTGTCCTAAGGATATAGTCTAGGTCATTGGTGTCTAATAACCTAATTCCATATAACCAAGGCTCTGATACCAATCTGTCATACCCCAACCGACGGTGGAAACGTCGGGGCGGAATATGTAGACTGTTCATAAGCACATGGTTGACTAATGTTACAATATATTATGTCATCAAATTAAATTTCATAACTCAACAAACAAAATCCACAATACAAGAAATTGAAAAATACATAGCATGATCCTTATTTGATTAACTTGGTCTACAACCTAGGTGAAGCAAAACTTGATCAACTCAAATGTTTGTACCTGAAAATGATTAAAACAGGGTCAACTAGAAAGTTGGTGAGCATACATAGGTTTTGACACACAAATATGATTTTCATAAATGTTTTATACAATTCATATGATACATGGCATATAAGGCACTTATGGAGAATCTATAGTTATACTAAGTGTACAATCAAACCTTGTGAACGAAGGGCATATCCCGCAGGTTATCCTAATGTAGGGCATAATAACTAGTGTTATTCTGATGTGTTGTCGGTAACAAACACCTAGCGTCTCAGGTAGCTCTCCACGAGGAAAAAAATGTACACAACGAGGAACATTGTTATGGTCACTCGGATAGCAAACCAGGCCTCAACTCTTGCTTCTTTCGTGCGTGCAACTAGTATCTACCTGTCTTCTTCCAGGCTTGCAATTTTCTCCTCCTAGCACCACACTTGATTTCCTAGGCTATCGATTCTTTGACCTAGCAGTTCATGTCTTATCCCATGCTCTATCCCTTGTCTCACAAACTCTGAGGTTCTCACGTACTGGTGAATGGCATCAAATGGGACTCCCATAGCACTAGTTGGTGCCATGGTTTGCCTTGCCCTTGGGTTAGGGTGATTTGGGTCGGGTGCTAGGTAGGGGTCTCTCATAGGGGGTGGTAACTGGTTATGTAGATGGGGTGCCTGATACAGGTTTCTTGATGGAGGTGATCCAGATGTTCGAAGTCCTAGGCCAGTGTTCCTAATCCAGTCTGCTATTATGTCAAATCTTGCTCTAGTAGCTGGGGGTGTTGGTGATCGATAGTCTAGTGATCCCATGTTTTCTTACTGTTCAGACTCTGTTCTGGGATAGTATACCGGGGAGGTAGGAGAGTAGGAGTCCATGTCTGGCAGGAAAAGGGAAAAGATTGTAAGTGGTAAAAATACTAGATGTTATATATAGGAGTTTTCATGAGTTCAGATTTTGACTAGTCATAACACTGAGTCTTCACAATAGTATTTTAGAAGTAACACTTGACCTATAAGTAGTGTATCCGTAGAGAGAATTCCCAGGAAAGAGGGGTGGGTTACAAGGGACACACTTAAATACCCGGTCCTCCCTTAGACAGAATCTCTCATGGGTCTACACACACTCTTCCAGCCATCATGTACTAACAACACTATCGTTTGGGCTCATGGTCATGATGAGAATCATTATGGATTGGGCTTTGAGGTCCAAAGGTGATGTTTATTTACTCCAGCAGGCTACCTCTTCTTGGAGGGTAAGTGGGCTCCTTAGTTTGTTATTAGTGGGCATTAGGCCCAAAGGTTTGAGTTTTATTCACAAATGAGGATGGTCTCATAGTGTGTATGAATGAGGGTGTATTAAGACTTAGGTATGAATATGTGTAAGGCAAGACTTAGGATAGTACTTATTGGGATCAAATAGGTAGCATGTAGATAGCAATGTTTATAAGCGTGTGGGTTATCAAGTAGTGTAGCACATAGACGGTCATGTATTGTATCATACAATGTAACACTTAGAATAACATGCAAAATCATCACACAAGGTAGTAAACATGTAGCATTTAGTAATGTAGCAAATACCATGTAACATGGAGCATGGCATATGATGGGTGTCCTAAGGTTATAGTATAGGTCATTGGTGTCTAATAACCTAATTCTCTATAACCAAGGCTCTGATACCAATCTGTCACACCCCAACCGACGGTGGAAACGTCGGGGCGGGACATGTAGACTGTTCATGAGCACATGGTTGACTAATGTTACAATATATTATATCATCAAATTAAATTTTATAACTCAACAAACAAAATCCACAATACAAGAAATTGAAAAATATATAGCATGATCCTTATTTGATTAACTAGGTCCATAACCTAAGTGAAGCAAAACTTGATCAACTCAAATGTTTGTACCTGAAACATGATTAAAACAGGGTCAACTAGAAAGTTGGTGAGCATATATAGGTTTTGACACACAAATATGTTTTTCAAAAATGTTTTATACAATTCATATGATGCATGGTGTGACGTTTCGGATTTTTCGTTCTCGCACTTGTATTATAATTATCGTGTAATTATTCTCTATTTTAATAAATTGTAAGAGTTTTATTTGGTTTTATACAAATAGGTATTTTATTTTACGGATTTAAACTAATTAGAATTTTATAAATTTTAAAACTAATATAAAGTTTTATATAAAAATCTAAATTTAAAAACTTGTATATTTAATAAAATAACCTATTTAAATAAGATAAATAACTTTTATAAAAATTATTTATAATAATAAAAAAATAAAATAAGTTTATAAAAACATTTTTAAATTAAATTGATTTAAAGGAAATTAAATTAATTTATTTAAATAAAAGTTCAGGGGTTGTATTGCAATTAAACAAACTAAAAGGTTTTAAGCTAAAATCAGTTGAGGGACTATTTCTGTACAAATAAAACTACAAGGACTCATCCGTAATTATCTCAGGGGCCGAATTAAATCAAAACCAAACTACAAGGACCAAATCTGCCAAACCCCAATTCGCATTTCCGGTCGTCCCCTACATTGTCCGGCGGTCCGAGATAGTTTCTGGCGAACACCCCGACAAGGCTGTCCCCTGCACCTCGACAGCCGCTACTGAACTCGTCTCCCCCATACGAACAAAAGGCACCGAACAATTGGTCTCCCCAACATAAGGATCGTCTGATCCTGTTGGTGACCGAGAAACCCACGTTCGAATTCGCGCCCGACAGACCACCACCACGCGTGTTGAATGTCTGGTTAAGTTTCGTCTCGTCCAGACTAGTGTCGGAACGTGCCCAATTGCATGTTTTAACATAGAAATCAAGCTCGGCTATAAAAAGCCATGGTCGGCCCTGCACGAGCTCGCTACCCCTCTTCCACCCAATTTCACTCCAAATTGAAGGCACCATTACAATCGCCATCTCTGTGTGAAGCTGTGACCAAGGTTGTAGAGGCTAATCCCATCCAGAAGCCCGATTCTCATTCTGGACATTCTCGGATTTAAGACCCTGCCGTCCAGCCCCTTCACGACCACGTAAGAATCCTCAACTTCGTTTCTTTACCTTCTGTTATCATAATACAAACTGAACCAATCGAAGTCACGACTCCAAACCATCGATTACCGGACAAACTAATGTTACTGTTTTATTTGCTAAAGTCTGGGCCATCGAAACTACTTAGTTTCGATTGAGTAAATGGTCAATCGAAACTAATAGTTTCGATAGAGGGTAGTTTCGACAGCCTGATAAGGGTTTCTTGATGGAGGTGATCCATATGTTCGAAGTCCTAGGCCAGTGTTCCTAATCCAGTCTGCTATTATGTCAAATCTTGATCTAGTAGCCGGGGGTGTTGGTGATCGATAGTCTAGTGATCCCATGTTTTCTTACTGTTCAGACTCTGTTCTGGGATAGTATACCGGGGAGGTAGGAGAGTAGGAGTCCATGTCTGGCAGGAAAAGTGAAAAGATTGTAAGTGGTAAAAATACTAGATGTTATATATAGGAGTTTTCATGAGTTCATATTTTGACTAGTCATAACACTGAGTCTTCACAATAGTATTTTAGAAGTAACACTTGACCTATAAGTAGTGTATCCGTAGAGAGAATTCCCAGGAAAGAGGGGTGGGTTACAAGGGACACACTTAAATACCCGGTCCTCCCTTAGACAGAATCTCTCATGGGTCTACACACACTCTTCCAGCCATCATGTACTAACAACACTATCGTTTGGGCTCATGGTCATGATGAGAATCATTATGGATTGGGCTTTGAGGTCCAAAGGTGATGTTTATTTACTCCAGCAGGCTACCTCTTCTTGGAGGGTAAGTGGGCTCCTTAGTTTGTTATTAGTGGGCATTAGGCCCAAAGGTTTGAGTTTTATTCATAAATGAGGATGGTCTCATAGTGTGTATGAATGAGGGTGTATTAAGACTTAGGTATGAATATGTGTAAGGCAAGACTTAGGATAGTACTTATTGGGATCAAATAGGTAGCATGTAGATAGCAATGTTTATAAGCGTGTGGGTTATCAAGTAGTGTAGCACATAGACGGTCATGTATTGTATCATACAATGTAACACTTAGAATAACATGCAAAATCATCACACAAGGTAGTAAACATGTAGCATTTAGTAATGTAGCAAATACCATGTAACATGGAGCATGGCATATGATGGGTGTCCTAAGGTTATAGTATAGGTCATTGGTGTCTAATAACCTAATTCCCTATAACCAAGGCTCTGATACCAATCTGTCACACCCCAACCGACGGTGGAAACGTCGGGGCGGGACATGTAGACTGTGCATGAGCACATGGTTGACTAATGTTACAATATATTATATCATCAAATTAAATTTTATAACTCAACAAATAAAATCCACAATACAAGAAATTGAAAAATATATAGCATGATCCTTATTTGATTAACTAGGTCCACAACCTAAGTGAAGCAAAACTTGATCAACTCAAATGTTTGTACCTGAAACATGATTAAAACAGGGTCAACTAGAAAGTTGGTGAGCATATATAGGTTTTGACACACAAATATGTTTTTCAAAAATGTTTTATACAATTCATATGATGCATGGTGTGACGTTTCGGATTTTTCGTTCTCGCACTTGTATTATAATTATCGTGTAATCATTCTCTATTTTAATAAAGTGTAAGAGTTTTATTTGGTTTTATACAAATAGGTATTTTATTTTACGGATTTAAACTAATTAGAATTTTATAAATTTTAAAACTAATATAAAGTTTTATATAAAAATCTAAATTTAAAAACTTGTATATTTAAAAAAAATAACCTATTTAAATAAGATAAATAACTTTTCTAAAAATTATTTATAATAATAAAAAAATAAAATAAGTTTATAAAAACATTTTTAAATTAAATTGATTTAAAGGAAATTAAATTAATTTATTTAAATAAAAGTTCAGGGGTTGTATTGCAATTAAACAAACTAAAAGGTTTTAAGCTAAAATCAGTTGAGGGACTATTTCTGTACAAATAAAACTACAAGGACTCATCTGTAATTATCTCAGGGGCCGAATTAAATCAAAACCAAACTACAAGGACCAAATCTGCCAAACCCCAATTCGCATTTCCGGTCGTCCCCTACATTGTCCGGCGGTCCGAGATAGTTTCCGGCGAACACCCCGACAGGGCTGTCCCCTGCACCTCGACAGCCGCTACAGGCATCCCTGAACTCGTCTCCCCCTTGCGAACAAAAGGCCCCGACCAATTGGTCTCCCCAACATAAGGATCGTCTGATCCTGTTGGTGGCCGAGAAACCCACGTTCGAATTCGCGCACGACAGACCACCACCACGCGTGTTGAATGTCTGGTTAAGTTTCGTCTCGTCCAGACTAGTGTCGGAACGTGCCCAATTGCATGTTTTAACATAGAAATCAAGCTCGGCTATAAAAAGCCATGGTCGGCCCTGCACGAGCTCGCTACCCCTCTTCCACCCAATTTCACTCCAAATTGAAGGCACCATTACAATCGCCATCTCTGTGTGAAGCTGTGACCAAGGTTGTAGAGGCTAATCCCATCCAGAAGCTCGATTCTCATTCTGGACATTCTCGGATTTAAGACCCTGCCGTCCAGCCCCTTCACGACCACGTAAGAATCCTCAACTTCGTTTCTTTACCTTCTGTTATCATAAGACAAACTGAACCAATCGAAGTCATGACTCCAAACCATCGATTACCGGACAAACTAATGTTACTGTTTTATTTGCTAAAGTCTGGGCCATCGAAACTACTTAGTTTCGATTGAGTAAATGGTCAATCGAAACTAATAGTTTCGATAGATGGTAGTTTCGACAGCCTGGGTATCACTTATAAATGATCAATCAAAACTAATAGTTTTGATTGATGGTAGTTTCGACAGCCTGGATATCACTTATAAATGATCAATCGAAACTAGTAGTATCGATAAATAGTAGTTTCGACAGTTCTGTGTATCACTTGTAAATGGTCAATCGAAACTAGTAGTTTCGATTGAACACAGTTTCGATACCTGTCACAACTATAAAACAGTTTCGATCAAATCAGTAATTTCAAGTAAATCTGGACCAACTGTTATACAAATAACACTGAGAAATGCTATTATAAACCTATACATAATTGAATACTAAATACGCACATGTAAACATACAATAATACCCATTTATCTACATAGGGTATCAACGTGCTTAGGCTTCCACATACTTATCACCTACACGCGTGGAAAAATACCCGCTTGCAAGGTGAGTTACATAGCCCCTATTTTACATTTTTATACGTTTTGGGGTGAAACATTATACATGCTACTCACATTGTTTGTACGTGTTATACATGAGACTATATGCTTATTCTTTGGATGTACATACTTTTAAAACACAAGACAACCAACTGTAATATTGATAGATCTATTGTGCCTGACCAGCCCACCCGGTTAGGGTGTTTATTACTGCATACTCGGATATAACCGCGTGTTATATTCAAACATATCGGATATAGTGGGTAACTATATTCAAACATACCGGACTTAGCTGTTGTGCTCTGTTTAAGCGCGTCAAACTCGGTTTGAATTGTGATTAAATAAATGATACATCATATATACTATGTTTAACAAGATAAACAATGAGTTGCAAAACGATTTACATCTACTATTTACCGGAATTACTAAACCTATGTACTCACCAACTTTTTAGTTGACATTTGATTTAAATAATGTTTCAGGTTTGGATATGTGACTACTTGCCGAAGATTTCTCCACTTAAGAACTATGGACCTAGTTAAATAAACCAATGTTTTGAACTAGAATAGGTTATTTGGAATGTATCGTATTTGGATCTTGTTGTCTTTAAATTTAATTAATGAATTATGCAACCTTTTAGCTATCATGTGCTCTTGAACAATCATTCTATTGTCCGCCTTGATGATTCCGCCATCGGTCGGGGTGTAACAGATTGGTATCAGAGCCATGGTTATAGGGAATTAGGTTATTTGACACAATGACCTAGACTATAACCCTAGGACTCCCTTTTATGTGTTATGTGCTAAATGATTAATTGCTATGTGAATTATTTGTAATTAGGTATTATTTGGATTTTCCCAAGTTTGGTACATGAGACTTATACACATACATACAAGGCTTAAATACATGATACATACTTTACATACACATTTGACAAACAAACTTATGCAAACAAATACACTACTCATACTTGTCCATACTCTTTCCTAATCCATATTAATTGCAACATTCCTACACATTTTATACACATAAACTCTCAATTCTATTAAAATCTTGAAAATCTCGTCAACGACTTAATTTATTGAAACCAGTAAAGGACACGTGCAATCTGGAAGGGTGACACCTGTACATTGGGTTTTCTGTTTAGGAAAGCATTTCGTATAAATCCAAATAAATGGACCCGTATGCTTTCCTGGGAATTCCTGAAGTGAGTGTTTACCTATAGGCTAAAGCATGTCTTCTTGAAAGTTTTGAGGAATTATTTAACGTTGATAAGTCAATGTATTCGCAAGGATACGATCCGAACTTAAAACTCAAAATTTGGGGACATTATAGCAAGATAGGAAGAACTAGACGAACATGCAAAGCAAATCATTAATACGGGTGCACACGTAATAACGATTTGTAGTGCATGCAAGTCCCGGCAATTCCTATTACGCAAAAAATGATCTATAACATCATGTTCTATCCGGAATAGATGGCTTAGCTTCCCCCCCCCCCATCAACTTTGAATAAATACACATGCACTGGCACGCGTCATGATGAATCCCGTTTTTCTGCTTACATTATTTCCCGCTATAACTCATATATATCCATCTTATCTAAAATATCATTGTCTTTTCTTATGGTGTTAGAATGCCTCCTCCACGTGCAAACTCTAGCACTTCCAACCCGGATCTTGCTACTCTTCTTGCCCAGCTGATAGGGCAAATGACCCAAGCAAATAACAACAGTGATGGGTCTCACAACATCCAAGGGAATGGTGGTACCAACCCGCCTCACTGCACGTTTAAGCACTTTAACTCGTGCAATCCTACAAAATTCTTCGGGACTGAAGGTGCTACCGGCCTACTTCAATGGTTTGAAAGCATGGAAAGCACATTCCTAAACAGCGACTGTCCCGATAATCTTCGGGTTCGTTACGCCACAAGTGTACTCCAAAAGAGAGCCCTCACCTGGTGGAACGGTAAGAAACGCACTCGTGGTGCTGAGGTTGCTACATCCTTATCATGGGATGATCTGAAGAAGGCCATGACTGATGAATTCTGTCCTCGGAATGAAATGAGGAAGCTCGAGGCTGAGTTTTGGGATCTTGCCCAAGACAGCGGGGATAATCTGGCCTACACCACCCGGTTTCAAGAGCTAAGTCTGCTGGTGCCTCATATGATCACTCTCCTTACTCGGGGGATTGAAAAATACATAGGCGGCCTGCCTATGCAAATTCAAGATGCTGTGCTAGGAAGCAATCCTCCTACACTTGAAGCTGCTATCCGTCTATCTGCTACACTATCCGACAACCATGTCAAAGCCGGAACCTTAACAAGAAAGGGTTCCAAGAAAGTTGTTTCTACTCTTGCGGCCGTCAAGGATGTAAAACCCGAGTCTTCTAACCGCAACAAGAAGCGAAAGGGTCGAAACTTCGCAACCGTAACTCCCGCTGTGCCTGCTATTCAAGCGGCCCCTTTGGGTCAAAACCCAAAAACTTATCAGGGCCCGAATCCCCAATGCCAGACCTGCAAGTACCATCATCCTGCCAACCTACCATGCCGATTGTGCTCAAGCTGCGGACGATATGGACACGTGGTCACTACTTGCCGTACTCGTCCTCTCGTCCATCAAGCTGCTCCAGCCAACCGCCCAATCTATCCGGCACCTCTCAATCGTCGAGCATGTTACGAATGTGGAGACCCAAACCATTTCCGTGACCGATGCCCAAAAATTCATCATCAAGGTGGTCCTCAAGGACGAGCGTTTAACATAAACGCTAATGAGTCTCAAGCAAACAACGACGTGATAAACGGTACGTTTCTCATAAACAATCATTATGCATCCGTTTTATTTGATACTGGTGCCGATAGGAGTTTTGTGTCTCTTGCCTTTGAATCTCGACTTACTAAACAAAGAACGAAACTTGACAATTCTTATTCCGTGGAGATAGCAAACGGAAAATCTATTACCATAAATTCTGTTATCCGCGACTGCAATCTCGAGCTTAATAGTCATGAATTCTCCGTTGATCTCCTTCCAATGCAATTGGGAAGCTTCGATATTATAATTGGCATGGACTGGTTATCCAAGTACCGTGCCGAGGTTATTTGCTACGAAAAGTGCATTCGTATACCTCTCCCTTCGGGTGACACGTTAGTTATGTTCGGTGAAAAACCATGTCGTGGTCTTCAAATCATGTCTTGCACATTGGCACAAAAGTACTTGCGGAAAAAGTACGTTGCCTTCTTGGCCCACATAGTTGACACGAAAGACAAGGGTAAGAAATTGCAGGACATTCCAATCATCCGAGATTTTCCCGAGGTATTCCCCGAGGATTTACCTGGTCTTCTTCCCCCTAGACAAGTGGAGTTTCGTATCGACCTTATGCCCGGGGCAACTCCCGTGGCAAAAGCCCCCTATCATCTTGCACCTTCCGAGATGCAAGAGCTTGCAAGTCAATTACAAGAACTCTCATCCAAAGGATTCATCCGCCCGAGCCATTCACCTTGGGGTGCTCCCGTACTGTTCGTAAAGAAAAAGGATGGATCATTTCGAATGTGCATTGATTATCGTGAACTCAACAAGCTTACAATTAAGAACCGTTATCCTTTACCCCGTATCGACGATCTTTTCGATCAGCTTCAAGGTTCAACATGCTTCTCCAAGATTGACCTTCGTTCCGGGTACCATCAACTTCGTGTTCTCGATGAAGACATTTCGAAGACTGCCTTTCGGACTAGATATGGTCATTACGAGTTCATGGTCATGCCCTTCGGTTTGACTAATGCACCTGCAGTCTTCATGGACCTTATGAACCGTGTATGCAAACCTTATTTGGACAAGTTCGTGATCGTTTTCATTGACGACATTCTCATCTATTCTAAAACGAAAGCGGAGCATGAACAACATCTTCGTTTGATTTTGGAACTCTTGAAGAAAGAACAACTATACGCCAAGTTCTCCAAGTGTGAATTCTGGCTAAAGGAAGTTCAATTTTTGGGACACATAGTCAACGATAAGGGAATTCATGTGGACCCGGCAAAGATCGAGGCGATAAAGAATTGGAGTACTCCTAAGACTCCTACCGAGATTCGTTCATTCCTTGGACTAGCAGGTTACTATCGTCGCTTCATCCCAAATTTCTCCAAGATTGCGGTTCCGCTCACTGCCTTGACTCATAAAGGTAAATCTTACGAGTGGGGACCCAAGCAAGAGGAAGCTTTTCAAACTCTAAATCACAAACTCTACAATGCTCCTATTCTAACTCTTCCTAGTGGTAATGACGACTTTGTCGTTTATTGTGATGCATCCAACCAAGGTCTTGGTTGTGTTCTTATGCAACGAGGTCAAGTAATTGCATACACATCACGTCAGCTCAAAATCCATGAGAAGAACTATACGACCCATGATCTCGAGCTTGGCGCTGTCATTTTCGCCTTAAAAATTTGGAGACACTATCTATATGGCACCAAATGCGTGGTTTTCACCGACCACAAAAGTCTCCAACATATTTTCAATCAAAAAGAGCTTAATATGAGGCAACGACGATGGGTTGAACTTCTTAACGACTACGATTGCGAGATTCGCTACCACCCCGGCAAAGCAAACGTTGTAGCCGACGCCTTGAGTCGTAAAGAACGTATCATGCTTCATAGTGTTCATATTCATAACGATATCCAAGCCCGTATTCTCAAAGCACAACACACCTCGGTTACCGAGGGAAACATGTATCAAGAGATGGCATGTGTCGTAGAACTCTTGCTAGAAACCAAAGCCAACGGTCTATTGTATTACTTGGACCGTATCTGGGTTCCCGATCGCGATGATCTTCGTATATTTTTGATGAACGAGTCCCGTAAAACTCGATATTCGGTACATCCCGGAGCTGATAAGATGTACATGGGTCTCCGTCAGCAATATTGGTGGCCCGGCATGAAAAAGGATATTGCCCTCTTTGTGGCAAAATGCCTAACTTGTTCTAAAGTGAAGGCCGAACACCAGAAGTCTTCCGGTCTCCTCGAACAACCTGAAATTCCCGTGTAGAAGTGGGAGAACCTTGCTATGGATTTCATCACCAAACTCCCACGCACTTCTAATGGGCACGATAGTATCTGGGTTATTATCGACCGACTTACAAAGTCTGCTCATTTCTTGCCTATTCGTGAGGACTATCGAGTCGAGAAATTGGCTCGGATCTACATTGATGAGATTGTAAGTCGTCACGGAATCCCTTTGAACATCATCTCCGATCGTGATTCGCGTTTTACTTCCCGATTTTGGCAATCATTACAATATGCGCTTGGTACTCGTTTGGATCTAAGTACGGCTTACCATCCTCAAACTGATGGACAAACCGAGCGAACAATCCAAACTCTCGAGGATATGCTTAGAACTTGTGTCATTGACTTTGGCGGCAATTGGGATTCTCACCTACCACTGATTGAATTTTCCTACAAAAACAGCTACCACACAAGTATTAACATGGCACCGTTTGAAGCTCTTTATGGACGAAAATGTCATTCACCGATTTGTTGGAACGAAATTGGTGAAGCACAAATCACCGGTCCCGAGCTTATCCAAGAGACCACCGATAAAATCTTTCTTATTCGTGACAACATTCGAGTAGCAAGGAGTCGGCAAAAGAGCTATGCCGATAAAAGACGAAAACCCTTGGAATTTCAAGTTGGGGATATGGTTCTCCTAAAGGTATCACCTTGGAAGGGCGTAGTCCGATTTGGAAAGAAAGGAAAACTTGCACCTCGATATGTGGGTCCATTCAAGATACTCGAAAGGGTAGGAAAAGTGGCCTACAAACTCGATCTTCCTTCAGAACTCATCAACGTTCATCCGACTTTTCATGTATCTAATTTGAAAAAGTGTCTAGCCGACAAGAATCTCCACATCCCTCTTGATGAAGTGCGCATTGATGAGAAAATGCACTTTGTTGAGAAACCCGTGGAAATCATGGACCGAGAAGTCAAGAAACTCAAGCGTAGCCGCATCCCCATTGTCAAGGTCCGTTGGGAGTCTAAACGTGGACCCGAGTTCACTTGGGAACGTGAAGACCAAATGAATACCAAGTATCCGCATCTCTTTTCATAGCCTCCACTAGCTTAATTTCGGGGCGAAATTCCTCTAACATGGGGAGACTGTGACGTTTCGAATTTTTCGTTCTCGCACTTGTATTATAATTATCGTGTAATCATTCTCTATTTTAATAAAGTGTAAGAGTTTTATTTGGTTTTATACAAATAGGTATTTTATTTTACGGATTTAAACTAATTAGAATTTTATAAATTTTAAAACTAATATAAAGTTTTATATAAAAATCTAAATTTAAAAACTTGTATATTTAATAAAATAACCTATTTAAATAAGATAAATAGCTTTTATAAAATTTATTTATAATAATAAAAAAATAAAATAAGTTTATAAAAACATTTTTAAATTAAATTGATTTAAAGGAAATTAAATTAATTTATTTAAATAAAAGTTCAGGGGTTGTATTGTAATTAAACAAACTAAAAGGTTTTAAGCTAAAATCAGTTGAGGGACTATTTCTGTACAAATAAAACTACAAGGACTCATCCGTAATTATCTTAGGGGCCGAATTAAATCAAAACCAAACTACAAGGACCAAATCTGCCAAACCTCAATTCGCATTTCCGGTCGTCCCCTACATTGTCCGGCGGTCCGAGATAGTTTCCGGCGAACACCCCGACAGGGATGTCCCCTGCACCTCGACAGCCGCTACAGGCATCCCTGAACTCGTCTCCCCCATGCGAACAAAAGGCCCCGACCAATTGGTCTCCTCAACATAAGGATCGTCTGATCCTGTTGGTGGCCGAGAAGCCCACGTTCGAATTCGCGCCCGACAGACCACCACCACACGTGTTGAATGTCTGGTTAAGTTTCGTCTCGTCCAGACTAGGGTCGGAACGTGCCCAATTGCACGTTTTAACATAGAAATCAAGCTCGGCTATAAAAAGCCATGGCCGGCACTGCACGAGCTCGCTACCCCTCTTCCACCCAATTTCACTCCAAATTGAAGGCACCATTACAATCGCCATCTCTGTGTGAAGCTGTGACCAAGGTTGTAGAGGCTAATCCCATCCAGAAGCTCGATTCTCATTCTGGACATTCTCGGATTTAAGGCCCTGCCGTCCAGCCCCTTCACGACCATGTAAGAATCCTCAACTTCGTTTCTTTACCTTCTGTTATCATAAGACAAACTGAACCAATCGAAGTCACGACTCCAAACCATCGATTACCGGACAAACTAATGTTACTGTTTTATTTGCTAAAGTCTGGGCCATTGAAACTACTTAGTTTCGATTGAGTAAATGGTCAATCGAAACTAATAGTTTCGATAGATGGTAGTTTCGACAGCCTGGGTATCACTTATAAATGATCAATCGAAACTAATAGTTTCGATAGATGGTAGTTTCGACAGCCTGGGTATCACTTATAAATGATCAATCGAAACTAGTAGTATCGATAAATAGTTGTTTCGACAGTTCTGTGTATCACTTGTAAATGGTCAATCGAAACTAGTAGTTTCGATTGAACACAGTTTCGATACCTGTCACAACTATAAAACAGTTTCGATCAAATCATTAATTTCAAGTAAATCTGGACCAACTGTTATGCAAATAACACTGAGAAATGCTATTATAAACCTATACACAATTGAATACTAAATACGCACATGTAAACATACAATAATACCCATTTATCTACATAGGGTATCAACGTGCTTAGGCTTCCACATACTTATCACCTACACGCGTGGAAAAATACCCGCTTGCAAGGTGAGTTACATAGCCCCTATTTTACATTTTTATACGTTTTGGGGTGAAACATTATACATGCTACTCACATTGTTTGTACGTGTTATATATGAGACTATATGCTTATTCTTTGGATGTACATACTTTTAAAACACAAGACAACCAACTGTAATATTGATAGATCTATTGTGCCTGACCAGCCCACCCGGTTAGGGTGTTTATTACTGCATACTCGGATATAACCGCGTGTTATATTCAAACATATCGGATATAGTGGGTAACTATATTCAAACATACCGGACATAGCTGTTGTGCTCTGTTCAAGCGCGTCAAACTCGGTTTGAATTGTGATTAAATAAATAATACATCATATATACTATGTTTAACAAGATAAACAATGAGTTGCAAAACGATTTACATCTACTATTTACCGGAATTACTAAACCTATGTACTCACCAACTTTTTAGTTGACACTTGATTTAAATAATGTTTCAGGTTTGGATATGTGACTACTTGCCGAAGATTTCTCCACTTAAGAACTATGGACCTAGTTAAATAAATCAATGTTTTGAACTAGACTAGGTTATTTGGAATGTATCGTATTTGGATCTTGTTGTCTTTAAATTTAATTAATGAATTATGCAACCTTTTAGCTATCATGTGCTCTTGAACAATCATTCTATTGTCCGCCTCGATGATTCCGCCATCGGTCGGGGTGTGACACATGGCATATAAGGCACTTATGGAGAATCCATAGTTGTACTAAGTGTACAATCAAACCTTGTGACTGAAGGGCATAACCCGCAGGTTATCCTAGTGTAGGGCATAACACCTAGTGTTATCCTGATGTGTTGTCGGTAAAAAACACCCTACCCGGGTGGGTTTGTCAGACTCAATAGATCTATCTTTGTTATCCGTTGGCTTGTACGGATTTAATGATTGTACGAGTTGCGTCATGTATGTGTAGTATTAACTCATAGCATTCAAACATAATGCACAAATAGTCACATGAAATCATAGTATAGAATTGTATTGTGTTGTAATTTCAAATAGTTCAATGCAAGTCATGTTTCACCCCAAAATGTACAAGATGAAAAAGGGCTATGTCAACTCACTTGTATCAAAGGTAGTGGTTAACACGAGCTTTGAGTAGCACAGGTGTTTGCAAGTCACTAGGTTTGACCTAGAGTGAAATAATATAAAGTTTGAGTTAATATTGTGCACCATGTCTTAAAGTTGTGTCTTGGGTTTCAAGGGTTTTGATGTGTAGGGACTTGTACAAGGGTTATGTCCTTTCATGTAAAAGGGATGTATGTAAATTGACATTTGTATAAAATTTAATAAAAATTGTGAGTTTCAAGTTGTATAAGAATATATTAATTGTCTTAGGGTTTAATTTGAATAAATAATTTCTTTTTATTTATTTAGAAAAAGTGGTGTAAATTATAGTCATTCAAATATAATGTAAACATATATTAGTACATGCATAAGAAAACATATTTATATAATTTATCCTACGTAAATGTGGAGATAACTAATCTAAATAATTTTGTTTATTTATAAGATAGTATACTCTTTTGGAGAACATAAAATGTAAATATATCATATTTAGTAAAGTTTAATTTGTTTAACTCTAAATATATCTATATATATGTATATACATGTATATATGCTTTTGTTAGGATAACAATTGGTTTGTAAAAATCTTGCCCCATTATTCATGAATTTAGGTAATTAAAAAAATATATATATTTTTATTGGATTAAATTGAGATTTTAAAAACATAAATTTGTAAAAATGGTTGTTTTATGTTAAAGTTTGCTAATTATTGTACTAATCAGTTGTAAATAATATTAGGTTTGTGAAATAATTTTTTTATATAATTTTGAAGCCTCAAAACGGGTTTAAAAAAATATAACAGGACACCCAGCTCGAACCCGGGTGGCTCCTGAAATGGGCGTGCGCGTTACCACTAGACCAAGGAGGCTGATGTTAGTTCAGGTCCGGTTTGAAAGGGTATTAACACGTGACTGAGGGGGAGCCAGTCAGGGTTTAAATGAACACGCCAAAAAGGGTCGGTATTGGTGGGTTTCGAACCTACACCGCCGGGTCCGTTGGTGCAAATACTTAACCAGTCGGACGGGGCGGTTTCGCTGGTCAAGTATGAACCCTAGATGTTTAAATACGTTTAAAAGATCAAACCCCCAATTCGGATTTGCATAAAAAGGCACATGAACCCTAGATATCAAAATTTATCCGATTGATTCCATCCCTTCGAATTGATATAGGGCTATCGAAGAGCACACAAGAATGAAGTGAATGGTATATAACATGCCTGTTTTGGTCGAACGACGAGTGAGATTGGCTAGATAGAAACTCTGACAGTTCTTGGTGCTCGATCGAGGTGCAGGAATGATATGAGGGCTAACAGAGGGTTTAGAGAGTTTGTAGAGTTATGTGCGAAGGTGTGTGGGTACGTTAGTTTATTAAATTTTATCTTAATTACTCGATTTGATTATGGAAGGCAAGTGACAGCTGCGGAGACCAAATTACGCGTGAAATTGGATGTTCGGGGATGAATTGGGTCGCGAAAACGGCTTGATTACACAAGGGATCAGTCTACACGTGATTTACGAGATTGGACATGTTTGATTTCCTGAATCGATCCTGAATTGATACGGGTTTGACTCTGTGGAGTCAAGCGCGTTTGAATTGGAAATAGACCGCGTAAAACGATCGAATTGATGTTCCAAATGGGCCTAGGGATGGTGTATGATCAGTTATCCGCGTATGGGAAGTTCAATTACACCCTTTGTGTCACACCCCAACCGACGGCGGAAACGTCGGGGCGGGACATGTAGACTGTTCATAAGCTCATGGTTTGCTAAAGTTGTAATAATTAAACAGTAATTTCATTTCATAACTCGAGTAATCATTTACATCATTTACAGGAATTTAAGAATACATGAATCTCCATATTAAAATTTAAGACTAGGTCCTCAACCCTAAGTGAAGTAGCTTGAAACTTAGCTCAAACAATTGTACCTGAAACATGTTGAAAATGAGAGGGTCAACTATAAATAGTTGGTGAGCATACATAGGTTTTGACACCACGAGTAAAGTTCAAATGTTTTGGGTACAATTCATATGATGCATGGTTTATAAAGCATTTATGGAGAATCTAAGTTAAGCTAGTTGCACAAAGGAAACTTTGTAATTGAAGGGCATAACAACACATGTTATCCTAATGTAGGGCATAACAACACATGTTATCCTGATGTAAATGTAGGGCATAACAACACATGTTATCCTAATGTAGGGCATGACAACACATGTTTGCCTGAAGTAATGTATTTGTGTTTGCATGTGTATATCAAGTGTATGTAGCCTTAACAATTAGCATTCAAGCATAAAGCACAAATAAACACATATGATCATATTGTAGAATTGTACGTGCGTAGTTGCAAATATTGTTTGTTGAGTAATCATGTTTCACCCCAAAAATGTACAAAAGGAAAAGGAGCTATGTAAACTCACTTGTATTACTAGTGTAGATAGCACGAGCAAAAAGGTAGCAAAAGTGATTCTTTTGCAAATCACAAAGTTAACCTAAAGTGTAATGTATATGAATTTGAGTTAATAATATGTACAAGGTCTAAGACAATAGTATGGGGATTTGTATAAAAGTGTTTATGAAATTTCATGTAATGGATGAGTGTGAGTGGGTATTTGTTTAAAAATGTGAAATCAAAATATGTATGCGTTAAAGAAAAATAATAATTGTTTTAGGGTTTATTAAAATAGATAAATAATTTAAATAAATAAATTACTTTTATTTACTTATTTAATATAATAATGATGTGCCTATGAAAAGGGGTGTAAATGTATACATATTGGTATATATATATATATATATATATATTTAAGAGGGTTATAAAATGTAAATTAAGCACTAAATAGAATTTTTAATGTAAAATGGTTTATAAAAAATTTAAAAAAAAGATAACGTATTTTATAAAATCTTGACACAATATTTTTATAAAATAGGTAATGTAAATGCTTTATTTAAAGTTAATAATTTTAATCAAAATAATTTCTAAATGGTTTTTATATTGGAGAAATGAGATTCTAAACAATTTAAGTTACAAAACTATTTATCTTAAATTGGAAATCTGTCATTTTTTTTTACAAATCGGTACTAGAGATAACGGGGTTTTATAAACTAATTTTTATAAATAATTTGGTGCTGTAAAAACGGTTTAAAAAAATAAACGGGGCTGGCCCGGATCAAACCCGGGTCTGCCCGGTTAAGGTAACAAGCGCCAACCACTGGACCAGGGGCGCATCCCTGATACAGATCTGGTCCGAAAATAACTTAACATGAGATTGTAGTGGAGCCGGGTCTGGGTTTAAGGCCCGCGCAAAAAGGGCCGAACGTGTGGACTGTGGGTTTCGAACCCACGCCACTTGGCTCGTGGTGCAAGGTCTTACTAGTCGAGCCAAGTGGTTTCGCTAGTCAATAAGGATCTCGTTTATTTAAATAGAACACATGAATCAAACCCAATCCTCCTATTCGTATGAACTGGTTATGAACCCTAATTCCAATTTAGTTCGTTAGGTTTTTGTCAGCCCGAATTGATATGGGGCTAATGACAAGGACTCTAACACGACTCCAACGAATCAAACATTACCTCATATGGTGGAGTATCGAAGGCTGACGGCTACAAGATCAGAAATTGTGTTCTTGGTGCTCGATCGATTGACAGAGATGAAATGCCGCTTGTTCAAGGACTGAGAGAGTTTCTAATGTGTTTTGCGAAAGAGCGTGTGAATAATGATTCGTTCAATTTGACTTAATTACACGATTTTGTTCCATGGTTTGAGAATGACAGTTGTCGGCTGTGATTATGCATCAATTAGGTTAATTTGTGATGAATTGAGTCGTGATAACGGTGTGGGTTCATGCGCAAACGATCTACGCGTGATTTTCGGTTAAGAACGCGTTTCAATTTTTATGGATTACTTCCAAATTTAGCTTGGTTTGTGTAGGTCCCTCGGGTGTGGCGGATCGTCACATGCAAGTGGGTCTACTAGTCGGACCGGGTGCAGAATGCCCGTGACTAGGTGGAGAGTCTAGCTAAACAAAGTAAACCGACAAGAGAAAACACTTTAAACGTTCTTTGTATTATAAACACTTGAAGGTTACAGAGAGAAGTACTGAGATTACAATTTGCGTATTTGTTATAATGTTTACGTACTTAACTTCTGTCAACCTATCCTACTTATACCTGACCTGATGCCTGCGCACTTAACAAGTGCGTAGGGCAAATTGCTCTTGCGTACTTAACAAGTACGCAAAGGTATTCTTGCGTACTTTCTAAGTGCGCAAAACACTTAGAAAGAAATGCAACATTCAATATGTAAAAGTAAATACAACTCGATAAACTAATACATAAAGACTCTTACATACAAATACAATTACAGACATGAAAATACAAACTAAGGCTCTATCCAGAGTGTTGTCACAGGAAAGTGCTTCAACAAACTCCCACTTGACAACAGCTCGGGATCTTCATCGTCTTCAGTCTTCAATCTTCAGTCTTCACAGCTGTCCATCCTTAGCTTCCATCTTCTTCTTGTATTCAAGGCAGAACTTGATCACCTTGTCATATTTAGAAGCAAGGAGCTTTGTCCATTCATCCGTGTGGACACAATACCTATCAGCGAGCTGGCTAGTCATCGACTTGAAATCGACCTTATGTCGGTCACACTTGGTAGTTTTGATGCAATCATTGGTATGGATTGGTTATCTAAAAACCAAGCTGAAATTGTCTGTCGTGAGAAAGTTATTCGCATTCCTCTCCCTAGTGGAGAAATCCTTTCCGTTCAAGGCGAAAAGAGTGGTGCAGTCATGGGCATCATATCATTCATGAAAGCGTAGAAGTGCCTGCGTAAAGGTCATACTGCTATTCTAGCACTCGTTGCCGAGCAACCATCGGAATCATTCGTGATTTTCTGGAAGTATTTCCCGAAGACTTGCCTGGTCTGCCACCTTACCGTCAAGTTGAATTCCAAATCGATCTAGCGGCACCGATCGCTCGGGCACCTTATAGACTAGCACCTAGCGAATTGCAAAAGCTATCCACTCAGTTACAGGAATTGTTGGATAAAGGTTTCATCCGACCTAGCTCATCACCATGGGAGCTCCAGTTCTGTTTGTCAAGAAGAAGGACGGGACTTTCCGTATGTGTATCGACTACCGTGAACTGAATAAAGTCACAATCAAGAACCGTTATCCTCTGCCTCGTATAGATGATATCTTTTGATCAACTCCAAGGATCAAGTTTCAATTCCAAGATAGATCTTAGGTCCGGTTACCACCAATTAAGAATCCGAGATGAGGATATCTCCAAGACTGCTTTCAGGACAAGGTACGTCCACTATTGTCACACCCTGAAATTCCACAGCGGGTTACCCGCGGGTTGTGACTGTCAAGGATCATCAGTCCCGGTCATTTCGAACGACCTCTAAATGGTTTTCGAAAAGACATCCCGTTTGAACATCATACACAAAAATTAAGTAATACAGAGTTTGAAAATGCGGAATGTAAAGTGCGGAAGCAATAATAATGTAGCAAAATACAGAAGCATAACAAATTAGGTTCCCATAAACCTAGCTTCTAATGAAAACATGATATGCGACTCCAGACATGCAGTCCTAGTCCGTGCGTGAATGCTTAGCGACCTGAGATAAACATGCTTAAAGTGTCAACACAAGGTTGGTGAGTTCACAGGTTTAAGTAACAGAAACAGAAATGAAAACAGTGTAACAGTACGCATGTATACTATTGATTCGATTGTTGATCAGACAATAAACATTAACTATATAAGCAACACCGAAACCGAAGCTCAACGAAGGAATGCAGAAACTAGCATTTTGCCTCTTACATGCCCAGCACGCAATGGATTAGGTCAATTATGCACCCGTTTGACTCCCAGTCAGAGTTAGCGCGACTAACCCGGGTGGGGGTTGTTAAACCCAATAGTACTATTCATGAATCACCTCGCTTTGTGTAATAATTAACGGTTCGAATATGAGAGGACTTTATGTGCGGGAAATGCACCCACTTATATAAATTAAAGCGAAATCAAAGTAATTGTCATACGACTAAGTAAGAAAATGGTTTAGCATGTATCTCCCCCAAATGGAAAAGTAAGTAAAATGGGGCCGTGAAAACTCACCTGGAAATGCGGTGAATGGGAAATGAAAGCAACAAGAGAAATCGAGTAACTCCGGGTAACCGACCTAACCGAGCCCTAAGAATTAATAAGGCCATAAGGTTTATGAAAGTAAACATGGTTTATGTAACCACATTCATCCAAACGACTCAACGTTGAAAGGTTACATTGACGTTTTGAAAAAGGTTTGACCAAAGTTGACCGAGGGTTGACCAAGGTTTGACCAAAGTTGACCGAGGTTTGACCAAGGTTTAACCAACTTTGACCAAGGTTTGACCAACTTTGACCAAGTTTGACTAATGTTGACCAATGTTGACTAATGTTGACTAATGTTGACTAATGTTGACCAATGTTGACTCATGTTGAAGTCATGCATAAACAACACACAAGTAACATATAAGTTGTAAACATGTAACACATAAGCATCATACAAGTTGTACATGTGTAACACCTAAGTAGCACATAAGTTATACATGTGTGACACATAAGGAACATACAAGTTGTACCTAAGTAATGTAAGTAATACCTTGTGACATAACATGCTTGTTTCAACTAGTTGCATAAGAAATTAACATGTGACAAGTAACATAACATTTGCACATCTTTATGGCACATTTCATGTATGTCAACTATTCCTACACCTAACTCATGTCATCATATTAATAACCTATTAGTATCATTTCAACACTTTTAAACAAGTAGCATAACATGTCATAGAAATCCCATAACTCTTATCATAACAAAGTTTCCATTTTTGACAATTAGGGTTTTAGTGTACTTTAAGTGTAATGGCTCAACTAAACAAGTTACACATGAATTTATACTAGTGACATACCATAAACATGATTCTACACACAAACTTTCTATTCTAAGCAAAGTTGAAGTTCACAAATTAATAAAGTTTCCTTATTTAGCAAGGTTCACCAAAACACGTCATAACACAACTCCAAATTACATATTCATGCACAAGTCATCTATTCATATGATAATGAAGCTATATAATCCATTTTAAACATTTATAACCTACACATACAAAATATGAACAAATAAAGTTTCCTTTTTAGGAAAGTGGTCCAAACGACCCTATTGCACATGTGTAACCTCAAATAACTCTTTTTACTACTTTAATATACATTATAGAACAATAATATCAAGTTTTTATCCATGAGAAACTCATAACACAAAATACGAAAAATTAAAGTTTCCTTATATAGTAAGTGGTCCATAACCGAGTGAAAAAACGATATTTCAACCAAAAAAATTATATTTCCTATCTATTCTACTATTATGTGTACCATTTAAACCAACAAACATATCATACATCAAGTTTTGCAAAAATGCATCCAACAAAGTTTCTATAAATAGAAACGAGCAAATATCAACCTAAACAAGTATTTCAAAACATAAAATGTGCATATGTGCATCAACAACCTTATTTTATGAAAACTCTTTGATAAAAGCATGCATTAAAACACTTGAATCAACAAAACTCATTCGGATGATGGTGGTTCCATATTTGGCCGAAAAATAAAGAAAAGTGTGGATGGATTTGTACCAAATTCAAGTATGATGGAAGGAAGGATGTGTTGATTGCTTTTTCTTCCTTGAATCACCTTGAAAGTACCTTGCAAGCTCTTGAATGGATGAAACAAGAATTGAAGATGGTGGCTAGGTGGTGAGGGGGTTGCGGCCGAAGAAAAGAGAGGGGAGGGGAGGAGAGTGTTTTAGGTTTAGGGTAATCAAATGAGGGTTTAAGGGATTAAAGGTGGGTTATGCAATTTGGGTTTGGGCTTTTTGCACTCTTTTAGGGCCTTTAGCACAACTTTGGGCTCCTAAAGGGACTAATTAAATAAATAGCTGAATTTTAATAAGCCCAAGTGTAAGTCCATCATTTTTATAGAATCTATTTTAGTGTTCTTGGCACATATCGCGTATCCGCTTTAAAAGCGTTAAAATAAAAGATGCTCAATAAATTCCGGAAAATTTCACATAAGCATAAAATACTAAATCACAGTATTACATATAATTTTTACACACCAAATATATGTCTAAATATTATTTCTAATATTCGTTAATGTTCGTGTGACAGGACGCGTGTGTGACCCGGTAATCCGCCCGATTACCGATGCATGAAATGAAATGAACCGAATGGACTTGCTATATGAAATATGTACTTAATTACTACATAATTAAGCATGATGCAAGTGTAATCACATGAATTCAGGTAATAGTCGGGTATGGATATTAACCTGAATTTGCCGGGTGTCACATACTCCCCCTGTTAAAAGGAATTTCGTCCCGAAATTCAGTTCGCGTCACTGATAGACGGTGTATTTTTTTGAACAAGTGAGGGTATTTACGCTTGAATTGATCCTCGCGCTCCCAAGTGAACTCTGGTCCACGTCTAGAATTCCAACGAACCTTAACTATGGGGATGCGGCTTTGTTTTAACTGTTTGACCTCGCGGTCCATGATCTCGACTGGTTCTTCGACGAAGTGAAGCTGATCGTCTATTTGAATCTCCTCCAATGGTATGACTAGTGTCTCGTCTGACAAGCACTTCTTCAGATTCGACACGTGAAACACGTCATGAACGCCACTGAGGGTTTCTGGTAGGTTGAGTTTGTAAGCAACAGGACCAATCCTTTTCAGAATCTCGAAAGGTCCAATGTAACGAGGATTAAGCTTTCCACGCTTGCCGAAACGTATCACTCCTTTCCATGGCGAGACTTTCAATAGTACCTTGTCTCCCACTTGAAATTCTAATGGTTTGCGTCTCACGTCAGCGTAACTCTTTTGACGATCACGCGCGGCCTTGATACGTTCGTGTATCTGTACAATCTTCTCTGTAGTTTCATGAATAACTTCTGGACCTGTGAGTTGGCTATCTCCCACTTCTGTCAAGCAAATCGGCGATCTACACTTTCTTCCGTAAAGTGCTTCGAATGGTGCGGCCTTAATGCTAGTGTGGTAGCTGTTGTTGTATGAAAATTCGACCAACGGTAGATGGGCATCCCATCCGTTCCCGAAGTCAACCACACAAGCTCTGAGCATGTCCTCCAGGGTCTGGATGGTCCTTTCACTTTGACCGTCCGTCTGGGGGTGGTATGCAGTACTCATATCTAGCCGAGTACCCAAGGCTTTCTGTAAGGATTGCCAGAATCGGGATGTGAATCGACTATCCCTATCTGAAATGATGGAGATTGGCACTCCATGTCTTGTGACTACTTCCTTTAAGTAAGTTCTGGTTAGTTTCTCCATCTTGTCCGTTTCTTTAATGGGAAGGAAGTGCGCAGATTTGGTTAGTCTGTCGACAATTACCTAGATTGTATCACAGCCATTAGAGGCCCTGGGCAATTTCGTGATGAAGTCCATTGAAATTTGTTCCCACTTCCACTGTGGGATCTCTGGTTGTTGGAGTAACCCTGATGGCTTCTGATACTCTACCTTGACCTTAGCACAGGTCAAGCATTTACTGACGTAGGTAGCAATTTCGGCTTTCATGTTAGGCCACCAATAATGTTCCTTGAGGTCATGGTACATCTTGTCAGCACCGGGGTGGATCGAGTACCTGGACTTGTGTGCCTCGTCCATCACCAGATCCCTTAGATCCCCAAAACTTGGTACCCAAATCCGATCCATGAAATAACGGATGTCATCGGATTTGACCTCAAATTGCTTGTCCATACCACGTAGGGACTCATGGCATAGGTTTACCTCCTTGATTGCTTCGAGTTGGGCGTCGCGGATTTGCATGGGTAAGTTCGTGTGGATGGTCAACTGTAACGCCCACACTCATCGCGGTTTGGGTTGATCCTTCCTGCTCAAGGCATCAGCCACGACGTTTGCCTTTCCAGGATGGTAACGGATAGCGCAGTCGTAGTCGTTTAGCAGTTCGACCCATCGACGTTGCCTCATGTTAAGTTCTTTCTGATCGAAGATGTGTTGAAGGCTTTTATGATCGGTGAAAATTGTGCACTTCGTGCCATACAAGTAGTGCCTCCAGATCTTGAGTGCAAATACTACCGCTCCCAGCTCCAAATCGTGGGTAGTGTAGTTTTTCTCGTGCACTTTCAGTTGTCGAGAAGCATAGGCTATGACCTTCTCCCTTTGCATTAACACGCACCCGAGCCCTTGATGTGACGCATCGCAGTACACAACGAAATCGTTTGTTCCTTCTGGTAACGATAGGATCGGCGCGCTGCAAAGTTTCCGTTTGAGTAATTGAAAAGCAGTTTCTGCCTTGTCATTCCATTCGTATTTCTTATCCTTGTGTGTCAGTGTGGTGAGAGGTTGGGCTATCTTAGAGAAATTTTCGATGAATCGTCGATAGTAGCCCGCAAGGCCTAAGAACTGTCGTACCTCAGTCGGAGTCTTAGGTGCTTCCCAATTCTTAATCGCCTCGATTTTGGATGGGTCAACATGTATGCCTTTCTCGTTGACCACGTGTCCAAGGAACTGTACTTCGCGAATCCAGAAGTCGCATTTCGAGAACTTGGCGTACAGTTTCTCGACTTTCAGCAATTCCATAATTAACTTCAAATGATCGGCATGTTCCTCTTTGTTCTGTGAGTATATCAGGATATCGTCTATGAACACAATCACAAACTTGTCCAAGTAGGGCTTGCACACTCGGTTCATGAGGTCCATGAATACCGCCGGTGCATTGGTTAACCCAAATGGCATGACCATGAACTCGTAGTGACCGTAACGAGTTCGGAAGGCGGTCTTTGGAATGTCGTCTCCCTGAATCCTTAGCTGATGGTATCCCGACCGCAGATCGATCTTTGAGTAATAGCTCGACCCTTGTAATTGATCGAACAGGTCATCGATCCTTGGTAGTGGATATCGGTTCTTGATAGTTACCTTGTTCAGTTCTCTGTAGTCGATACACATACGGAACGATCCGTCTTTCTTCTTAACGAACAAGACTGGTGCTCCCCAAGGCGAGAAGCTTGGTCTGATGAAGCCTTTGTCTAGCAGTTCCTGTAATTGGTTAGACAATTCCTGCATTTCCGATGGCGCCAGTCGGTAAGGTGACCTTGCTATCGGAGCAGCTCCGGGTGTGAGATCAATCCGAAACTCGACTTGTCGCTGCGGTGGAAGTCCGGGCAAATCGTCGGGAAATACTTCCGGATAGTCTCGGACAATCGGTATGTCTTTGATCTTCCTTTCTCCTTCTTTCTTTTCCGTCACGTGTGCTAGGATCGCGTGATAGCCCTTCCGCAAGTACTTTCGGGCTTTCATGCAGGTAATGATCCTTAACGTGGCACCACTCTGTTCTCCTTGAATGGTCAGTGTTTCTCCGTCCGACAGTGGAATGCGGACTATCTTCTCGTGACAGACGATTTCGGCTCGGTTCTTGGACAACCAGTCCATACCGACTACTATGTCGAAGCTTCCCAACGTTACTGGCAATAGGTCTATAGTGAAAGGATGATCGGCTAGTGTTAAGACACAACCTGGAATTACTTGTTCTGTCTCTATTAGCTTACCATCTGCTAGCTCTACCGTGTATAAGTAATCTAAGGCGATGGGAGTAATCCCAAGTAATGAGCTAAACTCAGTGGATACAAAACTCTTATCGGCACCCGTGTCAAATAAGATAGAAGCATAGCAGTTGTTTTCGAGAAACGTACCAGTAACAATGTTGGGATCCTGCCTAGCCTCGCCGGCTCCAATGACAAATGCTCTGCCCCGAGTGTTTGTATTTCCAGGTTTCCGGTTCTTTGGGCAGTCTCTGCGGAAATGTCCGGGATCACCGCACCCGAAACATCCGCGGTTTCCCCCGCCAGCCGGGGCTTGTTCAACTGATCGGCAGCTCTGGGCAGTGTGTCCAAAACGTTTACACTTCTGGCACCGAGAATCTTCACAAGTACCATTGTGGTGAAACTGGCACTTGTTGCACTTAGGTAGGGTTCCAGTGTATGTCCCTCTTGGCCTTTTATCCGGTTGGTTAGCCACAAACACCCGGGCCGGTTCCTGCTTCTTCTGGTTACTAGGCACATAGGACTTGGCAGGGGCATTTTCCCACTTTCTCTTGTTGTCAAAGGTTTTCACAAAACTTTCTTTCTTGTTGAACAGTCCCTGACGGACTGCCTGATCCGTGAGATTATGAGCCAGCCTCACTGTGTTGTGGATAATTGTGGGTTCTGCAGAAGTAACCATGCTTTGTATTTGAGGTGCCAAACCCCAAATGTACCGCTCAATTCGTTTGTACTCCGGTGTAATCATGTGCGGTAGTAGTCTTGCTAAATCGTGGAATCTTGCGGTATATCCCGCGATGTCAGCACCCTCCATCCTTAGGTTCCAAAACTCCTGTTCCAACTTTTGGAGTTCGTTACGAGGACAGTACTCCTCTTTCAAGTCGCACCTTTTCTGGACGTTCTATATGCTTTACCGGTAGACCTGGGCCGTAAGCCTTTTCCTCCGCGGCCTCGATCCGGTCTCGTACTATCAGTAGTGCCTGGTCTGTCAGTGCCAACTCATCCTGGAGGGATGATATGTCAGCGTCATGTAACCTGCTGCGCGTCGCAAGTATCGGTAGTACCTCCCGGGTAGGCCGGAGCCAATAGGGTGGTGGATAGGATGGTCCAGTTGACTCTCCCGTAGATGAAGTGTCCGATGATGCAATCCGTGCCTTTTTGGCCGATGGTCTAGCAATGTCAGGGGAGTGGGCTGGTCGCTTTCCTCTGCGAATTTTCTTCTTCCGAGCTGTGAGTTTGGTCTTCGCTCCCACCGGTGCAAGTAATGGTGATGGCGGCGTCGGGTCCGCCAGACGAGGTGGTGAAGGTAGTATGGAGCCGTCGTCGGACGACGAGTCCCCGTGTAGTACGGAGTAGGGCACCGTCTCGCCCGTGTCGCTCCCCTCGCCGGCGTCTCCATTGCCTCCTGGGGCTGGTGCGCCATCTGCCTCCCCCTCTAACTCCTCCTCAGGATCCTCCTCGGGATCCTCTTCAGAATCCAACTCTACAAGATCCACTGAGTCATGTGTCTGCTCCTCATCCGTGGATGAGTGGGGTGATGAAGGTGGGGTGAGTGGCTCCACTGATGATGATGGGGTAGCCGGTGTGTACTCCTCAGAGTCCGAGATCACAATGGGGTCCGATGAGGTCGACATCCTGTAACAAGTCAATATCCAGTAATCCATTGTATTCGTGTATGAAAATGCATGTATGATGTGATGTGAACTATGTGAGCCTACAATTATAGTCTAAGTATACTAAATGCAACTTAGTTCTCTATAACCTGGCTCTGATACCAATCTGTCACACCCTGAAATTCCACAGCGGGTTACCCGCGGGTTGTGACTGTCAAGGATCATCAGTCCCGGTCATTTCGAACGACCTCTAAATGGTTTTTGAAAAGACATCCCGTTTGAACATCATACACAAAAATTAAGTAATACAGAGTTTGAAAATGCGGAATGTAAAGTGCGGAAGCAATAATAATGTAGCAAAATACAGAAGCATAACAAATTAGGTTCCCATAAACCTAGCTTCTAATGAAAACATGATATGCGACTCCAGACATGCAGGGTGTCACATACTCCCCCTGTTAAAAGGAATTTCGTCCCGAAATTCAGTTCGCGTCACTGATAGACGGTGTATTTTTTTGAACAAGTGAGGGTATTTACGCTTGAATTGATCCTCGCGCTCCCAAGTGAACTCTGGTCCACGTCTAGAATTCCAACGAACCTTAACTATGGGGATGCGGCTTTGTTTTAACTGTTTGACCTCGCGGTCCATGATCTCGACTGGTTCTTCGACGAAGTGAAGCTGATCGTCTATTTGAATCTCCTCCAATGGTATGACTAGTGTCTCGTCTGACAAGCACTTCTTCAGATTCGACACGTGAAACACGTCATGAACGCCACTGAGGGTTTCTGGTAGGTTGAGTTTGTAAGCAACAGGACCAATCCTTTTCAGAATCTCGAAAGGTCCAATGTAACGAGGATTAAGCTTTCCACGCTTGCCGAAACGTATCACTCCTTTCCATGGCGAGACTTTCAATAGTACCTTGTCTCCCACTTGAAATTCTAATGGTTTGCGTCTCACGTCAGCGTAACTCTTTTGACGATCACGCGCGGCCTTGATACGTTCGTGTATCTGTACAATCTTCTCTGTAGTTTCATGAATAACTTCTGGACCTGTGAGTTGGCTATCTCCCACTTCTGTCAAGCAAATCGGCGATCTACACTTTCTTCCGTAAAGTGCTTCGAATGGTGCGGCCTTAATGCTAGTGTGGTAGCTGTTGTTGTATGAAAATTCGACCAACGGTAGATGGGCATCCCATCCGTTCCCGAAGTCAACCACACAAGCTCTGAGCATGTCCTCCAGGGTCTGGATGGTCCTTTCACTTTGACCGTCCGTCTGGGGGTGGTATGCAGTACTCATATCTAGCCGAGTACCCAAGGCTTTCTGTAAGGATTGCCAGAATCGGGATGTGAATCGACTATCCCTATCTGAAATGATGGAGATTGGCACTCCATGTCTTGTGACTACTTCCTTTAAGTAAGTTCTGGTTAGTTTCTCCATCTTGTCCGTTTCTTTAATGGGAAGGAAGTGCGCAGATTTGGTTAGTCTGTCGACAATTACCCAGATTGTATCACAGCCATTAGAGGCCCTGGGCAATTTCGTGATGAAGTCCATTGAAATTTGTTCCCACTTCCACTGTGGGATCTCTGGTTGTTGGAGTAACCCTGATGGCTTCTGATACTCTACCTTGACCTTAGCACAGGTCAAGCATTTACTGACGTAGGTAGCAATTTCGGCTTTCATGTTAGGCCACCAATAATGTTCCTTGAGGTCATGGTACATCTTGTCAGCACCGGGGTGGATCGAGTACCTGGACTTGTGTGCCTCGTCCATCACCAGATCCCTTAGATCCCCAAAACTTGGTACCCAAATCCGATCCATGAAATAACGGATGTCATCGGATTTGACCTCAAATTGCTTGTCCATACCACGTAGGGACTCATGGCATAGGTTTACCTCCTTGATTGCTTCGAGTTGGACGTCGCGGATTTGCATGGGTAAGTTCGTGTGGATGGTCAACTGTAACGCCCACACTCGTCGCGGTTTGGGTTGATCCTTCCTGCTCAAGGCATCAGCCACGACGTTTGCCTTTCCAGGATGGTAACGGATAGCGCAGTCGTAGTCGTTTAGCAGTTCGACCCATCGACGTTGCCTCATGTTAAGTTCTTTCTGATCGAAGATGTGTTGAAGGCTTTTATGATCGGTGAAAATTGTGCACTTCGTGCCATACAAGTAGTGCCTCCAGATCTTGAGTGCAAATACTACCGCTCCCAGCTCCAAATCGTGGGTAGTGTAGTTTTTCTCGTGCACTTTCAGTTGTCGAGAAGCATAGGCTATGACCTTCTCCCTTTGCATTAACACGCACCCGAGCCCTTGATGTGACGCATCGCAGTACACAACGAAATCGTTTGTTCCTTCTGGTAACGATAGGATCGGCGCGCTGCAAAGTTTCCGTTTGAGTAATTGAAAAGCAGTTTCTGCCTTGTCATTCCATTCGTATTTCTTATCCTTGTGTGTCAGTGTGGTGAGAGGTTGGGCTATCTTAGAGAAATTTTCGATGAATCGTCGATAGTAGCCCGCAAGGCCTAAGAACTGTCGTACCTCAGTCGGAGTCTTAGGTGCTTCCCAATTCTTAATCGCCTCGATTTTGGATGGGTCAACATGTATGCCTTTCTCGTTGACCACTTGTCCAAGGAACTGTACTTCGCGAATCCAGAAGTCGCATTTCGAGAACTTGGCGTACAGTTTCTCGACTTTCAGCAATTCCATAATTAATTTCAAATGCTCGGCATGTTCCTCTTTGTTCTGTGAGTATATCAGGATATCGTCTATGAACACAATCACAAACTTGTCCAAGTAGGGCTTGCACACTCGGTTCATGAGGTCCATGAATACCGCCGGTGCATTGGTTAACCCAAATGGCATGACCATGAACTCGTAGTGACCGTAACGAGTTCGGAAGGCGGTCTTTGGAATGTCGTCTCCCTGAATCCTTAGCTGATGGTATCCCGACCGCAGATCGATCTTTGAGTAATAGCTCGACCCTTGTAATTGATCGAACAGGTCATCGATCCTTGGTAGTGGATATCGGTTCTTGATAGTTACCTTGTTCAGTTCTCTGTAGTCGATACACATACGGAACGATCCGTCTTTCTTCTTAACGAACAAGACTGGTGCTCCCCAAGGCGAGAAGCTTGGTCTGATGAAGCCTTTGTCTAGCAGTTCCTGTAATTGGTTAGACAATTCCTGCATTTCCGATGGCGCCAGTCGGTAAGGTGACCTTGCTATCGGAGCAGCTCCGGGTGTGAGATCAATCCGAAACTCGACTTGTCGCTGCGGTGGAAGTCCGAGCAAATCGTCGGGAAATACTTCCGGATAGTCTCGGACAATCGGTATGTCTTTGATCTTCCTTTCTCCTTCTTTCTTTTCCGTCACGTGTGCTAGGATCGCGTGATAGCCCTTCCGCAAGTACTTTCGGGCTTTCATGCAGGTAATGATCCTTAACGTGGCACCACTCTGTTCTCCTTGAATGGTCAGTGTTTCTCCGTCCGACAGTGGAATGCGGACTATCTTCTCGTGACAGACGATTTCGGCTCGGTTCTTGGACAACCAGTCCATACCGACTACTATGTCGAAGCTTCCCAACGTTACTGGCAATAGGTCTATAGTGAAAGGATGATCGGCTAGTGTTAAGACACAACCTGGAATTACTTGTTCTGTCTCTATTAGCTTACCATCTGCTAGCTCTACCGTGTATAAGTAATCTAAGGCGATGGGAGTAATCCCAAGTAATGAGCTAAACTCAGTGGATACAAAACTCTTATCGGCACCCGTGTCAAATAAGATAGAAGCATAGCAGTTGTTTTCGAGAAACGTACCAGTAACAATGTTGGGATCCTGCCTAGCCTCGCCGGCTCCAATGACAAATGCTCTGCCCCGAGTGTTTGTATTTCCAGGTTTCCGGTTCTTTGGGCAGTCTCTGCGGAAATGTCCGGGATCACCGCACCCGAAACATCCGCGGTTTCCCCCGCCAGCCGGGGCTTGTTCAACTGATCGGCAGCTCTGGGCAGTGTGTCCAAAACGTTTACACTTCTGGCACCGAGAATCTTCACAAGTACCATTGTGGTGAAACTGGCACTTGTTGCACTTAGGTAGGGTTCCAGTGTATGTCCCTCTTGGCCTTTTATCCGGTTGGTTAGCCACAAACACCCGGGCCGGTTCCTGCTTCTTCTGGTTACTAGGCACATAGGACTTGGCAGGGGCATTTTCCCACTTTCTCTTGTTGTCAAAGGTTTTCACAAAACTTTCTTTCTTGTTGAACAGTCCCTGACGGACTGCCTGATCCGTGAGATTATGAGCCAGCCTCACTGTGTTGTGGATAATTGTGGGTTCTGCAGAAGTAACCATGCTTTGTATTTGAGGTGCCAAACCCCAAATGTACCGCTCAATTCGTTTGTACTCCGGTGTAATCATGTGCGGTAGTAGTCTTGCTAAATCGTGGAATCTTGCGGTATATCCCGCGATGTCAGCACCCTCCATCCTTAGGTTCCAAAACTCCTGTTCCAACTTTTGGAGTTCGTTACGAGGACAGTACTCCTCTTTCAAGTCGCACCTTTTCTGGACGTTCTATATGCTTTACCGGTAGACCTGGGCCGTAAGCCTTTTCCTCCGCGGCCTCGATCCGGTCTCGTACTATCAGTAGTGCCTGGTCTGTCAGTGCCAACTCATCCTGGAGGGATGATATGTCAGCGTCATGTAACCTGCTGCGCGTCGCAAGTATCGGTAGTACCTCCCGGGTAGGCCGGAGCCAATAGGGTGGTGGATAGGATGGTCCAGTTGACTCTCCCGTAGATGAAGTGTCCGATGATGCAATCCGTGCCTTTTTGGCCGATGGTCTAGCAATGTCAGGGGAGTGGGCTGGTCGCTTTCCTCTGCGAATTTTCTTCTTCCGAGCTGTGAGTTTGGTCTTCGCTCCCACCGGTGCAAGTAATGGTGATGGCGGCGTCGGGTCCGCCAGACGAGGTGGTGAAGGTAGTATGGAGCCGTCGTCGGACGACGAGTCCCCGTGTAGTACGGAGTAGGGCACCGTCTCGCCCGTGTCGCTCCCCTCGCCGGCGTCTCCATTGCCTCCTGGGGCTGGTGCGCCATCTGCCTCCCCCTCTAACTCCTCCTCAGGATCCTCCTCGGGATCCTCTTCAGAATCCAACTCTACAAGATCCACTGAGTCATGTGTCTGCTCCTCATCCGTGGATGAGTGGGGTGATGAAGGTGGGGTGAGTGGCTCCACTGATGATGATGGGGTAGCCGGTGTGTACTCCTCAGAGTCCGAGATCACAATGGGGTCCGATGAGGTCGACATCCTGTAACAAGTCAATATCCAGTAATCCATTGTATTCGTGTATGAAAATGCATGTATGATGTGATGTGAACTATGTGAGCCTACAATTATAGTCTAAGTATACTAAATGCAACTTAGTTCTCTATAACCTGGCTCTGATACCAATCTGTCACACCCTGAAATTCCACAGCGGGTTACCCGCGGGTTGTGACTGTCAAGGATCATCAGTCCCGGTCATTTCGAACGACCTCTAAATGGTTTTCGAAAAGACATCCCGTTTGAACATCATACACAAAAATTAAGTAATACAGAGTTTGAAAATGCGGAATGTAAAGTGCGGAAGCAATAATAATGTAGCAAAATACAGAAGCATAACAAATTAGGTTCCCATAAACCTAGCTTCTAATGAAAACATGATATGCGACTCCAGACATGCAGTCCTAGTCCGTGCGTGAATGCTTAGCGACCTGAGATAAACATGCTTAAAGTGTCAACACAAGGTTGGTGAGTTCACAGGTTTAAGTAACAGAAACAGAAATGAAAACAGTGTAACAGTACGCATGTATACTATTGATTCGATTGTTGATCAGACAATAAACATTAACTATATAAGCAACACCGAAACCGAAGCTCAACGAAGGAATGCAGAAACTAGCATTTTGCCTCTTACATGCCCAGCACGCAATGGATTAGGTCAATTATGCACCCGTTTGACTCCCAGTCAGAGTTAGCGCGACTAACCCGGGTGGGGGTTGTTAAACCCAATAGTACTATTCATGAATCACCTCGCTTTGTGTAATAATTAACGGTTCGAATATGAGAGGACTTTATGTGCGGGAAATGCACCCACTTATATAAATTAAAGCGAAATCAAAGTAATTGTCATACGACTAAGTAAGAAAATGGTTTAGCATGTATCTCCCCCAAATGGAAAAGTAAGTAAAATGGGGCCGTGAAAACTCACCTGGAAATGCGGTGAATGGGAAATGAAAGCAACAAGAGAAATCGAGTAACTCCGGGTAACCGACCTAACCGAGCCCTAAGAATTAATAAGGCCATAAGGTTTATGAAAGTAAACATGGTTTATGTAACCACATTCATCCAAACGACTCAACGTTGAAAGGTTACATTGACGTTTTGAAAAAGGTTTGACCAAAGTTGACCGAGGGTTGACCAAGGTTTGACCAAAGTTGACCGAGGTTTGACCAAGGTTTAACCAACTTTGACCAAGGTTTGACCAACTTTGACCAAGTTTGACTAATGTTGACCAATGTTGACTAATGTTGACTAATGTTGACTAATGTTGACCAATGTTGACTCATGTTGAAGTCATGCATAAACAACACACAAGTAACATATAAGTTGTAAACATGTAACACATAAGCATCATACAAGTTGTACATGTGTAACACCTAAGTAGCACATAAGTTATACATGTGTGACACATAAGGAACATACAAGTTGTACCTAAGTAATGTAAGTAATACCTTGTGACATAACATGCTTGTTTCAACTAGTTGCATAAGAAATTAACATGTGACAAGTAACATAACATTTGCACATCTTTATGGCACATTTCATGTATGTCAACTATTCCTACACCTAACTCATGTCATCATATTAATAACCTATTAGTATCATTTCAACACTTTTAAACAAGTAGCATAACATGTCATAGAAATCCCATAACTCTTATCATAACAAAGTTTCCATTTTTGACAATTAGGGTTTTAGTGTACTTTAAGTGTAATGGCTCAACTAAACAAGTTACACATGAATTTATACTAGTGACATACCATAAACATGATTCTACACACAAACTTTCTATTCTAAGCAAAGTTGAAGTTCACAAATTAATAAAGTTTCCTTATTTAGCAAGGTTCACCAAAACACGTCATAACACAACTCCAAATTACATATTCATGCACAAGTCATCTATTCATATGATAATGAAGCTATATAATCCATTTTAAACATTTATAACCTACACATACAAAATATGAACAAATAAAGTTTCCTTTTTAGGAAAGTGGTCCAAACGACCCTATTGCACATGTGTAACCTCAAATAACTCTTTTTACTACTTTAATATACATTATAGAACAATAATATCAAGTTTTTATCCATGAGAAACTCATAACACAAAATACGAAAAATTAAAGTTTCCTTATATAGTAAGTGGTTCATAACCGAGTGAAAAAACGATATTTCAACCAAAAAAATTATATTTCCTATCTATTCTACTATTATGTGTACCATTTAAACCAACAAACATATCATACATCAAGTTTCGCAAAAATGCATCCAACAAAGTTTCTATAAATAGAAACGAGCAAATATCAACCTAAACAAGTATTTCAAAACATAAAATGTGCATATGTGCATCAACAACCTTATTTTATGAAAACTCTTTGATAAAAGCATGCATTAAAACACTTGAATCAACAAAACTCATTCGGATGATGGTGGTTCCATATTTGGCCGAAAAATAAAGAAAAGTGTGAATGGATTTGTACCAAATTCAAGTATGATGGAAGGAAGGATGTGTTGATTGCTTTTTCTTCCTTGAATCACCTTGAAAGTACCTTGCAAGCTCTTGAATGGATGAAACAAGAATTGAAGATGGTGGCTAGGTGGTGAGGGGGTTGCGGCCGAAGAAAAGAGAGGGGAGGGGAGGAGAGTGTTTTAGGTTTAGGGTAATCAAATGAGGGTTTAAGGGATTAAAGGTGGGTTATGCAATTTGGGTTTGGGCTTTTTGCACTCTTTTAGGGCCTTTAGCACAACTTTGGGCTCCTAAAGGGACTAATTAAATAAATAGCTGAATTTTAATAAGCCCAAGTGTAAGTCCATCATTTTTATAGAATCTATTTTAGTGTTCTTGGCACATATCGCGTATCCGCTTTAAAAGCGTTAAAATAAAAGATGCTCAATAAATTCCGGAAAATTTCACATAAGCATAAAATACTAAATCACAGTATTACATATAATTTTTACACACCAAATATATGTCTAAATATTATTTCTAATATTCGTTAATGTTCGTGTGACAGGACGCGTGTGTGACCCGGTAATCCGCCCGATTACCGATGCATGAAATGAAATGAACCGAATGGACTTGCTATATGAAATATGTACTTAATTACTACATAATTAAGCATGATGCAAGTGCAATCACATGAATTCAGGTAATAGTCGGGTATGGATATTAACCTGAATTTGCCGGGTGTCACAACTATGAATTTATGGTCATGCCTTTCGGATTAACCAACGCACCCGCGGTGTTCATGGACCTCATGAACCGTGTGTGTAAGCCATACCATGATCAATTTATCATCGTTTTCATCGACGACATTCTCATTTATTCCAAGAACAAGGAGGAACATGAGGAACATCTACGTTTATTCCTGGAATTACTTAAAAAGGACCAGCTATATGCTAAGTTTTCCAAGTGTTAATTCTGGATCCGGGAAGTTCAATTCTTAGGACATGTGGTTAACGAGAAGGAAATACATGTCGATCCATCAATGATAGAAGCCATCAAGAATTGGGCAGCACCGACGACTCCGATTGAGGTGCGAAAATTTCTAGGATTGGCTGGATATTACCGTCGATTCATCGAGGGATTTTCAAAGATTGCACAACCCCTCACTACCTTAACTCAAAAGGGTAAAGCCTATAACCGGGGCGATAACCAAGAGTCAGCATTCCAACATCTTAAACAGAAACTTTGCAGTGCACCTATTCTAGCTCTTCTAGAATGAATGGATTATTTTGTGGTGTATTGTGATGCATCCATTCAGGGTCTGGGTTGTGTTCTAATGCAACGAGAAAAGGTGATCGCATATGCTTTGCGTCAACTAAAGATTCATGAGAAAAACTACACTACTCATGACCTAGAGCTGGGAGCTGTAGTTTTCGCACTTAAGGTATGGAGACACTACTTGTACGGTACCAAGTGCACCATCTACACCGATCATAAGAGTCTTTAGCATATCTTCGAGCAAAAAGAGCTGAATATGAGACAGCGTCGTTGGGTCGAGCTATTGAATGATTATGACTGTGCGATCCGATATCATCCGGGTAAGGCTAATGTTTTAGCTGGTGCCCTAAGTCGAAAGGAAACCAAGCCCAAACGAGTTCAAGCATTACAACTTACTATCCACCCCAGATTACCTGACAAAATCTGTAGCGCTCAACTCGAAGCCTTGGAAAAGGAGAACCTACCGCTGGAAGGTACGCGCGGTATGGAAGCACAACTCGAGGTCAAATCTGACGGTATTCGCTACTTCACCGAACGAATATGGGTTCCAGTATTCGGAAACTTTAGGGAACTAGTCATGGATGAGGCTCGTAAATCTCGTTACTCTATTCATCCAGGTTCCGACAAGATTTATCATGACCTAAAGGTGCTGTATTGGTGGACAAAGATGAAGGCCGATATAACCACCTATGTGAACAAGTGCCTGACTTACGCGAAGGTCAAAGTTGAATATCAAAAGCTTTCTGGTCTTCTCCAACAACCAGAGATTCCCATGTGAAAATGGGAGCAGATATCCATGGACTTTATCACAAAATTGCCACGAACTCCTACAGGATGTGATACTATTTGGGTAATAGTCTGATCGTTTAACAAATTCTGCTCACTTATTAGCAATCAAGGAAACCGACAAAATGGATAAGCTTACTCGTATTTACTTGAAAGAAGTAGTCTCTCGGCACGGGGTGCCAATCTCTATCATTTCGGATCGTGATGCACGATTCACCTCTCGTTTCTAGCAATCATTACATAAAGCTTTAGGCACGCGTCTAGATATGAGTACAGCATACCATCCTCAAACTGATGGCCAGACGGAGCGTACTATTCAAACTCTGTAGGACATGCTACGAGCTTGTGTGATTGATTTCGGTAACACTTGGGAATCTCACCTACCGTTGGTGGAGTTCTCCTACAACAACAGTTATCACACTAGCATCAAGGCAGCTCCATTGGAAGCATTATATGGACGGAAATGTCGTTCTCCTATTTGTTGAGCAGAGGTTGGGGATAGTCAACTTACAGGTCCCGAACTCGTACTTGAAACTTCTGAGAAAATCATTCAAATTAGAAACCGTATGGCAGCAGCTCGTGACCGTCAAAAGAGCTATGTCGATAAGCGTCGTAAACCGTTAGAATTTCATGTAGGGGATATGGTCTTGTTAAAAGTCTCACCTTGGAAGGGTGTCATTCGTTTTGGGAAACGGGGCAAACTAAATCCTCGTTATGTTGGACCATTCAAGATAGTGAAGAGAATTGGAACAGTAGCGTATCAACTGGACCTACCTGAAGGACTTAGTGGTGTACACAATGTCTTTCACGTCTCAAACTTGAAGAAATGTCTAGCAGACGAGTCACTCGCGGTTCCTCTTGAGGAACTACACATCGATGAACAGTTGCGTTTCATCAAAGAACCCGTGGGAATCATGGATAGGGAAGTCAAAACGCTTAAGCGTAGTAAAAATTCCTATTGTCAGAGTCCGTTGGAACTCGAAACGCGGACCGGAATTCACGTGGGAGCGTGATGATCATATGATGCACAAGTATCCTCATCTATTCAAACACTCCACGTCAAACTCTTAAGATACTATTTTAATTTTCAGGACGAAAATTCTTTCAACTAGGGGATGATGTGACACCCAGAAATTTTTTTATTTCTTTTAATTTTCGGGACAAAAATTCTTTCAACCGGGGGATAATGTGACAATCCGGACTTTTCCAGTTAACTCAGTTAGCAAATCCAGTTAAATCTTAACCTAGTTAACTTAACTCAAACCCCAGGGACTAATCCTTCCTATTTTCAAACTCACATGCATGAAATTGGAGGGACCAATCATATAATTTACCTATAGTTGGTTTCTATTGACTTTTAATAGTCAAACCTAACCAAATCATAACCTAAGTAACTAAGTTCAAACCTTAGGGATCAATTCTGCCATGTTTCAAACCCTAATGCAAGAAACCAGAGGCACTACAATTTTCTGTTGACCTTAGAAAGTCAACCCACTTGTTCTTGACTCAAATTTGAATGCTACAACTGAAATTCGCCGATTCGGTAACCGTTGTACACGTTTCAGTCATTAACGACCACCATCAACACCTTAAACCCGGCAATGATTCGTAATTAAGACCTATTATGCGTAATTAAGACCTAATCGTCGAGTTCATCACTATTTCTCACCAATGCACATCAATTCGTGAATTATTTCTCAATCAATTACTCTACACACCTCAAACGAACCACAAAGAACCTGTTGCACACGCCTAATCGTTCGGAGAAGAGGTCTGTGTCGCCGGAGATTAAACCACGTGACGTCGGAGGCCATTCTAGCCGACCACCATCAATTCGTCATCTAATCTGGTAATTGATTACCCTTCTAGTTTTGTTTATGTCCCTAAATCAAAAGCCCTATGGTTAATTGGGCTTACAATGTTGAATTGGTCATGAACCGATTCCTAGGGTTCATCTAGATACGGTTTAATCGAATTCTATTCTAGACCCCGTTTAAATTCAATTGATCCACATCAATGGCTTCGCAACCAGTCACTCATTAAAAGCCCTATGATAATTTGGATCCATAACACTAAATTAAACACGAACCCATATCTAGGGTTCATACATTTTTGGTTTAATCGACAATCCAGTCACCATCTCAATCAAATTAAACCACAGGGATTGACTCGCAGTCCTTTGTTTGTCAATAGCCCTTTGATTCCAACGGGTTTTACCATCTGAATTGTTCAATCCATGCTAAGAACCTAGGGTTCGGCTTTTCAAACTGGAATTTAACTATCTAAAACTTGATGATTTCGAAATTAACTACACTCACAGGTTCGAATTACCCCGATTATCAAAACCCCTATGTCATTTGCTTCAATCTAAAACGAATTTGTTGGTTTTGGGGTGGAGTTTGGTCCGGTTTCGCATAAAGGGGAAGAACACAGGGGACTTTTAGATTAAAAACTTTTAGAACCGGGTATTGGATGCGATGACCCTAGCGGGCGTAGTGGTTAGTTCGATTGGCTGTGGGGGGAGGAGACCCGGGTTCGAGTCCCTCCACCCTGTTTTCTTTTTAGATCATTTTTAAATCATTATTTTTAATATAAAACCAATTCCCATATTATTATTTTAATATATTAATGTGTTTTGAAACCGGAAACCACTCGTAGGCTCGGGTTTGGTTTTATAACCTATTTAATATTATTTTCTCACTTTTAAAATAATATATTTATATTATTTTCAAACCACGACTTCGTATAAAATAATATGTTTATATTATTTTCAACCCGTGACCCCTATTATAAAATAATATTTACTTATATATTATTTCGCATCGTTTATAAATCTCGTGTAACGTTTCAAACTAATTAATAATATAATTATTTATATTATTTACTCACGTATTATATCCTCGAACAAAAATAACATATTTATTATTTTTATCACGTAAGTGATTATCGCATATTTTATACGAGTTCAAAAATAATATATTAATTATATTATTTTCTTAGGCCATTATTAAATGGTACAAACGCAAGAATGTTTATTAAATAATATTATTTGTAATTATAGACGTTCGACACAAAACTTATTTATCTTAACAAGTATATTAAGAAACCCTTATTCCTGTGGACACGTTCGTCTACTCATTGATCCGTAGAATGTTTTAAGACGTTCTAATCTTCCGTGTCGTCGTCACAAATCCCATATGTCCCTAACTTATATGTTTATAATTCTAGGGCATACGTAAGCCGTGCAGGCTAACACTTGAGGTTCCAAATCTCTTACTTATGTGATACTACCTACAACGCAACGCATGTGAGTTTTCACGGCCCCTTTTTACTGTTTTAAACTGGGGGAGAAAACATGACGTAAACACTTTTGGTTATGTAATTCATATATGTTATAACTTGTTTGACTATGCGTACACATCTATCATTAAGTCCTCACATCGGACCGTTAATATGAACATAGCGAGGTAATTTGAGTAGTACTACTGGGTTTCACAAACCTCACCCGCGTTAGTCGTGCTAACTCGATTGGAGGTCGAACGGGTGTAACATTGACCTAAACATGCACCATGGTTGATAGGCCTGGTGGGAGGCAAAAACATAAACAGTCAGGTGTCGGTTGCGAGCGCATTAGTTAACATGCTTATGGGTTAGCTACCTATTGATTTATATATTGAATGTGCATTAATCTATTGAACTTTGTTGCAAACTAAAACCTGTGAACTCACCAACCTTGTGTTGACACTTTTTCTTACATGTTTTCTCAGGACGCTAAGCTAAGGCACAGGTGCACGTTAGGGCATGCATGGTGTCAACATGATATTCTCAATAATTGTCAAATCCATTGAACATTTATTAGGTTTCCATTATTGTTAGACTTGGGCGCGTTGTTGTGCGTATTTACTCTTATTTAAATGTTTCCGCATTTACTCTGAACTTTATAATATTTCAATTTGAGTCCCATGTAGTGTCGTTTGATATAACTAATGAATGAGATCCTAGTTAGTCACACACCAAACGGTAAAACTCCGTCAGTTGAAATTGGGGGTGTGACAAGTGCCTCATGGGTTCGATATCCGGACTTCCATTGAGCTGTGTTACAATTGATAGGTACACTTGCTTGTCTTTGTGGTCTAGTTTAGTAGGATTGTCTAGAGTTTAACTAGAGTGTCTAGGTTAGTTTAGTGTTTAGTTTTATAGACCGTTTGACCGACATCACCACGCCTATTAGACTAATTTTAAGAAATTAGGTCTAACCCGGTACATTAGAGTCCAACCACTACACAACTGCAAAGGAAATATTAGAGATTTTCGAGACACATCGAACCCCCATATCGCGTTGGTGATAGACTAAAATTAAATTTAAACACCTCGAAAACATTCTCTTTATTTTTATATTAGAGAATACCTAACTATGTGGAAACTAATTCTAAACATCTTACACCGACTCGTATTATGTCAAAAAACTATTTATACATTTTATACCCGACTCGTACCCTACCGACCGCGTAACGAATAACCGAGTACCTTACGGGTATTATACCGGACTAGACTAGCGGGTAACACACTACACCACACCCCTACCCCTACCCTACCCCTTACCTCTCCCCCTCATTTTTCCTCTACAGCCGTAATCACCAAGAAATGATGATATTTCCCCCTGTCCCCTCTCCACCAACAAGACAAAAGGGTCTTTGTCTCTTTGTCTATGGTTTCCCAAAAATGAGACAATCTTGTCTCAATAGAAACATAAAAACCAAGGTGTATTAACCTCAATGGAAGCTTATAAATAGCACATACCATCCCACAACTCCAAACCACACTTCTCTCCAAGCAATACACGACCACCTCTCTTGTAACTCTCGGCTAAGGCAACACCAACACAATCACACAACTTTCCTCTCCTTTTCTCTCGGCATCTCCAACCGAACACCACCATCAAGCACATCTAACCACCACCCTTACTTCTCTCTGTTGGAATTATATGTCTGGTCCCGATTAATTAACGCTACTAACTGAGAAATGCTATCGGTCTTAGATTTGCTAGCGATATGTTTTGATTTAGTAGTTGGATGTACAAACATTTAAACAGTTGTACTTTTGAATTCAATTTTATTTACTAGTTAAATGCAACTTTGAATCTTATAACTGTGTTTGATTTTAATACGTTTAATCCATGAATCTTGCATTCTTAATTATCCGTAGTCGGTCAGAATTGTGGAACGACTCTGAATTAAGACTATTTTGAACTTGGACTCAAGTAGTTGAATTACAATTTCACAGACCTCATCTTGGATGACGTTGGATGTAACTCGTTTCAAATCATCTTCATGGATTTTAATCATAAGATGTTTTTGATATTGGTATACTCATTTAGTATCCTCTGACATATACATACTAGAACTTTCGTTTACCAAGGACTGTTCTTTAATCACTGTCAACCGTTGTCGTGTAACTGCCAGTCATAAAGGCATTGGTTAGGAACAGATCTGAAGTTCAGTGGGAGTTGTATGTAGTCGATAAGGGATTCTGTACTCTTACATGACATGTAACAGTTAGACGTCGTGGCGCCCTCGTGATTCAAACTGGTGAAGTGTGAGGCCTTACCCAAACTGACTGTGTGTTTGATTGGACCACTATGAATCTTGAACGAGAATATAATGATTGGACGATGTATGAGAATGAATCTAATCCATGTCTCATTGGTTCAATTGATGTCTTTTACAGAAAGGATAAATGACGATTATTACCTTAAGTCTATTGTCTTGCGATAGTAAAAGATTACTAATAGCAAGATGTTTTGGTTAATGACTTTAAAGTGTCATACCTTGTTAGGGGCAACCATGTGTAGCTAGAACACCGCTGACTGTCTGCGTTAAGGAACTTAATCGAAGGACGTCCAAGTGGGAGACTATTGGAATTATAGTCCGGTCTCGATTAATTAACGCTACTAACTGAGTTGTGACCCGTAAGAGTTACACCTAGGGCAACGAACATTCAAATCCATTTAACCCGCTTAACTGGTAATTACGATATGCTAGCGAGACGATATATATTTATATATATTCGTTAGATGGGAATTATTATTTATACTAGTTTATAAATAATAATTATATATTGTTTTAATCTTTAATTAAAACATTAAAACGGGTTCGGGCTTTTGCATCTCGTATTGGATTTTAGGCCCGGAAAAAATTAGTAGATATATAATTATAATCTAATATAAGATGGCCTAACCTACTAATTGGGATACAGCCGCAAAAGGAAGAAATCGAATTTCCTTTTGTTTTTTTGGAGATACAAGCCGCCAGAACCAAAACGTGAGAAGAGAAAAAAATTTGTTTTTCTTTCTTGTGTTTTGCCAGCCACCAAACACAAAACCATATTCTCTTTGGCGTTTCCGGCTACCTCCAAACCAGCCTAAGCTGGACCCTGCCCCGCTGCTATCCCGTTTCCGACCAGCCCCGGCGCTTCCCGTCTCTCGCGTTATCAGTTCGTGATCTAGCATTGGTTCATTGTACCTAGGTGTATCAACCAGTTAATCATTAACCACCAAGGTATAATTAATCTCATTGGTAGATTAAATATTTATTCCGTGTTCGTATGTTTTGTAACCCAAATCCTGTCGGGTTTTTATTTTGTGTTGAATCGGTTTCGTTCCGCTGCGTATTAATAATTACTAAATAATTATTATTATTCTATAATTATTTATCAACCGTTTTTTATAACTAATCTAACTGATCACCACTAACAAAAAACCCAACACTCTCCCTCTCACCCGAAACCCACCCCTTGCTTCTCGGCTTCAACGACACAGCAACATCCCCTCGCCACCACCTTCCCCCCTTGACCTTCTTGGCAACCATCAACACACCCCCTTCCTCTACGGCTTGTAAACACAGCAACATCACCACCATCAACCACCGTGCACCACCCTCTCCATCCCTTGCTTCCTCTCGGTTCACAACAACAATAACGCCATCGATCATCAAAAACTAGCACCACCTTACCACCCCGTTAAAACCATGAACCACACCTCCACCTCCATCACCCATTCCAGCCCCGTCCCAACCCCCGACAGCCCCCCTCCCCCTTCCAGCCACAGTAGTACACCGCCTCCACCGTCACGGCCCTCCGTCACCTTACGGGTTCTTTCGGGATAAGAACCGACTCTTTCGGGTCTCCGTTTCTCACTTACGGTCACCGTATAATGGTTACGTGAAGTTTACGGGATAATCCGGGAGCTAAAAAGGGATTGTCTTTCCAACCGTATTTGGCTCGTTTTCTAATTCAAACGTACGAATCTGTAGTAGCCAAAAAGGGACAGAAACCTTTTTTCAGTACCTTCTGTCTTGTTTGACCGTTTTGACTATGATCCGAGTCTCAAATGCAAAAACTTTCTAAACTAAACTTTTTCAAAACATTATAAACTAGTCGCCTGTAAAATTTCATTATTTTTGCACATCGCTTGATATTTTTAACAAACCCATTTATGTTCAGCTCTTATGCTGTCCAAATCTTAAAATTTACAACATTAACAGTTATATATTGAATCCTCTATTTCTCGCATCCGTTAACGTTCTAACTTCCGATAAACGCCATCCAAAACCCTAATTAACTATATCATGATCTTTGAGGGCGTTGATCTAAATCCTAGAACTCTCGAGCTTTGCGAGTCAATCACCTCTCAACAAATGTGAGTTTACATAGCCCCTTTTTCATTTTTGTACATTTTGGGGTGAAACATGACTTTCATTGAAACTATTTGCAATTACAACATATACAATTCTATATTATGACTATTTGTGTAATTTGTGCTTTTGTGCTTGAATGCTATGAGTTGAACTACATATACATGACACACTCGTGCAATCATTAACTCTGTACAAGCCAACGGTAACATTGATAGATCTATTGTGTCTGACAAACCCACCCAGGTAGGGTGTTTGTTACCGACTCTACATTAGGGTAACCTGCGTGTTATGCATCAGTCACAAGGTTTGATTGTACACCTATTTTAGCTATAGATTCTCCATAAAATGCCTTATTTACCATATGTCATATGAATTGTATAAACTATTTGAAAACTACATGAGATATCTAAATGTATGTATGCTCACCAACTATTTATAGTTGACCCGCTCGTTTTAAACATGTTTCAGGTGAAATTGTTTGAAGTACAAGTTCATCACTTAGGAGCATATAGACCTAGTGACAAATAAACTAGAATTATTGTTAGCTTTTGATTGTTTGATCAATATGTATTTGTACATTTAAATCATTTTAATAAAATTATGTAATTTAGTTTGATCATGAGCTTTTGAACAGTCTACATGTCCCGCCCCGACGTTTTTCGCCGTCGGTTGGGGTGTGACAGATTGATATCAGAGCCATGGTTATAGAGAATTAGGTTATTAGACACCCATGACCTAGACTATAACCTTAGGACACCCATCTTATGCCATGCTCTATGTTACATGATATTTGCCACATTACTAAATGCTACATGTTTACTACTTTATGTGATTATCTTACATGTTATTCTAAGTACTTCGTCACATAATACAATACATGATAGTCTATGTACTAAACTACTTGATAACACACGTTCTTATAAACATTGATATCTACATGCTACATATATGATTCCATTAAGTGTTATCCTAAGTCTTACCACACATCTTATACACTCTCATCCTTACACACTACGTCACCATTATCTTTTGTGAACAAAACTTAAACCATTGGGCCTAATGCCCATTAATAAGAAACTAAGGAGCCCACTTACCCTCAAAGAAGAGGAAGCCTGCTGGAGTAAATAAACCTCACCTTTGGGCCTCAAAGCCCAGTCCATAATGATTCTCATCATGACCATGAGCCCAAACGATAGTATTATTAGTACATGATGGCTAGAAGAGTGTGTGTAGACCCATGAGAGATTCTAGCAAAGGAAAGACCGGGTACGTAAGTGTGTCCCTTGTGACCCACCCCTCTTTCCTTGGAATTCTCTTCATGGATACACTACTTATAGGTCAAGTGTTACTTCTAAAATACTATTGTGAAGACTCGGTGTTATGACTAGTCAAACTCTAAATTCATGAAAACTCCTATATTTAATACTTAGTATTTTATTATCGCTTACAATCTATGGACTCCTACTCTCCTCCCACCCCGATATACTATCCTGGAGCAGAGTCTGAACAGGAAGAAGACATCGGGTCACCAGACCAGTAGTCACCAACACCCTCAGCTGCTAGATCAATGTTTGACATAAAAGCATATTGGATTAGGAGCACTGGCCCGAGACTTCGAGCATCTGGATCACCTCCATCAAGGAACCCGTATCAAGCACCTCATCTACACAACCAGTTACCATCCCCTCTGAGAGACCCCTACCTAGCACCCGACCCATATCACCCTCACCCAAGAGTAAGGCAAACGATGGCACCCACTAGTGCTGTGGGAGTCCATTTGATACCATCCACCAATACGTGAAAACCTCAGAGTTTGTGAGACAAGGGAAGGAGCACGGGGTAAAACACGGCCTGCTAGGTCAGGGAATAGATAGCCTAGTGGATCAAGTGTGGTGCAAGGAGGAGAAAATTACGAACCTGGAAGAAGACAGGTAAATACTTGATGCACGCACGGAAGCAGCTAGAGCTGAGGCCAGGTTTGCTGTAAGAGTAACCATAGCGATGTTCATCTTAGTACTCCTCTGCTTTCTCGTGGAGAGCTACCTGAGACGCTAGCTAGGTTTTTTCTGTTTTTAATTTCCCGTTTGAAACTACTACTTTATGTTTGGATTAAGCTGTTGACATTTTATCATTTAATGCCAAGTTTTATATTACAATCCAAATGCTATTACTCGTTGATCTAATATTACAAGTATAAGTTACATCCATCGTATTTTCATCAAAATCACCCAAACACTATCTTTTCATTCATTACAATTTAGTACACGTACCTAAGCCTTCTTTGCAAACTGATCATTTTATTATTTAATTTAAACAGCATCGTTATTTTGTCCAAACAAAGTATTTATCAAACCCTTAGTTTATAAGTATTATCTGAAATATAAATTTTCAATAAACCTTTTGTCTTTTAAGGAAACTTGATACAACTTGTTTTACAAAACATTATCCTAATAAATAATTATGACTTTTATTATTAACACATGGCTTAAGTTATTTAACCACTATTTTCTCTTGAAATATTCTCTTTATAAAAAAAATTAAATTAAAAAAAGGTTTCATATAGTTATCCATTTAATTAGTTATTCCACTCATTATTTTCACCAATTTTTTCTTTTTTTCAAACAAGAAGAAATTACAATTACTTATTTATTTAAAAACAAAATCAGTTATTCGTAAGCACATTACTCAGAATATATATAAAACCTCCTCGTTATCTTGCACTTTCGGTAATGTATGAGTGCACTTACCACTTCAAGGAGATGAATCATTTCGCTTAGACATTAACCATCCATATAAACCTCAACAAGATTTAAAAAGTTAACACCCAACTACCCACATTATACATGAACATCAAACAACACGCTTGCCCGCAACACTCGACCACCTACAAAAAATTCGATAGTTTACGTCACTCATGAGACTCAATAACTTACATATGAACGTTCACAATATACACAACACTAGATTGATCTCATGAAACTTAGTTGCTGGATTGATCACATTATACATGAAACTTAATTGTCCACAATATACATGATAGAAGATTGATTACATGATACATGAAACTTAGTGTAGGTCCCTAATTCGGTGTGTGACGGATCTCTAGACTCGCGGTACGACACGGTGATAACGTGCGGAATCCATGATCAACGTGCTCGTGTAACTCAATCAACAACAACGGTGTAAATAAACACTTTGTATTTCCACCACAATATCAGGTTACAAGATTCTACTCTGATATCGTCTCTTCTGTCTACTGTGTTTTTGCTTAAACTAACTCTGTTCTGTCTATTTATAAACTACTGTTCTGCACCAGGCGAACTTAACAAGTTCGCCTAAAAGATGCTTAGGCGAACTTATTAAGTTCGCCTCTTTTAGGCTAAGCGAACTTAAGAAGTTCGCCTCTGATATACTAGGCGAACTTAATAAGTTCGCCTCTGATAGGCTAGGCGAACTTAATAAGTTCGCCTTTGATAGGCTAGGCGAACTTATTAAGTTCGCCTCTAGCAGAACTTACACAGAATTTTATCAACAGTTACAAAACATGTCCTAACAGACTCCCCTTTAACTGATGCTAATAATTCTATCAATTACAAGTCAAAGACTCTAAGACTAAGACATAATATCTTCAAGCTCGTTGTCACTAGAATATGCACCAACAGACTCCCCCTTGACAACAACTTCAGAAGATTGTCATCCGTCTTCATATATCATCAAACACATTGTAGTCTTCGTCTTGTTCATCTGCACTTTCTCTCTTTATTTTTAGAAGAAAACTTGGGAGAAGGACCCCTTGTCAACTTCTGTCTACAAATTTCATTTATGCAAAGGAGAACAACCAAGAATAACCAACAATTAAGATATCCATGGAAGCTGAAAAAATAAAATCTTTTTGGTTTTTCAAACATAAGAAAGACAAAACCTTTTTGGTTTTTCTCTGTATAAACTGAAATGTAAAATTCAAAATCACATATTTTTGATCGAACATCACGAGTAAGAAGATCATATCAGTATATATGAGATATCAATCACACATCTTGGATATAAAATCCATATAATATCAAATGGTATCCTATGTCATTCTTTCAAGCCTTGAGCAATCAAACGAATATCTTTCAAGATTATCACACTCTATCTTTTCAAGACTTTTATATTGCATGTTATGATATGCAATAAACATTCAAAGAAAATAGGATCAGGCTATGACACACAAATTTAAATTGTCAATATTATAAGATTTGAAACTAAAGCATCTTATTCCCACTTTCTTGTGAGTTAAGGTACCATTTAAGTATGAAATTCAACGTGTACCCCACTAGTATGCCAACAGAAATTAAATGCACTTTCTTCAAGACATATAAGATTTTACTAAAGATTATCCGAATTTCCAGAATGAGGAGACATCACTTAGCACATGAATAGCAGAATCCAAATTGGATTTTATAGGAATCAATGAGATTCATAATCGAATGATTCAATGTCTTGGCTTATATATGTGGAATCATAAGATTCAGGTACGTGAATCCAACTGTTATCTGGATTATGAATTCAATGGAATCAGTAAAGATCAATTATCAATATGATCCAAGGGCTAGTATATGTTTGACAGATGTTGTCAAGTACATATCTTGATTATACTTCAAATTACATGCTTTTCGGGACATGGGCACTGAAGCAAATCGAATGAATAGTGCTAAGGACATAACCCGAAACTGATCTCATAGGACAATCTTTATTAAAAGCTAATATTCTTTATCTGATTGTGATCTTTTAACACACACACCCACCCAGGCATAAAATGGGTTAAAATCACAGTTGTAACATTTGCAATTATGTTTTCACACTACTAACGGTTCAGTGACGCTTTTAGTCTACTGACAATTCAAATTATATGCATACACAACACTATCATTTCCTATTTGTGTAGTCTCTGAAGTTTAGATCAAAACATATAATTTAGATATATTAACATAAAGCACCAACCAGTCAATCTAAGGTCATGTGTGAAAGAACATCTACTGATGTACTATCATCTCTTCTTTAACTTCAAGTAATGTCGATTTTATCCTTTTCAATTTGTTTGGATTTTTCAAAATCTTTTTCAAAGAAAGTAAAACAAACGAAAATAAATCTTCCATGAAAACATTTTATGAAAAACATTTTACTTGGTTACTCAGGATTAAGTAAGTCAATCAATTAAAAACTCAAACCGGTGTAATCCTGTAATTGAATGCCTTTGCCTTTGTCAACACAGTTCTGTACTCCCCCTGTCCTGTAGACTCCCCCTCAACTAGTCAAATGGTTGCATCAACGACTTTATGCTCACCACTGTCATCCTAAGTTTTAGGTTATCATTTGGACTTTGTAAAACTCTTTCCAAAACATTGTGTGTGACATATTCTCCCCCTTGAGCATCAAGTCGTTGAATCAAAGAGATTTCTCAGTTATCAACAACTCTTTACTCTTGCAGATGTCATTCTCTGTCATGTGCTTAGAACCACCACTATCAACAACCAAAATGGTATTAATAGTCCCTCTTGGTAAATCCTGCACATCTAACAAGAATCATTAATTTAAAATTGGGACCCAAGCCATGGTAGTCATGGGTCGCCCACCTGTATCAAAATAATAAAACTCACTCCATTCACAATCGAATCTCTCATCAATTTTCGATGATTGCTCCGACGAGTCAGAAACAGAAACTTTAGATTTCCAAACATACTTCTTTTCATTAAGTTCTTTTTGCTTAAAATGTGAAGTGTTTGAACAATCTTGTTCATTTGAAAATTGATTTGATTGTGAAAACTCTTGTTGTTCTAAAAGTTTTCTCAATCTTCTATTTCTCCTCCGTCTTTGAGGTCTAGAAAGCCTAACCTCAGATTTTGAAATACCCTTTGGTGTATCACGAGGTTTAACCACATTTGGGTTAACATAAGGCTTACCATGAGTTCTTACCTTTCCTGGAGTAACATGTCGGTTACCTTTGTCTTTGTGAGAACAATCAATCCGTATGTGACCTTCAAGACCACAAGAAAAGCAAGATCTCGTCTCACGATAATTTCTCAAATAAGGAATCTTCACAAGATAAGATGCACTTGAAGAAGATTCTCCTACATGAACATCTTTTTGCTTTATTTTCTCTGGAACTCTAGATTTTGCAACAGGTTTTGATTCAGGCTTCATCTTCTCAGGAAATACATGCTTCTTCCCTTTATTTTTGTAAGGACAGGTCACCACAATGTGTCCTATCTCATTACAATGAAAACATGTACGCCTGTCTTTATAAACTCTGACATATGGAATTCTCCTTGAATTTGAAGAACTTCCAAATGTAAAATTTCCAGATGAATTAGAATCAACCTTTGAGTCGTCTTTCTTAACAGCTTTCGGTATCCCCTCTACCTTAGCTTCATCAAAATATTCATCATCACTCTCATCAGAATACACCATATCTTCACCTGTGACTGGATTCACTTTCAACACAGTCTTAGGATCTAAATCCTCATCTTTTATAATCTCAGGTGTAACAGAATAATTTTCGTTGAATGGTGGAGGAACATAACCAATACCATTAGTTCTCTTACCCTCTTCAGTATTATTATGATAATGTTCTAATAAGAATGACGAAATTCCAAAGCTTTCTAACTTTCTATGCAATCTAATCACCTCTGCTTTAGATTCAGCTAGCTCTTTATCTTTCTCAGTAAGATCATTATTTCTTTTCTCAATTTCTGCAAAGGACATATCCAGGTGATATGCCTGCTCTTTGATATTCAAAGTCAGAGAACTTATATCCCTCTTCAGTGATTCTATTCTCTCAATACACACATTCTCATTATCCTTTAATTTCTGATTTACCGTGTGCATTGATTTCATATCACAAATGAGGTTTACATTGTCATCCATAACCCTCATCATTTTATCCTTCACTGAAACACAGTTAGAACAAAACGTCTCAGAGTTAGAAAATACCTCAGGTTTTACTTCTGAAGAAGATGCACCAGGAGCCATGAATACGTCATCATCAGCTTCACTATTTTGATCAACAATGACAGGCTCTGCATCAGTTTCTAAGTCACTCAGATCATCTGCAACTGTCTGAAATCTTTCTTCACTCATCACATCAGTCTCAGTAGATTGAGTACTTTCACCAGAATGAATACTCTCACTATCAGTTAAATCTACAGAAGAATCACTTTGAGAATAACTCGGCTTCTCCAAAACATCATTGATCAAGACCACAAACGCTCGAGAAGTTGCTTCACCCTTTTTCTTCAATGCTTCCCATAGATCTCTTGAAGTTGGACACTTCCCGAGACTAAGAATGATTTCTTTAGGTAAAGACATCGTTAAAGTTTCACGCGTCTTCATCTCTCGATCAAACTTCTGCTTTTCTAGTTTACTAAGAGCTGTCACTGGTTTAGGAACATCATAATATCTCCTATAGTCATAAGTAGGATGCACATATCCTTCAAATATGGATGTCCAAAAGTTTTCATCAGTTGCTGATACGAACTGTTCGAACCGGACTTTCCAGCTACGGGAATCTGATATGCACAAAAGTCTCGGTGACATAGTTCCAATCTCATTATCATCACATGAAATTGACATTTTGAAATTTTTGCGAAAATATCCAGAAAAAATTTTCCCGCCAAAAGACTCCTTTTAAAAAATTTTGAAAATTCAAAATTTCAAAAATGATGCAAAACAAGCATGTAAACTTTCCCTAAAAAATTTGGACAAGAAGAATTTTCCCGCCAAAATACTTTTTTTTTAAGAACACTAGCAAACAGATAAGTTCGCCTAATACTGTACAAGCGAACTTAATAAGTTCGCCTCAGAGACACCCAAGCGAACTTAATGAGAAGCGAACTTAATAAGTTCTCTTAAACCAGAATTCAAAAAATCTGATTAAGTTCGCCAAAAATAAGTTCGCTTAATCCAGTGAGAAGCGAACTTGACAAGTTCGCCTGCACAAGAAATCAGCAAGTTCGCTTGCTTCAACAGATTCAAAATCAAGAACTTCTTCAGACCAAAATCGCGAACCATGAACATCCAAAATCGTCATTAATCACTAAATTGAAGGAATTAAACAAAATTGGACCGTAGGATCGTGTAATTTGTCAATTAGAAGCTTTCTATCGGATCAATTTCATCATAATCCTCTTCAAAAACACCAAATCAGATCAAAATCAGTCTTGAAAACTCCATTGAAATGAAAATGTCAAAGATGATGAATTTGATGTTGATTGGACACGAAAACACCACGAATCTTCTGCTAATCAAGAGCAAAATCTATGATACCACTTGTAGGTCCCTAATTCGGTGTGTGACGGATCTCTAGACTCGCGGTACGACACAATGATAACGTGCGGAATCCATGATCAACGTGCTCGTGTAACTCAATCAACAACAACGGTGTAAATAAACGCTTTGTATTTCCACCACAATATCATGTTACAAGATTCTACTCTGATATCGTCTCTTCTGTCTACTGTGTTTTTGCTTAAACTGACTCTATTCTGTCTATTTATAAACTACTGTTCTGCACCAGGCGAACTTAACAAGTTCGCCTAAAAGATGCTTAGGCGAACTTATTAAGTTCGCCTCTTATAGGCTAAGCGAACTTATTAAGTTCGCCTCTGTTATACTAGGCGAACTTAATAAGTTCGCCTCTGATAGGCTAGGTGAACTTATTAAGTTCGCCTCTAGCAGAACTTACACAGAATTTTATCAACAGTTACAAAACATGTCCTAACACTTAGTTGTTTGCAATATACCTAATACTAGATTGATCACTTGGAACTTAGTTGTTTGTAAAATACATAATGTCGTAATGATCACATGATACATGAAACCTAAATGTTCACAATATACATGATAGAAGATTGATTGCATGATACATGAAACCTAGTACATGAAACTTAGTTGTTCACGATACACATTGTTTACATTATACATGAAAACTTATTTGTTTACAAAATACATAATTGTTCACATTATACATGAAACTCATTTCATTACTATATGCCTGATACTAAACTATTCACATTATACATGAACCCTATTTGCTTACAATGTACATGACACTAGACCATACATGAAACTTGAGTGTTTACATTATACATGGAACTAAATTGTTTACAATTGTTGCATTTGGTTGACCACATTATACACAAAGCATGATCGTACATTTATTCATGAAAGTTGAAAGTTGCAAAACTTTAAAGCTTCTCGGAGTTTGACGTATTCTTGTTCAAACACGAGGAAACTATGGAACTCTAAGTTATGCCACATTATTACTCTTTAGTTTTGTGATTAACTTTACTATATAGGGACACAATTACTTATTAGCAACTCATACGTGAAAACAATAGACATAGTGAATTTGTGCCCCCTCTTGACCCGCACACAACGGAAGGATCTATACGGACCATGCGATGATTCGAGTAATTACGGGTGCACACGTAATTATAAAAATCAGCGCATGGAAAACATAGTAAATTCTGTCATGTGTTATGACATAAAACCTATCATGATATATAGTAACGAAACTAATGTGATATGACAAGGGCATGGTGGATACGCCGCTGGTACTTCCTATATATATGTGTGTTCATGTCATGTTGTCAAAAGTAGCGTGACTCATGCCACGTGAAGTTTTATGACCTGGACCAATGTTTGTGAAATCTCTTATCCTGTGACAATTCTTGAACATATTAGACTACATCCTAAACAAGCCTGGATCATCAAGTTCCCATCGCCCCCATTTCAAGTAATGCATTTCATCTTTGGAGTCCAAAATATTCTTCAACGGTTTTCTCCTTAATTTTCTTGAAACTAAATCCACTATTATCCTTCACACCTAACTTGAGCGTCAGACCTAAATCTTGTTATCTATCGTACTCCTCAAATTGACAATCAAAGCTCGTTGAAAAGCCAAGTCCATACCACTCTGTGGATTCGGTAGCCTCAACCAGTTGAATTTCGGGACGAAATTCTCTTAACTAGGGGAGACTGTAACATCTGCGACTTTCGTGTTTAACTTATCTGTGCCTAGACCTATTTATTCAATGTAAACCATTTTGAATGTCATTACACTTGGTTTAACCATACGACATACTTGTTGATCACACGTTACCTTATGCTCTAGATGCTTATTGATGGCTTAATCATGAATTGGGCCCATTGTAGGCCCAATAGACCCATCATAACCTGTTATCAATCATAAAAATGTTAAACATGTTAAATTAAAGTTGTTATACCTTGTTACACTTGAAACGTTCAACAAAAGCTTGTAAATCTATGTATTGTGCCTTCGCAGCTTGTTATGCCCTAGAAAGCCCGTTTTCTCGTCCACCAACCGTTATGACAATCAACTTTCATGTTGAACTTAAATGTTTTTGGCTAATGTTTTTGGCTAAACATACTCCTTTTGTTATGACAATCAACTTTCATGTTGAAAGCACTTGCCAATTTTGCTTAGAAATGCTTAAAATCGAGAATTTTGAATGTGCGAACTTATCCGGGCCAAGCTAGGACCCAACCCACCTACACTTGGACCTAGCCCAAGCTAGATTTCATAAAACTCAGCCCCCGTCAGCTGAATTTCGTAGCTTTGGAGCCTCCCTAACCCTAATTCCCTTTTCTTGTTTTTCAAGACTTAGTTTAACTATAAATACCCCCTTAATCCCCCTTGTTTTTCATTTACTCCTCTCCTAAACCTATCCACCCTCCACCTGCGATTTGAGCCTTCTACTAATGCCAATAAATCGCAAGAAACCCCCCTCCAAGCCTTGAAGAAATCGCAAAAGCCAAGGAACCAAGTTCGGGTGACGAATCAAGTATAAACCGCTCTTCCTTCCTTTTTATTTATTTCTTATTCTTTTGATTCTAACCTTTATACTAACTTGTTTTTATTTTCATTCTATACCTCTGATCCTAAATTTAATCTAACTTGAATTAACCACATGCTAATCTAAAGTAGAATCCGCTTGCTCGTGTCGGCTATGCTGATTGCATCCTATGATTCTCCAAAATGTTTCTGTGAATATCATGGCTAGACCGGTGACACGGGATGTTTTGGCAAACCTAATCTGATTATATTATGTATTATAATGATATAATAATATTCATCTATATTTTTATTTACGCGTTCGGTAACCCTAAAACCCAAAACGGTCCACTTAAGTGCAACCGTTGATTGTGGACAGAAAATGTGCTGATTTTAACTAAGCATAACTTGATCATAATTAAACGAAACTGAGAAAACTCAAATTCCACGACATATTTCATCGAATTTTATTTCCATCCATATTTGGCTCGTTTTCTAATTCAAACGTACGAATCCGTAGTAGCCAAAACAGGACAGGAACCTTTTTCAGTACATTTTGTCTTGTTTGACCGTTTTGACTATGATCCAAGTCTCAAATGGAAAAAATTTCTAAACTAAACTTTTTCAAAACATTATAAACTAGTCGCCTGTAAAATTTCATTATTTTTGCACATTGCTTGATACTTTTAACAAACCCATTTCTGTTCAGCTCTTATGCTGTCCAAATTTGAAAATTTACAACATTAACAGTTATATATTCAATCCTCTATTTCTCGCATCCGTTAACGTTCTAACTTACGATAAACGCCATCCAAAACCCTAATTAACTATATCATGATCTTTTAGGGCGTTGATCTAAATCCTAGAACTCTCGAGCTTTGCGAGTCAATCACCTCTCAACAAATGTGAGTTTACATAGCCCCTTTTTCATTTTTGTACATTTTGGGGTGAAACATGACTTTCATTGAAACTATTTGCAATTACAACATATACAATTCTATATTATGACTATTTGTGTAATTTGTGCTTTTGTGCTTGAATGCTATGAGTTGAACTACATATACATGACACACTCGTGCAATCATTAACTCTGTACAAGCCAACGGTAACATTGATAGATCTATTGTGTCTGACAAACCCACCCAGGTAGGGTGTTTGTTACTGACTCTACATTAGGGTAACCTGCGTGTTATGCATCAGTCACAAGGTTTGATTGTACACCTATTTTAGCTATAGATTCTCCATAAAATGCCTTATTTACCATATGTCATATGAATTGTATAAACTATTTGAAAACTACATGAGATATCTAAATGTATGTATGCTCACCAACTATTTATAGTTGACCCGCTCGTTTTAAACATGTTTCAGGTGAAATTGTTTGAAGTACAAGTTCATCACTTAGGAGCATATAGACCTAGTGACAAATAAACTAGAATTATTGTTAGCTTTTGATTGTTTGATCAATATGTATTTGTACATTTAAATCATTTTAATAAAATTATGTAATTTAGTTTGATCATGAGCTTTTGAACAGTCTACATGTCCCGTCCCGACGTTTTTCGCCGTCGGTTAGGGTGTGACAACTTCAAGAAACAACCGATCTTAACACAGTCCTTCTCTATCCTTCTCTTGCTCTCTTGAATCTTGAAGATAAGATTGGATTAATGTAATCACTAAAGAACTTAAAGAATAATCATGGTCTTAATGTGCAAAAGGTTAGTAAGGTGCTAATATTTTTGGGAATTCTATGTCTGTTTTAAAATTTCATTTTGCAACTGAAGATATGAACATACAACAATTAATGATAAAACCCTATCATCAATATCCTACCATGGTCAATTTGCAAGTACCAAGAAACCAAACGAAGCATAAGGAGTTTTAAGAAACCCAACCTTTAGATAACTGAGGCTCGCAGTTAATGTACTAGATGACAAAATCTTATGATTCCTGTAATGGCATGCACAAGCAAGCAACCGAGCTCAAGAATGTGCTAGTCAATATAAAAAAATGTCAAGAAAATGAGTCGGATCAAAAACCGAAACGCCTTTCTCCTTAATCTAACCTTCATGAATTCGCCCATCTTGAATTTTTCAAAATCTCAAGTGTGTTTGGAATGATTATAATAAAACCTTAAAACCCATACACACATGACACACACAATTCCCAAGTGATGTATGTAATCCTAAGATGATCACACTTAAATTTTAGGTTTATCCTTAAAGCAACATTTTCATATGTTGTTTCTTAGACATACTGGTCCAACATAAAATACCCAAGAGGAAAAAGAATTAGAAAATTGGACAAAAGTTGTACAATCAATCCACAGCCAAACCGTTCACCGATCATGGACCATCTGTTCCACTTTTCACTCTAAAAATTTAGTCCGTTGTGAATGGTCCAAAAATGATATTTACTTTGTGATTAGAACGTTTTCAATATGAGAATCAAAATAAATATATTGGAATTATCACTTACCAAAAGAGAGAAAAAAAAAGACAAAAGCTTAAAGAATAAAACATCTCTACTTAAACATTGGTTTTACTTTATATCCATTCTGTTTGGTTGAGTATTGCCCAATTTGTTTAATTCACCATTATTTGGTTGAGTAGTGCACAATTTTTTTAATTCACCATGAATCTTGTATGGTTTAAAAATTTGTTTTTGTTTATAAAATATATTCATGAGTGATTATATTTTATATCAAATCCTTTTGCTTCCTTGATGATCTTGTAGTTATAGATGACTTATCTTCACTGATTATTGAATTTAGTCTTGAAAAACCATCAAGAAGGGTTAGAGTCGGTTAGAGTCAGTTACAGCCCAAACAAGAGAACTCATCCCAAAAGACTAGTCTGGTGGGTGAGGGAACTCATTTGGTCTATAAACCTAACATTGTTGCCCAAACAACCGATATGAGACAAGTCTCATACCTTGCAATGGTTTCAGTCTGTAACACGGTCGCTTCACGGTTTGACCGTACCTACGACCGTGTGGTTTAGGCTTGTGCACAAATTGATCGATCTTGGACAGGGAGTTGGCGGACAATCTAAGGTCGAACAGTGGACCGTCAGTGGACCGTCCGTGCTGATGCTGATTAATCTTGTATCTTTCTAATGCTTTTATCTTTCCCTTGTTAAATTATGACTTGGTTTAACAAATGATAGACATATTTTATAAAAAATATAAATATCTTAGAATATCGTTTAATCTATATGTTCACATTTTTAACAACATCAAAATAACCTTTTTATAATATCCATGCATGAAGTAAAGGATAAATTTTATTAAATACAAGTGAAAAGCATCTTTGTTTGATGTGATTTTTAATTTTTAGAGTAAACTGCCATTTTCGTCCCTGTGGTTTGGTCAAAATTGTCACTTTCATCCAATAGTTTGTTTTTTTGTATCTGGGTCCTCGTGGTTTTAAAATATTGCCATTTTCATCCTCGTGGTTTTAAAATATTGCCACTTTCATCCAGTCAGCTAACACCGTCCGTTTTTCTCAATTAAATGAGGGGTATTTCAGTCCTTTTACATATTTGTTTTATTTCTTCATCTTTTTTACTCTAACTTTTTAATCATAGAAACAAGCGACGGAGGTGTTCCAGTGGTGCTCGTCGGAAACTGGTCAGGAAAAGAGGAAGAAGGCCAGCAGGTGGATGATTAAATTAGAGGTTAAATTGGGGATGATTAAAAAGTGAGAGTAAAAAAGATGAAAAAATAAAACAAATAAGTAAAAGGACTGAAATACCCCTCATTTAACTGAGAAAAACGGACGGTGTTAGCTGACTGGATGAAAGTGGCAATATTTTAAAACCACGAGGATGAAAATGGCAATATTTTAAAACCACGAGGACCCAGATACAAAAAAACAAACTATTGGATGAAAGTGGCAATTTTGACCAAACCACAGGGACGAAAATGGCAGTTTACTCTAATTTTTAAGAAGAAAAAACTACAAGCCAAATAAGCATGAGGTTACGTCCAATTTGTTTTGACAAATCCAAAGCCCAATATGACGCTTAATGGAAGGGTATTGGGCTGGGTGAGTGTGGTCGTATGTATGTATCTCCCGCTTGTAGGGTTGAAAGTTGATCAAGCATGTTATCTTTTTCCCGTCCCCAAAGCCCAATAAAATCCATACGCCCTCAGAGTCAGATCTTTCACAAAAATTTGCAATTACCTTCCTTCCCTCCTCCCTCCTCGATCGTCCTCACTTCTTCCCTCTGTACAGTGCAGGTTTTTTCTCCTCCTAAGGCTAATGCACTATCTTACGTTTTTGTTATTTGATATTGCTTTTCTGAAATGATCGTCTTGTTTTTTTGGTTATCTGTCCCTCACCCCATGCGTGTTTTCATAAGCATCTGCATACGAAAATCGCCTTTTAGGGGTTGGGATGCGCAATTGTGATCTTATTTTGAGAATGTTGTGTTTAGGTTCCGAGTTGCTAAAAACCCTAGGTGATGGAGTCTTTGGGCAACGGGACATTGGATGTTTCAGTCACCAAAAAATTTGGGCAGCGAGTCCAGAAACAGAAGGTGGTATCTGAGGAGAAGAAAAGATCTAGTCCGCGGTTAAGAGAAATCCCTGAGAGTAAAAGACCTTATTACGGCCCCCCTCACAAGGCCGATGCTACAAATCTAGACATTTCTAAGAGTTCATCGCAGAAACTGTTGGATTTTTCATATGTGCCTCATACCAGGAATGATAAAGCAAGGGTCAAAAAAACTCTTAGAACATACAACAAATATTACCTTCACTTATTTCAGGTGTTTACCTTCCTTCAATTCTTCAATGTTTCTTCTTTTACTTGATATTATGTGTGCTACTTGATAGACAATAGCAAACACAAAGCTATCTCTGGTAATATTGGACTCAAAACTGATACTTCATTACCGGATGCCAATGGCTTTAAATAGATACAACTCGAGAAAGGCAAATAACAACAAAAGAGAAATAAACGGAAACAACGGTAACTCCTAGAGACTCGATCACGTTTTGACTAACGTTCTTTATTCAACCTAGACCCCTTCAAGATAATATCCTACGCATGCTGACTCATCCACGTGCATGCATGCTTAGGACACAAGCTTCCATCATACCTTCCCTCAAACTTGACAGTGAGTAACTTCAAGTTTGCCTTCAGCTGTGCATACTCCCAATCTGTTTTTCAGCTTCAAGAATGCCTCTCTTGTTAGGAATCAGAGTCGGTAGCGCAGCGGATACAACACACAAACACACACAAACGAAAAGAAGAAAGCAGTAACACGACACAAGGATTTATAGTGGTTCGGTCAAGGTGACCTACATCCACTTGCTGCAACTAGGGTTTACTTTTATTGATAGGTGCTACAAGAATTACAATTACAAGACTGAGATATATATAAGACAAGATTAGGTTAAACTAAAATAGGTAACAATGGGTTTTAGCCCATTAGGGCCGGCTGCCCTATTCCCCTTAATTCCAGCCGTAACAGGCCCAAAGGGGAGCCCAGCCCGGCCCAAACCCAATAGCTTTCATAACCCAACAATCTCCCACTTGAAAGCTTTGCCCATACAAACCATCCAAGCCATCTCAGCACCAGTAACTCAAGTAATCATTATAATCAAGTCCTCCAAGCCCAAGCTAAGACTTCATGTCAAACCCTCCTAGTTGTAGCGACCCTTCTCATCAGTTACCTGAAAGGCCCAACTTCAACCCAATACCAGTCATACCAGACCCAACCGTGATTATCTCCACCACCGACCCATCTTCTGTCTCAACCGACTTGCACGTTCCGTCGGCTCCAGAGATACACTGAAGACCATCATCACTCTCCAAATTCAGCAAACAATCCTCAGGAGAGACTTTCTTATTCGGAACCTTAGTCTTCAAAACCCAGCGAACTCTCGGAACTGGACCCGGAACACGTCCTGTGCTCCCACTGTTCCCAAACCCCCTGACTGGTTTCACCCTCCGAACACATTCAAGTGACATCTCAGTAGCTCCAGGCTTCACGTTTGCAAAGTGAACCCTCTTAGTGCGAGATTCAGTGAACCGGACTTTATCACTCTGAACCGGGACGATCACACATCCCTCAGCAGGTACCTCAACTAAATACAGTGATCCTCGTTTTTCTCCCCGAGCAATAACGAGATTTCCATCTAACACTTTCTACTTTCCACCTTCAAACTTGACATCCAGTCCCTGTTCATCCAATTGACTAACGGAAATAAGATTCATCATCAGACCTGGAATTACCCTGACGTTTTGCAAGTTCCATGCAGTTCCTAATGGAGTCTTCAGATTCACATCTCCCATGCCCGTAACCTTTAAGGTTTCACCATTTCCTAGCCTTACCTGTCCAAAATCACCTTCTTTTAGATTCACCATTGATTCACCGTTGTGCATAGCATGAATCAATGCTCCTGAATCCATGACCCAAGAGCCCACACTGCTTTCCACACTACAAACCAGCGCATCACCATAACAGACGACCTCAGTAGTGTTCACTTCAGCAGACTTTTCCTTTTTGGCCTTTGGACACTGACTCTTAAAATGCCTAACTTCTTTGCAGCCCCAACATGTGACAGTCTTAGGAGTTCTGGATGCACTCCTACCCTTGCTCCCACTTTCCCTGTTATTCCCTCTTCCCCTGCTTACACTTAACAATTCAGAAGAAGATGAGCTACCTTGCTTCCTGCGTCTTACGTCTTCTCCAAGAATCAAATCTCTCATCCCTTCAAATGTAAAACCACTAGGCCTTATAGAATTGGTAATGGCAGTTACCGTTCCGGATCAGCTATTCGGCAGTGAAGATAACAACGCCAAACCTTGAGTTTCATTATCAAAATTGATTCCCACAGAACTCAATCTGGACAAAAGTGAATTTAAATTGTTGATATGTTCTGTCACAACGTCTCCTTCCTTCATCATAGTCAAGAAAAATTCTCTCAACAAGAACAGTTTATTTGCCGCCGACGGTTTCTCATACATGTTTGACAGAGCTGTCATCATGCCACGAGCCATGGTTTCCTTCATGATGTTGAACGCGACACTCCTCGTCAAAGACAATGTAATAGCCGCCTTGGCCTTCTTGTCCTTCGAATCCCAAACATCTTGACTAGTCTTATCCGTTTTTTCTTCCAATACCACATCCAAGTCCCTTTGACTCAACAGAGCTACAATTTGCATCTTCCACCATGCAAAGTCCGTCCCGTCGAACTTCTCAATCTGTACCTTCCCGTCCTCAGCCATCACAATAGCAAACAGAAAACAGATAAACGAACTTGAACACGAAAAAAAAAACTTAACCCGTCGACTCAAGGGTTTAGAAACCCTAATCGGCAATACATACATGGCAGCAACCCAAATCCAGTAGCGACCAGAAAAACAGCAGAAACCGGCCAGCCTATTCCGGCGACCTCAGCAGACTTCCGACAGCTACCCCCAAAACCCTAATCGGACCAGCTTTGCACTTCCTCCCTTCCTGCGACAGCAATCAGCAGCCACAACAGGCTCCAATCAGCCCTGTTACAGTCGTACAGAAGCAGAACAAAACGGAACAGCAGCAACAGTCAGCGACCAGACCTCCAGCGACAAAACCAGCCGCAGAACAGGTCCAACCAGCAGCAAAACAGAAACTGAAACAGCAGCCCTTCTCCCTTGCGGCTTCGAACCAGAACTCAGGAGATTGGTTCAGCACCAATCGCAATTCCAACAGCCCCTCTAATCTTTTTTCCGTGCGAAAAACGTGTGTAACAACGAGCCAATGCTCTGATACCGGTTGTTAGGAATCAGAGTCGGTAGCGCAGCGGATACAACACACAAACACACACAAACGAAAAGAAGAAAGCAGTAACACGACACAAGGATTTATAGTGGTTCGGTCAAGGTGACCTACATCCACTTGCTGCAACTAGGGTTTACTTTTATTGATAGGTGCTACAAGAATTACAATTACAAGACTGAGATCTATATAAGACAAGATTAGGTTAAACTAAAATAGGTAACAATGGGTTTTAGCCCATTAGGGCCGGCTACCCTATTCCCCTTAATTCCAGCCGTAACAGGCCCAAAGGGGAGCCCAGCCTGGCCCAAACCCAATAGCTTTCATAACCCAACATCTCTTCCCAGTGGTTTTGTAAAGATATCCGCCAGTTGCTCCCTTGACCCCCAATGCTCTAATGTGATAGTACCATCTTTTACCAAGTCCTTTAAAAAATGAAAACGAACCCCGATGTGCTTGCAACGACCATGAAAGACGGTATTTTTTGAAAGTTTGATGGTGGACGTGTTGTCGCATTTGATCACTATACAGCCTTGAACTTCCAAGTTCAGTTCCTCAAGAACGTCCCTAACCCAAAGAGCTTGACACGCACACGCAGCAGCTGCAACGTATTCTGCTTCTGTTGACGACAAGGCTACAACGTCTTGTTTCTTTGAGGACTAGCTTACAGCCCCATCATCCCACAGAAAAATGTACCCAGATGTGCTTTTTCCACCAACCGTATCTCCTGCAAAGTCACTATCAGTGAATATCTCCAGATTACCTTTTCCTCCTCTCTTGTACCAAATTCCGTGATCCAAAGTCCCTTGCAAGTATCTGAGAACCCTTTTAGCGGCTGCAAGATGCATTTCAGTTGGACTTGACATAAACCGACTAATGAGATTCACCACGTATTGGATATCCGGACGTGTAGTTGTGATGTACATCAGGCTTCCAACAATCTGTTTGAACAAAGTGGCATTAACCTTGGGTCCTTCATCTGCAGTGAGCTTGTTTCCTAGAACAATAGGATTGATGACTGGATTATTGCAATTGCTCATTTCAAACCTTTTAAGAAGATTAGTTGCATATTTGCGCTGGGAGATGTGAATGCCTTTATCCGTCTGCAGCACCTCAATCCCAAGAAAGAACTTCATTCGACCAAGATCAGACATTTCAAACTCTTTTGTCATCAAGAGTTTGAATTCCTGCAACATTTTTCTGCAATTCCCAGTATATATGAGGTCATGTACATATAAATTGACAATTAAGATACCTCCATTTGAATCCTTCTTGACGAATAAAGTATGCTCCTTTTCACTGCTCTTAAACCCTTCTTTCAAAAAATACGCTTCAGTTCGACTAAACCAAGCACGTGGTTCTTGCTTTAGTCCGTACAAAGCTTTGAGAAGTTTATACACCTTCTGTTCATTGACTGTTATCACATACCCTTGAGGTTGTTGTACATACACCTCTTATTGCAGAATTCCATACAAAAATGCTGACTTAACGTCCATTTGAAACACCTCCCAGCCTCTTTGTGCAGCTAACGCTATTATCATTCTTATGGTATCCATGCGAGCCACCGGAGCATAGATTTCTTGATAGTCGACCCCATGTTCTTGCCCGTAACCTTTGGCAACCAAGCGAGCCTTATGCTTATCCACCTCTCCTTTTTCGTTTAACTTTGTTTTGAACACCTATTTTACTCCAATGCATTTAACTCCTTTTGGTAGTTCCACAAGATCCCAGGTTTGATTTTTGACTATGACTTGCATTTCAACATTCATGGAATTCCTCCATTTCTCACTTTTAACAGCTTCTTCGTAGGTAGTAGGATCTTCATGATTGACTTGCATGACATTAAGTTCGTCTTCATCGTCATTTCCGATTACGTAGTCTTGCAAGCACCCTGGAGCTCTTCGAGTTCTACCCACTCTTTCACGTGTGTTACTAGGACCAGCAGTTGTAGTGGACTGCCCAACAACCATGGTAGGCTGATCTTCGATCTGTTCTTGATTAGCAACGGCTAATGGCTGATCTTCAACTTGCTCTTGCTCAACCTCCACGTCTTCATCAGAATCCCAGCCATTTTCTTGACCGGATAACTCAATGTCTCCACATGTGAGTTTTTCTTCCTTTTCTTTATCTTCCCAGACCCATGCTTTGTCTTCTTAAAAAATGACATCCTTACTTATTGTAACCTTCATAGTAAGTGGGTTCATGAGACGATAGCCTTCTGATTCTTCACTAAAACCTGTCAAAATACAAGGTATGCTTTTGTCATCAAGTTTGCTGCGCTTTTCTTTGCGTATGTGAACATGTGCAATGCATCCCCAAACTCCGAAGTGTTCCACAGTAGGTTTGTTACCACTCCAAGCTTCTTGTGGAGTCACATCATCAAGGGCCTTGGTTGGACACCTATTTAGAACATAGAAGGTCCACATAACAACTTCTCCCCAAAGAACCTTTGGAATGTTTTTGCAGGCTAAAAGTGTCACAACCATGTTGATGACAGTTCTATTCTTCCTCTCCGCTACGCCGTTTTGTTGAGGTGTGAAGGCAGTGGTAAGTTGCCTTTGAATGCCATGATTCCTGCAAAAACTATTAAAAGCCTCGGAGGTAAACTCCCCTTCCCGGTCAGTTTGAAAGGTTTTAATGGTTTTGCCTGTTTCATTTTCAACCTTGTTTTTAAAAGTCTTGAAACATTCCAATGCTTCAGATTTCTCAGCAAGTAAATAGGCCCAACCCTTTCTACTGTAATCGTCAATGAAGCTTAAGACATACCTTTTTCCTCCTTGAGATGCTGGTTTAGTTGGACCACAGATGTCTGAGTGAATCAATTCTAAGACTTGTTTGGCTTTCCAAGTGCTAGCTTTTGGTATTGATTTTCTGGTTTGTTTTCTTATCAGACAATCTGTGCAAACATCCCCTTTGATCTTGAATTGTAGTAGTCCCCTAACCATCTCCTTTCTTTGAAGTGTTTCCATACCTGTGTTGCTCAAGTGCCCATAACTTTCATGCCAAAGTCTTGGGAGTTCATCATCACTAGAATACATACACCATGCCGAGTTCTGCTCATCTGTTATCTTGGTTTGATTGGTGAGAGGAAACATTCTATTTGATGAAACTCTGAAACAATATGCCTTTCTCCGGATGAAAGACTTTGCATACATCGGATTGTATCAAGAAAGCCAATCCCTTTTGTTGCAATTGGCCAATGCTCAATAGATTATTCTTTAATTCTGGTATATAGTAGACGTCATTCAACACATATGGTGCCCCATTTATAACCAGCTTGACTTGACCCTTCCCACTCACGTTCATATGAGTGTTGTTTCCAAGTTTAACGGTGTGAGTAAAGCTATGATCTAGGCTAGTAAACTTCTCCTTATCTCCACTCATATGGTTGGAACAGCCGGAATCTAGAAACCACACTTTAGCTCTCTTTGCTTCGTCTGTTTGAGCCATAAAAACACACCGTCTGTCTTCTGTTTCTTCTGTGGTCATTAACATCATTGCTTCTTCATCATCAAATTCAGCAAAATTGGTTTCCTTCCATGCAGGGCATTCGTACCGGAAGTGACCCAGTTTGTGACACTTGTAACACTCCACGGTTTCCTTTTTGAAGGATGAGCGGCCTCTACCACGTCTAGATGGAACCGATGAATTTGGAACTGCATTTGGTAGAAAGCCATTGTGCTGTCCATCTTGACATGAATCATAGAGAACGTCAGCTTCATCAGGAGAAATATCAGAAGGTAAATGAAAAGACTTGAATAAGTTTTCGTAATCAAATGCCCAATCTGGTCCAATCGCCATTTGAGGTAAAGACCGATTTGAACAGTCAATATGGAACCATTCTTCAACTTTCGATCTTCCCCGACCACGTCCTCAAGAGCTAGAAGATTCATCATAAATCACCTTTAGTGCCTGTTCTTCCTCCTTTTTGGGTTTTTTAAACTTCTGCTCATGAACTAGCAATGTACTTTGCAGTTCATCGATCGTCATAGTGCTAACATCCTTTGATTCTTCAAGAGACTACCACGAACTTGTATTTGTTGGTGAGGGTCTGTAGGATTTTCTCTACAATTTTGACGTTAGTTTGTTCTTCCCTGTTACTTCTCATCTGGTTGGCAATAGATAAAACCCTAGCAAAATATTCGGTGATAGTCTCCCTACTCTTCTTCTCTAGCACCTCAAAATCCCGACGAAGCTTCTGCAGCATCGCTCTTTTCACCCGTGCATTTCCTTAGAATCTCTGCTTCATACAGTTCCACACCGATTGCGCGGAGCGTCGATCCAAGATCTGCTCAAACGTCACTCTATCGATGGCTTGATAGAGATAGTGTTTGACCTGCAAATCCTAGGTTCGAAGCTCTTCAAGTTTCTTCCTTTGGGCATCGCTTTGGGCGATATCAACCGTTGGTTCGACTATACCTGCAATGGCGGAGGATATTGAGGGCCCGGGGGGGCCCCTCCCTCCCGATTTTTAGCTCAGAAGTGTTAATATATACGTATTCGGCCGATTTTTCGCTCAGTAGTGTTAATTTATATGTATTGGGCCGAAAATTTTATAGTTCCGGCCCCCCGATAGGAAAAAAAATCCCGGCCCCCCTTACGTTTTTTTTCAAGCTCCGCCACTGTATACCTGGGTCGATCAGGTTCCATAATTTCTTTGCACGAAGAAGGTTCTCCATCATTTCGCTCCAGTTCTCAAAGTGACCATCGAATGGAGGGATCTTCAACTTCTCGTTGCTCATGTTTTCTCGCTCGTTTAATCGGTTTTCTCACCACGCTCTGATACCAGATGATAGACAATAGCAAACACAAAGCTATCTCTGGTAATATTGGACTCAAAACTGATACTTCATTACTGGATGCCAATGGCTTTAAATAGATGCAACTCGCGAAAGGGAAATAACAATAAAAGAGAAATAAACGGAAATAACGGCTCCTAGAGACTCGATCACGTTTTGACTAACGTTCTTTATTCAACCTAGACCTCTTCAAGATAATATCCTATTCATGCCGACTCATCCACGTGCATGCATGCTTAGGACACAAGCTTCCATCACTACTAGGACTCCATATATACTCTACCACCAATTATGAGTAAATTACGGTTTGCGTCCCTATGGTTTACACGATTTAACACAATGCGTCCCTAACACGAATTTTTAACGCTTTGAGTACCTGTGGTATTCAATCTGTAACACTCTGAGCCCCTGGGCCTAACATCGTTAAATTCTTTCCGTTAAGTTTAGTTTCGACAGGGGTAAGATGGTAATTTACTTTTTTTTATAACCCTAATTCTCACTCTGAGCCCCTGGGCCTATTTTAACTCATGCCCCCTATCGAAACTCGCCGTCCTCTCTTCGTCTTCAGCAGGAAAGGCTATCCGCAGCATAGTTGTAGATCAGCAGCAAAACTTAACTATCCGCAGCATAGACGCTCAACTGAAACTACTTAGTAGTTATAAAAAACTTAGTAGTTATAAAAAACTTAGTAGTTTCGTGTGAACTTAGTAGTTTCGGGTGAATATCAGTCTTACCCCAGTCGAAACTAAACTTAACGGAAAGAATTTAACGAAGTTAGGCCCAGGGGCTCATAGTGTTACAGAATGTATACCACAAGTACTCAAAGCGTTAAAAATTCGTGGTAGGGGCGTATTGTGTTAAATCGTGTAAACCACAGTGATGCAAACGGTAATTTACTCACCAATTATTTTAACATATTAAACTAAGAACTAAATTCTGTATCTGCACTTTTTATTATACATCTAAGCTATTTTGCAGCAATTATTAAGGTCTTGTGTAAATTAGTAAGATCCAAGTGTCAAATAAGGAGGTTTAGTGATCTTGCATATATGGATTAAATTAAGGACTTATTTAAACAACAAATTTACAAAGACCCGATGGTCTGTTCCTCTCAAGAAAGCTAAGTGCAGCGAATGGAGAATATGCTTGTGGTTGAAAACCTAAATCGTAATTTAAACAACAAGTTCACCACTTCACCTTCAAGTTGAAAACCTAAATCGTAATTTCTTGTGGTTTAGCGAGTTATATTTATACTATTTGACTTTGATAATATGCTTTTCACAAACGCAAAGGTTTCTTGTAGGAGATACTTTACGTATCCTGTCATGTGCTACTATTGAGGATGGACTGAGAGCATTTTGACTTGTACATGACATGATTAGGGAGGATATTTAAATGATGCAGTGCCACATTGTCATAAATTTCATTTCCATATCACTTATTAGCTTGATGGTGTTTGTGTCAAGTGAATTCCACTCACCATCTCAGACTATGAATACTGTTGATGTGGATGTTTTATATAAGATATTTTGTATCTATAAAATCATGATCTTCACTTACATCAGTCACATGCAGATTATAACCTGGTTTAAGAAGACGCGCATCAGGCGCGCATGCATTGCGATTCCATAAGGCGCAGGTGATGCGGCGATTTCGCATGATGCGGTCTGATGCGGCGCATGATGCGGCGCATGATGTTTATTGTTTAAGTATGCTTTAACTTTTAAGCATGTTTAAGTGTTTTACATGTATGTTTTTATGTGTAAGTATGAACATTATAAAAGTTGTCATGCATAATTATTTTTTTAGTATTTTTTTATGACGAACGACTCACATATGTGGTGCGCGCCTCGCGCATCAGTTCGTGGGGATCAAACTGCATCGGAGCACCTCACGCCTTTTAAATCCAAGGATTATAAATAGTTTTAGATGAAGCTTGTTTTCATTTTATTATATCTTCACATGCAGTTGTCCATCCCACTTAGTTCGGACATAATGATTACCTTTTGTTGTTGTCGTGCTTAAATGTGTGTTCTATCTCATTCATTACATTTTGAAGTTATTCCTCATTAGCAGCATGCCATTCACGTTTTCTACTTTGCTATCTTAATTAGGATGAATCCAATAATTAATTGCTTGATTTGCTTCTTAAGTTATTAACTTTCTTTGTTCTATATTTGCTTTGATCATCTTTAGCACAGTGGTTTTATCTTATTAACTTCTTTACATCATTGCACTGACATCTCCAACACATGCAGCAACAAAATGCATGTGAAAATGACAATAGACGACTTGCAAAGCATCTTGATTTGAAGGTAATATGTAAGATGTTTCTTATATTAGCTGTTGTGTGGTTGGTTTTATTTATCTTTATCACTACTGAAATATGAATGGACTTCATAAGCTTATGTGTTCAATCTTTGTTATTGCTGAATCATCATTGACCTCACACACATATGCAGAGAGAGGGTGTATGTGGAAGTGGTGGTAAGCAATCTATCAAACGTCCTGATTTGAAGGCTGTCTCTAAGGTATCTTTTGTTTTTGTATATGATCATTTTATGTGTACATGCTTTTAAGTTGAAAATTTATTGTCTTGTGTGTCACTTCTTTGCATGAATTATAATGATGCAGATGATAGAGTGTAATGAAGTTTTGTTCCCTACAAAAAGATTTGGCCACTTGCCTGGTAGGTGAATAATTGATTCTTTTCAGAAATACAAATTCATGTCTTGCTTTATTGTATGCTATTTATCAGTGAGCTTCGTATGATCTTGTCTGCATGTTGCCTATATTACAATATCTTCTTTAATGAAATATCTGCATTCACCCTAAAGAATGGTATATTCTTTCATATCTATTTTGGCTTTTTTTGACAAACGCAAGAAGATAAAGCAAAAAGCAGAATAACATGCTATAAAACCTTATCATTGTTTTACCTACCAAAAAGGTTCTTTTCTTGGACAACGACTAAGTTTGACATATTTTCACTATTCTTTGACTTAAGATAAAATTTGGTTAAGGCTTATTCAGTGTTCTAAAGAAGTTTTGGCACAGCTAGTCTATTAAAATTTCTGCTATCTCTTAGTTGTCTAACTGAAGCTTAAGCAGTATGTTAATTTGTACACGATAGTCATTTTGTAACACATGCATCAAAGTTGGTACAATTATGTTTCTATGAACAAAAGATTAGCAAAGAAAGTTTTTTCCATTATACAAGACACATTGCAGATTTTCTAGAGAGTATGGGCTGTATTGGCTGGAACAAGAACAAGATCTAAGACAATAATGAATCTACTGTTCAAATCACAAACACATCAAAATGATAAGAACTTAACATAAATTAGAAATATAAGTATTAGCTCGTTTAGTAACCAATAACAAAAAGCCACTTTTTCACACCAATTCTGAAAAGTTGTTTTTGTCCCCTTTCCCAATTCTGAAAAGTTGTTAAATTTTTATGAATTAATTAAAATATCATTACTGTTAAAAAACAAAGGAAAACAAATAAAATTGTGGGACCCACTTGGAGATAGAAAACAAAAAAACCCAACCCAACCCCTGTTAGGAACAACGTGGCGCAGCGGAATCAACACACACACATGCACAAACGATAATCACGCGGTACAGAAAACTAAACGACACAAGAATTTTACGTGGTTCGGTCCCAGTGGGGGACCTACGTCCACGGGCTGCAGCTAGGTTATTTCATTAGGCTCTAGGCCACAGATTACAATTACAACATAGGGTATTTATAGATTAAAACTAGGGTTCCTATCTTGTTCTCCAAGTTAGGCCCAAACCGTAGAGATAGGCCCATTAGGGCCGGCTAACCCTAATTAGGGCTGACCGCCTCTAAACGAGACTCCACACCTAACAATCTCCACTTGGAGGCTCGAGCAATCCTCAATCCACCATCCAAGCAGACCCTATACCAGTAACTCCAGTAATCTTCAATAAAGAAATCCTCCAAGCCTCCAGTTCTAAGAACAAGCTAACACTTCACTATTAGAAGTTTCCAAGCCTCCAGCTCCCAAGCACAAGCTAAGATTTCAAATAACAGAAATCCTCCAAGCCTTCAGTTCCCATAAACAAGCTAAGACTTCAATCCAATCCTCCTAGTTGCAACAACCAACTCCTCAATTACCAGAAGCACCCGTTGAAGCTCCCCCGAGCTCCAACCCAGCAGTCATCACTGACCCAGCCATGGCAAAACCCGCCATTGACTCATCCTCAATCTCAATCGGAACCTACTCACTCGAACTACCGACTCCAGAGACTTCCAGAGGAAACACCACTCTCCAAAACCTGCAAGTACCATGGAGAGATTTTCTCATTCGGAATTCCGGTCTTCAAAACCCAACGGTGTTTAGAACTGTACCCAGAACACGTCCCATGCTCCCACTCTTCCCAAAACCCCTGACCTGGTTTAAACCTCTGAATGCACTCAGCTGACATCCCCGTGGCTCTAGGATTCACACTTGCAAAATGAATCCACTTAAATCTACCCGATGCAGCGAGCCAAGACTTTAATACTCGGAAGTTGGTTCCCTTCTTCCAGCGATACATAAACCTGTATCTTCCCAAAGTCTTCAAACAATAGATTCACCAATGCTTCACAGAAGTGAGTAATGAAGCATACCAGAATCTTGAACCCAAGAGTCTCCACTGCCTTCATTGAGTCCTAATGCATCAACCCAGACACATTCTCAGAAGCAGAATTTACTATCTTTGACATCGACTCTAAAGAATGTCACATACCTCCATGCGGCTCCACCAAGTCAGCTATGCCCAGCTCTCACTGTCCCTGTTATCCCAACCCATGCCAAATGTCGTACCACTGATCACCATCGAACAAGAAACAGCTTCACAGTTCTAGACCAGTTAACCGGCAAACGGTTATAACAGCAGCAGAGCTTTCATGAAAGCAAACAGTACCAAGGATTCCATGATCGTACACCCGATCATCTAACCCAAACCGAAAAAATCTTTCAACCGAGCAAATATCACCTAACTTCCCTTTTTTCACTATGTCGTCACCAGCACACCAGAACCGGAATGCTTAAAACCCAAAGCATTCCAAACCTGCTCGTTCCATTTTCACAGGTTTTATCCTGTAGTACCACAACCAAGTTCTTTTGACAAAACCAACCAACTAACCGAAATCCAAACCGCCAAACCTTCGATTACACCCATCCCGTCTTCAGCTATAAATAGCAAACAGGAAACAAATCGAAACAGTGAAACAAACACAGCAATGGCACGGGCCTGAACTTGACGGATGTTCTACCGAACATTGTCAAATGACCGATTTGCTCCTACAATAAACCTCGCAACCTCGCAGACAAATCTAAACCCGATACTGAATTTCACATAACCCCGTTCCCAAATAGTTGATAATAAACAGTCAAACAGAACTAAACAAAACTCTAACCTTTACCCGACGAATCCAAGAGCTTTATAACCAAACCCTAATCGGCGGCTTCAAAGAGTTTAACCCGGTATCCGAAACAATCAAACCGTTAACCCGCAACACAAACCCGAAACACCCGACCCAACGCTTCACCTGCAAACCCGAATGAAACCAGCAACTCCAAGAGATCTAAAACAGAAACTCTAATTGCAAAATCACTCCAAATTAGTCCCGAACAACCCTGTTTTCTCTCGAAACAGCCTGTTTTCCTCCAAAACAACCCTGTTTTCTTTCCCCTTTTGCGCAACCTAGGGTTTGAAAAAACCCTAATTCCGGCGGCCCAAAAACAAGAAACCAGGCTGCGAATCAGCCAGGGTTGTAAAAATCGCGCCTAGGCGCCTAAAAATCGCTAGGCGTCTCGTTAAGGCCTAATTTTGGCCTAGTCGGTCAATTAGTCGCTAGGCGGTCCTAGGCGGGCCTAGGCGGCCAGATTCCGGCGACACATTCCGGCGAAAACCTGAAATTTCCGGCCAAATTCAGACGAAAACCTGAAATTTCCGGCGAAAACCTGAAATATCCGGCCAAATTTCGACGAAACCTTTGGTGTGGTTTAAAAATGAACATTTTTATAAAAATTACATATAAAAATGTGTATATATATAAAAAACTTAAAATTACATATAAAAGTTCCAATTCGATTAATCCCGCCTAGGCCTAGGCCCTACCCCACCGCCCGACTAGCGCCTAGCGATTTTTACAACACTGGAATCAGCCCTGGAACAGCAACAGCAGAAAAAACGAAAAAATTATGCCGGTACTGTTCACTCGTGGAAAACATTTGATAGAGCCAAAAGTTGGATGTTCTGATTAAACAAAAAAAGCAATACATATAGTGACCTAAATTCGAGAATGGGTTAATCTCCAATTACATCAGATTGTACTGAATTTCAAAATAACCAAAGACAAAAGAAAAGCTAAACCTACGAACACCCTTATATCTAGAATAAAAGACAGTTCCTAAAAAGCCTGCTCCACTATCTGTAACTGGCGCAGAAAAAGGAAGATTGGGTCCCCATTTTGCCGCCTATTTTATTTCAGCTTTGGCGCATATTTTTAGGTTTGGTCCGACCCAAACCCAGAACCCACTGGATCTCAACCTGGGTCTCTATCAATACTTCCCGCCCGAGCAAACGACTTGTCCTCAAGTCGGGTAGTGGGAAGCTTAGCTGGTGCAATGCTGATGTGGCTAAAGGTAGCTGATTGATGAAGGTCTAATGGCAAGCCCTGCAGTGTATACTCCTTATCATTGATGGTGAACCTTAAATACATCTGCTTCCAATTTGCCTGGACCGTATCAAGCGTTGCCAACCATTGAATACCAAGGACTACATCGGCTCCGCCCAATGCAAAAGGATAGAAATCTTGGGACACCTGAAGGTCAGAGATGTGCAGTGAGAGTCCTTTACAAACCTGATTGCATCTAATAACATCACAATTTCCTATTTGGACCCCAAAAGGTGGGATAAATTGGGTAACAAGTTTTAGCACATGAACCAGCTTATCCGAAATGAAGTTGAGTTGATCCACTGTCCACCAATATGAGAACTTCTGCCGTGCCTATCAAGCCCTAAAGTTTCATAGTTGTCAGGTCGGGTTGGCCAAAAAGGGCATTAAGGCTAATCTCAGCCAACTCAAAGGTGGGTTCCTGCTCGTCTACAACTACTCCGTTTTTAGTTTGGCCCTCTCCTTCATCCGTGATCTCCAGCAGTTTGAAGGTCCCCGTCTTACACCTGTGCCCCGGACCATATTTCTCGCCACACCGGAAGCACTCTCCCTTTAAATACCGAGCTTGTTTCTCGTTTTTTGAGATGCGAATGGAGGGGACTGTTGGGGATGTTATGGCGGTTGTACTAGATGGAGGCAAGGCAGGGGTTGGCTTGGGTTCGGTCTTCTTTTCAGTTTGTGATTGGCTGATTTTGGATTCGAATTCTAAGGCCAGGCTTACAGCCTTATACACAGATCTGGGTTTGTGTATACGAACATCTGACTTCAATTCCTCCTTAAGCCCATTAAGAAACACTCCTAGTAGGCAATGATCGGGCCAGTTTGAGACTCTAGCAGAACGACGTGCAAATTCTTGTCTATATTCCTGAACAGAGCTAGTTTGCTTCAAATTGCACAAATACTCATCTGGGTTTTGGAATTCGGGTGGCTCAAAATGCTTTTGTAAAGCACTAGTCAAGTCCTCCCAGTACGCGAGTTCTTGTTCCCCTGACAACCATAAATAGAGGTCAAGAGCGTCTCCCTCCAGGTACATCGCTGCAACATCCACCTTTTCTTCATCCCGTGTGTTGTAGAACCTGAAATATTTTTCAGCTTTGAGTATCCACCCTCTAGGATCCCCTCACTGAAAGTTGGAAAGTCGATTTTGTTGTAGGGTCGGTAGTTACGGTTGTAATTCCGGGAGGTTTCTCCGTCTTCATTTCTGCCAGGTCCTCGGTCGGACCTCTCCACATGTGACTTGAGGGCTGCAAGCTCAGCCCTGAATACATCCATCGTCTCCAATTTTGCAGTGATTGCTGCTAATTGAGCCGCTAGTCCATCTGATGAAGAAGTGCCCTCTGTGTTCCGGGTGTTCACCATGTTTCCCGGCAATGGAACCAATTGGTAGAGCTAAAAGTTGGATGTTCTGATTAAACAAAAAAAGCAATACAGATGGTGACCCAAATTCGAGAATGGGTTAATCTCAAATTACATCAGATAGTACTGAATTTCAAAATAACCAAAGACAAAAGAAAAGCTAAACCTATGAACACCCCTATATCTAGAATAAAAAACAGTTCCTAAAAAGCCTGCTCCACTATCTGTAACTGGCGCAGAAAAAGGAAGATTAGGTCCCCATTTTGGCGCCTATTTTATTTCAGCTTTGGCGCCTATTTTTAGGTTTGGTCCGACCCAAACCCTGAACCCACTGGATCTCAACCTGGGTCTCTATCAACATTGTTCACGCCTAACCGGAAAACACTGTTCACGGCCGGCGGCGGTACTGTAGCAGCTAGGGTTTTCCTTTGCGAATCGTTCTTCCGTGCAATACCGTGTGTAACAACGAGCCAAAAGCTCTGATACCATTTGTTAGGAACAACGTGGCGCAGCGGAATCAACACACACACATGCACAAACGATAATCACGCGGTACAGAAAAATAAACGACACAAGAATTTTACGTGGTTCGGTCCCAGTGGGGGACCTACGTGCACGGGCTGCAACTAGGTTATTTCATTAAGCTCTAGGCACACAGATTATAATTACAACATAGGGTATTTATAGATTAAAACTAGGGTTCCTAACTTGTTCTCCAATATAGGCCCAAACCGTAGAGATAGGCCAACGAGACTCCACACTTAACAACCCCCTCCCCTCTTTGCACCAGAACCTCCGGTTGTCCGACGAGTCCATCGCCGTCGTTTGTGCGGGTATAGACAGTTGCATTTGAGTTTGTTTGTCTTTCTGTTAGTGCTCTCTGGGGTTGGGGAGGAGTAATTCAGTGTCTCCAGGTCTTCATTTTCATTGGAATTGATCTTTTTGTGATTTCAATTCAACATCTTCAATTCTAAAAATGCATCACTCTCCTGACATTTTCTTAACCTTAATGTTTATAATCTCCCCATTACTGAGATGGTTAAAGATTCTAGGATGAGCTTCTTATTAGAATAAAAGTCCCTCGAGATCTTAATATGAAAAGGAACCAATCCTTCTTTGCAAATGATTTTGTCACACCCCGGTCCCAGGCACCGGTTAGATGTGACGTATGGTACAGGACACACAGCGGAAGCTAATTCATAAATCCTCTTTCATTAATAACTAAAATTTTTACATCATAAACCAAACTTCTATTACAAACTAACCAAACCAATAAACTTCCGTGTCAGTTAAGGAACTCAAAACACTGCAGGCCTTACAGCTCTACCAAGCACGCCTTTCATCCACAACCTTCTGACCAGTCAAGCAATAACTATCCACAACTATTATCTATCTGGAATGCCACTACCTGCAACAACCTTAAATACAGTGTTGTAAAAATCGCTAGGCGCTAGTCGGGCAGTGGGGTAGGGCCTAGGCCTAGGCGGGATTAATCGGGGCCTAGGCGGGATTAATCGGATTGGAATTTTTATATGTAATTTTCAGTTTTTTATATATATACACACATTTTTATATGTAATTTTTATAAAAATGTTCATTTTTAAACCACACCAAAGGTTTCGCCGGAATTTGGCCGGATATTTCAGGTTTTCGCCGGAATGTGTCGCCGGAATCTGGCCGCCTAGGTCCGCCTAGGACCGCCTAGGCCCGCCTAGCGACTAATTGACCAACTAGGCCAAATATAGGCCTTAACGAGCCGCCTAGCGATTTTTAGGCGCCTAGGCGCGATTTTTACAACCCTGCTTAAATATAATAAAAGGAACAAGGTCAACATAAGTTTGTGAGTTCATGAATCTTTACCACATGGTTGTTATTCAATCCTCATTAGTCCCATGTCCCACCCATTAGTTTACACAAAACTAATAAGCTTTTGTTATATATGACTGGTCAACCGTTCCTGCCACTGGTCCTACCACACAAGTATAAAATGGACAAACCATCGCACATTACTGGTCCTACCACACCAGCAATATGAGATAGTTGTTCCACCTGTAGTTCCCATCCACTTTCGGAACGTACACAGTACTTAATGCACGTAATATATACTTGGAATAGGGTGACTATTTCAAATAACAACTGTGTAAACAAATACACATTTCAATTCAGAGGAACTCACCTGTACAACACCTCGACGTATATTCAACTGTAATAATAACTTCGAATAATATCCTAGTAATATTGATATTTCTTAATTAAGACTTAGAACAAGCCTAATGGTAAGTAACCCAAAGCTTAATGATAGATCGGAACCTTACCTTAGCACTATCTACGGCAATTTAAAGTCGCAAGGCTAGAAACTGGACTTTTGAACGTGAACCCGGACCTTGGCACGGATTCCTAGGCTAAGTGTGTGTTGGTGAGTGTGTGTATTTGTTGTGTGGATTATGTCTCAACAACCCTGGCCATCGAATACTATTTCAAGGCCAAAGTCTCTCCCATAGCAGACCGTTATGCTAGGTGATGGCGGCCCGCAATTGCCTCCAGCCGCAATTTCGCCTTTGGGACCACGTAATGGACCGTTTAAGGTCATGTCCATAACGGATCGTTATGGTCTGTCTAGTCGTTACGCTATCGTACCTCGCGTAAGATTTCTAACCGGTGAGTCACAGGACACATGTCGTCACCCAGTTCATTCCTTCCTCTACACATAGCGGACCGTATGGCCTGAGATAGCGGTCCGCTATCCTATCCACTTTCAGATTTTCACTTTTAGTCCTCCATCTTTGGAGAATATATAATTCAACCCTTAGACTTCAATTCCTGACATCTTTAACTCTTATATTCTATAGGAAAATTAGAGGTGTTAGAAATCTCCCCTCCTTTAGGAAATTTCGTCCTCGAAATTTGGTAATACTTCTTTAACGGTTGATTATATTTAAGGTGTGCCTTGTTATCTAGGGTGATTATCTTTCCAGAGTAGTACCTCCAACAGAAATGTTCTCAGGAAAGAATGACGGTCCAGGAGGGATTTATATACCACTCTTTCCTTAGACAGAACATTATGTTTGTCAGATAACTACATACTGGTTGAAAGGTTACCTATAGACACATGACGAAACATAACTCTTTTATCTTCTTATTTAATTCTTTATCTAAATTTTTACTTCAAGGATAACACATACTTTTTATAACTTAATTATTTTGTAATATACATACCTATTCCTCTCCTTCTTGCCTTCTCCCCAAGATGTATACTCTTCCTTTGGCTCTTCCACCGGTTTTAACTTGAGGTGTTTTTGGGCATATAAACTTATAATGTCCCATCTCATTGCAATTGTGGCATTTAATAGTTGGGCAATATCTTGCAATGTGCCCTGTTTGGTGACAATTATTACATACAACTCCCTGAGCACCTCTTCCCAAATTGTCTCTCTCTTCTTGGGACTTTGTTGTCAGTGGGTTCATAAGTTGTCTTTTCCAAGCTCCTCTTGTTGTCCGCCTCCTGAGCTTCTATCTCATCGTACATTACTCCACTAAGTTGCACTGCCGAATCTATGGTTCTAGGTGCAGTAGTTTTCACTAAGGTTCGAACTTTTGGTGGTAAATTCTGCACATAACACTTAATCCTCCTAGATTCAGGAGTCACAAGCCATTTCATTGAATTTGCTGGTATATTCTTGATGGCTAAGATTTCCAGCTTCAAACCGATGAAACTCTGTTTCAATCTTGTCCATGACATTCTGTGGACAATATCTACTAACTATCAGTGCTTTCAACTCTTCCCACTTCATCCTGTCAGTATATTCCTCTCCCTTAGTTTGCTTGACTGATTCCCACCAGTCAAGTGCATCTTCCTCGAACGAATGTGCAGCAAATTTGACAGCTTGATCGGGTCTGCACTCACTCATTTTGATTACGGCATCCATAGAAGTTATCCATTGCATGGCTGTAATGGCATTCTTCTTGACGTTGAAAGGTTTGGGGTGACAATCACTAAAATTCTTGTAAGTACAGCCTTGGTACTTATCTCCCGTGCTTTGGTTTGTAATCACAACTGTTTCAGGAGTTCGGGTACACCACTATTATTTCCTACGGGGTTGGTGTGAACAGTATCCTCCACTCGTGGGTTTGCACCACTAGCTCCATCATTTCTGTTTCCCTGACTGCTGGAGCCCATCCTCCTTTGAAGAGCATCGTCAAGGATTCCTCGTAAAGTTGATTGGAGCACTTTGGTGACCTCAGATGCCACCGCTCCTTGAAACATGGATTCTGTCATGATCACCTCCTCTGTGTGTTGCTCAGGTTCAGCATTGGTATTCTCCTCCACGTTCGGGTCAACATTCGTCGTGTCACGGGTACGAGACCTAGTATTAGGAGCCTACCTTTACCCCCTCCCCGTCCTCTACCTCTTCCTGCCATTTGTACCTACACACAGATGTATGACCTCAGAATTCGTATAACTGGTGATAATCCAGAAAATCAGAAATTACTAACATTTGGCCAAGAATGCAATTAATTATCTGTTTTCATGGTATTACCTGTTATATTCATAATGAAAGTCAACATCTCGACCTATTGGCATTTCTTATGGCATTCCAGCTACCTTTACAGAACCCTAGTTTAAGTCTAGATACTAAACCTTAGTATCTAAATCCTTTAAACTGAGGCTCTGATACCAACTTGTCACACCCCGGTCCCAGGCACCGGTTAGACGTGACGTATGATACAGAACACCCAACGGAAGCTAATTCATAAAACCTCTTTCATTAATAACTAAAATGTTTTACATCATAAACCAAACTTCTATTACAAACTAACCAAATCAACAAACGTCCGTCTCTATCAAGGAACTCAAAACCCTGCAGGCCCTACAGCTCAACCAAGCACGCCTTTCATCCACAGCCTTCTGACCAGACAAGCAATAACTATCCACAACTATTGTCTATCTGGAATGCCACTACTTGCAACAACCTTAAAGATAATAAAAGCAACTAGGTCAACATAAGTTGGTGAGTTCATGAATCTTTACCACATGGTTGTTATTTAATCATCCTTAGTCCCATGTCCCACCCATTAGTTTACACAAAACTATCACGCTTTTGTTATTTATATGACTGGTCAACCGTTCCCGCCACTGGTCCTACCACACCAGTATAAAATGGACAAACCATCCCACATTACTGGTCCTACCACACCAACAATATGAGATAGTTGTTCCACCCGTAGGTCCCATCCACTTTCGGAACGTACACAGTACTTAATACGCGTAATATATACTTGGAATATGGTGACTATTTCAAATAACAACTGTGTAAACAAATACACATTTCAATTCAGAGGAATTCACCTGGACAGCACCTCGACCAACTGTAATAATAACTAAAGCATAATATCCTAGTAATATCGATATTTCTTAATTAAGACGTATAACAAGCTTAATAATAAGTAACCCCAAGCTTAATGATAGATCGAAACCTTACCTCAGCACTATCTACGGCAATTTAAAGTCGTAAGGCTAGAAACTAGGCTTTTGAATGCGAACCGGAACCTTGGCACGGATTCCTAGGCTAAGTGTGTGTTAGTGAGTGTGCATTTGGTGTGTGGATTTTGTCTCAACAACCCTGGCCATCGAATTCTATTTATAGCGAACCGTTATGCTAGGTGATGGCGGTCCGCTATTGCCTCTAGCCGCAATTTCGCCTTTTGGACCACTTAACGGACCGTTATGGGTTCCTTAGCGGACCGTTATGGGTTCCTTAGCGGACCAATTAAGGTCATCTGTCCATAGCGGACCGTTATGGTCTGTCTAGTCGGTCTGCTATCGTACCACACGTCAGATTTCTAACCGGTGAGTCACAGGACACTTGTCGTCACCCGGTTCATTCCTTCCTCTACACATAGCAGACCGTTATGGCCTGAGATAGCGGTCCGCTTTCCCTTCCACTTTCAGATTTTTTCACTTTTAGTCCTCCATTTTTGGAGAATATATAATTCAACCCCTGGACTTCAATTCCTGACATCTTTAACTTTTATATTCTATAGGAAAATTCGAGGTGTTACAGGTTTCGGGGTTGTGGATGATGAAAAATGGTTTTGAGCTCACCGATTGTGGAGTTTGACAGTTTAGAAAGCATATCTGGTAGTATTGATATAAGAATAGAGGCTTCTTTAAGGATATATGAAACCATTGCGGTTTTACCCCTTTGGTGGTGGCCGATGGTCGCGTGTGCCGGTCCGTAAAGATAAGGAGAAAGAGAGGTGGAGATCAAGAGAGTAGAGGGAGAGAGATCGAAGGAGTAGAGATCGAGATGTCGAGGAGGGCTCGACATTTATGGTTGGGTTTGCTTGAGGTTGAAGACGCTCGGAGATGGTTGGTGAACAAGAGGTGGTGGGTCAACGGAAGTGTTGGTGAACATGATGGGTGCAGTGGTCATGTGGGGAAAGAAGAAGGAATGGGGGAAAAAGAAAGGGGGCTTTGAGTTTTTTTTTTCAAATAACTTTTTTGTTTTCTTAAAAGGAAGGGTACTTTAGTCAATTTACAAAAAACTTAACAGATATTTTGACATCTGTTAGCACCTAGGACCAAATGTATTACTCGCGAGTGAACAATGAGAACCAAATGTGTAATATCTTAAACCTAGGGACCAAAATCGTAATATGAGCATACCACAGGAGTATCCGTGTACTTCTTTCTAAAATATTAAAATAATCGCAAATATTTTCACTGTGCATGTGGTCACCTTATTGAAAGCATATAAGGATAAACAGACCAGCTCTTAGTTTAAAAAGTGTGCCTAGGCGGCTAGGCCCGCGAGGCGCACTTTGGTGAGAGAGGCATCGCTTTTGACGGTGTGAGGTGAGCGGCGGGCATGAGGCGTGCTGCATGTACATGGGTGGATTTTTTGCAAAAAGAGGTTGTACTATATATAGCTTTTTAGGTTGTACATAATGGTTATTTACATATTAAATCATTTATATAGGTTTATTTATATCTAAATATAAAAAATAATATATAAATACCTTGCTCCTTGCGTACACAATGCGTGCGCCTTCGCCTCACCCCTCAGCTCCGGGATCTATCGCCTTGATGCGCCTCACGCTTTAGGGCCAGACATTGGAGCAAGGTAAATCATCTTCTCAAAGTGTGATATACTATATAAGACGGCTTGATTCAAATCCATGGAAATATTTAGGTTTCTATTTGATTGTTTATCGCCTTCAAACATTCGTAATTTCGTATCATTTTCCCTCTCTAAGTTTGTACATGACCTTAAGCCTCAAGGTATTCATCTTCCAAGCATTACTTGGCATGCGATCTCCGATGTCGAAGGTAACAGAGACATCTCTCGGAAGGGCTACTTTGTAGGAACTATCACCAAAACATTCCAACACCTTAAAAAGGTTTTTGACATCAGTTTGTTCTTTCTCTTGGAAGAATTCCCTCCTTGAATGAAAGATAGGCTGCTTGCGGTTCTTGTTTGCCTTGGCTTTGTACGCGTCATTTGCTGCCTTAATTCTTGCTGATGCAACCTTTTGATTTCTCTTGCCTTACTTCAACTTCAATGCTTGTCGTTAAATTAAAAAAGGAATAAGATCTATAGGGGTGAAAGGATTAACATCATAACTTATCTCAAATTAAGTTTTGGCAGTTGAGTGGTGCCCTGTTGAATCAGCATGAGGAAACTTGATATCCCCATCCTTCAAATTCTTCTTGATCAAGGTTTTGAAGCAATCTAGTGGTCATATACTCGTATTAGTCACATCAATGTTATCTCCTGCCTTTTCATTTGTATTTAGAAGCAATACAATGGTCATATACTCGTATTAGTTGACACTTGACTGTTCTTTCTGTTGGTTGGCTGTTGTTAATTATAGAGTTGTGGAGTCTGATGATTGCAGGCCCCGCCATTGCAGCGGGAGTTTAAGGGCGCAAAAGCGCCTTGGTTGGGGCGGGTGGGGTTTAGGGGAAGCCCTCCACTGCTGTACAAAAATTAGAATCATGAACCTGGTCCATCTGGAAACTCTATGGCTGAAATTGCAAGTCAGTTGGAGGCAAGCCTTGGAGAGCAACTCATGGCACGGGATTATGATGTACCCTTGTCTAGTCTATAAATATAACCCTAATGTAATTGTAAATGAACAACATTTGTGATTAATACAAGTCTCTAGTTTGGCCATAGACATTGCTCGATCAAATCGATTGAGTGAACCACACAGTGTGCTTGTTTGGGTCCGATTTCCCAACACTGATTTGCTTAAATGCTCTTAATATGCAGGTATTGATGTTGGTTATCAATTTTATTCACGAGCTGAAATGGTTGCTTTAGGTCTTCATAGTCATTGGCTTAATGACATTGATTATATAGGACTATCTTACAAAATAATGGTATGACTACATCCAGGTTTTTGTTCCACTGGCTCAATAATAACTATTTACTTTATGTTTGCATCATATTCATTTTAGATCTAGATGAATAGTGTTCCACCCACTGTATGACTATTGTGACCTCTTCAAACTACCTTTCTACAGAAATCAGAATAACATATCATATCACTATCTCCCTGTATCAATTGTGGTTGCACATGATAATGTTGCAGGAGGAGTTCAAAGGGTACACTTTTCCAGTAGCTATAGCAATTGTATTATCTGGTCAATACTACGATGATCAGGATAATTCTGAAGATATTGTTTATACTAGTCAAGGTGGAAATGATTTTACGGGTGGTAAACATCAATCCAAAAATCAAGAGATATCACGTTGTAATTTGGCTTTAAAGGTGAGTCATACATCCTGTATATAAGGGAGTTTCTTTGATTATATTTCTTTACCACATGTGTTCTGGTATATGAAACTTCAACTTATATAAACTTCGACTAATATCTTTTTGTGTTATGTATACAGAACAGTATGGAACAATCTATACCTGTCAGGGTTATTCGGGGACACACGGGCGAAAACCACTTTAAAATATACACATATGATGGCTTGTACAAGGTAAATACTTTAATTTCTCTATCTGACGCCATAGGCCTTGATCTAGTTATTTACCACATAATATTGATCATATATATCACTTAAGCTAAATATTTGAAACTCAATTTGTGTTGGCTAGAAGGTATTTGGTTGGTTACCGATCAGTGACTATCTTTTCCCGTTTTTGGTTCGTCCAGTCAGCTTGATACAAGTCAGTCCAATACAGGATGAAACCTAATTGGTCGTCTGACTTAAATTTTAAATCTAATAATTCGTTGTTCTTTGCATCTTGCCATAAACTTCACACGAAGACAAACAAAACCGATACAAATTTTATACATGAGATGATTTAACGAAATATATGAACAGTATATGGCAAACAACAAAATGATGTCCTACATAACATCTGATTATTCAATATAAACAAATAAAGATACCCAGTAATATCCCACTCATAAAGTAGAGTGGGGGGGGGTGTTAGGATCTGCAAATTTCGATTAGGCTCAAACAGATAATAACAAGGTCGGTTGTGATTATTAAAAAAAAAGGAGTACAAGATAGTAGACCCAATTCGAGATGGGTTGATCTCCACAAACAAAGAACAAATTCAGAACTAAACTCTAGACAAATTAAATAATTGAAAGACCTGACCTATTTCTAGATTTCTTAAAGCAGTTGATAAAAAAATGGAAGTACTGTTAGGTATCACGAGTCGTTATCGCAGCGGAATCACATACACACGCACACAATCACAGTTGTCAATAGCGACCGTAGCGGTCGCTATAGCGAATAGCGAAGCGAAGTGATGTAGTGTCGCTACAAGGGGTGTAGCGATAAATAGCGGAAATAGCGACATTTTTTTTTTAAATTTATCTTGATAAATATAGAAGGGAGCCCATTAGGGTTTTTTTTGTATCCCGATTGAAAAAAGAACGCGATAATGATGATGATGAACCGGAATATGAAGACTTAGATGATTTGTGCTAAGTATTTTAGTTATGTTACTTTATCGCTACAAAATGAAATAGCGGTCGCTATTTATCGCTATTCGCTACATAGCATATAGGTCACTTGTCGCTATTTATCGCCATTCGCTTTTAACAACTATGCACACAATCGTTAAACAAAAGTAAAAGACACGAGAGATTTATAGTAGTTCAGCCCCAATTGGCCTACGTCCACTTTGCAACTAGGGTTCTTTATTATTAGGTGCTCAAAGATACAAGTTACATCATAGGGGATATAAATAAGACTAGATTAGGGTTGCATAAATTAGGAAATAACTTGATCAGCAAGTCAATGGGCTAAAAAGCCCTAAAGGGCAACCGTCAATCTTCTGATTCAGCAAAGGACCAGCCGCAAGTGGCCTAATGGCCTAGCCCTGTTATTAGCAGCATGCGGTCTAGGCCCAGCCTGGCCCAAAAGCCTTCATAACCCAACAATCTCCCACTTGAAGGCTTTGTACAGTCCACAAACGCCATCCAAGTAATCCCAGATACAGTAACTCCAGTATCCTCTATGTCCAAAGTCTCCCTAGCTTTCATTCCCCATAAACAAGCTCAGACTTCATCAATCCCACCCTAGTTGCAGCCCCCCTCTCATCATGTAGGCAGTTAAAGCTCCCCCAGCTCCAACTCAGCAGTCATTTCTGACCCATCCTCTGTCTCAACTGGTTTACACATTCCACCAGTTCCAGAGATACACCGAGAACCCTTAGCACTCTCCACATTCAACAAATGTTTCCATGGAGAGATTTTATCAATCGGACTACCGGTTTTCAAAACTCAACGTGTTAGGATCAAACACGCAACACACAAACATAAATATAAACGAGACACAAGATTTACGTGGTTCGGTCAATGTGACCTACATCCACGGGGGCAACTAGGGTTTTCGTATTATTGAGTGATAATAATTACAAGTACAAGAGATTAATTTATAGGCATAAATTAGGGTTAGACCCTTAATCAACAAGTTAACTAAAGTGGGCCCGTTTAGGGCTAGGGTGGGCTGACCCGAAGCCTACATCCCAACACAACGTTGTTTTGTAACTGTGCTCGGAACACGCCCCGTGCTCCCACTGTCACCAAACCCCTGAACTAGTTTAGACCTCTGATCCCGCTCAGCTTGAGTCACCTTAACACCAGGCTTCACCCTTGCAAAATGAACCCTCTTTTGCTCCTTTGACTCAGCGAACCCGACTCTGTTATGCTTAACCGGGACGGTTACTCCTTCAGCAATCAACCATATACAGTGACCCCTTGTTTCCCCTAGCAATAACCAGATTTCTTTTTGTCAGTTTCCATTTGCACCACTGAACTTTACTTCCATTCCTTGTTCATTCAACTGACCGACAAAATTAAGCTTCGTCGTCAGACCTGGAATCACCCTGACGTTCTTCAAGTTCCATGTAGTTCCTAATGAAGTAGCCAAATTAATATCCCCCATGCCCGTTTTACCAAGAACCTCACCATTACCTAAACTTACCTTCTCAAAGTCGCCTACCTTCAGATTCACCAACGTTTCCCCGCTGTGTATGGCATGAAACGAAGATCCAGAATCCATAACCCAATAATCAATGTCAGACTCCACACAGCAAACCAATGCATCATCAGACTCTTCCGCTTCCACACTGTTCACTTCCTTCTGCTCAGATCCTTCCTTTTTCTTTCTCGGACATTAACTTTTCACATGTCCAAATTCATTGCAGCTCCAACACTTCACATTCTTTCGAGCTCTAGACGAACTCCTCCCTCTACTCCCATTGCTCCTGTTATTTTCCCTTCCCTTGCCCACATTAAATATATCAGAAGAAGATCCTCCACTACTCCACTAGTGTTCCTCTGGCGAATATCTTCACCCAGAATACTATCTCGGATCTCGTCAAACTTCAAATTCCTAACTATCCACCAGAATTAGTGATCGCTGTCACATAACCTGACCAGCTGTCAAGCAAAGAGGATAACAGGATCGCCGCTTGAGTATCATCATCAAACTTCGTACCAACGGTCGAAAACCTAGACAAAATTGAATTTATATTATTTATGTGATCAGGTACTGAGCTTCCCTCATTCATCCTCATCATGAACAACTCTCTCAACAAGAACACCCTGTTACCGGCAGACGGCTTTTCATACATATTTGACAGAGCAGTCATCATACCATGTGCCGTGGTTTCCTTCATGATATTAAACGCTACACTCCTCGTCAAAGCCAATATGATCTTACCTCTCGCCCTTTTGTCCTTAGAATTCCAAATCACTTCGTCAGCCTTACTTAAACCACTCGATTTTTCACCGAACAACGCTATCTTCCACCATATAAAATCAGGCCCGTTAAACTTCTAGATTCGAACTCTTCCGTCTTCAGCCATTGCAAACGAGAATCAGAAAAAACCAAAATTAAAAGTCAACCAACCGAAGCCAATCAACCTCCAATAAACCTAAAACCCTGAAACACCTGAACCGACGCTTCACGTGCAAAACCGAGTGTAACCAACAGTCCCAAGAGGTCCAAAAAACAGGAACCCTAAACCACAAAACACTTAAAAAAAACAAACAACCCCTTTTTTGTCTCTCCACTTGCGCCAACTCCTAGGGTTTTATAACCCTAATTGCAAAAAAAAAGCAGCCCAAATTTGGCTGCACTTAGTCGATCAGCAGCAATCAGCAGATGGAAACAACCCTTGCGGCTTATCGAACAACAGAAAAACATACCCTTGTTTTCTCCCTTAATTGCGACGGCACCTAGGGTTCCTATATCCCTAATCTCGACAACAATCAGCAACAAACCAGCCTATCAGAACCACAACAGCCTTCTTGAACAACCTTTTCTCACTTTCCTTGCGATTGAAACAGTGCAGAACCGGGTGTATACAACGAGCCAAAGCTCTGATACCAGTTGTTAGGTATCACTAGTCATTATCGCGGCGGAATCACACACACACGCACACAATCGATAAACAGAAAGTAAAAGACACGAGAGATTTATAGTGGTTCAGCCCGATTGGCCTACGTCCAATTTGCAACTAGGTTTCTTTATTATTAAGTGCTCAAAGATACAAGTTACATCATAGGGGATATAAATAAGACTATTAGGATTACATAAATTAGGAAATAACCTAATCAGCAAGTCAATGGGCTAAACAGCCCTAAAGGGCAGCCGCCCATCTTCTGATTTAGCAAAGGGCCAGCCGCAAGTTGCCTAATGGTCCAACCCTGTAATTAGCAGCATGCGGCCTAGGCCCAACCCGGCCAAAAGCCTTCATAACCCAACAAGTAACTCTCCCACTAAGTGAAACTGGCGCAAAAGAGGAAACTGGGGCAAAACTGCCCAGCCCAATTACCCAGGTCTGACCCAGGTTTGACCTACCCTTCATCCCGGGTCTCTATCAATACTTCCCTCCCGAAGAAACGACTTGTCCTCAAGTCGGGTAAGGAGAAATTGAACTGCTGATTCTGTGGGGTGCTCCTCAAGGGGCTCAATGGTGAGATTGCGAAAAGCAGTTGATTGCTTAAGGTCCGGTGACATCCTTTGGAGTTTGTAATCTATACCGTAAAGGGTGAACTGCAGAGACATCTCCTTCCAGTTAGCCTGAACCGTGTTGAGTGTTGCCAACCATTTGATGCCGAGTACCACGTCAGCTCCACCTAACGCGAACGGGAAAAAATCTTGAGACACCTGGAGGTCAGAAATGTGTAGTGAAATATCCTTGCAAACTTGACTGCATTGAATAATATCACCATTCCCAATTTAGACCCCGAATGGAGTTATAAATTGGGTAATTAGCTGCAGCTCATGGACCAACTTATCCGAGATAAAGTTGTGTGTTGAGCCATTGTCCACCAAGATGAGAACTTCCGTAGTGCCCAGCACACCACGCAGCTTCATAGTTGTTGTGTTTGGCTGACCAAAGAGAGCATGGTGGCTAATTTCAACGAACTCAACGGTCTGGTGTTGTTCAGTTGCTGCTATTCCAGTTCTGTCTGGCTTTCTCCCTCCTCAGCGTATTCAAGCAGTTTGAAGGTGCCCGTTTTGCACGGACCTGGTCCAAATTTATCACCACACTTAAAGCATTCACCTCACTGAAAACGAGCTTGTTTCTCCGTCTCTGATATGCTAGGAGAAAAACTTTTCAGCGGGTTACTAGTGGCAGGGACGGGTCCGGAAGTGGACTTGGCATTGGAAGTCAAAGTCAGCCCCTTTTCACCTCGGGCGAGGGCTAGCTTAGATTCAAATTCGAGCGCCAAGCTCATTGCTTTGTAGACGGTTCTGGGCTTGTGAACGCGAACATCGGCTTTCAACTCATCCTTTAACCCGTTTAAAAATATCCCCAACAAACAATTGTCAGGCTAGTTAGATACCCGTGCTGATCTTTTCGCGAATTCCTGACGATATTCTTGCACAGTACCTGTTTGTTTGATGCTACACAGGTGCTCATTTGGGTTTTGGAACTCTGCTGGTCCGAACGATTTGTGCAGAATGCTCCTAGTCCGCGAGAGAATGCTCTGTAGATAGCCATGAATACAAGTCGAGAGCGTCTCCTTCTAAGTGCATCGAGGCCACATCCACTTTCTGTTAGGATCAAACACGCAACACAAACAAGAAAATAAAGAGACACAAGATTTACGTGGTTCGGTCAATGTGACCTACATCCACGGGGGCAACTAGGGTTTTCGTTTTATTGAGTGATGATAAATTACAAGTACAAGAGGTTAATTTATAGGCATAAATTAGGGTTAGGACCCTTAATCAACAAGTTAACTAAACTGGGCCCGCTTAGGGCTAGGGCCGGCTGACCTGAAGCCTACATCCCAACAATCTCCCACTTAGAGGCTTCGAAACACGTTCAACTCCACTTTGTACTTCTGCAAATGAAAACCCCTCTGATCTTCAGTTCTCCCTAGTTACCCCGGTCTCCTCAACATTATTCCTGGAGACCAGCTGAAGCTACGCAAAGCTTTAGCTTATCCAACACGACAGATTTTGTGAACATGTCTGCTGGATTCTTAGCACCTGGGATATTCTTCAGACTGATGGCACCTTCGTTGATCATTTCTCTCACGAAATGGTATCGCATCCCTATATGCTTAGTTTTCCCGTGATAGACGATTCTTTGCAAGTTTAACATCATTCTCATTGTCACAGTAAAATGAGTAATCAGACTGTCGTTTCCCCAACTCTTCAAGAAATGTTCTTAACCAAATTAATTCTTTGCTGGCCTCAGCAACAGCCATGTACTCGGCTTCTGTAGTTGATAAAGCAACACTCTTCTGAAGACGGGACATCCAGCTCACTGCTGTACCTCCCACTGTGAAAACATACCCTGTCGTGCTCTTAAACGACCCTTTACAACCACCCAGATCTGCATCAGTGTAACCCCTGATTATAGCATCTTTCCCCTTAAAACACAACCCCATCTTATGAGTACCCTTCAAGTATCTGAGCACCCACTTGACACCTTCCCAATGTTCTTTCCCTGGATCAGACATGAACCTACTGATGACCCCAACGGCATGAGCTATATCTGGTCTAGTGCAGACCATGGCATACATAAGACTGCCTACTCTGATGCATAAGGAACACTGGCCATCTCTGCTCTTTCTTCTTCAGTCTTAGGACATTGGTCCTTGGTAAGCTTCAAGTGACTTCCCAATGAAGTATTTCTAGGCTTGGTCTTCTCACTGTTCATATTGAACCTCTCTAACACTTTCCCTATGTATTTTTCCTGAGAAAGTGTAAGGGAACCATCCTTCTTGTTTCTGGTTATGCTTATTCCCAAAATCTGTTTGGCTGCACCCAAGTCTTTCATCTCAAATTCTTGAGACATCTCTTTCTTCAACTTGCTAATCTCTTTCATATCAGATCCTGCAATCAACATATCATCAACATAAAGTAACAATATGATATAAGAGTTGTTGAACTTCTTCAAATAGCAGCAATGATCCATCTGGCATCTCTTGAACCCTGACCTCTCCATGAAGTTATCAAACTTCAAGTACCATTGTCTAGGTGCCTGTTTCAGACCATATAAACTCTTTTTCTGTTTGCAGACCCAATTCTCTTTCCCGACAACCCGAAACCCCTCAGGCTGTACCGTATAAATGTCTTCTTCTAGGTCACCATGTAGAAATGTTGTTTTCACATCTAGCTGCTCTAGATGCAAACCCTCTGCAGCTACTAGACTGAGAACAAGTCTAATAGTAGTCATCTTCACCACTAGAGAGAAGATCTTGTCATAATCAATTCCCTTTTTCTGTTGAAAACCCTTGACTACTAAACGGGCTTTATACCGTTTCGACCCATCATGTTCTTCTTTGACCCGAAAAACCCATTTATTCTATAGCGCTCTTTTGTCTTGCGGAAGCTTGACTAGAACCCATGTTCTATTCTTATTCAAAGAACTCATCTCATCCTTCATTGCATGCTCCCACTGGAGTGAATCTTTCATCTTGACTGCTTCAGAATAGCTTTCTGGTTCACCATTTTCTGTCAAGAGAATATAAATCACTGAAGGACTGTTGTGGTAACTGTTCGTCTTCAGACTCTAAACTCCCACTGTCAGAAACTCCTTCCGACTCTTCATCATTACCACCATCAGGAAACATGTCAACATCAGGTTCGGGAACCGGTTCAGGGCCCGGTTTTTGGTTTTCTATCTCAACCTCCACATACTCTTTCTGAACCTTAGAATCTTTCCTGTCTTTGTACAATTCTGCTTCGTTGAAGGTAGCATGTTTACTTTTGATTACCTTCCTTCTTTCAAAATCCCACAACTTGTAGCCCATTTGATCTGCCCCATAGCCAATGAAAGTGTATTTCTTGGCTTTGGCATCCAACTTGTCACCATCTTTATTTAGGTCATAAGCACTACACCCGAAAACTTTCAAGTGCTCATATTTGACCGCTGTACCCTTCCATTCTTCTTCGGGAACTTTATAGCCCAACGGTACTGAAAGCCCACGGTTGATAAGATAGGCTGCAATGTTAATTGCATCAGCCTAGAACGTCTTTGGGAGCCCTACATTTAATCTCATACTTCTGGCTCTTTCGTTCAACGTTCTGTTTGTTCTTTCTGCGACTCCATTTTGTTGAGGAGTGCCTGGAACTGTCTTTATCATCCGAATGCCATGTTCGGCACATAAATCAGTGAACTATGTGCTGATGTATTCCCCTCCGTTATCCGACTTCAAGCATTTTACCTTCAAATCAGTTTCAAGTTCAACATCAGTGTTCCATTTCTTAAAAACATCAAAAACTTCAAATTTATTTTTAAGAAAATACACCCATACCTTGCGTGTGGCGTCATCTATGAAGGTCACATAATATCTCGAGCCTCCCAAGGATGAGACTGGTGTCGGACCGAACACATCTGAATGGATAAGCTCCAACTTCTGAGCTTTAAGTGTCTTGGCGGTCTTCACAAACGATACCTTCTTTTTCTTCCCGAGAACACAGGGTTCACAGAACTCGTACTCAACCCGTTTTAACTCTAGAAGCTTTCCCTTGGCGACAAGCATCTTCATCCCTTTCTCACTCATGTGACCGAGTCGTTGATGCCATAAACTAGAAGGACTCGGTCCACTGGTTACTGCATTAACACCATCTGTTGGTATCTCGGCCATATACAACGTACCCCGTTTCTTTCCTCTAGCAATTACCAAGTTACCCTTGATCACTTTCCATTGCCCACCCCCAAAATGGACATCTAAGCCTTGGTCATCCAACTGACCAACTGAGATCAATTTCCTCCTCAGATTTGGAATCACCCTAACTTTTTTCAATGTCCAGGTAGTTCCCATGGAGGTCTTTAAGTCCACGTCACCAATTCCTATAATATTAAGTATCTGGTCATCAGCTAAACGAACCTTACCGTGATTACCTGTTCGTAGATTTCTGACCATATCTGGGCATGAGACAGCGTGAAACGATGCACCTGAATCCATTATCCAGGATTCCACAGAACTCTCAGCACAACAAATGAGAGTTTCTCCATCTGATTCTTCGGCTGCCACATTGTTAAATTGCTTCTTCACAGTTGGTGGTTTGGGGCATTGGTTTCTAAAGTGCCCTTTTTCTTTACAGTTCCAAAGACAAACTTGGTAATGATTTGTATATTGATTGTAAATAAACAAGGTTACAATACGTGACATATATAGGAGAAATATTTACACTCTAATCCTCCTATTATAATACTAATATAAACACTGTTTAATTATCTAATATTCCCCCGCAAGCTAAGGCCGGGGTGCAAGCCTTAGCTTGGACCGTAGCAGCATAAAGCGTTGTGATGATAGCGGCTTTGTAAACACATCTGCGATCTGATCATCTGTGGAGATAAATTTCACGGAAAGCTTGCCTTGTGCTACCTTTTCATGAACAAAATGAAAATCAACTTCTACGTGTTTGGTTCGAGCATGAAAGACCGGGTTTGCTGACAAATATGTGGCTCCCAAATTGTCACACCATAGTGTGGGGGCTGTTTTAAGGGAAACCCGAAGTTCAACCAGTAGATCTTGGAGCCAAGTTAACTCAGCCATTGTATCTGCTAAAGCCTTATATTCAGACTCTGTGGATGACCTAGAGATAGTTCGTTGCTTGCGAGCAGACCATGAAACCATATTAGATCCAAGATATATCGCATATCCCCCTGTGGATCGACGGTCATCCGGGCACCCAGCCCAATCTGCATCAGAGTAACTGTAATAGTGTTAAAAGTGGCATCTGTATATGCATGAAGCCTAGTTTTCGAGTTTTGTATCTGTAAACCATAGGAGACGGTGCCCTGCAAATAACGTAGGACCCTTTTTACCGTAGACGAGTGGTTTTCTATAGGGGAGTGCATAAACTGGCACCCTTTATTGACAGCATAGGTAATATCTGGATGGGACAGCGTAACGTACTGTAGAGCCCCAACTATCTGTCTGTATCTGACAGGATTATCAAGTGGTGGACTGTCACCTAAATGAAGGTTTGCCGTGGTGGTGATAGGTGAAGGGACAAGCTTAGAAGTGTTAGGAATCAGAGTCGGTAGCGTAGCGGATACAACACACAAACACACACAAACGAAAAGAAGAAAGCAGTAACACGACACTAGGATTTATAGTGGTTCGGTCAAGGTGACCTACATCCACTTGCTGCAACTAGGGTTTACTTTTATTGATAGGTGCTACAAGAATTACAATTACAAGACTGAGATATATATAAGACAAGATTAGGTTAAACTAAAATAGGTAACAATGGGTTTTAGCCCATTAGGGCCGGCTGCCCTATTCCCCTTAATTCCAGTCGTAACAGGCCCAAACGGGAGCCCAGCCCGGCCCAAACCCAATAGCTTTCATAACCCAACAATCTCCCACTTGAAAGCTTTACCCATACAAACCATCCAAGCCATCTCAGCACCAGTAACTCCAGTAATCATTATAATCAAGTCCTCCAAGCCCAAGCTAAGACTCAATGTCAAACCCTCCTAGTTGTAGCGACCCTTCTCATCAGTTACCTAAAAGGCCCTTTGAAGCTCCACCGAGCTTCAACCCAATACCAGTCATACTAGACCCAGCCGTGATTATCTCCACCACTGACCCATCTTCTGTCTCAACCGACTTGCACGTTCCGTCGGCTCTAGAGATACACTGAAGACCATCATCACTCTCCAAATTCAGCAAACAATCCTCAGGAGAGACTTTCTCATTCGGAACCTTAGTCTTCAAAACCCAGCGAACTCTCGGAACTGTACCAGGAACACGTCCCGTGCTCCCACCGTTCCCAAACCCCCTGACTGGTTTCACCCTCCGAACACATTCAACTGACATCTCAGTAGCTCCAGGCTTCACGTTTGCAAAGTGAACCCTCTTAGTGCGAGATTCAGTGAACCGGGACGGTCACACATCCCTCAGCAGGTACCTCAACTAAATACAGTGATCCTCGTTTTTCTCCCCGAGCAATAACGAGATTTCCATGTAACACTTTCCACTTTCCACCGCCAAACTTGACATCTAGTCCCTGTTCATCTAATTGACTAACAGAAATAAGATTCATCATCAGACCTGGAATTACCCTGACGTTTTGCATGTTCCATGCAGTTCCTAATGGAGTCTTCAGATTCACATCTCCCATGCCCATAACCTTTAAGGTTTCACCATTTCCTAGCCTTACCTGTCCAAAGTCACCTTCTTTTAGATTCACCATTGATTCACCGTTGTGCATAGCATGAATCGATGCTCCTGAATCCATGACCCAAGAGCCCACACTGCTTTCCACACTACAAACCAGTGCATCACCATAACAGACGACCTCAGTAGTGTTCACTTCAGCAGACTTTTCCTTTTTGGCCTTTGGACACTGACTCTTAAAATGCCCAACTTCTTTGCAGCCCCAACATGTGACAGTCTTAGGTGTTCTGGATGCACTCCTACCCCTGCTTCCACTTTCCCTGTTATTCTCTCTTCCCCTGCTTACACTTAACAATTCAGAAGAAGATGAGTTACCTTGCTTCCTGCGTCTTACGTCTTCTCCAAGAATCAAATCTCTCATCCCTTCAAATGTAAAACCACTGGGCCCAGTAGAATTGGTAATAGCAGTTACCGTTCCGGACCAGCTTTTCGGCAGTGAAGATAACAGCGCCAGACCTTGAGTTTCATCTTCAAAATTGATTCCCACAGAACTCAATCTGGACAAAAGTGAATTTAAATTGTTGATATGTTCTGTCACAACGTCTCCTTCCTTCATCATAGTCAAGAAAAATTCTCTCAATAAGAACAGTTTATTTGCCGCTGACGGTTTCTCATACATGTTTGACAGAGCTGTCATCATGCCACGAGCCGTGGTTTCCTTCATGATGTTGAACGCGACACTCCTCGTCAAAGACAATGTAATAGCCGCCTTGGCCTTCTTGTCCTTCGAATCCCAAACATCTTGACTAATCCTATCCCTTTTTTTCTTCCAATACCACATCCAAGAGCCTTTGACTCAACAGAGCTACAATTTGCATCTTCCACCATGCAAAGTCCGTCCCGTCGAACTTCTCAATCTGTACCTTCCCGTCCTCAGCCATCACAATAGCAAACAGAAAACAGATAAACGAACTTGAACACGAAAAAAAAACTTAACCCGTCGACTCAAGGGTTAAAACCCTAATCGGCGATCAACCTGGCAGTAGCCAATTCCCAGCAGCGACCAAAAAAACCAGTCAGCAGAACCCGGCCACCCAAATCCGGCAGCCTCAGCAGTCTTCTAGCGGCTACCCCCAAAACCCTAATCAGCTGCCTGCTTTTTCCCCTCCTGCGGCGATAATCAGCAGCCAAGAAACAGGCCGACAGCCCTGTTTCAGCCTGATCAGAAGCAGAAAAAAAAAAACAGCCCTTGCGGCTTTGAACCAGGAACCAGCAGATTGGTTCAGCACCAATCGCAATTCCAACAGCTCCTCTGATCTTTTTCCCGTGCGAAAAACGTGTGTAACAACGAGCCAAAGCTCTGATACCAGTTGTTAGGAATCAGAGTCGGTAGCGCAGCGGATACAACACACAAACGAAAAGAAGAAAGCAGTAACACGACACAAGGATTTATAGTGGTTCGGTCAAGGTGACCTACATCCACTTGCTGCAACTAGGGTTTACTTTTATTGATAGGTGCTACAAGAATTACAATTACAAGACTGAGATATATATAAGACAAGATTAGGTTAAACTAAAATAGGTAACAATGGGTTTTAGCCCATTAGGGCCGGCTGCCCTATTCCCCTTAATTCCAACCGTAACAGGCCCAAAGGGGAGCCCAGCCCGGCCCAAACCCAATAGCTTTCATAACCCAACAAGAAGACGACAGGCCTGCTCAATAACCTCGTGGATGTATTTCTTCTGAGACAAAATAAGATCACCTCCTTTATAATAAATTTCAACACCCAAAAAAATAAGATAATGGCCCCATGTCTTGTACAGCAAAAGTGTTGCTAAGCTTGGACACGACCTGATCAATAGCATGTTGATTATTACCTGTCAATATGATGTCATCAACATAAACAAGCATGTAAAATAAGGTGCCTCGAGAAGAATAAACAAACAATGACGGATCAGTCCGAGACCTCTGGAAACCAAGAGCTGTAAGAGCACCAGATAGTCTATTAAACCAAGCTCGAGGCGCTTGCTTCAATCCATATAGAGATTTGTGTAGAAGACACACATGATCCAGTTTAGTGTGATCTTTAAAACCAGGTGGTTGCTTAAGATAAACTGTTTCCTGTAAATCCCCATGTAAAAAAGCGTTATGTACATCAAGCTGACGTAAAGGCCATCGTTGTGTGACGGCTAGAGATAGGACAACTCGAATAGTGGTGGCTTTCACAACCGGACTAAATGTCTCATGATAATCAATACCCGGTTGTTGATTAAACCCTTTTGCAACCAGTCGCGCCTTGTAGCGCTTACCAACCCCTGTTTGATCACGTTTGAGTTTATATACCCACTTACAATCGACTACATTAGTGTTCGGGACTTGGGGAACCGACGACCAAGTGCCATTTTTCATAAGGGCAGAATATTTTTCACGCATGGCTTGTCTCCATTCCGGTATAGTATTGGCAATAGTAAAGGTCGGTGGTTCAGATTCTGAAGAGGGGAGTGTTGCGTGAAAGGTAGAAGGATCAAACGGTGTGGATTGTTTAGGGTGCGGACGAAGGTTGGGTGGACGTTGGCGGGAAGGAGGTGGTTCAGCCTCGTTAGAAGGAACAGAAGAATGGGGGATCGAAGGGGAAGGGGGTTGCGGAGATGGTGGAGAAGAGGCCGTAGGTGAGGTAGGTGGCAGTTGTACCGGAGGTGTGTCAGGAACAGGAGGGGTGTCGGTGGGGGATGCTAAGGTATCGGTGGGATGAGTTTTAGTTTTGTGTTTATAAGTGTGGATAATTGGAGGTTTCGGAAGGTTAGGTGTAGGTGGTTGAGGAACAGAGAGGGGCGGAACAGGATTAGGATATGAGGAGACATACGGGTCATGTGTGGGTACATGTGGGACAGTCGTGGTAGGTGCGAAAGGAAAAAATGACTCAACAAATCGGACATGTCTAGCAACATTGATGCGATCAGACGTGGGATCAAGACACCTATAACCGTGATGAGAGGTGTTGTAGCCTAAAAACACGCACGGAGAGGAGCGGAAGTCCATTTTGTGTTTATTGTATGGACGGAGGTGTGGATAGCACCGACACCCCAAAACACATAAGAAGGAGAAATCAGGTTTAGTTCGGAAAATATGTTCAAAAGGGGAGGTATTGTTGTTGGTACGAGAAGGCATTCTATTTATCAGGTAAACAGCTGTATCAAAAGCAAAATGCCAAAACCGTTGTGGAACATGAGAGTGGGCAAGAAGAGTAAACCCGGTTTCAACATGTATGTGTCGTCGTTCCACCGTACCGTTTTGTTCACTTGTGTGGGGACATGAGAGCCGATAGATAATACCTCGTGAGGAGAAAAATGGAGATAGGCTTCTGAATTCTCCACCCCAATCAGTCTGAACAGATTTAAGTGTGGTTTGAAACTGACGTTCAACCATAGCGATAAAGTGTGTTAATGTGGAGAAAACGTCAGATTTTAATTTTAAAGGGAAAATCCACATAAAAGTAGAATAATGGTCAACACATAGCAAGAAATAATTGTGGCCGTCAAACGAAGTAACGGGCGCTGGTCCCCAAACATCACAAAATACAAGATCTCAAAAATTTGAACTTTTATAATCAGAAGAATGAAAATGTAGTTTGGATGATTTTCCAATAAAACAAGAGTCACAATCCGAACTAGAACATTTATTTGATAACGGTAAATTATATTTAGATAACATAGAATTCAAAAGCTGGTGATGTGGATGCCCAAGTCTTTGATGCCAGGTTTGAGCGGAAGCACGAACAGCCGAGAAGGCAACTTTAGGAAGAGGTTGCATGCTTGGCAGATTGATGGAGTAGAGACCATTATTACTTGGACCCGTGAGGAGGGTAGTGTGTGTAGACTTGTCCTTCACAGTAAAAAAGGTAGAGTGAATTTCAAAATAAACTTTGTTATCATGACAGAATCGTTGTACGGAAAGTAAGTTACGTTTGATTTGAGGAACATGAAGAATATTTGACAAAGAAAAGGTTTTAAATGGAGAATAAAGTTTTGAAGAGCAAATATGAAGAATGGGTAAACCTTTACCATTGCCAACATGGAGACTGTCCTCGCCATAGTATGATTCTGAATGTTTAAGCCCTGAATGATCAAAGGCAACATGACTATTGGACTCTGTATCCGGAAGCCATGAGGTTGATGCTTGAGAGCGATGATCATCATAGTTTGCTGATGGTGGTGGTCTCCTGTATGTAGACGGGTCACGGTTTGGGCATTGTGATGGAAGGTGACCAATGTTGGGATGTAGGCTTCGGGTCAGCCGGCCCTAGCCCGAAGCGGGCCCAGTTTAGTTAACTTGTTGATTAAGGGTCTAACCCTAATTTATGCCTATAAATTAATCTCTTGTACTTGTAATTCATTATCACTCAATAAAAGAAAACCTTAGTTGCCCCCGTGGATGTATGTCACATTGACCGAACCACGTAAATCTTGTGTCTCTTTATCTTTCTTGTTTGTGTGTTGCGTGTTTGATCCTAACAACTGGTATTAGAGCTCGGGCTCTTGATCGATCAATCGCAACCACAGGTCAGTTTGCCGCCGCCTCCACCGTGTGAGCAGTAACCGCCGCTACAATACGCCGCGCGCGTGAACAGTAACGTCGCTACAATGTTTCCGACGCTACAGTGTTCCCGGCTGCTACAGTGCCGCCGCTACAGTTCGCCGCGCGCGGTGAACAGTAACGTCGTGAACAGTAACGTTGCTACAGTGTTTCCTACGCTACAGTGTTTTCTGTTCTGTTGGTCAGGAACAATCACTGCAGTCACAGGTTCTGTTGATGTTTTAACGTTCAGCAAGGTTCGTGATTTGATCTTGAATGAAGACTCTAGAAGAAGAAGTACCGGAGAATCATCAAATTCCCTGCTGAGTACTGAGTCAAGGGGGAGAAAGAGTGAAAGGGGGAAAAACAGAGGTAGATCCAAGTCAAGAAAGAGAGGTCAGTCAAAGCCAAGGGCTGACATTGAATGTTGGAACTGCAAAGAGAAAGGGCATTTCAGAAACCAGTGCCCCAAACCGCCGACCGTAAAGAAAGAAGTAAACAATGTGACAGTCGAAAAACATGATGATGAAGAATCTGAAGATGAGACTCTCATATGCTGTGTTGAGAGTTCCGTGGAATCCTGGATCATGGATTCAGGTGCATCATTCCACGCGGTCTCATGCCCTGATATGGTCTGAAATCTTCGAACAGGTAATCACGGTAGAGTTCGGTTAGCTGATGATCAGATTCTTGATATTACAAGGATTGGTGATGTAGACTTAAAGACTTCCTTGGGAACCACTTGGACATTGGAGAATGTTAGGGTTATTCCAAACCTCAGGAGAAAGTTGATCTTTGTCGGGCAGTTAGACGATCTGGGATATGATGTTACTTTCGGTGGAGGGCAATGGAAGGTCGTTAAGGGAAATATGGTGATTACAAAGGGTAAGAAACGGGGTACGTTATACATGGTTGAAGTACCCGCAAGTGGTATTAATGCAGTGACTAGCGGGTCGAGTCCTTCGAGTTTGTGGCATCAAAGGCTTGGCCATATGAGTGAAAAGGGGATGAAAATGCTCGTCGCCAAGGGAAAACTTCCAGAGATAAAACGGGTCGAGTCAGAGTTCTGTGAACCCTGTGTTCTCGGGAAGAAAAAGAAAGTGTCATTTGTGAAGACTGGCAAGACACTTAAAGCTCAGAAATTGGAGCTCATTCATTCAGATGTTTTTGGACCAACACCAGTTCCATCCTTAGGAGGCTCGAGATATTATGTAACCTTCATAGATGACGCCACACGCAAGGTATGGGTGTATTTTCTTAAAAATAAATTTGAAGTTTTTGATGTTTTTAAGAAATGGAAAACTGCTGTTGAACTTGAAACTGATTTGAAGGTAAAATGCTTGAAGTCGGATAACGGAGGGGAATACATCAGCACAGAGTTCACTAATTTCTGTGCTGAACATGGCATTCGGATGATAAAGACAGTTCCAGGCACTCCTCAACAAAATGGAGTCGCAGAAAGAATAAACAGAACGTTGAACGAAAGAGCCAGAAGTATGAGATTGAATGCAGGGCTCCCAAAGACGTTCTGGGTTGATGCAATTAACACTGCAGCCTATCTTATCAACCGTGGGCTTTCGGTACCGTTGGGCTATAAAGTTCCTGAAGAAGAATGGAAGGGTAAATCGGTCAAATATGAGCACTTGAAAGTTTTCGGGTGCAGTGCTTATAACCTAAATAAAGATGGTGACAAGTTGGATGCAAAAGCCAAGAAATACACCTTCATTGGCTATGGGGCAGATCAAATGGGCTACAGGCTGTGGGATTTTGAAAGAAGAAAGGTAATCAGAAGTAAACATGCTACCTTCAATGAAGCAGAATTGTACAAAGACAGGAAAGATTCTAAGGTTCAGAAAGAGTATGTGGAGGTTGAGATAGAAAACCAGAAACCGGTTCCCGAACCTGATGTTGACATGTTTCCCGATGGTGGTAATGATGAAGAGTCAGGAGGAGTTTCTGACAGTGGGAGTTCAGAGTCTGAAGATGAACAACCCCCTCAGCAGCCCGACCAGTCTGCAAACTGGGTCAGAAGGTCCACCAGAGTTACTAAACAGCCTGACAGATACAGTCCTGGTCCTTCAGTTAATTATATTCTCTTGACAGAAAATGGTGAACCAGAGAATTACACTGAAGTGGTAAAGGTGAAAGATTCGCTCCAGTGGGAGCATGCTATGAAGGATGAAATGAGCTCTTTGAATAAGAACAAAACATGGGTCTTAGTCAAGCTTCCGCCAGACAAAAGAGCTCTACAAAACAAATGGGTCTTCAGGGTCAAGGACGAACATGATGGGTCTAAACGGTACAAAGCCCGTTTAGTTGTCAAGGGATTTCAACAGAAGAAGGGGGTTGATTACGATGAGATCTTCTCTCCAGTGGTGAAAATGACAACCATTAGATTAGTTCTGAGTCTTGTAGCAGCAGAAAGCTTACACCTTGAGCAGCTAGACGTGAAGACTGCTTTTCTTCACGGTGATCTCGATGAAGACATTTACATGGCACAACCTGAGGGTTTTCAGGTTGCTGGGAAAGAGAATTGGGTCTGCAAACTGAAAAAGAGTTTATATGGTCTGAAACAGGCGCCTAGACAATGGTTCTTGAAGTTTGATAACTTCATGGAGAGGTCAGGGTTCAAGAGATGCCAGATGGATCATTGTTGCTATTTGAAGAAGTTCAACAACTCTTATATCATATTGTTACTTTATGTTGATGATATGTTGATTGCAGGATCTGATATGAAAGAAATTAGCAAGTTGAAGAAATAGATGTCTCAAGAATTTGAGATGAAAGACTTGGGTGCAGCCAAACAGATTTTGGGAATGAGCATAACCAGAAACAAAAATGATGGTTCTCTTACACTTTCTTAGGAAAAATACATAGGGAAAGTGTTAGAGAGGTTCAAGATGAACAGTGAAAAGACCAAGCCTAGAAATACTCCATTGGGAAGTCACTTGAAGCTTACCAAGGACCAATGTCCTAAAACTGAAGAAGAAAGAGCAGAGATGGCTAGCGTTCCTTATGCATCGGCAGTCGGCAGTCTTATGTATGCCATGGTCTGCACTAGACCAGATATAGCTCATGCCGTTGGGGTCATCAGTTGGTTCATGTCTGATCCAGGGAAAGAACATTGGGAAGGTGTCAAGTGGGTGCTCAGATACTTGAAGGGTACTCAGAAGATGGGGTTATGTTTTAAGGGGAAAGATGCTATACTCAGGGGTTACACTGATGCAGATCTAGGTGGTTGTAAAGGGTCGTTTAAGAGCACGACAGGGTATGTTTTCACAGTGGGAGGTACAACAGTGAGCTGGATGTCCCGTCTTCAAAAGAGTGTTGCTTTATCAACTACAGAAGCCGAGTACATGGCTGTTGCTGAGGCCAGCAAAGAATTAATTTGGTTAAGAACATTTCTTAAAGAGTTGGGGAAACGACAATCTGATTACTCATTGTATTGTGACAATGACAGTGCTGTGAAACTTGCCAAGAATCCCGTCTATCATGGGAAGACAAAGCACATAGGGATGAGATATCACTTCGTCAGAGAATTGATCAATGAAGGAACAATCAGTCTGAAGAATATCTCGGGTGCGAAGAATCCAGCAGATATGTTTACCAAATCTGTGGCGCTGGATAAGCTGAAGCTTTGCATAGCTTCAGCTGGTCTCCAGGAATAATGTTGAGGAGACGGGGTAACTAGGGGTACTGAAGATCAGAGGGGTTTTCATTTGCAGAAGTACAAAGTGGAGTTGAACGTGTTTCGAAGCCTCCAAGTGGGAGATTGTTGGGATGTAGGCTTCGGGTCAGCCGGCCCTAGCCCGAAGCGGGCCCAGTTTAGTTAACTTGTTGATTAAGGGTCTAACCCTAATTTATGCCTATAAATTAATCTCTTGTACTTGTAATTCATTATCACTCAATAAAAGAAAACCCTAGTTGCCCCCGTAGATGTAGGTCACATTGACCGAACCACGTAAATCTTGTGTCTCTTTATCTTTCTTGTTTGTGTGTTGCGTGTTTGATCCTAACAACCAATACCACACCTGTTACATGTGCCAAAAACAGTGTTTTGATTAGATGCCCAAGAAAACTGATTACGATTACCTCCTCCAGTCTGATGTCTGTTGGAAGAATTGTTGTAGTTTCCTCTTCCTCTGTTTGAAGGACGATAGCCTCTATCGCCCCTGTTACTACCTCTGTTAGCATAAAAAGCTTGTGAATTAAAAGTTGTCTGAGGTTGGACCTGGAGACCAAACTGGGACAACACCTGCTGCAATGCAGCAATCTGATCTGGTAAAACAGTAGAGGAGGCAACTCCTCTACGACTGTTAGAGACAGCAGCAAAGGCTTGAGCTGGGGCGACTTCAGGCATTGGTTTCTTCAACATATAATCATGATCAGCAAGCAAGCTATAGAGGTCTGAAAACTGTGTAGGAGGACAAGAAAAGTGGACTTGAGAGTGTTGTATTCTTCACGAAGACCTGTAACAGCCAACAGAATAACATCCTTCTCCTTCATTGGCTCACCAATATTGGCAAGAGCATTCGAGTATTCCTGAGCCCTATTCAAGTATGCAGAAAAAGACGTGTCACCCTTCATCTCAATCTTCAACAATTGAGTTTTTAGGGTATATTCCCTGGAAGAGGTGTGAAGGGCATAAGCACGCTCAAGAGAGAGCCATAGATCACGCAATGTAGAACCTTGAATATGGTGAAACGATGCTTCAGAGATGGTAGACATTATCAACATACGAATATGAGCATCGTTGGAAACCCAAGTTGTGTAATCAGAGTTGAGGCAAGGGGCCAGCACTGTGGTGACAGAACTGTCTTTTTCTTTTGATGTTGTAGGCGCATGAATGAACTGTGGTGGACTAAGAACCGTACCATCAACATAACCAAACAGACCATTGGTAATTCGAAAAGGCTGCAACATGGTTTTCCAATAGCCATAGTTAGAAGGAGACAAAGTAAACCCAAACTTATGTGAGTTATGGGTTGTCTTTTTGGTTGTAGTGAAGGCAACAAGGGAAGTCATGAGAAGAAGAAGAGAGACAAGCAGTGAATCGGGTAAAAAAAGGCAGGGGGTGCCGACACTGTGCTGTCGCAGATCGAAAAAAAAAAGTTTGTTTTTATTCTGCTGTAGTAGATCGGAGAAAAAAAAGAGAGAGACCAGCAGTGAATTGTTGGATGTGAATGTTTGTATTTCCGGCGGCAGGCATGAAGCAGCGATTTAGGGTTAGAACCTAGGAGGCTCTGATACCAAGACAAACTTGGTAATGATTTGTATATTGATTGTAAATAAACAAGGTTACAATACATGACATATATAGGAGAAATATTTACACTCTAATCCTGCTATTATAATAATAATATAAACACTGTTTAATTGTCTAATATCCAACATTCAATGTCGGCCCTCGGTTTTGACTGACCTCTCTTTCTAGACTTGGATCTGCCTCTGTTCCTCCCTCTCTCATTCTTCCTTCCCCTTGATTCAGTGCTTAACAAGGAGTTTGATGATTCTCCAGTGCTTCTCCTTCTAGAATCTTCATTCATAATCAAATCGCGAACTTTGCTGAAAGTTAACACGTCAGAATTAACTGAACTAGTGACTGCAGTAATAGTTCCTGACCAGCTCTCAGGTGATGAAGATAGGAGTAAGCAGGCTTGCAACTCATCCTCAATTTTGAACTTAACTGACGCTAAACGTCTCAGATGAGAGTTAAAGAGGTTGATGTGATCACTAACAGAGCCTCCTTCTTTCATGCGCGTATTGACCAACTCCCGAATCAAAAATACTTTATTCGCTGCTGAAGGCTTCTTGTACATGTTGGACAGCGCCTCCATGATTCCACGTGCTGTGGTTTCATCTAGGATGTTGTAGGCAACATTCATAGACAGAGGAAGCCTAATTGTTGACTTAGCGTTTTTGTCAAGAGCTAACCATGCTGGTGTTATTGGTGCGGGCGGTGCTTCTAACACCGAATCCAGATCCTTCTGTTTAAGCAAATCTGTGATTTGCATTCTCCACCATCCAAAGTTCTGCACGTTAAACTTCTCTATCTTGGTCTTTCCTTCCTCGGCCATTATCCAACTACAAATGCTTAACGATCGAGTCAAAACTGGAATAGTGTTCGAACACAACTTTGGCCGGCTGCCTGAACTTGAGTGCTGTTCTATCGCACACTACCCGTGAGATCAGTTTCAAAAAATCAAAAAACAAAAAAAGAGTTGATAACGCACCTGAGCTTCTTGAAAAATACCAAAAAAAAACTGATCAGATTTTTTTTTCCTGGAACAGCCTGCTGTTGTGATTACTAAAAACAAAGGAGTACAAGATAGTAGACCCAATTCGAGATAGGTTGATCTCCACAAACAAAGAACAAATTCAGAATTAAACTCTAGACAAACTAAATAATTGAAAGACTCGACCTATTTCTAGACTTCTTAAAGCAGTTGATAAAAAAGTGGAAGTAACTCCCCCACTAAGTGAAACTGGCACAAAATAGGAAACAGGGGCAAAACTGCCCAGCCCAGTTACCCAGGTCTGACCCACACTTCATTCCGGGTGAGGCAAACCTCACCTCTATTCCTAGGAAATAAAGAGGCTGCTCCAGTTGGATCCCGACTCATAGTGTAGGACGAAAATGAAAAGAAAAGGAAAAAACGAAATGGAAAAAAGAAAAAGAAAAGAAAGAGGGTGACATAAATGAAATTACAAATCACCTAAAAGTAATTAGCATCGACACCTAGAAGGACAAGCAAACGAAGTAAGTAACCCAAATCTTTATATTAACTACAAAATGGTATTTATCATAAAAAAAAATTCATTTTGTAATTTCTTTTAAACTTTTCGGTGTTACAAGTGATGATTCTAATGCATAAAGCACACTTTTTTTTATATTAGATGATGTTAATTTCCATTTAGTAAGATAACAAACAAACATACCCAGTAAAATCCCACACCAAAGTGGGGTCTAGGGAGGGTAGGATAAGGACAAACCTTACCCCTATCCCAAGGGATAGAGAGGCTGCTCTCAAGAGAGAACCCGACTCAAGAAAAAACCCTTAAACTTTGAGAAAAGTAGGCAACAAGGAAAGGAGAAACAAGTAAAACAAACAAAAAATTATAAATAACACAAGATAGAAGAGCATGAGGTCATAATAGTAATAATAGTAATAAAAGTGATGAGACGACTAGCATTAGAGGCACACTTGAACTAAAAAGCACATCAAAGACTAAAGGCAAGCTAGGGATAAACATCTAACGCCAACCCTTACGACTAAAGACGACGTAAGTGAGATACAAGGTAAGAAAAGCAACCCTAGCAAAGACCAAATCTTTACGCTCCCCTAAAAATCCCTAACATTTATCCGTCGTCTCCAAGAACTCTTATCATTGATCATATCCTCGGAGAGGTGCAAGTCTAACAGGTCCTGCCTAATTTTCAGTGTTGTAAAAATCACGCCTAGGCGGCGCCTAGGCGCCGATTAATCGCTAGGCGCTCGGCTAAGGAGGAATTTTGGGCCTAGGCGGTCCTAGGCGGCCTAGGCGGTCCTAGGCGGTCCTAGGCGGACCTAGGCGGCCAGATTCCGGCGAACATTCCGGCGAAAACCTGAAATTTCCGGCCAATTTCCGGCGAAAACCTGAACTTTCCGGCCAAATTCCGGCGAAAACCTTTGGTGTGGTTTAAAAATGAACATTTTTATGAAAATTACATATAAAAATGTGTGTATATATATAAAAATGACCATTATTATAAAAATTACATGTAAAAATGTGTGTATATATATAAAAAACTGAAATTTACATATAAAAATTCCAATCCGATTAATCCCGCCTAGGCCCCGATTAATCCCGCCTAGGCCTAGGCCCCACCCCACCGCCCGACTAGCGCCTAGCGATTTTTACAACACTGCTAATTTTCTCTTCCCAAATTAGTTTCGGTCTGCCTCTGTTCCTGTCCCCCTCCACGGTCAGGGTTTCTATGCTCCTCACGGGTGCCGTCATCTCTCTTTCCATTTAGTAAGATAGTGGTGCTTAATTGATGTCATTTGTGTATGTTTTGAGGTTTCAGGTGTCTGAATGCTGCCCTGCAGAAGGTGTATCTGGTTTTGTTGTGTATAATTATCACCTGAAACGACTTGAAGGACAGCCTAAATTGACAAGCAATCAGGTTAACTGACGTGTCTCGTATGCAGTTTAGTTTATCATATTATATAGTTTTTATTTGTAAATCCTATAATTAACAGTAGCGTTTTATTTTTTATACAGGTCCAGTATAGCAATGGGCGATCAAGGGTACCTGCTAAAGCACCCCAGTATGACTCATACATGGCTGTGAAAAATATTTACTTTTATATTTACTCTATACACATGAACTTATTTCTGTGATTACCGTTTCAAGGTTGGTGTGCCTGGATATAAGTGAAGGTCAGGAAGATGTGCAAATACCTGCTGTCAATACAATTGATGATGCCACAATTACCGGTAAGTTAATCTATTTATCTGGTGTTCGTGTTTGTATAAACATATTTTATAAAAGTTGCAACTTGTAGTTTACTAGATTTTGTTAGCTCTAGTTTTACTAACACCTCAAGTTGTTGGAAAATTGTTAGGATTTACGTATACAAAGTACAACCAAGTTTTAAGCAATCTGAAACTCCCTCCAAATGCGGATGGATGTGATTGCAAAGGATATTGTAAAAATCCCAAGACCTGTTCTTGTGCTAGACTTAACGGTGTTGATTTTCCATATGTACGAAGCAATGGGGGAAGGTTAGTAATTTACCCTAGTAAGCTTCTAGTTTGAATCTACTGTTCTGAGTTTATTATTTATGTTCCAGATTGATTGAAGCAAAGGATGTCGTGTTTGAATGTGGGCCAAACTGTGGTTGTGGACCTGGTTGCATTAACCGCATATCCCAGCGAGGGATAAAATATCAACTTGAGGTTTTACTACATTCAGAATCATTTTTGAAATGGAACTTGTAAGTTTAGTTAAGTGTTGTTTGAACAGGTTTTCCGTACTAGTGATAGAGGGTGGGCTGTGAAGACGAAAGATTTTATCCCATCTGGTGCACCGGTATGTGAATATATTGGAGAGCTTAGGAGGACAAATGAGCTGGACAATGTTGATGAAAATGATTATATATTTGAAATTGATTGCTGGCAAACAATGAAGGGGATTGGAGGAAGAGAGGTGAGCGTAGACAATCAGTTCATAATATGGTTTTGTAAGCTGGCGCCTGATTGAAGTTTTTTTTTCTTTTCTTATAAAAAAATCAGAGAAGGTTGGGAGATGTATCTGAATCTTTAAGTAATAAATTGGATGAAAAGAATCTGGAAAACAGCATGCCTGAGCCTGAGTTTTGCATAGACGCTGGGCGTATTGGTAATGTTTCAAGGTTTATCAACCACAGTTGTGATCCGAACCTTTTTGTTCAGTGTGTTTTAAGCGCGCACCATGATTTAAAACTAGCAAGAGTACTTCTGTTTGCTTCTGACAACATACCCCCCATGCAGGTACGTAAATATTTTTTATTTATTTATCAAACATACATGTATGGTTTGGGCTAACGGGAGGAATTGTTTGAAACAGGAACTTACATATGACTATGGTTATGCCCTTGATAGTGTTGTAGACAACAATGGTAATGTAAGGATGCTGCCATGCCATTGTGGGACATCAGAATGTCGAAAGAGATTGTATTAAGGATTCATCACCTCTTTTGTATCCCTGTCAAAAACAAAGACGTCATGTTAGTGTTAAGCTTAGACTATTTGTTTCCTATGGCACCTATGTTTTATGATTCAATTTTATTTTGGGTGAATCGTTTTTTACGAGAGAATTTCATATATATTCCTATTAATTTGAGAAATATCATATATATCCTAAACCAACGCTAAAATATCATTATGTCCCTTAAAAACTAGTTAAAATATCATATTTACCTATTTTATTAAAAATAATTTAAAAATAATATTTTACCCTTATTTTTTAAAAAATTAAAATTTATTGGAATTTCATATACATTCCTCTAAACGTTTATAATTTCATATCTAAGAAATTATCAAAGCCATTTCCTAAAATATCAAATCCATTTTCAATTGCGTTCTTGCATTGTTCAATCTGATTAGGGACGTAACATTTTTGATTTTATTGCATAAAGTTTTAAAGACGTTAATACTTTTTGACGGTTTAACGAGTCGCGGCGTGCGTGGGTGTTAACACTGGTTTACTTTATTGTATGATGAATTACATGTACAAGTGAGGAAATGATGGGGTCATTTGACCCTTGCCGTAGCTCCGCCACTGATTCATGTGGATGAGGAGTCATTCTCCAATGGGGTTCCAGCTGCAGCAGGTACATTAACATATCTAGGTATGTATATGCGTTCATTTAACTCATCCTTATTAAATGACATGATATCTAAATCAACTACCGTTGGTCATTTGATGCAATGGTAGCCCCAAGACTTCTCATAGTGGAGGTTTGGGTTCGAATCCTGGCAACAGCAAAAAAGGGGTCTGTGGCCAGGTCAGGGGGTTTACCCAGTTGGGGGTTCCTCCTGTGGTGGGCTGCCCTGGATGTTCTAGGTGTTGCCCCGGGGAAACCCAATTATCCTAGAATATTTAGGTGTTGCCGTTCAAAAAAAATCTAAATCAACTGCTCCTTGCTTCTTTTGGTCAAACTAAGTAATTGCTGTGGTTGGGGTTTTTGTTTTCATGTAGATTTTAAAGAAAGTAACCCAGGCATGCATTTTATGTTTGACAGTGAAGCAGGAAATGATTCTCTTCTTAAAAGCATGTTTAGTTTTGCTAATGTTAAAAGGAAGAAGCGTTTAAACATAACATCAAGAAACATCATCATATTCCTCCATCTTAGACCGATACTGACGAACCGGCTTATGACACCTTGCTTTAGTACAAATATCATCTTCTTGCATCTCATTAGCTTCACCTTGTTGTACCTTGACTGCAGCAAAGCCAATGGTAGGGCATGCTGATTGCTTACCATGTTTCTTTTTCCTTGGAATAAAAACTAGTGATCTAGGCAATTCACCACCATCATGTTTTGATGATCCCTCCAAGAACTCTTCTTCATTATTAACATAATGAGAAGAATCATCAAAAGTATATCGTGTGTACTTTGAAGGATTCAAAATGTAATCTGGAACACCAGGCCCGTTTTCTGGTAGATCGGGATTGGTGGCATCAACAACATTCTTGCAAGTTGAGTGAAAGCTGACACGCTTGGCAGGCTTTGACACCTCTTCATAACTTTTCCTTTTCAATATTGACTTTAACATGGGTTCAGTTTTTGCAGCATGAGGGAGAACATGATGAGAATTCAAATAAGTAACGTCCTTCATATATAAACAATTCTCCCTTCCTTGTGCCATCTTATCATATGCATCTCCCTCTTTCTACGTATATCACATGAAACAGCATTTTAGTTGTTAGGTATATTACTATTAGTAAAAAAATCTAAACAACATTAGAATTAAAATTAAAAGATGAAACTGATATAAATTTTTTTTTTGAAAACCTAATAAGTGGGGTTTACCTCGTTATCAAGAGTAGAATCCAATCCGATTGAAGATCGAATCTCCCAGTCGTTGTCGGGGCTTTTAGTTTGGAATTGGCAGACGGCGATTTCATCATCATCTGTTTTGTGGCGGTTCCACCCTCTCCTTTCAAGCTGGGCGTCGGTGAGAGACCAAGGCGTGGATGACGATGAGGATGAAATTGAGCCGAACACCTTATCCACTCGATCGTTGAAACCATGATCCATGGCTTATTGCCTTTGCTTTTATGCTTTGTGTGATTTCAAGGGCACCGCATCTTAACACAGAATAATTACTAAAAATATATTTTTAGATTCAACCCTGCTCTGCTCATTTTTTAATTTTTGTTTCTAATAAATGTCAAGGTTATCATCTGAGGGTGTGAAATTTATAATGATCCCTCTTTGTCATTGCTTGACACAGATTAAGCATAGAGTCGTAATTCATCGCGTGTACTTTTAGGGGTGTTTGGGATTACTTATTGAACCTGATTATTAACTTTTATAAGTTAAAAAGTTGTTTGATGAAGGTAATTTTTGTTACTTTTTTTTAACTTTTTAAAGAGGGGAAAGTAGTTTTTGAAAATTAAGAGAAACTTACTTTCAAAATTTCTTATAACTTTTTGTAAAAGTTGGTAAGATCTTAAAATAAGTAATCCCAAACATGCCCTTAATTTTATATGCGAGTGATATTGAACGTAATCTTCTTTTTGTGTACCACTTGGTATTTGATCTAGGTTTTTTATATTTGTTTTAAACGACACCTGTTAAACTCATTAAGCATGTACACTACAAGATTTGAACCCTCAACAGTTTTTTTTAACAGCAACAATGAGCAATCTCATATAAACGCTAACGAGAAACTAGCAAAAAACAACCTCATCAGTTGGTGAAGTAAATACACTATTTACCACCGGGATATCCCATAAGGACTGGTGTTTGATCTAGTTAAGAGCTCGACTTGAGAGGTAAATTGATATTAATAATTATTTAAGATGTTTCTACAAAATTCGTTAAATGAAGATGTGAATAGAAACTGGTTTGAGATGTGAAAACCGGTGTGAGTATCGGCTTGAGATGTGGAAAACCCTAACCGGTAGATATGTTCGAAACCGGTTCGGGTTGGAACCGGGTTAGGAACCGATTTGATTAAAAAATCATTATCTTTTAATTAAGAGAAATAAATTATAATTCAAGCATCGTAAAACATAAAGTAAACAAAAATACAAAATAATGTTCATTTTTATTTATATTTTAGATTTTTGAAATCGCAATACATCACAAAAAACATAGAAATTATGCATTTTATTTTTTGGTGTATAAATGTTTAATCGTCGTCACGTTGCTTGTTGTGCGTTCACCGCCAGAACCGGAACTCTTGTATAGTTTTTCATGGTAAGCGATTTATTCATCGGTAAGTGGGATCGATATTCATTGTGCTACCTCTTCCTCGTGTATTTTTTTTCTACACCGATTTTGCCTTCAAGACTTAAAATATGTTGTATCTGTTTCGCCGCGTACAAGTGGCCTTTCAAGCAAATACACATTTCCACCGATATTGAAGTGGGCTTCATTCTTCTTATTGATATAATCATGCCTCTAACAGAAAAATGTGAATTTCGAATCTATCATAGAACTTGTATAGTTAGTAGATCACGTACCATAGCGGCTAGAATCAGAAATTGGGATTCCTTTCCTAATCCCCAAGCCAAAAATCAAAAAAATTCAAAATCATGTGTAGTCATAGTGGATAAAAACTCGGTTCCACTATATTATCCGAACTCGCTATTTAGGGTGTTACCACGAGCCCATTTACTATTTCCATTTCTTAGAGTATTATATAAATTAAGCATTGGGTTTCTATTTCCGCCTGTACTTGATGCCACATTTCCCATTTAGAAATATATTTTGATGCTGAACCTTATATTGATAGATAAAATATATGTGAAAAATATTAGTTAAAATTAGCTTTTGCGTTTATTGCAAAATGCATGTCTTCATCGTGCAAATCCAAATCGTAAGTTATTTTTTAATTAAAGTTTCAACCTCTCTAACATTTATGAATTGGTTCAATGCGACAGCACATGTAATAAAGAGAGGCATGCCGTGAAAATATTTTATAAATTTTGATTTCAACGGTCTTATTATTACCGAAAATATTTCACCTTTAAATTCATACTTGAATTATTTTTCGTCATTATCCAAATTTGGTGAACTACTAAAAAAACTCGTAGGATAATTAATTCTTGATATAAATAAGTAGTTATGGTTCAAAAACTCTGAGCATATCAGTTATATCTTCAACAGTTGAAAATAGCGCAACTAAATTACATGTGACATGGTTATCATGAAACATTTATAAAGTTGCTATTTATCGTAAAGCGCTTATAAACATATTTCAAATCGAATTCCATCTAGTAGGTACATCTCAATTCAGACCTAAGAAAATTGAATCCGTATTACGACACAATTTCTTATATTTATGATATCGTTTTTTACTAGTACTAATAATGTCACGTAACATTTGCTTAAAAGATTCTTTTATATCTTGAATTTGCTCAAGTCCGTCTTACACAACCAAGTTAATGATTTGTGCAACACATCGACTATGAAAAAAAAAACGCCGTTGCAAATCGGTTTATTGTAAGGCCCCTTTACCGGGTAACCTCACTTGTTGGATTTACACATAAACATATAGTTCAATAATGGAATTTCATTAAAATTAAAACGTTCATGCAACGGAATTACATCATTAAGTTCAAACATCAAAATGTCAACCAGTTAAAACTTTAAACATCATTGTCAAATAACATCATTCATAAACATAGATCGGGAAGTCAGTCACGTGCTGAGTAGCCATTCGCCCATCCAGCCAGCCCTTAATCATCATGATGCTTTCTTTCCTTTATCACATGAGATCATACTAAGAGTCAGCTACGCTGGTGAGTTCTAGTTTAATCATTCAAGTAGTCAACATACGTTTTCATTCATTTATCATCATCACATAATGTACTTATATAAACATAGAGCGTATTCATTTGTTTATGAACATATTTACATACATCATTATCTTTACTTTAGGTGCTATATTAAACATAGAGCGTATTCATTTTGTTTAAGCACCGAAGTTTCATACCTTCGACTATCGTCATAATCGTTCATACCGTCCACCGTAGTAGACGTTTCTCATACCGTTTACCGAAGTAACCGTTTCTACCGTACTACCGTGGTAGTCTGTAATACATACAGTCTACCGTTGTAGTTGTCTAACATCCGTCTGTCACACGTGGTGTAACAGTCCATACTTACCGTCTACCGTCGTAGCAGTACTTACCGTCTACCGTAGTAGCCGTTTCTCATACCGTTTACCAAAGTAACCGTTTCTACCGCACTACCGTCGTAGTCGTTTAGTATGTCTACCGAAGTAGTTTTCACATAATCATGTATCGTTCTTTACATTATTATCACTCGTTTGTCAACTTAGACACATGTTTAATCATTCATTACATTAATCTATTATTATGATCAACCTCTTTGTCCTTTACATCCGTTTACCACATAGGTAACCATTTCATCATTTACTTTGTTGGCATGTTTGCACGTTTTGCCCCTTTTATACTTTAACTATGGTGGCACGTTATACATAAGCCCTTTATATACTTTAACTATGGTGACACATTACATGTAAGCCCTTTTTATACTTTATCATTCATGTTGAATATAGTCACATAATACATCATCATACATTTAGGCACGTAAATCATACTTAGCCTACTTTTCATACTTTACTATTTAGCACATTTAGCCATAAAAACATTTACATCTTAGGAGTATGCACCCCAGCCCAAAATCATAGACAAAGGGGGACTTAGAACTCACCTGGTTGACGGTTTACTGTTGGTACTTACTATACTTCAGCTAGGAAAGTGCTACGTGATCTGTATGAATTTAACATGTGAAATCAGTTAAATTTTATTAGTTTCGCCACATGTAGTGTCTCCTGAGCATAGTGTCGCTAAACACGTAGTGTCGTTTGACTGTGTCGCAAGAACTTGCGTTCTGGACTTAAGCGTCGTTGGCACAACTGTCGTCAATCATGAGTGTCGTGTGGTCATAGGAGACACTCCCTAGTGATGCCAGAGGACACGTGTCCAATCATTGAAATTCTTGGAGAACACACCACTCCCCCGTCGTAACCCCAACTAGTGTTGCTACATGAATGTGGCGACACTGGTCAGTGTCGCCTGATGAACAAGTCATCCAACCAGGCCTGTTTAAATCCAAGTTTGTAACTTTTTACATCCAAATCGTTTGTTTGACTTCCATGAAGCCAGATCTAGGCTTTGTTCGTGTGTTTAACATGTAAAAATCTAGTCTTTAAGTTTAAAACCCTAGTTTTACCCTAAAAATCCATTTTGAAGAAAAACAGAGATTTAGGTTGGATCCATTCCTCAAAAGACCACTGTTGCTTTGTTAAACTTGATCCAAATCACTGGAGAAACGTTTTAAGACTAATCTTGAGCCAATACAAGGATCCTGGGAGCTTTCTCTCTCTAAAACACACACTTTCTCTCTCTAAGATTTGGGAAGATGATGATGGAATGAGGCTGTTTGGGGGCTGATCAGGTATTAGGGGGAACCCTAGTGTACTAAGCCCACGTTTTCTTAAGCCTATAATCTTTCCCTTCCCTTATTTTCTTATTTTGGCTCAACATAAGCTAATCGGGTTTTCGGGTGTTACATTTATATTTTAATTTTAGTTGTGCAACCACGTTGGTATTATTCGAGGCATTAACAAACGATATAGAAAAAAACTTTATCAGTTCCATTTATTGATCTCAAAACATTACTCTACATGAATTACCAGCTAAATATATTGATCTCAAACGTGTATCAATTCCATTTATTCCTAAACCTTAGTTCTTGCGTTAATAAACCTTCGATTTAAATAACGCGTATCTAGTACCCATTTAAATCCATATTTTATCAAAATAATTATTGACCAATATTATTAATCCCAATAAAATCCCAATCGGCTAAATCTAAGTTACGTCTAATAGTGTGCGTTTGTACCTTCTCGCATATGGTTCACGTACTCAAATTTTCTCGACACTGACATGCAACGAGACCCATCTATGCCATTATGTTCGTTTCTACATCATGAGCGATTCTTCGGTCTTAGATTGCACATACGACCTCGTTGGACCCCATACAACACCTCAAAGTTCCTCATTTTCACACAAACAATCTGTTACGAACTGGTCAGATTAAAAACTATACTTCCCGACGTCTAATCGGAAACTCCTTTGGTGTATGTGTTAGGAAGCTACAATCCAAAATCATAACATTCCAACTGTTGGATCTTAGGGAACAACCCATTCTTTGAACAACATTTCTAAAATCGAATTGTAATATGTTTGCAAAACTAAATTTTAGGAAAAACCGCAACTTCGACCGCCTTCGGTCATAGTGAATCACCCTGGACCGCTGCCGGACCACCTCCAACCGTTGGATCTTCAGGAACAACCCATTCTTTGAAACAACGTGTTTTTAATCGAATTGTAATATGTTTACCAAAATCAGTTTTTAAAAATGGACTTCCCAACCTATGACCGGAATTCCCTCCGGCGAGAATGATCAACAATGGGTAAGGAAGGTATTGTAAAATTTTCAAAATGATTCAAAGGATAGAGCTCCCGGATCAGCCGGTTCTTTTCAAACGCACATTTAAAAACGAATTGGGCAGATTACAATCCAATGTTTTTGACACTTTTTAACAACTATAAGCAAGGATTTAGGGAAACCAGAGCTTACAGTTACATCAAGAAATGGTTGCATGTGAAAACCGCAACTCCGACTGCCTCCGGCTACAGCGAAGCGCACTAGACCGCTACCGGACCACCTCTAGCCCTGAATCCTCTCAGCTCCTCCTTCAATCTTTTTTTATATAGATGTGTTACGGTGATCTCCCGATCGCGTGGCGTGTCTCACTCCAAAGCTGATAAAAATAATGACACCATATTTAATAAAAATAACTTATTTTATTATATTGCTCAAAATCAACAATAAAAGCTCAAGAACTCAATATACAAACAATATCCAAAACCGACTGATTTCTATTGGTATATAGCTTAAACAATACACAATACAAACCCTAGTGAAGCTATTACCACTCCAAATCACAGGAAATGCACCTGAAAGTAGCTATCTATCACATGAATGGCAAAAAGCTTACAAAACAAAAAGCACCAGTCTGATCAAAAGCACCGGTCCTCGATCCTTGAGAAGTTGAATCTTCGGTGAGTAGCTAGACAAACTAGAGCACGGCTAAAGACTTCACCGGTCTGATCAAAAGCACCAGTCCTCGGTCCTAGAAAATGAATGAAGACATGCACCAGATATCTCCACTGCTTCCCTAATAAGGTCTTAGTAACCTGTCTCCTTGGAAAAATACATTCATAACCCATGGTTTGAATAATCTATGAAACTCGAGTATAACTGATTATGTATGGAAAGTTAACATTGTCCCTGAAATTCAACACCTCCCTGATGACTTGTTTATTAATTTTTATCTTCTTCCCGCCAACAGTACTTTCTATCCAAATCTCCTTATTGACATGTTTGTATTCGACGTTATTCCAGAATTCTCGAATTTGCGATTCATAAACAGTTACTTGAGTTGATATTGCAGTTAATATCCTTGATTTGTTGAGAAACCGAACTATCTCCTCATACCCTCTTGATTTCTTGGTAATTGAGGTCAAATATGCACAAATATTGTGCCTAGCATCAAACTTTAATCGATTCATGACTGCACAACACAAAAGATTAAGTATGAGAAATTTTTCAAATTTTGCTAACTCCAAAGATTTCGGACGAAAAGCCCCGCTCGAAATTTTTTTCAATCGAAAACTCAAACTAATAAAAATTTCAACTCAAAAGACTCCGGTCGAAAACTCCTTGTTCAAAAACCTTTTTGAACGAAAACATAATTTCTCAGAAAAACTCAACTCCAGAGATTTCGAACGAAGACCCACTATCAAAAATCCATTTCGATCGAAAACTGATTCGATCGAAATCTTTTTCGGACAAATCAGAGTTATGACTCTTCATTTCCATCAGAAAACAATTTCGATCCATTCCTCAAAGATTTCAGACCATTCAATTAAATATTTCGGACGGAACAAAAACTATCAAATCTAAGTCCATGGATCTATGTTATCTTACTCTATGGGTCAAGAAAACATACCTCGATGTCGAAAAACTCAATGTTGTAACAAATCTCGAACACCTTGGAAATTTTGCACGAAAACACGATACTTGGATGAATTCAGAATCAAGCTCGAAAACTCAACAATGGCGGTGAAACAGATTTCGATCGAAAACATGTATATGTATACCTTCAGAGATTTCGGACGAAAACACATTTCGAACCCGACTTTTGGATCGAGAACTATTTCGGACGAAGTAGATTTCGGACATATTATTCGTTCGAAAACTTTTTACTTATTGAAAATTTTAGCTTTTTATCAACAATCCGATCTCAAAACCGACTGATTTCTATTGATATATGGCTTAAACAATACCCAATACGAACCCTAGTGAAGCTATTACCACTCCAAATCACAGGAAATACACCTGAAAGTATCTATCTATCACATGAATGGCAAAAAGCTTACAAAACAAAAATGAACCGACTATATATAGTAGACAGGAAAATGTTCGCCCAAAACCCTAGTAACTTTCATCAAAAGTTTGCCCGAAACTAAAGTTTTGTCCGGGGCAAAAGTTAACTTTTCTTCATTCTTGGCTTCGGGTCTTTAGTCGTTTTGTATGCATCAGCCTATTATAACCTTACAATAGTTTATCTCACATGTTTAAAATTCACTATTTTAACCGATTCGTGATTTGATAAAACTTTTATCGAGACGCTCATGGTTTAATATCCTATATTAATAAGTGAGTCGTTTTAATCCTGAACCATTTTATCTATAATAAACTCTTTTATTAATTTATGAGTTTTGAAAATCAAACTTGATTTCATTTATATATATATATATATATATATATATGTAGAACCAAAGACTGATTGCTTCTAAATTATTCTAAGTACAAATGCTGCTGATAGGCTTATCAGCAGCATTCAACACATGTTGCTGCTGATAGGCTTATCAGCAGCATTCAACACATGTTGCTGCTGATAGGCTTATCAGCAGCATTCAACACTTATTGCTGCTGATAGCCTTATCAGCAGCATCATTCTCATTCTTGCTGCTGATAGCTGTGTTCCTTGAAGACAAATCGTTGCAGCTGACTATCCATGCCAAGCGTCACTGATAACTTTCTGCAAAAGCGACTGACACACTCAAAGCAGAAGGAACCTCAATGATGCAACCAATGACGGACGACAATGCTCTTCTCCAGACATGTAAGCAATAATGCATAAAGAAGACGCTTCAATAAAGTTAACTAGGTTTCGACTAAACGTGGCTATATTCATCAGATCAACGGTCTGTGTTAGATCTGATACTTAGAATAAAGGGTCTATCCTGATTCTAAGTTAGTATAAATACTGTGTAAACACTTCATTATAAGTGTGCTTCTTCACTGAGTTTTCATTTGTAATCGTTTATTCACAAAGCTTAATACAACAGTGTTCTTATTAGTATTCATTCTGTTTACTCGATTATACTTGTGTAGTTGTTATTGTTTCCGCCAATCGTAACTAAGAACAGAACCATCTTGTACTTTCACGATCCTACAAGTGGTATCAGAGCTTTGGCTCAGATTAAACAAACTCACACTTGTTTAATCACTTCTGGTTCTATTATAAACTCCGTCTCTTTGATCAAGTCACCCAAAATCATGAAACAAAAATGGCACAAAGCAATGGTTTTGAAGACATCGGCAGCATCAACCGACCACCAAGATTGGTGTCTGGAGAAGACTACGACATGTGGAAAAATCGCATGGAAAGTTTTTTCTACTATCAGGAGTACGGAATGTGGAAATCCATCAGGGATGGACCCTACATTCCCATGGTGGCATCTGCTGACTCTGAAGGACCATCAGTTCCAAAGGATCCCTCCAAGTACTCAGAAGAGGATATAAAAAAGATGGAGGTGGACTTCAAGGCACTAGGAGCTATCCAAATGTGCCTTCCAAATGAAGTTTTTCATAACTTCAGAAGTTACAAAACCGCCAAAGAGCTCTGGGAGGCTCCTGAGAAGATGTTTGCTGGCTCAGAAGAAGTCAAAGAAAGCAGAAGGGACATCCTGAAGCAGCAGTACGAAAACTTCGTATGGAAGGAAGGTGAGTCCCTAACTGTTTTATATAACAAATTTACTTATCTTGTAGGTGAGCTGTAGTGCTCAAAGGTGAAACTAGAGAATGAGGATATTCTCAAAAAGTTCATCAGGTCTTTACCTAGCTGCTGGACACTCTACACGGTGCCCATTAGAAGAACTGAGAATCTGAAGACTCTCCAAATGACTGAGCTCTTCGGTATGCTGAAGACTTCTGAGCTAGAGATGATTCAGGCAAAAGAACGAAGCTCAAGCTACCAAACAGCTTCAACATCCACCACCACCTCTTCTGCTTTTCACTCTGAGCACTCAGGTCCTAGTACTAGCAACTACTATCCTCCCATAGTCACACATCCTCAAACTCCTACCTCTAAAACAAACACATCACCATTTCTTCTTGAAGCTCCTTCTCAAGCCTCAACCTCCGCTGCTTTTGTTTCTGAAAACTCAAGCAACATGTACTTTATCAAGGAGGATCTTGAGTGCTTCCATCAAGATGATCTAGAAGAAATGGATATACAACACTCATATGCCATGCTCTCTATAAAAGCAAAAAGGTTCTACTCTAGAACCGGAAGACCCATTCCAAGCAACAGCTCCAACACCAGAGTTGGCTTAGATAAAAGTAAATTGAGAATTTACAACTGTAACCAACTGGGTCATTTTGCTAGAGAATGCAAGGCACCTGCTGAGGATCGAACAAGACAAAGCCAACCTAGACAACAGCAACAAGCTACTCCTCCAGCTCAAACTGCAGCTTGTGCAGCTGTTGGAACATCTGACTTTGACTGGAGCTTCCAGTATGAAGATCTGCCTGCTAACAACCAAGCTCTTATGGCAGACACAACTGAGATACTGCCTCAGGTATATGAACATCTATGTTCCCAAGCCTGTATTGATAAGGTTTTAGGCTACAAAAAGCATAATCAAAACCTCATAGATCAAAATGAAGAGTTTCATCAAATGAAATCTGAATTCAAAAAGGTCGAAGACAGTTATAAAGAAAAAATTAACTGCCTAAAGAAAGAGATTTCATCATTAAAACATGAACAAACCAATCTTGAAACTCAGATTGATGATCTACTGGCCAGATTAAAAACTACCAGAGCAGAATTGGCAGAACAAAAAGTTCATGTCGACAAATATGAATTTGCATCCAAAAAGCTGCAAAGACTTTTGGATGCTCAAATTCATGAAAAGGTAAAAACTGGTCTGGGGTATCATACTGAACAATATCAAGCCGTTGCACCTCCTGCTAACTACGTTGCCATCCATGAACCAAGCTTCAATCTTGCAAATCTTGATATGGCCAACATAAATCTTGATCCTTCTAAGGATGAACCTTTGGTACAAGAATGCACTACCTCATCAGAGTCTGATTCAACTTGCTCAGACTCCACTGAAACAAGTGAAGCTTCCTATTTGGTACAAGAATCCACTACTTCATCTCCTCTTGCCCCTAAAGTCATTCTTACTAAAGATGAAGTCCCCATTATCCATTCAGCACCAGTACCAACCATTTCAGTACCAGTTCCTACACCATTCAAACAAATCAAAATTAGCTATCCTCCAGAAGGTAGGAAGCTAAATACTGAAAAGGGCCAGTCCTCATCTTCAGTCCAGCCAAGGAAGGTGTTTGACATATGTCATGCGCCTGGAGAAAGGGTTCCATATGTTCAAAAGACAATGGAAGAAGCTACTTTTGAGCACAACAAAGCTCACCCTTGGAATTTCAATGACCTTTTCAAAAGAAAGGATTATGTGTATCTTTCAAGGGATAAACTGGCAAAATCATGTTTTGTCTGTGAAAAATATAACCACACTGCCAGCACCTGCTTCTACTACCTTTAGCAGCAAAGAAACCTCAAGTAACATGCTTTTGAGAAAACAAAGAAGAACAAACAGGTAAGAAGCTTTGAAGCTAAGACAACTCAATTCAGAAAATCTCTTTCTCCACCAAGGGAACAGCTGTTAAAACCTCAACAAACTTGCATCATCTGTGGAGAATCAGACCACTTTGCTGCAAATTGTAAGTCTAATCCTTTCAATCAGATTCTTCTTCCAACCCCAGTTATACAAAAGCCTATCAGCAAGGTGAAGAAGGATAAGCATACATCTGTTTCTAAGCCATCAGCAGCCAAAATAACTGCTGTTGATCGAGTAAAGCCCAAGCAACCAAAAGGAAAGCCTTCAGCAACAACAAAGTCTGCAGCTGCTCAAGTAAAACCATCAGCAGCAACAAAATCTGCTGCTGATAAGCCAAAATCCTCAGATTCAACATCTGCTGCTGAAAAGACAAAGAGAGCTGGAAAACCACCAACTCAACAATGGAAGGTAAAGAAACGACCAAGCATCATCATCGGTTCAGTTGATTGTGTCTATCCTTTGATGTAAATATGTCTGTCTTATGTTGTAAATAAAAGTTATAACTCAGCAGCATCCTTTTGGCTGCTGACAGGTCTGATCTTCAGCAGCAAAGAATTTGCCCCTGACTGCTTTAACTTATCAGAAGGAACAAGTTTCCTGCGGATAGCTTTAAGGCCGTCAGCAGCAATTAAGTTTGCTGCTGACAAACTTAACCTTCCGCAGCAACCAAAGTTGCAGCGGACATGCTTATTCATCCACAGCAACCAAGTTTGCTGCTGATGGGTAAACTTAAGTCCAAATTAACCTTTACCCGTTGTAAAAGAAATTAACGTCAATCTTTACCATGACTGCCTCGGTGTATTACAGCTGTAACAATAAAAAGTAAAAAATGTTGTACTGTACAAGTCATTTTGCTTTTTCTCTCCTCTGCCGTTATAAGAACAAATCAAATTTTCTTTACCACCTCTTCACATTCAATTCAACCCTAAGTCCCCACCACATTCAAAGCTCTCCATATTCTCCATATTCTCAAGTCTCCACCATACTCAAACCATCCCTCCAAAATCAATCGGCTATGGCAGATATCAACAACCCAGATGACAAGTTTTCCCCATACCATAACCTAACAGCATACCTCACCAAAGGAAAGAAATCAAAAGGATTTGACGATATGATCGATTTCTTATGTAGATCAAAGATCTACTTTGCGCTCACCACCAACCCTACCATATATATCCCTTACATGGAAGATTTCTGGAGTACCGCCGTCTACTCTACCGAACAGGGGATTCCCCAAATCAAAGCCAAAGTAGAAGGCAAGGATATCACCATCTTGGATGCCACACTCAGAAAACATCTCAAGCTTCAAGATGAGGGATCAGCGATCTCATACTCGAAAGACGAATATATGAGGACCTTTGTCTCCATTGGATACACTGGAAATCAGACCGAGTATACGATCGAGAAGGCGCTGATGGGCCCTCCATGGAAGTATCTCTGCCACGCTCTTCGCCAATGCATATCTCAGAAGAGAAGTGGATGGCATCAGGTGAGCTCTGCACTTGCCTCCACCTTTCATGGTATGGTCACTAACCAAGACTTCAACTTTGCATACCTCATCATTGAGGGTTTGAGATATAACCTTCAAGAGGGTGCAAAGCAGCAATTCTTTATGTACCCAAGATTCTTGCAGGAAGTTTTCAATCAAGAACTAAAAGAACTTTCAAAACCAGCAAGAATCTACATCATGTTGGGTCATAAAAATAACATTTTTCAAAGCATGAAGACTGTTTCCAAAAAGTTCTCGGGGGTCAATGTTACATTGTTATCTACAATGCTGAACATGCAAAGAACCCCGGGTGACAGTTCAACAATCCCAGCTGATACTGATCCCACACCCTCCACCTCACATCCTGAACAACAATCTGCTTCTACCATTCGAACCCCTGTGCATACTACTAAGGATGCACAGGCACAAAAATTACTTACACCTCTTTTGGATGTTATCGTTCAACCGGAACACAGGGCCCCGGTTGCAACAACTTATACTAGAAAAAGGGGTAAGAGAACTCCTTCTTCTCTTGCCTCCAAGTGTGAGGCCCCGAACCCGGGAGGCCTCACGTATTGGATTTACTCATCAACACATAACACTTTAAACATAAGACATTCATTAACACAGCGGAAACGATTAAAATCTTCAACATACACAGCGGAAACATAAACATGTCTAATACAAATTGTCTTTAACAACGTCAAACTAAAACATAACATAAACATAATCGGGATGCCAGACACTGATCTTCGGGTAACTCTTCTCTCTAAGCCCAAGCATCCACATCCATCAACTAAACCTGCACTTAACTGATATGCATACTAAAAATCAGCAACGCTGAGTGAGTTCTAACGTTTACTTTAAATCAATTATACAAAAGATTTACTAAAACATATATATACTGCCCATAAGGCTAAACTTTACATACTTTACTTTTCAAACAGTTTAAAACGTATAATAAACCGTCAATTCCTCTTTACTGTACTGCCCTCATGGCTTACATCCATGAACTGACAAGTACCTGGTCAATGCCCCCATGGCTTACACCATGAACCGACACTACCGCTTAACCGTCAATTTCCTTTGTCACTACTGTACCGCCCCCATGGCTTACATTCATGAACCGACGAGTACCTGGTCAATGCCCCCATGGCTAACGTCCATGAACCGACAATACCGCTTAACACTAAGGGGAGGTTGCGTGGACCTCCCGAGCGACCGCCGTCACTCATCCCAATTGTACAACTGTTAACGAACCCTAAGGTTCTTACTAATGGGTAGAACCCATATCTGACATCTTGTACAAGTAACATTTGTCCCAAGGACCTTTACAAACTGGTACTCATTCCCGAAGGAAAGCTGTTCACTTTACTGTCATAAAACTTTCTGTAAATCTTGTTCATAACTTTCATATATAATATGCCTTTGTTTATGTATATAAAATATAGTAAACGCTTGCCATAAAATATAACTTGCTTTCTAAAACATAGCTTATCATAAAATACATCTCACTTTCTGAAACATAGCTTATCATAAAATACATCTCACTTTCTGAAACATAGCTTATCATATATATCATGCCTTTGTTTATGTATATGAAAATATAGTAAATGCTTGACAAATGATATATCTTACTTTACTGAAAACATACTAGCACATATATCATGCCTTTGTTTATGTATATGAAAATATAGTAAACGCTTGCCAAATGATATATCTTACTTTACTGAAAACATACTAGTACATATATCATGCCTTTGTTTATGTATATGAAAATATAGTAAACGCTTGCCAAATGATATATCTTACTTTACTGAAAACATACTAGTACATATATCATGCCTTTGTTTATGTATATGAAAATATAGTAAACGCTTGCCAAATGATATATCTTACTTTACTGAAAACATACTTTTGCCTCTTTTAAACCTTTCACTAAAACATAGCTTTTCTCTTCAGTTTATAATATATAAAATATAATAAACACTTTACACTAAGTATGCACACCACCCCTAAAGAAGGCAAAAGGGGATTAGAACTCACCTGGTAAGCTAATTCGGGTTGTCCTAATCAAGGTCCAACAACGTCACTTCCGATCTGAATTGATTAGTTAAATACACATCAGACCACTACTGATTCTAATGGTTTAACTACTCTAACATACCGACTTCATTTGATCAGTCCTGATGCCTGCGCACTTAGCAAGTGCGCAGACTCTGCTTCCTGCGCACTTAGCAAGTGCGCAGACTTCCCTTCTTGCGCACTTAGCAAGTGCGCAGGTCCCTCTTCCTGCGCACTTAGCAAGTGCGCAGGACCTGCTCTGTGCGCACTTAGCAAATGCGCACGACCTGGTCTTGGCGAAAAACCCTAACTTTCGCATTCGGGTCTGATCACTTCAAGATCCCGAACCTGTTTGCATTCAAAACGTTCGTTTTCCATTAAGGAACTCAAATCTATGCTTATCTTTCAGTTTCATCCGTTCAAACATAATCTTTTCACCCGAAACCCGAAAAACCCAAAAATGAACTAAAACTCAGATCTAGGAGAATCGGTTACCTGTAATCACTTCCTTTTCATTGCTAAGCACTCAAGAGACTCTTGCTAATGATCCTTGAAGCTTTAATCCGAAAACCGAGACTTTCTCTCTCTAGGCTCTCTCTTACTTTCTCTCTCTAGAATCCGGAAATGAGGATGAAAATGAGGCTTTTGGGTTGTTCTTGAGGCCTATAAGGGCCCAAACCCTTCCCCTTTCGGCCCATACACCCCGGCCCAAGCCCGCTTCCTTTCTTTTTATTTAAGTTTTAATTCCTCGTGAATTCTCTCGTGCTCTAAAACTCGGGATGTTACAAGTCTACCCTCTTTACAATAGGTTTCGTCCTCGAAACCTGCCATAAGCTACACTGATAGCAAATCACAGAACGGGTGGCATGAACCGTAGCTATGCAAGGCAGCTTGGTCATGAAGGCCATTGTGATCAACTACCACTGGGAGCTTGACCTTGGGCTATCTCAAATTCTAAGGCATCTAGACTAATGGGGCTAACTAATTTAGTAAGGAAATAATAACATAAACTTGCCATATAACAAATAAGAGCTTGCAACGCACCTTACTGAGTCATCTGGTAAACCCTTGCTGTGGCCTTGTTGATGTAAGGTTCCTTCTCTGCAGCCTTACCCTTTCCGGATCCTCCCGCTTCCGCTTTCCTGGGTTTCCTGCAATCTCGGCTCCTGTGTCCCTGTTCCCCATAATTGTGGCATCTTGGCCTTTCCGGGCAGTCCCGCGATTGGTGTCCAAACCTGCCACACCTGAAACATCCCACCTGCCCAGCTCTGCACTCTCCTCCGTGCCTTTTTCCACATTTTCCACACAAACCCTCCGCTTCTAACCTTGACCTCTTATCATTAGGACCCTGAAGGTCCTCCCCAGTCCGCTTAGCCACTTGTTTTATGGGCGCTTCAGAAATGACTTCAGAGGCAATGTCATCGTAGACAACTCCGCTCAGAACAACCACCGACTCAAAGGTACTCGGTGTATTGGCATTTACAAATGTACGTATCTTTGGAGGCAACCCTTGAATATAATAATGAATCCTCCTCTCTTTTGTGGTTACAAGATGAGGCACCAGGCGTGCCAGTTCGTTATACTTGGAAGTATATTGTCTGTGAGTCATGAGTCCGGCTTGCAAAGTCAGGAACTCTCTCTCCACCTTGTGGACTTCATTCTTAGGGCAGAACTTCAAAATTACTAACGCCTTCAGATCATTCCACCTCATTAGCTCGACCGCTTGGTCACCCTTCGCTTGTTTCACAGTCTCCCACCAGTGTGCTGCCTCTCCCTTTAGTGACTTAGCTACGAACCTGACCGCTTGATCCGGTCGACAGTCACTGAGGCTGATGGTGGATTCCATGCCATTGATCCAATCTAAAGTATCTGCTAGTTCTTTCTCCCCAGTTAGCTCAGGGGGATCACAACCACGAAATGCCTTGTAATCGCATCCGCGAGTAGGCGGTGCAACATTCTCCACCAGGATTGGTCCTCCCGCAGCTGGAAGCACCACTGGCCCTTCAGTGGCTAGGATTACATTGGAGTTCTCCTTAGCCTTCCTCAACGCTTCATCTAGTATAGCCGGTAAGGTTTCTTTCAGCAATCGGGTAAACTCGCGGCTAATAGCTGCTTGTACTACTGGTTCAAACTCAAACGTCTGGTCATCTCCTTCCTCATGTTCGACATTGTGCTGACTAACCTCTGTGTCAGTATGGGTAGTGTGAACACTCCCCTCGATCATTTGATTTATGCTAGTTCCACCGCGGCGGCCTGTACGTCCACCACGTCTTCCTCCTCCACTTCCTCTAGTTCCTCCACGTCTTGCCATTTCTAACTGAAAGATAGGGAACAAAGGGATTTAATTTCAGCATGCTAGGGAATATGTAGAACACAATAAGTAAGGTAAGATGTTAATATACACTGGCCATCTGCAATTAACCATTACATCACTTCTTGTTTTCCATTTATTCGCTTTCATGGTTCCACTAAAGCCTATCTTGACACTCTAAAAGGTAAACTTTACTTACTACACACTTCTGATGCTTTGGCTTGAGTTACCCGTACTGGCATCCGTTACTTGGTCCCATTCTCAGTTTAAGTCTGGACATCGGGGATGTCCAAATCTCTCAAACTATGGCTCTGATACCAACTTGTGAGGCCCCAAACCCGGGAGGCCTCACGTATTGGATTTACTCATCAACACATAGCACTTTAAACATAAGACATTCATTAACACAGCGGAAACAATTAAAATCTTCAACATACACAGCGGAAACATAAACATGTCTAATACATATTGTCTTTAACAACGTCAAACTAAAACATAACATAAACATAATCGGGATGCCAGACACTGATCTTCGGGTAACTCTTCTCTCTAAGCCCAAGCATCCACATCCATCAACTAAACCTGCACTTAACTGATATGCATACAAAAAATCAGCAACGCTGAGTGAGTTCTAACGTTTACTTTAAATCAATTATACAAAAGATTTACTAAAACATATATATACTGCCCATAAGGCTAAACTTTACATACTTTACTTTTCAAACAGTTTAAAACGTATAATAAACCATCAATTCCTCTTTACTGTACTGCCCTCATGGCTTACATCCATGAACTGACAAGTACCTGGTCAATGCCCCCATGGCTTACACCATGAACCGACACTACCGCTTAACCGTCAATTTCCTTTGTCACTACTCTACCGCCCCCATGGCTTACATCCATGAACCGACGAGTACCTGGTCAATGCCCACATGGCTAACGTCCATGAACAGAGAATACCGCTTAACACTAAGGGGAGGTTGCGTGGACCTCCCGAGCGACCGCCGTCACTCATCCCAATTGTACAACTGTTAACGAACCCTAAGGTTCTTACTAATGGGTAGAACCCATATCTGACATCTTGTACAAGTAACATTTGTCCCAAGGACCTTTACAAACTGGTACTCATTCCCGAAGGAAAGCTGTTCACTTTACTGTCATAAAACTTTCTGTAAATCTTGTTCATAACTTTCATATATAATATGCCTTTGTTTATGTATATAAAATATAGTAAACGCTTGCCATAAAATATAACTTGCTTTCTAAAACATAGCTTATCATAAAATACATCTCACTTTCTGAAACATAGCTTATCATAAAATACATCTCACTTTCTGAAACATAGCTTATCATATATATCATGCCTTTGTTTATGTATATGAAAATATAGTAAACGCTTGACAAATGATATATCTTACTTTACTGAAAACATACTAGCACATATATCATGCCTTTGTTTATGTATATGAAAATATAGTAAACGCTTGCCAAATGATATATCTTACTTTACTGAAAACATACTAGTACATATATCATGCCTTTGTTTATGTATATGAAAATATAGTAAACGCTTGCCAAATGATATATCTTACTTTACTGAAAACATACTAGTACATATATCATGCCTTTGTTTATGTATATGAAAATATAGTAAACGCTTGCCAAATGATATATCTTACTTTACTGAAAACATACTTTTGCCTCTTTTAAACCTTTCACTAAAACATAGCTTTTCTCTTCAGTTTATAATATATAAAATATAATAAACACTTTACACTAAGTATGCACACCACCCCTAAAGAAGGCAAAAGGGGATTAGAACTCACATGGTAAGCTAATTCGGGTTGTCCTAATCAAGGTCCAACAACGTCACTTCCGATCTGAATTGATTAGTTAAATACACATCAGACCACTACTGACTCTAATGGTTTAACTACTCTAACATACCGACTTCATTTGATCAGTCCTGATGCCTGCGCACTTAGCAAGTGCGCAGACTCTGTTTCCTGCGCACTTAGCAAGTGCGCAGACTTCCCTTCTTGCGCACTTACCAAGTGCGCAGGTCCCTCTTCCTGCGCACTTAGCAAGTGCACAGGACCTGCTCTGTGCACACCTAGCAAGTGCGCACGACCTGGTCTTGGAGAAAAACCCTAACTTTCGCATTCGGGTCTGATCACTTCAAGATCCCGAACCTGTTTGCATTCAAAACGTTCGTTTTCCATTAAGGAACTCAAATCTATGCTTATCTTTCAGTTTCATCCGTTCAAACATAATCTTTTCACCCGAAACCCGAAAAACCAAAAAATGAACTAAAACTCAGATCTAGGAGAATCGGTTACCTGTAATCACTTCCTTTTCGTTGCTAAACACTCAAGAGACTCTTGCTAATGATCCTTGAAGCTTTAATCCGAAAACCGAGACTTTCCCTCTCTAGGCTCTCTCTCACTTTCTCTCTCTAGAATCCAGAAATGAGGATGGAAATGAGGCTTTTGGGTTGTTCTTGAGGCCTATAAGGGCCCAAACCCTTCAGCTTTCGGCCCATACACCCCGGCCCAAGCCCGCTTCCTTTCTTTTTATTTATGTTTTAATTCCTCGTGCTCTAAAACTCGGGATGTTACTCCAAGGCCCAAACCCAACCTAACAGCCCTCACTCAGAATCCCAACATTCTGGTGAGAATATCATAAGGGAAAGCCACATTATTAGGGAGACTTCTTTGGATGTCTCTCTATTAGGATCAGGATCACTTCCCAGATCTGTAGAACAGCCCCCTGAGCCCTTCCTTTCTCTTCTGAACTTAAGTGCTGAGGAACCTGATCAAGATGATGTACCTTATCCAACTACCACTATCTCGGAGGTACTGATTGATCTTGCCTCCAACACACCCAACCCAAGTTCTTCTACCCTGAAGGACCACTCTAGGAGTTATGAAAGAGTGGATGTGGAAGAGGCTGTCACTACTGCTGGTCACCAGGAGGACAGTGACAACATTGCTAAGACCTTAACCACGGCAACTCACAGTGAGGATGCTTCCTTGGAAACTCCCCTCACTGAGAGGAATCCTAGGCACCAAGAAACCATGGGTGATGGGGATGAAGAGGCTAGGCCTAAGGCCCCATCTGGATCCAAGGATTCCACAACTGTGGATGAGGACAGACTAAAAATTCATAACCTGGAATTGACGGCCAGGGTGGCTATGCTAGAGGCTGAAGTGTCCAAACTAAGACACCAAGTCTCTATGCATGAAGCCCATCAATGCCCAACTGTACCTTCTCCCTCTCTTGTATCAGTGGGCACCCAAACTGATGCTTATTTGTCCACCGATGCAACCAAAAAGGGGGAGATGGTCCCAATGGAGGAAGACATAGACAGTCTTGACGACTGGATTCAAGAGCGGGCTATTTTTCAAAGTACACTTTTCAAGCCAGCTTTTGTACAGGTCCATGACTTGCCAGCTTCAGATAACGAAGAAGAAGAAGAAACAACTGAAGACTGGAAGTTAGTCGTCAGGGCTGTTGATGAGGTGCTGAATGAAGCTGAAGACAAAGAACAAAAATATACAGCTTTCAGCATCCTCCCTGAAGCAGCAGCCATCATAAGTCAATCCATTACCCCCCAACTCTTTCAAACTTCACAGAAGCTAGAATTTGACTCCATTCTAGCTTGGGGTTATGATGGATCAGCTGAGAGATTTTGGATTGGATGGGAGTTTAGTGGAGTAGAAGAGCTAAACTGGAACTCTCTCAATGCCCTCCAAGTCCTACAATTGTATTTAACTAACTGCATCAACACTTCATCAGATCTCTCAGCAGAACTTGCCATTGGCAGGTTCTATGACTTGATGGATGATAATCTACCCAACTTCGAAAGACTCATACAAACAGCAAAACGGGTAGCTTATCCTGAATCTTCGGCAGCAGCAGAAAGAAGACTGACTCCTAGAAGACTTGAAATTATAAGGAGCAGTCTTCTCACTAAAGAAGAAGTTTGCTGCTTAAGAATATTTCTGTACTCCTTCATTGTCAAAGACTTAGATGTGCTGGGATGGATAAGCACTAAGTCTCTTGACCACACCTTCTTACTAAGCAACGGCTCCTCTCTCATCATCAACACCAGGAACATCCTGTCACTTCCTACAGACTTTCTCTACAAGATCTTTCAACTCAGGGCAAATATCTGCAATGTCAACTCCCTTGAAAGCCAGGCAATATTAGCTACTGTCAGAGCCCATCTTGAACAAGAAGGAAGAATTATTGAGGAAGTATATGTGTCAAACTCTGACACTGATACTGACTCATTTTCCCCTCGAGTAGACATCTTTGCTGCAGCATATGAGTCAAGATCAACTATCAAAGAAATTCTGAAAGAATTCACAAGTCCTGAGTGCAAATCGGATGAAGCCAATGACCTTCCCTTGTTCACCTCTCAATGTGCCAATGAAGCTGAGGCTGAGATCCCAACAGCAGCACCATCATCTGCTGTTGTGGTCAGTAAAGCCAAAGCAGAGGCATCCAATATAAACAAGGGAAAGGGAATTATGACAGATGAAGATGAAGAGAGATTGCTAAAAGAGAAAAGAGAGAGGGAAGAGAAGAGAAGAAGAAGAGAAGAAGAGGAGATGGCTGACATTAAAAAGACTGAAGAAAGAAAAACAGTCATTCTCCTCAGAAAACAAACCATCCAGCTGTATGCTAGACAGCTGGATGAACTGAAAAGAATGATTCCTGCAGTTGACCAGATTGAAGAAGATGCAGCTCTTGCTCTTCAACTGCAGGAACAATTTAACAGAGAAGAGGAAGAATTGGAGAAGAAGAAGAAAGAAGAAGCTAAGTTCAGAATAACCGATTCTGAACTAGCCAAAGAAATGAGGGAGGAGTGGGTAAAGGGTCTAGTTTCTTAAGGTGAGGATGCAGAATACCTTGAGAAACTATCAAATAAAGAGGTCTACAGAGCCTTCATGGGTCAGCAAGGTCAATTGGCACAGAAGAAACAGGCTGAAGAAGAAGAAAAAGACAAACAAAAGTCCAAAAAGGCCATTGCCTTTATTAATCGAACCCATGAAGAAAGAAAGGTCATGATTGACTTCCTTAAGACTAGAGGAGAGAATGGAAAGAGGCTAGGTCCCATGAACTTCATGAACCTGCAAGCCCTCTACTTCAAAGTCAAGAAGGATGACGAAGAAAGATTGGGGAAGAGGGGCTCCAAGAAAAGGGTACCTATTCAGGAAGAAGAAGAAACAAAAGCAAAGAAACCCAAGCCTTCTTCCTCACCTACCTCTTCCTCAGTCCAACAACCTTCCACTCTCCTCCCCAAACCTTCCACTCCTCCACCCAAAAAGTCCAAACCATTCCACCCAGCTCCCACTCATCAACAACCTCCCTTGAAGAAATCCAAACCCACACCTAAACCAGAAGACTCAAAAGACATAGTTGATTGGGTCTATAATCCACATGATCAAAGGTTTGAGATCTTCAGGGGGAGAACTGAAAGAAGAAGATCTATCCACAGATCTGTTGATGAAGTTCTGCAATTGCCAGATTCAGATCTTGGCAGAATTTTGGAGCTGAGTAAAGCTCATGAGCCTGCAAATGAGGGTGGGAAAATTCTTGTGCTAGCCATCAAACACTACTTCAACCCTCGCAAAGATGTGATCATTGACATCAAACCACTCAAGTCCCACTCTCCATTTGTAAGTTGGTCCTATAATGCTGATTTGGACGAGTTCACTTTAATTGATGTAAGGAAGCAGAAGATGAGATGTTCAAGCAAAACAATCTACAAAATGACACATAAAGACATCAAGACTCTATCTGCACTTCCACTAAACAATCCCAGCAAGGATCCAAGAGGCTATGAAGTTGAAAGGATAGTCAGCCACATGCTAAAGCTTCAGCAGCAAAGTGATTAGAAGAATTTTGGTCGCATCAGTCTAGGGGGAGTTTGTAGAACCAAAGACTGATTGCTTCTAAATTATTCTAAGTACAAATGCTGCTGATAGGCTTATCAGCAGCATTCAACACATGTTGCTGCTGATAGGCTTATCAGCAGCACTCAACACATGTTGCTGCTGATAGCCTTATCAGCAGCATTCAACACTTGTTGCTGCTGATAGCCTTATCAGCAGCATCATTCTTATTCTTGCTGCTGATAGCTGTGTTCCTTGAAGACAAATCGTTGCAGCTGACTATCCATGCCAAGCGTCACTGATAACTTTCTGCAAAAGCGACTGACACACTCAAAGCAGAAGGAACCTCAATGGTGCAACCAATGACGGAAGACAATGCTCTTCTCCAGACATGTAAGCAATAATGCATAAAGAAGACGCTTCAATAAAGTTAACTAGGTTTAGACTAAACGTGTAATAGTTAGCTATATTCATCAGATCAACGGTCTGTGTTAGATCTGATACTTAGAATAAAGGGTCTATCCTGATTCTAAGTTAGTATAAATACTGTGTAAACACTTCATTGTAAGTGTGCTTCTTCACTGAGTTTTCATTTGTAATCGTTTATTCACAAAGCTTAATACAACAGTGTTCTTATTAGTATTCATTCTGTTTACTCGATTATACTTGTGTAGTTGTTATTGTTTCCGCCAATCGCAACTAAGAACATAACCATCTTGTACTTTCACGATCCTACAATATATATATATATATATATATATATATATATATATATTCAAAACTCTAGTTTTATCTTCTAAAATAACTCTTTATTTAATAAATCTTTCACGGGATAATCAAAATCTCTATTTTATTTTCTCGCCATTTAATGTATTGTTATTGTTAGATCAAACCATAAAGATTGATGCTGTAACATTTCTGATTTTTCTTGTATCATTTTAGTGCAATAAACATCATCTCAATTCTAATTGTAGTGCGTTACTCTTGTATTACTTGCAAACATTTAAATCCCAAGGTTTCAATGGAACTCTTGAAATTTGTTTTCATATACACACACATATATATACATTCGAATAAATTCAAATTTAAAGAAATATATATATATATTTCCATTCCATATGCATATATGAATAAACATATATATCTTTACAATTTGAATTGAACAAATAGTTTGAACCCCTCCAATCATTTTAACTCTTAAATCTGAACCTACATCCCTGAATTATGAACCCCTCACCTTGAATTTGAACTCTTTGACTTATTTTGACCACATATGGACTGTTTTGACTTCTAGAAGTCAAACAGGCCAAGAACCCCTCAATTTAGTGCTGCGATTAATCGAATCCATGTTGGAATGGACTCCACAGGGCCACTCCACCAATAATCGGTCCAAACCTAGCCAATTACCTCAATTCAGTCTTTGCGTGGTGATTGCTGTGATTCAAACCGATTTGAACAATGTTGACCTTCCCAAGTCAAACTGTGTCAAATCCTTGCCAAAATTCAGAAATTAAACGCGTCCAAAGCCAGGAAACACGCTAAGGCTTATCACGCATGAATCAGTACCATAAACATGACCACATTCAGCAAGGATCGAACGATATGACACGTATTTCACTCTGACAGTTGTTATCACCGAATCAAAATCAAATCGAGTAATTACGATGAAATTAAACGAATTAAATCCCCCACACACCTTCGCAGAACCCCATTCAAACTCTCTGAACCCTTTATTGCTTTCCATTCCATGTCCGGCCGACGATCGAGCACTAAGAACACCGTCTCTGATCTTGTAGAGTCTAACCTTTTTGTATAAGCTGTTGATCAATGTATTTCTGTTAAACATTGTTTAGATAGTTTATTTTCATGTAATTTCTTTTAAACGAATTTACTGCTTTTTAGTCTAAGTCTGGGCCATCGAAACTATAGTTTCGAGTGAGATTTGTTCACTCGAAACTAGTAGTTTCGATCGATAGTAGTTTCGACAGGCACTTTTTCCACTTGTAAATGTTCACTCGAAACTAGTAGTTTCGAGGAACATAGTTTCGATACCTGTGAAACTACTATAAATAGCCTAGTTAGAGAATTCTAGGGTGTGAGTTGCGGCTGTAACCCTGAATTCTCTCTTTCAGATTTGTTTTTTGAATCAATACAATTTGCATTCGTTTAATGCTTGTTCTTACACTTTCACATATTATTTGCATTGATTCTTAGTGTGTTTGGCTGTCTTCTTCACCAAGTCTGTCTCTAATCCTCTGTTACAACACCATACATACAGATTCCGCCTGTGTGTGTGGGTAATCGATCACTTTCGTGATTTCCGACTGAAATCTGGACCTACAATTGGTATCAGAGCATTATGCTCTTGATTTCTGAGTATTACCAGGTTTTGTGATCGATTCTAGGTGTTTTGTGAAGTTTCTCGAAGTTTTTCTGCACTCGAGTTTTTGGAGCACTGTTTCATTGATTTCTGGCTTTATTTCTTCGGGTTTTTCGGATCTGAAGACTGTTTTGTGTTCGAGAGGTTACTTGGAAGCTTTTCGCTGGATTGGATTCTTATTTCGTCATTATTAATTATTGAAACTTTTCTTCAATGGAGTCTGCTGAAGCTTGAAGAAGAAGGTATCGAAACTTCAGGGAGACATTTTCTGCTATCTGTTGGTCATCGAAACTACTTGTCTGTACCTTTGTCTGTTGAAGGTACAATCGAAACTAGCATTTTTTTGTCCTGTTATATCGAAACTTACCCTGCAGATTTCCCACTCGAAACTAGTCTCACTTGAAGCTGGGAAGTTTCGAGCAAGATTTCTCACTCGAAACTGGGAGTTTCGAGCAAGCTTGGTCATTCGAAACTAGTTTCACTCGAAACTAGTCTCACTCGAAACTAGGTAGTTTCGAGCAATTTTTCTCACTCGAAACTTGTTGTTTCGACCAAAACTGTTCACTCGAAACTAGCTACTGTTGGAATTTCTTTTTCTAAGACTATGGCATCTTCAAGCACCAATGAGTATGCCGGAGGAAACAAACCACCTGTCTTGGTGTCTACCAGAGATTTTGATGACTGGACAAAGAAGATGAAGACTTTCTTTCAGTTTCATGACCACACTCTCTTGCAATCTATCACTGATGGTCCACATAAGCCAGTTACTACTACTGCTGATGTTCAACGTCCGAAACTTGTGTCTGAGTATGATGACAAAGATAATGCCTTAATTGCCAGAGATAACAAAGCTTATGGATCTATTGCTATGGCACTTCCTATGGATGTTTTCAACATTTTTGCTGAGTACACTACTGCCAAAGATCTTTGGGTTGCTCTATGTACAAGATATGAGGGAAGTGCTGATATCAGAGAAAGCAAGAGGGATTTAATCAAGAAGCAGTATGAAATGTTTAGCAGTGTCCCTGGTGAACCCATGTCAGAATTAATCAACCGTTTCTCAAGTATTGTCTCTAAGTTGAAGGTTTTGGGAACTGAGTATCCCGTTCTTGAGTTAAACAAGAAGCTGCTTGATTCATTGCCTGAAGAATGGAACATGTACCGGATTATGATAAAGAAAACTGAGAAGCTAAGTGATCTGTCACAACAAGAACTCTTCAGCATCCTGGAGTCATATGAGTTGGAGATAAAGAAGGGTGCAGTTACTCCAACTAATCAGTCTGGCAACACAGCTCTTCTTGCAGGTCAAGGCTCCTCCACTTCGTCCAAATCTACAATGGCCTATTTTCAAACTGATGTTCCTCCATCTGCTGTTGCAATTCAACCAACTGGTTCCTCTGCTCCTCCAAAGACTACTACCATGATTCCTGATGAATATGTCCCTATCATGACTGCTTTCATGTCATGCTATGATGCACTGATTTCTGGAAACTTGACGCCGGTCAGTTTTCAACCTGATGACCTGGAGCAGATCAATCCAGATGATTTAGAGAAAATGGACATTGATTGGTGCATGGCAATGTTGACTCTACGGGCCAAGAGATTTATCAAAAGGACCGGAATGGACAGGTTCAAGCAAGGAAAGACTCTTGGGTTTGATATCAAGAAAGTACGATGCTACAATTGTGACCAGCTAGGTCATTTTGCCAGAAATTGCAAGGTGCCGTCTTCAAAGGAGCAGCATGAACAGAAGACTTCCTCTGGAAAGCAAGCTGCTGTCCCTCCCAAATCTTCTACATCTTCAAGTTCCACAGCTTTGGTCTGTCAAGCTGATGGACATTATCATTGGGGTGATCAGGAAGGTGATGCAGCTGACAAGGCACTGATGGCTGACATTGAAGAAAAGGACAAATGTGTCATGATTGAACCAGCTACAGATCTTACTGCCGTGCCTACCGAGGTAATATCTAGACTTTGTAGCGCTAAATCTTGCTTAAATGAGGTTCAGAAATATAGATTCATCAACCAGGCCTTGGTCGATGAACGAGATCACTTTAAGGTGATGTATGATTCTGTGGCTAAAAATGAGAAACTTTACTTAAAGAAAATTCGTGATATTTCTGGAGAAAACCGATCTTTGATTGTGCAACTTACCACACAAAAGAATAATAATGATATTTTAACTGAAAGAATTCAAAAGGCTGAAAAGGCTGATTTTCAAGTTGAACATATGGGTATGGATCAGAAAATTCTTTTTGGTATCATTGACAGTCAAATTCATAAAAAGGTCACAGAAGGCATTGGGTATAACTCTCACCCACCTCCTTATTCCAAGTCTGGAAGATTTGCTGATATGCCGGTTCCTCATGATCCCACACCTTTTGTTTGCAATTTATCTGCTGATGATTATATTCAAACTTCAGATTCTGACAGTTTTGCTTCATGTGCAGAGTCAGATTGTGTAGGTACCGAAGATGATTGTGATGAGAGTTCTTGTAAGGAAAATGTTTTAAATGATCTTGAGTCGGATGAATGTAATAATATGTCCGTGTCAAAACCAGATATTTGTGAACACGTTAAAAAATTGTATTTTGGTTCTATGCCTTCTGAGCCTGACAATTTGAGGAATTCGATTTCTAAATTTAAGAATGCTTTGCCTTTTGTTCCTAAATCTGTAAATGCTATGAGTCTTATTGCAAATTTCAAAAGTGCAGGGGTTGTTGTGACTGATATTCCACAAGAAACAATGAGTAATCTGGAATTTTTCAGATTAAAGGAAGATCAAAGGCTTCAAGAAAGAAATATTGAAGAACGAGTTGCCTCATGTTCAGATGCCTCAACATCACAATCATCTTCAGTTTGTGATGGCAATTATCAGACTAAGGCGTCTTGTGATAAAGTTTGTTTTAATTGTGGTGCCTCAAATCATGTTTCAAAGAGTTGTAAATTGACAACAGTCAATTATAATGAGAATTCGTCTCCTAAAATTTTATTAAAATCAGATGTGCCATCTCCTCATTTTAGAAAATCTCGGCGTAAAAGAATTAAAAATGCTAAAAATTATTTGAAAAGAACTTGGAAAATTAAAAATAATGCTCTATATGATGACCATACTTCTTCAAAGGAGGATTATGCTTATGATTCCCATGTGATGTTTTATCTTGCCAAAAATTCTCTTAATAGCAACGGTCTTGGACAAAACGTGTAAATAATTTGTTGTGTATAGGGTCATCCTAGAAGAACGGGAGATAACATCTGGCATGTAGATAGTGGATGTTCAAGGCACATGACTGGTCAATTCAATCTGCTGCAAGATTATCATCAAGAGGATGGAGATTATGTAGCTTTTGCTGGAAATCCAAGAGGAGGAAAGATTGAAGGTCAAGGAACTGTGTCGAATGGTGTAAATAGTTTGGAAAATGTCAACTACGTTCCACAGCTAAAGTACAATCTGATGAGCGTCTCTCAGATCTGTGATAAAGACTTTAGTGCCTTTTTCAACTCAAAAGAATGTCTGATTTTGAAGCCTGGTGTAGTAATTCCAGAAGAACTCATTCTTATGCGAGCTCCTCGAAGATACAACACTTACAGTCTGGATATGAACAATCCATCAGGAATCGAATCCTGTTTTCTTTCCAAAGCTTCAGAAGATGAGTCTTTTCTCTGGCACAAGAGATTAGGACACGTTAATTTCAAGACAATGAATCGCCTTGTTCGAGGAAACCTTGTCACCGGTTTGCCTCTGAAAGACTTCTCACCAGTGGAACATTGTCTCTCATGTTCCAAAGGCAAACAGCACAAATCATCTCACAAACCCAAAACCACAAATTCCATTGACTCTCCCCTTCAATTGCTTCACATGGATCTTTTCGGTCCTGTCAGTGTCATGAGTCATGGAAGGAAATCATACTGTTTGGTGGTAACCGATGACTTCTCACGATTTACTTGGGTATTCTTCCTGGCAAAGAAAGAAGAGACGCCAGAGATTCTGAAGATTCACTTGCTTCAAATCGAGAATTTGTTCAATCTAAATGTGAAGATTATCCGCAGCGATCATGGAACAGAATTCAAGAATGTCACTCTCGATTCTTTTTGTGAAAGTAAGGGTATTGCTCGGCAATTCAGTGCACCACGTACTCCTCAACAAAATGGTGTAGCTGAAAGAAGAAACCGCACGTTGATTGAAGCTGCAAGAACTATGATCGTCGATTCTAAACTTCCTGTCACGTTCTGGGCCGAAGCAGTCAATACCGCATGTTTCGTACAAAATAGAGTTCTCATAACCAAAAGCTGTAACAAGACTCCTTATGAAATCATGTACAAGCGAAAGCCTGTTATTGACTTCTTCAGGAAATTTGGATGTGTTTGCACAATGCTGAATACTTCTGATCAGCTGAACAAGTTTGAAGCCAAAGCAGATGAGTGTTATTTTGTGGGATATTCGTCTAACCAAAGAGCTTTTCGTGTTTACAACAAGAGACGAAGGATTGTGCTGGAGTCCATTGATGTCAATTGGCATGAAAGCAATCATACGGACGCTGGGGACGGTCCTGATTGGCTTTTTGATGTCGACTCATTGTTTAAATCTTTTAATCTTCCTGATGTTACTAATATATCTGTCTCAGCTAATCCTCTTTTGCCTGTAAATATCTTAGGTACTGCTTCTGCTTCTGCTTCAAGCTCCTCTTCATCGTCCACTCCAGCTTCTTCAGACTCTGTAGCAACAAATGAAACTGTTGAGGAAGAAACTCCTCCAATAGTGGATGTTGCTCCACAATCTTCTGTTGACAGCTCAAGTAATGAAGATGCCGTTATTCCTGATCACAACTTTACCAATCTGGATGAACTTGTAGAAGAAGATGAGATTCCACAGTTGAGAGTCCACAAGAATCATCCCACAGAAAATATCATTGGTCCACTCAATGTGGGAGTACAAACAAGAAGTGCCACAGAAGCAATAAATGATGGTCTTTTCACCTGTTTCATATCTCAAATCGAACCCAAAAATATTAAAGCTGCTTTGCTCGAGAACAGTTGGGTGGAGGCCATGCAAGAAGAACTGCAGCAGTTCAGCAAGTTACATGTGTGGAATCTTGTAGATCTTCCGAAGAACAAAGTCCCAATCGGCACTCGTTGGGTATTTCGTAACAAGAAGGATGAAGGTGGAATTGTAATTCGTAACAAAGCCCGCTTGGTGGTTCAGGGGTTTTATCAAGAAGAGGGAATTGATTTTGAGGATGTCTTTGCACCAGTGGCTCGCTTGGAAGCCATCAGAATGTTTCTCGCCTACGCAGCCTACATGGACTTCACGGTTCATCAAATGGATGTGAAAAGTGCATTTCTGTATGGAAAGGTTCAAGAAGAAGTTTATGTCAAGCAGCCACCGGGTTTCATTGATCCAAGCTATCCTGATAAAGTTTACAAACTTGACAAGGCACTGTACGGTCTTCATCAAGCACCTCGTGCGTGGTATGAAACGTTATCTACGCATCTGCTGGATAATGGTTTCACACGAGGGGCAATTGACCAAACTTTGTTCAAGCGTAAGGATGGTGCGGACACTATTATGGTGCAGATCTACGTGGATGATATCATTTTCGGATCCACCAATCCTCGGTTATGCAAGGAGTTTGAGGAAGTGATGCGATCTAAGTTTGAGATGAGCTCCATGGGAGAAATGAAGTTCTTTCTCGGTTTACAAGTAGATCAGTCTGAGTCAGGAATCCTTATCCATCAAGAAAAGTATGTTAAAGAAATCCTGACCAAGTTCAAAATGACTGAATCTCATCCTTACAAGACTCCCGTGGAAGTTCGTCATTGTCTATCTCCTGATTTGGATGGTGAAAGCGTGGATCAGCACCTCTATCGCTCGATGATAGGATCTCTTCTGTATCTCACTGCCAGCAGACCAGACATCATGTTTGCAGTGTGCTTGTGTGCACGCTTTCAGGCTAATCCTAAACTCTCTCATTTGATTGCTGTTAAACGTATTTTAAGATACTTAAAGCACAAGCCAAAACTTGGACTTTGGTATCCTAAAACTAATTTGTTTGACCTTGTTGCTTATTCAGATTCAGACTACGGGGGATGCAACTTAGACCGAAAATCCACTTCTGGGGGTTGTCAGTTCCTTGGCAACCGTCTCATCTCCTGGCAATGTAAGAAACAAACCACCGTTTCTCAATCCACAGCCGAAGCTGAATACATTGCTGCAGCCCTCTGTTGTTCTCAAGTGAGATGGATCCACCACCAGATGCTTGATTACGGGATCACTTTTCATGAAACCCCCATCTTGTGTGACAACACCGCCGTTCCCCACATCACCAAAAATCCCGTTCAGCACTCTAAAACCAAGCACATTGAGATCAAACACCATTTCATTCGCGATTGTGTCGAAAAGAAACATATCAAGATCGTTGAAGTGAAAACCGACAAGCAGACCGCTGACATCTTCACTAAGGCCTTTGATTCTGCCAGATTTGAAAAACTGGTGGAGATGCTCGGCATGATAAACTTTCAATAACCCTTGTGCATACTGTTTTTTTTTCTGTTTAAACTTGTTAATCGGGAAGATTTTCAAAAAGATTTTCTGCTTTGTACAGTTATTTTCTTCTTTATTTTTGATAGCATAACTTTTGGGGGAGAATTAGATAGTTATGTCGGAAAGTAAAAGTTTTGCTTCGTATAGTTAAAAAAAAAAAAAAAAAAAAAAAAAAAATCTCTTTATTGCTTTTTGTCTGTTTCAATTGTATTTACTGTGAATATTTTGTTTTGTTTCAGGAAAATCGGATCTGACCTTGTGAGAAATGATAGAGTCTGATCACACTTCTTGAACATGGAATGGACCACAAGCGATGGTGCTTACTGAGGTATAGCCGGTAGGCCCGACATATGGTTATAACTCTCTAGTAGTGTGAAAACCTAATTCTCTACCGTACACGTGTGTTTGAACCCATTCTTGAAACATCTAACCCATTTTAGGCTAAGAAAACTGATTCAATCAGATACAGGCTTACGTGTTGTATTCTGATTCATGCACCAGGTGACCGTCAAAGTAACGAAAATTACCGCCGATGACCCCGTCTGTTTTGCTTACGCAAAGATCTCGGGAGTTCATCTTTTTCCCATCCACTTGGATGATTTGACCCCGTCTGTTTTGCTTACGCAAAGACCTCGGGTGTTCAACTTTTTCCTATCCGCTTGGATAATTTTACGACTTCTTCTGTTTTGCTTACGCAAAGATCTAGAATGTTCGTACCTTTTTTAATATCCACTTGGATATTTTTCATTTTACACCCATCTTACATCCTGTTGGATTTTATTTTACTTTTGGCGGTAAATTCAACTTACCAAGATGGTACCCTGGTTAACCTGCAAGAAATGATAAGATGAATGTGAGTATGTCTTGAGGATTGATAGGCTTTCAAAACCATTTTATTTCAATATGTGGGGTACACCGTGTTTCGTGCATTAAATGGTATCTTTTAATCACATGAAATTTTTGTATAAACAAATGCTCGGGTTTATCTTGCACACATATCGGCTATCTTCAGGGATTCACAGTAGCTGAGTGCAAAAATGAAGTGTTTCAAGAGTTTGACCAGACATGATCTCACGTTGGATCTTTTCCAAGGATAAGTGTTTATATCTTATTTTGGTTATTAAAAATATCTTTATCTTCCTTATTAACTTGTTTAAATTGTACATAGTTTTTTAGTTTATGTCTTTTGCCTTTGACCCAGTTTGACCTACCTATCGAAACTATAATCATACTTGAAAGGTTTGCCCCTAAAACATTTGCTCGAAACTTCCTCGCTCACTCGAAACTAGTAGTTTCGAGAGGGCCATTTCAGTCTTTTCACAAACTCAAATTAAATGTCTTCATAATCCATATTCATGCGGCGTTTCAGACGGTTGCCAAAGCTTACTTCATCGAAATTATGCTCAAGCTGACCAAAGCTTGAAGGTTTGCCCGAAACTCCATCCCACTCGAAACTCCATAGCCACTCGAAACTTCAGGTACTCGAAACTACTCTGCCCTATCGAAACTAGTAGTTTCGACAGGGGCATTTTAGTCTTTTGCCAAAATCAAAATTAAATACCCTCATTACCAGATCATGCTCATGCCTTGTTCACTATCACTCACCCGAAACCGTTTCACCTTCATTTTCACACACTAAAGCTCTCGATCCATCGGTCTAAGTTCGCAATATCAGTGTTGTTTTATCTGATTCCCCCGTCGTCTTCTTCATCAGGTAATGGTTTGTGGGTTTTTGAAAGTGATTTATGTGAATGAACAGGCCCTAGGGTTTGATTTCACAAGCGTTTACGACTAGTTCTTCATAATCTAGGTCGTCTGGTGTTCATTTCATGTTTTTGAGATCACCTTTGTTAATATCTCACTCTTTATGTGTTTAATTTTGCAGATTTAGGTTGATTCATCGGTAAGAAGGAGTTTCGACACTCTCAGGCCTTTATTAACCTTTTTTCTTTGTTTTATTTTGCATTTGTTTCTTATTTCTAAGTTTGAGTCTGCATATAAGTTTCGTTTGTTTTCTGTGCTTTTTGAGTCTGTTGATATTTTCAAGGGTTTGCCATCGAAACTAGGTAGTTTCAAGTAAAAGAGGGATTTTAAGAATTTGAAAGGTTTTTAGGTTTTGAACTGTCTTCACTCGAAACTCTGTAGTTTCGATACCCCCTGACACTCGAAACTCTGTAGTTTCGATACCCTTGGTGCTCGAAACTAGTACTTTCGATATGGTTTCTTCACTCGAAACTTAGTTTCGATAGTCCCTTTTTCTGATATTTTCTAAGTGTTGGAAATAAGTAGTTTCGTTCGAAACTTATAGTTTCGATAGTGTCTTTCTCAGAATTTTTCTAAGTATTGAGACTTATGTAAGAAATTTCCTTTGTGATTTTCTTGTGCAGATATGGATCTTTTATTTGCCAAGAAGCACAATATCTGTGCTTACTTGAATGCCACTGACCCCAAGAATGCAGAGTTCATACCAGTTCTCAATTTCCTAGCCAACTCTAATATTAGCTTTGCCATAAACAACAATCTGCCAGTCTTTGAGACCACTATAAGACAGTTCTGGGCTACTGCTACAAGTGTCTCCGTTAACAATACAAGACACATTAGAGCCACTGTTCACAACCAAGAAGTGTTATTTTCTGAGGCTACTATCAGAGAGGTGCTACAATTTAATGATAACCCTGAAGCCCCAATTGAATTTCCAAGTTTTTACATTCGAGAATGTTTCAGAAGAATGGGTCACCCAAATAAATTCATAGGAGGGCAAGTCATCAAGAATGCTCTTCCTCCACTCTGGAGATACATCGTGCATATCTTTATTCATTGCATCTCTATTAGAAAAGGAGGATTTGACTCAGCAAATGCTTTGATAGCTTCGGCCATTCTTGGCTTAGTCAAGGGAAGGGAGTACAACTTCTCTGGTCTAGTGTTCGGACAACTGTTTGAGAACCTAACTGGGAGAGTCAAAGACAAATTTCTTGCATATCCAAGGTTCTTACAGATGGTCATCAATCATCTCCACCCAGATCTTCAACAAGATGGTCCTCTCCTGATTCTTGATCATATGAATGCAAAGACTCTGAGCTACATGAAAAGCTCCAGTTCAAGAACAAACCGAGTCATTGCCAATGTTCCTTTATTTGGACACATTCTGGGAGAAGAAGAAGAAGCCATACCTGATGTTGATCCAGAACTACCTGTTGAATCTTCATCATCATCAGCAGAAGAAGAAGAACCTCATAATGAGCAAGAAAACCAAGAGGCTGAAAATCAAAATGTTGAAGTAGAAATTCAGGAGAATGTACAACAGGAAATGGGACTAAATGAAGAAGATCTTATCTTTGAAGCTCCAATGAAAGATCAAGTGTTGGAGAATCCTGAACCAATTATTCAGGAAGAATATGTTGAGGCAGAAGCTGATTCAGAAGACACCTTGGATGAAGGCATTTATGGCACCAAGTATGACGTCTCAGATTATGAAACTGAAACTGAAGATCACACTGAACCTCAAGCATCATCTTCTAAGAGACAAGCTGAGTCTGAATCTGACTATGAGCTAGAAGAACCACTGGCTAAGAAGATTAAGACTGGTCTGGAGCCTTTAAGCACCTCTTCAGAGTCCTTAGATGACATTCCTGAAAACCTAACTCCTATTCATTCACCCATTCATGCTGCTACCACCCCTCAACCAACTCCACAACCTACACCACACTCACCTCCTCCATCTCCACAACATACACCTATTGCTACACCACCTGCATCTCCTGTTCCTGATCCATCTGCCTCTGTTCCAAGAGTGAAAACTTTAAGCCTAGAGGTGAAGAAGCTTCAAAGTAAAATAACAAAACAAGATGGTGTTATAGAAGGTCTGAAGTCTGAGTTGAGTGAATGCAAAAACGAAGCCAAAGACCTAAGGCAAGAAGTTGGAGGCTTGCACACTCAGCTTGATGTGCAGCAAACTCAATTGGAGACCCAACAAAACACCATTTCCAAGCAACAACAAGAAATCAAAGCCTTATCTGATATTGTAAAACAAATCCAAGCCTCAATGACTAAACCTTCCTCCCAAGAAACCCCTTCAACAACTCAGGGGGAGTTCACTGCTACAGATAAACCTTCCTCTCCTGTAGTTGTTTCAAATCCTTTGTCTGCTTTGACAATCCTTACTGGGCAAGCTGCCAAATCTAAGGATTCTGTGGAAGTGAAAGTTGAAGAAACTGATTATGATCTTCCCTCAGCAAGTGATAGAAGAGCTGACAAGAAAAAGGGAAAAGGAAAGGATAAGGATGATGAAGTTGAGGTGGTGGTTCTTGATGAAGAGGATGTACCTTCTGACGATGAGCTCAATACTCTACTGGATGAGATAGAGAACTTTGGACACAACGATCTACATCCTGAGATCCTTCAGACAGAAGACAAGAAGTCTGAAAGGACCAGGTACTTCACTAAGGAAGGTGATGAAATACAGACATTGTCAGATGAAGACCTAAATGAAGATGATATCCAGGTAGACTTATTGATGCCTGAAGAACCCTCCATAGCTAAAGCATCTCAAGCTCCCACTCAACAAACTGATGATCCAAAGAAATCTTGGTTCAAAGAAATGCCAGAACAGGAACCTGTCAAATATTATGAGTGGCTTGCTGAGCACCAAGAGCTGAAAAGGCCACCAGTTGGCTGGAAATATGATAATGAAAGGAGACTCTTCATTATTAGAAGATTCAAAGGGGGAGTACAACATTTCAAATCTCCAAATGAATTCAGCTCCCTCCCCAAGTATGACTTAAGGGCTCTTGCCAAGCTACCTTTGCAGAATCCAGAAAATGTGGGCATAGCTAATGATTTTGAAAATTTTCTAAGGAATCAAACTTTTAATGACTTCAGGTCCATGACCACTGCAAAATCAAGAAGGGTTATCTCCAAGACAAGGTTTCATCCAAGAACCCAGAAGCCCTTGGTAAGCCTGAGGTACAAACCAGCAGAAACTGTCAAAGAAATCATACTGCCTAAGTCTGTGCGGGTCCAGCTTCAAAACTTTACAAAATGGTATTACAACCCCATTATTGGAAGTGCTGTGATTGAGAGGGAAGGAATGGAAGGTATCAACATATTTGAGCCCATGGAGCTGTTAAAATTTCAACCCGAAGATCTTGAGGTGCTCTTCAAAAATCCAATCAAGCTCCTTAACAATGATGACGAGTCTGATGCTAAGGCATACCAACGGGTAGTGTCTCTTCATGCAAAGTCTCACATTCAGCAATTCAAACAAGGGCATTTCTGATTTTAAATCTGAACCTACATCCCTGAATTATGAACCCCTCACCTTGAATTTGAACTCTTTGACTTATTTTGACCACATATGGACTGTTTTGACTTCTAGAAGTCAAACAGGCCAAGAACCCCTCAATTTAGTGCTGCGATTAATCGAATCCATGTTGGAATGGACTCCACAGGGCCACTCCACCAATAATCGGTCCAAACCTAGCCAATTACCAGCTCAATTCAGTCTTTGCGTGGTGATTGCTGTGATTCAAACCGATTTGAACAATGTTGACCTTCCCAAGTCAAACTGTGTCAAATCCTTGCCAAAATTCAGAAATTAAACTCGTCCAAAGCCAGGAAACACGCTAAGGCTTATCACGCATGAATCAGTACCATAAACATGACCACATTCAGCAAGGATCGAACGATATGACGCGTATTTCACTCTGACAGTTGTTATCACCGAATCAAAATCAAATCGAGTAATTACGATGAAATTAAACGAATTAAATCCCCCACACACCTTCGCAGAACCCCATTCAAACTCTCTGAACCCTTTATTGCTTTCCATTCCATGTCCGGCCGACGATCGAGCACTAAGAACACCGTCTCTGATCTCGTAGCCGCCTACACTCATCCCTTAATCAAATCAAGTAAGTTTTATATCAATCGATTCATTTTTGTCTCTATTTCAAAAGCACCATGTCGATTTATGAAAACAAGTAACGATTAAACCAATTTAAATCTAGGGTTCATGATTTAGAAACGGATTTGGGGCCTGAACCATGCTTTTCTATTTAAATAAACAGGTTACTATATAACCAGCGAACCCACCTAGTCCAACCGGTTAAGTTACTGCGCCGTTGGATCGGGTGGCATCGGTTCGAAACCCACATCCCACATCTCCGGTTTTTTTTCGCATACTCCAAAATAAGACTTTCTCTAATTCACGATAAAAACCTTACGGATTGGAATTGTATTAGCATCAGACTTCTGGTCCAGTGGTAATACGCGGTGCCCACACATAATCCACTCGGGTTCGAGCCGGGTGGTATTCTTTTTATTTTAAAATTATTTTTAAAGCATTATTTAATTCCATAAAAATATTTTTATAAACCTAACATATTTTAGAACAACTCAGCACTATAATTTGTAATTTTTAAACATAGAACAACTATATTACAATTTAAGTGATGATAAAATTCACATTTTCACTATAAATAAATGGTGTTAATTAAAAATTATTATTTATAATTAATACTACCCATTTTTTTTAAGATTATATTAAAGTTTTACAAAAATGTATTATATATATACTAAATATATATATATATATAAATATTTTTACAATTCCCATGAGAGACACTTTGTTTAATATTATATAAATAAAAAGATTTAATTATTTAAACCAATTACCTTTTTACATTATTAATCCATTTAAGGATTAAAATATATTTGAAAATAATTCCTTAATATTCATAACTAATAAACATACACTTTCCTTTTTCAATGGCACTTTATTATTAAATAAAAAGAATTTATTTATTATTTATCTATATTAAACTAAACCCTAAGTCAATGGTTATTTTATATATTAAACCTTTATTCAAACAAAATACCAACTTACATATATCCTCTACATGATATAACACAAACATCTTTGCACAAGTCCTTACACACAGACTCCCGTTGAAACCTTAGACATTTCATTAGACATTGTGCATGTACTTATTCAAGTTCATACTATTTCACTCTAGGTCAAACTTAGTGACTTGCAAAAACACTGTTGCCACCTATTACTCGTGCTATCTACATCTTTGATACAAGTGAGTTTACATAGCCCCTTTTACATTATTTAAAATTTTTGGGGTGGAACATGAGTTTAATTATACAATGTTTACAATTACACAATACAATTCCACCCTACATTCATGTGTACAAATTTGAGCCTTATGTTTGAGTACTAGGCGTTAAACTATTTTGTGTGCAATTTACATGTGCAATCATTAACTACACAAGCCGACAGTTAACAATGACAGATCTATTGAGTCTGACAAACCCACCTAGGTAGGGTGATTGTTACCGACAACACATTTTGTTTTGCATGCTAGTTACAAAGGTTTGATTGTACAATTTGGTTTCACAATTGTAACTCTCCATATATGCCTTATTAACCATGATTTGTATGGATTGTATGCACACAACATAATACTACCATTTAGAGTCAAAACCTATGTATGCTCACCAACTTTTTAGTTGACATTGTTTTAACCATGTTTCAGGTACGAATGTTTGAGATTGATCAAAAGCATGCTTCATATAAGATGTGGACCTAGTTTAATTACTTGTTTTGTATTTCTATTTCATGTACTCGTTGAATCTGGTTTGGTTTGAATTTTGAATTTATATATGATGTTTAATCTATTACAACATTAGACAACCATGTGCTCATGAACAGTGTCCATGTTTCGCCTGACGTTTCCGCCGTTGGTTGGGGTGTGACAGATGCCCACCACCAACATTTTTGTGAAGAGCTTGAAGATGGATGCTCTACAAGAAAATTATTACTAGTACAATTACATCAGCTGAACAAGTTTTGAATTCGAATCTTGAAGTACACAACAGAACCTTTGGAATTGACCAAGTCGAGATACATTGGAATAAGGAATTGTTGGTCCGATGTATTGTGTAGGTCCCGGGAGCCTCATTGCACAACGGAAATATGCAGATCTATTCATTAATTCATGTGGGAACGAAGGGAGACGAGAAGAACAAACCAAAAGCAAACAAACAAGAGAACCAACAAAAACGATACACAATCCATAACAATGAAGCCATCCCGTATTACAGTGTCACACCCCCCAATTCCACTACCGGAGTTTTACCGTTTGGGAAGTGACAAACCAGGATCTCAGTCATTAGTTACATTGAACGACTCTACATGGGACTCAAATGAAAATATCATATCAATCATAGTTTAATGCGGAAGCGTACAGAAAAGTAAATGCGCAAAACACACGCGCCCAAAAGTCCAAACTAAACATAATTCAAAACAAAGTCCAAACAATTTAATAAAGCATTAATCAATAGGAAAATCCCATGCATGTCCTACATGTGCACCTGTGCTTTATCTTAGCGACTTGAGAAAACATGTAAGAAAAGATGTCAACATGAGGTTGGTGAGTTCACAGGTTTCAGTTTATAGAAGCGTTTAACAGATTAATGTACATTCAATATATAAATCAATAGGTAGCTAACCTATAAGCATGTAAACTAATGCGCTCGCAACCGACAACTGACTGTTTATATGCCTCCCACCATCATGGTGCATGATTAGGTCAATATTGCACCCGTTCGACCTCCAATCGAGTTAGCGTGACTAACGCGGGTGAGGTTTGTCAAACCCAGTAGTACTACTCAAATTACCTCGCTATGTTCATATTAACGGTCCAATGTGAGGACTTAAAGGATAATGTGTACGCATAGTCACACAAGTGATATCATATATGAATTACAAAAATCAAAAGTATTTACAACATGTTTTCTCCCCTAGTTTAAAAACAGTAAAAAGGGGCCGTGAAAACTCACCTGGATTGAGTAGTGGATTGGCTCCCACAAGAGATAAGTTGAAACCACAAATGTAAGTCTCAGACGACTTACGTATGCCCTAAAATTATAAACACATAAATTAGGGACAAGTTGGGATTTGTGACGACGACACGGAAAGTTAGAATGTCTTAACGCAATTCTAAGGATTTAAGAGTAGACGAACGTGTATACGGGAATAAAGATTCTTAATACAAAAATTATGATCGAAGCGTTACGTGTCGTACGTTAATAACGAATAATAATTAAACAAATACATAAATTCGTACGTTCAAGTCGTTTACAAAAATTAGGAATATAATTTAATATAGTATTTTTCGGTTCGCAGGATTATCTAAATAATCATTTGTGTGGAAAAATAATAAATATATTATTTTTAATTGAGAATATAAACGTAGGTAAATAATATACCAATTTATATTATTTATAGTTTTAAAACGTCACACGAGGTAATTAAACGAGCCGAAATATAACTTATATATTATTTTATAATATTAATCACGGGTTGAAAATAATATAAATATATTATTTTATACGAGGTTATGGCTTGAAAACAATATAAATAAACTATTTTTAAAAGTGGAAATAATAATAAAAATTGGTTATAAATCCAAACCCGAGCCTATGGGTGGTTTCCCGGGCTAAAACACATTAATATAATATTATAATAATATAGGGTTTGGTTTTTAATAATTAAATATAATCAAAAATGCCTCAAAAATAAAATGTGGGAGCCCGGACTCGAACCCGGGTCTCTCCCACACACGCACACAGCTTTAACTAGTCCCGCCCGCTAGGGAATCACAAACTCAACCGGTTCAAAATGGTTTTAACATCAAGGTTCAGTGGGTTCTTCCCCCATACGCAAATCCGATCGAACCCAGTCCCAATTCCACCGAATCTGGTCGCGATCGACTATAAGATCATAGGGGTTTTATTTAATAGTAGTATGTGAATCTGTGATTGTGTTTAATTGAAAAACCATTGTAACATTGTTAATTCTTGATTTGAAAAACGAAACCCTAGAATATGAACTCAAAATCACACTGAACGAATTTGATGTTTGAAACAGTTGAAATCATGGGGCTTTTACTCATTAAAACATTGCGAATCTATGGATGTGGATTAATTTCATTAAGGATGTGTTCAAGATCAAAAGCCCCAAAACCGATTAAGAACAAACCCTAGTTATCGGATCTCACACAATTCGATGATGTTTGATTCAATAAACATAGGGCTTTTACTATACAGAGGATTGCGAAGCTAATCATGTATATTAATTGGATTTAAAACAGCTCAGGAGTAGAGTTCGATTAAACTGAAATTGTATGAACCCTAGCTTACGGATTATGATCAAATCGATGTTATACATTTAAATTAACATAGGGCTATTATTAAACATGAGATTGCGAGTCTGTTGATACAAATTAATTAGATTTAAAACAGGTTTAGAGTAGGATTCGATTAAAACCTGTAAGAGTAAGAACCCTTGAATCTGTTCTTGTTTAATTCGATAATGTAAGCCCTGATAATGATAGAGCTTATGTTCTATGGATAGAAACGAAACTAAGGCTGTACACAATTACCAGAATGAATATGGAAATGATTGTGTACGATAAAGTGGAATTCTAACTCGCGCAAGCTTGGTCTCCGGCGACTCCGACTTCAACTCCGGTGAAAATGACGGGTGGTATTGCTTCTGAAATGTCCACTGCGTGCGTGCAGAGGGTCGATTTGTGAGGATGATAACAGAAACGAATGAATTTTATGAGGATATGATAGTGGTCGACGGTTTTGGACTTAAGTCCCATAATTTAGTTTAATGTCGGATTAAAGTTGCGATTAAGGTGTCAATGATGGTCGTTAATGGAGTGATCATGCATATCAGTTACAGAATCGGACGAATTTCGGTTATGGAATTCAAATTTGATCAAAGGCTTGTGAGTTTGACCTTTGAAAGTCAACAGGACTGATTCCTCTTTAATTTTGACTTTGAGAGTCAACGAATCCAGTTTTGAAGCTTGGCAGGATTAGTCCCTGGAATTCTAGATCAATTTATGACAGAAACAGTCCCTGAGGTTTAATATTGAGTTAACTGGGTTAGGTTTTAACAGAATATTTAACGGAATTCTTAACGGGATTATCTTGAAAATTCGGATTATACAGACTACATACCGAAGGAGTACACATCTCTCGTTTACGCTCACGGTCCATGTGGCCGGGAGAGCTCATCCCGACCAGACCTCTCTCAACCTTGTTCCACCTACAAATGAGGACAACACCCTTTTTTTATAGGGACAACAACTCTACCTGCGTACTTGGCTAAGTACGCAGGGCAAAACCCATGCGTACTTGGCTAAGTACGCAGGACCAATATGGTGTACAAACTAAGTACGCAGGAACACCTTCCTGCGTACAAGCTAAGTACACAGATACATAGAATTTTATCTATAGTTACCAAAACATGCATCTACAGACTCCCTCTTAACTATAGCATCAAATTCTATCTATCACTAACACTGACAATCATCAGTTACAAAGAATGTCCTAACATACTCCCTCTAAACTAATGATATCACGTGTCTTCTGGCGAGACTTGATCTTCTGGCATTCCACTTCTGATATTCAAATCTTCAATCTTCAGTCTTCAGTTGTCGAGTGACTGTTAAACACGACTCCCTCTAAACTAATGCTTGCCTTGTAGAGCAAACCAAGTGCTTCAATAAGAACCAACTAACCCAACAAACCTCATTGTAGTTCATCCTCTCAACAATAGCTTCCTCCAATCTGACTTAGACGTCTTCTAAATAAGCTGGAATATGATGGAGAGTTTGAATTTCCAATAACCTGCATCAAATAATCAGGTCCCATAAAGCTAGGAATTCCAGTAAGATAAACTTTAGTTTTCAAGCCAGATGTGTCCAAATCTATCCTGTATCTTCAAGAGTCAACTAAATTTCCGAAGATGTTTATTTCTAATTTCACCTTTCAACTCCTCCTAACTAGACCAGAAACAAAGGGATGTTTCCTATCATGTCATCAAATGATAAAGGTTCCATCTTCAACTAATGATCCAACAGATATCCAGTTTCATCATGTAAACACTAGACAGAATCTAACACCAAATCATGCTCAGTAGTTATCATCCTGTATCCAAAGTCCAACATTCTTCAATTAGATCTTCATTCCTGGTTCACATCTCCTAATCTGTATTCATTCACCACGGTGAAGTTCCAAACCTACGTTGTCTATCTGGATTTCGCCCAGATCCCAAATGAGAAATTCCATCATAATTAAATCACATCAAATCTTAAACACAGGCTTGACCAATGAGCACAATAATATAGTTTACAAAGAAATCTCAGTTAAAAATCTTAGTTGAAATTTTATCCCCCTCAATTCTATGTAAACTATGACCAGCTTCATCCCATTTCACTTGAATCCTCAAAACCTGGACTAGTCAAATCTAGGATTTTATTCCCTTTATTTTTTTTGTAAAGATCCAAAACAACAAATCAATGGGTTCAAGTTGTTCCAGTATTCATCTCCTATTAAAGAAGTATCCCAAATACCCGTAGCCCACATTTTCAGGTTTGAATACCTATACAACATGATTCTTTTTCCAAAGACCCAAAGCAGCAACATCTTCACAAATAATCCGAGACCTTTAGTCGATGACAACTCAGTTGCTCAAATTGATTCAGCATTCATTCTCTATTAAAGAAGTATCCCAGATACTCGTAGCCTACATTTTTATGTTTGAACACCTAAACAATATGACAATTGGTATAATACAACAAAAATCTCGTCCTTGTTTTGCCCTGCCACATCAAATACAAATTTTAGTCCCGAAAAACCAAAATTACTATCTTCTCAAAAATGGCCCGAAACAAGCGTACAAATGATCTCTAAAAAATTTGGCCAAGAAAAGTTGTTTTATCCAGATACTAGTACATAACAACCCTTGCGTATATGCAAATACGCATACACAATTGTTCTTGCGTACTTAGTAAATACGCAGATACAACTGCGTACTTAGTAAGTTCGCAAAGCCAAGTGTTCATGCGTACTGGGGACCCGAAATGAAAAATGGAGTGGTTTATAAACCACATTTGCACAAACCCTGGCCACTTGGCTAGGGAGAGTGCACGACGGCTGGGAGCGGCGAGAGAGGGGACCGAGCGATCGGATGAGGAAGACGAAGGTAGGAACGCGCGGGTATCGACCGTGGAGCCTCCATATCGTATCAAGGTAATCCCGTTTTCATTGTTTATACTCTTTTTGGATGAGATTATGATTGGGATTGCGTAATTTCAGTGTTAAGGACACTAGGAAGCGACTTGGAGGCAATAGGAGAAGGAATCGGGGAAAAATGAGAAATCCGGCGAGTATTCCGGCCACTGTTCACGATTCCGTAGTGGCTCTGGCAGCAGCAGATAGCGGCTATGGTCGAGGATCACAGGGCTTGGTGACACGGTCGCGTGGATATATTATTTGTCCAATTTTGAGTCCGTTTGATAAGGATTCGAGCAACGCAAAGTCGGACGTGCGACGGAGGTGATTCCGTCGACTGTTTCGCTTTTCCAGTGACTGAGGCGGCTGATTCCGGCAACTGCGACCAAAGTGTTGGAAAGACTTCGGCGATACGGTCGCGTGGACATATTATTCGCCTAAAACGGATTTCGTTTGGGTCGGTTTTAAGCTACTCGATTATTGACGCGCAAAACCAAACGTGCTAAAAGACGAATGTGCTATCTAATATCAGCGGTGGTGGCGGTGGCCGACACCAATAAAATTTTAAGGTCAGGTGTGTCGAGACGAACACGTGGATAGGTGAATCGCGTGAAACGGAGCTTGTATGGTCGAGATATAAGCAAAACGGTTTTTCTTCTCTCGTGGTGCTCAACAGTTTCGTACAAAACCGCTTAGAATGGCTTGTACGCAAAGGTATGACCCCATAAAACTTTATATTCATTAATGGGGACCATTTTGGGACGTGAGAAGATTGACGGGGACGACATTCGGGAACTTTTTTGGTAACGTTAATTTAGTCAATTTTACGCGATCGAGCACGTCGGTTGTACGTTTGGGACGATTTAGACCAAGCTTGTAGCTTGCTTGTATCGAGTAAGTGGGTTAGTGTTATAGAGGTCAGAGGGTTGACTTGGATGATTACTTTGATGACAGGTTTATGTTGGGCTACGCGTTTGCGGGTATGCGGCTTACAGAAAGAAAGCTTCACGACCGGTGAATTTCTAATCCCCTCTTTTAAACATTTTACTATTTTGGGGCTAATGTACATACTCACATGTTTTATTAAACGAACGCATTACAAGTTATGAATTAACTTGAAGTGTTTTATGAGACCATTATGTAATAATGAAGCTAAGGGTCGTTGTGGAGTCCTTAGGATGGGTATACAAGAGTGTGATGATCTGCGTGTGTCATCTTCTGAGTTAGTCGGGAACGTATTTAAACCTGTGATGGTTATATAGGAAGAGTTTGCAGGGGAACCCGTACGTGGTTCATTAACGAGTCAAATGAATGCTAGTATGCTGTTAAGCGTTAGGTGTTTGATGGTTGGGTGTAGTTGTGTCGTTGTCCTTGTGACACGCGGGTATCATGTTTGCATAGGTCTATGGAGTGTCCATAGTATATACGAGCTAGAAGTCAGTATGTTGTTTGTGTTTCGTATAATTAATTATTCAGAAAGAGTCGGGTAATGTGTCAATACGTTAAACGGATACGTCTAAAGTATGTGTTGGTTTAAACACATAAGTGATCCGTGAAAGGGTGGTGAGTCATAGTACATGTCCAGGAATTGTCATGTGTATATATATGTGTTGCTTTGTGTGCTTGCATTGTTGTTCGTGTGTATAGTCAACAGTGGTGTGGAGGACGGAGTCTTTCGGGGTCATCATTGTATGTGTGATGTGTCTGTCACCGTAAGGTAGATGATATAGTCACCATGTGGGTGGCTAGGTAGTCATCATGGATGACGAGTATGTCGCTATAATTAGTGGTGGGGCCCTGTAACAAGGGTGTAGCTGATCTAATGACGAGTATCCCGACGGGGATAACCCTGACGAGGGAGCAGCGACGAGGTATGTGTTTGTATGCATATATATGTGTTAATTTGAATGCAGCGGATGAATCGGGGCGGACTTGTAGTCTGTTCATGAGTACAAGTTTGACTAAATTGAAATATATTAATCATTCAAATTCATATCAAATATTCAAGACAAAACCAAATCAAATCAAGTACATAAAACGAAATACATGATCCTTTATTTAAAATTATCTAGGTCCAAAACTTATGTGTAGCAAGTCTTGATCAAAATCACACATTAGTACCTGAAACACGAATAAAATAAGGTCAACTAAAAAGTTGGTGAGCATACACAGGTTTATACATAGGTATTGAATAGTTATAAATGATCAAATCCTTACATAACATGATAAAATAAGGCATTTATAGAGAGCAGCTATTGTGTAACCAAAGTACAATCAAACCTTTGTAACTAGCATGCAAAATTGTATTATCGGTAACAATCACCCCAATCTGGGTGGGTTTGTCAGACTCAATAGATCTATCATTGTTTACCGTCGGCTTGGATAGTTAATGATTGTACATAAATTGCACACAAAAGTTAGCACACCTAGCACTCAGGCATAAAGCTCAAATTGCACACATGAATGTAAAGAGGATTTATATTTGTGTAGTTTGTGTAAATGTAATCAATAGTTTGTATAGTGTTCATGTTCCACCCTAAAAATGTAAAAGAGTAAAAGGGGCTATGTAATACTCACTTGATTCGAAGACGTAGCTAACATGAGATACTAGATATTAATATGATCCTTGTAATGCACAACGTTAACCTAGTGTGGGATGTATATTGAATTAATAGTGTGCACAATAGTATATGTCTAAGTCTAGGGTTGAATTGGATGTGTGTATAAAGCTTGTGGTTTGTACTTGAAAGGTATTGTATAAAATGAAAGATTTGAAATGGATATTTTTAGAACATTTTGATCAATGTTTGAGTTTGAGAAACTAAATAAATAAATTACATAATTATTATTTATTCACTTATTTATAAAAATAATATAGGTATTAGGGGTAATTAAGTATAACCTAAATAAATAATTTTTGTTTAAATGTAAATTAAATAAATAATTGTTACCTTATTTATTTATTTATAAAATATGTAACTTAGTCATTTAGTTATAAAAATGTATCGGATGTTTTATATTAAATATAAATTTCTTTACTTTATTTTCATAAAGATGTGTAAATAAGTTGTGTAAATAATGTTTAAGTGTAGGGTTTAACAATAAGTATAAATTTAATTTTGTAAATTTAAATAACTAATTCTATTTATTTTAGGATTAAGAATTTGATCTTTTTAAATAAAATTAATATAAATCTTTATAAAATCAATTATTTTTATTTGAAAATTAATCTGAAATACTTATTGTTTTTAAAATATAAAAAAAATAATTATTCTGCCAAGATTTTTCTCACACACACGACCGTGCTTGGGACAAGGCACGATCGTGCTAGGAACACGGGCGCGACCGTGCTAGTCAGGGCGCGACCGTGTTGATCAAACAGAAGACATAACTAAGCTGTTCACGAGGCACGACCATGTCTGGGCCAGGCATGACCGTGTCTAGGGTTATGAGGCACGATCAAGTCTAGCCAAGGGGCACGACCTGGTCTGAGTGTTTGTGGCACGACCGCGCTTGTATTGGAACGATCGTGTCTCATGAAGCACGACCGTGCTAGAAGACTAGCGCGACCGTATCTGTTCCAAAACAGAAACGAATTGCTTAAATCTTATATTGTTAATGTTGGAATTCATAGGGCTTTTATCCATTAGGCGATTTCGAGTCTACTTATATAGGTTAATTGTATTTAAAACATGTATAAAGTATGATTCGATTAAATCATTTTAGAATGAACCCTAGATTCGGGTTCGTGTTAAATTGGATATTGTAAGCCCAAATTAGGTTGGGGCTTTTGATCTATAGACTAAAACGAGAATGTATGAGGTTTCAATTACCCGAAAAGACGATGAATCGATAGCGTACGGTAGAGGCGAGTTCCGGCGACGACGGGTTTAACCTCTGGCGTCTTCTGTTGCAATTCCGACTGCTTCACTGTTTTCGGGAGCTTCAGAGAGGATCGATGGAGTGTTTGCTTGGGAGGATTTCAATTCAGGATAGACGAATTGTGGTTCCAAATGAAAGAATTTCGGTTTTTGAGACTAATTGAATTTCTCGGAGTTATTGGATGTAATTGTGGTGATTATTCGATTAAATGTTTTCGTTAATGGTAATGATGCGTATATCGGTTACGAAATTCAAACGATTCTGCGTTTAAAAACTGCATTTACGTTTCAACTAACGCGAGGCGCGATCGTGCCTATTCGAGGCGCGACCGTGCCAAGGCACCGGGCGCGACCGTTTCAAAGCAAGGCGCGTGACCGTGCCAGAACGAGGCGCGACCGTGCCTATTAGGGTTTCTTGTAAATTTATAAAATCAGTCCTTGCAAATTTCAGTTTTGATAGATTTATATAAGTATAAACTTATTTAGAATTTTAATAGGATATACCCGTGTAAAATTTGCGGATTTGCATTGGAACATAGTATTTAATTGTTGGTACGAATAGAAAAAGTCAGTGTACTAGAATTGGGTTTGAAATGTATCACATTGAACTGAAATACAGATAATGAAAATCAGAAATGTTACAGTATCCCCATGTTGAGGGAATTTCGTCTCGAAATTTAGCTAGTGGAGGCGACGGCATTTGTGAAGAGATGGGGGTACTTGAGCTTCATTTCGTCCTCTCGTTCCCAAGTGAATTCAGGACCACGTTTAGATTCCCAACGAACTTTGACAATAGGAATACGGCTTCGCTTGAGCTGCTTGACCTCGCGATCCCTGATTTCTACCGGTCTCTCAACGAAGTGCATCGTTTCGTCAATGTGCACGTCGTCAAGAGGTATGTGGAGGTTTTCATCAGCAAGGCATTTCTTCAGATTAGACACATGAAATGTAGGATGCACATTACCAAGTGATGGAGGTAACTCGAGTTTGTAAGCCACTTTCCCAATCCTTTCAAGGATCTTGAATGGACCCACATAGCGAGGTGCTAACTTGCCTTTCTTTCCAAAACGGATCACACCCTTCCACGAAGACACCTTTAGAAGAACAAGGTCACCGGCTTGGAATTCCAAGGGTTTTCGTCGTTTGTCGGCATAGCTCTTTTGCCGACTCCTCGCTACTCGAATGTTGTCACGGATTTGGATAATCTTGTCGGATGTTTCTTGAATTACCTCAGGACCGGTGATTTGTGCTTCACCAATCTCGTTCCAATAGATAGGAGAACGACACTTACGACCATAGAGAGCTTCAAATGGAGCCATGTTGATACTCGTGTGGTAGCTATTATTGTAAGAGAACTCGATTAGCGATAGATGTGAATCCCAATTGCCACCAAAATCAATTACACAAGCTCTAAGCATATCCTCAAGAGTTTGGATTGTTCGCTCGATCTGACCATCAGTTTGGGGATGGTAGGCCGTGCACAAATCCAATCGTGTACCAAGAGCAGTTTGGAGAGACTGCCAAAAATGGGAAGTGAACCGAGCATCTCTATCGGATATTATGTTTACGGGAATACCGTGACGGCTCATAATTTCGTCAATGTAAATTCTGGCCAATTTCTCAACCCTATAGTCTTCACGGATGGGCAAGAAATGAGCAGATTTGGTGAGATGGTCAATGATTACCCAAATGCTATCATAACCACTTGAGGTGCGAGGGAGTTTGGTAATGAAATCCATGGCTAAGTTCTCCCATTTCCACACGGGAATTTTCGGTTGTTCAAGTAGACCGGAAGGGCGTTGATGTTCGGCTTTGACTTTGGAGCAAGTTAGACATTTGGCAACATAGAGAGCAATGTCTTTCTTCATACCGGGCCACCAATATTGTTGGTGAAGATCTTGGTACATTTTATCCGCACCAGGGTGAATAGAGTAACGAGTCTTGTGAGCCTCTTTCATGAGAAGTGTATGGAGATCATCACGATCGGGAACCCAAATACGGTTTAAGTAATAAAGTAAGCCATTGGGTTTTGATTCAAGCGGAAATTCAACACCACACGACATTTCCTCATACATGTTACCTTCGGTGATTGAGACGTGTTGAGCTTCTAAGATTTGGTTTTGAATGTCGGTTTGGATTCGGCCACAATGAAGCATGACATGGTCCTTGTGACTCAAAGCGTCGGCTACAACATTCGCTTTGTCGGGATGGTAACGAATCTCACAGTCATAGTCATTAAGGAGTTCAACCCAACGTCGTTGCCTCATATTGAGTTCTTTTTTTATTAAAGATGTGTTGGAGTCTTTTGTGGTCGGTGAACACCACACATTTTGTGCCATAGAGGTAATGTCTCCAAATCTTTAATGCAAATACGACCGTACCCAACTCGAGGTCGTGCGTCGTATAATTCTTCTCGTGAATCTTGAGTTGTCTTGATGCATAAGCGATTACTTTGCCTCGTTGCATGAGGACACAACCGAGACCTTGGTTAGAAGCACCACAGTAGATAACTAGATCATCATTCCCATCAGGGAGAGTCAAAATAGGAGCATTGCACAACTTTTGCTTGAGAGTTTGGAAAGCTTCTTCTTGTTTTGGTCCCCATTCATAAGGTTTACCCTTGTGGGTTAAAGCGGTAAGAGGGACAACAATCTTAGAGAAATTTGAGATGAAGCGACGATAATATCCCGCAAGCCAATAAATGAACGAACTTCAGTGGGGGTCTTCGGGGCATTCCAATTCTTAACTGCTTCGATCTTAGCAGGGTCAACATGAATTCCCTTGTCGTTGACGATATGACCAAGAAATTGAACTTCCTTTAGCCAAAATTCACATTTGGAGAATTTGGCATATAGTTGTTCCTTCCTCAAGAGGTCCAAAACCAGACTAAGGTGTCGCTCATGGTCGGCTTTAGTCTTGGAGTAGATTAAGATATCGTCAATGAGAACGATCACAAATTTATCAAGGTACGGTTTGCACACACGATTCATGAGGTCCATTAAAATTGCGGGTGCATTGGTTAGCCCAAAAGGCATGACCATGAACTCGTAGTGACCATACCTTGTTCGAAAGGCAGTCTTTGGAATATCTTCCTCTTATACACGGAGTTGGTGATAACCAGATCGAAGGTCAATCTTCGAGAAGCAAGTAGAACCTTGAAGTTGATCAAAGAGATCATCAATTCTAGGCAAGGGGTGACGGTTCTTGATGGTAAGCTTGTTGAGTTCGCAGTAGTCAATATACATGCGGAATGATCCATCCTTCTTCTTGACGAATAAGACGGGTGCACCCCATGGTGAATGACTTGGACGAATGAAGCCCTTGTCGGAGAGCTCTTGGAGTTGACTTGCAAGTTCTTTCATTTCAGAAGGTGCAAGACGGTAAGGAGCTCTAGCTACGGGGTTAGTTCCAGGTATAAGACCAATGCAAAATTCTACTTTTCGAACGGGTGGAAGACCGGATAGATCTTCGGGAAATACTTTGGGAAAATCCTGAATGATGGGAATGTCTTGGATACTCTTCTCTTTGACATCCTTTTGAACAACATGAGCTAAGAAGGCTACGTACTTCTTTCGTAAGTACTTTTGGGCGGTAGTGCATGACATTAACTTGAGTCCTTTGCAAGGCTTTTCACCAAAGAGTCTTAACGTTTCTCCCGACGGTGGTGGTATTCGGATGCACTTCTCGAAATAGATGACTTCGGCATGATGATTTGATAGCCAATCCATGCCTATGATGATATCAAAACTTCCTAGTGGCATTGGTACAAGGTTGATTGGAAATGTATGATCATTAAGTTCTAGAGAGCAGTCGTGAATAACAGAGTCAATTGTATGGGAGTCACCATTTGCTACTTCGACGGTGAAGGTTTTCTCTAATTGGGATCATGTCTTTGCAAGTAAGGGTTCAAAGTTAAGTGACACAAAACTTTTATCGGCACCGGTATCAAATAAAATGGAGTCATATTGACTATTAACAAGGAACGTACCGTTGACCACAACATTGTTGTCTTGAGCTTCATTAGCGTTTATGTTGAAAGCACGCCCACGAGCTCCGCCTTGTCTAGCATTGATGATCCTTGGGCACTGATCACGAAAATGATTTGGGTTACCACATTCATAACAAGCATGCCCATTTGCAATAGCGGGAACACCTTGATTAGCCACTTGGGGGTTGGTTCAGTTTGGTGGGTTGACTTGGCCTGCAAGTGCTTTGGCTCTACAAACATTGAATGTATGGCCATATTTCCCACAGTGAGTGAAAAGGCGACATGGAATGTTTTGGAGATGGTGATAGTTGCATGTGGCACAGAGTGGGTAGATCCCAACATATGGCTTTTTGGCTGGTGCTTGAACCATAGGCGCAACTTGGTTAACAGGGATAACAGGAGTGACCATAGCATAGAGTCTAGCCTTTCTTTTCTTATTATTACGAGAGGGTTCAGTTGTGGCTTCTTTGATGTGTGTGGGAGGGGTTGTGGTGTCGGGAACTTTCTTGGTGCCTTTTCTAGTCAGAGTTCCTGCTTTCACATGGTTGTCGGTTAATGTAGCGGATAAGCGGATAGCATCTTCGAGTGTTGTGGGATTTATCTCTAAGACAGTATCTTGAATTTGCCTAGGTAATCCACCAATATACTTCTCAATGCAGCGGGTTAAAGGTGTGACCATATGGGGCACAAGGAGACTCAACTCATGGAACCGAGTTGTATAAGCTAGACTTTCATCACCATCTTGGGCAAGATCCCAAAACTCGGCTTCCAGTTTCTTTACCTCATTTTGAGGACAAAATTCTTCGGTCATTAGCCTTTTAACCTCATCCCAAGGTAAGGCCATTGCTACTTCCACACCTCTAGTTCTCTTTTCTCCATCCACCACTTGGGTGCCCGTTTTTGTAAGACACTTGTGGCATGATGAACATGATGGTTATCGGGGCAGTCACTATTGAGGAAGGTATTCTCAATACTTTCGAACCATTGAAGAAGTCCCGTAGCTCCTTCGGTACCATAGAACTTAAGAGGATTACATGAGTTGAAGTGTTTGAAGGTGCATTGTGGTGGGTTGGCACCACCATTACCATTAGCGCCATGGTTACTATTTGTGGCACCATTAGCTTGAGTGAGTTGAGTTACAAGTTGTGCAAGGATAGCAGCAATGTCGGTATTGTTGTTGGTCACGGGAGCACGACGGGGAGGCATTCTACAGAATTGCACAACACAAGAAAAGATGTAAGAACTTATGAATGTTGTTTGGATTTAAAAGAATAAGATAACAAATAAAATAGTTAATCATGGTTTGGATTGTACTCAAATAGTGATATAATCACTTGAATACTATGACACATTAAGGTTAATTAAACTCATATAATTTTTCAAGGAGACATGCTTTAGGCTATAAGTAAACACTCATCCCGGGAATTCCCAGGAAAGCATACGGGTCCCTCGGTTGATTGGGATTTAAGCGAAATGCTTTCCTAGACAGAAAACCCAGAATACAGGTGTCACTCTTCCAGATTGCACGTGTCCTCAAATAATTAACGAGTTTAAAAACCTTAACGAGGGCATAAAAAGATTTTTATAGTTTTAGATCCATGAAGTTTCCACATGCTAAGAAGATGATGATAGAGAAGTATGTAAGAATATTATGAGGTTTTAGGGTATAGGTAGGGATATTGTTTGTTTAATTATTATTTAAGTATATCTTAATAAGTCATGAATTTTTAACAAGTAAGGCATCAAAAACGAAATATTAATTAATAATAGTAAGCATGTAACACATAACATTTAGCACATATCACATAATCATGAAGCATGGCATAAGTGGGTGTCCTAAAGTTATAGTCTAGGTCAAGGGTGTCTAATAACCCAGTTGCCCATAACCAAGGCTCTGATACCAATCTGTCACACCCCAACCGACGGCGGAATCATCGGGGCGGGACATGTAGACTGTTCATGAGCACAAGGTTGACTAAATGGAAATATATTAATCATTCAAATTCATATCAAATATTCAAGACAAAACCAAATCAAACCAAGTACATAAAACGAAATACATGATCCTTTATTTAAAATTATCTAGGTCCAAAACTTATGTGTAGCAAGTCTTGATCAAAATCACACATTAGTACCAGAAACATGAATAAAATAAGGTCAACTAAAAAGTTGGTGAGCATACACAGGTTTATACATAGGTACTGAATAGTTATAAATGATCAAATCCTTACATAACATGATAAAATAAGACACTATTGTGTAACCAAAGTACAATCAAACCTTTGTAACTAGAATGCAAAATTGTGTTGTCGGTAACAATCACCCCAATCTGGGTGGGTTTGTGTGACATTTCGGATTTTTCATTCACGCACTTATAATATAATTATCGTGTAATCATTCTCAAATTTAATAAAATACGAGTGTTTTATTTAGTTTTATACAAATGGGTACTTTCATTTTACGGATTTAAATTAATTAAAATTTTATAAGTTTTAAAACTTATATACAATTTTTATATAAAAATCTAAATTTAAAAGTTCCATATTTAATAAAATAACCTATTTAAAATAAGATAACTAACTTTTATAAAAATTATTTATAACAATAATAATAATATAAGTTTATAAAATATATTTAAAAAATTTAAAAGAAATTAAATTAATTATTTTTATAAAAGATAAGGGGTTGTTTTGAAACTTTTCAAACTAAAAGGGTTTAAGCTAAAATCAGTTAAGGGACTATTTCTGTACAAATAAAACTACAAGGACTCATCCGTAATTATCTCAGGGGCCGAATTAAATCAAAACCAAACTACAAGGACCAAATCTGCCAAACCCCAATTCGCATTTCCGGTCGTCCCCTACATTGTCCGGCGGTCCGAGTTAGTTTCCGGCGAACACCCCGACAGGGCTGTCCCCTGCACCTCGACAGCCGCTACAGGCATCCCTGAACTCGTCTTCCCCATGTGAACAAAAGGCCCCGACCAATTGGTCTCCCCAACATACGAATCGCCTGATCTTGTTGGTGGCCGAGAACCCACGCCTCGAATTCGAGCCCGACAGTCAACCTCCACGCGTATTTAATAGTTCGTTAGCTTCATCTCGTCCAGACAAGTGTCGGGACGTGCCCAATTGCACGCTTTGTCATAAGAAACGAACTCGGCTATAAATAGCCATAGTCGGACCTGCTCGAGCTCGCTACCCCTCTTCCACCCAATCTCACTCCAAATTGAAGGCACCATTACAATCGCCATCTCTGTGTGAAGCTGTGACCAAGGTTGTACAGGCTAATCCCACCCAGAAGCTCGATTCTCATTATAGGCATCCTCGGATTTAAGACTCTGCCGTCCAGCCCCTTTGCGATCACGTAAGAATCCTCAACTTCGTTTCTTTACCTTCTGTTATCATAAGACAAACTAAACCAATCGAAGTCACGACTCCAAACCATCGATTACCGGACAAACTATTGTTCTGAAAAATTTCTGTTTTATTTTCTAAAGTCTGGGCCATCGAAACTACTTAGTTTCGATTGAGTAAATGGTCAATCGAAACTAGTAGTTTCGATAGATGGTAGTTTTGACAGCCTGTGTATCACTTATAAATGATCAATCGAAACTAGTAGTTTCGATAGATGGTAGTTTCGACAGCCTGTGTATCACTTATAAATGATCAATCGAAACTAGTAGTTTCGATAGATGGTAGTTTCGACAGCCTGTGTATCACTTATAAATGATCAATCGAAACTAGTAGTTTCGATAGATGGTAGTTTCGACAGTTCTGTGTAACTTGTAAATGGTCAATCGAAACTAGTAGTTTCGATACCTGTCACAACTATAAAACAGTTTCGATCAAATCAGTAATTTCAAGTAAATCTGGACCAACTTTTATGCGAATAACACTAAGAAATGTTATTATAAACCTATACACAGTTAAATACTAATACGCACATGTAAACATACAATAATACCCATTTATCTACATAGGGTTTCAACGTGCTTAGACTTCAACATCTTTATCACCTACACGCGTGGAAAAATACCCGCTTGCAAGGTGAGTTACATAGCCCCTATTTTACATTTTTATACGTTTTGGGGTGAAACATTATACATGCTACTCACATTGTTTATACGTGTTATACATGAGACTATATGCTTATTCTTTGGATGTACATACATTTAAATACAAGACAACCAACTGTAATATTGATAGATCTATTGTGCCTGACCAGCCCACCCGGTTAGGGTGTTTATTACTGCATACTCGGATATAACCGCGTGTTATATTCAAACATATCGGATATAGTGGGTAACTATATTCAAACATATCGGACTTAGCTGTTGAGCTCTGTTCAAGCGCGTCAAACTCGGTTTGAATTGTGATTAAATAAATGATACATCATATATACTATGTTTAACAAGATAAACAATGAGTTGCAAAACGATTTACAACTACTATTTACCGAAATTACTAAACCTTTGTACTCACCAACTTTTTAGTTGACACTTGATTTAATTAATGTTTCAAGTTTGGATATGTGACTACTTGCCGAACATTTCTCCACTTAAGGACTATGGGCCTAGTTAAATAAATCAATGTTTTGAACTAGACTAAGTTATTTGAAATGTATCGTATTTGGATCTTGTTGTCTTTAAATTTAATTAATGAATTATGCAACCTTTTAGCTATCATGTGCTTTTGAACAATCATTCTATTGTCCGCCTCGATGATTCCGCCATCGGTCGGGGTGTGACAGATTGGTATCAGAGCCAGGTTATAGGGAATTAGGTTATTAGACACGATGACCTAGACTATAACCCTAGGACTCCCTTTTATGTGTTATGTGCTAAATGATTAATTGCTATGTGAATTATTTGTAGTTAGGTATTATTTGAATTTTCCCAAGTTTGGTACATGAGACTTATACACATACATACAAGGCTTAAATACATGATACATACTTTACATACACATTTGACAAACAAACTTATGCAAACAAATACACTACTCATCCTTATCCATACTCTTTCCAAATCCATATTAATTGCAACATTCCTACACATTTTATACTCATAGACTCTCAAGTCTATTAAAATCTTGAAAATCTCGTCAACGACTTAATTTCTTGAAACCAGTAAAGGACACGTGCAATCTGGAAGGGTAACACCTGTACATTGGGTTTTCTGTCTAGGAAAGCATTTCGTATAAATCCAAATAAACGGACCCGTATGCTTTCCTGGGAATTCCTGAAGTGAGTGTTTACCTATAGGCTAAAGCATGTCTCCTTGAAAGTTTTGAGGAATTATTTAACGTTGATAAGTCAATGTATTCGCAAGGATACCATCCGAACTTAAACTCAAAATTTGGGGACATTATAGCAAGATAGGAAGAACTAGACGAACATGCAAAGCAAATCATTATTACGGGTGCACACGTAATAACGATTTGTAATGCATGCAAGTCCCGGCAATTCCTATTACGCGAATAATAATCTAAAACATCATGTTCTATCCGGAATAGATGGCTTAGTTTCCCCCATCAACTTTGAATAAATACACATGCACTGGCACGCGTCATGATGAATCCCGCTTTTCTGCTTACATTATTTCCCACTATAACTCATATATATCCATCTTATCTAAAATATCATTGTCTTTTCTTATGGTGTTAGAATGCCTCCTCGACGTGCAAACTCTAGCACTTCCAACCCGGATCTTGCTACTCTCCTTGCCCAGCTGGTGGGGCAAATGACCCAAGCAAATAACAACAGTGACGGGTCTCACAACATCCAAGGGAACGGTGGTACCAACCCGCCTCACTGCACGTTTAAGCGCTTTAACTCGTGCAATCCTACAAAATTCTTTAGGACTGAAGGTGCTACCGGCCTACTTCAATGGTTTGAAAGCATGGAAAGCACATTCCTAAACAGCGACTGTCCCGATAATCTTCAGGTTCGTTATGCCACAAGTGTACTCCAAAAGAGAGCCCTCACCTGGTGGAACGGTGAGAAACGCACTCGTGGTGCTGAGGTTGCTACATCCTTATCATGGGATGATCTGAAGAAGGCCATGACTGATGAATTCTGTCCTCGGAATGAAATGAGGAAGCTCGAGGCTGAGTTTTGGGATCTTGCCCAAGACAGCGGGGATAATCTGGCCTACACCACCCGGTTTCAAGAGCTAAGTCTGCTGGTGCCTCATATGATCACTCCCCTTGCTCGGGGGATTGAAAAATACATAGGCGGCCTGCCTATGCAAATTCAAGTTGCTGTGCTAGGAAGCAATCCTCCTACACTTGAAGCTGATCTCCGTCTATCTGCTACACTATCCGACAACCATGTCAAAGCCGTAACCTTAACAAGAAAGGGTTCCAAGAAGGTTGTTTCTACCCTTGCTGTCGTCAAAGATGTAAAACCCGAGTCTTCTAACCGCAACAAGAAACGAAAGGGTCGAAACTTCACAGCCGTAACTCCCGCTGTGCCTGCTATTCTAGCGGCCCCTTTGGGTCAAAACCCGAAAACTTATCAGGGCCCGAATCCCCAATGCCAGACCTGCAAGTACCATCATCCTGCCAACCTACCATGCCGATTATGTTCGAGCTGCGGAAGATATGGACACATGGTCACTACTTGCCGTACTCGTCCTCCTGTCCATCAAGCTGCTCTAGCCAACCGCCGAATCTATCCGGCACCTCTCAATGGTCGGGCATGTTACGAATGTGGAGACCCAAACCATTTCTATGACCGATGCCCAAAACTTCATCATCAAGGTGGTCCTCAAGGACGAGCGTTTAACATAAACGCTAATGAGGCTCAAGCAAACAACGACGTGATAAACGGTACGTTTCTCGTAAACAATCATTATGCATCCGTTTTATTTGATACCGGTGCCGATAGGAGTTTTGTATCTCTTACCTTTGAATATCGACTTGCAAAACAAAGAACGAAACTTGACAATTCTTATTCCGTGGGGATAGCAAATGGAAAATCTATTACTATAAATTCTGTTATCCGCGACTGCAATCTCGAGCTTAATAATCATAAATTCTCTGTTGATCTCCTTCCAATGCAATTGGGAAGCTTCGATATTATAATGGGCATGGACTGGTTATCCAAGCACCATGCCGAGGTTATTTGCTACGAAAAGTGTATTCGTATACCTCTCTTTTCGGGCGACACGTTAGTTATGTTCGGTGAAAAACCATGTCGTGGTCTTCAAATCATGTCTTGCACATTGGCACAAAAGTACTTGCGGAAAAAGTACGTTGCCTTCTTGGCCCACATAGTTGACACGAAAGACAAGGGTAAGAAATTGCAAGACATTCCAATCATCCGAGATTTTCCTGAGGTATTCCCCGAGGATTTACCTGGTCTTCCTCCCCCTAGACAAGTGGAGTTTCGTATCGACCTTGTGCTCGGGGCAACTCCCGTGGCAAAAGCCCCCTATCGTCTTGCACCTTCCGAGATGCAAAAGCTTGCAAGTCAATTACAAGAACTCTCATCCAAAGGATTCATCCGCCCGAGCCATTCACCTTGGGGTGCTCCCGTACTGTTCGTAAAGAAAAAGGATGGATCGTTTCGAATGTGCATCGATTATCTTGAACTCAACAAGCTTACAATTAAGAACCGTTATCCTTTACCCCGTATCGACGATCTTTTCGATCAGCTTCAAGGTTCAACATGTTTCTCCAAGATTGACCTTCGTTCCGGGTACCATCAACTTCGTGTTCTCGATGAGGACATTCCGAAGACTGCCTTTCGGACTAGGTACGGTCACTACGAGTTCATGGTCATGCCATTCGGTTTGACTAATGCACATGCGGTCTTCATGGACCTCATGAACCGTGTATGCAAACCTTATTTGGACAAGTTCGTGATCGTTTTCATTGACGACATCCTCATCTATTCTAAAACGAAAGCGGAACATGAACAACATCTTCGTTTGATCTTAGAACTCTTAAAGAAAGAACAAATATACGCCAAGCTCTCCAAGTGTGAATTCTGGCTAAAAGAGGTTCAATTTTTTGGGACACATAGTCAACGATAAGGGAATTCATGTGGACCCGGCAAAGATCAAGGCGGTAAAGAATTGGAGTACTCCTAAGACTCCTACCGAGATTCGTTCATTCCTTGGACTAGCAGGTTACTATCGTCGTTTCATCTCAAATTTCTCCAAGATTGCGGTCCCGCTCACTGCCTTGACTCACTAAGGTAAGCACTACGAGTGGGGACCCAAGCAAGAGGAAGCTTTCCAAACTCTAAAGCACAAACTCTGCAATGCTCCTATTCTAACTCTTCCTAGTGGTAATGACGACTTTGTCGTTTATTGTGATGCATCCAACCAAGGTCTTGGTTGTGTTCTTATGCAACGAGGTCAAGTAATTGCATACGCATCACGTCAACTCAAAGTCTATGAGAAGAACTATACGACCCATGATCTCGAGCTTGGTGCTGTCGTTTTCGCCTTGAAAATTTGGAGACACTATCTATATGGCACCAAATGCGTGGTTTTCACCGACCACAAAAGTCTCCAACATATTTTCAATCAAAAAGAGCTTAATATGAGGCAACGACGATGGGTTGAACTTCTAAATGACTACGACTACGAGATCCGCTACCACCCCGGCAAAGCAAACGTTGTAGCCGACGCCTTGAGTCGTAAAGAACGTATCATGCTTCATAGTGTTCATATTCATAACGATATCCAAGCCTGTATTCTCAAAGCACAACACACCTTGGTTACCGAGGGAAACATGTATCAAGAGATGGCGTGTGGCGTAGAACTCTTGCTAGAAACCAAAGCCAACGGTCTATTGTATTACTTGGACCGTATCTGGGTTCCCGATCGCTACGATCTTCGTATATTTTTGATGAACGAGTCCCATAAAACTCGATATTCGGTACATCCCGGAGCTGATAAGATGTACATGGGTCTCCGTCAGCAATATTGGTGGCCCGACATGAAAAAGGATATTGCCCTCTTTGTGGCAAAATGCCTAACTTGTTCTAAAGTGAAGGCCGAACACCAGAAGCCTTTCGATCTCCTCGAACAACCTGAAATTCCCGTGTGGAAGTGGGAGAACCTTGCTATGGATTTCATCACCAAACTCCCACGCACTTCTAGTGGGCACGATAGTATCTGGGTTATTATCGACCGACTTACAAAGTCTGCTCATTTCTTGCCTATTCGTGAGGACTATCGAGTCGAGAAATTGGCTCGGATCTACATTGATGAGATCGTAAGTCGTCACGGAATCCCTTTGAACATCATCTCCGATCGTGATTCGCGTTTTACTTCCCGATTTTGGAAATCATTGCAATCAGCACTTGGTACTCGTTTGGATTTAAGTACGGCTTACCATCCTCAAACTGATGGAAAAACCGAACGAACAATCCAAACTCTTGAGGATATGCTTAGAGCTTGTGTCATTAACTTTGGTGGCAATTGGGATTCTCACCTACCACTGATTGAATTTTCCTACAACAACACCTACCACTCAAAACATTAACATGGCACCGTTTGAAGCTCTTTATGGACGGAAATGTCGTTCACCGATTTGTTGGAACGAAATTGGTGAAGCACAAATCACCGGTCCCGAGCTTATCCAAGAAACCACCAATAAAGTCTCTCTCATCCGTGACAACATTCGAGTAGCAAGGAGTCGACAAAAGAGCTATGCCGATTGACGACGAAAACCCTTGGAATTTCAAGTTGGAGATATAGTTCTTCTAAAGGTATCACCTTGGAAAGGCGTAGTCTGATTTGGAAAGAAAGGAAAACTTGCACCTCGATATGTGGGTCCATTCAAGATACTCGAAAGGGTAGGAAAAGTGGCCTACAAACTCGATCTTCCTTCAGAACTCATCAACGTTCATCCGACTTTTCATTTATCTAATTTGAAAAAGTGTCTAGCCGACGAGAATCTCCACATCCCTCTTGATGAAGTGCGCATTGACGAGAAAATGCACTTTGTTGAGAAACCCGTGGAAATCATGGACTGAGAAGTCAAGAAACTCAAGCGTAGCCGCATCCCCATTGTCAAGGTCCGTTGGGAGTCTAAACGTGGACACGAGTTCACTTGTGAACGTGAAGACCAAATGAAGACCATGTATCCGCATCTTTTTCATAGCCTCCACTAGTTGAATTTCGGGGCGAAATTCCTTTAACATGGGGAGACTGTGACATTTCGGATTTTTCATTCGCGCACTTATAATATAATTATCGTGTAATCATTCTCAAAATAAATAAAATACGAGTGTTTTATTTAGTTTTATACAAATGGGTACTTTCATTTTACGGATTTAAATTAATTAAAATTTTATAAGTTTTAAAACTTATATACAATATTTATATAAAAATCTAAATTTAAAAGTTCCATATTTAATAAAATAACCTATTTAAAATAAGATAACTAACTTTTATAAAAATTATTTATAACAATAATAATAATATAAGTTTATAAAATATATTTAAAAAATTTAAAAGAAATTAAATTAATTATTTTTATAAAAGATAAGGGGTTGTTTTGAAACTTTTCAAACTAAAAGGGTTTAAGCTAAAATCAGTTGAGGGACTATTTCTGTACAAATAAAACTACAAGGACTCATCCGTAATTACCTCAGGGGCCGAATTAAATCAAAACCAAACTACAAGGACCAAATCTGCCAAACCCCAATTCGCATTTCCGGTCGTCCCCTACATTGTCCGGCGGTCCGAGTTAGTTTCCGGCGAACACCCCGACAGGGCTGTCCCCTGCACCTCGACAGCCGCTACAGGCATCCCTGAACTCGTCTTCCCCATGCGAACAAAAGGCCCCGACCAATTGGTCTCCCCAACATACGAATCGCCTGATCTTGTTGGTGGCCGAGAACCCACGCCTTGAATTCGAGCCCGACAGTCAACCTCCACTCGTATTTAATAGCTCGTTAGCTTCGTCTCGTCCAGACAAGTGTCGGGACGTGCCCAATTGCACGCTTTGTCATAAGAAACGAACTCGGCTATAAATAGCCATAGTCGGACCTGCTCGAGCTCGCTACCCCTCTTCCACCCAATCTCACTCCAAATTGAATGCACCATTACAATCGCCATCTCTGTGTGAAGCTGTGACCAAGGTTGTAGAGGCTAATCCCACCCAGAAACTCGATTCTCATTCTGGACATCCTCGGATTTAAGACTCTGCCGTCCAGCCCCTTTGCGACCACGTAAGAATCCTCAACTTTGTTTCTTTACCTTCTGTTATCATAAGACAAACTAGAACCAATCGAAGTCACGACTCCAAACCATCGATTACCGGACAAACTATTGTTCTGAAAAATTTCTGTTTTATTTTCTAAAGTCTGGGCCATCGAAACTACTTAGTTTCGATTGAGTAAATGGTCAATCGAAACTAGTAGTTTCGATAGATGGTAGTTTGGACAGCCTGTGTATCACTTATAAATGATCAATCGAAACTAGTAGTTTCGATAGATGGTAGTTTCGACAGCCTGTGTATCACTTATAAATGATCAATCGAAACTAGTAGTTTCGATAGATGGTAGTTTCGACAGCCTGTGTATCACTTATAAATGATCAATCGAAACTAGTAGTTTCGATAGATGGTAGTTTCGACAGTTCTGTGTAACTTGTAAATGGTCAATCGAAACTAGTAGTTTCGATTAAACACAGTTTCGATACCTGTCACAACTATAAAACAGTTTCGATCAAATCAGTAATTTCAAGTAAATCTGGACCAACTTTTATACGAATAACACTAAGAAATGTTATTATAAACCTATACACAATTAAATACTAATACGCACATGTAAACATACAATAATACCCATTTATCTACATAGGGTTTCAACGTGCTTAGACTTCAACATCTTTATCACCTACACGCGTGGAAAAATACCCGCTTGCAAGGTGAGTTACATAGCCCCTATTTTACATTTTTATACGTTTTGGGGTGAAACATTATACATGCTACTCACATTGTTTATACGTGTTATACATGAGACTATATGCTTATTCTTTGGATGTACATACATTTAAATACAAGACAACCAACTGTAATATTGATAGATCTATTGTGCCTGACCAGCCCACCCGGTTAGGGTGTTTATTACTGCATACTCGGATATAACCGCGTGTTATATTCAAACATATCGGATATAGTGGGTAACTATATTCAAACATACCGGACTTAGCTGTTGTGCTCTGTTCAAGCGCGTCAAACTCAGTTTGAATTGTGATTAAATAAATGATACATCATATATACTATGTTTAACAAGATAAACAATGAGTTGCAAAACGATTTACAACTACTATTTACCGAAATTACTAAACCTATGTACTCACCAACTTTTTAGTTGACACTTGATTTAAATAATGTTTCAGGTTTGGATATGTGACTACTTGCCGAAGATTTCTCCACTTAAGGACTATGGACCTAGTTAAATAAATCAATGTTTTGAACTAGACTAGGTTATTTGAAATGTATCGTATTTGGATCTTGTTGTCTTTAAATTTAATTAATGAATTATGCAACCTTTTAGCTATCATGTGCTTTTGAACAATCATTCTATTGTCCGCCTCGATGATTCCGCTATCGGTCGGGGTGTGACAGTTTGTCAGACTCAATAGATCTATCATTGTTTACCGTCGGCTTGAATAGTTAATGATTGCACATAAATTGCACACAAAAGTTAGCACACCTAGCACTCAGGCATAAAGCTCAAATTGCACACATGAATGTAAAGCGGATTTATATTTGTGTAGTTTGCGTAAATGTAAGCAATAGTTTGTATAGTGTGCATGTTCCACCCCAAAAATGTAAAAGAGTAAAAGGGGCTATGTAATACTCACTTGATTCGAAGAAGTAGCTAACACGAGATACTAGATAGTAATATGATCCTTGTAATGCACAATGTTAACCTAGTGTGGGATGTATATTGAATTAATAGTGTGCACAATAGTCTATGTCTAAGTCTAGGGTTGAATTGGATGTGTGTATAAAGCTTGTGGTTTGTACTTGAAAGGTATTGTATAAAATGGAACATTTGAAATGGATATTTTTAGAACATTTTGATCAATGTTTGAGTTTGAATAACTAAATAAATAAATTCCATAATTATTATTTATTCACTTATTTATAAAAATAATATAGGTATTAGGGGTAATTAAGTATAACCTAAATAAATATTTTTTGTTTAAATGTAAATTAAATAAATAATTGTTACCTTATTTATTTATTTATAAAATATGTAACTTAGTCATTTAGTTATAAAAATGTATCGGATGTTTTATATTAAATATAAATTTCTTTACTTTATTTTCATAAAGATGTGTAAATAAGTTGTGTAAATAATGTTTAAGTGTAGGGTTTAACAATAAGTATAAATTTAATTTTGTAAATTTAAATAACTAACTTCTATTTATTTTAGGATTAAGAATTTGATCTTTTTAAATAAAGTTAATATAAATCTTTATAAAATCAATTATTTTTATTTAAAAATTAATCTGAAATACTTATTGTTTTTACAATATAAAAAAAAATAATTATTCTGCCAATATTTTTCTCACACACACGACCGTGCTTGGGACAAGGCACGATCGTGCTAGGAACACGGGCGCGACCGTGCTAGTCAGGGCGCGACCGTGTTTATCAAACAGAAGACATAACTAAGCTGTTCACCAGGCATGACCGTGTTTGGGCCAGGCACGACCGTGTCTAGGGTTCTGAGGCACGACCAAGTCTAGCCAAGGGGCACGACCGGGTCTGAGTGTTTGAGGCACGACCGCGCTTGTATTGGCACGGCCGTGTCTCATGAAGCACGACCGCGCTAGAAGACTAGCGCGACCGTGTCTGTTCCAAAACAGAAACGAATTTCTTAAATCTTATATTGTTAATGTTGGAATTCATAGGGCTTTTATCCATTAGGCGATTTCGAGTCTATTTGTATAGGTTAATTGTATTTAAAACATGTATAAAGTATGATTCGATTAAATCATTTTAGAATGAACCTTAGATTCGGGTTGTGTTAAATTGGATATTGTAAGCCCAAATTAGGTTGGGGCTTTTGATCTATAGACTAAAACGAGAATGTATGAGGTTTCAATTACCCGAAAAGACGATGAATCGATAGCGTAAGGTAGAGGCGAGTTCCCGCGACGATGGGTTTGACCTATAGCGTCTTCTGTTGCAATTCCGACTGCTTCACTGTTTTCGGGAGCTTCAAAGAGGATCGATGGAGTGTTTGCCTGGGAGGATTTCAATTCATGATAGACGAATTGTGGTTCCAAATGAAAGAATTTCGGTTTTTGAGACTAATCGAATTTCTCGGAGTTATTGGATGTAATTGTGGTGATTATTCGATTAAGTGTTTTCGTTAATGGTAATGATGCGTATATCGGTTACGAAATTCAAACGATTCTGCGTTTAAAAACTGCATTTACGTTTCAACTGACGCGACCGTGCCAAGGCACTTGGCGCGACCGTGCCAGAACGAGGCGCGACCGTGCCTATTAGGGTTTCTTGTAAATTTATAAAATCAGTCCTTGCAAATTTCAGTTTTGATAGATTTATATAAGTATAAACTTATTTAGAATTTTAATAGGATATACCCGTGTAAAATTTGCAGATATTCATTGGAACATAGTATTTAATTGTTGGTACGAATAGAAAAAGTCAGTGTACTAGAATTGGGTTTGAAATGTATCACATTGAACTGAAATACAGATAATGAAAATCAGAAATGTTACAGTATTGATGTGATAATAGATGGAATCAATGTGATGTATCGAGTTAGATTGACCGTTGTGCCAGGATGAGTACATTGTGTACAGTAGTTGAGCTTGTTGGGTTCTGAGAGTCTTAGTCAGGACTGGTAAGCCGTTGTCTAGAGATTGCTTGAGTTAACCAGTGTATTGTTAATATATGTATAGTAGATTGCGTGTTATCAGAGTAGTAAGCTCATTCCATATCGGAGAGACTTACTGGGTTATATGGTGAGTAGAGTCTGGGTGGTGTATACTTTGGGATATTATGAGGTAACGGGGATTATTATTATGATGAGAATCTATACAAATATTTTCTAATGACCAGAGGGTCTTGAGTAGAGATGGAAAATAAACAAGACGAGTTGGCTTTTGTTAAATTAAACTATTAGAACTCACTCAGCGTAGCTGACTTTGTATGTACGTTAGATTGTTTTGCTAGTGAGTCTGCTAGATGAGGTATCTTGGCTTGGGAGCGGGACTACTCGGGTTGGTGCGTATGCATTCGTCAGGTAACGTTATGAAAGTTAACGAGTTTAAAAGATAATTTTAATTTAGAAAGACTTCCGTTGTTTATTTAAATGAAAGTTAGATGTTTTTAAAGAGTTTAATCAATTATGAGAACCAACTGTAGGGTGCCGGGTTTGGGGCCTTACAAGTTGGTATTAGAGTCGTGGTTTAAGAGAAAATTGGTGTTTTTAAGCAAATAAAATGCCTTAACTTAAACTGTAAATGGGACGAGGGTAAAATGAATGCCACCACGAGTAACCGCGAGCCAAGAGGTACGTCTTTTGAGTTATACATTAATTGTAGAGTATCATTGGTGTAATGTTACACCAGGTGAAGGAATTGGTATGAGTAAATGATTTATGGTTCCGTGTGGGATCATGGTGTGTGCTATGTGCTGTAGTAGTATGTAAGACTACGTGAAGTTGTGTGGTGTGATTAAATGGGACCATGATGTGAGTTGAGTATTGTGGAGTAGCATTAATTGTAACCGTGTGAGATAGTTTGGTGTGTCGACATGATTTAGTGAGTTTGTGTGTAACCATGTGTGGTGTGCATTTGTGATTAATATGATGATTTTCTAGATTATTACGTGGTTCTATGTGGGTTATGTGGGATGCATGTGCATCCGATATGTGTGAAAGATAGAAAGTTAGTGTGAGTATGTTGGGGAAGGTTTAGAATCAGAGCAGTAATGTGGACCACCAAATTGCATTTGATCATCGTGATTTGGCAGTCTATGATTACTCTCATATTCTGAATTTGGCACCCATAGTAATCACTCCAACGTTCTATCTTGAGTAGGATTAGATGGTTAAGACGAAGCATGCGAGATTGTTCAGGCGTGGAGCTCTTACTAAGGGGAATGAAGGACGACTAGTCAAGACGACGGCTGCTGCGAATGAAACTGCTAGTGAGATGGGAGTAGTGTTGGCGCTTCTCGTGCCAAGTGTAACTAGAGCTTGGGATGGCAACATGCCGCATGGTGCAGTGACTAGAAGGATTGGATGAAAAAGGAGAGGTGGATGGAGAGGAAGGAATGCATTTTTAGTCCGAAGTCAGCCTTCTAGACACAACACCGAATCAGGAAATGGATGGCTGGGGAAATCTGACGACGAGGAACAAGTGGGTGATAACTTTGACTTGTTGAGTGGTTAGAGCAATGGTGGTTTCCACGAGAGGACTAGAGCATTTTGAGTAGTGGTCGTCATGCACTTTTGTGATGAAATATCTGTTCATGGTTTTTCAATTGCTTGACTTTAACCTTGACAGTGAATCTTACCACGGGATGGTTCAAAACGTAGATAATGATAGTGGCATGAGTGATAGCTTTCTATTGATGGGGCAGTGTTAATTATGTGTGACTATGTGATTACCTTGTTGAACAACATGAGTTCATACTAAATGTAATCGTTAATGTGATGCTAGAGCTTGGATGATTAGAATGTATGAGTAGACCTGTGTAGACCTGAGTTTTGATTACTTGTGTGCCTCTACGGTCTTAAGATATTGTCACCTATGTGTTATGCTAGGTGATGTGTGAAGTGTAAGGGGGGTGATTAGCCTTACTATGATATTAAATGTCCTTATATCTTAAGGCATAGATCTTCGCGAGGTAAATGTTTTGGTGCTTAAGGACATGAAAGTGTTTTGTGAATAAACTTGTATATCGTTAATTGGGTTGCTTATGAGTATGAGTTATTTGTGTCATGTACTTAATAGTCGTGGCGGGAGATCAAGCGTAAGCTTGATATTGTGTCTAGCATTAGTCAGGCGGGAGATCAAGCGTAAGCTTGATATGGTGTTGACACTTGTCAACAGGTTATTATGTCTAACAACAGTCAGGCGGGAGATCATGTTTGCTAGTGTCTTTGGGCCAAACAACATGATGTACTTGTGTGTCTGTAAATGACGAGGTCATAGTGCATGCGCGTAGATTTACCCAGGTCCAGCTAGTTGAGTATGTGCACTTTGTGCGAGTTAGAAGGTTGAGTTACTTGTACATGTGTAGAGAAATGTGTGTTCTGTAGTTATGTGTGTCGGTGTGTGTCCTTGTAGTAAACACTTTGTCGTGCATAGGACGGGTGGTCAGTGTGCTCAAGTATAGTATTTCTATCTTGACGGTTTTCTCGACGTTGATACGTCGAGGTTATGCGAGGAATTTTGACGTCTTCTAGGCGACCAGTGAGGCGCTCTTATGAGATACCTATGCTTATATCTCGGGAATTTAGAGCACGAAGCCAATAGACGGAGCCGTGAGAGTAGATGATGAAAGCGTTTATGTGGACGCTTGACCAGAAATGTTTGTGATGAGATCAAGGTGATAACGCTGATGATTTCAGCACGGAGTTAACAAGGTGACGAAGTACCTTCATGGAACACGTTCCATATGCAAGATTCAGTGGAGGTGAGACACCAGATGATTAGGGATGTTCTCCCTGAACGAAACAACGAATAGCTGAGGCTGGTGAGCAGACGGACTTCGTGTTCGTAAATTGTAAACGAGATGCGGTCGGTGATCGTATGGTAATGAAGTAAAGAGATACTATGGTAGAGGAATTTTGTGGAGACAAGTGTAGCTTTGTAAGCTCCTGGAGATTACCAGGGAAGAGCAAAAGTAATACCCTTATGGGTAAGCAGTGGGCTTGAATTTGAAAACTCATCGCAGGATAGCGATCAAGGTGTGAGGTGAGAAGTATGACGACTTCAGTAGTGAAGAACGAAAAATGTCCTCAGACATGAGAGGCAAGAAGCCCATTTATGGAGATGACGGTTAGACTAACGAGATCACCAGAATTATACAAAGAATGATGACAAAGGTGCCCGTGAGTAAAATAGGAAAATGGGATGAATGAGCAAGTAGCTGACGGTGTTGTGCCGTCTGAGTAATAATTGGAAGGTCGAGTAACGAGGGAATGTGCAGGCGAAACCTAAAAGTCCCACAGTCGAGAACGGGCAACGGAAAAGGGTTCTTTGAACACTAAGGGGGGTGGTCATATTGCATAGCAAGGTAGAGAGAACAAATTTGGTAAATGTGGATGCTTGAATGGTTTTGATGCACGAGTAAGAACGAGATGAATGAGTTGTGTTGGTGGTGCCGACACAGGATTCGAGGAAGAATCCTATTTTAAGGAGGGTAGACTTGTAACATCCCGGAAATTCATAAATTTATAATTCGGGTTAGTGGACGACCCGAACTAGTGTAGGATCGGTAAATACAAGATGGTTCTATTCCAGTTGAGATTGGCGGAAACAATCACAACTTAATCAAAGTAAACAAGTAAACACAAGAAGTACTGATAAATGCAATTTGTATTAAGCTTCAATGGTTACAAGATTACAGAGAAAACTCTAAAAAAAGTACTGAGATACAATGACTCTAAGTACTACTTATATAGTAACTTAGAATCAAGACAGACCCTTGATTCTAAGGATCAGATCTAACAAAGACCGTTGATCTTGTATTGAAGCTATTCTATATGTACAGACAATAATAATAACTATGCTAGTTAACTTTATTCAAACGTCTTCTAAGGCATCATTGTTTGCATGCTTGGAGAAGAGCATTGTTGTCTTTTATTGTCTTGTACCAATGACATTCTTTCTGCGTGGAGTGTGTCAGAGTAGCAGCAGAAAGTTATCAATGGTAATGGTTGCTTTTGCTTTTGCAAGGCTGGTCAGCTGCAACGTTGATCTTCAATGAATGGATAACTATCAGCAGCAGAGTTGTTGATCAGCAACAAGACACAACCATCCAAAGCTGCTGATGATTTGCCTATCAGCAGCATCAAGTGTTGATGTTGCTGAGAAGCCTATCCGCAGCAACTCTGGTCTTCAGCAGATGACGCTATCGGCAACAGATTTGTTCTTTAGTAGAAGAACAAGTATCCGCTGCAGATAAGCTTATCCGCAGCAGTTTTTTTGTCAGCAGCAAACTCTGTGATCAGCAGCATTTGTACTTAGAGAATTTTGTAGCCATGAGTCATTATTTCTACAAACTCCCCCTAGACTGATGCTACCAAAACTCTCTTACTGCTTTTGTTGCTGAAGCTTTTGCATGTGGCTGATGATTCTTGCAACCTCATAGCCTCTAGGGTCCTTGCTGGGATTGTTAAGAGGAAACTCAAATAGAGTCTTGATATCTTTGCTTGGCATTTTAAAGATAGCCTTGCTTAGACACCTCATCTTCTGTCCTTTAACATATGTCAGTGTGAATTCATCCTTTTCAGCATTGTAGGACCAGCTAATGAATGGAGAGTGGGATTGGAGAGGTTTGGCATCAATAATTTCATCTTTGCTGGGGTTGAAGTGATGTTTGATCACCAGCAACAGATGTCTCCCACCTTCATTCTCGAGCTCATGAGCTTCACCCAGCTCCATTATTCTTCTGAGATCTGAATCTGGAAGTTGTAATATCTCATCAACAGTTGCATAGAGTGATCTTCTTTCTTCTGTTCTTCCCCTGAAGACTTCAAACCTTTGATCTTGAGTGCTGTAGGACCAGTTGACAATTTCTCTTGAGTCTTCTGGTTTAGTAGGAGGTTTGCTTTTCTTCTTGGAAGGTCGTTGATAGGTGGGAGGATTTGGACTTTGTGGGTGGAGAGGAGGGAGGTCTAGGATGGAGAGTGGAAGGTTGGTGGATAGAGGAAGTGGTGGATGTGGGAGAAGGCTTGGGTTTCTTTGGTTTCCTATCTTCTTTTTTATGGATTACCCTCTTCTTTGAGCCTTTCTTCCCCAGTCTTTCTTCCTCTTCCTTCTTGACTTTAATGTAAAGGGCTTGCAGGTTCATGAAATTCATGGGACCCAACCTTTTTCCACTCTCTCCTCTAGCCTTAAGGAAGTCAATCATAACCTTCCTTTCTTCATGGGATCTTCTGTTAAAGGCAATGGTCTTCTTGGATTTTTGTTTGGCTTTTTCTTCTTCTTCAGCCCTTTTCTTGTTTACCAATTTACCCTGCTGACCCATGAAGGCTCTGTAGATTTCTTTATTTGATAGTTTCTCAAGGTAGTCTGCATCCTCACCTTGAGAAACCAGAGCCTTTATCCACTCCTCTGTCATTTCTTTGGCTAGTTCAGAATCAGTTATTCTGAACTTGGCCTCTTCCTTCTTCTTCTTCTCTCTTTCTTCTTCTTCTCTATTAAATTGTTCCTGCAGTTGAAGAGCAAAAGCTTCATCTTCTTGAATTTGATAGACTGCAGGAATCTTGACTTTCAGATCATCCAGTTGTTTGGCATACAGCTGGATCTGTTGTTCTCTGAGGAGAATGGCTGTTTTTCTGTCTTGGGCTTTTCGTAATTCAGCCATCTCCTCTTTTTCTCTTCCTCTTCTTCTTCTTTCCTCTTTTTCTTTCTTCTCCTTCACTATCCTCTCTTCATCTTCTTTAGTCATGAGTCCCTTCCCCTTGACTTTGTTGGATGCCTCTGCTTCAGCTTCATTAACCACAACAGCAGATGTAGTAGATGCTGTTGGGATCTCAGTTTCAGCTTCATTGGCAGTTTGGAGAATGGACAAGGGAAGGACACTTTCTTCATCTTCTTCCCATTCCATACATGTCACTTTTTTCCAACAATCTTTCACCTTTTCCTCTTCTCTTATCTTGGTTTCTTCTTCTGTGTTCAGTTTGACTGTTGGTGAAGAAAGGAAGGATAGATCTGAGTCAGAGTCATTCATTGTAGGTGATTCCTCCTTATAAAGAGAAGCCTTGATGAGTTTGATCATTTCTTGACTTTCAAAGGAGTTGATGTTGCAGATGAGTGATTTGAGCTCAAAAACCTTGTATAGGAAGTCTGAAGTAGGAGTAAGATCTCTTTGATGTTAATTGAGAGAGAAGATCCATTGCTTTAGTAGAAGGTGAAATCAGAGGACTCAGTGCTCACCCTTCCTAGCACTTCCAAGTCTCTGACCATGATGTTGAACAGGAATCTTTGCCAACAGATAACTTCTTCTTCAGTTAAAGCACTGCTCCTGATTAAGTCAAGTCTTCTTGGAGCCAGTCTTTGTTCTGCTGTTGATGAAGATTCAGGATAAGCCACCCTATTTGCTTCTTTTAGTAGTCTTTCAAACTAGGGCATATTATCCTACATTAAGTCATAGAACCTGCTGATTGGAAGTTCTGCTGAGAGATCTGATGAAGTGTTGATACATCTTGTTAGATACAGATTAAGAACTTGGAGGGCATTAAGAGTGTTCCAGTTTAGTTCTTCTACTCCACTAAACTCCCATCCAATCTAGAATCTCTCAGCTATGCCATCATACCCCCAAGCTAGAATGTAGTCAAATTCTAGCTTGTTTGAAGTTAGTGAGAATTAGGGAGTAGATGTTTGACTTATTATGGCTGTAGTTTTAGGAAGTATGCTGAATGATGGAGGTGTGTTTTCATGGAGAGTTTCATCTGGCAGCACCTCATCAACAACTCGGACAACTAACTTCCAATCCTCAGTGATATCTTCCTCTTCATCTACCGAGTCTGGCAAGTCATGGATTTGAACAAAAGAAGGTTTGTATAGTGAACTTTGAAACACAGTCTGCTCTTGTATCCATTCTTCTAGGCTGTCCGCATCATCTTCCTTGGTGATTAACTCCCCCTTTTTGGTTGCATCAGTGCATAACGTGTTATCTGTTTGAGTTCCCACTGATATAAGGGAGGGAGAAGTCACTGGAGGGCATTGATGGGCTTCATGCGTAGAGACTTGGTGTCTTAGTTTGGACACTTCATCCTCTAGCATAGCTACCCTGGCCGTCAATTCCATGTTATGAAGTTTTAGTCTGTCCTCATCCATAGTTGTGGAATCCTTGGAACTAGATGGGGCCTTAGGCCTAGCCTCTGCATCCCCATCACCCTGGTTTTCTTGGCACCTGGGATTCCTCTCAGTGAAGAGTGTTTCAAAGGAAACATCTTCACTGTGAGTTGCCGTGGTTAGGGTCTTAGCTATGTTGTCACTGTCCTTCTAGGCAGTTGATATACCAGGAGTAGTGACAGCCCTTTCCACATTCACTCTGTCAGTACTACTAGAGTGAACCTTCTTGGGTGATGAACTTGGGTTAGGTGTACCGGCAGCCAAGTCAATCAGTACCTCCGAGATAGTGGTAGTTGGAGAAGGTATATCATCTTGACTAGGTGCCTCTGCACTTAAGTTCAGAGAAGAGAAATAATGTTATGGCTCAGCGGGTTGTTCTATGGATCCGGGATGTGATCCTGATCCTAATAAAGAAACTTCCAAAGAAGTCTTTCTAATGGTATGGCTATCCCTTTTGATATTCTCATCAGAATGTGAGAGGTAGTATTAATTAAAAATGAGAGGTAAGATTTGTCACGCATGAGGCGTTTTAACGACATTAACTAACGTGATTATTTGTTTAAAAAGAGTTTGGGACCGAATCGTGCGAGATGGAACTAGGGGGACCTGAAATAAAAATGGAGTGGTTTATAAACCACATTTGCGCAAACCCTAGCCATTTGGCTAGGGAGAGTGCGTGACGGCTGTGAGCGGTGAGAGAGGGGACCGGGCGATCGAATGAGGAAGACGAAGGTAGGGACGCGCGGGTATCGACTGTGGAGCCTCCATATCGTATCGAGGTAATCCCGTTTTCGTTGTTTATACTTGTTTTGGATGAGATTATGATTGGGATTGCGTAATTTCAGTGCTAAGGAGACTAGGAAGCAACTTGGAGGCAATAGGAAAAGGAATCGGGCAAAAACGAGAAATCCGATGAGGATTCCGGCCACTGTTCGTGATTTCGGCAGCGGCCACGGCGGCGGATCGAAGTGCTTGGCGACACGGTCGCGTGGATATATTATTTGGCCAATTCCGAGTCCGTTTGATAGGGATTCGAGCAATACAAAGTCGGACGTGCGACGGAGATGATTCCGGCGACCGCGACCGGAGGGTTGGAAAGGCTTCGGCGATACGATCGTGTGGACATATTATTCGCCTAAAACGGAGTTCGTTTGAGTCGGTTTTAAGCTACTCGATTATTGACGCGCAAAACCGAACGTGCTGAAAGACGAATGTGCGTTCTGACAGCAGTGGCGGCGACCGACACCAATAAAATTTTAAGGTCAGGTGTGTCGAGGCGAACACGTGGATAGGTGAATCGCATGAAAAGGAGCTCGTATGGTCGAGATATAAGCAAAACAGTTTTTCTTCTCGCGTGGTGCTCAAAGTTTCATACAAAACCGCTTAGAATGGCTTGTACGCAAAGGTATGACCCCATAAAACTTTATATTCATTAATGGGGACCATTTTGGGATGTGAGAAGATTGCCGGGGACGACATTCGGGAACATTTTTCGGTAACGTTAATTTAGTCGTTTTTACGCGATCGAGCGCGTTGGTTGTATGTTTTGGTCCGATTTAGACCAAGCTTGTAGCTTGCTGGTCTCGAGTAAGTGGGTTAGCGTTATAGAGGTTAGAAGGTTGACTTGGATGATTAATTTGACGACATGTTTACGTTGGGCTATGCGTTTGCGGGAATGCGGCTTACGGAAGGAAAGCTTCGCGACCTGTGAGTTTCTAATGCCCTCTTTTAAACGTTTTACTGTTTTAGGGCTATAGTATATACTCACATGTTTTATTAAACGAACGCATTACGAGTTATGAATTAACTTGAAGTGTTTTATGAGACCATTATGTAATAATGAAGCTAAGTGTCATTGTGGGGTCCTTAGGATGGGTGTACAGGAGTGTGATGATCCGCGTGTGACATCTTATGAGTAAGTCAGGAATGTAGTTAAACCTGTGATGGTTATATAGGAAGCGTTAGCAGGGGAACCCATACGTGGTTCATTAACGAGTCAAGTGAATGCTAGTATGTTGTTAAGCGTTAGGTGTTTGATGATTGTGTGTAGTTGTGTCATCGTGTTTGCATAGGTCTATGGAGTTTCCATAGTATATACGAGCTAGAAGTCAGTATGTTGTTTGTGTGTCGTATAATTAATTATTTGGAAAGAGTCGGGTAATGTGTCAAGACTTTAAAGGGATACGTCTAAAGTATGTGTTGGTTTACACACGTAAGTGATCCGTGAAAGGGTGGTGAGTCGTAGTACATGTCCAGGTAGTGTCATGTGTATATATATGTGTTGCTTTATGTGCTTGCATTGTTGTTCGTGTGTATGGTCAATAGTGGTGTGGAGGACGGAGTCCTTCAGGGTCATCATTGTACGTGTGATATGTCTGTCACCGTATGGTAGATGATGTAGTCACCATGTGGGTGGCTAGGTACTCATCATGGATGACGAGTGTGCCGCTATAATTAGTGGCGGGGCCCTATAACAAGAGGGTAGCTGAGCTTATGACGAGTATCCCGACGGGGATAACCCTGACGAGGGAGCAACGACGAGGTATGTGTTTGTATGCATATATATGTGTTAATTTGCATACTGGCGATGAGTTATATTAATTGTGTACGAGATGATATTGATGTGATAATAGATGGAATCAATGTGATGTATGGAGTTAGATTGACCGTTGTGCCAGGATGAGTACATTGTGTACAGTAGTTGAGCTAGTCGGGTTATGAGAGTCCTGGTCAGAACTGGTAAGTCGGTGTCTAGAGATTGCTTGAGTTAACCAGTGTATGGTTAATATATGTATAGTAGATTGCGTGTTATCAGAGGAGTAAGCTCGTTCCATATCGGAGAGACTTGCTAGGTTATATGGTGAGTAGAGTCTGGGGTGGTGTATCCTTTGGGACATTCTGAGGTAACGGGGATTAATATTATGATGAGAATCTATACAAATATTTTCTAATAACCAGAGTGTCTTGAGTAGAGAAGGAAAATAAACAAGAGGAGTTGGCTTTTGTTAAATTAAACTATTAGAACTCACTTAGCGTAGCTGACTTTGTATGTACGTTAGATTGTTTTGTAGGTGAGTCTGCTAGATGAGGTATCTTGGCTTGGGAGCGGGACTACTCGGGTTGGTGCGTATGTATTCGTCAAGTAACGTTATGAAAGGTAACGAGTTTAAAATATAATTTTTTTTTGAGAAAGACTTCCACTGTTTATTTAAATGAAAGTTAGATGTTTTTAAAAAGTTTAATAAGTTATGAGAACCAACTGTAGGGTGCCGGGTTTGGGGCCTTACACATTAAGACAAGTTTTATGAAATAAATATAGTATTTTTAAAGACTTTCGTTGTGTACGTTTCTCTGTTTACTATATGTTCATGAGTAAATCCGACAAGTGGCCGGCATCTCGGGTGAGCCGGGATGTGGGTGTCACAAGTTGGTATCAGAGTTATAGTTTAAGAGATTTAAATACTTGCCCAAGTATCTAGACTTAAACTAGGATTAAGAGAGAGTAAGAATGCCAGTAGAGATGCCAGTCATGATAGCCTAATGCCTAGGGTAAAGGAAAAATGTATGAGTATTTAGTAGAAACATAATAGAGGATAACCAGAGCACCGAAAGTGGCGTAAATGATTAATTTCATTGTGGCCACAGTTTTTAACGTTTACAATACACTTGTGTTCTAGCTATCAATCTATCACGCGTATACTAAAACACTTCATATCTTTTGTAGAAATGATTGGTAGAGGTAGAGGTAGAGGCATAAGAGGAGGAAGGGTTAATCCCAATACTCCTAGAAGGCAAACGCGGTCTACCGCCAATGCCGAACCAGAGATGGAACATGTAGAAAGAGAAGAACGGGTAGAAGAGCCTGTGGTAGATCCACAACTTAAGAATCTTGTAGACATGGCTGTTGCCAAAGAGTTAGATATGGCTTTGCCAATCTTATTGACAAACTTAGAAGAGAATAGAAGGAAGAAAGATGAGACTCAACCCGCAGAAGAAATTAATAAATTAGACAATGAGAATGTGGATGATTTCGATTATGATTATGAATCTGATAATTCATATAAGGAAAGACCTAGAAAGAAAGGAAAGAATGGATGTCCTTACAAGGCATTCAAAGACGGAAACCCTCCTAAGTTCGAAGGAACGAAGGATGCCACTGTTACTCATCAATGGATAAGAGAGATAGAAGCAGTTATCAAGTTCAGTGAATGTAGAGACGATCAGAAAGTCAAGTATGCATCCCACTCGTTTGTTTCAGAAGCTTTGTGTTGGTGGGAAAACATAGTCATAGCTTTAGGAGATAAAGCTATTGACCAGATGACTTGGGGAGAATTGAAAAGATTGCTAATAGAGGAGTTCTGTTCAGATAATGAGATGGACAAACTCGAAAGAGATTTTCTTAGATTGGAAGCTGGTAGTATGACTCACCGAGAGTATACTACCAAGTTTAATAGAATGGCTCGTTTAGTACCCTATCAGATAACTCCTGAATCTGTACACATCAAGCGATATGTGCAGGGTTTACCATCCAGGATAAGGAGGTTAGTAAAGAATTAAGATTTGAAGACCTATCAGTCTGCCGTATAGCTTACTTCGACAATGTACGATGAAGTCTTCGGTTCCCGCCCTATGGAATCAAAGAGAAAGTGGTCAGATTTTTCTAAAGATCAAATTAAGAAGAATGGAGGAGAAAGAGGAAAGAAGCAGGAACGGAGTGGTAGTTCTAGGTGTACCAAATATGGTAAAATACACACTGGAGAATGCAGGTATGAAACTAATACTTGCTACATTTGTGGTAAGACTAGGCATATAGCCACCAATTGCCCAAGTAAATCAGGGTTGAGGTGTTACAAGTGCGGAGAACTTGGACACCGAATCATAGAATGTCGAACCCTAAAGAGTTTAGCACCATTAGTGAGTAAAGATGGAAAAGAGAAGGAAGCTCCAAAGGCCAAGAGTAGGGCCTATACCTTAACAACAGAGGAGGCTAAGACATTGCCTGATGTAGTATCAGGTACATTTCTCGTTAATAACGTACCTGCTACCGTGTTATTTGACTCAGGAGCTAGTAAAAGTTTTGTATCTTTAGATTTCTATCCTTCATTAGCTAGACCTACTGTAAGATTAGCCAAAACTTTTGAAGTCGAAACGACTATTAGGAAGACAATAAAGGTGGCAGAAGTCATTCAAGATTGTTTTATCAATTTTGAAGGACATAGATTTTCCGTTAGACTTTATCCAATGATCCTCGAAGGATTTAATGTAGTCTTGGGAATAGACTGGTTGGTAGAAAACGATGCCCAGATCATTTGCAACAAGAAAGCAGTTCAGGTGCAGACTCCTGACGGCAATCGGATTACGATCCACGGTGATAAGATAAGATCAGCCGTTAGAATCATTTCTATGATGAAAGCCACAAAGTTTTTGAGTCAAGGCAATGTGGCATATCTGGCATACGTTATTGATTCCAAAGTAAAAACTAAAGAATTGAAAGACGTGCCAGTAGTATGTGACTTTCCTGATGTATTTCCTGAAGAATTACTAGGAATACCTCCTGAAAGAGAAGTGGAGTTTCGAATCGACTTAGTTCCTGGTGTTAAGCCAGTAGCTAAGGCACCTTATCGATTAGCTCCATCAGATATGAAGGTACTAATGTCACAACTGCAAGAGTTGTTAGACAGAGGTTTTATTAGACCGAGTATCTCACCTTGGGGTGCTCCGGTTCTTTTCGTGAAGAAGAAGGAGGGTAGTATGCGTATGTGCATAGACTACCGATAGTGTAACAAACTTACCATCAAGAACAAATACCCATTACCTAGGATCGATGACTTGTTCGATCAATTACAAGGAGCAAGCTGGTTCTCCAAAATGGATCCAAAGTCAGGGTATCATCAGTTGAAGGTTAGAGATGAAGATATTCCCAAAACAGCCTTCCGTACAAGATATGGACATTATGAGTTCTTAGTAATGTCATTTGGTCTGACTAATGCCCCTACTGCATTCATGGACCTCATGAATAGGGTTTGTCGACCAATGTTGGACTGATCTGTGATCGTGTTCATAGATGATATTCTAGTCTACTCAAAGAATGAAGGGGATCATGCATGTTATCTCAAGGAAGTGCTGGAAACACTTAGAAAAGAAAAATTATATGCAAAATTCTCTAAGTGTGCGTTTTGGCTCCAAGAAGTTCAATTCTTGGGTCATGTGATAAACGCAGAAGGAATTCTAGTATATCCTTCAAAGATAGAAACCGTGATGAAATTGAAACCGCCAAAGATACCTACAAAGATATGCAGTTTCTTAGGTTTGGCTGGTTACTATAGAAGGTTTGTTCAGGATTTCTCCAAGGTTGCAACCCCATTAACAAAACTCACGAAGAAGGAGACAAAGTTTGTATAGGGAGTAGAGCAAGATAACGCTTTTCAAAAGCTAAACGAGAAATTAACTCAAACTCCGGTTTTGTCTTTACCGGAAGGGACGGAGGATCTGGTAGTTTACTCTGATGCTTCATATCAGGGATTGGGGTGTGTATTAATGCAGAGAGGCAAGGTTATAGATTATGCTTCAAGACAACTCAAACCCCTTGAAGCTAACTACCCGACCCATTATTTAGAGTTAGCTGTTGTAGTATTTGCACTTAAAATATGGAGACACTATCTGTATGGAGTTCAGTGCACAATCTACACAGATCATAAAAGCTTAAAGTATTTCTTTGAGCAAAAAGATCTGAATATGAGTCAGCGAAGGTGGTTAGAGCTAATAAAGGATTATGATTGTGAAATCCTATATCACCAAGGAAAAGCTAATGTGGTAGTCGATGCCCTAATCCGTAAGGAAGAGCATCCTCCTATCAGTGTAAAGTCATATAAGTTAGTTGTAACTCCTGACTTTATAACTCAGCTCAGGAATGTTCAAATAGATGCATTGAAAGCAGAGAATGTTAAGAAAGAAAGAATGATTGGACAAGAGAAATACCTGGAAGAAAATGAGTATGGAGTTAAGATTCGATTCGGCCGTATGTGGATACCACATATAGGTGAATTCAGAATTAAAGTTCTGGATGAAGCTCATAAATCACGATATTCGATTCATCCAGGTACTACAAAAATATACCAAGATCTACGCTAAGATTATTGGTGGCCCGGTATGAAAGTCGACATCATGAAATATGTGGCTAAATGCTTGACTTGTTCTCAAGTCAAACCAGAGCATCAAAAGCCTTATGACAAATTGCAACCACTAGATATTCCAGAATGGAAATGGGAGCATATCTCTATGGACTTTATAACTAAGCTACCAAAAACAGCTAAAGGTTATAATACCATATGGGTGATAGTTGACAGGCAAACTAAGATTGCTCACTTTTTACCAATACGTGAGACTTACTTTTTAGAAAGGTTAGCAGAAACATTTATCAAAGAAATTGTTTCATGGCATGGAGTGCCGGTTTCAATTGTATCTGACAGAGACACACGTTTTACGTCACGTTTCTGGAAGAAGTTCCATGAAAAAATGGGAACTAAGTTATTGATTAGCACAGCATATCATCCTCAGACGGATGGTCAAAGTGAAAGAACGATTCAAACACTTGAGGACATGTTGCGTGCTTGCATTATTGACTTCGGTGGAAGTTGGGATAGTCATCTACCTTTGGTAGAATTCTCGTATAACAACAGCTATCACTCAAGTATTGGCATTCCGCTATACGAAATGCTATACGGAAGGAGATGTAGAACTCCCATATGTTGGGGTGTCACACCCCAACCGACGGCGGAAACGTCGGGGCGGGACATGTAGACTGTTCATAAGCTCGTGGTTTACTAAAGTTGTGATAATTAAACAATCAATTTCATTTCATAGCTCAAATATTCAATTACAACATTTACAAGGTCATAAATACATGATAATCTTTATTAAGTTTAAAACTAGGTCCACAATCCTAAGTGAAGCAACTTTAATCTAAACTCAAACATCCGTACCTGAAACATGATAAAATGAGAGGGTCAACTATAAATAGTTGGTGAGCATACATAGGTTTTGACACCACAAATAAAGTTTGAATGTTTTGTGTACAATTCATATGATTCATGGTTAATAAAGCATTTATAGAGAATCTAAGTTAAGCTAGTTGCACAAATGAATCCTTGTAACTGAAGGGCATAACAACACATGTTATCCTAATGTAGGGCATAACAACACATGTTATCCTGATGTAAATATAGGGCATAACAACACATGTTATCCTGATGTAAATGTAGGGTATAACATCACATGTTATCCTGATGTAATGTGTTAATGATTGCACGAGTGTATTATATATATGTAGCCATAACAAATAGCATTCAAGCATACAGCACAAATAAACACATATGATCATGTTGTAGAATTGTACATGTATAATTGAAAATAATGTTTGTTGAGTAATCATGTTTCACCCCCAAAAGTGCAAAATGTAAAAAGGGGCTATGTAAACTCACTTTGTATCAATTGTGTAGATAACACGAGCAATAGAGCTCACAAGTGATTTTGCAATCATAGACTTGACCTAGAGTGAATTGTATGAACTTGTATTAATATTATGCACAAAGTCAAAGTCATGATCTAATGTTCATCGGGTGTTGATATGTGTGGATTTGTACAAGAGTTTAGTCAATTCATGTAAAAGGGGATTGTAGGTTACATGTATTTAGATAACGGTTTGGTAAGAAAATGTAAGTTCAATGTATATTTAGGGAAATCAATAACTGTTTTAGGGTTTGAGTTTAAATAAATAATTTTCCTTTATTTATTTAAAATACTGCGTCTTTAAAATAAATGTGATATTATATTTATAAATAAATCTATCTTATTTATTCTTTCATAATGTGTCAAAATATAGGGTAAAACCCTAAATAAATTTTGTTAACGTAAAAAGATAATTTAATAAATAAATTTTGTTTAAAAATGTAGTTATTAATATATATTAGAAAAAAGTTTTATTTGTTTAAACTCTAATATATATATATATATATGTATATATAGAAAACAAATGATTTATGAGAATGTAATTTTATATAAAAATATCTTGTCACGATATTTATAAATTTAGGAATTTAAGTACCCTGTTTAATTATTTAAAAATATATTTTTAAATAATTAAAATAAGATTTTAAACAATTAAATTTGTAGAAATAGATATTTTATGTTAAAATTTGTAAACTAGTGTTTTATTCTGATTTAAATAGTGTTGGGTTTATAAAAATAATTTTTAAAACATTTTTAAGCCTTAAAATCGGTTTTTAAAAATGAATGGGTACTGCCGGGGTCGAACCCGGGTCTGCCCAGCATAGGCGTTGAGTACCAACCACTGAACCAGGGATGTGTCCCTGCCACAAGTCTGTTTCGAATTGGTTTTAACTCGTAATTGCAAAAAGGCTTGTTGGGTGTCCCGGCCGGGTTCTGGTATCAGAAAACACGCAAAAAGGCTTGTTGGGTGTGGGTTGTGGGTTTCGAACCCATGCCATCTAGTCCGATGGTGCAATGACTTAGCCAGTCGGACCAGATGGTTTCGCTGGTCAGTTATGGATTCCGAAGATTTAAAAACATTAATTAATTAAAACCAAATTCAAATCCCGTATAAATAGGTTATGAATCCGGCTCGAATTCGAATCCGATACGACCGGTCACGATGAAATGACATTGGGCTAATGACGTGCATACAAAAATGGGGCGAATGACACAAGTATTACCTGTTATGGTGGATTGTCAAGGGTTGTCGGCTAAACCGTCAGAGTCCGGTTTCTTGGGGTTCGATCGACGCGCAGAGGTGACGTGGGGTGTGATTTTGGGTGAAGAGAGTTTGCAATGGTGTTGGCGAAGGTCTGTGACTGATTCTTACAATTCAATTTTGTTTTACAAGCTCAATTTAATTCAGGTTTGACCGAAAATGATTACGAGAGTGATATTCAAATCAATTTATTCAATTCGAAATGAATTTAGTCGTGATTTGGGTCTGTAAACATGCGAGTGTCGTCTGCACGAGATTTGTGGCCTCTAAACGTGTTAAATCCCGTGATTTGAGGATCAATTTGTCTCGGTTTGACTCACGGAAGTCAAAACATGTTTGAATTTGAAATCAATGACTTAAATTGTTAAATTAACGCGTTTATTGAGTCTAGGAAAATGATCGAGGATCAATTATACGAACAAGGCAAGTCCAAATAACCCGGGGGTGTCCGATTGAGACTCGAATTTGTACAAATTGTGTTTCTGTTTGACTTCAAGAAGTCAAAGGAGTGGGTAATGATTTCAAACACTTACAATGGGTTCAAATTGAGGGTTCCAAATGTTCAAAGGTTGATGAGGAAGTTCAAGACCTAATAAATTTAGATTTTGTTATAAAAATTATTTTTATAAAAGTTGTAATAAAGTCTAAAACATTATTTTATTTTATTTTAAGCTACTTTATATAGGAACTCCATTTTTTTTTATAAATTTCCAAATGGTTTAATAAATAAAAATATGACCATATGTAAGTTCACACACACACACACATATATATATATATATATTCATACGTTTATATATATTTATATAATTATACATACATGTTATATATATTTAGTAGAAAATAATATGTTATTGAAGGGTTGGAAATTTTAAATTAATACACACTTAGATAGAAATTAGTGTGGCATGAGGTGTTGGGCAAGTACGGGTTTTCAAGTGCTCAAATAATAAAATGATTAAAGAAAATTTATGGCCTGAAAATCATAGATGTTGCAGTATCCCCAAGTTGAGGGAATTTTGTCCCGAAATTCAATTGTTAGAGGCTACTGAACTAGGAAAAAGGTGAGGGTTTGGATTCTCGATGTGTTTTGACTGTCGGTTTGGGGAGTACCTTTGATAACAAGATTCATTTCTAATCCTCAAGGCCAGGCACGAAGGATGACAGTGGATTTAGTTTTGAAATGAATTCAAGGAGAAAGTCTGTTGAATAATAATTTGGATTCTAAAGGTGAAATGTATTACTTGGAATGGAATTGATGGGAACTAGATGATCAAGGTTTGTTTAAGATGTAATGTAATATGTTCAGGAATTATCAGTGGATAAAAGATTTCACAAACATTGGCCCCGTCAAACAAAATAAAACTTTACGTGGCAAGAATAACGCTACATCTGATTTTATGACAGGAACACTTATATATAGGAAGTACCAGCAGCGTATCCACCACGTCCTTATCATATCACATTAGTTTTGTTACTATATACCACGATAGGTTTCATGTCATAACACACGACAGATTTCACTATGTCTTCCATGCGCTGATTTTTATAATTACGTGTGCACCCGTAATTATCCAAATCGTCGCATGGTCTGTATAGTTCATCCCATTGTGTGTGTGGGTCCAGGGGGTAACACAAAATCACTTAATTCATAACTATTGTTTTCACGTATGTGTTGCTAACAAATGACTATGTCCATAGATAGTAGAGTCAATCAAGTACTAAAGAGTAATAACGTGGCATAATTTAGGGTTCCATAGCTTCCTCGTGTTTGAACAAGAATACGTCAAACCCCGAATAGCTTTCATGGATAAGGTGAATAATCATGCCTTGTGTATGATGTACTTAATCAATTGCAACAATCTAAACAATCTAATTCCGTGTATATTGTAAGCACTCAAGTTTCCATGTAAGATTTAGTGTCATGTACATTGTAAACAAATAGGTTTCATGTATAACGTGAACAATTTAGTATCAAATAATTTTTCATGTATGACGTAAACAATTTAGCATAGTGTATTTTGTAAATGTAAACAATTTAGTATGGTGCATTTTGTAAACAAAGGAGTTTCAGGTATAATGTGAGCAACGCAGTATCATGTATATTGTATACAACTAAGTTTTATGTATCATGTGAGTGTTCATTTGTAAGTCATTAGATCTCATGAGTAATGTAAACTATCGAATTTTGCAGGTAGTCGAGTGTTGCAGACAAGCGTGTTGTTTGGCGTTCATGTATAATGTGGATAGTTGGATTTTAACTTTGAAATCTTGTTGAGGTTTATATGGATGGCTAATGCCTACATGAATTGATTCAGCTCATTGTAGTGCCTAGTACAATCATGCATTTCTAAGGGAGTAAGATAACAAGAAAGTTGTGTAGATATTTAAAGCAGTGTGCTTATGAATAACTGTTTTGTGCTCTTTTGTTTGTAAATAAACAAGTAGTTGAAATTTATTATTGTTTGTAAATAAAATGATGAAAAATAGTTGAATATTTAACTATATGGATAATTTAATGAAAACCCCTTTTTTAATTTTAAATTATTATAAAAAGACTATTTTAAGAGAAAATAATGACTAAATTATTTAAAAATTAAGCCAAGGTTTAAAAGTCATAATTAATTATCAATTAAAAATAACGCTTTTATAAAATAATTTGTATTAAATTTCCTTACAAGGTAAAAAGGTTTATAGAAAATTTATATTCCAGATACTATCTAAGAGGTTTGATGAACGTTTTGTTTGAATAAAATAACGATGTTGTTTAATTCAGATAATAAAATGATTTGTTACAAAGAAGGCTTAGGTATGTATACTAAATTGTAATAAACAAAACGATGGTGTTTAGATTGTACTCATTTGATAATATGATCAAAAGGATACTTTGACAAATCAAAGTGATTCAAATTCTTATACTTTTAAGAAGACATGCTTTATCCTATAGGTGAACACTCACTTCGGGAATTCCCACGAAAGCATACGGATCCTTCGGTTGATCTTGATTTATATGAAATACTTTCCTAAACATAAGACCCAAAGTACAGGCATTCACCCTTCCAGATTGCACATGTTCTTTACTAATTTTCAGAACTCAAAACCTTGACGGGACTTTAAAATCTTAATAGGCTATAGGCCTAAGAGTTAAAAAAAAAATTGTTCACAAATGATGATGGTGACATAATTCTCAATGTGTAAATTGAAGGTGTATAAAGACTTAGATATGAATAAGCGTGTGATAAGACTTAGGATAACATTTAAATATGATCAATTAGGTAGCATGTAATCAAACAATGTGGTAAGGAAGGTATTACATAGATAGCAATGTCTATAAGCATGTGATTTATCAAGTATTGTAGCACATAAACTGTCAGGCATTGTATCATGCTATGTAATAGTTAGAATAACATGTAAGATAATCACACAAGATAGTAAACATGTAACATTTAGTAATGTGGTAAATACCATGTAACATAGAGCGTGGCATTTGATGGGTGTTCTAAGGTTATAGTCTAGGTCAAAACTGTCTAATAACCTAATTCCCTATAACCAAGGCTCTGATACCGATCTGTCACACCCCAACAGACCGCGGAAATGTCGGGGTGGGACGTGTAGACTGTTCTTAAGCTCTTGGTTTACTAAAGTTGTGATAATTAAACAATCAATTTCATTTCATAGCTCAAATATTCAATTACAACATTTACAAGGTCATAAATACATGATAATCTTTATTAATTTTAAAACTAGGTCCACAATCCTAAGTGAAGCAACTTGAATCTTAACTCAAACATTCGTACCTGAAACATGATAAAATGAGAGGGTCAACTATAAATAGTTGGTGAGCATACATAGGTTTTGACACCACAAATAAAGTTTGAATGCTTTGTGTACAATTCATATGATTCATGGTTAATAAAGCATTTATGGAGAATCTAAGTTAAGCTAGTTGCATAAATGAATCCTTGTAACTGAAGGGCATAACAACACATGTTATCCTGATGTAAATGTAGGGCATAACAATACATGTTATCCTGATGTAATGTGTTAATGATTGCACGAGTGTATTATGTATATGTAGCCTTAACTAATAGCATTCAAGCATAAAACACAAATAAACACATATGATCATGTTGTAGAATTGTACATGTATAATTGCAAATAATGTTTGTTGAGTAATCATGTTTCACCCCAAAGAGTGCAAAATGTAAAAAGGGGCTATGTAAAATCACTTTGTAACATTTGTGTAGATAACACGAGCAATAGGTCTCACAAGTGATTTTGCAATCACAGACTTGACCTAGAGTGAATTGTATGAACCTGTATTAATATTGTGCACAAAGACTAAGTCATGATCTAATGTTCATCGGGTGTTGATATGTGTGGATTTGTACAAGAGTTTAGTCAATTCATGTAAAAGGGGATTGTAGGTTACATGTATTTAGATAAAGGTTTGGTAAGAAAATGTAAGTTCAATGTATATTTAGGGAAATCAATAATTGTTTTCGGGTTTGAGTTTAAATAAATAAATTTCCTTTATTTATTTAAAGTACCGCGTCTTTAAAATAAATGTGATATTATATTTATAAATAAATCTATCTTATTTATTTATTTATAATGTGTTAAAATATAGAGTAAAACCCTAAATAAATTTTGTTAACGTAAAAAGATAATTTAATAAATAAATTTTGTTTAAAAATGTAGTTATTAATATATATTAGAAAAAGTTTTATTTGTTTAAACTCTAATATATATATATATATATATATATATATATAAAACAAATGATTTATAAGAATGTAATTTTATATAAAAATATCTTGTCACGATATTTATAAATTTAGGAAATGAAATACCAACTTTAATTATTTAAAAATATACTTTTAAATAATTAAAATAAGATTTTAAATATTTAAATTTGTAGAAATGGATATTTTATGTTAAAATTTGTAAACTGGTGTTTTATTCTGATTTAAATAGTGTTGGGTTTATAAAAATAATTTTTTAAACATTTTTAAGCCCTAAAATCGGTTTTTAAAAATGAATGGGTACTGCCCGGGTCGAACCCGGGTCTGCCCAGCATAGGCGTTGTGTACCAACCATTGAACCAGGGATGTGTCCCTGCCACAAGTCTGTTTCGAATTGTGCAAAGGGGCCGGGTTCTGGTATCAGAAAACACGCAAAAAGGCTTGTTGGGTGTGGGTTGTGGATTTCGAACCCATGCCATCTGGTCCGATGGTGCAATGACTTAGCCAGTCGGACCAGATGGTTTTGCTGGTCGGTTATGGATTCCGAAGATTTAAAAACGTTAATTAAATTTTAAAAAAAATTCAAATCCCGTATGAACAGGTTATGAATTCGGCTCGAATTCGAATCCGGCTCGAATTCGAATCCGATACGACCGGTCACGATGAAATGACATGGGGCTAATGATGTGCATACAAAAATGGGTCGAATGACACAAGTATTACCTGTTATGGTGGATTGTCAAGGGTTGTCGGCTAAACCGTCAGAGTCCGGTTTCTTGGGGTTCGATCGACGCACAGAGGTGACGTGGGGTGTGATTTTGGGTGAAGAGAGTTTGCAATGGTGTTGGCGAAGGTCTGTGACTGATTCTTACAATTCAATTTTGTTTTACAAGCTCAATTTAATTCGGGTTTGACCGAAAATGATTACGAGAGTGATATTCAAATCAATTTATTCAATTCGATATGAATTTAGTCGTGATTTGGGTCTGTAAACATGCGAGTGTCGTCTGCACGAGATTTGCGCCCTCTAAATGTGTTAAATCCCGTGATTTGAGGATCAATTTGTCTCGGTTTGACTCACAGAAGTCAAAACATGTTTGAATTTGAAATCAATGACTTAAATTGTTAAATTAACTCGTTTATTGGGTCTAGGAAAATGATCGAGGATCAATTATACGAACAAGGCAAGTCCATATAACCCGGGGTTTCCAATTGAGACTCAAATTTGTACAAATTGTGTTTCTGTTTGACTTCAGGAAGTCAAAGGAGTGGGCAATGGGTTCAAACACTTACAATGGGTTAAAATTAAGGGTTCCAAATGTTGAAAGGTTGATGAGGAGGTTCAAGACCTAATAAATTGAGATTTTGTTATAAAAATAGTTTTTATAAAACTTGTAATAAAGTCTAAAACATTATTTTATTTTATTTTAAGCTACTTTATATAGGAACTCCATTTTTTTATAAAATTACAAATGGTTTAATAAATAAAAATTTGACCAATTGTAAGTTTACATATATATATATATATATATATTCATAAGTTTATATATATTTATATAATTATACATACATGTTATATATATTTAGTAGAAAATAATATGTTATTGAAGGGTTGAAAATTTCAATTTAATACACATTGAGATAGAAATTAGTGTGGCATGAGGTGTTAGGCAAGTACGGGTTTTCAAGTGCTTAAATAATAAAATGATTAAAGAAAATTTATGGCTTGAAAATCATAGACGTTACAGGGGGAGAGGTTGGACACAAAGAACTTGGAAGCAAAGAAATTGTCCAATCAACAGGTGTAAAGTTAGATCAGATTATAGCTCGCCTAAAAGCCGCACAAGACAGACAGAAGTCTTATGTAGATAAAAGGCGAAGGCCTATAGAATTTCAAGTTGGAGATTTTATTCTGTTGAAAGTAGCTCCATGGAAAGTAATCATTAGATTTAGAAAGAAAGGGAAATTGAGTCCAAGATTTATTGGACCATTTAAGATTATGGCTCGAGTAGGGAAAGTTGCTTATAGACTGGAATATCCAAAAGTGTTGAGTGGAATTCACTCGACATTTCATGTATCACACTTGCGAAAGTGTTTAGCAGACGAAACCTCTCATATACCACTGAATGATATAGAGGTAGACGAAAGATTGAATTATGTCGAGAAGCCAGTGGCTATACTCGACTATAAAGAAAAAAGATTAAGGAATAAAATGAACAAGCAAATGAAAGTTCAGTGGTAACATCGAAAGGGGTCTGAAGCCACATGGGAGATAGAGGAAGAGATGAGGCAATCTTATCCCTACTAATTCGAGTAAGTATCAGGTTTTGAGGACGAAACCTTTGTAAGAGGGGTAGATTTGTAACACCCCAATATTAAAAGAAATACAAGTATAAGGGTTAAAATAATCCTGTGATGAAACCCTAGGGGGTTAAAGTAACATTAAGTTAAAGTGTATGGGGAGTAAATTACAAATAAATCAAATTTCAGGGGCTAAAAGTGAAAGTTTAGAAAAGAAGGCTGATGTCGGACCGACATCTGAGGAGATAACGGTCTGCTATGTTGAGGGCAAGGAATCAACCGGGGAGTGACACGTGTCGGGTGACTAATCACTGAAGACTGACACGTGGAGGATCGATATCGGACCGACATGGGATCCATTGCGGTCCTCTAGCCACAATTCATTCATTTCGGACCGACATGAGATGTATAACGGTCCGTTATATGCCCACTAAGAAAAAAAACACCGCCACACTAGATAGCGGACCGACGTGTGTAGGGATAACGGTCCGCTATGGAACTGTCGAGCAGCCTATAAATATATGGAACTTGTGATCGATTTTGAAGCATCCCACACAGCAAAACACACTTAGAAACATACACTTATCCTCGATAAGCATGTCAAGGAGCCCCGGTTCATGTAGAGAAGTCAGGTTTCTAGCTTTTCGGTTCCAATACGCAGAAGATACTTCAGAGGTAAGGTTTCGACTAGTTCCTAAAGTCTTGGTTACTTTCACTAAGCTAGGAACTTATGATTAAGTAATGTTATGATGACTTAGGACATTAATCTAAGTTGTTGTGCTGAAAGATGATTAAAATTAAAACTAAGTAATGGAGTACTCATGAAACATCAAAGAAGCATTGGGTAACCATCCGACCGGTATGTAGCTATCTGACAAACATGATGTTTTGTCTAAGGAAAGAGTGGTGAATAAATCTCTCCTGTACCTGTCATTCTTTCCTAGGAACATCTCTATTGGAGGTACTACTCTGGGAGGAGAACCACCTTATTTTCTTTGATATACAATGGAGAAACCTTTACAAAGATTTAGGATAAGGACTTGTTTTGAAAGGAATGGTTAGAATGGAAACTTGCTTTTTGGCATGATTTCACATTAAAAAGATTTTGAAAGAAAATGGTTTTGACACGTAAAACGTTTTAGAACTTTTCATGGTAAGCCCAGATAAGTAATGAGGGAGGTCTTGACATTTATTGTCTTTACAAAGAGTAAAGAGAAAGAGATAGAGTTTTGACATGTTTTGCCATGTCAAACATTTTGACCATATTGGTTTGTAAAGAAAGGAAAGGTTTTGCCACGTCTGGCTAAATGCCACATAATATCTTGCAACTTAAGACGTAGAGATATACTGCATTCCTTTGTGGAATATAGTATGGCACCTTGTATAAGGGTATGTATAGGTGGCGACAACCGCTTGGAGGTTAACGTGACCTCGGAAAGACAAGTGTGCAAGTTTAAAATATTATGTTTGGGCAAGAAGTTAATGTGATGCTTTGAATGCATGTCATATAAATCCATTTATGAGTTAGACAGAGGTTAAATATATTTTGACTAAAACTTATAACTCACCAGCGTAAGCTGATAGATGTTTAAGCATGTGTATCAGGTAAAGATGTAGCTTCCAGCAGTCAAGGTAGGGGGCTAGAATAAAGGCATCTGGCGGGCTATCTGGCATTCTCTAGCAGGCTGGCATTAGAATAGAAATGTTTGTACTTTCTTTAGAATGTACATTAAGACAAGTTTTATGAAATAAATATAGTATTTTAAAAGACTTTCGCTGTGTACGTTTCTCTGTTTACTATATGTTCATGAGTAAATCCGACAAGTGGCCGACATCTCGGGTGAGCCGGGATGTGGGTGTCACAACAACTCAACCATCGGAAGTGCTATGATTGAGTGTGAAGGCAAGGAAGATATTGTGATCTTTGAGCCCATGGAGCTTCTAAAGTTTCAACCTGAATATCTTGAAGTTTTGTTCAAAAAACCCATCAAGCTCTTTCATTAAGATGATGAAGCTGATGCTAAGGCACATCAGAGAGTGGTGTCGTTGAATGTCAAGCCATTTTTACAAAAACAAATTCAAGGGCCAACTGCTTAGAGAAGAGTTGAAGATATTGATGCAGCAGCTTAGGGGAAGATTGTAGAGTCTTATTATTGTATAAGTTGTTGTCATCAATGTACTTCTTTTGAACATTGTTTAGTTAGTTTATTTACTTGTATTTTCATTTTAATGTAATTTCATGTTTTATTTCTAAGTCTGGGCCATCGAAACTACTTAGTTTCGATTGAGGTTTGTTCAATCGAAACTAGTAGTTTCGATAGATAGTTTAGTTTCAACAGGGTTATCTCTCTTGTAAATGCTTCACCGAAACTAGTAGTTTCGGTAAGCATAGTTTCGATGCCTGTCAACTTGCTATAAATAGCCTAGTTTGAGAATTTCTAGGGTGTGGATAGCGGCTGTAACCCAGAAATTCTCTCTTTCACAGTTTTCTGAATCAATACACATTTGGAGTTATTTCATTTGTTGCTCTTACAAGTTCATATATTATTTGTGTTGATTCCTACGTGGTTTTGCCTGTTTATCTTCACCAATTCTGTTTCTACCCTCTGTTTCACCACCATACACACAGATACCGCCTGTGTGTATGTGTAATCGATCTGTTGAGTGATTTTCGATTGAAATCTAGACCTACATTACCTATCAGCTTCGTATAAATAGCCTAGTTAGAGAATATTTAGGGTGTGGATAGCGGTTGTAATCCTGTATTCTCTCTTTCACAGTTTCTTTGAATCACATACACGGACATAAATATATAAAAGTGAAAAAGAACAAACAATTGGAGCATAAAACGTATGATTCTTTGATTGATATGAAAAGTAAAAGCTCCTCACACACTTATAATTAGTCTCACCCTAGGGTGAGCTCCCCCTGGGGTGGTGATTCCCTCTACAGACACACACTCCTCCTATGAGGTATTCTACTATATATAGAAGGCCAAGCACATGTGCCTTGTTTTCCAAGCCACCGCCAAATGGGCCTGAAAAACAGTAGTTTCGATTGAAAGCATTAGTCTCAATATTATACCCAACAATCTCCTCCTGGACTGATGCTATCAATTCTTTTCCGACTCTGTCTTTCGTCTTCATAGATTGAATGATGATCCAATGTCTTTCATTGTGATTCTCCCACTCAAGTGTAGCCCCTCCTACTTATCTTGTAGGCTCCTCTCACACTCGATCTCAAGGTCTGAATCCTAAGTATTTAGCAGTAAGTAACTATCTTTCTACAAAGATTCTTGACATTCACGAACACTTGATCAACTTTTGCCTTCTAGAATAATACCCTACAATATTTAACATGACTTTTCTTTCAGCTGAACTTAGAATAGTCATCTTGCAGTATCCCAGAACCTTTTTTTTTTTAATATCCTAGAGAGTACTTGGGCAGTTCTGCCTGTCCTGATAGGCTCCACTTCAACCGAAACAAGGGTAGTTTCGTTAGAGATAGTATCAAAACAAGTAATTTCGATAGACAAGTTCTTCAATCGAAACTAGTAGTTTCGATAGGAGATCCTTAACCGAAACTAGTAGTTTCGATAGCCTAGTTTCGACAGCCTAGTTTTGATGTTTTCTACTTCTGATTTAGGGCTTCAACAATAGTTTCGATAGAACATGTTCAGCCGCCACCTAGTTTCGACCAACATCTTCAGCCTCCAACTAGTTTCGACATAACATCTTCAGCCTTCAGCTACTTCGATACCCCCAATCCAGGTCTGAAAAATGCTTCAGAAAGCCTTACATCTTTAGATTTTGACAGTGTGAATGTAGAACAGCAGTCACGAACCTGCTACACATCGATTTCTTCATGTTTAACGTCTCAATGGTGGGTTTTCTCTGATTTTGGAGCAGATTCGAGAGCAATAAAGAGCCACCATGGCTCTGATACCACTTGTAGGTCCTGAAATATAATACGAATCTGTAGAAACCCAAATCAAGAGGCAAAATCTCTTGATTTGGTGAAGAAAACACAAGAACAATAGATGAACAATAAAAACCTTCTTGTATTGATTTGAATCAAAAGATATTACAATGAAAACCCTCAAATCTCTCTTGAATGTGTGCTCACAATGATGAAAAGACAATAATCTTGAGAAAACCCCTGATGTGTGCACCACGTAAACCCTAGAAAAACTTTTCTATTTATAGGTCTAGACTATGTTTGGCATTATTACAAAAATGCCACAAAACTATTAAATATTTATTTAACTGCACTTGCCACTGTGAATCAAAACAAGCACGTCAATCGAAACTATACTTGCGATTGAACCTTGAACTTTGGATCGATCTTTGATTTTTACTTGAACTTGATCTTTCGTCTGAATCTTGATTATTTTGGTAAGCGCCAGCCTTAATAATACCCTACAATCTACCCCTAGGCTGATGCTACCAAAATCTTTCATTATCATTTCCATTATGATCAACAACTTCAGTATCAACAATAGATACTGTTTAAGGATACACAATTCGAGAGAAATTTTTTTTTTGAGTTGACCCAGTAAAGTCGATAGATGATAGATTTACCTCCGGTTGGGTTGGCTGCTAAGACTTCAGCCACCCAATCATTAATCAGTGAAGTGAGTTCAGCGGCAGTCATGTTGATATTGCCATGACCACCACGTTCGCCGGCGCGTCCACCATGTTTGTTGCCACGCCCAGACATGATCTTTACATTCACAATATACCATAATGAGAAAAATATATCGCATATAATCGTCATACAAGCATAAGTAAAACAAGAGAAATCATAAACCGCAACATCTAATATTTCAATAATAATCCTTGATTAAATAAATTGTAAAGGCTACAAAGTAAATTCAACCAAAACATCAAAATCCAGAAATATCTGTTGGATGGGAACAACCATGCCCATCTAGGTTTAGAAGGAAAATATAAATAAAGATAAAATATCATATGCCACTGCCAGCTGAAGAAACAACTGATTCTTCATCATCGTCCTCAGCTGGTTCTCCCTCAGGCTCAACATCCCGTGCGTCTACGGCTGCATTAGCAACCTCAAGCTGTGCCTCCAGCTCCTCAATCCAAGTCTCAGCTGCCCCAAGGTTAAACTTTAGCACATTTACTCGGGTCTCTAATTCTTGGAATGCTGCCACTAGATTGTCATGCACCTTGTCAGTCTCTCCTAGATCCGCTGTCAGTTTCTCAATCTTCTGGTCAGCTTGACTTCCTTGCTACACAACCCGGTAACCTCGCCCACCGCATCACGCATGTTCTGGATCTCCCGGTCCATCTTTGCTACAAAGGAAGCAAAAGCCTACTCTAGTGGGTATGGTAGGGGTGGTAGGGTTTTCGAGGAAGAGGAAGTGTCAGCAACGTGCAGGGGTGGGGCCTGCTCCTGACCATGTCAGGATACTAATTCCAGTCATGCGCGTTGTCCCTGACATGCTCATTAAAGGGCTCGTCGTACACCACGGTTTTGTCAATAGGGTTCAGTCGACGCCTCTTAGGTTAGGGTGAAGGTACAGTAGGAACATCGGGTTCCTAGTTAGCTGGGGATGTAGGTGGAGTCGACATTCCTTTAATGCATGGTGTAAGTGCCATGTTTGAGTGTTTGTGCCATGTAACTAATGCATTGTGTGTGGTTATAGTCTAGTATGCAATCTTAGTTCTCTAAACTAATGGCTCTGACACCAATTTATCACACCCCCAAATTCCACCTGCGGTGATCCACCACGGGGGCCACATCAAACGACACTATATGAATTTAATAAATAAAACCATTAAATATTCAAAGTAAATGCGGAAGCGTAAAGTCAAATATTTAATGGGAAAACCTCGTAGTACTACTCAAGATTACCTCGCTAATTCAGTATTAAACGGTTCGATGTGTAAGGACTTTCATGATAGAATGTTACGCTTAGTTTAACAGGTGATATATAAGAAATACAAAATCTAATGTTTGAGTTATGTTTCTCCCCCTAGTTTAAAACAATGAAGGGGCTGTAAAACTCACTTGAGATGTGTAGAATGTAGCAAAATAGCACCACAAAAAGGAATGCAAGAAAACCACAAATAGAGTGCAAGTGAACGACTTATGGATGCCCTAGAATATGATTGTGATAGTTAGGCACACGTAAGGATATGTGATGACAGTACGGGAGGATCGGACGTCCTAAACACGCCTATGATTAACGAAAAGAAATCTTGTCATCGGGATTAGGAAATTCCTAATTTTGTGTGACACCCGACATTTCCAAAACATCATCCGTACACGACTTAAACGTGTTTACGTTAATATGTTTCCAGAATCACTCGAAATCATGCTTTTGAACGATAAAAGTCTAGCGAACATAATGCATCGATCGTTTCATACCATAATTATTATAAGAATTGCCGATTTGTGCGGACATAAAATCCGTATAACATAAACGATAGCAATTAGTTATTACAACGGAAAAATATTTAGAATTATATTCTAAATAAACGATCATCTTCAAAAGACTAAATCTTTAATATATATTATATAAAGATTCTCGTTGTAACATTTCTAGAGTTGTCGTTGTAAATTATTCTCTCAGGATACGTATAAAATGTGAGCGAACACATTTACAACTAAAAATATACGTAAATTTGAACGACTTCATTCAAGTTCGTTAACGCGCCTAAACTAAGAGATTATCTATATATAAAAGAGTATATATATAGGAATATATATATAGGTGTATATATATATTATGTATATTGGCACTTCGAAGTTTATTTATAAAAGTGGATATTAATTGCAGTTAGTGTACCGCGTTTGAACCAATCGCTCTTTATCATATTGTTCAAACTCACACTCAACCACTCAAGACGTCAAATCATCATTATTTTTATGAAGAGTGCACTCCACTACAATGTCACATCGTCATAATTATGATGAATAGTGTACTCCACTCAAGACGTCATATCGTCATTATTTTGATGAAGAGTGCACTTTACTCAAAGGTCACATCCTCATAATTATAATGAAGAGTGTACTCTACTCAAGACATCACATCGTCATTATTATGGAGTTTGATTATGTCAACACTCAACCCCCGTCTCATTTAATATATATATATATATATATATATATACATATATATATACATATATATATACATCCCGCAAGATACGAACGCTGGTGATAAATACAAAAATAACCATTACGTCGCTTAGAAATTCAAAATATATGTGCAATATATTTTGCAAAGCGAATAATTAAAAAGTTCGTAAATACTCATAAAAATTTATGACGAACCCTCGTAGACATTACCACGTATCATCATAATTAGATATATATATATATATATATATATATATATGCATGTAGTCGTATACAATTAACGGTACGTTATCATTAACTAGTTGTACCATAGAACCATACACCACTAAAAACATGAACAACATTTATAAGTATCAACCCTCTTGATTGAATACCCACCTTCACCACCTCAACACTCGACCGTCTCTTCCGTCTTTTTCATTATGTCACGCCATCACCCACCTACAACTACCCCCATCATTTTGTTCTTTCTTACACTCCACAACAATGTCACATCTCTACCTCATGATGAAGATTATGCCTATTCCCACACTCAATCTCCAACTATAAAAGGATGATAGCCTACCAAGTCTAAAGTCTAGTAGCCAAAGAGCATAGTTTATCAAGTCTAAAGTCCATCATTGATCTAGAAGGATTTAGAACACTGTATTACTTTATATTTGTATTTGTAAAAGTATTCATTACTTTAGAAATCACTACTACAGGATTTATATATATATATATATGTTTGGATTTATACGTTTAGATATTTGAAAACGTACATTTATATAAAACTTAGACCATTAAATGTCGTTCTAAAAGATACGTGACGATTTTGACAAAATATATTTTTTGTCGTTTCGAATAAAACCGAGCTTTACGAAACATATATTATATAACTATAAACATATTTTAAGAAAACATAGTAACTCGTATGGATGGTATTTTGGAATAATAATACCTTAAATATGTTTTTGGAATGAAATAAATATTGAAAACCTACGCATTCATTTTTGATGAATAAAACCGTTGAAAGGAGTCAAATGGTTATTTTATATATTTATATGTCGTACAATACATTATGGGTGTGAAGACACGATATATAAGTATATCAAATTATTAGTAAACAGACGTTTCGCTAGAAAATAATTACGTCGAAACCTTGATGAATAATTGGTGTCATTTGTCGAAATGGGTATATACATGTAAAAATATTCGTGTTAATCCCGATGCTTGATTTGAAACAAATATTAAGGAGTATAAATAAAACAAGTTATATTATTTACACTTATGCGACAAAAGTGGAATATTTCCCTAAAAATAGTTACATATATATATATATATATTTGGAAAGTATACAACTACTGGTCGACTATGACATACATATTCGTACTTAAATGTGTAAATATAATAAGTACGTAGATAGTAATACGAATACGTATTTGTCACCAACGGATAGTAACACAACACCTTTTTCCAAAACCAACACGCCCTTAACCGGACTTACTAGAACGGGTGAACAATTTGCACTTAAGACAATAGGACTTAACACTTATATACCCTTTGTGTTTAGGGTTCGTATAGTCGAGTATTTCTTAAACAAATATTGTGATATTGTTTCGTCGGATACCCGGTGAGTTCACGGACCCCTTTTAGCTTTTTAATGTTTTGTAAACACCGGGGGGAAACAAACTTATTCAACTTATTTGCTTACATATTTGAAAGCATGTAAAATAAATGTTTGATACATTTGAGAAAGCATGGAACACACATACAAACATTTTTATATGATAACAAGAAAACAAGACACGACCGTTATGTTTGCAAGAGGGAACAATTATAGAGCTCGTAAAACCCCTGAACATCACCAACTACATAACCATTAGCTTTATAGCCATGGATTCTATGAATAGTACTATTGGGGTGACGCCCTCTGTCATGGTTAGCGCGCTAACCGACGACTTGGAGGGTCGAATGGCCGCATATTTTTTTAACACATACTCGTGAGGAGCGCCGGAAGGGCATTCACCGATCATGGTTTGGTTATGGCTCATGCATGAACATAATATTGTAAGCCTAGCTAGCATACAAATGGAACACCAATACTTGTTTTGTTATCATATACACTCGGAACTATTTGTGTATAATTAGATATGCTTTCATTGGGAAAACTACTCGTTTATGACTATAAAGCCATCACTTGTTTTCAATGGGAAAACCACTCTTTTTATGACCATGAGGTCATCACCTGTTTTCATTGGGAAAATGACTCACCTTATGACTATGAGGTCATCATATGTTTTCGGGGAAAACGGTTTCATAATATGGCCATGTATACCTTTTCAATGGTTTTACTTTATGACTCTAAAGTCATCATATGTTCTCGAGGAAAATGGTTTTATATTATGACCACGTACACGATATCAATGTTTTCAAGGAAAACCGCTTTACATTGAGACAACCAAACCTGTGAACTCCCCAACCTTTGTGTTGACACTATCAAGTATGTTTTTCAGGTATCACTTAGCTAAGGCTTGGTTGGAATAGGCTAGCTAACTGGATTAAACCCTAGTAGCCGAAGAGCATAGTTTATCAAGTCTAATGTCCATCATTGATCTAGAAGGATTTAGATCATTGCATTACGTCATATCGTCATCATTTTCATGAAGAGTGCACTCCACTCAAAGATCACACCGTCATAATTATAATGAAAAGTGTACTCCATTCAAGACGTCACATCGTCATTATTTTAATTAAAAGTGCACTCCACTCAAAGGTCACATCGTTATAATTATGATGAAGAATGTACTCCACTCAAGACGTCACATCGTCATTATTATGGAGTTTGACTATGACAACACTCAACCCCCGTCTCATAATATATATAATATATATATATATATATATATATATATATATATATATATATATATATATATATATATATACATCCCGCAGGATACGAACGCTGGTGATAAATCCAAAAAATAACCATTACGTCGCATAGAAATTCAAAATATATGTGCAATATATTTTGCAAAGCGAATAATTAAAAATTCAAAAAATAACCACCTAAACACTAGACCGTCTCTTCCGTCTTTTTGTCATTATGTCACGCCACCACCCACCTACAACTACCCCATCATTTTGTTCTTTCTTACACTCCATACTAATGTCACATCTTTATCTCATGATGAAGAATGTCTATTCCCACACTCAATCTTCAACTATAAAAGGATGATAACCTACCACAAAATGAGATTTCAAAATCTCACTCTTTCTCCTGTCATTCTCGGCTCCAACAACATCATCTTCATTCTCATGCCTTTTCAAATTTCAAACCAAGATTAGTAAAGATCAAGTGAAGTTTTCAAAGTTCCAAGAGTTTACAAGTATTCTTGGAGCATTTACAAACCATTCAAGCCTCCTACAATCATCCATTTTAGTATCTTCCCTAGCTTATCTAGTGGTAAAGATTTTCATCCATTTCATCTTTGTATTTCATGTTATTTTCTTGAATCATGTTTAATTATACACTTTGTTCACCCTAAAAAAAATGGGATGTCTTCATAAAGCTTGCTAACTTAAGTTAAATAACAAGAAAAGTGTGCTAGATTCAAAGTTTAAAACATGAATATGTGTATATATGTGAACCGTAAGTATATATGTATGTGTACATATATAGTTTTTTACATAAAAGTTTTCTAAATAATAAATGTTTACAAGCACGGGTAGATGGATGCTTAGATCTTGAAAATTTAGGGCTTTTGGTCATCTAAAACCACGGAAGATGTATAGATCTACTAATATACGTAAACACGTAAACATAGTCGTATGTGTGTATATATATATATATATATTTGTTCACAAAATTTTTATGGCTACAAATGATTAATATATATATATATATATATATATATATATATATATGTTTGGATCTATATGTTTAGATATTTGAAAACGTACATTTATATAAAACTTAGACCATTAAATGTCGTTCTAAAAGATACGTAACGATTTTGTCAACATATATTTTTTGTCGTTTCAAATAAAAACGAGCTTTACGAAACATATGTTATATAACTATAAACATATTTTAAGAAAATATAGTAACTCGTGTGGATGGTATTTTGGAATAATAATACCTTAAATATGTTTTTGGAACGAAATAAATACTGAAAACCTACGAATTCATTTTTGATGAATAAAACCGTTGAAAGGAGTCAAATAGTAATTTTAGATAATTATATGTCGTATAATACATTATGGGTGTGAAGACACGATATGTAAGTATATCAAATTATTAGTAAACATACGTTTCGTTAGAAAATAATTACGTCGAAACCTTGATGAATAATTGGTGTCATTTGTCGAAACAGGTAGTTACATGTAAAAATATTCGTGTTAGTCCTGAAGCTTGATTTGAAACAAATATTAAGGAGTATAAATAATACAAGTTATATTATTTACACTTACGCGACGAAAGTGGAATATTTCCCAAAAAATAGTTACATATATATTTGGAAAGTATACAACTACTGGTCGACTATGACATACATATTCGTACTTAAATGTGTAAATATAATAAGTACTTAGATAGTAATAGGAATACGTATTAGTCACCAACGGATAGTAACACAACACCTTTTTCCAAAACCAACACACCCTTAACCGGACTTACTAGAACGGGTGAACAATTTGCACTTAAGACAATAGGTCTTAACACTTATATACCCTTTGTGTTTGGGTTCGTATAGTCGAGTATTTCTTGAACAAATATTGTGCTATGGTTTCGTCGGACACCATGTGAGTTCATGGACCCCTTTTAGCTTTTTAATGTTTTATAAACATCGGGGGGGGGGGGCATACTTATTCAACATATTTGCTTACATATTTGAAAGGATGAAAAATAAATGTTTGATACATTTGAGAAAGCATGGAACACACTTACAAACATTTTTATATGATAACAAGAAAACAAGACACGACCATTATGTTTGCATGAGGGAACAATTATAGAGCTCGTAAAGTCCCCTGAACATCACCAACTACATAACCATTAGCTTTATAGCCAGGGATTCTATGAATAGTACTATTGGGGGTGACGCCCCCGTCATGGTTAGTCACGCTAACTGACGACTTGGAGTGTCGAATGGCCGCATATTGTCTTAACACATACTCGGGAGGAGCGAGGGAGGGGCATTCACCGATCATGATTTGGTTATGGCTCATGCATGAACATAATTGTAACATCCCAAATTCTCTTTTACATAAAATACGAGAATCCGTTTTAGACTATGGTTACTAAAGAATGAGAGTATGGTAATATGAGTTAACACCTAATTAAATTTGAAGCTATTAATACAATTCTTACATAGATGTGGGTGGCAAAGTGAAAATTGGTTTTAAACCTAAATCTCCATTTTAAGAATTGTTCTGGCCGCCAACAGGTTCATCCACCATCCTCATCGACTGGAAACACCAACCCTTCATTACCCTCACGAAACCCTAATCCGGCCAACTAGTATTTCATTTTGTTCCGTTTTGCATGGAGAAGCTTGCAGGGACGACGACGTGCGTGTGGCGGTAGCATATATGGTGGGAGAGCTGCTACCATAGCTCCGACAGCAGCATTGGATACGGGAAAGGACGTATGAGCTGTGGTTGATGGATGTAGGGAGGACTTACGAAGAAGGCTCATAATGGAGCGTGATGTTGGTGAACGGTGGTGATGTGAGGTAGCCAAGGGATGATGACTACGCGAGCTTCATGACGGAAGTATGGTGTTGGTTCTGTGGTAGTTCATGGTGGATGAAGGTGAGTTTCATGGGGGTGGCGGCGGTGACCTCCCAGTGGTGGTAGGGGCTGTTATGGCGTGAAGGTGACAACGGTGGAGGTACGGTGGCAGTGACGGCTGTTATGGTGGTGGTATGGCAGTCCCATGGCAGCGGTGGGTGCTGGTGACCTCACGGTGGTTAATGTCGGTGGTTTGTGGTGGTTAACGGTAGAAAGCTCGCAAAGATGATGAAGGCGGTACAATAGTGGTTAACGGAGTGGATGTGTAGGTCTCACGGCATAATTGGGGTGGCCATACATGTTTCACAATGGAGATGAGGTTGGTTCTACGGATGGGAGTGAAGGTAGTGGTTAGCTCGTGGTGGTTAGTAGCAGTTAATGGTGGCCGATGACGGTTGGTTACGGTTACATGACGGTTCATGGCGGTTCACGGCGATTCCGTGGTGACGGGGCGGATGACTTGAGTATGGTGAGACTATGGCAAGGACGGGCATAATTGAGTTCATCTCATGAGGCCTGTCGAGACGAGTTCGTGAACTTTCGAATCTCCTGATTCGTAGTCCGTTCGGTCTAGTTACGGGCCTAGTCGAAAAGAGCGGGTCGTGTCAAAGTTCGAGTATGATAGGGGTTTGTGTTCTTGGAGCCGCATCCGTGGAGGTACATTCCTTATAACTCGTAGAATATTAATTATTATTATTGACTCGGGTCAAGAATGCCGTGTTTGAAGGGGTGGGCGTGTAGAGTTATATATATAGCAAACCGACAAGATTTATTATTTTTATAAATGATAAACGTATAGAGAGATGATTATTAATGTTAGTAATTAATACACAATTGTTGTGTATTATTGTTGGTTGATTTGGGATGGAAATAGACAAATAGAATTGTCGGGTTTAGACCAGAAATAAACGGGACTCTGTCTGATTTTCGTTAAGAATTATAGAGGTGTATAGTTCACGGGTAGGGTTCTCGGTATGGTTCACCGCTAGGAACCCGGGTAGGGTTCATGGCTGGGATACCAGGGTAGGGTCACGGCTGGGATTCTCGGGAAAGGTTCGCGACTGAGGGTTCTTGGGCCTAAGTTCACGGGTAAGCCCCCGATAACTCTCCTTGAACCGTGAACACCTTAGTTCACGGGTGGGAGCCGTGTACACCTATGGAGCCGTGTTTTCCTAGGTTCACAGGAAAGAACCGTGTACCCCTAGGTTCTCGGTATAAAGGGATAAAATGTAACGAGTTGTATTTGAAGCTAAGAGTAGGATGTGTACGTACAGGTTAGAAGATCTTTTAGAGACCTTTGACTGTGTTCATCTCAGGTGAGTTCTAGAGCCCTCTTTTAAATGTTTTAATAATGATTTGGGCTGGTGTGCATACATATTAAACGAGGTTTATGAAATGATGTTTACAAAACGAGGTTTATGAAATGATGTATACAAAACGAGGTTTATGAAATGATGTTTACAAACCGAGGTTTTTGAACGATGCTTCCGAAAGGGGAAGTTAAAAGGTGTTAATGAAATGATTACGAAACGATGCTTCCGAAAGGGGAAGATGAAACGAGTTAATGAAATGTTTTGCCAAATAAAGTTTACGAAAGATATATGAATGAAATGTTATTTAATAAAACGTACGAATGCTTTAACTAAAACGAGGTAAAGGTTTTTATGAAAGTCATGAAATGAACGAAACTGCCACGAGTTCCTACGGGAGCTAGGGTATGTATGTATGTATTGGCCTTACCCTAACGGGGGGCCTTTGTGGCTGGCTAACGGTTGTACAACTGGTTGAGGATGGGGTGACGATGGTCACCCATGGGATTACCGGGATCCCTTAACGAGGGGCACTATTCCCAGCGAGGGAACAGTGCCTAAAACGAGGTTTGGTCTGCCTTGAGGTAACTAGCCTTAGGAGACCTGGCTGACGGAAAGCCTAGAGGTAACGAGCCTTAAGTTCTTCCGTCAGAATACGAGTTAAGGAATTGACGGTTACGAGAAGGCGCATATTCTGTTCATGTTGACTTATGTTATGATGCTATGTTACGATGTTTGATGATGTTAAGTTATTGCATGCTTTACGTACGTTTTTGTTAAATAAATGTATGTTATATTTTTGGCAAAATGATTATGCTAAGGTTTTATGTAAAGCTAGAACTCACCAGCGTAGCTGACTTTTTAGTATGCACATTCAGGTTAAGGACAGGTACGGAGGGACGGTGATGCTTAGCAAGCGATAAAGAGTTACCCGGATGACATGATGACTAGCATTTCGTTACATTATGTTTATGTTATGTAATGAATATTTTAGACAATGTTTACGCTTCCGCATGTCTGACAATGTCACGGTTATGTTTAAATGAATGTTTTCCGCTGCGTTATTTGATATTCAAGTTTAAGAACTGTTTGTGAATGAGTAAATCCAACAAGTGAGGCCTCCCGGGTTTGGGACTTTACAATAATATTGTAAGCCTAGCTAGCATACGAATGGAACAACAATACTTGTTTTGTTTTCATATACACTCGGAACTATTTGTGTACAATTGGATATGCTTTCATTGGGAAAACTACTCGTTTATGACTATAAATCCATCACTTGTTTTCAATGGGAAAACCACTCGTTTTATGACCATGAGGTCATCACCTGTTTTCATTGGGAAAACGACTCACTTTATGACTATGAGGTCATCATATGTTTTCGGGGAAAACAGTTTCATAATATGGCCATGTATACCTTTTCAATGGTTTTACTTTATGACTCTGAAGTAATCATATGTTTTTGAGGAAAATGGTTTTATATTATGGCCACGTACACGATATCAATGTTTTCAAGGAAAACCGCTTTACATTGAGACAACCAAACCTGTGAATTCACCAACCTTTGTGTTGACACTTTCAACTATGTTTTTCAGGTATCACTTAGCTAAGGCTCGGTTGGAATAGGCTAGCTAACTGAATTAAACCCTAGTAGCCAAAGGCATAGTTTATCAAGTCTAAAGTCCATCATTGATCTAGAAGGATTTAGATCATTGCATTACTTTATATTTGTATTTGTAAAAGTACCCATTACTTTAGAAATCACTACTACAGCCTCCGCTATTGTGTAATGTTACCAATCGTTGCGACCTTTATTTATTTATTTAGTAAATAAATTTAGGGGTGTGACATTTGGTATCTAGCAAGAACGTGGTACACGTGAAACACCACTAGATACGAGATGAACAATATTAAATTGTAACTAAGTCGTTTTCATGAGAGAAATAATTGTTAAAACGATAATATAGATAAATATATTATTTTTAAAATAAAAATAATACTTAGATTTAATTAGAAATCTTAATCTCGAGTACACGATCGTTTTCTAGTAACAAACCGAGTTCAATTATTATTAAAATAATATAGGGAATAGTTTTATAAAAAGGAAAACCAAGAAAATGGTTTTACGAAAATAAAGCAGGAGACCGGATTCAAACCCGGGTCTCTTGTGTTCAACTCCAAGAACATTACCAGCTGCTCTGGAGTACAATTGTGAACAAAACCAAAACCATATGCTTATAACCCCAAATCACGATCCCGGTTCTTCCCCAATTCGAATTCCAAACCAATTTGAATAATTATAAACAGACACTTAGACGTATATTTGGTGTGCACAAATTACATGTAATACCGTGATATGTTATTTTAAGTCTTTATGAATTTTTCGGGAATTTTCGGAGAAACTTTCTGTTTTAACGCAGTCCAGCCAGTCCGGAGTATGTACCGACAGTTTCAAATAAAAATCTGAAAATTTTATGTGTTAAACATACCAACATGAGTCAAAATATTTTTAAATAATTTCGTTCATACCAGTTCGGGAATTCCTTTCAAGAATGATATTCAAGCATTTGCAAGAAGAATCATCCATCAATCCATCCATTTTCGAGTTTGGTAAGCATCAAAACCCACCTTTTTCTTCATTGTCATCTTCATGTTCTTATGAACATGCATCCAAATAAAAGTCATTTTTATGAATGTTTAGCCATGGATTCTTGAAAGAAATGAGTTTTCTAACAAAATGGTACATATTATTGGTGGTTTTGGACTCGGGTTTTGTTCTTAGGCTCGGTTTCTATATAAGGAAACTTTATTGTATGAGCATTTGTTAGATGATGTGTTCTTGATGATTTGATGTTGGATTATGTTTTAGTAATGTTTCTAGATGGATAATATGTGAAAACTTTGTTGTCAAAAGTGTTGGATGATACATGCATACTCGTTTTTGCTATTTATGGAAACTTTAAATTTGGGGGTTTTGTTAGAAAAATATATGATGTGATTTGTTTGGTGGAAATGATGCACAAACACTAGATATAGACATTGTATTATTTTTTTCTGTAAAATCAAATGCTCATGATGTTTTTAGGCTCGTTTTCTATTTTTAGAACTTTGTTTCTTGACTTGTATAAAAACATGATGATTGGGTACATTCAAAGCATGAAACAAGTATAGTGAACATTATGGAAGAATGATTGACGGAAATGATGGGTTAAAATGCATGTGTGTGAATTATAGAGCCCGATTTCTAAATAAGGAAACTTCATTTTTCCCAAAAGTTGTGTGTGCATGTTTTGAACATGATTAGAGGGTTTAAGTGACTTAGTAATACCTAACTAAGTACATTGTATGATAATATATGTTATTAGTTCATGAACTGGACAAGTTGACATGATCTTGCTATTATAGGAAACTATAGTTATCCAAAACCCGCATACTTGTCTATTTTTAGCAACGAAACATTGAAATGTTTTATGTGTGTTATAACATGCCTAATTTCATGTGTAAATGTTAACTTTGCATAGTTTCCATGTTTAGGACTCAAAACTTGACTTTCCAATAAAGGAAACTTTAATGTATCAAAAGTTATGTTTCAAGCTCTAAATTCCAATTGAATGTTCTAATGTGTTTATTAGAATACTAATAGGCTATTTGAAAGGAGGTTTGAATTCTATGTTAGGATTTGAATGTTTAAGTCCAACGTGTCACCAACGGGTCGTCGAGTCAAAACATATTTGAAGTATCAAAGTCACTTTTCAAACAACTTATTTGGATGCATAGAGTTCCAAAGTCCAACATTTGCAATACTTAGACCTTAAAGTCCTAAATGTTTCCTAGGGCACGAGTAGGTCATCTCATTTAGCCGGATTTGCTAAGACTTGGCACATCATTTCACTGCTTTATCAGGTGAGTTTCACAGCCCCTTTTTACTTGCTTTATAATTTGGGGGAAAACATACAGAGTCTTACAAAAAATACCAGCTTTACAAAGGCATTCAAGTTTTACAAAGACATACAAGTTTTACAAAAGCATATCGGCTTTACAAAGTGCATACAAGTTTTACAAAACATACCAGTTTTACAAAGGCATACAAGTTTTACAAAAGCATATCAGTTTTACAAAGACATCAGTTTTACAATGACATATCAGTTTTACAAAAGCATATCAGTTTTGCAAAGACAAATCAGTTTTACAAATACATATCAGTTTTACAAAGACATATCAGTTTTACAAAGCATATCATTTTTACAAATACATATCAGTTTTACAAAGCATATCGGTTTTACAAAGACATATAAGTTTTACAAAGTGCATTCAAGTTTTACAAAAGCATACCAGCATTACAGAGGCATACAAGTTTTACAAAAAGCATATCAGTTTTACAAAGCATATCGGCTTTACAAAATGCATACAAGTTTTACAAAACATACTAGTTTTACAAAAACATACGATGTTTTACATCATACAAAGCTTACAAAAATATGCAACATTTTCACATGATAACGAGGTATTCCGATCTCAAATGGGTTATGATGCAGTGCAAAGCACACATCTTATTTCGTTTGTATTCGTGCATTTTATATAGTTTCCTATTCGTTTTTACTAGTTTTAGTACATTTGAGTCTTTGTTATGTTTACCGGAGCTCGTGTGAAGTATAAAGCGATATCATGAAGAAACCAAGCACGAGAGTGAAGCCGGAGAATAAAAGTCAAAAAGTTGGAAAATTAAGCCTTCGCGGTACGTGAAGGAAGGCCAACCATGTTTCGCGGTACGCGAAAGAATTAAAATCCGGGCCTGACTATATTGTCCTTCGCGACACGCGAAGGACCATGATCCTTTTCTCGCGGTACACGAGAACCCTGTTAATCCGCAAAAACCCTAAATCGATGATTAAATAGATTTTTAAAGGCATTCTTTAAGGAGTTCAACATTCAGCCGTCTGGAGAAGGTTTTGAGGTGATTTTGGGAGCTTGGATATGAAATCAAGTGCGATTTCAAAGCTTTTGGATTCCGGGTTCGTTAGATTATCGTATTCGGTTTTCAAGATTCAATCTTTATCTTTGTTTTCTGTGTTTGAACCTATGTTTGACTTGATTACTTCTGTTATGGATGTTTTAAGTATGATATTAGGCTAAACAATTGATATTGCATGGGTCATTGATGAATACGGGTTAAAGTCTTGATTTCTATCGGTTTTTGGATTCGAATGTTGGATTAATGATCTTGTAAAGATTTTGGATTGATTATTACGATGAATATGCATGTTTAGATCTGTTTTGCAATGGATTATAAGGTCCGTATGTTTTTTTTTGGATGTCTTCCAGTTTGAATAGTGTATCTAGATCATAGACTGTGTGTTTGTGGTTGTTTGTATGGTTTGCTAGACGTAGTATTCCATAGGTGCTGTAGTTGAGAGTTCAATTGATCTGAGTATGTTAGGAAATAGTTTGTAATGACAAAAGCTTTGTAATAGTTTCTATCTAATGTCTTTATGTTTTTGTATGTAATGTTCTAAGTGTTTATACAAGTATTGCTAGAGGCGAACTTGTCAAGTTCGCCTAGTCTAACAGAGGCGAACTTGTTAAGTTCGCTTAGTCTATCTGAGGTGAACTTGTTAAGTTCGCTTAGTCTGTTAGAGGCGAACCTGTTAAGTTCGCCTAATACAGATCAGATGTCTATATATAGATGTTTACAGAGTCAGCAGTAGTAACTTGAACAGAGCATAGAACAGAAGTGATCTAATTGTCTGATTGAGTCTGTAAACTCTATGATTGTTGAAATACAAGCTTGAATGTTATTTAAGTGATTGTTTCTATTGTCTTTTGTGTATAAAATTGTTGATTCGGTTGGATTCCGCACTCTGCGTTAACAATACGTCTTATCACGAGAACGATCCGTAGAAGAGCCATGTGGACCTACAAGTGGTATTAGAGCTTATGCTCGTGATTTTTGGTGATTTGAGACGGTTTTGTATGCAAATTGACAAGAAATTGATCATCTTTGAAATTTTCATTTCCATGGAGTTTTCAAGCTTATTTTGCTTCTGATTTGGTGTTTTTGAAGTGGATTTTGAAGAAATTGATCCGATAGAAAGGTTCTAATTGAGAAAATACACAATCCTACGGTTTAATTTTGTCTAATTCCTTTAAATCAGTGAATTATGAAGATTTTTGGTGAAATTGGGTTCGTGTTTTTGGGTTGAAGCTGTTCTTGATTTTTGATTTTGCTGAAGCAAGCGAACTTGCTGAATCTGTGTGCAGGCGAACTTATCAGGCGAACTTGTCAAGTTCGCTTATCTCAAATTAGGCGAACTTAATCAGATTTCTGAATTCTGGTTTAAGCGAACTTAAGTTCGCTTCATATCAAGTTTGCTTGGGTATATCTGAAGCGAACTTACTATCTTCGCCTAAGGGTAGTGTGTGTTCAACAATTTAAATTTTTTTTGGAAAATGGCAAATATGGTTCAAGTAACTAATATGTTCAATTATGATAATGAGATTGGTACATCTCAGAAACCGCCGAAGTTGTTAAATCTTGTTGATTATTCTAATTGGAAAGATCGGTTTGATCAGTTCGTATCCTTTACCGATACCAGTCTATGGATTCCAATCTTAGAAGGTTATACACATCCGACTTACTCATGGATGGGAAAGGATGATGTTCCAAAGCCGGTGTCTGCGTTAACCACAGAAGAAAAGTTGCTGTTTGATCGGGAAAAGAAAGCGATGGCGAGTATTTCGATGTCTCTTCCGAAGGAAATATATCACAGTTTTAAACAATTCAAGTATTCTCAACAACTGTGGGAAGCATTACAGAAAAGATGTGAAGGTAGTTTGGATGTAAAGAAGAGTAGAAAAGAGCTACTGAAGAAGCAATTCTTGGTTTTCAAGCACTTTCAAAATGAATCCTTGGATGATCTTGCTACAATATTTTATCATCTGCTGAGTGAATTGTCGAGTGCTTCTGTGGTGTATGAGACTGAAGAGATTAACGATAAGTTCTTGGAGGCATTACCATCTAAGTTTGATGTGTATACAGTTTTAATAAAAGAGAATATCAAGTATAAATCAATGTCTCTCGAAGAGGTTCTTGGAAAGATTCAATCTCATGATATGAACATGAAGAAAAAGGAGACTAATATGGAACATATACAAGATCCTTCAATGTATTTTACCAAGACTTCTGGTAAAACTGGTACAGGGGTTGCATTTTTTTCAGGTGATGCTCAAGATACGTCTAATGATCAGTGTTCTGGAGTTCCTCTTCATTCTGGTCATTCTAGTCATTCTGGTTTCTCTGCAACTACAACGTCTTCATCGTCTGGAACTCACAATATGAATCAAAAGGTTGCTGATGATTATTTGGCTATGTTTTCCTCATTCATGGCGTCGTATGAAAATTTTATTGGAGGGAAAATTCATGATCCTGAGGTTATTGAAGAAGATTTCAGACAGATTGATCCTGTTGATCTGGAAGAAATGAACATCCAATGGAATATGGCTATGTTGATGCGTCAAGCAAAGGATTTCTTTAAAAAGACTGGAAGAAAGTATATTAGCTCTAATAGTCGATCACGCATGGGATTTGATAAAACCAAAGTGCGTTGCTATAACTGTCAAGAGTATGGTCACTTTGCTAAAGAATGTGTGAAACCAAAAGTTGAGTTTGATTCTCAGAAGAAGACGAATAACTTTCAGCATAATCGTAATCAGTCACATGGTGTATCAGGTAATTCTAATCATACATCTGCATCATCGGCTTTGGTTGCTCAGAACGATGATAACTATGACTAGGGTATTCATCTGGAAGATTTGGTGGGTACGGTAAGTCAAGCATTTGTCGTAGAGATTCATTCTGAAAAATCCAAAGAGTCGACTAATGATGATAGTTTGAGTGATGGTGAAAGTGTGTCGAGCGTTGATGAAGAGATAGAACAAGTGCAGAATATTGATTCTGATATTGCATCAGGTGTTGCTGAAGATGATATTGTTCTAACACAAATTGCTTCAGATGGTGCTGATTCAGAGAGTATTCCGATTGCCAAAGTTTTCATGGCAGACATGTCTGATCTGTCAAAGGTAAAAGACTCTGTTTGTCATATTTACTGTTCTAACTGTATTACTGTAAAATATAAATTGCAAAAGGTCATGGATGATAACACAAACTTGATTTGTGATATGAAATCAATGCATTCAGTTAATCAGAAACTGAAAGATAATGATAAATTGTGCATCGATAGAATTGAGTCTTTGAAAAGAGACTTAAATTCTATGGGGTTGAAAAATAAAGAACAAGCTTATCACCTGGATATGGCTTATGCTGAGATAGAAAAAAGAAATGAAGTTGTTGCTCAAAAGAATAAAGAGATTTCTGACAAAGAGTCTGAGGTGATCAAACTTCATAGAAAGCTAGAAAAGTTTGAAAATTCTTCTGTAGTATCTGATTATTTTATTGCTAATGCTGATCCTACTAAGAGAGTTGCTGGGATTGGATTTGTTCCTCCTCCATTTAATAAAAATTATGTGGTTGAACCTGAAATCATACATGAAGAGGAAATAGATCAAAAAACAGTGTTGAAAGTCAATCCGGTAACTGGTGAGGATATGGTTTATGTGTCTGATTCTGAAGACGATGTATTTGATGAGAAGAAGGTTGAAGGTATTCCAAAAGAGGTGAAACTTGATGAACCAACAGTTGTAAAAACTGTTACTCGTGATAGATGCATTCTGACTGAACCTGACGAGGTGAAAGTTATTACACCTAAGCTTTCTCCAATTTTATAGTCAAGTGGGTTTGTTGCTGCCAGTCATCAAAAGATGCTTTCATCAAAAGTACCTACACAAGTTTATGTTCCAAAGAAGCAAGTAAAGTGTTATGTGCAATCTTCTGAAGCTTACTCATCTGATAGTTCCTCAAACTCAAGAAGAACCCCTTATTTTAGAACTCATCAAGAAAGAAGAGTTTGTTTTCACTGTAATGAAGCTGGTCATATTCTGATAAAGTGTCCTTATAAGAACCAGGGCAAATTGAAGACTGCACCTTCACAATCAAAAGTGGTGCAAATTCTGATAAGAATAGATGAGGGAAAGTTGACTTCTAATGTCAAGAACAATATGCCTGGTCGATCTTTTGTTAAATCTTCTGGATTTAAATAGCAGGATAAATTGAATTCTAAATCATTTGTTTGTCAAGAGAAATTTGAGATTCCACATGTTAAAATTTCAAAAGATTCTCCACCTGAAGTTAAACTGTCTAGACCACAAAGGAGAAGATGAAACAGAAAATTGAAGAAACGTTTGGAAACTTCTGAATCTGATAATAATATATCAAACAATGTTTTTCCAATTAAGCATAATGTGTCTTCTTTGAAAAAGTCTAAGTGTGAAACTTCTATTCCAAAGGATAATGATAACATTAATTGTGAATTGCTTGAATTTGTTTATTTTGATCAATCTGGACGACCTAAGACCACAATGGCTTGGGTTCCAATTTCTAACTGATTTTCTTTGTTTATGTAGGGACAACCAAGGAGTACTATCAACAATACATGGAATGTGGATAGTGGTTGCTCTCGACATATGACAGGGAATATTCGGTTGCTTGAAGATGTTAAAAATATTGATGGAGGTTATGTCGCTTTTGCGGGTAATAAAGGCGGGTACATAACTAGTCAAGGTCCTTTAAAGAATGACAAAGTCAAATTTGAGAAGGTGAATTATGTGGAGCAGCTTGAACACAATCTTTTGAGTGTATCACAAGTTTGTGACAAGAAGTTTTCGTTCCATTTCAATGATGCTGAGTGTTATATCTTGAAACCGGGCTTCGTTATTCCTAACGAATGGATTCTCATGAAGGCTCCGAGGAGAAATGACACGTATGTCCTTGACATGAGTGTCGCTACTACAACGGATTCAATTTCTACCTGTTTACTCTCCAAGGCGTCGGAATCAGATTCTATTTTGTGGCACAGGAAGCTAGCTCACATCAACTATCGGAAGATGAACTATATTGTTAAGAATGATCTGGTTCTTGGTATTCGAAAGATGAAATTCTTTGTTACTGATGATTGTATTCCTTGTAAGAAGGGGAAACAACGAAAGAAATCACAAAAATCTAAATCGAAGAATTCTATCGTAACTCCTTTGGAGCTGCTGCATATGGATTTGTTCGGTCCGATTAGTATCAGGAGCATTGGTGGAAAATTGTACTGTTTGGTAGTAACGGATGATTTCTCTAGATTTTCATGGGTTAAGTTTCTTTCTTCTAAAGTTGAAACCACTGAGTTGGTACAATACTTAATCCTGGGTTTGGAGAATTTGTTCAATCTGAAGGTCAAAAGAATTAGGAGTGACAATGGCAGCGAGTTTAAGAATAGCAAGATGGGCTTATTCTGTCTACAAAAGGGAATTCGTCATGAATTCAGTGCCATATGTTCCTCAACAAAACGGTGTTGCTGAACGAAAGAACAGGACATTGGTTGAAACGGCATGCACGATGCTTGCAGATTCTAAGCTTCCAGTTACTTTTTGGGCTGAGGCTGTGAATACTGCGTGTCACGTTTTGAACAGGGTCTTGACCGTCAAGCGACACAACAAGACATGCTACGAGTTGCTGAATAATCAAAAGCTGAATCTGGAATATTTACTAACTTTTGGTAATCCTTGCACCCTATTGAAAGTTAGAGATGTCCCAACCAAGTTCAGTGCTAAGGCTATTGAAGGGATTTTTCTGGGGTATGTTGCAAATTCTACTACCAAGAGGGTTTATAACAAAGAGATGCGCCAAGTTGAAGAATGGGTCCATATTGAATGTTCAAATCGGTCTTTACCTCAAATGGCGATTGGACCAGATTGGGCATTTGATTATGAAAATTTATTCAAGTCTTTTCATTTACCTTCTGATATTTCTCCTGAAGAAGCTGCTGTTCTCTATGATTCATATCAGGATGTACAGCACAATGGTTTTCGACCAAATGCAGTTTAAAATTCATCGGTTCCATCTACTTCTACTCCCGATCCTAATGTTGCTTCTTGTTCAGGACCACAAGATTCTGAGAGTGAGGAAGACAATGCTATCTTTCAAGATTCTTCTGCTGATCCTTTGTTGGGTGATGATCCATTACCTTCGACACAGTCTCAGGGGGAGATTCCTACAAATTTAGACTCGGAAATTCCAATTAATCAACATTTTTCTTATCAATCTGATACAACGCAAGTTGAAGTGTTGCCAGTTCCTGAGGTCGCATCAATCAAGGAACTCAAAAATCATCCAGTGACGAATATAATAGGATATTTGCATGATGGAGTGAAAACACGTTCTATTGTTGACAATACTTGTTTGTATACATGTATTAAAGATTCTGGTGTTCTTGATGATTGCTCACATTCATGTTTTATTTCTCAGGTCGAACCAAAGAATGTTGAAATGGATTTAAATGATAACAATTGGATAGAGGCCATGCAGGAAGAACTTGCTCAGTTTGACAAACTCAAAGTTTGGAATCTTGTAGATCTTCCGAAGGGTATGTATCCAATTGGTACAAAATGGGTGTTTAAATGTAAGAAAGACGATCGAGGTGTCGTGGTAAGAAATAAGGCAAGATTAGTTGTCAAGGGTTTCAATCAACAAGAGGGAATTGATTACACCGAGGTTTATGCTCCTGTTGCGAGGCTTGAAGCTATAAGGCTATTTCTGGCTTTTGCTTCTTATAAAGGTTTTAAGGTGTTTCAATTGGACGTGAAAAGTGCTTTTTTATATGGAAAGGTCAAGGAGGAAGTTTATGTTTGTCACCCGTCGGGGTTTGAAGATCCACTTAATCCGAATATGGTTTTCAAGCTTGATAAGGCCCTCTATGGTCTTCATCTGGCTCCTCGTGCGTGGTATGAAACGTTGTCTACACATCTTTTGGCAAATGATTTTGTTCGTGGCAAGATTGACTCGACCTTATTCATAAAGAAACTAGGGGGAGATTACCTACTGGTGCAGATATATGTGGATGATATTATTTTTGGCTCTACGAATGAAGGGTTGTGCAAAGATTTTGAGAGTGTTATGAAGTCGAAGTTTGAAATGTCAACTATGGGAGAGTTATCATTTTTCCTAGGTTTACAAGTAAATCAAAAGTAAGATGGTTTCTTTATTCATCAGTCCAAGTATGTCAAAAACATCTTGAGCCGGTTCAAGATGGAGGACTGTACCCCATATGATACTCCGATTCCGGTCAATCATAAGTTGAATTCTGACACGGATGGAAAAGATGTTGATTGTCGACTTTACAGGGCAATGATTGGATCTCTCATGTACTTAACCGCTTCAAGGCCAGATATAATGTTCGCTGTGTATTTGTTCCAGGCGAAACCAAAAGAATCTCACTTGATAGCTGTAGAAAGAATCTTTCGTTATTTGAAAGGAAAACAAAGATTGGGACTATGGTATCCACATTGTTCTAACTTTGATTTCAATGCTTACACTGATTCTGATTTTGGTGGTTGTTGTTTGGACAGAAAATCTACAACAGGTGGTTGTCAGTTCTTGGGTAATAGACTTGTTTCCTGGCAATGCAAAAAGCAAACCACAGTCTCCATTTCTACATGCGAAGCAGAATACATCGCTGCTGCAAGTTGTTGTTCACAGATTTTGTGGATACAACATCAATTAAGAGATTACGGTTTGAATTTTAAAGGAACCCCTATGTTTATTGATAATAATGCTACAATGTCTATAACTAATAATCTTGTTAAGTACCGTAAAACAAAGCACATTGAGATTAGATATCATTTTATTCGTGATTGTGCAGAGAAAAGGTTGATTGAGCTGGTAAAGGTTCACACTGATGATAATTTTGCTGATTTGTTTACCAAGGCATTTGATCATACCAGGTTTGAATTTCTAATCAAAATGATAGGTTTGATCAATCCCGAATAAAAGTTTTGCAAAATCAGATTTTCATGGAAAATTTTGTTTTTAATTTCTTTTATTGTTTTATTACATTTCTGCATTTTAAATTTTCAGTCAAAAAGTTCTTAATTTATAAAAAGTCAAAACAAAGTGAAAAATATAAAATTTGACATCATTTGAAGTTAGAGAAGAAATGATAGTACATCAGTGATTAGTTCATTACACACGACCTTAGTAGACCTTTGATATATGATTGTTTAAAGTAATTTGATTTGATCTAAACTTCAAAGTGTGCATAAATGAGAAATGATAGTGTTGTGAATGCTCTAATCTTCATTATCTGTTTTTAAATTTGTGTATGAGTTTTGAAACTTGAATTGTCAATAGACTAGAAGCGTTTTGAAACTAATAGTAGTGTGAAAATTAAAGATGATATGATTACATCTGTGATTTAAATCCATTATATGCCTGAGTGTGTGTGTAAAAGATCATTATCAGATAAAGAATATATGGTTTTAAAGAATTTCATGAGACCAATATCGAATTATATCTTTAGCACAAATCTATTTCAGTTCACTTCACTGCCCATGTCCCAAAAACATGCAATGTGTTGTTGAATTAAGATATGCTTTCAAACAACATCTGTTGAAACATATATTCGCCCTTGGATCAGTTAGATACATCATCTAGTCTGACTCCATTGAAACTTATCCAGATAATAGTTGGATCCTCATACCTGAATCTGTTGATTCTCATTATACAGCCAATTCATTAGAATCTTCTGATTCTGAATCATCATGATTCTTATATCCTTTGGGATATGCTTTTCTATACTTGTGCTAAAAGAGATAATTTCATATTGAAAATTGATCTAATCTTAAAATAAACTGTATATGTCTTGAAGATAGTGCAATTTATATTTCTGTTTAGCATATATGTGGGGTACACGATGTTTTTCATTTAAATAGTACTAAATCACATGAATTTGGAGAATAAACGTTTATAGTTTCAAATAATATAATATTGACAAATTTAAGAATTCATGCTTTATATTACAAATTCGGTATGAATAATTGAGCATTTCATAACTTGATCTTATTTACTTTGAAATTTATCGCGTATCATTTCAAATATTATTCAAATTGATTGATTTATAAATACTGAAAAGAGTATGTAAAAATGAAAAAGATGCATAGTGCACAATAATGAGTTGGATTGTTTCATATCATAGGTTACCCTTGGTTATTGCTAAAATGTGTGATGAACTACTCGGATACTGATATGATCTTCTTACTCATGATGTTCATTTAAAAATATGTGATTTCAGTTTATTCAGATAAAAATTCAAAAATATGTGATTTCAGTTTGTACAGATAAAAATCCAAAAATATGTGATTCCGTTTGTATAGATAAAATTCAAAAAGATTTTGTTTTTTTATTTTCCATGAAAATTCGAAGCTTTTATTAAAATGTTTGGGATTGGATCGGATACATGCTGCTGACGGAAGTTCAAGAAATGACGTGTTGAAAGTTGGAAAATTTTTCAAGGCAAAAGGTTGAGGAGAACTTAATAAGTTCGCTTGGTTGAGGTGAAACGAACTTAATATGTTCGCCTGAGGTTGGTGAAACGAACTTAATATGTTCGCCTGAGGCTTGTTAAGGGAACTTAACAAGTTCGCCTAATTAAGCGAACTTAATGTGTATAAGGATTTTTGTCCAGGCGAACTTAGTCACTTTGTCTTCTAAGAAACGTTAGGAGAACTTATCTGTGTTGAGCGAATTTAAAAGTTTTCAAAATCAGTGTGTTGTTGGATTGTTTAACTGGTACATTCATGTTCGAATTTGAATTGCGATCTTTCCTAAGGTAGTTTTATAGTTTTTCATCCGTTGAATCGTGAGATATTAGGACTTTTCTTTACGGTTTTCATAAATCTTTTAACGTCAGGCATTTTTGACCTAATTGATGCTATATCTGTATTAAATCTAGAAATTGAGTCTTGTATTTGTTTCGTGAGTACTAGTCGAAGTCACTTTTATGGTTAATTTCTAGTTACAACATCAATTTGACAATATTTGATTTCTGTTTGGAATTTGAAACGGCAGACAGGTTCAGGCGAACTTGTTCAAGCGAACTTGTCTAAGCGAACTTATTAAGTTCGCCTCTTATAACACTAAGAGAACTTATTAAGTTCGCTTAGGGGCTCTGAGGGATTTTGGACTTGTGAATTTTTTTTTTGTTTGAAATTTTTTTTTCAAAATTTTTTTTTGTTTGTTACAAATTCTTTTTGTTTTGTGTTTTTATTTTTTTTCTAATGTGTTTGTTGTCCAAATACTTTTCAGATGGCTCGTCGTGTAGAATACAAACATAACCAGGTGGCACTGTTAGATCCTAACATGTCGGAGGCCGTTAATTTTCAAGTAATTATTGGGTTCTTAAATCGTTCACGTCTCAGTGTAGCATTATCTGCAGATCCATACATCAACTTGGGGTATATTCAGCAATTTTGGGACACAGTACATCAAGATATAGACGTCGAACCACATGTTCTTCGTGCTACTGTGAACAATACGGAGATTGCCATATCGTCAGAGACTATTCGTGCTGCTCTAGCTCTAGGTGGTGCTGCTGATGATCCTATGTCATATCCTGGTACATTGATTATGGGATGATTTCAGAGGATGGGTTACCGTGGAAAACCTAATGATACACAAGCTCGTAAGGGTGGTTTGGTTGGTGAATGGAGGTACTTCATGCATGTGATTACCCAATGCATATCTCCTCCTAAAAATGGTACAGATGGATTAAAGATTGCTCTACAAGCTGCAATGGTGGCTTTGACCTTGAACAAACGGTTCAATTTTGCTCTTTACATTTATCGGGAATTGGTTATGCAAATAACTCCTGCTGAAGGTCAAGGATTTCTTATGTATCCTCGGTTCATCCAAATGATTCTGAATCATCTTATTCCTGATCTCCCACCGCATCTTATTCGTTTAACATTGACTCCAATGTCAAAGAGAATTTTTACAGATTGCACTAAGGTAAAACAACAGAATGCAGCGTTGATTCCTGTTCATACTCCATTATTTGGTAACTTAATCAATCCTAATTATGTTGAACCACCAAATGACAACTGGTTTCATCCTGAAGAGTTGGCTCACGGACATGGTCAGAATGTACAACAACCACAACAACCTCAACAATAACAAGTTCCTCAACAACAACAAGTTCCAGTACAACAACCAATTCCTATTCAAGAACAAGTTCCTATTCAACAAGCTCAGGTTGATATACCTGTTAATGAACCTGTTCAAGAAGAGGTCGTTCAAGAACATGAACAAGACCTAGGGATGAATATGGAAGATTTTGTTGATGATGCTGTCAACTCACCCATTCATGAAGCTGAAGGGAATGTGGTGACAGAGAATGATTCTAGTTCCAGCTCAAGTGAAACAATTTTACCTGTGTCTGAAGAAACTGACTCTGATGCGTCTAGAGATTTTTGCTCAGATCATAATGAGAGGTTAGCTGAAATACCATTGGCAAATGCTGGCAAACGTATTAAATCTCAAGCTAGAAGACCAAGACGGAAGTCTGTTCGGGATCCTCCTTCCATATCAGTACTTGTAAAAAGAACATTGGTGGATGAGAGTTCTGATACTGATAGTGATTTCAATCCGGATCCTAAAGCTCAGAAGCTTATGTCTGCTTCAATTGCTGCTGCTCATTCTTCACAGGGTGTAGAGGATGCTACCTTTGTTGCTTCCTTAATAGTTACACCTCCAAGGCCTAAAGATTCATCTCCGGTTATTACTCTTGTTCATCCAGTGATTACTCCAAGTCCTTCGGTTCCTCAACCTTCAACTGTTCCTTCAAAGCCTTCTGATTCTGAGAGGATTACTTTCCTTGAATCTCAAGTGCTTACTTTACAAACTCAGGTGGATACTCTTGTATCTATTGATTCTCAAAGACAGTTGGTGATTCAGACTCAAGCCAAGCAGATTGCTGACATGCAAGCATTGGTATCCAAACTTGTTGAGCGTCTTGACGCTCAGGGGGAGTTAAGGATCCATGATACGTGTCACACTGAGTCCATTCAAAGAAAGGATGATGAAGACAATGATCCTACTGGAAATGCTGAGGGTGATCATCAATACGCTGACGTTAATCCTATATCTACAGTTCAGGAGGAGTCGACATCTCAAACAATTGAAGGAAACAAGGATGCTTCTGGAGTTAATGAAGAAGTTCTGCTATTGGAATTCTTTGCGGATTCTGAAGAGGGAAAAGCTGAGAAGATAGAATGTCTGGATGACATTGATGAATTATTCAATGACATTGAAGATGATGTGTCTGATAATGAAGTGGAAGAAGGAGAGATAGTGGAGATAGAGATAGAGAAAAATAAAGGTACTGTTACTTATGAAGGCAGTGATGGTCTTAATGTTCCTTATAACTTCATCCAAGATGATGTTATTCCTGAGTTTACTTATGAAGGAGTAACATATTCTAAGGACTCTATTGAAGATATCACTATGCCTAAAGATACCGCTGAATCGAAGATGGATATTGATGATGAGAATGTTCAATCCAATATAGATGCTGAAGCTGATACTACTCACACTGTGTCTCCTAAGGTGAATGAAGAACCTGTGATGTACAGAAATACAGGGATGACTAGAGAACAGTGGAGAGAAGTTGTAAATAGCTGGATGAAGGTACTACCCAAGTCTCAAGCACAACCTGCTCAGAAAGAAAAATATGTGAATAAAGAGAGGTGTGTTGGAAGAATCGTAAGTTGGTTTTATGATAATGAAACAAAATTATTTGCTATTAAAAGATCTGATGGTGTTCAGTACTTAAAGCCGAGGATCAAATATTTCAATACCTTGCCAAGGTGTGAAATGAATGGTCTAGCTTCAAAACCACTTATTAATAGATCTAAGTTTGGTTTAGCTGATGTGATTGCTAATCTGATCAAGAGAGAAGGTGGTTCGGGAAAGTATGAAAAACTAAAGCCTCAGAAAGGAAAGAGAGTGAGGATAATAGATCAAAAGACTGGGAAAGTGACCTGGAAGTACAAGTTCAAACCAGTACGTGTTGTGCTCAAGATACCGTTGAAGAAGATTCCTCATGATTTTCTTGGGAATATGAAATGGTGGTATGTTGATGTTAATACTGGTGAAGCAAGGATTGAAGACAAAGATAATAAGGTCATTGTATGTTTCTATGATGCAATGAATCTTATCAATTTTTCAAAGAAAGATTAGAGAACGTTGAGAAAGAATGAAATCATGTTCACTGATGAATGGAAAAAACAAGGATTGCAGTACAAGAGAGTGTTGGAGATATGTAGAAGATATGGAGTGCATGCAAGCAGCAGACTACTGAATAATTGGAAAAGCTCATCATAAAGACTGAAGACTGAAGATCAAGCTATTGTCAAGGGGGAGTCTGTTAGGACATAGTTTGTAATGACATAAGCTTTGTAATAGTTTAGATGTAATGTCTTTATGTTTTTGTATGTAATGTTCTAAGTGTTTATACAAGTATTGCTAGAGGCGAACTTGTCAAGTTCGCCTAGTCTAACAGAGGCGAACTTGTTAAGTTCGCTTAGTCTGTTAGAGGCGAACTTGTTAAGTTCGCCTAATACAGATCAGATGTCTATATATAGATGTTTACAGAGTCAGCAGTAGTAACTTGAACAGAGCGTAGAACAGAAGTGATCTAATTGTCTGATTGAGTCTGTAAACTCTATGATTGTTGGAATACAAGCTTGAATGTTATTTACGTGATTGTTTCTAATGTCTTTTGTGTATACAATTGTTGATTCGGTTGGATTCCGCACTCCGCGTTAACAATATGTCTTATCACGAGAACGATCCGTAGAAGAGCCATGTGGACCTACAGAGTATTCATCTTATCTCGATACCCGAAAGGTGAGAGATAATCGGTTAGTCTTCGTATTAGGATTCCGAGTGTGAATTGTCTGTGAGGAAGTTGCCTTAGGTTCTTAGTGATTGTTACAAGTCTGAGTCATAGCTTGTTGATCTGAGATTACCCCGTGCATCTTTGATGTATTGTGGACATTGAGACTGAGAGGTGATTTGTCTTTTGGGTACATTATCATTGTTGGAGAGACTGAAAGGTAATCCGACTATCTGGTTGTGACATCCGACAATTTTCAGGTTATTTATCGTTTAACCTTAGAACGCGTTTATAATTTATTATATGAGTCTTAGACTTAATTTCAGTTAATTAGGTCATTATAAAGTCTAGCAAAGCCCTTCGTATGCATAGGTTTGCATTTCGAGAAATTTTCAGAAATTTTGGTACAACGTATCGGTAAAATGTCCGTATTTAGCATTGGTGATGACCCGGTTAATCTTAAAAATATCAGTTTTGATGAAAATCATATAAATTGGTTTATATTAGTGGATTATATGTGAAAATTATGTGCTACTTGTTAAATATCGCTTTCTGTGATTTTCGTTGCGTTTTACCCGGTACAAGATGAGTTAAAATGAACTGATAGCAAAGATTATTATTTTTACTAATTATGATATCAAATAATTAGTGGGTATTTTATATATTTTTATTTTGATGAAAAACCATGTTTAAAGTGGTAGAATTTTATAAAAGTGTTGTAGTTTTTATAAAATATCACCTACATTTGTGTAGAGGTTTATAAAATAAAAGAAGACCTCTCTCTCTCTTAAAATCAGCCATGAAGTGGTTCCCATACCCTAATCAAGTATTAAACATAATCATTTGATTCCTTACACACTTTGTACAAAACTACACTCCACCACATTTGATCATCCAACTTGCATGGGATTTTTATGGAAGTTGTCAAATCTCCATCTCTCTCTCCTCTCTCCCTCTTGGCCGAAATCCATCCCTCACCTCGTATAAATACCCCTCCAATCTTCACTTCAATCCCACACCTTTCTATCATCTTTTCTCTAAGTGTTCTTTCAATTGTTCTTGAGTTTTTGGTGTTCTTGGAGCAATTTCTTGAAGATTCAAGAGTTGTGGAGCCAAATACTCAAGAAAACCATCCATCATCTTTCATTTCTCTAGTATTCTCCTTGATTTAGTCAAGGGGTATGAATCTCCATCTCTTTCTTTACTTATATAAAGAAAGCTTTGATTTTTGCAATGTGTTCATCTTTAATAAAAGGATTTTTATGAACTATTAAAATCAGCAAATAATGGGTCTTTATTGAAGATTTTCATGGATTTATTTGTATGTATGGATGTCGTGTATATGCATGTATGTTTATATGTTCATATCTTGCAAAAAGTGATGAATTAGGGCTTGATCTTTATATGTAATCAAATATTTTGTTATGGTTTGTTTCAAACAGTAAGTAATGGTATATTATTGCATAAAAATATGTTAGTTAATGCATGGATCATTGAATTTATGATTTAGGTGTTTATTGCTAAAGATTGTTGTCCAAAAGCATGATTTAAGCTAGGGTTTTAGCATGGATCATTAAGATTGTTTGAAATCTGGAAATATGATGATAAAATTAATGTTTTATGATAATAATAATCAGGTCTAAAAGTGTTATTTATGTTATTTGCTAAGTGTATGACATGTTTATGTTGCTTAAATGATGCTAAAAAGGTAGATTTTTGTATGGAAATAGATAGATTTGTAAATCCGGAATCATGGCTGTAATATGATGATATTTTATGTCTAAAATATAGATTTTTAGTATTATGTATGATTTTTGGTGTTTGGATACATTTCGTTAGGTTTTACGCTAAACTAGTCGATTAAAACGGTAGTTTTCGACATGAAAAATGTGTATTTGTTAAATCTGATTTTGAGCAGTAGGTTTGAGTATATTTTATGATTAAAATACAGCTCTTAGGATATATAATGAGTTCATGTTATGAAATATGCGTTTGTACTTGTCGTTGACGTTTCGGTTGTCACGTATGTGCTAGAAATTGCCATGATTGGGTACTTTATGTCAAAATAATGAAAGATTGTTTTGTTTGAAAAAATATATTTTATTCAATATATTTTGATGATATATGATGTTATATGAACTCATGTGTTAGAAATTTGGAAGTTTGTTCCTTAAAAGTTAGTCGTTTTGCTTGAGAAGTGCTTATATGCAAATATTGTGACTTAAGTGTTTTCACATGTGATCTAGGACTTATAAGCATATGTATGAGTTTATATATGTGTTATTAGTTTATATTCACATGTTAGTTGTTGATAAGTAATAACACTTGAAGTCTTCGTATGTGTGTATGATCCACCGTTTACGTTAAAAACATAATCGTGTGTCGAAGTCACCAACGGGTCGCTTAAATAAATATTTTATTAAAAATATAATAAGTATAAGTAGGTTGGGTGAACAACTTTCTTGTAAGACTTGAGGTTCAATTAGTAATGTATCCCTCGTGTTTAGGGCACCGTTAGTGTTCGTGGGCGTATAATTGCTAGCACTCGTTTTCTGTCGTTCGTTATCAAGGTGAGTTTTTCACGGCCCCTTTTTAAACTATTTTGTTGTTTTATAAACTATGGGGGAAGAACATGCTTTCGCTCGTTTATCATGATACTGGACTTACGTTATATGTTTGTTTGATGGTCTCGAGTAAGGGCTTTCGTTACGTATTCATGTATTCGTTCATGAATAGCCCCGCCGGTATAATCATTAGCCTCGTGTAGGCCGCAAGGTGTGTTGATAGTTCTATTTGGGACTGACTTCCCACTCTCGTGATCAGTAGCGTTGTTCGGTCGTTCGTACGAGAGAATATATTTTGAAAGTATTCGTGGGGACAAGTTGTATCGTGTCTCTATTTGATTATAATCTCTAGGTACTGTCATCATGTTGTATTCCTTGCAAGCTTATGACATATCACATGTTTGTCCAAGTTACTTGATAGTTCGTTAAATTCGTTTATGTTATCGTTAAACCCGTGAAATTCGCTCAACTTTATGTTGAAGTTTTTAAGCATGTTTTCCAGGTACTTAGATGCTCTCGCGCGGTTATGAAAACGGGCTTTTTGGCAAACACTTGCATCGGAATTCTGTTGGGACATTTTAAACTTTATTTTGGATCCTCATTTGTTGGATCATGAAAACTCTCATTGTAGATTTTAATGCCTTTTAATTTGGATAATTGTAAGACTTATCTTTATTTTGTTAAACATTTCCGATTTTTAAATAAATGTGTTTGCTTATTATCATTGGGCTCCAACTTCTATGACCACCATGCTTATGTCTCGTTTCCGCTGCGAATCGTCGTTTTCGGGGTGTGACAGAAGGTGGTATCAGGGCCCATGGTTATAGCAAACTAGAAAATATTTTCTTAAAAATCTAGACTATAACTTTTAAAAATTGGGTTTTTGGGTTAAAGACGTTCTCATACCGCATGCATCTTATATTAAGAGTAAGTGTTAGTATTTAGATAGTATTAGGATACTTCCTCTATGTGCTTACGTGCCTTAAGTGTTTTGCATACGTACGTGCTTACATTTATGGGCAAATCATTTATATCGCGTAAATATACCGTGTCACAGATGTCTCTTTCGCCTTCCATCATCACGATCTCTTCTGATAGTGAGCCAGATGTGACAATCCTACTTTTCAAGTTAACTCCGTTAACAATTCCGTTAAGCTTTCTGTTAAAAACTTAACCCAGTTAGCTAATCCAGTTAAATTCAAACCCCAGGGACCGATTCTGTTAATATTTAATATCAAAACTAAAGGGGTTTGTCTTGCAAATATGCAAAACCTGATTTGATGACTTCCATTAGTCAAAATCGAAGAAAATCGATTATGTTGACTTTTTAGAAGTCAAACCCGCAACCAATGTGACTCAAATCCGTATATCTCGATCATGTCGACTGAAATTCGTAACCTAAATCGACTTCAATGCTAATCACGACCATTATTGAACATTCAATCCTCGTTAATTTATCGAATTAAACTAATTATGTTCTAAAAATCGTAACCGTCGAAGTTCATCTACTATAGACACGAATTCGTATCGATTTGATCGCCATTCCTGAAATTAGATGTCACACCCCCAATTTAAACTAACGGAGTATTACCGTTTTGGGAAGTGACAAACCAGGATCTCAGACACTAGTTACATTGAACGACTCTACATGGGACTCAAAATAAAAATATCTTTTAAATCAGAGTATCAAATCGGAAGCGTAAAGAAAGTAAATGCGCAAAATACACGCGCCCAAAACCAAAGTCCAAAAGTCTCAAAATTCCAAACCAAACAACCAAACAAAGTACAATATAACAATTCAACCAAACATAAATAGACATAAGCAAAGCAGTTGAATCCCATGCATGCCCTAACGTGCACCTGTGTCTTAGATTAGCGTCCTGAGAAAACATGTAAGAAAAAGTGTTAACACGAGGTTGGTGAGTTCACAGGTTTCAAATAAATAAGTAGGCGTTACCAGATTTATGATCATTCAATATGTATCTATAGGTAGCTAACCTATGTTCATGTTTTAGCTCAAGTGCTCGCAACCGAAACTGACTGTTTGTTTATTGCCTCCTGCCAGGTTCTATCAATACTGGCCATGTGAATAGGCTAACATTTCACCCGTTCGATATCCAATCGAGTTAGCGCGACTAACGCGGGTGGGATTTGTCAAACTCAGTAGTACTACTAAACAATACCTCGCTAAGATCCATATTAACGGTTCGAAATAAGATGAGGACTTTCTGTGATAGCATGTTACACTTAGCTTTAACATTGATAGCATATGAAATACAAAATCTAAAAATCAGTTTAAGCATGTTTTCTCCCCCAAGTTAAAAGCAGTAAAAAGGGGCCGTGAAACTCACCTGCTTGGCGTTGAAGGTAGTTCACACTAGAAGTAAGTTTGGAACCGCGAGTGTAAGTCTCAAAAGACCTACGAATGTCCTAGAATTATAAATATATAAATTAGGAACGATAAAGGGAATTGTGACCGTGACAAGGAAAGAATGTCTTAAAGAACCGCTCTAACAAACGAGAGTGGACGAACGTGTCCACGGGTTTAGGAATTACTTTACGCGACGAACGACGTAAATAATATATATATATATATATACGAGTGGTTAACATAACTAATTATTATTTGGTCTTGATTGGTTCACGGTGTTATAAAAATGATTTGAAATAATACAAATATATATTATTTAATAATACGAGTCACAATTTGAAAATAATATAAACATATTATTTTACACGCGTTTATGGTTTAAAAATAATATAAATATATATATATATATATATATATATATATATTTTTACTTATTAATAATAAAAGTGCACAATTTATAAAAATAGTTATAATTTATAAATTTAAACAAAATATTTAAATCCCGAGCCTATGCGTTGTTTTCCGGTTTAAAACCCATTTATATAATGATACAATATTAAAAGATTTGATTTTTATTAATTTAATATTCTAGAAAATTGTTTAAAAAAAGAATGTGGGAGCCCGGCCTCGAACCCGGGTCTCTCCCACACAGACACATCGCTTTAACCAATCCGGCCGCTAGGCTATCGCAACAAAACTCAGATCGAAATGGTTTTAACACACAAAAACCCTGAGCTTTTCCCTTTATCGAGCCGAACCCAAACACCATCCCAAATCCGTCAAATCAGATCGCGAATAGACAAGGAATTATAGGGTTTCTGTTAATCGGTTCCTGGTGAACCTGAATGTGGGTTTAATTTGAAAATCATCAAGTCTAAGATCAATTAATCGCATATTCAAAAGCCGAAACCCTAGGTTTGAACTCATAATCGATTTGAACAAATCTTATAATGAAATCTATTGGAAACATAGGGGTTTTAAAGATTAGGATGTTGCGAAACTGTTGGTATAGTTTAATTTGATTGAGGTGGTGTTTAGGATCAAAACCCCCAATTTGATATATGGACGAACCCTAGTTACAGATTATGAACAATCCGATGTTGTATGATAAAATTAACATGGGGCTTTCAAAGAGTTGATGATGGTGAGTCTGTACATGCAATTTAATTGAATTTTCATCGAGTCTAGGGTGGATTTCGACTAAACCCGAACGAGTATGAACCCTAGAATTCATTCATGTTCAATTCAGTGTGGTAAGCCCCAGTTATGATAGGGCTTTTGATCCAGACATAGAAACGAAACTAAGGAATTGATTGATTACCAGAATTGAGTTCCCACTGATGGAGATCGACTAGAATAGACTCCGTCGTCACGTGGTTCGATCTCCGGTAATACAAACTTCGTCTCTGATCGAATTGGTGTGTGGGGTTGTTTATGAGAGGTGCGATAGAGGTGTGAAAGTGTTCAATTCGTACGAATAATGATAGTGATAGACGAATTTGATAGTTTTAGCATTGAGTTCGTCGGTTACAACTTTAATGGTCATCATTTGGTTTAATCCGTGTAATGATGATGATAAACGGTTCGTATACGATCATTTATTGCATTAGGGAGTAATTTAGTTATGAATTTGAATAGAAATCAATTTATTGAGCTTGACTTCGGATTATAGGTCACGATTTTTGACTTATTACAAGTCAACATGAAGACAAGTTGGTTAATTTTGACTTTGGGGAGTCAATGTATTCAGTTTAGTATAATTACACAATTAGTCCTTGCAGTTTTGAGTTGATATTGTGGCTGAATTAGTCCTTGGGGTTAGATTTGATTAACGGGGTTAAGTTTTTAATAAGAAACTTAACGGAATAGTTAACGGTGTTAACTCAAAAGTCAGATTGTCACATCATTCCCTAGTTGAAAAAATTTTCGTCCCGAAAATTAAAAATTTTTTTTTCTGGGATTTCACATCATTCCCTAGTTGAAAGAATTTTCGTCCCGAAAATTAAATAGTACCTTAGGAATTTGACGCGGGGTGCTTGAACAGATTAGGATATTTGCGCATCATCTGATCCTCGCGCTCCCAAGTGAATTCTGGTCCGCGTTTCGAGTTCCAACGGACTCAAACAATAGGGATCTTGCTGTGCTTTAACGTTTTAACTTCCCTATCCATAATTTCCACAGGTTCTTCGATGAAACGTAACTGTTCATCAACATCTAGTTCCTCCAGAAGAACTGCGAGTGATTCGTCTACCAGGCATTTCTTTAAATTTGAGACGTGAAAGACGTTATGCATACCACTAAGTCTTTCAGGTAGGTCCAGTTAGTACGCGACTGGTCCGATTCTCTTTAATATTTTGAAGGGTCCAACATAACGAGGATTCAGTTTACCTCGTTTCCCGAAACGAATGACACCTTTCCAAGGTGAGACTTTGAGTAAGACCATGTCACCTAATTGAAACTCTAAAGGTTTACGGCGTTTGTCGGCGTAGCTCTTTTGACGATCACGAGCTGCCGCCATACGGTTTCTAATTTGAACGATCTTTTCAGAAGTTTCAAATACAAGTTTAGGACCTGTGAGTTGGCTATCTCCAACCTCGGTCCAACAAATGGGAGAACGGCATTTCCGTCCATAAAGTGCTTCAAATGGAGCTGCCTTGATGCTAGTGTGATAACTGTTGTTGTAGGAGAACTCCACCAACGGTAGGTGAGACTCCCAAGTGTTACCGAAATCGATCACACAAGCTCGTAGCATGTCCTCCAGAGTTTGGATAGTACGTTCTGTTTGACCATCGGTTTGAGGATGGTAAGCTGTGCTCATATCTAGACGTGTGCCTAAGGCCTTATGTAACGACTGCCAGAAACGAGAAGTGAATCGTGCATCACGATCAGAAATAATGGAGATTGGCACTTCGTGCCGAGATACTACTTCTTTTAGGTAGGTACGAGTAAGCTTTTCCATCTTATCGGTTTCCTTGATGGCTAAGAAATGGGCGGATTTTGTTAAACGATCAACGATTACCCAAATAGTATCGCATCCAGTAGGGGTTCGGGGTAATTTGGTGATGAAATCCATGGATATTTGTTCCCATTTCCACATGGGAATTTCTGGTTGCTGCAGGAGACCGGATGGTTTTTGATATTCAACTTTGACCTTCGCGAAGGTCAGACACTTACTAACATAGGTGGCTATATCGGCCTTCATCTTCGGCCACCAATATAGTACTTTTAGATCATGGTACATTTTATCGGAACCCGGATGAATGGAGTAACGAGATTTATGAGCTTCATCCATGATTAGTTCCCTTAAATTTCCGAACACTGGAATCCATATTCGTTCGACAAAGTAACGAATTCCGTCAGATTTTACTTCAAGTTGTGCTTCCATGCCGCGAGTACCTTCTAACGGTAGGTTATCTTCTTTCAAGGCTTCAAGTTGAGCACTACGAATTCTGTCAGGCAATCCAGGGTGAATAGTGAGTTGTAATGCTCGAACTCGTTTGGGTTTCGTTTCCTTTCGGCTTAGTCCATCAGCCACAACGTTAGCTTTACCCGGATGATACCGGATCGCACAGTCGTAATCATTTAAAAGTTCAACCCAACGACGTTGTCGCATGTTCAACTCCTTCTGCTCGAAGATATGCCGGAGGCTCTTGTGGTCGGTGTAGATGGTGCATTTGGTACCGTACAAGTAATGTCTCCATATCTTAGGTGCAAAAACTACTGCTCCCAACTCTAGGTCATGAGTGGTGTAGTTTTTCTCGTGAACCTTTAACTGACGTGAAGCGTATGCGATTACCTTTTCACGTTGCATTAAGACACAACCCAGACCTTGAATAGATGCATCACAATACACCACAAAATCATCGGTTCCTTCCGGAAGAGCTAAAATAGGTGCACTGCAAAGTTTCTGTTTGAGGTGCTGGAAAGCTGACTCTTGGTTATCGCCCCAATTATAGACTTTTCCTTTTTGAGTTAAGGCGGTGAGAGGTTGCGCAATCTTTGAAAATCCTTCGATAAAACGACGGTAATATCCAGCCAATCCCAGAAATTGTCGCACCTCAGTCGGAGTCGTCGGTGCTGCCCAATTCTTGATGGCTTCTATTTTGGATGGGTCGACATGTATCCCTTTTTCATTTACCACATGCCCTAGAAACTGAACTTCCCGAATCCAGAATTCACATTTGGAAAACTTAGCATAAAGTTGCTCTTGCTTAAGTAGTTCCAAAATTAGACGCAGATGTTCCTCATGTTCTTCCTTGTTCTTGGAATAAATAAGGATGTCATTGATGAAAACGATAACAAACTGGTCAAGGTAAGGCTTACACACACGGTTCATGAGGACCATGAATACCGCGGGCGTGCTGGTTAAACCGAAAAGCATGACCATAAATTCGTAATGGCCGTACCTCGTTCTGAATGCAGTCTTAGAGATATCTTCTTCTCGGACTCTTAACTGATGATAGCCGGACCTAAGGTCTATTTTGGAATAGAAACTTGATCCTTGTAGTTGATCAAAAATATCATCAATACGAGGTAAAGGGTAGCGGTTCTTGATTGTGACTTTATTCAGTTCCCGGTAATCAATACACATACGGAACGTACCGTCCTTCTTCTTGACAAATAATACCGGAGCTCCCCACGGTGATGAACTAGGTCGGATGAAACCTTTATCCAATAAGTCTTGCAATTGAGTGGACAGTTCCTGCAATTCACTGGGTGCCAGTCTGTAAGGTGCCCGAGCAATCGGTGCTGCTCCGGGTGCTAGGTCAATTTGGAATTCAACCTGACGGTGTGGTGGCAGACCGGGCAGATCCTCGGGAAATACTTCCAAAAATTCATGAACAACAGGAATATCTTCGATCTTCTTCTCTTCTGACGGCTGTTCAACAACAAGGGCCAAAATAGCCGTATGCCCCTTTCGAAGACATTTTTGTGCTTTCATGAAGGATATAATGCCCATGACTGCACCAACTCTTTCGCCTTGGATGGAAAGGGTTTCTCAATTCGAGAGAGGTATACGTACAATCTTCTCACGACAGATAATTTCGGCTTGGTTTTAGATAGCCAATCCATGCCAACAATTGTATCAAAACTACCAAGTATGACCGGCATAAGGTCGATATAAAATATATGTGTAGCTATCTCAAGTTTACATCCTTTAAGTATGTGAGTTGCCTCAATTATTTGACCGTCAGCTATCTCTATTGTATACTTATATTCTAATAGAGATGAAGTTCCTTTTATCATATTACTAAATTTCTTAGATATAAAACTTCTATCAGCACAGGTGTCAAAAAGGACAGAAGCAAAGAAGTTATTTACGAGGAACTTACCGCTTACCACATTATGGTCGTAACGGGCTTCTCCAGATCCTAGTACGAAGGCTCGTCCCTTCGCACAATTTCCTCCCCATTGCCATTATTACCACCATTACCATTGTTATTGTGATTAGGGTTGTGATTTCCATTACCCCCTTTCTTCAACTGAGGACAGTTCTTCCGAATATGTCCTTCCTTTCCACACTCAAAGCAAGCCCTGGTAGACCCCGGTTGTTGGAAGGGTTGTTTAGTTTGTAATTCACCCATGTAGTCCTTAGCAGCAGGGCCTATTTTACCACACCTCTGGCAACGATTGCAGAACCCAAAGTGGTGCAAGTTACACTTGTTACACTTCAGGGACTTTCCCGCATAACCACCCTGGTTTTGGCCAGAAGAGGTCGACTGATTGAAGTTCTTGGTAGGCTCGAACCTACGCTGTTGCTGTTGTTGCGGTTGGTTAAACTGGGGTTGGTTAGGTTGAGGTCCTTTGGAGTGGGAGTTAGAGTGGTTGGGGGTGTTGGAATGGTGATCGAATTTGCGTTTGTGGCTGTCGGTGGGTTTAGCAACTGAACCTCTTGGAAGTAGAGTTCCTTGCGTCACCGCCTGATCGGTCAATTTGTGAGCAAGTCTGATGGTCTGTTGAATAGTGGTAGGGTTGGATGAGGTCACCATGCTTTGAATCTGGGGTACCAAACCTCCAATGTATAGTTCAATCCGTTTGTAATCCGGAGTCACCATGTGTGGGCACATGGTAGCAAGTTCATGCGAACGGGTGGTGTAGAGTTCAATTTCCGAACCCTCCATCTTAAGGTTCCAGAACTATCCCTCTAGCTTTTGAATTTCATCTCGTGGGCAGTATTCCTCCTTCATCATTGCTTTAAATTCCTCCCACGGGAGTCCATTTGCCATTGCCAGTCCTAACATTTGAACTTGGGCATTCCACCATGTTAGGGCCGGGCCTTCTAAAGTTCCAGCAGCAAATTTCACTTGGTTAGCCACGGGGCAGTTGCACATGGCTATTACTGATTCAACCTTCTCAAACCAGCGAAGTAATCCAACGGCTCCTTCAGCTCCACTAAAGGTGTGGGGTTTGCAGTCCATGAATGCCTTGAAAGTGCAGGCTGGCTGTTGATTTTGCTGATTTTGTTGGCCTGGATTTAGAAATACAAATTGAATTGGAATTATAGAGTTTAGAAAGATGTTCCTAGGAGAAGGATTGACACTACTAGTCAATAGTTAAAGCATTTACCTGCAGCATTCTGTGCTGCTAGGGCATCTGCCACACTATTGTTTATCATAGCTGCTAGCTCTGCTGCCGTCATGTTGATGGTACCACGACCACCGGCACGGCCTCCTCGTCCTCTCCCAGAAATGTTTCTTCACAATCACAAATGAAAAACAATGAGAAATATATCGCATATTAAACATTATTCAGGTACGAGTAAGAAAATACAACATCTAATATTTTGAAAATTAAATAAATTGTAAGGCTACAAAATAAATAACTCAAATATTAAACTTCTCATGCTTTTATTGGATGGGAACAACCTTACCCATCTAGGTTTGAAAAGAGAAATAACATAAGCAAAAACAAACATGAAAAGGAAGATAGATTAGGAAGATCCTCAAACATCCTCGTCATCAGAAGAGACGTATGACTGTGCATCATCGATCTCCACTGGCTCTTCCTCAGCTGGTTCCCCCTCTAAGTGCTCCTCCTCGAAGGGCTCCTCTTCAAAGGGCTCCTCCTCAAAGGGTTCTTCCTCATCGTCAGATACTGTAATGTCTTCCGGGTGTAGGGCCGCTTGCAGTTGGGCTTCCAAGTGAATCACCCTCTCTTGAAGGCCTTCAGCAGTGTGGTTTGCCACATGTAACTGAGCTTCCATAGCAGCTAATCTCTTCAGAACTCCTTGGATATCATCATCCATAGTGGCAGCCCTCGTCTCTAGGTGTGCCACACGATCCACTAAAAGGTTGTAGACATGGTCCGTTGCAGCTAGTTCGGTAGTCAAATGTTCTATTCCTACCCTATTCTTCTCTACTTGGGGTCCATTCTCCATAAGTTTAGGTATCTCCTCGGTGGAATCTTGTACAAAACTTAATTCCTTTAACATATAAGACACGAATGCTGCGAAGGCTTGTTCCATGGTGCATGGTAAGCTAGGCAGTGTAGATGATGAACATGTGGATCCAAAGTACGGTGATGGAACATCTCCCATTTCGATCCACCTTTGGATCATATGCGGGTACATATCCCAATTGAGAGCATAATCCAATGCTCGTGCGTTGCTCGGTTCACCTTGATCAATTGAGGTAGTCCGGCGCCTTTTGGGTTCCGGGAATGAGGGTACAAGTGCCTTATGCCCTGATGCGTTAGGTGATGGAGGTGGGGTTGACGACATGATCCTGCAACATTATGTATAAGTACCAAACATCCAAATGCCATGTAACTAATGTGTGAGGCTATAGTCTAGTATGCAATCCTAGTTCTCTATAACCAATGTCTCTGATACCAATCTGTCACACCCCCAATTTCAGCTAACGGAGTTTTACCGTTTTGGGAAGTGACAAACCAGGATCTCAGACACTAGTTACATTGAACGACTCTACATGGGACTCGAAATGAAAATATCTTTTAAATCAGAGTAATGACCTTGGAAAGGTGTAATCCGATTTGGGAAGCGAGGCAAACTGAATCCTCGTTATGTTGGACCGTTCAAGATAGTGAAGGGAATTGGTCCAGTAGCGTACCAACTCGACTTACCTAAAGGACTGAGTGGTGTATACGAGGTCGTTCATGTCTCGAACTTGAAGAAATGTCTAGCAGACGAGACGCTCGCGGTTCCTCTTGAGGAACTACACCTCGATGAACAATTGTGTTTCATTGGAGAACCGGTGGAAATCATGGATAGAGAAATCAAATCACCCAAACACAGAAAAATCCCTATTGTCAGAGTTCATTGGAACTCGAAATGCGGACCGGAATTCACATAGGGGTGTGAGGACCAGATGATGCGCAAGTATCCCCATCTGTTCAAGCACTCTACGTTAAAAACTTAAGGTACTATTCTAATTTTCGGGACGAAAATTCTTTCAACTAGGGGATGATGTGACACCCCAAAAAAAATTTTTTTACTTATTTTAATTTTCGGGACGAAAATTCTTTCAACTAGGGGATGATGTGACATCTGGCTATTTACGGTTAATCCCGTTAACTCAATCCAGTTAAACAGTAACCTATTTAACCTCGTCATAAACTCTAGGGACTATTTTTATCATTATTCTAACTAAAACTACAAGGACCAGTTGTGTAATTAACCTAAACTCAAATCCAATTGACCTTGTAAAGTCAAAATTTCCATATCTAATTTGCTACTCACTCTTGATAGTCAAACCACCATGTTCTTAACCCAACCCAAACCCTAGGGGCTAGTCCTGCCAACTTCCAAACTCAAATACATATAATTGCAGGGACTAAACTTGTAATTATTTCAAACTTGATTTAATTGACTTTCAAAAGTCAATCCGGATGCTTTTGGTGCCAATGTGATTCCTATAACTGAAATCTAGTCGAAATCGTAACTGAATTGGATATTAATTGTATTAACGACCGTCATTAGTGCTTTAATCGTGGTATTGATTCGGAATTAATCCGCTTCATGCCTAATTAAGTCGTAAACGTCGACACCCTCCTCGACTATGATCAAATTAGCTCGAATTCGTCTATCATTCCAAAATTGATCACCTGCACATATTGAACGAGACCCTGTGAAACTAATAGACGCGTCAATCTCACCGAAGTCCCAGCAGAAGTCGCCGAGAACCAAACCAGTTGCCGTCGGCATCGGTTTTAGTCGACCACAGTCAATTCGATATTCTTTCTGGTAATCAAACATACCTTTGGCTTTGTTTCTATGTATAGATTGAAAGCCCCATCGTTATTAGGACTCATATTATCAGATTTAGCACGATCTGAAATCTAGGGTTCATACGATAACGATTTAATCGAACTCTATCTTAGACCCTGTTTAAATCCAATTAAATCGTACCATTAGAATCGAAATCTTTCAAACAATGAAAGCCCTATGAATCCAACAAATTTTATTATCAGGATTACTCAGTTCAATTCCACGCTTGAAATCTAGGGTTTCGGCATTTCGATCAAGAAATTAACGATCTTAAACTCACTATTTTTACAATTAAATACATCCACAAACTCGCAATCCAATGATGGACAAAACCCCTATGATCTATTGATCAATCGCGATCGATTTCAAGGGATTACGGGTTGAGTTTTGATTCGGATTGCATAAAGGGGATGGACACAATGGCCTGGAATGTTAAAACCAATCTGATCCGAGGCTTGATGCGATTGCCTTAGCAGGCGGGGTGGTTAGACTAGTGTACTGTTGGGGGAGAGACCCGGGTTCGAGTCTCTCCACCCGTTTTTCTTTTTAAATTATTTTTAAATTGTTGTTTTTAATATAAAATCTATCCCAATATTATTATATTTATATAGTAATATGTTTTAGCACTGGGAAAACACCCGTAGGCTCGGGTATGATTTTATAACTCATTTGGTTATCGTTACCTACTTTTATAACATTATATTTATATTATTTGCAAACCACGACTCCGTATAAAATAGTATATTTATATTATTTTCAAATTGTGACTCCAAATTAAAAATAATGTATATTTAGATATTATTTTCATCTCGTTTATAAGCTTCGTGTAACGTTTCAAACTAACCAATAATATAATTAGTTATGTAATTACCCACGTTTAATATCCTCGAATAAAAATAATAGCTTTATTATTTTTGTCCCACATTTTAAATAATCATGTTATTTCTCTAAAAATAATATATTAGTTATATTATTTTCCTAACCATTATTTTAATGGTACAAACACACGGGTGTATTTAATCATTATTATGTTCGTAATTAAGAAACCTTTGACGCGAAACGTATTTATCTTGATAAGTATATTAAGAAACCCTTATTCCCGTGGACAAGTTCGTCTACTCGTTGATCCTTAAAATGTTCTAGGACGTTCAAATCCTCCCGTGTCATCGTCACAGAAATCTCATTCTATCCCTGACTATCATGTTTATAATTCCAGGACATACTTATGTAGTTTACAGGCAAACTCGTGTGTTTCCTACTTGCATCCTTGTGTGGTGCTTTCTACTCGTACACAACTCAGGTGAGTTTCACGGCCCCTTTTTACCTGTTTTACTATTTGGGGAGAAACATGCTTACACACAAACGTATTTTACTTGTTTTCCTGTTGAGGAAGAAACAAACATGAACACCAACTATCATACTTTTACTTGTTTTCCCCGTGGGGGAGAAACAGGTACGCAAGCAAATATTATTTTTCCCGCCGGGGGAGAAAACATGACGCAACTATTTGATTATGGTACTTTATACGATATCACTGTTGAGACTAAGCGTAAGACACTATCACAGAAAGTCCTCATCTTATATCGGACCGTTAATATGGATCTTAGCGAGGTAATGTTTAGTAGTACTACTGGGTTTGACAAATCCCACCCGCGTTAGTCGCGCTAACTCGATTGGATATCGAACGGGTGAAATGTTAGCCTACTCACATGTGCTAGAGTTGATAGACCTGGCAGGAGGCATATAAACACAGTCAGCTTCGGTTGCGAGCGCTTTAGTAAGACATGAACATAGGTTAGCTACCTATAGATATGCATATTGAATGTACATAATCTGGCAAACACTCTCTTATTGAAAACTTGAAACCTGTGAACTCACCAACCTCGTGTTGACACTTTTTCTTACATGTTTCTCAGGTCGCTAAGGCACAGGTTGCACACTTAGGACATGCATGGAGTCCTACTGTCATATTATCCAGTTCAAACATTTGAAACAGCTTACTTATTTACATTGACGCCGATTGCGTGTAATTACTTTTGATTTCATATTAACGTTTACGCTTCCGCATTAACTCTGGACTTTTATGTTTTGATATTTCAAGTCCCATATAGTGTCGTTTGATGTAACTAATGACTGAGATCCTGGTGTGTCACCTTCCAAACGGTAAAACTCCGTTAGATGAAATTGGGGGTGCGACATTAAACCTCTGCCCACCTTAATCAATCATCTTTGGAACTGTTGCACACATCAATTTAGTCGAAATCACAGTAGAAGTCACCAAAGACGAACCCGCGCGACGACGGAGCCGAATTCAGTCGATAGCCATCAATTGGAACTCGATCCTGGTAATTGATTCCACCATTAGCTTCGTTTTTGTCCATTGAATGAAAGCCCTATGGTTATTGGGGCTCATATCATTGAATTAATCTAAACCCGTAATCTAGGGTTCATACGAAAATGATTTGGGGGTTTCGACCCTAAACCCAACCTCAATCAAATTAAAATACATCAACAGTTTCGAAATCCTAAACTCATTGAAAACCCTCTATCAATTTCTCCTTTTATCATCGAATTTAGTATGAACCCGAATCTATGGTTCATACGTTTCGGGTTTAATCGAACTCTAACCTAGACACAGTTTTAATCCAATCAAACTATATGGTTAGCATCGCCATCACCCACTCTTTGAAAACCCTATGGTGATTCAGTCTTATATCATCGAATTATTAATGATCTGGAAATTAGGGTTTGTTCATATGACGAATTGGGGATTTCGATCTTGGATTCAACCTTAACTCAATTAAACCTGTTGGTCAGATTCGCAAACATCTAATCAGTAATAGCCCTATGATTTCATCACGTTATATTATCAAATTTGTTCAATTGAGTTTAAGTTAAAAACTAGGGTTTCGGCTTTTGAAACCGAAATTTAACCACTTTAAAATCCATGATTTCGCAATTAACTCTATCCTCTGATTCGCACTACCGTGTACTTCAAAACCCCTGTGTCAATTCGATGAAATCGTGGATGAATTCGGTGTTGTTGGGAGGGAATCAATCGCGACTTGATTTGGGAAAGGGGGGCTCTCGGTTATGCTTGATTAAAAGCATTTCAGTCCGGATCATATCGCGATAGCCTAGTGGCCGGGACTGGTTAAGACTGTATGCTCACAGGGAGGGGACCAGGGTTCGAGTCTCCCTCCCCCTGTTTTGGTTTTATTCATTTTTAAGCCACTATTTTAATATTAAACCTATATATATTATTATATTAATATATTAAAATATTTTTAAAGCGGAAAACACCCTTAGGCTCGGGTTTGATTCGTAAACCGCATTTATTTAAAATAACCACTTTTAAAATAACATGTTTATATCATTTTCAAACCCCGACTTCGTATGAAATAATATATTAATATTATTTTTAACTCGTGACTCCTATTTCTAAATAATATATATTTATGTTATTTCACTTTGTTAAACACCTCGTATAATGTTTTAAACCGTTTAATAATATAAATTGTTATATTATTTACCTACGTTATTTGCTCGAATAAAAATAACATGTTTATTATTTTTGCCAATGATTAATTATTAATCTTACGAATCTAAAATAACATATTAGACTATATTATTTTCCTAACTTTTGTAAACGACTCGAACGTACGAATCTAATTATTTATTTGTTATTAACGTTCGACACGTAACGCATTTACCTTAATTATTATATATATAATTCCATAGACATGTTCGTCTACTCTTAAATTCCTAGAATGCGTTAAGGTGTTAAATCTTCCGTGTCGTCGTCACAAATCCCAACTTGTCCCTAATTTATGTGTTTATAATTTTAGGGCATATGTAAGGCATCTGAGACTTTCACTCGTGGTTCCAACTTTTCCCTTGTGTGATCCAAATCTCTACTCAAGCTCAGGTGAGTTTTCACGGCCCCTTTTTACTGCTTTTGAACTGGGGGAGAAAACATGATACAAACTCTTTTTGATTTATGTACTTCATTTTATATCAATTGTTATGACTATGCGTAAACTCTATCATGAAAGTCCTCACATCGAACCATTTAAATATGAATATAGCGAGGTATGTTGGGTAGTACTACTGGGTTTGACAAACCTCACCCGCGTTAGTCGCGCTAACTCGATTGGATATCGAACGGGTGCAATATTGACCTAAACGTGCACCATGGTTGATAGACCTGGTGGGAGGCAATACAAACAGTCAGTTTACGGTTGCGAGCGTAATAGCAAACATGAACATGGGTTAGCTACTCACTGTATATATATGTTGATTGTACAATAAATTTGGTAAACGTTTATTTATATATTGAAACCTGTGAACTCACCAACCTCGTGTTGACACTTTTTCTTACATGTTTTCTCAGGACGCTAAGCTAAGACATAGGTGCACGTTAGGGCATGCATGGGATTCAACTGCTTTACTTTGTGTCTATTTATGTTTGGTTGAATTATTTTTATTGTACTTTGTTTGGTTTGGACGTTTGGACTTTTGAGACTTTTGGACTTTGGTTTTGGGCGCGTGTATTTTGCGCATTTACTTTCTTTACGCTTCCGCATTGATACTCTGATTTAAAAGATATTTTCATTTCGAGTCCTATGTAGAGTCGTTCAATGTAACTAGTGTCTGAGATCCTGGTTTGTCACTTCCCAAAACGGTAAAACTCCGTTAGCTGAAATTGGGGGTGTGACAGATTGGTATCAGAGCCATTGGATGTTTGGTACTTATACATAATGTTGCAGGATCATGTCGTCAACCCCACCTCAATCACCTAACGCATCAGGGAATAAGGCACCTGTACTCTCATCGCTGGAGCCCAAAAGGCGCCGGACTACTTCAATTGACCAAGGCAAACCGAGTAACGCACGAGCATTGGATTATGCTCTCAATTGGGACGTATATCCACATATGATCCAAAGGTGGATCGAAATGGGAGATGTTCCATCACCGTACTTTGGATCCGCATCTTCATCATCTACACTACCTAGCTTACCATGCACCATGGAACAAGCTTTCGCAGCATTCGTATCTTAGATGTTGAAGGAATTGAGTTTTGTACAAGATGCCACCGAGGAAATACCTGAACTTCTGAAGAATGGACCCCAAGTAGAGAAGAATAAGGTAGGAGTAGAACACTTGACTACCGAACTAGCTGCAACGGACCATGTCCACAACCTTTTAGTTGTTCGTGTGGCACACCTAGAGATGAGGGCTGATACTATGGATGATGATATGGAAGGAGTTCTGGAGAGATTAGCTGCTATGGAAGCTCAGCTACATGTGGCAAACCACACTGCTGAAGGCCTTCAAGAGAGGGTGACTCACTTGGAAGCCCAATTACAAGCGGCCCTATTTCCGGAGGACATTTCAGTATCTGACGATGAGGAGGAACCTTTTGAGGAGGAGCCCTTTGAAGAGGAGCCCTTCGAGGAGGAGCCCTTAGAGGGGGAGCCAGCTGAGGAAGAGCCAGTGGAGATCGATGATGCACAGTCATACGTCTCTTCTGATGACGAGGATGTTTGAGGATCTTCCTAATCTATCTTCCTTTTCATGTTTGTTTTTGCTTATGTTATTTCTCTTTTCAAACCTAGGTGGGTAAGGTTGTTCCCATCCAATAAAAGCATGAGAAGTTTAATATTGAGTTATTTATTTTGTAGCCTTACAATTTATTTAATTTTCAAAATATTAAATGTTGTATCTCCTTACTCGTACCTGAATAATGTTTAATATGCGATATATTTCTCATTATTTTTCATTTGTGACTGTGAAGAATCATATCTGGGAGAGGACGAGGAGGCCGTGCCGGTGGTCGTGGTACCATTAACATGACGGCAGCAGAGCTAGCAGCTTTGATAAATAATAGTGTGGCAGAGGCCCTAGCAGCACAGAATGCTGCAGGTAAATGCTTTAACTATTGACTAATAGTGTCAATCTTTCTCCTAAAAACATCTTTCTAAACTCTATAATTCCAATTCAATTTGTATTTATAAATCCAGGCCAGCAAAATCAGCAAAACCAACAGCCAGCCTGCACTATCAAGGCATTCATGGATTGCAAGCCCCACACCTTTAGTGGATCTGAAGGAGCCGTTGGATTACTTCGCTGGTTTGAGAAGGTTGAATCAGTAATAGCCATGTGCAACTGCCCTGTGACTAACCAAGTGAAGTTTGCTGCTGGAACTTTAGAAGGCCCGGCCCTAACATGGTGGAATGCCCAAGTGCAAATGTTGGGACTGGCAATGGCAAATGGAATCCCGTGGGAGGAATTTAAAGCAATGATGAAGGAAGAATACTGCCCACAAGATGAAATTCAAAAGCTAGAAGGAGAGTTCTGGAACCTTAAGATGGAGGGTTCGGAAATTGAACTCTACACCACCCGTTCGCACGAACTTGCTACCATGTGCCCACACATGGTGACTCCGGATTACAAACGGATTTAACTATAAATTGGAGGTTTGGTACCTCAGATTCAAAGCATGGTGACCTCATCCAACCCTACCACCATCTAACAGACCATCAGACTTGCTCACAAATTGACCGATCAGGCGGTGACACAAGGAACTTTACCTCCAAGAGGTTCGGTTTCTAAACCCACCGACAACAATAAGCGCAGGTTCGACCATCACTCCCATTTCCACTCTAACTCTAAAGGATCCCAACCCAACCAACCTCAGCACCAACAACAGCGAAAGTTTGAGCCTGCTTGAAACTTTAATCAAACAACCTCATCAGGTCCGAATCAGGGAGAATATGCTGGGAGGTACCCCAAGTGTAAAAAATGTGGCTATCACCACACGGGCACTTGTGACCGACAACGTTGCCAGCGGTGTGGTAAGATGGGCCACGCTGTGAAGGACTGTAGGGTTGCACTCCCGAACAAACAACCATTTCAATCACAGGGATTCACGAGAGGATGTTTTTAGTGCGGCAAGGAGGGGCACATCCAAAGGAATTGTCCTCAGTTGAAGAGGGGTGGAAATGGTAATGGCAGTGGTAGTGGTAACGGTAATAACCAGGGCAACAATGGTAACAACCCCAATCAGAACAATAATGGTGGGAATAACGGTAGTAATGGAGGGAATGGGGCAAAAGGAAGAGCTTTTGTACTGGGATCTGGAGAAGCTCGCTACGATCATAACGTGGTCACCGGTAAGTTTCTCTTAAATAATTACTTTGCTTCTGTCCTTTTTGACACTGGTGCTGATAGGAGTTTTATATCTAAGAAACTTAGTGATATGATAAAAGGAACTCCAACCCTGTTAGAAGCTAAGTATGTAATAGGGATAGCTGACGGCCAAAAAATTGAAGCAACCCACATTCTTAAGGGTTGTAAGCTTGATTTAGCTAGCCATATTCTTGACATCGACCTTATGCCGGTCACACTGGGTAGTTTTGATGTAATCGTCGGCATGGATTGGTTGTCTAAAAACCAAGCGGAAATCATTTGTCATGAGAAAATCATTCGCATACCCCTCCCGAGTGGAGAAATTCTTTCAGTTCAAGGCGAAAGGGTTGGTACTGTCATGGGCATCATATCCTTCATGAAAGCACAAAAATGCCTTCGGAAAGGACATACCGCTATCTTAGCTCTCGTTGCCGAGCAGCTATCCGAAGAGAAGAAGATTGAAGATATCCCAATTGTACGGGAATTTCTGGAAGTATTTCCTGAAGATTTACCTGGCTTACCACCGCACCGTCAAGTGGAATTTCAAATCGATTTAGCACCGGGAGCAGCGCCGATCGCTCGGGCACCTTATCGATTAGCACCCAGTGAACTGTAGGAACTGTCCACTCGATTGCAAGATTTATTGGATAAAAGTTTCATCCGACCTAGTTCATCACCGTGGGGAGCTCCGGTATTATTTGTCAAGAAGGACGGTACTTTCCGTATGTGCATTGATTACCGGGAATTGAACAAGGTAACAATCAAAAATCTTTATCCCCTGCCGCGTATTGATGACCTCTTCGATCAACTCCAAGGGTCAAGTTTCTATTCCAAAATAGACCTTAGATCTGGTTATCATCAGCTGAGAGTCCGAGATGAGGATATCTCTAAGACTGCTTTCAGGACAAGGTACGGCCACTATGAGTTTATGGTTATGCCTTTCGGATTAACCAACGCACCTGCGGTATTCATGGACCTCATTAACCGTGTGTGTAAACCTTATCTTGACCAGTTCATTATCGTTTTCATCGACGACATCCTTATTTATTCCAAGAACAAGGAGGAACATAAGGAACATCTACGCCTAATTTTGGAACTACTTAAGCGAGAACAACTGTATGCTAAGTTTTCCAAGTGTGATTTTGGATCCGGGAAATTCAGTTTCTAGGGCATGTGGTTAATGAGAAAGGGATACATGTCGATCCATCGAAGATAGAAGCCATCAAGAATTGGGCAGCACTGTCAACTCCGACTGAGGTACGACAATTTCTGGGATTGGCTGGTTACTACCGTCGTTTCATAGAAGGATTTTCTAAGATCGCACAACCCCTTACTGCTTTGACTCAAAAGGGTAAAGCCTATATCTGGAGTGATAAACAAGAGTCAGCATTTCAACTCCTTAAACAGAAACTTTGCAGTGCACCTATACTAGCCCTTCCGGAAGGAACGGACGACTTCGTAGTATATTGTGATGCGTCTATCCAAGGGTTAGGTTGTGTTTTGATGCAGCGGGAGAAAGTAAGCGCATATGCATCACGTTAGTTAAAAATTCACGAGAAAAACTACACCACTCATGACCTGGAATTGGGAGCCATAGTTTTCGCACTTAAGATATGGAGACACTACTTGTACGGTACCAAATGCACCATCTACACCGATCACAAGAGTCTTCAGCATATCTTCGAGCAGAAGGAGTTGAACATGCGACAAAGTCGTTGGGTTGAACTTTTAAATGATTACGACTGTGCGATCCGATACCACCCGGGTAATGCTAATGTTGTAGCTGATGCCCTGAGTCGAAAAGAAACAAAACCCAAACGAGTTCGAGCATTACAGCTTACTATTCACCCCGGATTACCTGACAGAATTTGTAGTGCTCAACTCGAAGCCCTAAAAGAAGAAAACCTACCGCTGGAAGGTACACGCGGTCTGGAATCCCAACTTGAAGTCAAATCTGACGGCATTCGATACTTTGCCGAACGAATATGGGTTCCAGTATTCGGAAACCTAAGGGAACTAGTTATGGACGAGTCTCATAAATCTCATTACTCTATTCATCCGGGTTCCAATAAGATGTACCATGATTTAAAGATACTATATTGGTGGCCAAAGATGAAGGCCGATATAGCTATTTATGTGAGTAAATGTCTGACATGCGCAAAAGTTAAAGTTGAATACCAAAAGCCTTCTGGTCTTCTACAACAACCAGAAATCCCCATGTGGAAATAGGAACAAATATCCATGGATTTCATCACCAAATTACCACGAACTCCTACCGGATGCGATACCATTTGGGTAATCGTTGATCGTTTAACAAAATCCGCCCATTTCTTAGCCATCAAGGAAACCGATAAGATGGAAAAGCTTACTCGTATTTACTTAAAAGAAGTAGTATCTCGGCACGGGGTGCCAATCTCCATTATTTCGGATCGTGATGCACGATTCACTTCTCGTTTCTGGCAGTCATTACATAAAGCCTTAGGCACGCGTCTAGATATAAGCACAGCTTACCATCCTCAAACCGATGGTCAAACAGAACGTACTATCCAAACTCTGGAGGACATGCTACGAGCTTGTGTGATCGATTTCGGTAACACTTAGGAGTCTCATCTACCGTTGGTGGAGTTCTCCTACAACAACAGCTATCACACTAGCATCAAGGCAGCTCCATTTGAAGCACTTTATGGACGGAAATGCCGTTCTCCCATTTGTTGGACCGAGGTTGGAGATTGCCAACTCACAGGTCCTGAACTTGTGTTTCAAACTTCCGAAAAGATCGTTCAAATTAGAAACCGTATGGCGGCAGCTCGTGATCGTCAAAGGAGCTATGCCGACAAGCGTCGTAAACCTTTGGAGTTTCAAATAGGTGACATGGTCTTACTCAAAGTCTCACCTTGGAAAGGTGTCATTCGTTTCGGGAAACGAGGAAAACTGAATCCTCGTTATTTTGGACCATTCAAAATAATGAAGAGAATTGGGCCAGTCGCGTATCAACTAGACCTACCTGAAAGACTTAGTGGTATGCACAACCTCTTTCACGTCTCAAATTTAAAGAAATGCCTGGCAGACGAATCACTCGCAGTTCCTCTGGAGGAACTACATGTTGATGAACAGTTACGTTTCATCGAAGAACCTGTCGAAATTATGGATAGGGAAGTAAAAACGTTAAAGCGCAGCAAATTCCCCATTGTTAGAGTCCGTTGGAACTCGAAACGCGGACCGGAATTCACATGGGAGCGCGAGGATCAGATGATGCGCAAATATCCTAATCTGTTCAAGCACTCCACGTCAAACTCTTAAGGTACTATTTTAATTTTCGGGACGAAAATTCTTTCAACTAGGGGATGATGTGACATCCGGAATTTTTTTTTTTATTTTTTTTTATTTTAATTTTCGGGACGAAAATTCTTTCAACTAGGGGATGATGTGACAATCCGACTTTTCAAGTTAACTCCGTTAACAATTCCGTTAAGCTTTCTGTTAAAAACTTAACCCAGTTAGCTAATCCAGTTAAATTCAAACCCCAGGGACCGATTCTGTTAATATTTAATATCAAAACTAAAGGGGTTTGTCTTGCAAATATGCAAAACCTGATTTTATGACTTCCATTAGTCAAAATCGAAGAAAATCGATTCTGTTGACTTTTTAGAAGTCAAACCCGCAACCAATGTGACTCAAATCCGTATATCTCTATCATGTCGACTGAAATTCGTAACCGAAATCGACTTCAATACTAATCACGACCATTATTGAACATTCAATCCTCGTTAATTTATCGAATTAAACTAATTATGTTCTAAAAATCGTAACCGTCGAAGTTCATCTACTATACACACGAATTCATATCGATTTGATCGCCATTCCTGAAATTAAACCTCTGCCCACCTTAATCAATCATCTTTGGAACTGTTGCACACATCAATTCAGTCGAAATCACAGTAGAAGTCACCAAAGACGAACCCGCGCGACGACGGAGCCGAATTCAATCGATAGCCATCAATTGGAACTCGATCCTGGTAATTGATTCCACCATTAGCTTCGTTTTTGTCCATTGAATGAAAGCCCTGAGGTTATTGGGGCTCATATCATTGAATTAATCTAAACCCGTAATCTAGGGTTCATACGAAAATGATTTGGGGGTTTCGACCCTAAACCCAACCTCAATCAAATTAAAATACATCAACAGTTTCGAAATCCTAAACTCATTGAAAACCCTCTATCAATTTCTCCTTTTATCATCGAATTTAGTATGAACCTGAATCTAGGGTTCATACATTTTGGGTTTAATCGAACTCTAACCTAGACACAGTTTTAATCCAATCAAACTATATGGTTAGCATCGCCATCACCCACTTTTTGAAAACCCTATGGTGATTCAGTCTTATATCATCGAATTATTAATGATCTGGAAATTAGGGTTTGTTCATATGACGAATTGGGGATTTCGATCTTGGATTCAACCTTAACTCAATTAAACCTGTTGGTCAGATTCGCAAATATCTAATCAGTAATAGCCCCATGATTTCATCACGTTATATTATCAAATTTGTTCAATTGAATTTAAGTTAAAAACTAGGGTTTCGGCTTTTGAAACCGAAATTTAACCACTTTAAAATCCACGATTTCGCAATTAACTCTATCCTCTGATTCGCACTACCGTGTACTTCAAAACCCCTGTGTCAATTCGATGAAATCGTGGGAATCAATCGCGACTTGATTTGGGAAAGGGGGGCTGTCGGTTATGCTTGATTAAAAGCATTTCAGTCCGGATCATATCGCGATAGCCTAGCGGCCGGGACTGGTTAAGACTGTATGCTCATAGGGAGGGGACCAGGGTTCGAGTCTCCCTCCCCCTGTTTTGGTTTTATTCATTTTTAAGCCACTATTTTAATATTAAACCTATATATATTATTTTATTAATATATTAAAATGTTTTTAAACCGGAAAACACCCGTAGGCTCGGGTTTGATTCGTAAGCCGCATTTATTTAAAATAACCACTTTTAAAATAACATGTTTATATCATTTTCAAACCCCGACTTCGTATGAAATAATATATTAATATTATTTTTAACTCGTGACTCCTATTTCTAAATAATATATATTTATGCTATTTCACTTTGTTTAAACACCTCGTATAATGTTTTAAACCGTTTAATAATATAAATTGTTATATTATTTACCTACGTTATTTGCTCGAATAAAAATAACATGTTTATTATTTTGGCCAATGATTAATTATTAATCTTACGAATCTAAAATAATATATTAGATTATATTATTTTCCTAACTTTTGTAAACGACTCGAACGTACGAATCTAATTATTTATTTGTTATTAACGTTCGACACGTAACGCATTTACCTTAATTATTATATATATAATTCCGTAGACACATTCGTCTACTCTTAAATTCCTAGAATGACTTAAGGGGTTAAATCTTCCGTGTCGTCGTCACAAATCCCAACTTGTCCCTAATTTATGTGTTTATAATTTTAGGGCATACGTAAGTCGTCTGAGACTTACACTCGTGGTTCCAACTTTTCCCTTGTGTGATCAACTACTTTGCTTTGTGTCTATTTATGTTTGGTAAACGTTTATTTATATATTGAAACCTGTGAACTCACCAACCTCGTGTTAACACTTTTTCTTACATGTTTTCTCAGGACGCTAAGCTAAGACACAGGTGCACGTTAGGGCATGCATGGGATTCAACTGCTTTGCTTTGTGTCTATTTATGTTTGGTTGAATTATTTTTATTGTACTTTGTTTAGTTTGGACGTTTGGACTTTTGAGACTTTTGGACTTTGGTTTTGGGCTCGTGTATTTTGCGCATTTACTTTCTTTACGCTTCCGCATTGATACTCTGATTTAAAAGATATTTTCATTTCGAGTCCCATGTAGAGTCGTTCAATGTAACTAGTGTCTGAGATCCTGGTTTGTCACTTCCCAAAACGGTAAAACTCCGTTAGCTAAAATTGGGGGTGTGATACCAGAGTTCTCACCAGTTTTGCCGATGTCTCCAGATTCGGTTCTTGATTTTGGATTGGACCCAAACATGCCGAATTTTGCCAATCACCCATATTATGGGAATGAGTGGATAGAGGAATCTGAAGACGAAGATGTACCATCTGATGAAGAAGAACTTGAATATGAAGAGGTATCAACAAGTGAAGAGGAATATGAAGATGAATAGCCAGTTGAGATGAGTCCTTTGGTTGAGAAACCTATGGAGGAGACTCCAGCTAGTGATGAGCCTACTCTAGTGATTCCCGTGACTATTAGGCATGTTCATGAGAACGATGAGGTTATAACTGCCATTGAGCCTGTTAGGCCAACTACGAGAAATTTACGTCTTCCATCTCATCGATCTTATCATGAACATCCTGAAGGTCCACTTCTGAAGTTTACTACTAGGAAGACTGTGTCGCCAGTAAAAAAGAGAAAACTGTCCGATAGAGATGACGACGATGCGGCAACCGGGAAAGAAGACCAGGTTCATGCCCGAGAAAATATGGTTGAATTGAGGAGAAGGGTGGAAGAACGCGAGAAGAAGGCCGAAGAAGCAATAACGATGGCCGAGGAGGCTACTGCGAAAGCCGCAGAAGCGGAAGTCAGAGAGGTTGACGCCTTACAACGTGTAGATGTTAGGACATAGATTTGTAATGACAAAAGCTTGTAATAGTTAGATTTTATGTCTTTATGTTTTTGCTATGTAATTGTATAAAGTTGCTAAGTGTTTTTACAAGTGTGCCTAGAGGCGAACTTGTTAAGTTCGCCTGGTCTATCAGAGGCGAACTTAATAAGTTCGCTTAGGTCTAACTGAGGCGAACTTGTTAAGTTCGCTTAGTCTGTTCCAGGCGAACTTAATAAGTTCGCTTACAGCAGGTTAGTTTCTATATATATATGTTTACAGAGTCATTAGACATAACACAGAACAGAGAGAACAGAGAGAACGATTTGTCTGATTGAGTCTGTAAACCATTGTGAATCTGAATATATTTGAGAAGTTTATTTACGTGAGTTGTTTGAATTGTCGGTTAGTATACAAACGTTAACACGAAGGATTCCGCACTTCGTGTTATAGAAACGTCATATCACGAGTTCGATCAGTAGTTGAGTTACCTGGACCTACAAGTGGTATCAGAGCTGTTTCGACCAACGTCCTGTTCTTTCGTTCAGCGACACCGTTTTGTTGAGGAACATATGGTGCACTGACTTCATGATGAATTCCTTTTTGCAGACAGAATAACCCCATTTTGCTATTCTTAAATTCGCTGCCATTGTCACTCCTGATTCTTCTGACTTTCAGATTGAATAAATTTTCCAAACCCAGGATTAAGTATTGTACCAACTCAGTGGTTTCAGCTTTAGAAGAAAGAAACTTAACACATGAAAATCTGGATTAATCATCAGTTACGACCAAGCAATACGATTTCCCACCAATGCTCCTAATACTGATAGGACCGAACAAATCCATATGCAGCAACTCCAAAGGAGTTACGATAGAATTTGTCGACTTCGATTTTTGAGATTTCTTTCTTTGCTTCCCCTTCTTGCACGGAATACAATCATCAGGAACTGAGAATTTCATTTTCGGAATACCAAGCACAAGATCATTCCTAACAATGTAGTTCATCTTCCTGTAGTTTATGTGAGCTAGCTTCCTGTGCCACAATATTGAATCAGATTCCGACGCCTTGGAGAGTAAACATGTTGGAATTGAATCCGTTGTAGTGGCGACACTCATGTCAAGGACATACGTGTCATTTCTCCTTGGAGCCTTCATGAGAATCCATTCATCAGGAATCACAAAACCCAATTTCAGAATATAGCATTCATGATCATTGAAATGGAACGAAAACTTCTTGTCACAGACTTGTGATACGCTTAAAAAATTGTGTTCCAGCTGCTCAACATAATTCACCTTTTCAAATTTTACTTTGTCATTCTTTAACGTTCCCTGGCCTGTTATGTACCCACCTTTATTACCCGCAAAAGCGACATAACCACCATCAATTTTAATCACATCCTCAAGCAATCTAACATTCCCTGTCATATGTCGAGAGCAACCACTATCCACATACCATGTATTGTTGATAGTCCTCCTTGGTTGTCCCTACATAAACAACGAGAATCAGTTAGAAAGTGGAACCCAAGCCATCGTGGTCTTGGGTCGTCCGGATTGATCAAAATAAACAACTTCTTGTAATTTACAATCAATTTTATCATTCAATTTTGGAACAAATGTTTGACAATCAGACCTTTTCAAAGAAGAACCATTTTTATTATTTTGAAAAACATTATGTGATATATTATTGTCAGATTCAGATGTTTCCAAAATTTTCTTTAATTTTCTGTTTCTTCTTCTTCTTTGAGGTCTAGACAATTTAACCTCCTGAACAGAATCCTTTGAAATTCCAACTTTTGGAATCTCAAGTTTCTCTTTGCAAACAAAGGATTTAGCATGCAATAAATTCTGTTGTTTAAATCCATGGGATTTAACAAAAGAATGACCAATCACATTTTTCTCCAAACTAGAAGACGACTTTCCCTCATCGTTTCTTTTAAGAATCTTCACCACTTCCGGTTGTGAAGGAACAGTCTTCATTTTACCCTTGTTCTTGTATGGACAATTAATCAAAATATGACCAGCCTCATTGCAATGAAAATACACTCGTCTTTCTTGATAACTTCTGAAATAAGATGTTTTCTTTGAATTTGAAGAAACATCAGAAGAATAAGCTTCGGATGAATGCCCAGAACAATTTATCGGCTTCTTAGGAACATAAGTCTGTTTTGGCACCTTTGAAGAATTCACCTTTTGAAAACCAGCCGCAACAAACCCACTTGACTCTAAGATTGGAGAAAGTTTAGTTGGAACCACTTTCACCTCATCAGGTTCTGTCAAGATGCATCTATCCCTAGTAACATTCTTCACAACCTTTGGTTCCTCAGTTTTCACTTCTCTTGGAATGCCTTCAACCTTTGAATCATCAAACACTTCATCCTCTGTATCAGAATCATACACCATGTTTTCACCCATCACTGGATTCACTTTTAATACTGTCTTGGGATCAATTTCCTCTTCATGAATGATTTCAGGCTCAACTACATAATTTGCATTGAACGGAGGAGGAATAAACCCAATACCAGCAACCCTTTTTGTGGGATCAGCATTAGCATTGAAATAATCCAAAACTACAGACGAATTCTTAAACTGTTCCAGCTTTCTATGTAACTTTATCACCTCAGATTCTTTTTCAGAAATCTCCTTGTTCTTTTGGGCAACTACTTCATTTCGTTTTTCAATTTCACCATAAGCCATATCTAGATGATAACCCTGCTCTTTGTATTTTAACCCAAGAGAATTTATGTCTCTTTTCAAAGACTCAATTCTATCAATGCATAATTTATCATTATCTTTCAGTTTCTGATTAACTGAATGCATTGATTTCATGTCACAAATCAAATTTGTGTTATCATCCATGACTTTTTGTAGTTTATCTTTAACAGAAATGCAATTAGAACAAAATATATGACAAACAGAGTCTTTTACCTTAGTCGGGTCAGACATGTCTGCCATGAATACTTTGGCAATCGGAATATTGTCTGAATCTTCACCAACTGAAGCATTTTCTGTACGAACAATTTCTTCCTCAGCAACCCCTGTCACAGCATCAGAATCAATACTTTGCTCTCTTTCTTCCTCATCGTCAACACTTAGAACACTATCACCATCACATGAATCATCACTAGAACTTTCATCATCAGTAGACTCTTCTGGTTTTTCTGAATGAATGTCTGCAACAAAAGCCTGACTCACAGCACCCACCAAATCTTCCAGATGAATGCCCCAATCATAGTTTTCGTCATTTTGAGCAACTAAAGCTGATGATGCAGATGCATGATTTGTATTACCAGAAGGACCATGATTTTGATTACCAGATGAACCATGTGACTGATTCCTATTATGCTGAAAGTTAGATTGCTTCTTTTGAGAATCAAATTCTACCTTTGGCTTCACACACTCCTTAGCAAAGTGACCATACTCTTGGCAATTATAACACCTAACTTTCCTCTTATCAAAACCCATACGCGATCGACTATTTGAACCAATATATTTTATGCCAGTTTTCTTCAAAAAATCTTTAGCTTGTCGCATTAACATGGCCATATTTCATTGGATATTCTTTTCTTCCAGATCAACAGGGTCAATCTGTCTGAAATCTTCTTCTATTACCTCAGGATCATGTATTTTTCCTCCAATGAAATTCTCATATGATGCCATGAATGAAGAAAACATAGCCAGATAATCATCAGCAACTTTCTGATTCACATGAGATCCAGATGATGTTGAAGCAGTAGTAGCAGAAAATCCAGAATGGCTTGTATGACCAGAATAAATTGGAACTCCAGAACACTGATCATTTGAAGACTCTTGAGCATCACCAGAAAAGAATGCCACTCCAGTACCAGATTTACCAACAGATTTGGCAAAATACATCGAGGGATCCTAGATATGCTCCATATTAGTCTCTTTCTTCTTCATATTCATGTCATGTGACTGAATCTTCCCTAGGACTTCTTCAAGAGACATGGTTTTGTACTTAACATTTTCTTTGATCAAAACCGTATACACATCAAACTTTGATGGTAAAGCCTCCAAGAATTTATCATTGATTTCCTCAGTCTCATATACCACAGATGCACTAGCCAGTTCACTAAGAAGATGATAGAATCTTGTAGCAAGATCATCCAAAGATTCATTTTGAAAATGTTTAAAAACTAGGAACTGCTTCTTTAGTAACTCTTTTCTACTTTTCTTCACATCTAAACTCCCTTCACACCTTTTCTGTAATGCTTCGCACAGTTGTTGAGAAGACTTGAACTGTTTAAAACTGTGATAAATTTCCTTTGGTAGAGACATCGAAATGCTAGCCATTGCTTTCTTTTCTCGATCAAATAACAGCTTCTCTTCAGTAGTTAAAGCAGACACTGGTTTTGGAACATCATCCTTTCCCATCCATGAATAAGTAGGATGCGTATATCCTTCCAAAATTGGAATCCATAAACTAGTATCGGTAAAAGATACGAATTGGTCAAACCGATCTTTCCAATTTGAATAATCAGCTAGATTCAGCAACTTCGGAGGTTTTTGAGATGTACCGATCTCATTGTCATAATTGAACATGTTTGTGACTTGAACCATATTTGCCAAGTTAAAAAACATTTCTTAAAAATTTCTGAGTATTGAGCTGTTTTACCCTCAGGCGAACTTAATAAGTTCGCTTTAGTGAGTACTAAGCGAACTTGATATCAGGCGAACAAGACAAGTTCGCTTAAGGAGGAAATCTGGTAAGTTCGCTTAACAGCTAAGTTCGCTTGAAAATGTGAGAAGCGAACTTAATAAGTTCGCTTGCTAAGTTCGCCTGCTAAGTTCGCCTGCACAGGAACTCAGCAAGTTCGCTTAAACTGCTGTAACAGATTCAAGAGAATCTTCACCCAAACACGAACCGAAAACTTCAAAAATCATGATTTCTCAGCGAATTGATGGAATTTAAGGAAATTGAACCGTAGGATTATGAATTTTATCAAATAGAACAGTTCTATCGGACTAATTTCGTCAAAAACACTTCCAAAAACACGAATTCAGCAGAGAAACGATCTTCAAGAACTTGAAAAACTCCATTGTTGCAGAAACTTCAAAAATGTTGAATTTCTTGTCGAATTGTACACAAAAACCGTCACTAATCACCGAGAATCGTACTTAATTCACGAGCATACGCTCTGATACCACTTGTAGTTGAGTTAGCTGGACCTACAAGTTGGATCCACGTACCTGAATCTTATGATTCCTCAGATACAAGCCAAAACATTGAATCATTCGATTCTGAATCTCATTGATTCCTTTACAATCCAATTTGGATTCTGCTATTCATGTGCTAAGTGATGTCTCCTCATTCTGAATATTCGGATAATCTTTAGTGAAATCTTATATATGTCTTGAAGATAGTGCATTTATTTTCTATTTGGCATATTTGTGGGGTACACGATGTTTATCATCTAAATGGTACTAAATCACATGAATTTGGAGAATAAACGCTTATAGTTTCAAACAATATAATATTGACAATTTTAAGAATTCAGGCTTTATATTTCAAATTCGGTATAAATAAAAGAGCATTTTATAACCTGATCTTATTTACTTTGAAATTTATCGCGTATCATTTCAAATATTAATCAAATTAAACAAGTTTCAAAAAGAAAAAGATGCAAAATGCACAAAATTGAGTTGAATGGTCTCTTACTATAGGTTACCCTTTGTTATTGATAATAAGTGTGATGAATTAATTGAATACTGATATGATCTTCTTGCTCATGATGTACAAACCAAAAATATGTGATTTCAGTTTATTCAGATAAAAATAAAAAATATGTGATTCTGTTTGTATAGAGAAAAACCAAAAATATGTGATTTCAGTTTGTACAGAGAAAAATCAAAAATATGTGTTTCCGTCTGTATAAATAAAATTCAAAAAGATTTTGATTTTTATTTTCCATGAAAATTCTAAACTTTTATTAAAATTGTTCGGGATTGGATCAAATATGTGTTGCTGACGGAAGTTCAAGATTTGAAAGGTTGAAGTTGGTAAAATTTGTGTTCAAGGCAAAAAGGTTGAAAAGTAATTAAGTTCGCCTGTGTACAGTGAAGCGAAAGCGAACTTAATTTACAGTCTGGGGTGAAGCGAACTTAAGGGTGAAGCGAACTTATCTTGTTCGCCGAAGACTTGTTAAGCGAACTTAACAAGTTCGCTTAATCAAGCGAACTTAATCTAAATAAGTGTTGAATCAGGCGAACTTGTCCTTCTTATCGTCTTCATCAGACTCGAGCGAACTTAACCCAAATTTCTCAAAACTTCAAAATTGTGTTGTGAGTGTTAATTGCTGGTTGTATCTTGATCGAAATTGCATTGCGAATCTAACAAAGGTATTTTCGTCGATTTTCATCCGCTAAATTGAGTGTATTCGAGGGTTTTTAGTCTCGGTTTTCGTCGAACTGTTTCAGGGACGTTTTTGACCAAAGTTTTGACCTAAATATAAAATTGATCATCATTCTTGGTTATAATGTGATATTCGATAGATAGTATATGCTTATTTTCAAATTTATATCGATTTGCTGAAGTTTGAAAAAAAAACTGTGTTTGAATTTGAAACGTCTCAGGTTCAGGCGAACTTGTTCGAAGCGAACTTGTTCGAAGCGAACTTGTCAGGCGAACTTAATAAGTTCGCCTCTTGCACTACTAAGCGAACTTATTAAGTTCGCCTAGGGGTCAGTAGTGAAAAGGACTTGTGATTTTTTTTTTTTTTGAAATTTTTTTTGAAATTTTTTTTGTTTGAAATTCTTTTTTGTTTGGAATTTTTTTTTGTTGTTTCATATATGTGTTAGTCTACTAATGTTTGTTGTGTTGTCCGATATTTTCACAGATGGCTCGACGTGTCGAATATAAGCATAATCAAGCGGCTTTGTTAGATCCTAATATGCCAGAAGCAATTCATTTTCAAGGCATCATCAATTTTCTGAATCGATCAAGACTGCATGTTGCATTATCTGCGGATCCCTATATTAGCTTGATGTATATACAACAATTCTGGGATACGGTACATCAAGATATCGATGTGGAACCACATGTACTTCGTGCAACAGTAAACAATACCGAGATTGCAATTTCAGAAGAGACGATTCGTGCTGCTCTTGATTTGGGAGGAAATGCTGAAGATCCAATATCTTATCCTAACACTCTTATTATGGGTTGTTTTCAAAGGATGGGTTATCGTGGACGACAAAATGATACACAAGCTAGGAAAGGTGGATTAGTAGGTGAATGGAGGTATTTTATGCATGTGATTATACAATGCATATCTCCGCGAAAAGCTGGTACAGATGGCTTGAAGATGGCTCTTCAAACAGCAATGGTGGCCTTAACATTGAATAAAAGATTCAATTTTCCTCTGTATTTTTATCGGGAGATGGTAATGTAGATCAATCCAGCTGTGGGTCAAGGTTTCTTGATGTATCCACGTTTTATTCAAATGATACTCAATCATCTTATTCCGGATCTTCCACATCATACTATAAGATTGACTTTGACTCCGATGTCAAAACATATCTTTACTGACTGTACAAAGGTGAAACAGCAGAATGCTGCTTTGATTCCTGTCAATACTCCACTGTTTGGGCACTTAATCAATCCTGATTATGTTGCACCACCTAATGACAACTGGATTCATCCTAATGAACTTGCTCAAGCTCAAGGCGTTAATGTTCCAGCACAACAACAACAACAACAACCACAACAACATGCACAACAACAACAGATACCAGTTCCACAAATACAAGTTCAACAGCCACAAATACAAGTTCCTGTACAACCTTAAATTCCTATTCCTGAACAAGTTCCTATTCCACAAGCTGTAGTTGATATTCCTATTCAGGAACCAGTTCAAGAAGAGGTCGTTCATGATCCTAATCAAGATCTAGGAATGAACATGGATGATTTTGTTGATGATGATGTGAACTCGCCCATTCATGAACAAGAAGGGAATGTGGTGACAGATGCTGAGTCTAGTTCCAGTTCAAGTGATACAATATCATCTGATGATGACAGCACTGATTCTGATGAATCTAGGGATTTTTCTCCAGGTCATTATGAACGGTTGGCTGCTATTCCACTGGCTAATGCTGGAAAAAGAATTAAATCTCAAGCCAGACGACCAAGACGAAAGTCTGTTCGGGATCCTCCTTCCGGATCAGTACTTGGAAAAAGATCTTTGGTCGATGAAAGTTCTGACACTGACAGTGACTTTAATCCAGATCCTACACGTCCAAAGTTAATGTCTGCATCGATTGCTGCTGCAAAATTTTCTCAAGGAGTTGAGGATGCAAATTTTGTTGCTTCTCTGATCATTACTCCTCCACGATCTAAGGATCCATCTCCAGTTCATACTCCTGTTCCTCCAGTCATTCCTACTACTTCAAGTCCTTCTATTCCATAATCAACAGCTGGTCCGTCAAAGCCTTCTGATTCTGATAGGATTACTTTCCTTGAATCTCAAGTGTTGTCTCTACAAACACAAGTTAACTCACTTGTATCTATTGATTCACAACGGCAGTCGTTCAGCGTCTTGACGCTCAGGGGGAGTTGAGGATACCTGATACTTGTCACACAGAGTCAATTCAAAGATGTGATGATGAAGACAATGATCCTGCTGGTAATATTGAGGGTGATCGTCAATACACTGACGCTAATCCTATATCTAGAGTTCAGGGGGAGTCGACATCACAATCTCTTGAAGGAAACAAAGACAAAGATGCTTCTGGTACTAATGACGAAGAAATTATGTTATTAGAATTCTTTCAAGACTCAGAAGAAGAGGAAGCTGAAAAGATTGAATGTCTTGATGACATTGACGATTTATTCAATGACATGGAAGATGATATGTCAGATACTGAGATAGAAGAAGGAGAAATAGTAGAGATTGAAATAGAGAAAGATAAAGACAATGTTACCTATGAAGGTTGTGACGGTCTTAAGGTGCCATATAATTTCATCCAAGAGGATGTTGTTCCTGAGTTCTCTTATGACGGAATAACTGACTCTATGGACTCTATTGAAGACGTCACACTGCCTGATGATACAGCTGAGTCAAAGATGGATACTGATGATGAGAATCTTCAATTCAATAAGGGTGCTGAAACTGAAACTACTCACACTGAGTCTCCAAAGATTAATGAAGAACCTGTGATGTACAGAGATACAGGAATGACACGAGAACAGTGGAGAGAAGTTGTAAACAGTTGGATGAAGGTGCTACCCATGTCTCCAGCACAACCTGCTCAGAAAGAGAAATATGTGAATAAAGAGCAGTGTGTAGGAAGGATCATAAGTTGGTTCTATGATGGTGAATCAAAATTGTTTGTAATCAAACGATCTGATGGTGTTCAATACTTAAAGCTAAGGATCAAATATTTCAATAACTTGCCGAGGTGTGAAATAAATGGTCTAGCTTCAAAGCCACTCATAAATAGATCGAAGAATGGTTTGGCTGATGTGATAGCAAACCTGATAAAGAAAGAAGGTAGTTCGGGTAAGTATGAACGGCTGAAACCACAGAAGGGAAAAAGAGTGAAGAACACAGATCCTAAGACTGGGAAAGTAACCTGGAGATACAAGTATAGACCAGTGCATGCTATACACAAGATACCATTAAAGAATATTCCTCAAGACTTTCTTCGGAATATGAAATGGTGGTATGTTGATGTTAATACTGGTGAAGCAAGGGTTGAAGATAAAGATAATAAGGTCATTGTGTGTTTCTATGACGCAATGAATCTTATTAATTTTTCAAAGAAAGATCAAAGGATGCTGCGAAAGAATGAGATCATGTATACTGATGAATGGAGAGAACAAGGTCTACAGTACAAAAGAGTTTTGGAGATATGCAGAAGATACGGTGTGCATGCTGGAACCAGACTACCAGACAACTGGAAGAGTTCAAGATAAAGACTGAAGACAGAAGATCAAGCTATTGTCAAGGGGGAGTCTGTTAGGACATAGATTTGTAATGACAAAAGCTTGTAATAGTTAGATTTTATGTGTTTATGTTTTTGCTATGTAATTGTATAAAGTTGCTAAGTGTTTTTACAAGTGTGCCTAGAGGCGAACTTGTTACGTTCTCCTGGTCTATCAGAGGCGAACTTAATAAGTTCGCTTAGGTCTAACTGAGACGAACTTGTTAAGTTCGCTTAGTCTGTTTCAGGCGAACTTAATAAGTTCGCTTATAGCAGGTTAGTTTCTATATATATGTGTTTACAGAGTCATTTGACATAACACAGAACAAAGAGAACAGAGAGAATGATTTTTCTGATTGAGTCTGTAAACCATTGTGAATCTGAATATATTTGAGAAGTTTATTTACGTGAGTTGTTTGAATTGTCGGTTAGTATACAAACGTTAACACGAAGGATTCCGCACTTCGTGTTATAGAAACGTCATATCACGAGTTCGATCAGTAGTTGAGCATTCGTGATGGAGGCTAAGAAAGCACGAAAGGATCCATCGGTCGTTACCGGTACGTTTCTCGTAAATGACCGTTATGCTTACGTTTTATTTGATACCGGAGTCGATAAAAGTTTTGTTTCCAAAATCAAGTAAATTAGATGTTAAGTATTCTATAGAGTTAGCTAACGAAAAGTTAATAGAAGCCGACGAAGTTTTTCGTGAGTGTACCATGCGTTTGGGAGATCGTACGTATAGTATTGACCTTTTACCAGTAAAACTTGGAAGTTTCGATGTCGTTATTGGCATGGATTGGTTATCAAAGAATCATGCAGAGATTGTGTACGATAAGAAGATAGTTCGTCTTCTACCTCCAACTGGCGAACCGCTAGAAATTCAAGGTGATGAGTGTGCCCCTTTAAGAATTGTTAATATGATGAAAGGTCAGAAGTATTTGCGAAAAGGATACCCAGCATACTTAGCCCATGTGGTTGACACTAGGGTTAAGGATCGGAAGCTTGAAGAGATCCCTGTAGTTCATGATTATCCGGAGGTATTTCCTGAAGAGTTACCTGCATTGCCACCGTAAAGGCAAGTCGAGTTCAGGATTGACCTAGTGTCCAGAGCAGCGCCGATTGCTCGATCTCCTTATCGTTTGGCACCATCTGAAATGCAAGAGCTATCCAAGCAATTGCAAGAATTGTTAGATAAAGGTTTTATAAGACCGAGTTTCTCACCCTGGTGAGCGCCGGTTTTATTCGTGGAAAAAAAGATGGTTCTATGAGGACGTGTATCGATTATCGAGAATTGAACAAGCTTACTATCAAGAATCGGTATCTATTATCGAGAATTGACGACTTGTTTGATCAGCTGCAAGGATCGAGTTATTATTCGAAGACCGATTTACGTCCAGGCTACCATCAATTGCGAATTGTTGAAGAAGATATTCCGAAGACTGCATTCCGAACCCGGTATGGTCATTATGAGTTTTTGGTCATGCCTTTTGGTTTGACAAACGCTCCTGCGGTATTCATGGATCTCATGAATAGAGTGTGCAGACCATACTTGGACAAGTTCGTGATAGTGTTTATCGATGATATACTCTTATATTCGCGGAACAAGGAAGAGCACGAGCATCATCTGTCACACCCCAACCGACGGCGGAAAACGTCGGGGCGTGAAGCTGTGCAGACTGTTCATAGCTCATGGTTGCTAAAGTTTGAATAATTTAAACATTCATTTTCATTACACGTAGCAAGTTCATAACATACAAGAACCAAATGTAGCGATTACAAAATATAAATAGTTTAGATTAATTGCTAGGTCCAAATCCTATATATAGCAGCTTGTAACACTTCAAACATTGTCACCTGAAACATGGTTAAAAACAAAGTCAACTAAAAAGTTGGTGAGAATACATAGGTTTTTGTGTCATGTAATAGAATATAGTGTCGTGTGCATACAATTCATACAAACATTGCAATTAAGGCATTTATGGAGAGATACCATCGTGTGACCTGGTAGTACAATCAAACCTTTGTAACTAGCATGCAAAACAAACGCGTGTTGGCAGTAACAGTCACCCTACCTGGGTGGGTTTGTCAGACTCAATAGATCTATCACTGTTTACTGTAGGCTATAAAATAGTTAATGATTGCACGTGAATAGCAAACTGCGTATTGGTCTACACACCTAGTACTCAAGCACAAAGCTCAAAATTGTAACACATGATTGTAGAGTGGAATTGTATATTGTGTAGTTTGTAAGCATAGTAAATAGAACGCATGTTCCACCCCAAAAGTTTGTAAATAGAGTAAAAGAGGGGCTATGTAACTCACTTGTGTTGGAGCGTGTAGTTTGCACAGATCAACAAAAATACCAAGCGTGTTGTAGGTCGCTACGTTTGACCTATTGGATAAATGTATAACGCGTGTCATTGTTTGTGTTATTTTTATGTCGAAAAATGGATTTGTATGTTTAGGGTTTGTTTGAAATAAATAAATAAATAATTTTATTTATCTATTTAGTACATTTTAAATAGTAGTGATATATATATTCTTTAAAATGTAAATTTAAATAACTGATATATATTTATATATATTTAAATATAAATTTAAATAAATAATATTTGTTTAAGTCAAAATATATATTTGTATAAATGGTTTTATAAACTCACGATTTCATCGGTTTCGAACTATAGGGAATTAATCGTTTTAAATCTCTAAATCAAGGATTTGGTTTATAAATGATTCCCGGGTCTTGGGATTTTATAACTTAAATTTTTATAAACAAGTTTTGAAATGTTTAAATAAAAACATATTACATTAAGTTTGAAAATAATAAAATTAAAGTTTCTGGTCAAGGAGCACGACCGTGCTCAAGTAGGGCACGACCGCGCTCGTTGCCGGGCGTGACCGTGGTGGTCTGAAACGCGCCCGTGGTCGAGTCAGAAGGTACTTCATAGGTTCTGGACATAGAGCACGACCGTGCTCGTATCTGGCACGACCGCGTCTAGTGTTTTGTTTTTGGTCAAGACTTGTTTGCTCGGTAAGCACGACCGGGCCACACCTGGGGCACGATTGTGCTTGGTCAGGCACGACCGCGCTCAGGGATGAGCGCGACCGTGTCGGGCCTTTTTCAGACACAATTCGATCGATTCTTATATTAATAGCTTCTGGATTCTTAGGGCTTTCACTTAGTGGATGATTACGAATGTTTCTACATAGTTTAATTGTATTTATATCTTGTCTAGAGTGTAGTTCGAGTAAAATTTATGTTTCGGCTTTTTGGTTCAAAATCGGATCGATTTGAGTGTTTCTACTACGAATTGATATAGGGCTTTCGTAGTAGAGGTAGATACAAAGCTGAAGACGTGTTACTTACTTGCTGAAAGTGGGCAATCGAATGCGGTCGACTACGGGTCGAGCGGCTTCATTTCTTGGCGATCAATCGGACGACAGAGGTGTTGTGAGCGTCGAGTGAGAGTTCTGAGAGATTGAGTGGGTGTATATGAGGGTGTAGGAAGCCTGCAACTTGCTCTCAATTGTTTAATTCGCGAGACTTGGTTGTGGTGGGTATGGGATTAAACAAATGTGCAAATTGGAGGACAATTTAGGCGTGTTGCAGGTTGAATTCAGTCGAGTAAGGTCTGACGCGTGAAAACCGGTTTTTCTCTATTTTAAATTTCGCGAATTCAGAGGGTATGGTATGGTTTGACTTCTGCAGAGTCAAGTGGGTTCATCAGCGCGACCGTGCCTACTTTAGGCGCGACCATGCTTAGGTCTGCAGGCGCGACCGTGCCTAGTCCTAGGCGCGACCGTGCTTGCCTAGTTTTGTAGTTTTTGAGTTTTGTCAGATTTGGTCCTCGGGGCTTGTGAGATAATGGTGTTTTTGTTTAATTTGTTATTGTAATAGAATAGTTTGTATATGTAACTGCATCATAGTTTGTTTGTACATGAATCGAAACTGAAATGTGTTTGTTTATTGAAATCAAACGATTACATGATGAAAATCAGAAATGTTACAGTCTCCCCTTGTTGAGGGGATTTCGTCCCGAAATTCAACTAGTTGAGGTTGCAGAATTGGTGAATAGGTGAGGATACTTGAGTTTCATTTGGTCTTCACGTTCCCAAGTAAACTCAGGACCGCATTTTGAATCCCAACGGACTTTGACTATAGGGATGCGGCTGCGCTTGAGTTGCTTGATTTCATGATCCATGATTTCCACTGGTTTCTCGACGAAATGCATCGTTTCATCAATGCGCACATCGTCAAGAGGTATGTGGAGGTTCTCATCAGCAAGACATTTCTTCAGGTTGGACACGTGGAAGGTTGGATGAACATTGTTGAGTGCTGGAGGTAGCTCAAGTTTGTAAGCCACTTTCCCGATTCTTTCAAGGATCTTGAACGGGCCTACGTAACGAGGTGCTAGCTTGCCTTTCTTTCCAAAGCGGATCACACCCTTCCAAGGGGATACTTTGAGAAGCACAAGGTCACCCACTTGGAATTCCAAGGGTTTTCGTCGCTTGTCGGCATAGCTCTTTTGCCGACTTCTCGCTACTCGGATGTTGTCACGGATTTGAAGTATTTTGTCGGATGTTTCCTGAATTAACTCGGGACCGGTGATTTGTGCTTCACCAATCTCGTTCCAACAGATTGGAGAACGGCATTTGCGACCATAAAGAGCTTCGAATGGAGCCATGTTGATGCTGGTGTGGTAGCTGTTATTGTAGGAGAATTCAATAAGTGATAAGTGTGAATCCCAATTGCCACCAAAGTCTATGACACAGGCTCTCAGCATGTCTTCGAGGGTTTGGATTGTTCGTTCTGTCTGACCATCAGTTTGGGGATGGTAGGCTGTGCTTAAATCCAATCGTGTGCCAAGTGCCTTTTGCAGAGATTGCCAAAATCTGGAAGTGAAACGAGCATCTCTGTCGGAGATTATGTTCAAAGGTATACCGTGTCGACTCACAATTTCGTTAATATAGATTCGGGCCAATTTCTCAACCCGATAGTCTTCACGGATGGGCAGGAAGTGTGCGGACTTTGTGAGACGGTCAATGATTACCCAAATGTTATCATAGCCGTTTGAAGTACGGGGGAGTTTAGTAATGAAGTCCATGGCTAGATTTTCCCATTTCCACACGGGGATTTCCGGTTGTTCAAGTAAACCGGAAGGACGTTGATGCTCGGCCTTGACTTTAGAGCAGGTTAGACATTTTGCAACATAGAGTGCAATGTCTTTCTTCATACCAGGCCACCAATATTGTGGTCGAAGATTGTGATACATTTTATCCGCACCAGGATGAATAGAATACCGAGACTTGTGTGCTTCAGTCATGAGGAATTCCCGGAGATCATTGCGATTGGGAATCCAAATACGATCCAAGAAATAAAGCAAACCATTGTTTTTAGTCTCTAGATGGAATTCAGCACCGCACGACATTTCCTCATACATATTGCCCTCGGTAATCGAGACGTGTTGAGCTTCTAGAATACGGGTTTGAATGTCGGAATGAATCTTGACACTTTGGAGCATGACGCGTTCTTTACAGCTCAGCGCATCGGCTACAACATTAGCCTTGCCGGGATGATAACGAATCTCGCAATCGTAATCATTGAGGAGTTCAACCCAACGTCGTTGCCTCATGTTGAGTTCTTTTTGATTGAAGATGTGTTGGAGGCTTTTGTGGTCGGTAAATACCACACATTTCGTGCCATATAGATAATGCCTCCAAATCTTCATGGCAAATATGACTGCACCTAGCTCCAGATCGTGCGTCGTATAGTTCTTTTCATGGATCTTGAGTTGCCTCGATGCATAAGCGATTACCTTGCCTCGTTGCATGAGAACACAACCAAGGCCTAGGTTAGAGGCATCACAGTAGACGACTAGATCATCGCTCCCTTCGGGAAGAGTCAGAATAGGAGCATCACATAACTTCTGTTTAAGATTTTGGAAAGCTTCTTCTTGTTTTGGCCCCCATTCATAAGGTTTACCTTTATGAGTCAAGGCGGTGAGGGGAACAGCAATCTTGGAGAAATTGGAAATGAATCTTCGGTAATAACCCGCTAAACCAAGGAACGAATGAACCTCGGTAGGGGTTTGAGGAGCACTCCAATTCTTGACAGCTTCGATCTTGGCAGGGTCGACATGTATTCCCTTTTTATTGACAACATGACCCAAAAATTGAACCTCCTTTAGCCAGAATTCACATTTGGATAACTTGGCGTATAATTGTTCGGTTCTCAGGAGATCCAAAATCAGTCTAAGGTGCTGTTCATGTTCTTCCTCAGTCTTGGAATAGATCAAGATGTCATCGATGAAAACAATCACGAATTTGTCAAGGTATGGTTTGCACATGCGGTTCATGAGATCCATAAAGACAGCAGGTGCATTGGTCAACCCAAAAGGCATAACCGTGAACTCGTAATGACCATATCTTGTTCGGAAGGCGGTCTTTGGAATATCTTCTTCTCGGACACGCAGTTGGTGATAACCAGATCGAAGATCAATCTTCGAGAAACAAGTAGAACCTTGGAGTTGATCGAAGAGGTCGTCAATCCTAGGTAATGGGTAGCGGTTTTTGATTGTAAGCTTGTTGAGCTCTCGATAGTCAATACACATGCGGAATGAACCATCCTTCTTTTTAACAAACAAGACCGGTGCACCCCACGGTGAATGACTTGGCCGTATGAAACCTTTGTCAGCGAGTTCTTGAAGTTGACTTGCAAGTTCTTGCAATTCGGAAGGTGCAAGCCGGTATGGAGCTTTAGCCACAGGGTTTGCTCTGGGTATAAGATCGATTCGAAACTTTACTTCCCGAACAGGTGGAAGACTGGGTAAGTCGTCGGGAAAGACTTCGGGAAACTCCCGAATGACGGGAATATCTTCTATTCTTCTCTCCTTGTCTTCTTTTTGAATCACATGAGCTAGGAAAACCATGCACTTCTTTCGAATGTATTTCTGGGCAGTTATGCATGACATCAGTTTGAGTCCTTTGCAAGGTTTCTCGCCAAAGACTTTCAATATGTCTCCCGGTGGAAGAGGTACTCGGATGTACTTTTCAAAGCACATGACCTCGGCATGGTTTTTAGATAACCAATCCATGCCGATGATGACGTTAAAGCTTCCCAACGGCATTGGTATAAGGTTGATTGGAAACGTGTGACCATTGAGTTCTAGTGAGCAGTCATGAATGATGGAGTCAATAGTGATGGAGTTTCCATCCGCTACTTCAACGGTGAAGGTTTTCTCGAGTTTGGATCGTGTTTTTGCAAGTAAAGGTTCAAAGTTAAGTGACACAAAACTCTTATCGGCTCCGGTATCAAATAGTATAGATGCAAATTGTTTATTTACAAGAAACGTACCGTTGACCACATGATCGTTGGCTTGAGCTTCATTGGCGTTGATGTTGAAAGCACGCCCACGAGCTCCGCCCTGATTATTGTTCATGAGTTTTGGACATTGGTTTCGGAAGTGGTTCGGGTTGCCACATTCAAAGCAAGCCCGTCCATTTGCATTGATTGGAACCACTTGATTAGCTCCGGGTTGATTAACCGGGTTGGCTTGAGTAGTAAGTGCCTTTTGTCGGCAGATATTGGTCGTATGGCCAAGTATCCCACAATGATTGCAAATGCGACATGGGATAGTTTGTGGGTGATGATAGTTGCAGTTGTTGCAGAGTGGGTAGGTACCTCCATAAGCTTTCTTGGCTGGATTTTGAGCCAAGGGTGCAACTTGATTAATTGGGGCGGCCGGAGTGACTACTGCAAAATTTTTCGCCTTTCTCTTCCTGGTGTTTCGATACTGTTCGTTTTGAACTTCTTTGACATGAGTAGGAGGAGTTGTGGTGTCAGAAACTTTCTTGGCCCCCTTTTTGGTAAGAGTACCTGCTTTAACGTGATCATCGGTCAGTGTGGCAGCTAGACGAATAGCATCTTCTAGGTTTGCAGGATTTCTTCCCAGAACAGTGTCCTGGATTTGTCTCGGTAGGCCACCGATATATTTTTCAATACACCTAGACAAAGGTGTAACCATGTGAGGTACCAGCATGCTCAGTTCATGAAAACGGTTGGTGTACGCCAAGCTTTCACCGCTATCTTGGGTGAGATCCCAAAATTCCGCTTCCAGTTTCTTCATCTCATTTCGAGGACAGAATTCCTCGGTCATGATCCTTTTCAGCTCATCCCATGGCAGAGCCATTGCTACTTCTACTCCCCTTGTTCTCTTTTCCCCATTCCACCAGGTTAGTGCCCGTTTTTGAAAGACACTAGTGGCATGGCGAACACGCAGATTGTCCGGACAGTCACTATTGAGGAAGGTGCCCTCAATATTTTCGAACCATTGAAGGAGTCCCGTGGCTCCTTCGGTACCATAAAATTTCAGGGGATTGCAAGAGTTGAAATGCTTGAAGGTACATTGTGGCGGGTTGGCACCACCGCCACTACCAGTATTAGCACTACCACTGGCGTTTCCATTGTTGTTGTTATTGGCTTGAGTTAATTGAGTTACTAGCTGAGTGAGGAGAGCAGCAAGGTCGGTATTATTGTTGTTGGCATTGCTGGTATTGGTGTTGGTGCTATTGTTGGCGTTGTCGGTGTTGTTGCGGTTGATGTTACGACGATGAGGCATTCTATAAAAAGAGAATGATACAAAAATGTTGTGAGAATTTATAAAAATCCGTTGAAATTTAGGATAGAAGGAAAAATAACATATTTATTTCATAGTTCGGATTGTTTTCAAGTAATCACATTTCTACTTGAACACAATGACATATTAAGGTTAATTAGACTCATATAATTTTCAAGGAGACGTGCTTTAGCCTATAGGTAAACACTCATCCCGGGAATTCCCAGGAAAGCATACGGATCCCTCGGTTGATTGGGATTTATATGAAATGCTTTCCTAGACAGAAAACCCAGAATACAGGTGTCACCCTTCCAGATTGCACATGTCCTTTAATAATTAACAGAGTCTAAAACCTTAACGGGTATATAAAAATATTTTTGATAGACTAATGTCTACGAGTATGAGTTTTTCCACAAGTTATGGCGATGATGACATAGAAGCAGTTAAGGAGGATACGCGGCTTAGGATACGAGTATGGATACGATTTATTTAATTTATTATTTACGTATGCTTATTAAGTCATGTAGTCTTAACATTTTAAGTATCAAATAACTAACACATAAAGCATGTGACATATAGCAAATAGCACTTATCACATAAAACATGTAGCATGACATTGTTGGGTGTCCTAAAGTTATAGTCTAGGTCAATGGTGTCTAATAACCTAATTCCCTATAACCAAGGCTCCGATACCAATCTGTCACACCCCAACCGACGGCGAAAAACGTCGGGGCGTGAAGCTGTGCAGACTGTTCATAGCTCATGGTTGCTAAAGTTTGAATAATTTAAACATTCATTTTCATTACACGTAGCAAGTTCATAACATACAAGAACCAAATGTAGCGATTACAAAATATAAATAGTTTAGATTAATTGCTAGGTCCAAATCCTATATGTAGCAGCTTGTAACACTTCAAACATTGTCACCTGAAACATGGTTAAAAACAAAGTCAACTAAAAAGTTGGTGAGAATACATAGGTTTTTGTGTCATGTAATAGAATATAGTGTCGTGTGCATACAATTCATACAAACATTGCAATTAAGGCATTTATGGAGAGATACCATCGTGTGACCTGGTAGTACAATCAAACCTTTGTAACTAGCATGCAAAACAAACGCGTGTTGGCAGTAACAGTCACCCTACCTGGGTGGGTTTGTCAGACTCAATAGATCTATCACTGTTTACTGTAGGCTATAAAATAGTTAATGATTACACGTGAATAGCAAACTGCGTGTTGGTCTACACACCTAGTACTCAAGCACAAAGCTCAAAATTGTAACACATGATTGTAGAGTGGAATTGTATATTGTGTAGTTTGTAAGCATAGTAAATAGAACGCATGTTCCACCCCAAAAGTTTGTAAATAGAGTAAAAGAGGGGCTATGTAACTCACTTGTGTTGGAGCGTGTAGTTTGCACAGATCAACAAAAATACCAAGCGTGTTGTAGGTCGCTACGTTTGACCTATTGGATAAATGTATAACGCGTGTCATTGTTTGTGTTATTTTTATGTCGAAAAATGGATTTGTATGTTTAGGGTTTGTTTGAAATAAATAAATAAATAATTTTATTTATCTATTTAGTACATTTTAAATAGTAGTGATATATATATTCTTTAAAATGTAAATTTAAATAACTGATATATATTTATATTTATTTAAATATAAATTTAAATAAATAATATTTGTTTAAGTCAAAATATATATTTGTATAAATGGTTTTATAAACTCACGATTTCATCGGTTTCGAACTATCGGGAATTAATCGTTTTAAATCTCTAAATCAAGGATTTGGTTTATAAATGATTCCCGGGTCTTGGGATTTTATAACTTAAATTTTTATAAACAAGTTTTGAAATGTTTAAATAAAAACATATTACATTAAGTTTGAAAATAATAAAATTAAAGTTTCTGGTCAAGAAGCACGACCGTGCTCAAGTAGGGCACGACCGCGCTCGTTGCCGGGCGTGACCGTGGTGGTCTGAAACGCGCCCGTGGTCGAGTCAGAAGGTACTTCATAGGTTCTGGACATAGAGCACGACCGTGCTCGTATCTGGCACGACCGCGTCTAGTGTTTTGTTTTTGGTCAAGACTTGTTTGCTCGGTAAGCACGACCGGGCCACACCTGGGGCACGATTGTGCTTGGTCAGGCACGACCGCGCTCAGGGATGAGCGCGACCGTGTCGGGCCTTTTTCAGACACAATTCGATCGATTCTTATATTAATAGCTTCTGGATTCTTAGGGCTTTCACTTAGTGGATGATTACGAATGTTTCTACATAGTTTAATTGTATTTATATCTTGTCTAGAGTGTAGTTCGAGTAAAATTTATGTTTCGGCTTTTTGGTTCAAAATCGGATCGATTTGAGTGTTTCTACTACGAATTGATATAGGGCTTTCGTAGTAGAGGTAGATACAAAGCTGAAGACGTGTTACTTACTTGCTGAAAGTGGGCAATCGAATGCGGTCGGCTACGGGTCGAGCGGCTTCGTTTCTTGGCGATCAATCGGACGACAGAGGTGTTGTGAGCGTCGAGTGAGAGTTCTGAGAGATTGAGTGGGTGTATATGAGGGTGTAGGAAGCCTGCAACTTGCTCTCAATTGTTTAATTCGCGAGACTTGGTTGTGGTGGGTATGGGATTAAACAAATGTGCAAATTGGAGGACAATTTAGGCGTGTTGCAGGTTGAATTCAGTCGAGTAAGGTCTGACGCGTGAAAACCGGTTTTTCTCTATTTTAAATTTCGCGAATTCAGAGGGTATAGTATGGTTTGACTTCTGCAGAGTCAAGTGGGTTCATCAGCACGACCGTGCCTACTTTAGGCGCGACCGTGCTTAGGTCTGCAGGCGCGACCGTGCTTGCCTAGTTTTGTAGTTTTTGAGTTTTGTCAGATTTGGTCCTCGAGGCTTGTGAGATAATGGTGTTTTTGTTTAATTTGTTATTGTAATAGAATAGTTTGTATATGTAACTGCATCGTAGTTTGTTTGTACATGAATCGAAACTGAAATGTGTTTGTTTATTGAAATCAAACGATTACATGATGAAAATCAGAAATGTTACATCATCTGAGACTGATTTTGGAAATGTTGAGGAATGAGAAGCTATATGCTAAACTTTCCAAATGCGAGTTCTGGATCCGAGAAGTTCACTTTCTTGGACACGTTATCAATGAGAAGGGTATACACGTGGATCCAGCAAAGATTGAGGCAAGTAAGAATTGGGAATCGCCAAAGAGTCCGACCGAGGGACGACAGTTCCTAGGTTTGGCGGGTTACTATCGAAGGTTTATTGAGAAATTCTCCAAGATAGCACAATCCCTAACGCAATTGACCCAGAAAGACAAGGAGTATATATGGGGAGAAAAACAAGAGGCAGCGTTTCAATTGTTGAAAAAGAAGTTATGTTGTGCCCCTATCCTGTCTCTTCCCGAGGGGACGGATGGATTCGTGGGCTACTGTGACGTCTCTCGCCAAGGTCTTAGGTGTGTCCTAATGCAGAATGGAAAGGTTATAGCTTATGCGTCTCGTCAACTCAAGGTGCATGAATAAAACTATGCGACGCATGATTTCGAACTGGGTGCGTGGTTTTTGCACTCAAAATTTGGAGGCACTACCTTTATGGTACCAAGTGCACAATTTTTACAGATCATAAGAGTCTCCAGCACATTTTTGACCAGAAGGAGATGAATATGAGGCAATGACATTGGATGGAATTGCTCAATGACTACGATTGTGATATTCATTATCGCCCAGGAAAGGCTAATGTCGTGGCCAATGCCTTGAGTAGGAAGGAGCGAGTCAATCCCTTACGCATGCGTGCGCTATGATTGACCATTCACACAAACCTCACAGATCAGATTCGTGATGCACAACAAGAAGATCCAAAGGAAGAGAATTTAAAGGATGAGAATATTCTTGGTATGGTTAGAGAACTTATACCCAAGTCTGACGATGCTTTGTACATCATGGATAGAATATGGGTGCCTCTGGCAGGCAATTTACGAAAAATGGTTTTGGATGAGGCCCATTAATCAAGATATTCGATTCACCCAGGATCGACAAAAATGTATAAGGATCTAAAGGAGCACTACTGGTGGCCAAACATGAAGGGTGATATTGCTTCATACGTTGGTAAATGTTTGACTTACGCAAAAGTCAAGAACGAGTACCAAAAGCCATCTGGACTTTTGCAACAACCAGAGATTCCACAGTGGAAATGGGACGGTATTGCCATGGATTTCATCACCAAGTTACCCCAAACGTCTAGTGGCTGTGATTCCATATGGGTAATTATGGATCGTTTGACAAAATCGGCACATTTCCTGCTCGTGAAGGAATCTTACCGAATTAAGAAATTGGCGAGCATATACCACAACGAAGTAGTGTCCCGACATGGGGTGCCGACTCCGATAGAGATAGTCGTTTCACATCGAAGTTTTGGCGGTCACTACAAAAAGCCTTGGGTACTCGTTTGGATTTAAGCACGGCGTATCATCCGCAGAGTGATGGTCAAAGTGAAAGGACAATCCAGATTTTGGAAGACATGCTCCGTGCCTGCGTAATCGACTTTGGCGGAAGTTGGGATACTCACCTACCGTTGGTTGAGTTCTCCTATAATAATAGTTACCAAACTGGCTTGAAAGCCGTTCCGTTTGAAGCATTGTATGTAAGAAAACGTCGTTCACCGCTTTGTTGGGTAGACGTTGATGACAAGCATTTAACTGGACCAGAGCTTGTCCAGCGAACTACGGATAAGGTTTTCAAGATCCGTGATCGTTTGAAGGTTGCCCAGGATCGTCAGAAGAAATACGCTAATAGAATAAGGAAACCATTAGCATTCCAAGTGTGAGACAAAGTTATGCTGAGGGTCTCTCCTTGGAAGGGGGTAGCTAGGTTTGGCAAGCACGATAAGCTTAGCCCACGCTACATTGGACCTTACAAGATTATTGCTTGTGTAGGGCCAGTTGCTTATCGACTACAGTTACCGCGAGAACTGAGTGGAGTTCATAATGTGTTCCATGTGTCAAATCTGAAAAAGTATCTGACTGATGAGACACTCGTGATACCTCCAAGTGAAATACGTGTTGATGACAAGCTTCATTTTCATGAAGAGCCCGTGGAGGTTTCGGATTGGAAGATTCACAAGACTAGACGTAGTCGTATGAAGTTGGTTAAGGTCAGATGGAATTCAAATCGTGGTCCCGAGTTCACATGGGAACGCGAAGATGAGATGAAACGGAAGTACCCTCATTTGTTTAAGTATGTCCGTAACCAGGCTTCGTAGCGTAAAATTTCGGGACGAAATTTCTTTAAGGAGGGGAGGTTGTGACATCCGGCAATTTTCAAGTTATTTATCGTTTAACCATAGAACGCATTTATAATTTAATTATGTGAGTCTTAGACTTAATTTCAGTTAATTAGGTCATTATAAAGTCTAGCAAAGCCCTTCGTATGCACAGGTTTGCATTTCGTGAAATTTCAGAAATTTCGGTACTGCGTATCGGTAAAATGTCCGTTTTTAGCGTTGGTGACGACCCGGTTAACCTTAAAAATATAATTTTTGATGAATATTATATAAACTGGTTTATATTAGTGGATTATATGTGAAAATTATGTGCTACTTGTTAAATATCGCTTTCGGTGATTTTCGTTGCGTTTTACCCGGTACAATCGCGTACCGGATGAGTTAAATTGAACTGATAGCAAAAATTATTATTTTTACTAATTATGATTGCAAAAAATTAGTGGGTATTTTATATAATTTTATTTTGATGAAAAACCATGTTTAAAGTGGTAGAATTTTAAAAAAGTGTTGTGGTTTTTATAAAAGAACACCTACATGTGTATAGAGGTTTATAAAATAAAAGAAGACCTCTCTCCCTCTCTTAAAATCAGCCATGAAGTGGGTCCCACACCCTAAATAAGTATTAAACACATTCATTTGATTCGTTACACACTCTGTACAAAACTACACTCCACCACATTTGATCATTCAACCTGCATGGGATTTGAATGGAAGATGTCAAATCTCCATCTCTCTCTCCTCCCTCCCTCTTGGCCAAAATTCATCCCTCACCCCCCTATAAATACCCCTTCAATCTTCACCTCAATCCCACACCTTTCTATCATCTTTTCTCTAAGTGTTCTTTCAAATGTTCTTGAGTTTTTGGTGTTCTTGGAGCATTTTCTTGAAGATTCAAGAGTTGTGAAACCAAATACTCAAGAAAACCATCCATCATCTTGCATTTCTCTAGTATTCTCCTTGATTTAGTCAAGTGGTATGAATCTCCATCTTTTTCTTTACTTTTCTTAAGAAAGTTTGATTTTTGCAACTATTGTTCACCTTTAATAAAAGGATATTTATGAACCATTAAAATCAGCAAATAATGGGTCTTTATTGAAGATTTTCATGGATTTATTTGTATGTATGGATGTCGTGTATATGCATGTATGTTTATATGTTCATATCTTGCAAAAGGTACTGAATTATGGCTTGATCTTTACATGCAATCAAATATTTTGTTATGGTTTGTTTCAAACAATAAGTAATGGTATATTACTGCATAAAAATATATTAGTTAATGCATAGATCATTGAATTGATGATTTAGGTGTTTATTGCTGGATGATTTAAGATAGGTTTTAGCATGGATCATTTAGATTGTTTGAAATCTAGAAATATGATGATAAAAGTGTTGTTTTATGATAATAATAATCAGGTCTAAAAGTGTTATTTAGATTGTATGACATGTTTGTGTTGCTTAAAAGATGCTAAAAAGGAAGATTTTTATATGGAAATAGATAGATTTGTAAATCCGGAATCATGGCTGTAATATGATGATATTTTATGTCTAAAATATATATTTTTAGTATTATGTATGATTCTTGGTGTTTGGATACGTTTCGTTAGGTTTTACGCTAAACTAGTCGATTAAAACGGTAGTTTTCGACATGAAAAATGTGTATCTGTTAAATCTGATTTTGAGAAGTAAGTTTGAGTATATTTTATGATTAAAATACATCTCTTAAGGTATATAATGAGTTCATGTTATGAAATATGCGTTTGTACTTGTCGTTGACGCTTTGGTTGTCACTTATGTGCTAGAAAATGCCATGATTTGGTATTTTATGTCAAAATAATGAAAGATTGTTTTGTTTGATGTAATATATTTTATTATGTATATTTTCATGATATATGATGTTATATGAACTCATGTGTTAGAAATTTGAAAGTTTGTTCCTTAAAAGTTAGTCGTTTTGCTCGAGAAGTGCTTATATGCAAATATTGTGACTTAAGTGTTTTCACATGCGATCTAGGACTTATAAGCGTATGTATGAGTCTATATATGTGTTATTAGTTTATATTCACATGTTGGTTGTTGATAAGTAATAACACTTGAAGTCTTCGTATGTGTGTATGATCGACCGTTTTCGTTAAAAACATAACCGCGTGTCGAAGTTACCAACAGGTCGCCTAAATAAATATTTTCTTAAAAATATAATAAGTCTAAGTAGGCTGGGTTAACAACTTGCTTGTAAGACTTGAGGTTCAATTAGTAATGTATCCCTCGTGTTTAGGGCATCGTTAGTGTTCGTGGGCGTATAATTGCTAGAACTCGTTTTTCGTCGTTCGTTATCAAGGTGAGTTTTTCACGGCACCTTTTTAAACTATTTTTTTGTTTTATAAACTATGGGGGAAGAACATGCTTTCGTTCTTTTATCATGATACTGGACATACATTATGTGTTCGTTTGATGGTCTCGAGTAAGGGCTTTCGTTACGTGTTCATGTATTCGTTCATGAATATCCCCACCGTTATAATAATTAGCCTCGTGTAGGCCGCAAGGTGTGTTGATGATCTATTTGGGACTGACTGCCCACTCTCATGATTAGTAGCGCTGATCGGTCGTTCGTACGAGAGAATATATTTTGAAAGGATTCATGGGGACAAGTTGTATTCGTGTCTCGGTTTGATTATAAGCTCTAGGTACTGTTATCATGTTGTATTCCTTGCAAGTTTATGACATATCACATGTTTGTCCAAGTTACTTGATAGGTCATTAAATTCGTTTATGTTATCGTTAAACCCGTGAAACTCGCTCAACTTTATTATGATGTTTTAAGCATGTTTTTCAGGTACTTAGATGCTCTCGCGCGGTTATGAAAACGGGCATTTGGGCAAACACTTGCATCGGAATTCAGTTTGGACATTTTAAACTTTATTTTGGATCCTCATTTGTTGGATATTGAAAACTCTCATTTTAGATTTTAATGCCTTTCAATTTGGATAATTGTAAGACTTATCTTTATTTTGTTAAACCTTTTCGATGTTTTAAATAAATGTGTTTGCTTATTATCATTGGGCTCCAACTTATATGACCAACATGCTTACGTCTCGTTTCCGCTGCGAATCGTCATTTTCGGGGTGTGACACTGGTGAGTTTACTACATCTTTAGGTTTCTTAGTTGGTGACACCCTGAGAGTGATTAGGGATCCTCTAGGTTGTCTAGAGTTGTTATCCTTAGATACCTAGATCCATCATAGTTTCCATAACCGGTAGAAGTCTGTTCTTTGTAAGTAGGATTCCGACCTAGGTGGTATTCTTTCCATTCATGATATTCGCGAAGACCTTGTTTGATAGTTAAATTCGATCTTTAGTGTTCTGCATTATTAGTTAATCAGTAGTGTAGAAAACCCCTCAAATCAATCATCTTTAGTCCGAGTCAGAGTCTAGTTAGCTATAGTAGTGTCTCTAGGGTTCGATAATCCAGTTTACCATTAAGCTGTGCTACACTCGATAGGTTCACTTGCCTATCGGTTCGGTTTAGTTCATAGGTACTCCATTTATTACTTAGGAGTCTAGATTAGGTTTTATTTATTAGTTTTTATAGAGCGTCTGGGTGACATCAGGTTACATTGGTTTACAAGGACATCACAAAAAAAGTCCCCAAGAACACACACTATAACCATTAGCTATGGATTTAGCCTAGGAATATATGAATAGTAATATTAGGTTGACACCCCCATTCATCAAGTTGGTCGCGCCAACTATCAGTTTAGTGGATGCATATTATCCGGAAATTTCACTTCAATGTTTGTGATGGAACATTGACGGGGCAAAAAATCAAGAACCGTCTAGGGTTGGTTATAGGCTCATGGTAATTGCATTACTTTTTGTTGATTCTTAGCTAGATAACAATAGATCACCTTTGGACTCGTTTATCACATTTATGACATTTCATTTTCCAATTTACCAAAAATCTTTCCAAACATGTCCATCATGATGCACAATGATAAGTTCAGCAAGATTATTAAACATGTGCTTATCATGCTTTTGAGGAAACCTTTTTCAAACATTTCAAGGGAATGTCCTATGGGGATTCCAACCATATTATCCAATAAAACGCGTTACAAATATTCTAAGGGAATGTCCTACTGGAATTCCAACTGCATTGTTTTCAAGATTTACAAAGGAAAGTTTTACAAAATCCTTAGGGTATGTTTCATAAGTTTTTCAAGGAAATAAACTTCTATTGCGACACTTAAACCTGTGAACTCACCAACTTTATGTTGACATTTTTAAGCATGTTTTTCAAGTATTGTTTGGCAATGGCACGGTTGGAATAGGCTAGTCAATTGGATTAAACCCTAGAAGCCGAAGAGACATGATTGTCAAACCTCGAGACAGATTTGACCTATATGGTTCTAGAACATTGTACCAGTTTATGTTAGTACTTGTAATGGTGTTCAACACTTTAGAAATCTTCAATTTAGCTTCTGCAACTAGTAATAATATCATTTGTTACAACCTTGAGTTATTTATTAAGTAAATAATTTGGGGGTGTGACAGTATGATTCGGTTATCTTAATCTGTTTGTCACTTGCCGTTTCAACGATATGGGCATTAATAAGTGGAATCGGTCTTACGCCTAAATATGGGGTTAATGCATATGTAACAAAACTTCTATTCGCCCCTATATCAAATAAAATTTTGGCGTAAATATTATTAACTAAGAAAGTACCTGCCACTTCCTTAGCTTTATTTTTCTATTCATCTCCGCTTTCTAAGACAAACACTCATCCTGTTCCCTTATTCTGACCACCCATTCTTGGTTTAAATGGTTTAGGACAATAAGTCCTATAGTGTCCTATCTCTCCAAAGTTAAAACACTTAACATTCGGGCATTGGGTTTCAGAGTGACCAAACTTCTCGCAAGTCTGGCACTTCTTTCCCCGGGTGGTCCTATCCCGGTTAGAGTTAAACCCTCCTCTTCTAGGAAATTTACTATTTCCTGGTTTAAACTTGTAAACAACCTCTTCAGGTTTTCTTTTGTGATCAATCTTTGGTGGCTCTTGAGCTGCCACCTCATTGTACATCATTGCACTCTTTTTAACAGCCATTTCTTTTGTTTCGGGTGCGATAGATTTCACTAAGGTACGAACAATAGGAGGTAAACCTTGGACATAACATTTGATTCTTCTTGACTCGGGAGTAACTAGATGTGGCACCAACTTTTCCATCTCATTAAACTTGGTTGTGTACTCATGATGACTCATGGTTCCAACTTCGAATCAAAGAAATTCAGCTTCAATCTTATCCACAACATTTTGTGGACAGTACCTCTTTATAATCAAAGACATGAGATCCTCCCAAGTCATCCTGTCTGTAACAGCTTCTCCCTTAGTCTGTTTGACTGATTCGCACCAGTCAAGAGCTTCTTCCTCAAATGAATGTGCAACAAACTTCACAGCTTGGTCCATTCTGCACTCACTCCTCTTTATCACAGCTTCCATAGATGTGTTCCATTGCAAGGATGCAATGGCATCTTTCTTCCCATTGAAGGGTTTTGGGTCACAGTCGCTAAAATTCTTGTAGTTGCATCATTGGCCATGAATTCCTGTGCTCTGGTTTGTCTTTCCAACTGTTTCATGAGTTCGAGTGGTGCCTATATTGTTTCTTATCGGGGTGGTGTGAAGAGTACCTTCTGTTCGGGGAATGGCACCGCTCGTCCATTCATTCTGGTTTCCTAGACTGTTATGATTGTCTCTCCTCCTAAGAGCATGATCAAGGATTCTAGGTAGAGTCATTTGAAGTACTCGGGTGACCTCAGATGCCACCGTTCCTTGGAATTGAGCTTCAGTTAGGTTCAACATTCATATTGACGTTTTCACTTGATTCAGGGTTCGTGTTTATCGTGTCACGGGTACGGGACCTAGTGTTGGGCATTCTACCCATACCACTACCTTATCCTCTGCTGCGTCCTTCCATTTGTACGTACACAGATGTATAACATCAGAATTTGTATAACCGGTCGTATTCCAGAAATTCAGAAATTAACAACATTTGGCCAAAAATGCCTTTAATTATCTGATTTCTAGGTATTTCTCGTTGTGGGTCATACTGAATGTATACACCTAACTTATCCTGAGGCATTCCAGACTAATCTCAGAGTCCTAGTTTAAGTCTAAACGCTATTCCTGTAGTATCTAAATCCCTTAAACTTAGGCTCTGATACCAACTTGTCACACCCGTAACACAAGACAATTATCTAACCAAACTAGTACCTCCAACAGATATGTTCCCAGGAAAGCACGACGGGTCCATGAGGGATTTATACATCACTCATTCCTTAGATAGAACATTCCATTTGTCAGATAACTACATACCGGTCAGAAGGTCACCTTCTAGTTACTGTGACGTTGATACCAAAAACACACAACGGAAACTAAAACCATCAACTTTTATTAAACAATGAAATTTTGTTTACATCATATTCTCATAAAAGTTACATCATTTGTTCCTAACAAGGAACATATCATTCGGGACTTATAGTTCCAGGCATGCCCATCATCTATTGTCTACCTGTGATGCGTTCAAAAACATTTGATAAAACATGGGTCAACATAAAGCTGGTGAATTCATAAAATAAAATAGTTTATTAAAAGGACCCGCCAAAGTATCTTGAACACAGTTCCGGGGTAACACCCCCGCTCATAGACAAGTATGAGTAATCATTCAATCTATATATAAATAAACACCGTTCCACGGGTCCTGTCTAGCATGCCGTTCCACGGGCAAGTGAAACACAATAAGCGCTTAGAATGCGTTATATATAAACAATCGGTGCAATCATTTCAATATACTCAAAATGTTTTCATAAAATCAACTATAACAGACTCATGATTAGTTTAGTTGCATCACAGTTTAAAAACTCACCTAGACAGTATTTTGGCTTATTGAATTAATAATATGGCAAACACCTCAGACAAAGCTTCTAGATATAACGGCATTACTTAATTATATAATCTTAGCTTAATGGTGTATAACCAAAGCTTAACAGGAGGTCGGAGCCTTACTTCGGCATTATCTACGACAGTTTGGAGTTGAAATGTTAGAAACCGGACTCTCGCATGCGAACCGAGGCTTAGGATTGGAGTATAAGAGAGTGTGTGTTATGGTGTTTTGGTGTGTGAAAAAGAGCTGAGATCGTTCAACTATTTATAGGGCCAAAAGCACACCCATAGCAGACCGATATGCTAGGTGGTGGCGGTCCGCTATCGTGTTCGGCCGCAATTTTGCCTTTGGGACCACGTAACGGACCGTTATGGGTCCCTTAGAGGAAAATTTAAGGTCCTCTGTCCATAGCGGACCGTTATGGTCTATCTAGTCGGTTCGCTATCGTACCACGCGGCATATTTCTAACCGGTGAGTCACAAGGCACGTGTCTTCACCCAGTTCATCCCTTCTTCTACACATAGCGGACTGTTATGGCCTGAGATAACGGTCTGCTATCCCTTCCACTTTCGTATTTTTCAATTATAGTCCTCCATCTTTGGAGAACATATAATTCAACCCTTGAATTTTTCATTTTGACATCTTCAGCCCCTAATTTCTATGGGAAAATTCGAGGTGCTACAAGTATATAGAAGACATGTACATCTGTAAATGTAAATTTTGACTTAGTATAGGCTTATGACATTGATGAAATGTATGTCACGTTAATTCTGCTGTGTTTTGTTTTGGTATTCGATCATCACGCCTAGCCCCCTGGTCGGGATGTGATAGCATAGTGAATATTGATACACACACCATGAGACCATGATCTTTAAAAGATGGGTGATATTGACTTTTGTTTTGTTAGCTCAGAGGAATTTATCAAAGAAACTACTGACTGAGCAATCAAGTGTTGAATCATTACAATCATCCACACCATAAACAAGACGACAAGGAAAAATTCCTCAAACTGCATCATCTGAACCACAAGCATCTGAATTATCTCCTAAATCCCAGAGAGTTGTAGAGAGAGAAATTATTTAAGAAAATTGAAGATATTGGAAGAGTGGTGACAAAATTTAAAGATTTAGCACCAAGTAAACTAGAATTGAAGCTTAAAAATGTAAGCTGGAAATTTGATCCCGAGAGACACATTTTTATGATTAAGAGAGCTCGAGGATATGTCCAATATTTCAATAATTCTCATGATATCTGTAAGGCCCCATTCCCGGGTAACCTCTCTTGTTGGATTTACTCATAAACATAGTCATAATTACTGAGCTTAAATTTAAAACATTCAGAAGTAGCGGAAGCAAACATCATTCAAATTACATGACGTAACAGCGGAAGTCTTAACAATTAAATACATATCATTGTCTTAATATAAAATCTATGTGGGATGTCAGTCTTGTGCCGGGTAACCTTCACGCCATCGCACATCCCTTTCTTCCTTTACCTGAAATGTATACTAAAAGTCAGCTAACGCTAGTGAGTTCTAGTTTAAGGACAATCATACATAATACTTATCTTATCATGAATTTTTTATATATGTATACATAACATATGTAATATTCGTACTTTTACATATTCTTTACTTTACTGTTCTCACATAGTCATTCATTTTGAGTATATACATATGTACATACATACTTACTTTGGGGGGAGAACAGTTATTGGCCATAATCATAAGGTAGATCAACCCATCACACTTGTCGCGAATGTCACAAAGACATCGCAGTGAGAACTACCGTCGTAGCCCTTTTCATTAACCGTCCGGCTCTAGAAAACCGTCCGTCGAAACTTAAATCCGTCCGGCAACCTTTGTCCGTCCGCTCTTAAACCCATCCTACCGTCGTAGTCCGTTCATTCGCCCGTCTGCCCAAGGGAATCCGTTTCCCACGCGACCATTATGTATTCAACCGTTCTAATATAATAAGTCATTTGCTTCGACCGTCCATTAGTGCCTTTTTATACGTCCTAGCTTGCGAAGGAACGTTTTTGTCCCGGTTGCAAAATAGTCACGTGGTCATCCGTCTACCGAAGTAGCCGTTGTCATAGAAGGGTTCATAACATTTACATACATTCATAACATGCAATATATATAATATAAAGCAAGATTTCAATCATTTACGTTATGTCCTTCTTTCATTCATTCTTTATAATCATTCGTTTCATTCTTTGTTCATAATTCATTTTTATATATAGGTATATATATATATATATATATATTTGTATACCACGTATGATCACATTGACATTCATAGCGTTTATTCATTTAGTGTATACACTTCAGCCACAAAACATTTAAAATGATTTACACATAACATAGAAGGGGGCACATAGAACTTACCTGATGAGTAGTTTCTGAAATACTCTTAGCTGGCTACTGAGCGTCACTAATGTCACTCACGATCTGTATAATAAAGTCATACACGTAAGGTAGTGCTCCTAGATGACACTAGACATTACTATGCTTGAACCTAGTAGTTTCGATGGATTTGCTTATATCAAAACTTGGTAGTTTGGATAGGTTGCTTATGTCGAAACTTGGTAGTTTCGATAGGTTGCTTATGTCCAAATTTGGTAGTTTTGATAAGTTGCTTATGTCGAAACTTGGTAGTTTCGATAGGTTGCTTATGTCGAAACTTGGTAGTTTCGATAGGTTGCCTATGTCGAAACCTGGTAGTTTCGATAAGTAACTTAGGTGTAATATTAGCTTCAGATCGTGGGCTCATATCGAAACTATGGTAGTTTCGATGGGTATGCATATATCGAAACTGAGTAGTTTCAATGGGTCTGCACATATCGAAACTGAGTAGTTTCGATGGGTCTGCACATATCGAAACTGAGTAGTTTCGATGGGCTTTCACATATCGAAACTGAGTAGTTTCGATGGGTCTGCACATATCGAAACTGAGTAGTTTCGATGGGTTTGCACATATCGAAACTGAGTAGTTTCGATGGGTCTGCACATATTGAAACTAAGTAGTTTCGATGGGTTTGCACATATCGTCTTCCCAAAAAATTTGAAGTTTTTGCATACGAGTCTGATCGAGTCAATATCTCAATTTTCTTAGATCAAAACGTTTGGTTTTCATTCTAGATGCTATACCTAAGCTCATTTTCAAGTTTCATCCGCAAAATCGTTACCTTTTTAGCGAAAACCCGAAAATCCCAAATTAAACAAAAACTTAATTTAGAGTCGAATCGTTACCTGGATTGGGGTTGTGATTTGGAGGTTTTGCTCACGAGCTTAGCAGTAACGTGCTCCCTCAATTCCGGGACGATCCGTCAACTTTTTCTCTCTAGAGCCGAGCTCTCCTTTCTCTCTCTAGAAGTTGCATGAGTGGGGAATGAGCAGAGAAGAGGGCTGCCCTGCCTCTTATATAACTGGGCTTCCCTCGGCCCATTGAAGCCGAGCCCAAGCCCGTTCCCTTTTGTTTAGATATTCCGACTAAATCACCGGTCTCGTTATATTTATTCGTTTTATTATTTTTGGGATGTTACAAGTCTACCCTCCTTAGAAAGGTTTCGTCCTCGAAACCTGCTAATCGTTAAACAGCTGCGGATATAGTCCTCTCATTTCGTCTTCTTTTTCCCAAGTAGCTTCTGAACCCTTTCTGTGTTTCCATTGTACTTTTACAAATGGGATTGACTTATTGCGTAGTCGTTTCTCAGCTCGGTCAAGAATGGCTATTGGTTCCTCTACATAATTTTGATTGTTATCTACTTCGATCTCGTCGTAAGGTATGTGAGCTGTGTCGTCAGCTAGGCACTTGCGTAAGTGCGACACGTGGAACGTAGGGTGTATTCCACTAAGCTCAACGGGTAGGTCGAGTCTGTAAGCAACTTGACCCACTCTCGCTAAAATCTTGAAAGGTCCGACAAACCTTGGACTTAGTTTGCCACGTTTTCTGAATCGAACACTTGAAACTCTAAATCCCTTCTTCTCTTATCCGCGTATGATTTTTGTCTGTCCTTTGCGGCTTTCATTCGAGCCTTGATTTGATCAAACTTCTCGGAAGTAGCTTTGACCACTTCAAGACTTGCGAAATCCTTTTGTCCAATTTCCGCCCAACAAACCGGGGTCCTACATTTCCTTTCATACAACATTTCAAATGGCGGCATGCCAATAGTCGAGTGATAGCTGTTGTTATATGAAAATTTTGCCAGTGGTAGATGGTTGTCCCAGCTCCCACCGAAGTCAATAATACAGGCCCGGAGCATGTTCTCCAAGGTCTGAATGGTCCTTTCCGATTGTCCATCGGTTTGGGGGTGGTAAGCGGTGCTGATGTTCAGTCTAGTGCCCATTGCTTCGTTGAATTTCTTCCAAAACCTTGACGTGAATCTAGTATCCCTGTCGGACACAATCGACAGCGGCATACCATGTCTGCTCATAACTTCCTTGATAAATATTTTTGCTAGTCTTTCTGACGAAGAAGTCTCACGTATTGGCAAGAAGTGAGCACTTTTCGTCAAGCGGTCGACGATCACCCAAACGGTATCATTGCCTTTAGTTGTTCGCGGTAGCTTGGTAATGAAGTCCATCGTGATCTCCTCCCACTTCCATTCCGGTATTGGTAAAGGTTGCATTTTACCGCATGGTTTCTGGTGCTCGGCCTTAACAAGTGAACACGTTAAGCACCTGTTCACGTACTCGGTCACATCATTCTTCATGCCCGCCCACCAGTACTCATTCTTCAAGTCTTGATACATTTGTTCGTCCCAGGGGGGATAGAATAGCGAGATTTATGGGCCTCATCGAGTATTTTGGCTCTAAGCTCGCCAATCTTAGGTATCCACATCCGGCCAAACCTAGTTCGTTCACCATATGCATTTGCATCCAAATTCCCTTGTTGTCCTACTATTTTTTCCCGTTTTATATTTCTTTCTAGTAATGCTTCATCTTGTGCCTTTGATATCTCACTCATCAAATCTGGTGTTATAATCACCTGACACGCTTTGATCCGTATAGGTTTCGATTTTTCCTTTCTGCTTAAGGCGTCAGCCACCACGTTTGCCCTGCCTGGATGGTAAAATATCTCACAGTCATAGTCTTTCAGTAGCTCTAACCACCTCCTTTGCCTCATGTTTAATTCCTTTTGTCCGAAAAAGTACTTCAGGCTTTTGTGATCTGAGTAGATGGTGCTTTTGACTCCATACAGATAGTGCCTCCATATTTTCAACGTGAAAACTACTGCTGCTAACTCTAAATCGTGTGTTGGGTAGTTAACCTCGTGAATCTTTAGTTATCGCGAGGCGTAAGCAATTACCTTCCCTCGTTGCATAAGTACGCAACCTAAACCCTGACCCGAAGCGTCAGAGTAGACTACTAAGTCTTCATTTCCCTCAGGTAGTGCCAAGATTGGAGCTTCGGTTAATCGTGCCTTAAATTCCTCAAACGCGTTGTTTTGGGTTGAACCCCATTCATATTTCACTTCCTTCCGTGTCAACTTAGTTAGTGGCGAGGCTATTCTTGAAAAATCTTGAATGAACCTTACCAGTATGTCGTCTATAAAGACTATTACCGATCGATCCAACATTGGTTGACATACTCTATTCATCAATTCCATGAACGCTGCTGGTGCGTTAGTTAATCCGAAGGACATCACGAGAAACTCATAATACCCATAACGCATGCGAAACGCGGTCTTTGGTACGTCTTCTTCTCTTACTTTCAACTGATGGTAACCCGGCCTAAGATAGATCTTTAAGAACCAACTCGCACCTTGCAGTTGATCAAAAAGGTCGTCTATCCTAGGCAGTGGGTATTTGTTCTTTACTGTCCTCTTATTCAACTCGCGGTAGTCGATGCTCATGCGCATGCTGCCATCTTTCTTCTTTACGAATTGTACCGGAGCGCCCCATGGTGAAATGCTTGGTCTAATAAATCCTTTTTCTGTTAATTCCTGTAATTGAGACATCAATTCTATCATTTCTGACGGAGCCAATCGGTAGGGGGCTTTGGCACAGGGCTCAGCTCCTGGCAGTAAGTCAATCTGAAATTCTATTTCCCGATCGGGTGGTAACCCAGGTAGATCCTCAGGGAATACTTCCGGAAAGTTGCACACCACGGGTACATTCTTGAGTTCATTCATTTTCACTCTATCATCAATAACACATGCCAAATAAGCTTCGCAACCGCGCCTCATGTAACTTTCGGCCTTGATCATCGAGATGATGTTCGTCATCATGCAATTCCAATCCCCATAAACCGTAATTGGATTGCCACTAGGAGCTTTGAGGTGTATCCTCTTACGTTTACATATGATTTGAGCTTTGTTGGCAGCTAGCCAATCCATACCGAATACTATATCGAATCCTCCTAAGGTAAGAAGGAATAATCTAGAAGGGAACTTATGACCCTCTATTTCTATGAAGCAATCCTCTGTTACTTGAAATACTGCCGAAGTTTTACCAACGACAGTTTGTACGCTAAAGGCCTTTACTACGGTGTTGATAGTGCATCCTAGTTTACGACTAAATGCATTGGATATAAAACTTTTACTAGCACTAGAGTCAAATAAAATAGCAGCATGTTCGTTATTAACTAGGAACGTACCTGACACAACATCAGGGTTTCCCCTTGCTTCCTCCTCAGTCAGGGCGTAGGCTCGAGTCCTAGCCTTCGGCTGTTCCTTTTCTTTTCCCGAAACAGATTGTCTAGTTCTCCAGCAATTCTTGGTCAGATGTCCAAATAGTCCACAACCTTGGCATTTAGTGTCTCTTAAACAGTCGCGAGAATAGTGCCCCGCCTTCCCACACACATAACAGATGGTGGAACCAACTAGGAACTCGCCTTGGTGTTTCTTCAAACATTTCTTGCAAGCTTCGTATTCTTTAGTTCTTGGCTTCTTAGCCTCAGCTGTATAGTTCCCCTTTCCAGTTCCCTTAGACATGTTTTCCCATTTCCTTTTCTATGTCTCAGGTAAAAGACCAGCCAATACGCTCTTCAGTGTCAGTACAACCTCACGGGCAATAACATTCCTAAGTTCAGGTTCCAATCGTAGTGCCCCTTCATTGTCACCTCCCGGTGGGGTCACATTAGTGCCATGCACTCTCTCGGTGTATTTCATGTGCATGCTTTCCTCTTCCTCTTGTCTTTGGTTCAATGGCGGTCTACCTACTCGGTCCGTATGGCCGCCTTGGCGTGCAGTTCTTCCTCTACTTGCCATAGTTTTCTAGAATTTTCTGATATGTAAAGGGAATACATCAATGTCATTGCTTCATATCATAGTTTTAGAACAGTACAAGCAAGGTAAATTTTTAATTACAGTGACCGGTTTGTGATTACTAATTTACATTGCTTTTCGGGTTCAAAACTCTTCAAATCGGTTGTGACATTGACAACTATTTGTTCTAAGTTAAGGTATCTATTCTTATCCAAGTGTATTAACTCTAGTACTTACTTACCGTGCTGGCGTTGGCGTTGGTTACTGTAACCTTTCTGATTTTCATGTTTTCCTATTTAATCTATGCCGTGCAATAAAAGACGATTCCGATTCCAATTTTTACGATCATTGTTTCATGTTCAATAACAAGCATACACGCGTTTATTATATTACAATATTAACTAAAACCATCTTACAAACCTCGGGGACCAAACTTGACCAAAACTCAAAACATCATCAAGACTACAAAACTACAGGGACCATTCTTGTAAATATCAAAAAGTGCACAAGCACGGTCGTGCTTAGTCCAAAGCACGGTCTCGCTTAAGCCTCGAACACGGTCGTGCTTAACTTTAAGCACGGTCGCGCTTGTTATACAGTTTGACTCCGTGAAAGTCAAACCGACTCAATCTTGTCCAAAAATAGATCGTAAACACGTTTGGAAGTTCGCGAAACTTGCAGAAGAAGATATTCGACGAATTGAGACTAAAACACGACCAAATACACATCCAATCGATCGATTCTCGCGAACTTTTACCAAACTGTCCTTTTTAAAAATCGAATCACGTAATTATGACCAAATCAAACGAATCAAACCACATTAATAATTTTATACGACTCCTATAAACTTCCCTCAACCTTAACATCATCAGAATAACATCTCTATCTCTCTGTCGACCTTCTAAAAGCCGCGATATCCCTCCCGTAGCCGACAGCACTTGTTGCCCATTCAAAACAGGTTAGTAATAGTCCATTCGTTTCGTTTCTTTGTTCTAAACAAAAGCCCTAACCTAATTCGGATTCATAATACACGATTTTACCGAATTAAAATCTAAGTTTTGTTTCAACAAAGTTTTAATCGAACTACACCATAAACGCGATATAAGTCCAATCAAACTATGTGGTTAGATTCGTAATCAACCACTTAGTAAAAGCCCCATGAATCCAACAGCTTTTAATATAAGAACAATCGAAATTGCTTCTGGAATTGACCAGACACGGTCGCGCTAACCTATGAGCGCGGTCGTGCCTGACCAAGCACAATCGTGTCCCGAGAATGGCCCGGTCGTGCCTGTCGACCAAACAAGGTCCTGACCTAAACAAACCCAAGATGCGGTCGTGCCGGATACGAGCACGGTCGTGCTCTATGTTACAGACCCTTTTGAAGCCTTCTGACCAACCACGGGCGCGCTACAGACCAAGCGCGGTCGCGTGCGAGCCGAGCGCGGTCGTGCCCAACACGAGCCCGGTCGTGTCCCCCTTAGCAGAATCTTTATTTTAACCAATTTAATATATTATATTCTAATGTTATAAAGAGTATTATTTTATAAAATATTCAGAACCGAGTTTCGTTAACAAATCATTCGAATCAATTATTTGCTCTTTCTTTAAATTAAAATCAATAAAATACTACATAATTATTTTTATAAACAACAATACGTTTTGTCTTTAACAAGTATTACTTATTTAAACTTACAATTAAATAAATATAGATATCATTACTATCTAATAAACATTCTAAATAAAACGGTGTATTTTATAACAAACCCTAAAACAAATCCACTTCCAACACCGAATAACGCAAATCAATAACACATGATCATATACCTTGTTCATTAGGTTGAACCTAGCAATCCACAACACACCGCTGTTTTCCATTTGCTTGTGCATTCTACACTCTGCATAACACGTGAGTTTACATAACCCCCTTTTCAAACTATTTACAACTTTTGGGGTGGAACATGCGTTCTATTTACATGTTTTCAATTATACACATATACAGTTCCATCCTATGCATGTATACAAATTTTGCGCTTTATGCTTGAGTACTAGACGTGTAGACCAACTATTATGCTCTTCATGTACAATCATTAACTAACAGCCGACAGTAAACAGTGGTAGATCTATTGAGTCTGACAAACCCACCCAGGTAGGGTGACTGTTACTGACAACATAAATTTTGAGTGCAAGGTACAAAGGTTTGATTGTATAGGTCACATGATAGTTTTCTCTCCATAATTGCCTTAATTGTCATGTTGTATTGAACTGTATGCACACAACACGTATTTTGCTATCTCACAATAAAAACTATGTATTCTCACCAACTTTTTAGTTGACCCTGTTTTAACCATGTTTCAGGTACCAATGTTTGAAGTGATCAGGATATGCTACACATAGGATTTTTGGACCTAGAATTCAATTAAACCAGTTTATTCTATGTAATTTACATTTTTGCTTTGTGGATTGTTTGTGTTTTGATTGAATTTATTGATTGCAATGAAAACAATTATTAAATATTCAAACTTTAGCAAACCATTAGCAATGAACAGTCTGCACGCTTCACGCCCCGACGTTTCCGCCGTCGGTTGGGGTGTGACAGATTGGTATCAGAGCCTTGGTTATAGGGAATTAGGTTATTAGACACCTTTGACCTAGACTATAACTTTAGGATACCCACTTATGCCATGCTTCATGATTTACATGCTATGTGCTACATGCTATGTGATATATGCTAAATGTTTTACATGTATATATAAATAATAAATTAAATAAACAATATCCCTACCCATATCCTAAACCCCATATCCTTCTTGCCTGCTGCCATGTCATCATCAACATAGCTTGGTCTATAAAATTTTCTTTTACACCCGTTAAGGTTTTTAGACTTTGTTTAATTGTTAAAGGACACGTGCAATCTGGAAGAGTGACACCTGTATTCTGGGTTTTCTGTCTAGGAAAGTATTTCATATAAATCCCAATCAACCGAGGGATCCGTATACTTTCCTGGGAATTCCTTGGATGAGTGTTTACTTATAGGCTAAAGCACGTCTCCTTGATAATTATATAAGTCTAAATTAACCTTAATATGTCATAGTACTCGAGTGATTATGTCACTATTTGAGTACAATCCGAACTATGAATTACTTATATCTATTTATCCTATTTGATTCAAGAAATTCTCACAACTCTTATTGTGTCTAAATCTGTAGAATGCCTCCCCGTCGTGACAACAGCAACAACAGCAATAACACTGACCTGGCTGCTCTACTCACACAGCTGGTAAATCAAATTACCCAAGCCAACAACAACACTAATTGCCATGCTAGTGGGAGTGCTAATACTGGAGGTGGTGGTGGTGCCAACCCGCCACAATGCACCTTCAAACACTTCAACTCCTGCAATCCCCTCAAATTCTATGGTAACGAAGGAGCCACGGGACTCCTTCAATGGTTTGAAAGCATTGAGAGCACCTTTCTCAATAGCGACTGTCCCGACAACCTCCGTGTTCGTCATGCTACTAGTGTCTTTCAAAAAAGGGCGCTTACTTGGTGGAATGGTGAGAAAAGGACTAGGGGAATGGATGTAATGGCACTGTCGTGGGATGAGTTGAAGAGGATCATGACTGAGGAATTTTGTCCTCGAAATGAGATGAAGAAGCTGGAAGCGGAATTTTGGGATCTTGCTCAAGATAGTGGTGAAAGCTTAGCATACACCACCCGTTTCCACGAGCTGAGTCTACTTGTGCCACACATGGTTACACCTCTGTCTAGGTGTATTGAAAAGTACATCGGTGGTCTACCTAGACAAATTCAAGTAACTGTGGTAGGAGGAAATCCTGCTACTCTGGAGGATGCTATCCGCTTGTCAGCCACACTTACTGACAACCATGTTAAAGCGGGTACACTTACAAGAAAGGGTGCCAAGAAACTTTCTGACACAACAACACCTCCCGCTCATGTCAAAGAAGTCCAAACTGAACCATACCGCAACACTAGGAAGAGAAAGGTCAAAAACTGTGCTGTAATCACTCCGGCTGCTCCAGTGAATCAAGTTGCACCCATGGCTCAAAACCCAGCAAAGAAACCCTATGGGGGCAGCCACCCACTTTGCAACACCTGCAACTATCATCACCCTCCAAGCATACCTTGTCGCCTTTGCAACCACTGCGGGAAACATGGCCACACAGCCAATATTTGTCGAGCCAAGGCACTTGCCAACCAAACCAACCCAGCAAATCAAGCCAATCAACAAGCAACTAACCAAGTCATCCCAGCCATTGCAAATGGACGTGCTTGCTTTGAATGTGGCGACCCGAACCACTTCCGTAACCAGTGCCCAAGACTGGTCAATGTTAACCAAGGCGGAGCTCGTGGGCGTGCTTTCAACATCAACGCCAATGAGGCTCAGGCCAACACTGATGTGGTTAACGGTACGTTCCTTATGAATAATCGTTATGCTTCTATACTATTTGATACCGGAGCCGATAAGAGTTTTGTGTCACTAGACTTCGAACCTTTACTTGCAAAAACTCGGTCTACTCTAGAGAAAACCTTTACCGTTGAGGTAGCCGATGGTAACACCGTTACTATTGACACCATCATCCATGATTGTTCCCTAGAGTTAAATAATCACACATTTCCAATCAACCTCATACCAATGCCATTAGGGAGTTTTGACGTCATCATAGGTATGGATTGGCTTTCAAAGCACCACGCCGAAGTCATGTGCTTTGAAAAATGCATCCGTATACCACTCCCATCCGGTGAAACGTTGAAGGTCTTTGGCGAGAAACCTTGCAAAGGACTCAAACTAATGTCATGCATTACCGTCCAAAAGTATATACGAAAGAAGTGCATGGTTTTCCTAGCCCATGTTATCCAAAAAGAAGACAAGAAGAGGAGTGTACAAGACATCCCCATCGTTCGGGATTTTCCTGAAGTTTTTCCTAATGACTTACCCGGTCTTCCACCTGTTCGACAAGTGGAATTTCGCATCGATCTTGTACCTGGAGCAAACCCGGTGGCTAAAGCTCCATACCGGCTTGCACCTTCCGAGATGCAAGAACTTGCAAGCCAACTTCAAGAACTCGCCGACAAAGGTTTCATACGGCCGAGTCATTCACCGTGGGGTGCACCAGTCTTGTTTGTTAAAAAGAAGGATGGTTCATTCCGCATGTGTATTGACTATCGAGAACTCAACAAACTCACAATCAAAAACCGCTACCCTTTACCTAGGATTGACGACCTCTTCGATCAACTCCAAGGTTCTACCTACTTCTCGAAGATTGATCTTCGATCCGGTTATCATCAACTCCGTGTGCAAGAGGAGGACATTCCAAAGACCTCCTTCCGAACAAGATATGGTCACTACGAGTTCATGGTTATGCCTTTTGGGCTAACCAATGCACCTGCTGTTTTCATGGACCTCATGAATCGCATGTGCAAACCATACCTTGATAAATTTGTTATCGTGTTCATTGATGACATCTTGATCTATTCAAAGACTAAGGAAGATCATGAACAACACCTTAGGTTGATTTTGGATCTCTTGAAAACCGAACAGCTATACGCCAAGTTCTCCAAGTGTGATTTTTGGCTAAAGGAAGTGCAATTTTTGGGTCACGTCGTCAATGAAAAAGGAATTCATGTTGACCCCGCCAAAATTGAAGTTGTTAAGAATTGGAAAGCTCCTAAAAACCCTACCGAAGTTCGTTCATTTCTTGGTTTAGCGGGTTATTACCGAAGGTTCATTTCTAACTTCTCCAAGATCGCTGTTCCCCTCACTGCCTTAACCCAAAAAGGTAAACCTTATGAGTGGGGACCGAAACAAGACGAAGCCTTTCAAATTCTCAAGCAAAAGTTGTGCAATGCTCCTATCCTCACCCTTCCTGAAGGTGAAGATGATCTAGTTGTTTACTGTGATGCTTCAAACCAAGGTCTTGGTTGCGTTCTCATGCAACGAGGCAATGTGATCGCTTATGCATCAAGACAACTCAAAATCCATGAGAAGAATTATCCGACGCACGATCTTGAGTTGGGTGCTGTCGTATTTGCATTGAAGATTTGGAGACATTATCTCTATGGCACGAAATGTGTGGTGTTCACCGACCACAAAAGCCTCCAACATATCTTCAACCAAAAAGAACTCAACATGAGGCAGCGACGTTGGGTTGAACTCCTCAACGATTACGATTGCGAGATTCGTTATCACCCCGGCAAGGCTAATGTTGTAGCCGATGCGCTAAGCCGCAAGGAACATGTCATGCTTCAAAGTGTCAAGATCCATTCCGATATTCAAGTTCGTATTCTAGCCGCTCAACATGTCTCGGTTACCGAGGGCAATATGTATGAGGAAATGTCTTGTGGTGCTGAATTCCAATTGGAGACAAAAACCAATGGCTTGCTTTATTTTCTAGATCGTATTTGGGTTCCCGATCATGACGATCTCCGAGCTTTCATCATGATCGAGGCACACAAGTCTCGGTATTCCATTCATCCCGGTGCGGATAAAATGTACCAAAATCTTCGTTCCCAATATTGGTGGCCTGGTATGAAGAAAGACATTGCTTTGTTCGTAGCAAAATGTCTCACATGTTCTAAAGTCAAGGTTGAGCATCAACGTCCTTCCGGTTTGCTTGAACAACCGGAAATCCCCGTGTGGAAATGGGAGAATCTAGCTATGGATTTCATTACTAAAATCCCTCGCACTTCGAGCGGTTATGACAGCATTTGGGTGATCATTGACCGTCTCACTAAGTCCGCACACTTCTTGCCTATCCGTGAAGACTATAAGGTCGAGAAGTTGGCCCGTGTTTACATTGACGAGATTGTGAGTCGTCACGGTGTTCCTTTGAACATAATCTCCGATAGAGATGCACGTTTCACTTCTCGGTTTTGGCAATCTCTTCAAAAAGCACTTGGTACACGACTGAATCTGAGCACGGCCTACCATCCCCAAACTGATGGTCAGACCGAGTGAACAATCCAAACTCTTGAAGACATGCTGAGAGCCTGTGTCATCGACTTTGGTGGCAATTGGGATTCGCATTTGACCCTTATCGAATTCTCCTACAACAATAGTTACCACACCAGCATCAACATGGCTCCATTTGAAGCTCTCTACTGTCGTAAGTGTCGTTCTCCCATCTGTTGGAACGAGATTGGTGAAGCACAAATCACCGGTCCCGAGTTAATTCAAGAAACATCCGACAAGATTATTCAAATCCGTGACAACATTCGAGTTGCGAGGAGTCGGCAAAAGAGCTATGCCGACAAACGACGCAAACCCTTGGAATTCCAAGTCGGTGACCTTGTACTTCTAAAGGTGTCTCCTTGGAAGGGGGTGATCCGTTTTGGGAAGAAAGGCAAGCTAGCACCTCGCTATGTGGGACCATTCAAGATCCTTGAAAGGATTGGGAAAGTGGCTTACAAGCTCGAGTTACCTCCATCACTTGGCAACGTACATCCTACATTTCATGTATCCAACCTCAAGAAGTGTCTTGCTGATGAGAACCTCCATATACCTCTTGATGATGTGCGCATTGATGAGACGATGCACTTCGTTGAGAAACCAGTCGAGATTATGGATCGTGAGATAAAACAACTCAAGCGCAGCCGTATTCCTATTGTCAAAGTTCATTGGGAATCTAAATGAGGACCCGAGTTTACTTGGGAACGAGAAGACCAAATGAAGCTCAAGTACCCACATCTTTTTGCTGAAGCAGTAGCCTCAACCAGTTGAATTTCGGGACGAAATTCCCTCAACATGGGGATACTGTAACCTTTCTGATTTTCATGTTTTCCTATTTAATCTATGTCGTGCAATAAAAGACGATTCCGATTCCAATTTTTACGATCATTGTTTCATGTTCAATAACAAGCATACACGCGTTTATTATATTACAATATTAACTAAAACCATCTTACAAACCTCGGGGACCAAACTTGACCAAAACTCAAAACATCATCAAGACTACAAAACTACAGGGACCATTCTTGTAAATATCAAAAAGTGCACAAGCACGGTCGTGCTTAGTCCAAAGCACGGTCGCGCTTAAGCCTCGAACACGGTCGTGCTTAACTTTAAGCACGGTCGCGTTTGTTATACAGTTTGACTCCGTGAAAGTCAAACCGACTCAATCTTGTCCAAAAATAGATCGTAAACACGTTTGGAAGTTCGCGAAACTTGCAGAAGAAGATATTCGACGAATTGAGACTAAAACACGACCAAATACACATCCAATCGATCGATTCTCGCGAACTTTTACCAAACTGTCCTTTTTAAAAATCGAATCACGTAATTATGCCCAAATCAAACGAATCAAACCACATTAATAATTTTATACGACTCCTATAAACTTCCCTCAACCTTAACATCATCAGAATAACATCTCTATCTCTCTGTCGACCTTCTAAAAGCCGCGATATCCCTCCCGTAGCCGACAGCACTTGTTGCCCATTCAAAAGAGGTTAGTAATAGTCCATTCGTTTCGTTTCTTCGTTCTAAACAAAAGCCCTAACCTAATTAGGATTCATAATACACGATTTTACCGAATTAAAATCTAAGTTTTGTTTTAACAAAGTTTTAATCGAACTACACCATAAACGCGATATAAGTCCAATCAAACTATGTGGTTAGATTTGTAATCAACCACTTAGTAAAAGCCCCATGAATCCAACAGCTTTTAATATAAGAACAATCGAAATTGCTTCTGGAATTGACCAGACACGGTCGCGCTAACCTATGAGCGCGGTCGTGCCTGACCAAGCACAATCGTGTCCCGAGAATGGCCCGGTCGTGTCTGTCGACCAAACAAGGTCCTGACCTAAACAAACCCAAGACGCGGTCGTGCCGGATACGAGCACGGTCGTGCTCTATGTTACAGACCCTTTTGAAGCCTTCTGACCAACCACGGGCGCGCTACCGACCAAGCGCGGTCGCGTGCGAGCCGAGCGCGGTCATGCCCAACACGAGCCCGGTCGTGTCCCCCTTAGCAGAATCTTTATTTTAACCAATTTAATATATTATATTCTAATGTTATAAAGAGTATTATTTTATAAAATATTCAGAACCGAGTTTCGTTAACAAATCATTCGAATCAATTATTTGCTCTTTCTTTAAATTAAAATCAATAAAATACTACATAATTATTTTTATAAACAACAATACGTTTTGTCTTTAACAAGTATTACTTATTTAAACTTACAATTAAATAAATATAGATATCATTACTATCTAATAAACATTCTAAATAAAACGGTGTATTTTATAACAAACCCTAAAACAAATCCACTTCCAACACCGAATAACGCAAATCAATAACACATGATCATATACCTTGTTCATTAGGTTGAACCTAGCAATCCACAACACACCGCTGTTTTCCATTTGCTTGTGCAATCTACACTCTGCATAACACGTGAGTTTACATAACCCCCTTTTCAAACTATTTACAACTTTTGGGGTGGAACATGCGTTCTATTTACATGTTTTCAATTATACACATATACAGTTCCATCCTATGCATGTATACAAATTTTGCGCTTTATGCTTGAGTACTAGACGTGTAGACCAACTATTATGCTCTTCATGTACAATCATTAACTAACAGCCGACAGTAAACAGTGGTAGATCTATTGAGTCTGACAAACCCACCCAGGTAGGGTGACTGTTACTGACAACACAAATTTTGAGTGCAAGTTACAAAGGTTTGATTGTATAGGTCACATGATAGTTTTCTCTCTATAATTGCCTTAATTGGCATGTTGTATTGAACTGTATGCACACAACACGTATTTTGCTATCTCACAATAAAAACTATGTATTCTCACCAACTTTTTAGTTGACCCTGTTTTAACCATGTTTCAGGTACCAATGTTTGAAGTGATCAGGATATGCTACACATAGGATTTTTGGACCTAGAAATCAATTAAACCAGTTTATTATATGTAATTTACATTTTTGTTTTGTGGATTGTTTGTGTTTTGATTGAATTTATTGATTGCAATGAAAAAAATTATTAAATATTCAAACTTTAACAAACCATGAGCAATGAACAGTCTACACGCTTCACGCCCCGACGTTTCCGCCGTCGGTTGGGGTGTGACAGTTACCCATACTGACATCCGTGCGTTGGTCCCATAATCAGTTTGAGTCCAGACATTTAGGGATGTCTGAATCTCTCAAACTATTGCTCTGATACCAACTTGTAAGGCCCCATTCCCGGGTAACCTCACTTGTTGGATTTACTCATAAACATAGTCATAATTACTGAGCTTAAATTTAAAACATTCACAAGTAGCGGAAGCAAACATCATTCAAATTACATGACGTAACAGCGGAAGTCTTAACAATTAAATACATATCATTGTCTTAATATAAATCTATGTGGGATGTCAGTCTTGTGCCGGGTAACCTTCACGCCATCGCACGTCCCTTTCTTCCTTTACCTGAAATGTATACTAAAAGTCAGCTAACGCTGGTGAGTTCTAGTTTAAGGACAATCATACATAATACTTATCTTATCATGAATATTTTATATATGTATACATAACATACGTAATATTCGTACTTTTACATATTCTTTACTTTACTATTCTCACATAGTCATTCATTTTGAGTATATACATATGTACATACATACTTACTTTGGGGGGGAGAACAGTTATGGGCCATAATATTAAGGGAGATCAACCCATCACACTTGTCGCGAATGTCACAAAGACATCGCAGTGAGAACTACCGTCGTAGCCCTTTTCATTAACCGTCCGGCTCTAGAAAACCGTCCGTCGAAACTTAAATCCGTCCGGCAACCTTTGTCCGTCCGCTCTTAAACCCGTCCTACCGTCGTAGTCCGTTCATTCGCCCGTCTGCCCAAGGGCATCCGTTTCCCACGCGACCATTATGTATGCAAACGTTCTAATATAATAAGGCATTTGCTTCGACCGTCCATTAGTGCCTTTTTATACGTCCTAGCTTGCGAAGGAACGTTTTTGTCCCGGTTGCAAAATAGTCACGTGGTCTTCCGTCTACCGAAGTAGCCGTTGTCATAGAAGGGTTCATAACGTTTATATACATTCATAACATGCAATATATATAATATAAAGCAAGATTTCATTCATTTACGTTATGTCCTTCTTTCATTCATTCTTTATAATCATACGTTTCATTCTTTGTTCATAATTCATTTTCATATATAGGCATATATATATATATATATATATATTTGTATACCACGTATGATCACATTGACATTCATAGCGTTTATTCATTTAGTGTATACACTTCAGCCCCAAAACATTTAAAATGATTTACACATAACATAGAAGGGGGCACATAGAACTCACCTGATGAGTAGTTTCTGAAATACTCTTAGCTAGCTACTGAGCGTCACTAATGTCACTCACGATATGTATAATAAAGTCATACACGTAAGGTAGTGCTCCTAGATGACACTAGACATTACTATGCTTGAACCTAGTAGTTTCGATGGATTTGCTTATATCGAAACTTGGTAATTTCGATAGGTTGCTTATGTCGAAACTTGGTAGTTTTGATAGGTTGCTTATGTCCAAACTTGGTAGTTTCGATAGGTTGCTTATGTCGAAACTTGGTAGTTTCGATAGGTTGCTTATGTCGAAACTTGGTAGTTTCGATAGGTTGCTTATGTCAAAACTTGGTAGTTTCGATAAGTTGCCTATGTCGAAACCTGGTAGTTTCGATAAGTAACTTAGGTGTAATCTTAGCTTTGGACCGTGGGCTCATATCGAAACTATGGTAGTTTCGATAGGTATGCATATATCGAAACTGAGTAGTTTCAATGGGTCTGCACATATCGAAACTGAGTAGTTTTGATGGGTCTACACATATCAAAACTGAGTAGTTTCGATGGGCTTGCACATATTGAAACTGAGTAGTTTCGATGGGTCTGCACATATCGAAACTGAGTAGTTTCGATGGGCTTGCACATATCGAAACTAAGTAGTTTTGATGGGTCTGCACATATCGTCTACCCAAAAAATCTGAAGTTTTTGCATGCGAGTCTGATCGAGTCAATATATCAATTTTCTTAGATCAAAACGTTCGATTTTCATTCTAGATGCTATACCTAAGCTCATTTTCAAGATTCATCCGCAAAATCGTTACCTTTTTAGCCAAAACCCGAAAATCCAAATTAAACAAAAACTCAGTTTAGAGTCGAATCGTTACCTGGATTGAGGTTGTGATTTGGAGGTTTTGCTCACGAGCTTAGCAGTAACGTGCTCCCTCAATTCCGGGATGATCCGTCAACTTTCTCTCTCTAGACCCGAGCTCTCCTTTCTCTCTCTAGAAGTTGCGTGAGTGGGGAATGAGCAGAGAAGAGGGCTGCCCTGTCTCTTATATACCTGGGCTTCCCTCGGCCCATTGAAGCCGAGCCCAAGCCCGCTCCCTTTTGTTTAAATCTTTCGACTAAATCACCGGTCTCGCTATATTTATTCGTTTTATTATTTTTGGGATGTTACAATATCACAACCTTGCCAATATGGGATCTAAGAATGTTGACTACATTAGAGTACCTTTACCAAAGCTTATGCCTAAGAGCTTACAAATTTTCAGAAATGGTACTATGATACTGTCACTGGTGAAGCAACTATGTGAAGGAAAAGAAGCTATCCGAATTTTTGATCATATAGAGTTGATGAAGTTTTGCCAAGAATATCTGAGTACACGTAATAATAATCCAATCCAATGTTATGCTGATTTTGAGGCAGATGTAAAGAAATTTCAGAGAGTGGTATTAAAGACTGTGAAACCAGTTTTTTCTTAGAGAGTTTGGTAGTGTTAGTCTTAGGGGGAGACTGTAAGGAATTCATAAAGACTGATGTACCAAATCTTAGTATGTTTTGAGTTAGTCGATTGCGTTTTGTAAAATTTCACCCAGAAGTTAGTGTTTCGGGTGAAAGTGTAGAGTTTTAGTCGTAAGTGTAATGTTTCGATCGAAACTTATTAGGGTTTTGATGAAATTGTAATCCTGGTTATAAATAGACGTTAGGGTATCATTGTATGTGGTTGAACACTTTTGTATCCTTATACGCTCAATCTTGAATACAATTTCATCCATTTTATTTATATCTTGTGTTCATATCTCCTATTCAACAAAATTCATATCAAATTGATGTCGTTTCACGTTCTAATCACTGATTCCACTAGTTATTAGGTCGATTCTAATCACTGATTCCACGGGTTTTATATTCTAATTTAAATGTTTGTAGTCAGACTAGTACTTCTAGATTATAATGAAGGCATGCTTTGCATAATTCACAATATTTCACATGTAGTTTTTTTAGATTACATATGTTGAGATTTGTGCTAGGGTTTCAAAAACAATTTTAAAACGCGCAGCGGAAAAACAAGCACGAACCGACGTAGGACAAAACATTAGATCGCCCACTAGTATTCCAGATGCAAACAAATAATAAATAAATTAACCATAGGGTGTTTAGGGTTGTACCGTTCGTGAGTAGGAGATGACTACCGAAGATGAGACACCACGTGACAACAACCCGGTCACTAGATCCGGCTCCATGAACTAAACCCAAGACTTCTAATCCACCCGTACAACCCGAATCTCTATTCGATTTATCTCCAATGCTCCCATACACCAAAATGAAACAGTTCGTATTCCCCTTTCTAGTCACAGCGATGACGGATCAAGAAAACCGAGCAAGGCCGAAGAGGATGGTTGACGGCGGCGAGCGCAAGGTCTGGGTCGGCTGGTAGGCGGTTGCCGGCTGAGGTGGTGCGACGCGGCGGAGGAAGGTCATCGAAACTCTTTCATATAGGAGTTCATAACTTCCTGTCCTTCATTGTTTGTAGGACTCTTCCTACTCCATATCTCATATGGCATAGAGTACCTGTTGTAGATGAACCCTTTTGGTTATAAGCTAGTGTTTGTGTTTCAGACTTGCCAATTGGGATAGATGATCTCTTTCAGTTATGACCTCGTGTTTAGACATGATCTAGAACATCATTGTTCAACCACCTAGTCGTAGAGCAACGATAACTATTATCAATCTTTAGATCATATCTCATGAGATTATTTCAAGATTCTATGATGAAACGCTTTTAATCATCTCAATTGATTAAACTCAAGTATGTAACATTATATCTCATATAACGGTTTACATAAGTCTTAATCAAGTGATTATTTTAAACTTATTCTTGGTATCCATTAGATCCGATCTAATGTTTATCTTCTTGACTTGAGTAACATATCTCATATGTTTCATACTTTATGTATGTAGATGGTTTTTGAATTCTCAATTCAAATGAGGAAACTTTATATTACATGAAAAACTTATAATAATAATAATAATAATAATAAGTCTAAATTTTATAAATAAAATCATTCGTTCAAGCAATACTCAAAAGAAAATAAAACCGGAAATTAAATTGTTCCAAACAAAATAATCATAACATCATCCAATGGTGTATCTTGAAACTTGAATCATATGAATCTTCACTGCAAAGTGATCTTCAAGTTTCACATGTCTTTCTTTTCTCTTCGCTTCCCTCCTTTTCTTTCATCTCTACAAAAAGCAAGTTTGCATGTATTAAAAGTCTATCTTTTAAATGATAAAGAAATAGGGAAAAGTTTTCGGGATACCTGAAGTGAATGCCTCAAAACATTCTCTAGTTTCAGCTGCCTCGGGCATCTCTCTAACACGACACTCTGGTTTAGAGGAATGCTTCTTGGTTTCACCAATAGCTTGCTTTGCCCGTGTCCCTTGCCTTGACAGTCTTTTCTTATACCTCTTTGCTTATGTCGGACATGTGAAGACCATCATTAAATATTCCTCTTTGCTCAAGCTGGTTAACAAAGCATATCATGCTCCATGCATCTTGGAGATTCATTCTTGCTTACCAAGAGATGAACTCCCTTACCTCATCATAACGATTCGGTTTATGCATCTTCCTCTCATAGATGTCACAAATGTTATCAATAATCATGTCAGTGACTAAGTGATCATCCAAAGGAATGCATGCTTTCTAGAGGTCTTCTACCTTGTACCTCATGATCATAGCACGCCTAGGATCCTTCATTGCGACTCTCTTAATGTGTTCCTTCATGGAAGCATAAGGATTCTTGTCGTGCTCTTGATGGAATCTTACCTTCAAGTCATTGATCATGTTATAAGCAGACCAATGCAGTAGCACAGATCTAATCCCCGGGTATATAGATGCCAACATTAGGTCTGACATGACTCTCGCATCATCCCTAAATTAGTTCCAAGATTCTTGAACAAACTCGCTGCAGATGGCTACTTAGGTAATGGAATTTTAGAACGTGCAACTTCTTATTGGTCTTAAGGACTTTCTTCAAGTTGTAATACCAATCTATGAAGTTCATTCCATCACCGAGTTAATTTTCAGAATATCGGTATAAGGCTCTAGCATACTCTCGTTATTAGTTTGAGACATTTATAAGAAGAACAAAATAAATTAGTATTTTCGACGTTTCAAATCTTAATAAATAATGACCCTTATATAAAAATGTGTTTTAACATTATTTACTTGAGAAGTGAGATCCACATTTCACCATATCTAATGAATGGGAAAGGGACTCTCCATGAGACATGGCTATGTAGGTAGGTAACGGTTACCAATTAAATCCAATACAATTCTCAGACTTTATGAGGTCGATAAGTAAACGATTATCTAGATTGGAACGTTTAACCCCATCTACGTCCACTCTTCATAATAATTGGCTAAGCTCTATTTATCAGGATGAGCGATAGTTGTCCTATACTAGCTATTCGTCGTAATCGGCCTAAGACTCTCGGGAATCACGATACGACAATGTTCCGATACACGTAGGCCCAGATGCAGGGTAATCACTAACATCGGGATTCGAGTATTGGTACAAGTGTCCTAATAATAGGGTGGCATAGACCTATTGATTTGCTAAGGGATTTAATTGGTGTTTTACCGGTTACGGGTCAAAAACACAACTTGACAACAATTGACATGCAAAACTGTCGTCCTGGTTTGCAAAATTCTTAATTTTATGTTTTGGTTCGGGATGGCGATATAACTCTCCTTTTATCTCTCGAGATGCTTAATTTTAATATCCTATATTAATTTTAAGTGAGTCGATATAGTCGCGAATCAAAATTTATTAACTATTAATAAACACTTTTATTAATAAATTCGTTTTTCAAACAAAATTAAATCTCTATTTAATTTATATATAAAACTCCGGATTTTACTTATTAAAATAACTCTTCATTTTAAAAAACCTTTCATGAGATAACTAAAAATCTCTATTTTAAAATCTCTTTGTTTCAATTGTGTTGAACCGTTTTCAAAACCGTTTTAAAAACCTATTTGGTTGTTATAGGAAAACCGTTTAACCTAAATGTATGAACATACAACAAACACAACTAAAATATGGGGTGAATCAAGCCACTAAAAGTGTTCGGTTTTTCCCGAGCCAATGGGATTAACCAAACAGAGTCAAATTGGACAAAAACAAACAACCAATCTTCATGGTCTTGATTTCTCCCACTTGCTTCAAGATCTCCATCTTGTCCTCCGGGTCGTCTTGGCTTCTTCGCCTTTAACTATTAGGAATCCGTGTACCAGTTTTACTTATAAAACATATTTAGTTAATCTTATTAATAATGACAAATCAGATTTGCAAAACGGAAGCGTAAGTACATAAAAACAGTTCAAAACCGGGACCCCATCAGTGATCCGATTACACGCGTATAAACAATAAAATAAAATCCAACCATAGTTGTGACAACCCTAAAATTAGAGGCAAAGTTCTCGCAAATTAATTCACCATAAACAGGCCCAAAATATTTCTCGATAATAAATTATAACGAGTTAAATATTGAGAGGTATTTTTCTAATAATTATAAAGTATTATGAACGACAAATAATTATCGGGGACAAAAAGATACGGCGATGTGTCGAGTGTGACATGGGAAACTGTTAGGAGGTCTACCCACTTAAAAATCTTATATATATACTATTATTTTCTTCTTCATTTTTCAATAACAAATACACACACACACAGGTGTGTGGAGAGAGAGAGAGAGATCGTTAGAGGGAGAGGGTCCGACAACATCCCGGTGGCCCTCTCCGGCAGAACTGAGCATCGCGTGGGGAACCACAGTAGGAACAGGCTGAACGGACGATGGTGCACGGTGGTGTCGGGCAGCGGCGCTGGAAATACCGGCGAGTGGCGCCAAGTGCCCCACCACATCTGATAGATCTCGACGTCTTGAGTCCGATGGTGGTGGTGGTTTGCTCTAGATCGCGACGGTGGTGCATATTTCGGCCAAAAAAACACTTTTCCGGTGGCTTCAACAATTGGGGCTTTTGCTAGAAAAAGGTTCCTAAAGGTCCGATCTAAGCATACGAAGAAGTTGGTTCGAAAAAATGGAGTTTTCCGGTCAAAACACAAAATCCGGCCACTGCCCGGTTTTCCGGCAATAACGGCGGCGGTGGCCGGCGCAGAGACAGGTGTATTTGGTGGAGCCCAACGAGACGGTTCCATGGCCGCTTGAATCACCTCAATCGGATTTCGTATGACCAGGTTATGAGCGAAACAAGTTTTCTTCTCGCGTCGTGCTCAGTTTTTCGTACAAAACCGCTTAGAACGGCTTGTACGCTAAGGTAAGACCCGAAACACTTATAGATCTATTGTCGGGTAGTAGCACGGGACCTAGAAAAATTGTCGGGGACGTCTTTTGAGAATGTTTTTCGGACACATTAAAATGGGTTATAATTATATAATATTTTATATAATTATCAAGTAATTGAAGAATTTAAGTATGGTTTTAGTATTATAATCTAAAGTGTGGTTTATTGGATTATTGGTGTAATTTGATGTTGGAATTGGACAATTGGATATTGTCGGGTTTAGCCAAAAACAAACGGGACTCTGCCCGATTTTCGTTAAAAATAAAAAATTTTGTTTCTACAACTTAGATGTGCTCAACATGGTTTGGGTTTAGACTTGAAACTGTGATGTTCGGGCACGATCCTAATTATATTGTTGTTGATATTGACAACCCTTGTTTGAGCAATAGGAGCCGTTTAGGATCGTTGCGCTCACTTATTGTCAATTGAGCTTGTGATATTATTAGCTGGACTTGAGGTGAGTTCACTGCCCCCGTTTTACTTTTAAATGTTTTAGAAACATCGGGGGAGAAACATATTTTCTTAACACGTTTGAAAACATGAAACATCTTTGTTTGATACATTTCAAAACATCATTGTTTGATACACTTGGAAACGTCATTGTTTGATATATTTGGAAACAACATTACTTGGTACATTTGAAAAACATGAAATAAACTTGCTTTATACGTTAGAAAAAGGAATCATGACCGACCATTTATGTTTACATGAGACAATCGTGGAAGAGCTCGTAAAGTCCCATATGTGAACAATTTATTAACCATTAACTCGTATACCCGGGATATTATGAATAGTACTATTGGTATTGACACTCACAGTCAGGGTTAGCCGCGCTAACTAAGGGTCCATATGGGTCGATGACTGCACACTGTCTTAACTCTCGAGCTTGTGGGGAATGGGCGAGGGGCGACACACCTGTGTTTGGTTTGGTTAATACTCATGTAAAATAAACTTCATATGCCTAGCTAGCTATGATGGGTCAACTTGATAGGTTAAACTTGATATGATTACTTGGTTTCACTTAATGTATACTTGAAATAGTTTTTGTGCACATGCATATACTTGATAGTTGAAAACGTTTTTGTGCAAATGAAAACTTGAATAATTGAAACTTAGATACTTGAAATTTGGATACTTGAAACTTGGATACTTGAAACTTGAGATCATTTTCATGAAAATTGGTTTTACCAATCGTTTACATATAAATGGTTTTGCCATTCATTCATGTGCAAATGTTTTAGTCAATGTTTTCAAGAAAACATTGTTTCATAATATGGCCATGTACACCTTTTCAATGTTTTCACTTTATGACGCTGAAGTCATAACATGTTTTCGAGGAAAACAGATTTATAATATGCCATGTATACGATATCAACGTTTCCAAGGAAAACTACTTTACACTGCAACAAACAAACTTGTGAACTCACCAACCTTTGTGTTAACATTTTTAAGTATGTTATTAGGTAACATTTACCTATGGCTCGGTTGGAATAGGCTAGCTATTTGGATTAATCCCTAGATGTCGAAGATGCATAATGGTCAAACCTCAAGTATATTTTTGATCTAGAAGGATTTAGATCATTTTATTACTTTGTATTAGTAACTATAAAAAAGTACCCATTACTTTAGAAATCTTTTCTTTAGTTTTCGCTGTTGTGTAATGTTACCAATCGTTGCGACCTTTATTTATTTATTAAGTAAATAAATTTAGGGGTGTGACAGATTGGTATTAGAGCAAGTGGTTTTAGCGAATTAGGTTTTCTTAGTTGCACCTAGGCTCTAACCAGACTCATTTAGGGACCAAGATTTCTAGAACTTGCATTATACTAAGAACACCTAAGACTTGAGTATAGAGATTCCAACCGTTGTGGAACAACCTGAGTTGACCATGAGTGTACATAGTTACACTAGAGTATTATTATCTATATTAATACTAAATACAATTACGTGGCATAAGTAACTAACATCTAATACGTGTAACAATGTGGAAACATTAGACACCTACAATATGACCTAACAGAGTATCACTGTTCGGATTATAAGACAGAGATGACAGATACTCGACACCTTATAACCATGGAAGATCGAGCTATGAGCTGAGCTCAGGTGACGACGGTAGAAATCACCAGTTACCAATCTTGGTGTTACAACGGACTGAACCTGTGCTTGTATCTGCACCACACCTGCAGCTACTTCCGTCGTGGAGTCAGCTTTCTTTCTCGGCATATGTTGTCTTCATTTGGTGTGGTATGTACACCTGTAGCTACTCTTCCATGAACTACTGGATTGGATGAATAAAATGAGATATGGCAGACGTGACTGCCCAAGCAGAAGGAAACTCGAGGTGGATAAGCAGGACTAAACGGTAGAGAACTTCACTCGTCAGGAGACCCGTAGACTCATCTGGATCATGTGGATCCACACGTACATACAAACTTGGAGCATAATTTGCTCGACATTGATTTGAGGATCTCTGCCCTAGTATAGTGCGTGACTTCCACCACACACATCCCTTTAATAGAGGACACCGGTTGTACTTTTCCTCCGTTAACTCCATCCAGCAACAGCCTTAGTCGGAAAATTCTTGAGTATTGGTACACATGACTAAGAGTAATCCGATAGAACATATACACTTGTATGCAAGAGTGCAACATGATGACACGACCTAATAAACTTTCTAGTTTCCTTTTGGTTGAGAACTTGAGATGGAGAAAACACTAGAGGGATCATGTGAAGTAGATTACCATTACGGGTGCACAAGTAATCATAAATTGCAGCGCATGAGAAGTCTGGTGAGTCCCACTATCTGAGTTAATGTTCATGATTAATCTGTATTCCTAATTTCGATTCTCAGACATTCGAATATTGATGAAAATTAACATAATAGTAGGGTTGAGCCAAAAGGCATCAGATGATGCGATGCGCTAGCTATCACAAGTGACATGGAAATGTACACCATCCCTTTCATCTTTGAAACCTAATGGATCTAAAACTACTATCGAGACTTCATTGACATAACAACTTCGACCGAAACTTTGAAGAGATCTATTCTAGGTAACATGATCTGTGTATTTGGACCGAATTTGAAAATTCTTTGTAAAGTACTGCTTCAACTTTTGATATTGCGCTATAGGTTGTCTTTTTTCGATTTTGTTATTTATCGATCAACGCATGTGCACGATCTTCGCTCTAGCATGAATCAGACCTTAACATTTTTTGTTCCCCAATTAGATCTTCATGTAACATTCTCACAGTTTTAAATGAAGAAGAGAAAATTCAAATTGGATCTAACCAACTCCTCAATGAATCTTGATCACGAAGATTTTTGCTCACCCATTGTTACATGCTAATTCATATCCTTTGATATTTAACTTGCCATGAAAAACCCATGTTGACCCTTACAACAATCAACACTTGCAGTAATTGCACAACTATTATCGGAGAACACGACATAATCTCTGGGTATATCTTACAATTCAGTATCACACTTACTGAAATTTACATCGGAAGTGCTATGCACTAACTTCTGTAATGAGATGGAAATTTATTCTGACCCTCTTACACGTGACACCTATAGGGTATTATGGAAACCTGACTTCACACTAGTGGATAATCTGACATCCTTTTGTGCTTGTATTTTCCCATGAATCATTTTGTTGGCTGAATCTCTGACTTCACACCGCAGGAGAGATGTATCCTCATCTCTTCAGCCTTATATAGTTAGCGAGCTCTAGAGCACCTATTGTTAGGAAATGACTTCTTAACACATGCTCTGGGAAAATACAAAACTTTGACATTTAACACCCATTACCTCGATTTAATGGCTTAAACCCTTGTGCTAGGGACTTAAAGGCTACAACCGATATGTGTAAAATACGTAATGGTATGTCTTGACAATACCATTCGAATGCCAGGGAAGTTGCAGACATACTGTATTATCAGTTATTAGCAAATTCTGAAACTCCATGATCCATTCCGACCAACTTTGATGGGAAATCAAGAACCTAAGTTGAAATCTGAGGATTTAATTATGCGTTCTACGATTGACAACCTTCTAAAGCTATACTCTACCAGGAAGATGAACAAAGGACGAATCAATTCCAAAAGTTTTACTTGAATATTGTCTATTTCCTGACATCCGCTTAGTGAGAAGTCAAGCCTTTGATTAAACTAACCATGATGTCACATCACAATCTACCAATTTAATGGGTTAGCAAGCTCTGAATCAGTTTCGGGAAACACATTCCTGTGAGGCTACTTCCACGATGCGACTGTTTACCTTCTCATCTAGACGAACCGTGGTCTAGAATTCCTTAAGACTTATCTATCTCTTGGACATTGTAGTCAAGTCATGAGTTCACAAATCAAGATATTACAACCTAAATGCGAGACTGCAGTAGAAGTGCAGTGCAAATAATGACTAATGAGGTATAAAACTCAATCTTCGTCAGCAAAAACCTACGAGAAATCTTAAAGCCTTTAACCCATTGCGATCAATGTGAATGGAAGATTTTATATGACACAAAACCTAATATGAGAGTAGAATATTAATGTTCCCAGAATATGCTTTCGAGAAGTATGAGGGAATAACGATAACATTTTCATTTATGTAATATGTCATTGCTACCCGATTACCACAAGGTGATGGGTATGTAGTTAGAAAACGAATAGAAGTGAAACTGTGTCACTAACTCTCAGTAACTGGTATGAGATGCATTCTCACTTTTCTTTGAACCCCATGAGGATTCATCTATCTTTAGTACCTGTTGAGCCAAATCAACTAGACTATTCTCAAATACTTTGACATTCTGTTTCATCATCTAAATTCACCTCCATCTACAGACGAACCACATAAATCTTGACGATTCAATGATGCTACGAGATTTGATTGTCTCAAAGTAAATTTTTTGACACTTATTTCATCAAGGTTTCAATCTAAACCACATTACGAATAACATTCGTGATAGAATTCCCGTAATGAGATTTGAAAAAACCAAGGTCAATCTCAAGAGATCATATCTCCTTAACATTTTATTCCATATCATAGATGTCTAATTCATTACCTAGACAACTACTAACGGTTCCTCTAAACCATTTCGGCTTATTTAAGAGAAATAGCATAGGAGGACATTATTTCCTGGAGCTCAATTTAACCAATTTAACCTACATACTGATTTGACAGATGAAACGCCAGATAGAATCTTTTGCTCTAGAAAGATTGAATGCATCAAGGCATTGACTGGTTGCAAGAAACAGTCAGGTACCTGATTTTGAACTAAGACCTGGACATTTCATCAAACCGTTTGACACATCTTTACTGAACTCCCGATAAGACTCCTTTAGATGTTATCTTGATTTGGTTTTCATGAGGGAAAACCCGGGTATTATTAAAGAATATGTGCCACCATACTTTCAGAAATCCATGTGTATGAATGCATTTTCGTCATTCGTTAGCAAGGATAATGATCATACAGTTCCATGCTAATGAGAACGATCACATAAAGAAATTCTTCGACATCTAAACCCTGGTGGTTTACTTTGGTGTGTGAGTTCTTTACTCGAACAACTTTTGACAAAGTTCCTATTTACTTTAATTTCAAGACTCTTCTTGACTTGACTTTCAGTAAATATACCTCTAGTATCGAGCATTAAGTATGTGATCTTTTGTATGAACAATTTACCACATACGGTTGCATCAATCGTAACTAATTCGTTGAGTAGCACCAATTCTCATATATATATATATATATATATATATATATATATATAATCTATAACGAGATTACGAATCATTGAACCATTACTTGCACACCGTTTTGCTAAATTGATTCAATTTTTGTTTAAACTCACTTTGTTTGTAATCTTCGGTAGGATTGAGTAATTTGACACTTCATAAATTATCTTACAAAATTCTTGTACAAATTTTTGCTTCTCGATCCTTCGTTTTATGGCATAAGTTGTGTGCATCTATGTTGTATCCTGAGATGGACTAATGATATACTTGCCTCGTGACGTTTAACATTTGGACTACTCATTATTCAGTCATTTGGGGAAAAGACTTGTTAACATTTATTTTATATTACAATTTAGTCCAATGAGTGTAAACCTCATTCCTTTGATATTTTGATCATCAAATATTTTTGGAACCAATTCCTCCAGTTATGAGGTATATGCACTCCAACCACACATATCACTATATAATATAATAGTATTTCATTTTTTGTGAATAACTTTTGTTGTCAACAATGATTGGTTATAACATCATTTCATTTGGCACTCTTTAGCTATTGATGTCTGGTGTATTTATGTAACACTTAGACTTTGGCTCGAGTATAAGTTGATCTTCTATACACATTTTTCTTAGACTACCCTCTCACTTGAGATGGGGAATGTAAAACTAAATAATGCACATGTTTTTTTCTAGATAAAGCTCTCATCCATAGTGCTTGAGCCCTAATTCAAACACAACCCCATGTATTGGAAATAGCATACGCGTTATGAACTAAAGTACATGGCATGTTCGCCTGTATATAAAGACTATGTGTATGAAACATGTATCATAGTAACTAGTTTAAATCACATTAGTGATTGAAACTATTCTTTATAGCATTCTCAATCGTATTTTAATGGTGTCATCTTACGAATAAGATTGCCATTAAGATGTTATTTCTTTGTACCATTGATGCTTTGTTTGTTCATGATCTGTTGTATTGGTTCATTGCGATACATTATAAACCTAAAGAGTCAGAGTAGCTTAGTCTACTAACTCTTTGAAATTGATACATCATTTCTCTTGATTAGACTGTTCTGACTACTACATATGATAGTACTTTCCTTTACTTATAAAGGAGTACTGAATCACCTCGATCCTACATTATGATATCATTCTGAATTTGTAATCAGAATTGTATACTCGTATATATATATATCATGTGATGGGATACTTAATCTCCTAATCAACATAAGCAGTATGCTAATGTACATGGTATTGAACAAAATATCCCTTTTGATTGAATCTTCAAATCAATTGACTATTGACTCTTTCGGGAAAAATTTAGTCATTTCTCTCACATGTTATTCAATTAACATTTGAGACTTGTTTGTCGTAACCTGATATTCTGGATTCTTAGTTCACAGTTTGTTGCCAACCTACTCACTATCTTTGAGAGACAAAATTTCCTTTGGCAATTACTCAACTCGAATTTCGAGGACGAAATTCCTTTAACAGGGGGAGAATGTGACAACCGTGAAATTAGAGACAAAGTTCTCGCAAATTAATTCACCATCAACGGGTTCGGCCCATTGGCGGTTCAGGTAAAGGCCCAAAATATTTCCCGTTAATAAATTATAATGAATTAAATATTGAGAGATATTTTTCTAATAATTATAAAGTATTACGAACGGCAAATAATTACCGGGAACAAAAAGATACGGCGATGTTTCGGGTGTGACACGCGAAACTGTTAGGAGGTCTACCCACTTAAAAATATTATATATATATATATATACTATTATTTTCTTCTTCATTTTGCAACATCAAACACATACACAGCGGCCCTCTCCGGCGAAACTGAGCAGCACGCGGCGAACCACGGCAGGAACACGCTGAACGGACGACGGTGCACGGTGTTGTCGGGCAGCGGCGCTGGACATACCGGCGAGTGGCGGCAAGTGCCCCACCTCATCTAATAGATCTCGACTTCTTGAGTTTGATGGTAATGGTGGTTTGCACTAGATCGCGACGGTTATGCATATTCCGGGCAAAAAAACACTTTTCCGGAGACCTCAACAGTTGGGGGTTTTGCTAGAAAAGGGTTCCTAAAGGTCCGATCTAAGCATACGAAAAAGTTGGTTCGAAAAAATGGAGTTTTCCGGCCAAAAACACAAAATCCAGCCACTGCCCGGTTTTCCGGTGATAATGGCGGTGGCGGCCGGTGGCAGAGACCGTAGTTCTAGTGGAGCCCGACGAGACGGTTCCATGGACACTTGAATCACCTCAATCGGAGTTCGTATGACCAAGTTATGAGCGAAACAAGTTTTCTTCTAGCGTTGTGCTGAACTTTTCATACAAAACCTCTTAGAACGGCTTGTACGCTAAGGTATGACCCGAAACTATTATAGATCTATTGTCGGGTAGTAGCACGGGACCTAGAAAAATTGTCGGGGACGTCTTCTGAGAACGTTTTTCGGACACATTAAAATGGGTTATAATTATATAATCTTTTATATATTTATCAAGTAATGGACGAATTTAAGTATGGTTTTAGTATTAGAATCTAAAGTGCGGTTTATTGGATTATTGGTGTAATTTGATGTTGGAATTGGACAATTGGATATTGTCGTGTTTAGCCAAAAACAAACGGGACTCTGCCCGATTTTCGTTAAAAATAAAGAATTTTGTTTCTACAAATTAGATGTCCTCAACATGGTTTGGGTTTAGACTTGAAACTGTAATTTTAGGGCACGATCCTAATTATATTGTTGCTGATGTTGACAACCCTTGTTTGAACAATAGGATCCGTTTAGGATTGTTGCGCTCACTTATTGTCAATTGATCTTGTGATATTATTAGGTGGACTTGAGGTGAGTTCACTGCCCCCTTTTTACTTTTAAATATTTTAGAAACATCGGGGGAGAAACATACTTGCTTAACACGTTTGAAAACATGAAACAACTTTGTTTGATACATTTCGAAACATAATTGTTTGATACACTTGGAAACGTCATTGTTTGATACATTTGGAAACAACATTACTTGGTACATTTGAAAAACATGAAACAAACTTGCTTTATACGTTAGAAACAAGGAATCATAACCGACCATTTATGTTTACATGAGACTATCGTGCAATGTGAACAGTTTATTAACCATTAACTCGTATAGACGGGATATTGTGAATAGTACTATTGGGATTAACACTCCCAGTCATGGTTAGTCGCGCTTACTAAAGGTCTGTATGGCCCGGTGACTCCACATTGTCTTTACTCTTGAGCCCGTGGGGAATGGGCGAGGGACGAAACACTTGTGTTTGGTTTGGTTAACACTCATGTAAAATAAACTTCATATGCCTAGCTAGCTATGATGGGTCAACTTGATAGGTCAAACTTGATACGATTACTTGGTTTCACTTGATGTATACTTGAAATAGTTTTTGTGCACATGAATATATTTGATATTTGAAAACGTTTTTATGCACATGAAAACTTGAATACTTGAAACTTGAATACCTGAAACTTGAGATCATTTTCATGCAAATTGGTTTGACCAATCGTTTACATATAAATGGTTTTGCCATTCATTCATGTGCAAATTTTTTAGTCAATGTTTTCAAGAAAACATTGTTTCGTAATATGGCCATGTACACCTTTTCAATGTTTTCACTTTATGACGCTGAAGTCATCTCATGTTTTCGAGGGAAATAGTTTTATAATATGCCGTGTATACGATATCAACGTTTCCAAGGAAAACTACTTTACACTACAACAAACAAACCTGTTAACTCACCAACCTTTGTGTTGATAATTTTAAGTATGTTTTTCAGGTAACACTTAGCTATGGCTCAGTTTGAATAGGCTAGATATTTGGATTAATCCCTATATGCCGAAGATGCATAATGGTCAAACCTCAAGTCTATTTTTTATCTAGATGGATAGATCATTGTATTACTTTGTATTAGTAACTGTAAAAAGTACCCATTACTTTAGAAATCTTTTCTTTAGTTTCCGATGTTGTGTAATGTTACCAATCGTTGCGACCTTTATTTATTTATTAAGTAAATAAATTTGGGGGTGTGACAATAGCCGGTTAGGGATTATACCTTTGACGATTCCTGGAAGATCTACACTTCGGAACAACAAGCGTCTCTCTAGTGACTCGATCACGAACCCGCAAGAGTGCAAAATCATCTCACGTTTTATGCAGATAACTAGCGACGATGGCACCTGACGACCAGTGGTGGCGATGGCGAGGGGGTTGACGTCTCCTTCTTCTTGCACAAGTTTAGATGGTGGTTAGGATTGGATTAGGGTTTTGACTTTAAGATGTATTTATAATTACTTTAATTACAAATTGCACCCATGGGAATTAACTGTTAATTACTTTTAATATCTCAGTTTACTAATTACAAATAACTATTAAATCTTAACCATTTAACGTTTAACACTTAAACATTTAAACCTCTGTATTTAATTATTTCTCTAAATAATTAATCCCCGAAATAAAACATTAAATATTTCTCTAAATATTTTTCCACCGAATTATAGTTCTGCGTTTCGTGAACTATAATGTTTAGGACTAAACATTATTAATTGCTTGTTGTCTAAAGTGTATCTTTTTGGATCGTACCTCGATAGCAACGTTGATATTATTGTTGATTGGACATCTAATTTCCAACATTAACTTCATCTCGTCTTACGCGTTTCGGTTACAATTTAAAATACATTACAATCAAATAAGATAAATTGCAAAAGCCTAATCTATTATAGGCTTCAAAAACAGTCCAAAAATACAAGACGAAATAAATAAACAAAACAAACCAAACAAGCATACAACCACGGGTCTAGGGCTCGATTCACCAATCAACACAAATGCAAGAAACAAAGGATGCAATCTTTTGTCAAATAAATATTTTTACAAAATAAAACCCGATTGCATTTAGAAATTAAACATTGGAATATTTGTTCGCATAAGTGGCTCTGATATCACTGTTGGGATTCGTCCTAGGGTTTCAAAAACAATTTTAAAATGCGTAGCGGAAAAACAAGCACGAGCCGATCTACGACAAAACCGTAGATAGCCCACGAGGAGTCCAGATGCAAAAAATAATCAATAAATCAACCATAGTGTGTTTAGGGTTGTACCTCTCGCGAGTAGGAGACGGCTACTGAAGATGAGAGTAGGAGACGGATACCACGTGACAACAACTTGGTCGCTAGATCCTACTCCACGAACTAAACATGTGACTTCAAATCCACCTGTACAACCCGAATCTCTATTTGGTTTATATCCAATGCTGCCATACACCAAAACAAACCGGTTCTTATTCCCCTTTCCAGTCACAGCGGTGACGGGTCAAGAAAACGGCACAAGGCCGAAGAGAAGGGTGGACGGGTGTGACACCCACATCCTGGATCCCCCGGAATTCCAGTCACTTGTCGGATTTACTCATGAACATATAGTAATCAGAGAAACATACACAGCAGAAGACTTTTAAAGTATTATTTATTTATTTATAAACTTGTCTTTGAGTACATTCTAAGAAACTATAACATAATACTAATGCCCATCTTTTAGCTTGGATGCCAGATAGCCTACTCATGATGCCTCCTTGCCCTTACTGCTTGAGACCATACTTTTACCTGACACACATGCTTAAAACGGGTAAGCTTATGCTGGTGAGATCTGAGTTTAAATCAACATATCCTTCATCCATTCAAAATGGTTTGTATATGACACGTTTTGAAACTTCACTTTTACCTTTCACATACGCCCTTACCCAAACATAATATTTATTCTTGCACAACTTACATCTTTATAAAGTTTCGTAAACCTCTTAAGTGCTTCGTAAACCTCTTAAGTGGTCATCAAAATGGTTCATAAACCTCTTAAGTGGTCGTCACCTTGATCCATTCAAAATGGTTCGTAAACCTCTTAAGTTGGACAGGTGCCCAAACATATCCTTGATCCATTCAAAATGGTTCGTAAAACTCTTAAGTGGTCGTCACCACTTTTCATAACCTTTATAAAGGTCCATTCCCCCTTACATACCACGAAGGAATGCAATGATCTGCATTCAATTCGTCCCCTTCGGAGATATAGCAATCACTACCCATAAGTTGCGTGATATTATGTGGGATTTGACAAAAAAACATTCCTTTACAGACCAAAATGGTCAAAACATTCCATGCCAATGGAATCACTTCCAATAACATCCTTTCATCATTACTTATCTTGGTAAACCATGACAAGTCTTTAAAACATTTTTACGTGTCAAACCATAATTTTCTCTTTCTTTAAAACATTACAAGGTGATTATCTTTCCAGAGTAGTACCTCCAACAGATATGTTTCCAAGAAAGAATGACGGGTCTAGGAGGGATTCATAACACGTGCATCATGCCCAAACATTTAAAAACGTTTAAAAAGGGGCATCATAGAACTCACCTCTAATATCCTTCTCTTTCAATTATTCTTTACGTTCTAATGTAGCTAGCACAATGACTTGGATTACAGTCCTAATTCATTATAACGTTACTTAAACATAAGTTCCTAGCTTAGTGGAATAACCAAGTCATTAGGAACTAGTCGGAACCTTACCTCATAATTATCTATTGCGTATTTGGGGTCGAAAGACTGGAAACCAGACTTCTCTACGTGAATTGGGGCTTCTAGGCACACTTACCGAGGTTAAGTGTGTGTTTTGTGAAGTGTGTTTGATGTGTGGGATGTCCTAAAACTGTTCAACATGTCCAACTATTTATAAGCTGGTCGACGGGTTCATGTCGGACCGATATGAAAATGGATGTCGGTCCGACATCCTATTGAGGCGGTTTAAATTTGTTTAGTGGCTAGGTATCGGACAGCTATGCTTTGTTGCTTCGGTCCGATATGGTTTATTGCGGCTTGCGGAGCGCAACGGATCCCATGTCGGTCCGCTATCGGCCTTCCACGCGTTAGATTTTGATGATTAGTCAGCGGACACGTGGCACGTCCCGGATGATTCGTTGCTCCCTACATATCGGACCGATATCCCCTCTGATGTCGGTCCAACATCTGACCATTTTCACAATTTTCATTTTTAGCCGTTGAACTGTTAATCAATTGCACATTAACACCTTATACTTTAATATAATGTTACATTAACCCCCTAGGGTTTCATCAAATGATCATTTTAGTCCTTCTATTTGTATTTCTTTAAAAATTGGGATGTTACAAATCAACCCCCCTTATAAAGGTTTCGTCCTCGAAACTGGACACTTACTCGAATAAGTAGGGATAAGATTGCCTCATTTCTTCTTCTGTTTCCCATGTGGCATTAGAACCCTTTCAATGTTGCCACTGAACTTTTACTTGCTTGATCACTTTATTTCATAACCTCTTTTCTTTCCAGTAAAGTAAAGCCACTGGCTTCTTGATATAATTCAAGCTTTCATCTATTTCAATATCATTTAGTGGCACATGAGAGGTTTCGTTTGCCAGACACTTTTGTAGGTGCGATATTTGATATGTTGCAAAACACATATGTTTTTATGCTAATTATACCTCATAAATGCCTAAGTTTTGGTTTTGAATCGCTTGAATATGCTACAAATTTGTTTAATTATCTAATTTGTAGGTGATGGGAAGAAAGTGAATCAAATAAGCAAGGAAAAGAAGAGGGAATGAAGAATGAGTTAAACAAGAAAAAAAATACAAAGAATTTATGGATTTCAATGGATATCGGACCGACTTCTGCTGCTATGTCGGCCCGACGCGCGTTCAAAAAGATACACTCATGGCTTAATCATTGAGACGTCATCATTAAGGGTTGGCGCAGCCCTAGTCGGACCGACATCTACCCCATATTGGTCCGACATGCATCCAGTCGGGCAGTAAACCCTAGTTCAACCTTTTTAAAAGGTTTGGTCGACATTTATTGGGGGGGGATCGTGTTCTTGCGGCTGTAGACGACTAGAGGGCTTGGAGGATCGAAGAATTGGAGCTAGAGATCATCCGTATCGGGAGAAGATGCATCTTTTTGGGCTGAAAACATCGGTTATTCGTTCCTTTTCTTACTCCAGTCATTTATTTCGAGTTCTAAACATATTTCCAGTATACTTTGGATTTTTTTTTAAGTTCATGAGTAGCTAAACTTGTTGCTACCTAGATTAGGATGAATATTGGCATGGTTTGATTGTTTTTGGTTTGTTCATTGATCGTATGACGAATATTAGTGTAAAGATTTCTGATTTAATGTTTATGAATGTGTTCTAATATTGATTTGCTACTGATCTTGCATGAACTTGTTTCTCTTGAAGTTTTTATTTGAATGCTCTGTGTGTTTCGGGTAAGATTTCAGGTTCTCGGGTCATTTACTTTGTGTTTGTGATCTAGACGATTAGGCCAATCGTTGTAGCAGGTTTGTGGGGTCATAAAAGTCAGTGTTTTACCAACCTTGATTCCGAGAGGAGATAGGTTGTCGGGTTGTCATGTGGTTTGTCGGTTTGGGTTGCAATTGCACGAGAGTGGGTTGTTCAAGTCGTCTTTATCATTTGCAATTTCGTGTCATAAACATTATTTTGGGAGTTTACTCCTTGTTCAGAGGTCTGTCTAGGATAGTCTTTGAGTATAGAGCGGTTGAGACAGAGAGGTGAAACCGTTATCGAGTACGTGGTGTTCTAGGTCTTGGTGAGTCTAAGAGGAGATCCAATTCCTTACCGGTGAGCGTAATCCGACCTTAGGATAGTTGAGGTGTGTAGGTGAGTCGGAGAGGAGATCCTGCGTGTCTTAGTGATTCTTGAGTCAGTCTATCTTTAGAACCGGTGTTGCACAGTTAGTTTGCCCAAAAGCAGTTAAATTAGCCAATAGGATTCCTGGTCTAGGTAGTCTTTGTCTCTTATCTAATCTTTGTTTCATATTATGGTTTGTTTGGTTTATTTTCCAGTGTCTTGTTTTGTCCTTGTCTTCGTCTTTCCTCGTGTCTAGGTTTTGTCGTGTCTTTTCAGTCTTCTGAGTCGAGTCATGTGACATCCCGGATTTTTATTTACGCTTTTGTAATACATATCATGTAATCATTGTTCTATTTAATGAAATGCAAATGTTTTTAGTTAATTTTGTACAAAATATATATACTTTATTTTTATTTTATTTTATGGATTTAAAATAATTAAAATTTTATAAGTTTTAAACTTATATAAAATTTTATATAAAAACCTACATTTAAAAAGTTGCATGTTTAATAAAATAACACATTTTAATAGGATTAATAACTTTTATAAAAAAATTATTATTTAAATAATAATAAAATAAGTTTATAAAACATTTTTAAATTAATTTGATTTAAAAGAAATTAAATTAATTTATTTAAATAAAAGTTCAGGGGTTGTATTGTAATTAAACAAACTAAAAGGTTTTAAAACTAAAATCTGTTGAGGGGCCATTCCTGTACAAATCAAACTACAAGGATTCACCCGTAATTATCTCAGGGGTCGAATTAAAACAAAACCAAACTTCAGGGACTAAATCTGCCAAGTCCCAAATCGTGTTTCCGGTCACCCCCAACCATGGTCCGGCGGTCCGAAGCTTTCTCCGGCGAACACCCCGACAGGGCTGTTCCCTGCACCTCAACACCCGACAAAAGCTTCCCTGGACTCGTCTCTCCCACGCGAACGAAAGGCCCCGACCAATTGGTCTCCCCAACATACGGACCGTCTAATCCGGTTGGTGGCCGAAAACCCACGCCACGATTTCGAGCCGACAGTCAACCTCCACGCGTGCTTGATAGCTTGTTAGCTTCGTCTCGTCCAGACGAATGTCCAGACACCCTCAATTTCATATTTCATTATAAGGATTGGGCTACTCCATAAACGGCTATTTACGGACCTGTCCGAGCTCGCCACCCCCTCTCTGTCTAGTCTCCCTTTAAATTGAGGATACCACCGTGTTCGTGACATACAGACGAAGCTCCCCAGCCCCCTTAGAAGTTCCAATTTGGACCAGAACCCGAGTTCAGTTGTGCGTTTTTTCGAAGTTTTGTTCCAACTTCTCGGACCACTTCGAGTCAGGTATTATCACCACATTTTGTTCCTTTACCTTCGTTTTACTAAGGGCTAAGTAATGCATATCAATTTCCGAACAAATTCCGACAATTTCCGAGCAAACCAAAGTTCTCGGTGACTTGGTCTGCGAATTGCCGAGAACCAGCGACCAATTCGTGTAAGGGTTAAGTATTAAACATCACACACATAACCAGCGATGGGCGATAGCCCGGCTGGTTATGCGTGTGTGTGTTTGTGTCTCAGGTCGCGGGTTCGATCCCGGTTAGCCTACGGCCAAATTTTTTTTATTTATTTTTAATTCTGTTTTCATTTATTTATTTTATTTAATTATCCTAATACTCTTTTTATGCAATAAATACTAAAACGAGTCGGTTTACTCGTTCGTTTATTTTAAAATCAATTAAACTATATTTTTATAAACCATCCCATTTATTTTATATATATATAAACTTATTAAAATACATTATAATATATATAAAATATCACATACTTTTATAAATCTTGCAATATTTATATAAACTTAATTAATTACATTTTTAGACATAAAATATCCGATATTTTTATAAATCTTGTAATATTTTTTATAAACTTACTTAATTACATTTTTAGATATAAAATGTCCATATTTATATAAATCTTGTAATATCTTTATAAACTTATTTAATTACATTTTAGTTATAAAATGTCCTATATTTTTTTTAAATCTTGTAATATCTTTATAAACTCACTTAATTACATTTTTAAATATAAAATGTTCTATATTTTTTTATAAATCTTGTAACATTTTATAAACTTATTAAAATACATGTAATATATAAAATGTCTCATTATTTTTATATGAACCTAGCAATAATTTTAATAAACTTGTTAAAATAAATTTTAATATATAAAACATCAACATAATTAATCAAATAAAGACTTATCTTTTTATTTATTATTATTGTTTAAATACATAATGATTAATTATTTAAAAAATGTAAAATTTTATAAGTCAAAGTTTTACAAAATCATATTCATTTTCTACCACATTTTATATTACGGATATTATTATAAAACCTATACTCATTTAAATACGAATACGCACATACATATAAACATACAATAATACCCATTTGTCTACATAGGGTATCAACGTGCTTAGGCTTCCACATACTTATCACCTACACGTGTGGAAAAATACCCGCTTGCAAGGTGAGTTACATAGCCCCTATTTTTACATATTTATACGTTTTGGGGTGAAACATTATACATGCTACTCACATTGTTTGTACGTGTTATACATGAGACTATATGCTTATTCTTTGGATGTACATACATTTAAACACAAGACAACCAACTGTAATATTGATAGATCTATTGTGCCTGACCAGCCCACCCGGTTAGGGTGTTTATTACTGCATACTCGGATATGACCGCGTGTTATATTCAAACATATCGGATATAGTGGGTAACTATGTTCAAACATACCGGACTTAGCTGTTGTGCTCTGTTCAAGCGTGTCAAACTCGGTTTGGATTGTGATTAAATAAATGATACATCATACATACTATGTTTAACAATGTAAACAATGAGTTGCAAAACGATTTACAATTACTATTTACAGGAAATACTAAACCTATGTACTCACCAACTTTTTAGTTGACACTTGATTTAAATAATGTTTCAGGTTTGGATATGTGACTACTTGCCGAAGATTCTCCACTTAAGAACTATGGACCTAGTTAAATAAATCAATGTTTTGAACTAGACTAGGTTATTTGGAATGTATTGTATTTGGATCTTGTTGTCTTTAACTTAATTAATGAATTATGCAACTATTAGCTATCATGTGCTTTTGAACAATCATCACATTGTCCGCCTCGATGATTCCGCCATCGGTCGGGGTGTGACAGATTGGTATCAGAGCCATGGTTATAGGGAATTAGGTTATTAGACACAATGACCTAGACTATAACCCTAGGACTCCCTTTTTGTGTGTTATGTGCTAAATGATAAACTGCTATGTGAATTATTTGTAGTTAGGTATTATTTGAATTTTCCCGAGTTTGGTACATATACACATACATACAAGACTTTGATACATGATACATACTTTACATACATATTTGATAAACAAACTCATGCAAACAAATACACTACCCATCCTTATCCATACTCTTTCCATATTAATTGCAACATTCCTACACATTTTATACACATAAACTCTCAATTCTATTAAAATCTTGAAATCTCGTCAACGACTTAATTTCTTGAAACCAGTAAAGGACACGTGCAATCTGGAAGGGTGACACCTGTACATTGGGTTTTCTGTCTAGGAAAGCATTTCGTATAAATCCAAATAAACGGACCCGTATGCTTTCCTGGGAATTCCTGAAGTGAGTGTTTACCTATAGGCTAAAGCATGTCTCCTTGAAAGTTTTGCGGAATTATTTAACGTTGATAAGTCAATGTATTCGCAAGGATACAATCCGAACTTAAACTCAAAATTCGGGGACATTATAGCAAGATAGGAAGAACTAGACGAACATGCAAAGCAAATCATTATTGCGGGTGCACACGTAATAACGATCTGTAGTGCATGCAAGTCCCGGCAATTCCTATTATGCAAATAATGATCTATGACATCATGTTCTATCCGGAATAGATGGCTTAACTTTCCCCCCATCAACTTTAAATAAATACACATGCACTGGCACGCGTCATGATGAATCTCGTTTTTCTGCTTACATTATTTCCCACTATAACTCATATATCCACCTTAACTAAAATATCATTGTCTTTTCTTATGGTGTTAGAATGCCTCCTCTACGTGCAAACTCTAGCACCTCCAACCCGGATCTTGCTACTCTTCTTGCCCAGCTGGTGGGGCAAATGACCCAAGCCAATAACAACAGTGACGGGTCTCACAACATCCAAGGAAACAATGGTAACAACCCGCCTCAATGCACGTTTAAGCACTTTAACTCGTGCAATCCTACAAAATTCTTCGGGACTGAAGGTGCTACCGGCCTGCTGCAATGGTTTGAAAGCATGGAAAGCACATTCCTAAACAGTGACTGTCCCGATAATCTTCGGGTTCGTTATGCCACAAGTGTACTCCAAAAGAGAGCCCTCACTTGGTGGAACGGTAAGAAACGCACTCGTGGTGCTGAGGTTGCTACATCCTTATCATGGGATGATCTGAAGAAAGCCATGACTGATGAATTCTGTCCTCGGAATGAAATGAGGAAACTTGAGACTGAGTTTTGGGATCTTGCCCAAGACAGCGGGGACAATTTGGCTTACACCACCCGGTTTCATGAGCTGAGTCTACTAGTACCTCATATGGTCACTCCCCTTGCTCGGGGAATTGAAAAATACATAGGCGGGCTGCCTATGCAAATTCAAGATGCTGTGCTACGAAGCAATCCCCCTACTCTTGAAGCTGCTATCCGTCTATCTGCTACACTATCCGACAACCATGTCAAAGCTGGAACCTTAACAAAAAAGGGTTCCAAGAAGGTTGTCTCCACTCTTGCAGCCGTCAAAGATGTAAAACCCGAGTCTTCTAACCGTAACAAGAAACGAAAGGGTCGAAACTTCGCAGCCGTAACTCCCGCTGTACCTACAAATCAAGTGGCCCCTTTGGGTCAAAACCCGAAACCTTATATGGGTCCAAATCCCCAATGTCAGACCTGCAAGTACCATCATCCTGCCAACTTACCATGCCGATTGTGTTCGAGCTGCGGAAGATATGGACACGTGGTCACTACTTGCCGTACCCGTCCTCCCGTCCATCAAGCTGCTCCAGCCAACCGTCCCAACTATCCGGCACTTCCCAATGGTAGGGCATGTTACGAGTGTGGGGACCCAGACCATTTCCGTGACCGATGCCCAAAACTTCATCGTCAAGGTGGTCCCCAAGAACGAGCGTTTAACATAAACGCTAATGAGGCACAAGCAAACGACGACGTGATAAACGGTACGTTTCTCGTAAACAATCATTATGCATCCATTTTATTTGATACCGGTGCCGATAGGAGTTTCGTGTCTCTTACCTTTGAGTCTCAACTTGCTAAACAAAGAACGAAACTTGACAATCCTTATTCCGTGGAGATAGCAAACGGGAAATCTATTGCTATAAACTCTGTTATCCGCAACTGCAATCTCGAGCTTAATAATCATGAATTCTCTGTTGATCTCCTTCCAATGCAATTGGGAAGCTTTGATATTATAATTGGCATGGACTGGTTATCCAAGCACCATGCCGAGGTTATTTGCTATGAAAAATGCATTCGTATACCTCTCCCTTCGGGTGACACATTGGTTATTTTTGGTGAAAAACCGTGTCGTGGCCTTCAACTCATGTCTTGCACATTGGCACAAAAGTACTTGCGGAAAAAGTACGTTGCATTTTTGGCCCACATAGTTGACACAAAAGACGGGGGTAAGAAATTGCAAGGCATTCCAATCATCCGAGATTTTCCCGAGGTATTCCCCGAGGATTTACCTGGTCTTCCTCCCACTAGACAAGTGGAGTTTCGTATCGACCTTGTGCCCGAGGCAACTCCCGTGGCAAAAGCCCCCTATCGTCTTGCACCTTCCGAAATGCAAGAACTCGCAAGTCAATTACAAGAACTCTCATCCAAAAGATTCGTCCGCCCGAGCCATTCACCTTAGGGTGCTCCCGTGCTGTTCGTAAAGAAAAAGGATGGATCGTTTCGAATGTGCATTGATTATCGTGAACTCAACAAGCTTACAATAAAGAACCGTTATCCTTTACCCCGTATCGACGATCTTTTCGATCAACTTCAAGGTTCAACATGTTTCTCCAAGATTGACCTTCGTTCCGGATATCATCAACTTCGTGTTCTCGATGAAGACATTCCAAAGACTGCCTTTCGGACTAGATATGGTCACTACGAGTTCATGGTCATGCCCTTCGGTTTAACTAATGCACCTGCGGTCTTCATGGACCTCATGAACCGTGTGTGCAAACCTTATTTGGACAAGTTCGTGATCGTTTTCATTGACGACATTCTCATCTATTCTAAAACGAAAGCAGAGCATGAACAACATCTTCGTTTGATTCTGGAACTCTTGAAGAAAGAACAACTATACGCCAAGTTCTCCAAGTGTGAATTCTGGCTAAAGGAAGTTCAATTTTTGGGACACATAGTCAACAATAAGGGAATTCATGTGGACCCGACAAAAATCGAAGCGGTAAAGAATTGGAGTACTCCTAAGACTCCTACCGAGATTCGTTCCTTCCTTGGACTAGCGGGTTACTATCGTCGCTTCATCTCAAATTTCTCCAAGATTGCGGTTCCACTCACTGCCTTGACTCATAAAGGTAAATCTTACGAGTGGGGACCCAAGCAAGAGGAAGCTTTTCAAACTCTCAAGCACAAGCTCTGCAATGCTCCTATACTAACTCTTCCTAGTGGTAATGACGACTTTGTCGTTTATTGTGATGCATCCAACCAAGGTCTTGGTTGTGTTCTAATGCAACGTGGCCAAGTAATTGCATACGCATCACGTCAGCTCAAAATCCATGAGAAGAACTATACGACCCATGATCTCGAGCTTGGTGCTGTCGTTTTCGCCTTGAAAATTTGGAGGCACTATCTTTATGGCACCAAATGCGTGGTTTTCACCGACCACAAAAGTCTCCAACATATTTTCAATCAAAAAGAACTTAATATGAGGCAACGACGATGGGTTGAACTTCTAAACGACTACGACTGCGAGATCCGCTACCACCCCGGCAAAGCAAACGTTGTAGCCGACGCCTTGAGTCGTAAAGAACATATCATACTTCATAGTGTTTATATTCATAATGATATCCAAGCCCATATTCTCAAAGCACAACACACCTCGGTTACCGAGGGAAACATGTATCAAGAAATGGCATGTGGTGTAGAACTCTTGTTAGAAACCAAAGCCAACGGCCTATTGTATTACTTGGACCGTCTCTGGGTTCCCGATCGCAACGATCTTCGTATATTTTTGATGAACGAGTCCCACAAAACTCGATATTCGGTACATCCCGGAGCTGATAAGATGTACATGGGTCTCCGTCAGCAATATTGGTGGCCCGGCATGAAAAAGGATATTGCCCTCTTTGTGGCAAAATGCCTAACTTGTTCTAAAGTGAAGGCCGAACACCAAAAGCCTTCCGGACTCCTCGAACAACCTGAAATTCCCGTGTGGAAGTGGGAGAACCTTGCTATGGACTTCATCACCAAACTTCCACGCACTTCTAGTGGGCACGATAGTATCTGGGTTATTATCGACCGACTTACAAAGTCTGCTCATTTCTTGCCTATTCGTGAGGACTATCGAGTCGAGAAATTGGCTCGGATCTACATTGATGAAATCGTAAGTCGTCACGGAATCCCTTTGAACATCATCTCCGATCGTGATTCGCGTTTTACTTCTCGATTTTGGCAATCATTGCAATCAGCACTTGGTACTCGCTTGGATTTAAGTACGGCTTACCATCCTCAAACTGATGGGCAAACCGAACGAACAATCCAAACTCTCGAGGATATGCTTAGAGCTTGTGTTATCGACTTTGGTGGCAATTAGAATTCTCACCTACCACTGATCGAATTTTCCTACAACAACAGCTACCACACAAGTATTAACATGGCACCGTTTGAAGCTCTTTATGGACGAAAATGTCGTTCACCGATTTGTTGGAACGAAATTGGTGAAGCACAAATCACCGGTCCCGAGCTTATCCAAGAGACCACCGATAAAATTTTTCTTATTCGTGACAACATTCGAGTGGCAAGGAGTCGGCAAAAGAGCTATGCCGATAAAAGACGAAAACCCTTGGAGTTTCAAGTTGGGGATATGGTTCTCCTAAAAGTATCACCTTGGAAGGGCGTAGTCCGATTTGGAAAGAAAGGAAAACTTGCACCTCGATATGTGGGTCCCTTCAAGATACTCGAAAGGGTAGGAAAAGTGGCCTACAAACTCGATCTTCCTTCCGAACTCATCAACGTTCATCCGACTTTCCATGTATCTAATTTGAAAAAGTGTCTAGCCGACGAGAATCTCCACATCCCTCTTGATGAAGTGCGTATTGACGAGAGGATGCACTTTGTTGAGAAACCCGTGGAAATCATGGACCGAGAAGTCAAGAAACTCAAGCGTAGCCGCATCCCCATTGTCAAGGTCCGTTGGGAGTCTAAACGTGGACCCGAGTTCACTTGGGAACGTGAAGACCACATGAAGACCAAGTATCCGCATCTCTTTTCATAGCCTCCACTAGTTGAATTTCGGGGCGAAATTCCTTTAACATGGGGAGACTGTGACATCCCGGATTTTTATTTACGCTTTTGTAATACATATCATGTAATCATTGTTCTATTTAATGAAATGCAAATGTTTTTAGTTAATTTTGTACAAAATATATATACTTTATTTTTATTTTATTTTATGGATTTAAAATAATTAAAATTTTATAAGTTTTAAACTTATATAAAATTTTATATAAAAACCTACATTTAAAAAGTTGCATGTTTAATAAAATAACACATTTTAATAGGATTAATAACTTTTATAAAAAAATTATTATTTAAATAATAATAAAATAAGTTTATAAAACATTTTTAAATTAATTTGATTTAAAAGAAATTAAATTAATTTATTTAAATAAAAGTTCAGGGGTTGTATTGTAATTAAACAAACTAAAAGGTTTTAAAACTAAAATCTGTTGAGGGGCCATTCCTGTACAAATCAAACTACAAGGATTCACCCGTAATTATCTCAGGGGTCGAATTAAAACAAAACCAAACTTCAGGGACTAAATCTGCCAAGTCCCAAATCGTGTTTCCGGTCACCCCCAACCATGGTCCGGCGGTCCGAAGCTTTCTCCGGCGAACACCCCGACAGGGCTGTTCCCTGCACCTCAACACCCGACAAAAGCTTCCCTGGACTCGTCTCTCCCACGCGAACGAAAGGCCCCGACCAATTGGTCTCCCCAACATACGGATCGTCTAATCCGGTTGGTGGCCGAAAACCCACGCCACGATTTCGAGCCGACAGTCAACCTCCACGCGTGCTTGATAGCTCGTTAGCTTCGTCTCGTCCAGACGAATGTCCAGACACCCTCAATTTCATATTTCATTATAAGGATTGGGCTACTCCATAAACGGCCATTTACGGACCTGTCCGAGCTCGCCACCCCCTCTCTGTCTAGTCTCCCTTTAAATTGAGGATACCACCGTGTTCGTGACATCCAGACGAAGCTCCCCAGCCCCCTTAGAAGTTCCAATTTGGACCAGAACCCGAGTTCAGTTGTGCGTTTTTTCGAAGTTTTGTTCCAACTTCTCGGACCACTTCGAGTCAGGTATTATCACCACATTTTGTTCCTTTACCTTCGTTTTACTAAGGGCTAAGTAATGCATATCAATTTCCGAACAAATTCCGACAATTTCCGAGCAAACCAAAGTTCTCGGTGACTTGGTCTGCGAATTGCCGAGAACCAGCGACCAATTCGTGTAAGGGTTAAGTATTAAACATCACACACATAACCAGCGATGGGCGATAGCCCGGCTGGTTTTGCGTGTGTGTGTTTGTGTCTCAGGTCGCGGGTTCGATCCCGGTTAGCCTACGGCCAAATTTTTTTTATTTATTTTTAATTATGTTTTCATTTATTTATTTTATTTAATTATCCTAATACTCTTTTTATGCAATAAATACTAAAACGAGTCGGTTTACTCGTTCGTTTATTTTAAAATCAATTAAACTATATTTTTATAAACCATCCCATTTATTTTATATATATATAAACTTATTAAAATACATTATAATATATATAAAATATCACATACTTTTATAAATCTTGCAATATTTATATAAACTTAATTAATTACATTTTTAGACATAAAATATCCTATATTTTTATAAATCTTGTAATATTTTTTATAAACTTACTTAATTACATTTTTAGATATAAAATGTCCATATTTATATAAATCTTGTAATATCTTTATAAACTTATTTAATTACATTTTAGTTATAAAATGTCCTATATTTTTTTTTAAATCTTGTAATATCTTTATAAACTCACTTAATTACATTTTTAAATATAAAATGTTCTATATTTTTTTATAAATCTTGTAACATTTTATAAACTTATTAAAATACATGTAATATATAAAATGTCTCATTATTTTTATATGAACCTAGCAATAATTTTAATAAACTTGTTAAAATAAATTTTAATATATAAAACATCAACATAATTAATCAAATAAAGACTTATCTTTTTATTTATTATTATTGTTTAAATACATAATGATTAATTATTTAAAAAATGTAAAATTTTATAAGTCAAAGTTTTACAAAATCATATTCATTTTCTACCACATTTTATATTACGGATATTATTATAAAACCTATACTCATTTAAATACGAATACGCACATACATATAAACATACAATAATACCCATTTGTCTACATAGGGTATCAACGTGCTTAGGCTTCCACATACTTATCACCTACACGTGTGGAAAAATACCCGCTTGCAAGGTGAGTTACATAGCCCCTATTTTTACATTTTTATACGTTTTGGGGTGAAACATTATACATGCTACTCACATTGTTTGTACGTGTTATACATGAGACTATATGCTTATTCTTTGGATGTACATACATTTAAACACAAGACAACCAACTGTAATATTGATAGATCTATTGTGCCTGACCAGCCCACCCGGTTAGGGTGTTTATTACTGCATACTCGGATATGACCGCGTGTTATATTCAAACATATCGGATATAGTGGGTAACTATGTTCAAACATACCGGACTTAGCTGTTGTGCTCTGTTCAAGCGTGTCAAACTCGGTTTGGATTGTGATTAAATAAATGATACATCATACATACTATGTTTAACAATGTAAACAATGAGTTGCAAAACGATTTACAATTACTATTTACAGGAAATACTAAACCTATGTACTCACCAACTTTTTAGTTGACACTTGATTTAAATAATGTTTCAGGTTTGGATATGTGACTACTTGCCGAAGATTCTCCACTTAAGAACTATGGACCTAGTTAAATAAATCAATGTTTTGAACTAGACTAGGTTATTTGGAATGTATTGTATTTGGATCTTGTTGTCTTTAACTTAATTAATGAATTATGCAACTATTAGCTATCATGTGCTTTTGAACAATCATCACATTGTCCGCCTCGATGATTCCGCCATCGGTCGGGGTGTGACAAGTCAGTATTTCAATTGTTTAATTTAATTTACATGTTTTAAAATTATAAAAAGAAAATAATCAGTTGCTTTACATCTGTTAGGAGTCAATAGAGGTCTAGTATCGAGGGCCGCCACCTTTTGTGTCCACGGTTCGATAACTCGAGCTTACCGTCTTTACTATGCGCGACTGGTACACTTGCTGTAAGCGTGTGATTTAGTTGTGAGACCATTTCTTAATTTAAAACTTGGTAAAATTAATATATATAATATCGCACATCAAGTTTTTCGCGACATTGCCGGGGACACTTTTTGACGACTTCGAGAATGACCCGAGTTGGTGGTCTAACCACTTTGTGTTTACTAATTGTGCTACTTATCTGTTTCGTGTGTTCTTATTTTATTTTCAAATTTTATTTTATTTTATTCACTTTGATTTTTGTTGCCTTTAGAATTAGTTACCATACAATCTTTATTTTTGGTTTTTATTTTTCATTTTGTAGCGTATGCAACATTCCCGCCGCACTCGTTCCACAGGATCTACTGAGTTTTCTGCTCTCCTTGAGCCCGAGCGACTGTTCCAAAGGAAGCGCGCTGAAGAGACCGTTGAAACATTTACTGAAGAGATGGGCAATCGACCTGCTCATAGGACAGTTTCTGACTACGCTAAGTGTGATGATGGCGGTGTGCGTTCTAGTATCACTCAGCCTACTATAGAGTCTGATGACTATGCTAACGCCTGGTAATTTCTGTCCCACGTAATGAGCACCATTGCTACTAACGTTCAATTCCATGGGAACTCTCACGAGAACCCACACTCCCATCTCACCAGATTTCTTACGGTCTATGACACTATCCCCCTTAATGGCGTCTCTGTAGATGCAAAGTTGTTGCGTCTATTTCCAGTCACCTTGGCTGATAAAGCCGCCACCTGGCTTGAGTCCCTACCCAATGGTTCCATCACCACTTGGGTTGCTTTGAGAGACAAGTTTCTTGCTAAATACTACCCGCCATCTATGGCTGCTCATCACATGTGTTTGATCCATGCTTTTAAGCAGCAGTAGGGGGAGAGTTTTCACGGTGCATGGGAGAGGTTCAAGGGGTTATGTAATGATTGCTCGCGTCATGGTATTGAGGATTGGTGCTTAGTTGAGATATTCTATAATGGTTGCTCCATTTCTATTAGGGGCAGTTAGATACTGCTACAAGGGGGAACATAATGACAAGTAAGTCCCCTGAGGAGTGCTTTGACCTGTTTGAGGATATTTCTATGACCTCTTGCCAGAGCCCGCATACTGAGAGTTCACAAAGAGGGGTTATGCATGTTGATTCGACTACGACCTGAGCACACCGATGGAGGCATTACCTAGAATAGTGAAAAATTTGCAGGTGAAGTCAGATAGGAGCTGTGAGATCTGTAAGGGAGGCCACAACACTACTGATTGTCAAATCACCCAGGAGCAGGTAGAGTACTTAGGGAACCAAAGCCATAATAACTCATACGGTAATTCTGGATGGAGAAACAACTCTGGTTCCAGTTGGAGGAGTAATCAGAACCAGACTCTGTTCTAGAATTAGGGTCAGGGAAATAGGGAGAAGAAGGACCGCAGCTGATAGGCCTTATCCACTGAAGATCAAAGTTGCAGCTGATAGCCTTCTCACTGAAGATCAAAACGTTGCAGCTGACTGTTCTTGATAAAGCAACCAATACCACTGACAACTTTCTGCTGTTACATTGACACACTCCACGCAGAAAGAATGTCAATGGCATAAGACAATAAAATACAACGACGCTCTCCTTTTGAGTATTCAAGCAATGATGCAAAGAAGACGTTTGAATAAAGTTAACCTTTGTAGTTATTATTATTGTTTGTATATGTAGAATAACTTCAATACAAGATCAACGGTCTGTGTTAGATCTGATCCTTAAAATCAAGGGTCTGTCTTGATTCTAAGTTACTATATAAGTAGTACTTAGATTCATTGTAAAAGTACTTTTTGCTTAAGTCTTTTCTCTGTAATCTTGTAACACTTGAAGCTTAATACAAATTGCATTTATCAGTATTCTTCTTGTCTACCTGTTTTACTTTGATTAAGTTGTGATTGTTTCCGCCAATCTCAACTCGAATAGAACCATCTTGTATTTACCAATCCTACAAGTGGTATCAGAGCTTTGGCTCATAGATTAAACAAACTCACATTTATTTAATCATTCCCTGGTTCTATTCTTATCTATCTCTTTGCTAAAAGTCACTCATTGTCTAAAAGACAGAAATGGCTCAAAACAATGGATTTGAAGATATTGGAAGCATCAACAGACCACCAAGACTGGTGTCTGGTGAAGATTACGATATGTGGAAGAACAGAATGGAAAGCTTCTTCTGCTATAACGAATATGGGATATGGAAATCCATTAAAGATGGACCATACATACCCATGGTGTCCTCTGCTGATTTCGGAGGTGCACTGGTTCCCAAAGAACCCTCCAAGTACTCTGATGAAGATATTAAGAAAATGGTGGTAGACTTCAAAGCCTTGGGAGCCATTCAAATGTGCTTACCAAATGAAGTTTTCACAACTTCAGAGGTTATAAAACTGCTAAGGAGCTATGAGAGGCTCTCGAGAAGATGTTTGCTGGCTCAGAGGAAGTCAAAGAAAATAGAAGGGACATCCTGAAGCAGCAGTACAAAAACTTCGTCTAGAAGGAAGGTGAGTCCCTAACTGTTTTATATAACAAATTTACTTATCTTGTAGGTGAGCTGCAGTGCTCAAAGGTGAAGCTGGAGAATGAAGATATTCTCAAAAAGTTCACAGGTCTTTACCTAGCTGCTGGACACTCTACATGGTGTCCATTAGAAGAACTGAGAATCTGAAGACTCTCCAAATGACTGAGCTCTTTGGTATGCTGATAACCTATGAGCTAGAGATGATTCAGGCAAAAGAACGAAGCTCAAGCTATCAAAATGCCTCAACATCCACCACTATCTCTGCCCTCCACTCTGACCACTCAGGTCCTAGTTCTAGCAACTACTATCCTCCCATTGTCACCCATCCACAAACTCCAACCTCCCAAACAAACACCTCACCATTTCTCTTAGAAGCTCCTCCTCAAACCTCAACCTTTGATGCTTGTGTCTCTGAAAACTCAAGCAACATGTCCTTTATCAAGGAGGATCTGGAATGCTTCCATCCAGATGACTTAGAAGAAATGGACATACAGCACTCGAATGCCATGCTCTCTATAAGAGCAAAAAGGTTCTACTCTAGAACCGGAAGACCCATTCCAAGCAACAACTCCAACATCAGAGTTGGATTGGATAAAAGCAAACTAAGATGTTACAACTGTAACCAACTGGGTCACTTTGCTAGAGAATGCAAGGCACCAAGAGCCAATCCAGCTACTCCTCAATCAAGACAAGCTCACCAAGCCCAACCCAGATAACAACAGCAACAAGCTACTCCTCCAGTTCAAACTGCAGCCTGTGCAACTGTTGGAACTTCTGACTTCGACTGGAGCTTCCAGTATGAAGAGCTGCCTGCCAACAACCAAGCACTTATGGCAGACACAACTGAGATACCGCCTCAGGTATATGAACATCTATGTTCCCAAGCTTGTATTGATAAGGTGTTAGGCTATAGAAAGCATAATCAAAACCTTATAGATCAAAATGAAGATTTTCATCAAATGAAATCTGAATTCATAAAGGTAGAAAACAGTTATAAAGAAAAAATTAACTGCCTAAAGAAAGAGATTTCGTTACTAAAACATGAACAAAGCAATATTGAAACTCAGATTGATGATCTACTGGCTAGACTAAAAGCTACCAGAGCAGAATTGGCAGAACAAAAAGTTCATGTTGATAAATATGAATTTGCATCTAAAAAGCTGCAAAGACTTTTAGATGCTCAAGTTCATGAAAAGGTAAAAACTGATCTGGGGTATCATGGTGAACAATACCAAGTCGTTGCACCTCCTACTGACTACGTTGCCATCTATGAACCAAGCTTCAATCTCTCAAATCTTGAAAAGGCTAACCGAGATCTTGATCCTTCAATATATGAACCACTGGTGCAAGAATACACTACCTCATCAGAATCTGAGTCATCTTGCTCAGACTCCACTAAAACTGAGGAGATCTCATCACCAGTACAAGTACCAAAGCCTGTTCTTGAAGTCATTCAAACAAGTACTCCTGTTCCTTTACCAGCCGCTCCGGTTCCTATACCTTTCAATCAAATCAAAATTACCTATCCTCCAGAAGGAAGAAAGCTAAATGTTGAAAAGGGGCAGTCTTCAACCTCAAAGCCTCAAAGAAAGGTGTTTGACATATGCCATAAGCCTGGAGAAAGAGTTCCATGTGTTCAAAAGACATTGGAAGAAGCCACTTTTGAGCACAACAAAGCTCACCCTTGGAACTTCAAAGACCTTTTCAAAAGAAAGGATTATGTTTATCTTTCAAGGGACAAACTGGCAAAATCATGCTTTGTCTGTGGAAAATACAACCACACTGCCAGCACCTGCTTCTACTACCTTCAGCAGCAAAGAAACCTGAAGCAACATGCTTTTGAGAAGACAAAGAAGAACAAACAGGTAAGAAGGTTTGAAGCCAAGACAACTCAATTCAGAAACTCTCTTTCTCCACCAAGAGAGCAGTTGTCAAAATCTCAACAAACTTGCATCATCTGTGGTGAATCAGACCACTTTGCTGCAAATTGTCAATTTAACCCTTTCAACCAGATTCTTCATCAAGCCCCTCAAAGACAAAAGGTAAAGAAGGATCAGCATACATCGGCTGTTGAACCATCAGCAGCCAGAAAAAGTGTTGGTAATCAAGTGAAGCATAAGCAACCTAAAGACAAGCCTTCAGTAGCAACAAAATCTGCTGCTGAGAAGCCAAAGCCATCAGCAGCAACAAAATCTGTTGCTGATAAGCCAAAGTCCCAAGCAGCAAAATCTGCTGCTGTTAAAGAACAGCCATCAGCAGCCAAAGCAAAATTAGCTGCTGACAGAGAAAAGAGAGCAGGAAGACCATCTCCTCAACAATGGAAAGCCAAGATCCCAATTTCTATCACTCCAAGACTTATCATTGGTTCTGTTGAATGCACCCATGATGAATCTAACATTCCAAGAACCCTTTTCTTCAAGGATGCAAGCTCTTGGACTCCTCCCACTAACTAGATCTCTATCATGTGTAGGGACTGCCAGGTCACAAGAATAACACCTGGGTGGTAGAAAGTGGTCGTTCCAGGCACATGACAGGAAACAGATCCATCCTCTCCAACTTCAGACATTTCAATGGATGATATGTTTCCTTTGGAAGTGAGTCAAAGGGAGGATCCATTACTGGACAAGGAACTGTGTCCAACGAAAGAAGGAGCATTGTTAAGGTCAACTATGTAAAAGAATTGGACTTCAATCTCATGAGTGTTTCCCAGGACTGTGACCAAAAGCATTGGATGCTCTTCACAGATAAAGAATGCGTCGTACTGTCTCCAGGCTTATTCATACCTCCTCCAGAAAAGATTTTATTAACTTCTCAGAGAAAAGAGAATCTCTATGTACTAGACATGAATGAAGTCACTCCATCTGGGAGTGTTTCCTGTTTTCTGTCAAAAGCCTTAGTTGATGAATCAGCTCTCTGGCACAAGAGATTAAGTCATGTTAATATCAAAACTATTAACAAACTGGTAAAGGACAATCTTGTCAGAGGGCTTCCTGAAAAAGAATTCCAGCTAGAAGACCACTGCATTGCTTGCTTAAAGGGGAAGCAACACAAGAGTTCTCACAAGCCCAAGACCTTGAATACAAATGACACTCCACTATAGCTGCTGCACATGGATCTCTTTGGTCCTACAAATGTCATGTCAATGGGTAAGAAGTCATACTGTCTTGTGATAATTGATGACTACACCAGATTCTCATGGGTATACTTCTTGAGAACTAAAGATGAAACTGCTGAAATTCTCAAATCCTACATTCTTAGGGTAGAGAATCAAAGCAATCAAAAAGTGAAGATCATAAGGTGTGATCAGGGCACAGAGTTCAAGAACCACACTTTAAACTATTTCTGTGAAAGCAAGGGGATAGAAAGACAATATACAGTGCTCCAAGAACTCCTCAACAAAATGGAGTTGCTGAAAGGAGAAACAGAACTCTAATTGAGTCAGCAAGATCTATGTTGGCTGACTCAAAATTGCCTCTCACATTCTGGGCAGAAGCAGTTAGCACAGCCTGCTATGTGCAAAATAGAGTTCTCATCGTCAAGCCCCTCAACAAGACACCTTATGCACTTTGGTTTCAAAGAGTTCCCTACATTGGGTTTCTAAAGCCTTTTGGGTGTCCATGCACCATTTTCATCACACATGGGGGTCTTCCTAGGTTTGGTGCCAAATCTGATGAAGGATATTTTGTAGGCTATTCCTCTCAATCAAAGGCCTACAGAGTATTCAATTCAAGAACAAGAATTGTGGAAGAATCAGCAAATGTGGAATGTAGAGAACACATCGTCTGTGAGCAGGGAAAAGGCCCAAACTGGCTCTTTGACATAGACTCCTTCTCCCAAATATTTGAGCCTCTCACCTTCTCAAATATGGAGTCTAACTCTACACAAACACCTGCCTCCACTTCATCCACTGACTACAGACTGGATTTTCCCAAACCTTCTATCCGTTTGAGAAGACCATCCATTGATCCTCCATCAGTTGTGGAAGCAATTGAAGCAAGTGAAGCCGAAACAAGACTCTCCAATGTCACCAGCAGCAGCCTGTCTGAAACTGAAAATTTAGATGAAGAATCTTCGGTAAATGTTGTAGACACTGTTGATGCTATTACTGAAAATATTGATGTGGCTGCTGACATTGAAGACTCTTCCACCATGAATGAATAGACCCCTGATCAAAATCAAAGCAATCTGGGGAAAGGGATACAGCTGGAGGTGGTACCAGCATAGAGGATCCACAAAGAACATCCTCAAGAAAATATTATTGGCCAAGTCCACCAAGGAGTTCTCACAAGAAGCAAATCTCAGGAGGCCAATATATGCTTGTTTTCATGTTTTCTATCTCAGGTGGAACCCAAGAAGATAGATGAGGCACTCAAACACAGCAGCTGGATTGAGGCAATGCAGGAAGAGTTACTGCAATTCAAGTGGCAGGATGTCTGGAAACTTGTTGATCTTCCACCAGGTCAATATGCTATTGGCACACAATGGGTTTTCAGGAACAAGCAAGATGATAGAGGCATTGTAGTAAAAAACAAAGCCAGACTTGTAGCTCAAGGCTACACTTAGGAAGAAGGAATTGACTATGATGAAGTCTTTGCTCCTGTTGCCAGGCTGGAGGCCATCAGAATCTTCCTGGCATATGCTGCATCCAAAAATTTCACTGTTTATCAAATGGATGTAAAGAGTGCCTTTCTGTATGGAAAGATTGGTGAGGAAGTATACGTCAAACAGCCTCCAGGATTTGTAGATCCCGCACATCCTACTCAAGTGTTTAAACTAGACAAAGCTCTGTATGGCTTACATCAAGCACCAAGAGCCTAGTATGAAACTTTGTCAGGATATCTACTAAGCAACAACTTCAGAAGGGGTGCTATTGACCAGACCTTGTTTATCAAAGATGAAGGGGGAGAAATCTTACTAGTTCAAATCTATGTTGATGATATCATCTTTGGATCAACAAGGAAAAAGCTGTGCAAAGACTTTGAGATTCTGATGCACTCAAAGTTTGAAATGAGTTCAATGGGTGAACTAAATTTCTTCTTGGGTCTACAAGTCAAACAAGTCCCAAATTGAATCTTCATCAGCTAATCCAAATATGTAAAGAGAATTTTGGAAAGATTCAAGATGGCTGACTGCTCTGCTGCAAGAACCCCTATGCAAGTGCACCATCAGCTGACTCCAGACAAAGATGGCCAAGACACTGATCAACATCAGTACCGTGCAATGATAGGGTCTCTCATGTATCTCACTTCCTCAAGGCCAGATATCATGTTTGCAGTATGTCTCTGTGCAAGATTTCAAGCAGCTCCAAAGGTTTCACATCTTCAAGCTGTCAAGAGAATTATTAGATACCTAAAAGGTGCTCTAAAAATGACAAGTTCAATCTGTATGCATACACTGACAGTGATTATGGGGGATGCAACTTGGACAAAAAGTTCACATCAGGGGGATGTCAGTTTCTGGGAGGAAGACTAATTTCATCGCAGTGCAAGAAGCAAACATGTGTTTCAACTTCTACAGCTGAAGCAGAATACATTGCAGCTTCAAGTTGCTGTGCATAAGTCATCTGGATGCAAAATCAAATGCTGGATTATGGGATTACATTCATGGCAGCTCCAATTCACATTGACAACATGAGTGCTATATCAATCACAAAAAATCCAGTGCAGCACTCCAAGACAAAGCACATTGACATCAACTGTAACAGTAAAAGATGAATGAAGTTGTACTGTACAAGTCATTTTGCTTTTTCCCTCCTCTGCCGTTATAAGAACAAATCAAATTTCCTTACCACCTCTTCACATTCAATTTCACCCTAAACCCATATTACTTTCTCTCAAGTACCCACCACATTCAAAGCCTTCCATCCTTAAAACATCCAAAGCCTTCCATATTCTTAAACCTTCAAACCTTCCCTACAAAATCAAACAACAATGGCAGACATCAATAACCCTGATGATAAGTTCTCCCCGTACCACAACCTTACAGTATACTTAACCAAGGGAAAGAAATCTGAAGGATTCGATGATATGATCGACTTCCTATGCCGATCAAAAATCCATTTTGCCCTCACAACCAAACCTACCATATATATCCCTCATATGGAGGATTTTTGGAATACTACCGTCTACTCTACCAAACAGGGGATTCCCCAAATAAAAGCCAAGGTAGACGGCAAGGACATCATCATCTCTGAAGCTACCCTCTGAAAACATCTTAAGCTTGAAGATGAGGGAGTAGCCATCTCATACTCATAGGACGAGCACATGAGGACCTTTGTATCCATATGGTACACTGGAAATCAAAATGAGTATACAATAGAGAAGGCGCTGATGGGCCTTCCATGGAAGTATCTCTGCCACACTCTTTTCCAATGCATATCTCAGAAGAGAAGTGGATGGCATCAAGTGAGCTCCGCACTTGCCTCTACTTTCCATGGTATGATTACTGGCCTAGGTTTCTGTCACACCCCCAATTTCAACTAACGGAGTTTTACCGTTTGGGAAGTGACGAACCAGGATCTCAGACATTAGTTACTTTGAACGACTCTACATGGGACTCAAATGAAAATATCTTTTAAAATCAGAGTATCAATGCGGAAGCGTAAAGAAAGTAAATGCGCAAAATACACGCGCCCAAAACCAAAGTCCAAAAGTCTCAAAAGTCCAAACTAAACAACCAAACCAAGTACAATATAATAATTCAACCAAACATAAATAGACACAAAGCAAAGCAGTTGAATCCCATGCATGCCCTAACGTGCACCTGTGTCTTAGCTTAGCGTCATGAGACACCATGTAAGAAAAGTGTCAACACAAGGTTGGTGAGTTCACATGTTTCAAATAAATAAGTAAGCGTTACCAGATTTATGATCATTCAATATGTATCTATAGGTAGCTAACCTATGTTCATGTTTTAGCTCAAGTGCTCGCAACCGAAACTGACTGTTTGTTTATTGCCTCCTGCCAGGTTCTATCAATACTGGCCATGTGAATAGGCTAACATTTCACCCGTTCGATATCTGATCGAGTTAGCGCGACTAACGCGGGTGGGATTTGTCAAACCCAGTAGTACTACTAAACATTACCTCCATATTAACGGTTCGAAATAAGATGACGACTTTCTGTGATAGCATGTTACACTTAGCTTTAACATTGATAGCATATGAAATACCAAATCTAAAAATCAATTTAAGCATGTTTTCTCCCCCAAGTTAAAAGCAGTAAAAAGGGGCCGTGAAACTCACCTGCTTGGCGTGGAAGGTAGTTCACACTAGAAGTAAGTTTGGAACCACGAGTGTAAGTCTCAAAAGACCTACGAATGTCCTAAAATTATAAATATATAAATTAGGAACGAATAAAGGAATCAAGACCGAGATTAGGAAAGAACGTCTTAAGGAACCGCTCTAATCAAACGAGAGTGGACGAACGTGTCCACGGGTTCAGGATTACTTTACGCGACGAACGACATAAATAATATATATATATATATATATATATATATATATATATATATATATATATATATATATATATATATATATATATATACGAGTGGTGAACATAACTAATTATTATTTAGTCTCGATTGGTTCACGGGGTTATATAAAAAAATGATTTGAATTAATATAAATATATATTATTTAATAATGCGGGTCACAATTCGAAAATAATATAAACATATTATTTTTATACGAATTTACGGTTTAAAAATAATATAAACATATCATTTTTACTTGATAATAATAATAATTCATAAATTATAAAAGCGGGTATAATTTATAAAAATAAGCTAATAATTCAAACCCGAGCCTACGGGTTGTTTTCCGGGTTAAAACCCATTTATATAATAGTACAATATTAAAAGGTTTGATTTTTATTAATTTAATAATCCAGAAAAATGTTTTAAAAATAATTGTGGGAGCCCGGTCTCGAACCCGGGTCTCTCCCACACACGCACACTGTCTTAACCAGTCCCGGCCGCTAGGCTATCGCAACAGATCTCGGATCGGAATGGTTTTAATCAAAGGCTTCCAGTGCACCCCCTTCCCATACATGCAACCGATCGATCCCCAGCCCCAAAACCCTTGAATCCGGTCGCGATTTGCTACAATGGCTAAAGGGTTTTGATAATCGAGTAAGAACGATTCTGTGGTTAAGTTTAATTTAAAAATCTTCGCGTTTGGGATGGTTTAATTACTCGATTAAGAACCGACAACCCTAGTTTAAACTAGGAATCAAATCAACTAAATTCGATATTAGAACTCGATGGAATCATGGGGATATTACTAAACAGTTAATTCCGAATCGAACCCTGTGGTTTAATTTGATTAAAAATGGGTCTAGGGTCAAAGGCCCCAAATCGAATAAGAACGAACCCTAGATTACTGGATCGAGTTCAATTCGAAATTGTTAGGTGAAATTGATAGGGGGTTTTTAATGTATTCGAGATTGCGAAACTGTTGATGTAAGTTAATTTGGTTGAGATTGGGTTTAGGGTCGAAACCCCCAAATCGTTTTACGAAGAACCCTAGGTTCTGGATTTTTACAAATTCGATGTTCAAATATTAAATTAGCATAGGGGTTTTAATAAACAAGGGATTTCGAACATGACTGAGTGGTTTAATTTGATGGAGGTTGAGTTTCGGATCAAAAGCCCCAAAACGTTTTTATCACGAACCCTAGAATCGGGTTCTTGCTAATCTTGATGTTTTAAACCCTAACTGATATAGGGCTTTCCATTAGAGAGTAAAAACGAAAGTGAAGGTGTAATCAATTACCGGAAACAGGTGTGAATCGACTGAGATCGACTAAAACGAGTTTTGTCTTCGGCTTGTTTGGTTTCCGGCGGCGTCTTCTGCTTCTCCGACCAATTTGGATTGTGCTAATGCTTCAGAGAGGATTACTGAGTGTGTGCAGCGTAACAATTCGTGAATTGGTATACAGAAAATGGTGGATGTTGATTGAATTTGATATGAAGTCGACGGTTACGAGATGCATTCGCATTATTAGCGTTAATTCGATTCAATACTCGAATTAAAAGTGTCATGATGATCGTGATTAGTATTGAATTCGATTTCGGTTATGAATTTCAACAGGTATGATCGAGATTATGCGGATTTGAGTTGATTTGATTTCGGGTTTGACTTTTAAAAGTCAACTAAACCCAAAACTCTTAATTTTGACTTAGAAAATTAATCAAATAGATTTAGGGTAATTATCTTTGTAGTTTTGAGTTGATATTATGACCGAATTAATCCTTGGGGTTAGATTTGATTAACGGGGTTAAGTTTTTAATAAGAAACTTAACGGAATAGTTAACGGGGTTAGGTTTTTAACAGCAAGTTAACGGAATTTACTAACTGAGTTAATCCAAAAAGTCGGGTTGTCACATCATCCCCTAGTTAAAAGAATTTTCGTCCCGAAAATAAAAAAAAATTTCCCGGATATCACATCATCCTCTAGTTAAAAGAATTTTCGTCCCGAAAATTTAAAATAATACCTTAAAGATTTGACATGGAGTGCTTGAATAGATTAGGATATTTGCGCATCATCTGATCCTCGTGCTCCCACGTGAATTCCGGTCCGCGTTTTGAGTTCCAACGGACTCTAATAATAGGGATTTTACTGTGTTTTAATGATTTGACTTCCCTATCCATGATTTCTACGGGTTCTTCGATGAAACGCAGTTGTTCATCAACGTGTAGTTCCTCAAGAGGAACTGTGAGTGATTCGTCTGCCAGGCATTTCTTTAAATTTGAGACGTGAAAGACGTTGTGTACACCACTAAGTCTTTCAGGTAGGTCCAGTTGATACGCGACTGGTCCAATTCTCTTTAATATTTTGAAAGGTCCAACGTAACGAGGATTCAGTTTTCCTCGTTTCCCGAAACGAATGAAACCTTTCCAAGGTGAGACTTTGAATAAAACCATGTCACCTATTTGAAATTCCAAAGGTTTACGACGCTTGTCGGCATAGCTCTTTTGACGATCACGAGCTGCCGCCATACGGTTTCTAATTTGAACGATCTTTTCGGAAGTTTCAAATACAAGTTCAGGACCTGTGAGTTGGCTATCTCCAACCTCGGTCCAACAAATGGGAGAACGGCATTTTCGTCCATAAAGTGCTTCAAATGGAGCTGCCTTGATGCTAGTGTGAAAACTGTTGTTGTAGGAGAACTCCACTAATGGTAGGTGAGACTCCCAAGTGTTACCGAAATCGATCACACAAGCTCGTAGCATGTCCTCCAGAGTTTGGATAGTACGTTCAGTTTGGCCATCAGTTTGAGGATGGTATGCTGTGCTCATAACTAGACGCGTGCCTAATGCTTTATGCAACGACTGCCAGAAACGGGAAGTGAATCGTGCATCACGATCCGAAATAATAGAGATTGGCACTCCGTGCCGAGAGACTACTTCTTTCAAGTATATTCGAGTGAGTTTATCCATTTTGTCGGTTTCTTTGATTGCTAGAAAGTGAGCGGATTTTGTTAGGCGATCCACAATTACCCATATAGTATCACATCCGGTAGGGGTTCGGGGTAATTTGGTAATGAAGTCCATGGATATTTGTTCCCATTTCCAAATGGGAATTTCAGGTTGTTGCAGGAGACCGGACGGTTTTTGGTATTCAACTTTGACCTTCGCGCAGGTCAGACACTTACTAACATAAGTGGCTATATCGGCCTTCATCTTCGGCCACCAATATAGTACTTTTAGATCATGGTACATTTTATCGGAACCCGGATGAATGGAGTAACGAGATTTATGAGCTTCATCCATGATTAGTTCCCTTAAATTTCCGAACACTGGAACCCATATTCGTTCGACAAAGTAACGAATTCCGTCAGATTTTACTTCAAGTTGTGCTTCCATGCCGCGAGTACCTTCTAACGGTAGGTTATCTTCTTTCAAGGCTTCAAGTTGAGCACTACGGATTCTGTCAGGCAATCCAGGGTGAATAGTAAGTTGTAATGCTCGAACTCGTTTGGGTTTTGTTTCCTTTCGGCTTAGTGCATCAGCCACAACGTTAGCTTTACCCGGATGATACCGGATCGCACAGTCGTAATCATTTAAAAGTTCAACCCAACGACGTTGTCGCATGTTCAACTCCTTCTGCTCGAAGATATGCTGCAGGCTCTTGTGGTCGGTGTAGATGGTGCATTTGGTACCGTACAAGTAATGTCTCCATATCTTAAGTGCAAAAACTACTGCTCCCAACTCTAGGTCATGAGTGGTGTAGTTTTTCTCGTGAACCTTTAACTGACGTGAAGCGTATGCGATTACCTTTTCGCGTTGCATTAAGACACAACCCAGACCTTGAATAGATGCATCACAATACACCACAAAATCATCGGTTCCTTCCGGAAGAGCTAAAATAGGTGCACTGCAAAGTTTCTGTTTGAGGTGCTGGAAAGCTGATTCTTGGTTATCGCCCCATTTATAGGCTTTTCCTTTTTGAGTTAGGGCGGTGAGAGGTTGCGCAATCTTTGAAAATCCTTCGATAAAACGACGGTAATATCCAGCCAATCCAAGATATTGTCGCACCTCAGTCGGAGTCGTCGGTGCTGCCCAATTCTTGATGGCTTCTACTTTGGACGGGTCGACATGTATCCCTTTTTCATTTACCACATGCCCTAGAAACTGAACTTCTCGAATCCAAAATTCACATTTGGAAAACTTAGCATAAAGTTGCTCTTGCTTAAGTAGTTCCAAAATTAGACGCAGATGTTCCTCATGGCCGTACCTTGTCCTGAATGCAATTTTAGAGATATCTTCTTCTCGGACTCTTAACTGATGATAGCCGGACCTAAGGTCTATTTTGGAATAGAAACTTGATCCTTGGAGTTGATCAAAAAGGTCATCAATACGAGGTAAAGGGTAGCGGTTCTTGATTGTAACTTTATTCAGCTCCCGGTAATCAATACGCATACGGAACGTACCGTCCTTCTTCTTGACAAATAATACCAGAGCTCCCTACGGTGATGAACTAGGTAGGATGAAACCTTTATCCAATAAGTCTTGCAATTGAGTGGACAGTTCCTGCAATTCACTAGGTGCTAATCGATAAGGTGCCCGAGCGATCGGCGCTGCTCCAGGTGCTAAATCGATTTGAAATTCTACTTGGCGGCGCGGTGGCAAACCGGGCAAATCCTCGGGAAATACTTCCAAAAATTCACGCACAACGGGAATATCTTCGATCTTCTTCTCTTCTGACGGCTGCTCAGCAACAAGGGCCAAAATAGCCGTATGCCCCTTTCGAAGACATTTTTTGTGCTTTCATGAAGGATATAATGCCCATGACTGCACCAACTCTTTCGCCTTGGATGGAAAGGGTTTCTCCATTCGAGAGAGGTACACGTACAATCTTCTCACGACAGATAATTTCAGCTTGGTTTTTAGATAGCCAATCCATGCCAACAATTATATCAAAACTACCAAGTATGACCGGCATAAGGTCGATATCAAATGTATGTGTAGCTAGCTCAAGTTTACATCCTTTAAGTATGTGAGTTGCCTCAATTATTTGACCGTCAGCTATCTCTATTGTATACTTATCTTCTAATAGAGATGAAGTTCCTTTTATCATATTACTAAATTTCTTAGATATAAAACTTCTATCAGCACCGGTGTCAAAAAGGACAGAAGCAAAGAAATTATTTACGAGGAACTTACCGGTAACCACATTATGGTCGTAACGGGCTTCTCCAGATCCTAGTACGAAGGCTCGTCCCTTCGCACCATTTCCTCCCCCATTGCTATTATTTCCACCATTCCCATTGTTATTGTGGTTAGGGTTGTGATTTCCATTACCCCCTTTCTTTAACTGAGGACAGTTCTTGCGAATATGCCCTTCCTTTCCACACTCAAAGCAAGCCCTAGTAGACCCCGGTTGTTGAAAGGGTTGTTTAGTTTGTAATTCACCCCTGCAGTCCTTAGCAGCATGGCCTATTTTATCGCACCTCTGGCAACGATTGCAGAACCCAAAGTGGTGTAAATTACACTTGTTACACTTCGGGGACTTTCCCGCATAACCACCCTGGTTTTGGCCATAAGAGGTCGACTGATTGAAGTTCTTGGTAGGCTCGGACCTACGTTGTTGTTGTTGTTACTGTTGGTTAAACTGTTGCTGGTTGGGTTGGGGTCCTTTGGAGTGGGAGTTAGAGTGGTTGTGGGTGTTGGAATGGTGATCGAACTTGCGTTTGTGGCTGTCGGTGGGTTTAGCAATTGAACCTCTTGGAGGTAAAGTTCCCTGTGTCACTGCCTGATCGGTCAATTTCTGAGCAAGTCTGATGGTCTGTTGGATGGTGGTAGGGTTGGATGAGGTCACCATGCTTTGAATCTGAGGTACCAAACCTCCAATGTATAGTTCAATCCGTTTGTAATCCGGAGTCACCATGTGTGGGCACATGGTGGCAAGTTCGTGCGAACGGGTGGTGTAGAGTTCAATTTCTGAACCCTCCATCTTAAGGTTCCAGAACTCTCCCTCTAGCTTTTTGAATTTCATCTCGTGGGCAGTATTCTTCTTTCATCATTGTTTTAAATTCCTCCCACGGGAGTCCATTTGCCATTGCTAGTCCCAACATTTGAACTTGGGCATTCCACCATGTTAGGGCTGGGCCTTCCAAAGTTCCAGCAGCAAATTTCACTTGGTTAGCCACGGGGCAGTTGCACATGGCTATTACTGATTCAACCTTCTCAAACCAGCGAAGTAATCCAACGGCTCCTTCAGCTCCACTAAAGGTGTGGGGCTTGCAGTCCATGAATGCCTTGAAAGTGCAGGATGGCTGTTGATTTTGTTGATTTTGCTGGCCTGGATTTAGAAATACCAATTGGGTTGGAATTATAGAATTTAGAAAGATGTTTTTAGGAGAAGGATTGACACTATTAGTCAATAGTTAGAGCATTTACCTGCAGCATTCTGTGCTGCTAGGGCCTCTGCTACACTATCATTTATCAGTGAGGCTAGCTCTGCTGCCGTCTTGTTAATGGTACCATGACCACCGGTACGGCCTCCGCATCCTCTCCCAGACATAATTCTTCACAATCACAAATGAAAAACAATGAGAAATATATCGCATATTAAACATTATTCAGGTACGAGTAAGGAGATACAACATCTAATATTTTGAAAATTAAATAAATTGTAAGGCTACAAAATAAATAACTCAAATATTAAACTTCTCATGCTTTTATTGGATGGGAACAACCTTACCCATCTAGGTTTGAAAAGGGAAATAACATAAGCAAAAACAAACATGAAAAGGAAGATAGATTAGGAAGATCCTCAAACATCCTCGTCATCAGAAGAGACATATGACTGTGCATCATCAATCTCCACTGGCTCTTCCTCAGCTGGTTCCCCCTCTAAGGGTTCCTCCTCGAAGGGCTCCTCCTCAAAGAGTTCCTCCTCAAAGGGTTCCTCCTCATCGTCAGATACTGGAATGTCTTCCGGGTGTAGGGCCGCTTGCAGTTAGGCTTCCAAGTGAGTCACCCTCTCTTGAAGGCCTTCAGCAGTATGGTTTGCCACATGTAGCTGAGCTTCCATAGCAGCTAATCTCTCCAGAACTCCTTGCATATCGTCATCCATAGTGTCAGACCTCGTCTCTAGGTGTGCCACACGATCCACTAAAAGGTTGTGGACATGGTCTGTTACAGCTAGTTCGGTAGTTAAATTTTCTATTCCTACCCTATTCTTCTCCACTTGAGGTCCATTCTCCAAGAGTTTAGGTATCTCCTCGGTGGCATCTTGTACAAAACTTAATTCCTTTAACATATAGGACACGAATGCTGCGAAGGCTTGTTCCATGGTGCATGGTAAGCTAGGCAAGGTAGATGATGAAGACGTGGATCCAAAGTACGGTGATGGAACATCTCCCATTTCGATCCACCTTTGGATCATATGTGGGTACATATCCCAATTGAGAGCATAATCCAATGCTCGTGCGTTGCTCAGTTCGCCTTGGTCAATTGAGGTAGTCCGGCGCCTTTTGGGCTCCGGGGATGAGAGTACAGGTGCCTTATGCCCTGATGCGTTAGGTGATGGAGGTGGTGTTGATGACATGATCCTGCAACATTTTGTATAAGTACCAAACATCCAAATGACATGTAACTAATGTGTGAGGCTATAGTCTAGTATGCAATCCTAGTTCTCTATAACCAATGGCTCTGATACCAATCTGCCACACCCCCAATTTCAACTAACAGAGTTTTACCATTTGGGAAGTGACGAACCAGGATCTCAGACATTAGTTACTTTGAACGACTCTACATGGGACTCAAATAAAAATATCTTTTAAAATCAGAGTATCAATGCGGAAGCGTAAAGAAAGTAAATGTGCAAAATACACGCGCCCAAAACCAAAGTCCAAAAGTCTCAAAAGTCCAAACCAAACAACCAAACCAAGTACAATATAATAATCAACCAAACATAAATAGACACAAAGCAAAGCAGTTGAATCCCATGCATGACCTAACGTGCATCTGTGTCTTAGCTTAGCGTCCTGAGAAAACATGTAAGAAAAGTGTCAACACAAGGTTGGTGAGGTCACAGGTTTCAAATAAATAAGTAAGCGTTACCAGATTTATGATCATTCAATATGTATCTATAGGTAGCTAACCTATGTTCATGTTTTAGCTTAAGTGCTCGCAACCGAAACTGACTGTTTGTTTATTGCCTCCTGCCAGGTTCTATCAATACTGGCCATGTGAATAGGCTAACATTTCACCCGTTCGATATCCGATCGAGTTAGCGCGACTAACGCGGGTGGGATTTGTCAAACCCAGTAGTACTACTAAACATTACCTCGCTAAGATCCATATTAACGGTTCGAAATAAGATGAGGACTTTCTGTGATAGCATGTTATACTTAGCTTTAACATTGATAGCATATGAAATACCAAATCTAAAAATCAATTTAAGCATGTTTTCTCCCCCAAGTTAAAAGCAGTAAAAAGGGGCCGTGAAACTCACCTGCTTGGCGTGGAAGGTAGTTCACGCTAGAAGTAAGTTTGGAACCACGAGTGTAAGTCTCAAAAGACCTACGAATGTCCTAAAATTATAAATATATAAATTAGGAACGAATAAAGGAATCGTGACCGAGATTAAGAAAGAACGTCTTAAGGAACCGCTCTAATCAAACGAGAGTGGACGAACGTGTCCACGGGTTCAGGAATTACTTTACGCGACGAACGACATAAATAATATATATATATATATATATATACGAGTGGTTAACATAACTAATTATTATTTAGTCTCGATTGGTTCCCGGGGTTATATAAAAAAATGATTTGAATTAATATAAATATATATTATTTAATAATGCGGGTCACAATTCGAAAATAATATAAACATATTATTTTTATACGAATTTACGGTTTGAAAATAATATAAACATATCATTTTTACTTGATAATAATAATAATAATGCATAAATTATAAAAGCGGGTATAATTTATAAAAATAAGCTAATAATTCAAACCCGAGCCTACGGGTTGTTTTTTGGGTTAAAACCCATTTATATAATAGTACAATATTAAAAGGTTTGATTTTTATTAATTTAATAATCCAGAAAAATGTTTTAAAAATAATTGTGGGAGCCCGGTCTCGAACCCGGGTCTCTCCCACACACGCACACTGTCTTAACCAGTCCCGGCCGCTAGGCTATCGCAACAGATCTCGGATCGGAATGGTTTTAATCAAAGGCTTCCAGTGCACCCCCCTTCCCATACATGCAACCGATCGATCCCCAGCCCCAAAACCCTTGAATCCGGTCGCGATTTGCTACACTTGCTAAAGGGTTTTGATAATCGAGTAAGAACAATTCTGTGGTTAAGTTTAATTTAAAAATCTTCGTGTTTGGGATAGTTTAATTACTCGATTAAGAACCGACAACCCTAGTTTAAACTAGGAATCAAATCAACTAAATTCGATATTAGAACTCGATGGAATCATGGGGCTATTACTAAACGGTTAATTCCGAATCGAACCCTGTGGTTTAATTTGATTAAAAATGGGTCTAGGGTCAAAGGCCCCAAATCGAATAAGAACGAACCCTAGATTACTGGATCGAGTTCAATTCGATATTGTTAGGTGAAATTGATAGGGGGTTTTTAATGTATTCGAGATTGCGAAACTGTTGATGTAAGTTAATTTGGTTGAGATTGGGTTTAGGGTCGAAATCCCCAAATCGTTTTACGAAGAACCCTAGGTTCTGGATTTTTACAAATTCGATGTTCAAATATTAAATTAGCATAGGGGTTTTAATAAACAAGGGATTTCGAACATGACCGAGTGGTTTAATTTGATGGAGGTTGAGTTTCGGATCAAAAGCCCCAAAACATTTTTATCACGAACCCTAGAATCGGGTTCTTGCTAATCTTGATGTTTTAAGCCCTAATTGATATAGGGCTTTCCATTAGAGAGTAAAAACGAAAGTGAAGGTGTAATCAATTACCGGAAACAGGTGTGAATCGACTGAGATCGACTAAAACGAGTTCCGTCTTCGGCTTGTTTGGTTTCCTGCGGCGTCTTCTGCTTCTCCGACCAATTTGGATTGTGCTAATGCTTCAGAGAGGATTACTGAGTGTGTGCAGCGTAACAATTCGTGAATTGGTATACAGAAAATGGTGGATGTTGATTGAAGTTGAATTGAAGTCGACGGTTACGAGATGCATTCGCATTATTAGCGTTAATTCGATTCAATACTCGAATTAAAAGTGTCATGATGATCGTGATTAGTATTGAATTCGATTTCGGTTATGAATTTCAATAGGTATGATCGAGATTATGCGGACTTGAGTTGATTTGATTGCGGGTTTGACTTTTAAAAGTCAACTGAACCCAAAACTCTTAATTTTGACTTAGAAAATTAATCAAATAGATTTAGGGTAATTATCTTTGTAGTTTTGAGTTAATATTATGACCGAATTAATCCTTGGGGTTAGATTTGATTAACGGGGTTAAGTTTTTAATAAGAAACTTAACGGAATAGTTAACGGGGATAGGTTTTTAACAGCAAGTTAACGAAATTTACTAACTGAGTTAATCCAAAAAGTCGGGTTGTCACAGTTTCAACTTTGCACACCTCATTTTTTAGGGTTTGAGATATAACCTTCAAGAGGGTGCAAAGCAACAATTCTTTATGCACCCAAGATTCTTGCAGGAGGTTTTCAACCAGGAACTAAAAGAACTTTCAAAACCTGCAAGAATCTACATCATGTTGGGACACAAAAATAATATTTTTAAAAGTATGAGAACTGTTTCCAAAAAGTTCTCAGGGGTCAATGTTCAATTGTTATCTATAATGATGAACATACAAAGTACCCCGGGTGACAGTTCAGCAATCCCAGCTGATACTGATCCCACACCCTCCACATCACATCCTGAACAACAATCTGCTTCCACCATTCGAACCCCTGTGCATACTACTAAAGATGCACAGGTACAACAATCACTTACATCTGTTTTGGATGTTATCGTTCAACTGGAACAAAGGGCCCCAGTTGCAACGACATACACCAGAAAAAGGAGCAAGAAGACTCATTCTCTTCTTGTCTCAAAGGCCCAAACCCAACCTCTAAGCCCTCATTCAGAATCCCAACATTCTGATGAGAATACCAAAATGGATAGCCACAACACTAGAGAGACTTCCTTGGAAGCCTCTCTATTAGGATCAAGATCACATCCCGGATCCATAGAGCAACCCCCTGAGCCATTCCATTATTTCTCTTCTCTGAACCTAAGTGTAGAGGCACCTGGTCAAGATGATATACCTTCTCCAACAACCACTATATCGGAGGTAGTGATTGACTTGGCTGCTGGTGCACCCAACCCAGGTTCATCACCTAAGAAGGTTTACTCTGGTAGTATTGATAGAGTGAATGTGGAAAGGGATATCACTACTCTTGGTACATCAACTGCCCAGGAGGACAGTGATAACATAGCTAAGACCCTAACCATGACAACTCACAGTGAGGATGTTTCCTGTGAAACACTCTTCACTAAGAGGAATCCCAGGAGCCAAGAAAACCAGGCTGATGGGGATGCAGAGGCTAGGCCTAAGGCTCCATCTAGCTCCAAGGATTCCACAACTGTGGATGAGGACAGACTGAAACTTCATAACTTGGAATTGACGGCCAGGGTGGCAATGCTAGAGGTTGAAGTGTCCAAACTAAGACACCAGGTCACTGTGCATGAAGCCCATCAATGCCCAACTATGCCTACTCCCTCTCTTGTATCAGTGGGAATTCAAACAGATATATCCCTTTTTACTGATGCAACCAAAAAAGAGGGAGGTGGTTACTACGGAAGATGATGCTGACAGCCTCAAAGAATGGATACAAGAGCAGACTGTGTTTCAAAGTTCCCTATACAAACCTGCTTTTGTTCAAATCCATGACTTGCCAGACTCAGTAGATGAAGAGGAAAATGTCACTGAGGATTGGAAGTTAGTCGTCCGAGCTGTTGATGAGGTGCTACAAGAAGAAACTCTCCATGAAGACACACCTCCATCATTCAGCATTCTTCCTGAAGCTGCAGCCATAATAAGTCATTCATCTACCCCCCAACTCTTCTTAATTTCAAAGAAGCTAGAATTTGACTTCATTCTAGCTTGGGGGTATGATGGAATAGCTGAGAGATTCTGGATTGGATGGGAGTTTAGTGGAGTAGAAGAGCTAAACTGGAAATCTCTTAATGCCCTCCAAGTTCTCAATCTGTATCTGACAGAATGCATCAACACTTCATCAGATCTCTCAGCAGAACTTGCAATCAGCAGGTTCTATGACTTAATGGAGGATAATATGCCCTGGTTTGAAAGACTACTAACAGAAGCAAAAAGGGTGGCTTATCCTGAATCTTCATCAACAGCAAAACAAAGACCGGCTCCAAGAAGACTTGACCTAATCAGGAGCAGTGCTTTAACTGAAGAAGAAGTTATCTGTTGGCGAAGATTCCTGTACAGCTTAATGGTCAGGGACTTGGAAGTGCTAGGATGGGTAAGCACTCCTACCTCTGATTTCACTTTCTTCCTAAACAATGGATCTTCTCTCTCAATCAACATCAAAGAGATCCTACTCCTACCTTCAGACTTCCTGCACAAGATCTTTGAGCTCAGAACACTCATCTGCAACATCAACTCCTTATAAAGTCAAGAAATAATCAAACTCATCAAGGCTTCTCTTAATAAGGAGGAATCACATGCAATGACTGACTCTAACTCAGATCTATCCTTCCTTTCTTCACCAACATTCAAAATGACAACAGAAGAAGAATCCAAGAGAAGAGAAAAGGAAAAGGTGAAGGATTGTTGGAAGGAAGTGACAGGTTTGGAATGGGAGGAAAATGAAGAAAGTGTCCTTCCCTTGTCCATTCCCAAATTGCCAATGAAGCTGAAGCTGAGATCCCAACAGCATCTACTACACCTACTGTTGTGGTCCATGAAGCTGAAGCAGAGGCATCCAACAAAGATAAGGGAAATGGACTAATGACCAAAGAAGATGAAGAAAGAATTGAGAAGGAAAAGAAAGAAAAGGAGGATAGAAGAAGAAGAAGAGAAGAAGAAGAAGAGATGGCTAAACTAAAGAAAGCTCAAGACAGAATCACAACCATTCTCCTCAGAGAACAACAGATCTAGCTGTATGCAAAACATCTAGATAATCTGAAAGTACAAATTCCTGCAGTTCATCAAATTGAAGAAGATGAAGCTCTTGCTCTTCAACTGCAGGAACAATTCAATAAAGAAGAAGAAGAGATACAGAAGAAGAAGAAAGAGGCTAAGTTCAGAATAACTGATTCTGAACTAGCCAAAGAAATGAGAGAGGAATGGGTAAAAGCTCTGGTTTCTCAAGGTGAGGATGTAGACTACCTTGAGAAACTATCAAATAAAGAAATCTACAGAGCATTCATGGGTCAGTAGGGTCAATTGGCAAACAAGAAAAAGGCTTAAGAAGAAGAAAAAGCCAAACAAAAGTCCAAGAAGACCATTGCCTTTAACCGAAGATCCCATGAAGAAAGGAAGATCATGATTGACTTCCTTAAGGCTAGAGGAGAGAGTGGAAAGAGGCTGGGTCCCATGAACTTCATGAACCTGCAAGCCCTCTACCTTAAAGTTAAGAAGGATGAGGAAGAAAGACTGGGGAAGAAAGGCTCCAAGAAGAGGGTAATCATTCAAGAAGAAGAAAGGAAAACAAAGAAACCCAAGCCTTCTCCCTCACCCAACACTTCCTCAATTCAACAATCTTCCACTCTCCATCCTAGACCTCCCTCCTCTCCACCCTCAAAGTCCAAATCCTCACACCCAGCTCCTACTCATCAACAACATCCTAAAAAGAAAAACAAACCTACTTCCAAACCAGAAGACTCAAGAGAAATAATCAGATGGTCATACAGCTCTCAAGACCAATGGTTTGAAATTTTCAGGGGGAGGACAGAAGTTAAAAGATCAATTTATACATCTATTGATGAGGTACTACTGCTTCTATATTCTGATCTAAGAAGAATGATGGAGCTGGGTGAAGTCAATGAGCCCATGAATGAAGGTGGGAGACATCTGCTACTGGCAATCAAACATCACTTCAACCCCAGCAGAGAAGAAATCCTTGATGTCAAACCTCTCCAATCCCACTCTCCATTCATCAGCTGGTCCTACAATGCTGAAAAAGATGAGTTCACATTGACAGATGTTAAAGGATAGAAGAAGAGATGTTCAAGCAAAGCTATCTTCAAAATAGCCAGCAAAGATATCAAGACTCTATCTGAGCTTCCTCTTAACAATCCCAGCAAGGACCAGAGAGGATATGAGGTTGAAAGAATTGTCAGCCACATGCAAAAGCTTCAGCAACAAAAGCAGTAAGAGAGTTTTGGTAGCATCAGTCTAGGGAGAGTTTGTATAAATAAAGATTGATGGCTACAAAATTCTCTAAGTACAAATGCTGCTGACCTCAAAGATTGCTGCGGATCGACAAAGTTGCAGCTGATAGGCTTTATCCGCTGCTGACCAAAACTGCGGCTGATATGCCTTATCTGCTGCTTACCAAGTTGCAGCTGATAGGCCTTATCTGCTGCTGACCAAAGTTGCAGCTGATAGGCAATATCCACTGAAGATCAAAGTTTCAGCTGATAGCCTTCTCACTGAAGATCAAACGTTGCAGCTGACTGTTCTTGATAAAGCAACCAATACCACTGACAACTTTCTGCTGTTACACTGACACACTCCACGCAGAAAGAATGTCATTGGCATAAGACAATAAAAGACAACGATGCTCTCCTTTTGAGTATTCAAGCAATGTTACAAAGAAGACGTTTGAATAAAGTTAACCTTTGTAGTTATTATTATTGTCTATATATGTAGAATAGCTTCAATACAAGATCAACGGTCTGTGTTAGATCTGACCTTAGAATCAAGGGTCTGTCTTGATTCTAAGTTACTATATAAGTAGTACTTAGATTCATTGTAAAAGTATTTTTTTCTTAAGGCTTTTCTCTGTAATCTTGTAACACTTGAAGCTTAATACAAATTACATTTATCAGTATTCTTCTTGTCTACCTGTTTTACTTTGATTAAGTTGTGATTGTTTCCGCCAATCTCAACTGGAATAGAACCATCTTATATTTACCGATCCTACATATAATATCACGCATCATACATGGAAGGTCGAGTGGATTCCACTTAATTCCTTTGGCAATTCCAGTCTATACGCAACTTTCCCCACTCGAGCTATAATTTTAAACGGTCCAATGAATATTGGACTCAACTTCCCTCTCTTTCTGAATCTAATGATTCCTTTCCATGGAGATACTTTCAATAGAACGTAATCTCCAACTTGGAATTCTGTTGTTCTTCGCCTTTTATCTGCATAAGACTTTTGTCTGTCGTGTGCGGCTTTTAGGAGAGCTCTAATCTGATCTAACTTAACACCCGTTGCTTGGACAATTTCTTTACTTCCAAGTTCTTTCTGTCCAACCTCTCCCCAACAAATGGGAGTTCTACATCTTCTTCCGTACAACATCTCGTATGGCGGCATGCCAATACAAGCATGATAGCTATTGTTATACGAGAATTCTACTAAAGGTAGATGACTATCCCAAGTTCCACCGAAGTCAATAATGCAAGCACGTAACATATCTTCAAGTGTTTGAATAGTTCTTTCACTTTGACCATCTGTTTGAGGATGATACGTCGTGCTAATCAATAACTTAGTCCCCATCTCTTCGTGGAACTTCTTCTAGAAACACGACGTGAAACATGTGTCTTTGTCTGATACAATTGAAACTGGCACTCCATGCCTTGAAACAATTTCCTTGATAATTGCTTCGGCTAACCTATCAGAAGAGTAAGTCTCATGTATCGGTAAGAAGTGAGCACTCTTAGTTAGCCAATCAACTATCACCTATCACACCCCAACTGACGGCGAAAACGTCGGGACGGAACATGGAGACTGTTCATGAGCACATGGTTGACTATGTTGTAATATATTAATACATCACATTTCATTTCATAAACCAAATCCACAATACCAGAAATTTGGAATACATAACAAGTTCTCTCATTTAATTAACTAGGTCCACAACTTAAGTGAAGCAATCTTGATAAACTCAAATATTCGTACCTGAAACATTTTTAAAATGAGATGGTAAACTATAAATAGTTGGTGAGCACACATAGGTTTAGATATCTCATGTAGTTTTCAAATAGTTTATACAATTCATATGACACATGGTAAATAAGGCATTCTATAGTTGAAACTAGGTGTACAATCAAATCGTGTAATATGTATGCACAGTCCCCCGGACTGCGTGAAGTACCAAAAGGTATACACTAACCCGCCAAGGTTCGTGTTAAGTAATGTATCGGTTTCCCCTATAAATGATCATGTTAGGTACAACCTTAGGCCTGTCGTGCAAGTTAATGATTATACTAGTGTGTCATGTATATGTAGTTCAACTCATAGCATTAAAGCACAAAAGCACAAATTACACAAATAGTCATAATGTAGAATTGTATATTGTAATTGCAAATAGTTTTCAATGCAAAACATGTTTCACCCCAAAATATGTAAAAATAAAAAGGGGCTTTGTAAAATTCACCTGTATAAGTGGTGTAGATAACACGAGCAATATGTAGCACAAATGACTTTTGTAAGTCACAAAGTTAACCTAGAGTGACAATATATGAGCTTGAATTAATATTTCATGTACGAAGTCTAAGGCAAGGTCTAGGGTTCAACGGGTTTTGAGTGGAGAGATTTGTACAAATAGATTTTTTTTGGAATTTTATGAAATGGATGTATGTAAGTTGAGGTTTGTAATTGATTAAGAGTTTAATCAGAAAAATGAATTCGAAAGTATGAATTTAATATTACGATAATTCACTTCGGGTTTAGGTTTTATTAACTAATTAAATTAATAAATTCTCTTATCTATTTAAAATGGGGTGCTCTTTGAAAATATGAAAAGTGGAAGTATAAGATTTTTATATATAAAGTTTTATTTGTCTAAATAGAGCCTAACCTTTGTATGCATAATTTAAAAGAGAAAAATGTTTTATAAAAGTTTGATTATGAAATGATAGTGTATATATATTTTTTTTATAAAACTTTAATATAATCTTATAAAAAAATGGGTAGTATAAAAGTATTAACTACAAATAAAATTTTTTAATTAACACAATTTATTTATATTGAAAATATGATTTTAAAATTATTTAAATTGTGAATATAATTGTTTTATGTTTAAAATTGCAAAATATAGTACTAAGTTATTCTAAAAGATGTTAGGTTTATAAAAATATTTTTATAGAATTTTATTGTTTGTTAAAACATTTTTTTTTAAAAGAAACAGTCCACCCGGTTCGAACCCGGGTGGCTGTTGTGAAAGTCAAGTGACGCAACCACTGGGCTAGAGGGTCTGTTGTGATGTTAACCCGCGTTGCATAAACTTTAACATGGATCCAGGAAAGGACCGGTCTTGGTTTGATGCACACGCGTAAAAAGGGGGCCGGTTTGTCGGTTGTGGGTTTCGAACCCACGCCGTCTAGTCCAGTGGTGCAGTGGCCTAACCGGCTGGGCTAGATGGTTTCGCTGGTCATAATAGGAGAATGGGATCTTAAATGTACTAAATCCGATGAGCGAAAACCCCAACCCGGTCCCATAGTAGCGATCGAAACCCTAATCCCAATTGAGTTTGTTAGCCTCTATAAACTGAAATTGACAGAGGGCTAGTGATCGCCATTACACTAGGAATCTAAAGATAAAATCCTTACCTAGAATGGTTAAGTAACGAAGGCAAATGGCTAGCGTTTAGAGTCGGATGTTCTTGGTGCTTGTGCGTGGTCCAGACGTGAATTGCCGATTGTTTGAGAGTTTAGAGAGTTTGTGTGAGAGGATGCGAAGGTGTGTGAGTGGTTTAATTTGATTAATTTTACCCTAAATGCACGATTTGATTATGAACGATTTGATTATGAACTAGAAGATAACAACTGTCGACATGATTTTCGGGTGATTTCCTTCGATTGCATATGAATTGGGTCAAGTTTATGGTGTGGATTCAAGCGTAGCTAGTTTACACATGATTTCTAATAAAAAATGTATTTCAATTACATGGATTCATTCCTAAATTAACTGGGTTTGACTTTGTCTAGTCAAACTTCTATTGTATTTGAATTATGCCGCGTATTTCGTTTGAATTGAACCTCCAAGTGGGCCTGTGGATGGTATAGAATCGGTTACGTGCGCATGGGAAGTCCAATTACACAGATTTGATCGGGGCAGCCTTGAATCATATGGTACTTGGACTATTTTGACTTTAAAAGTCAAAATTAATGAGGATGATGGTCAAAGATCTTGAATAGGGTAAATTTGAGGGTTTAAAGGTCAAAATTGAAATGTGTGGGTTCAAGTTGAGTGTTCAAAAGGTTAGGGGGGGAGGGTTCAAACCATTTGTTTAATTAAATTTTAAATATATATGTATATGTTTATATATATATATATAATTTAACTTTTGTTTAAAACCTTATATATATATATATAAAAATATAACCTTATTGTTTGTCTAATTTATAAGAGATATATACTAGAGTGGAACAATTGCTATTTCCAATAATATATAATAATATGTAAGAAGGAATTGTAAAATCATGGGATTGTATTGAATGAATAACTTGGATTATAATGTTTGCATGGATCATGCAAGGTATTGCACTAGTATTGAAATTGAATTATAATTTATTGCACCAACAATTACATGGAAAATTCAGAAATGTTACACTATCACATGTTAAGGGAATTTTGTCCCGAAATTGAACTAGTGAAGGCTACTAAATCAGGAAAGAGGTGAGTTTGGATTCTCAACGAGTTTTGAAAGTCAGTTTGAGGAGTATAACTAATGACAGGGTTCAGGTCTGACTCAAGGCCAGATCAGGTCGTCATGTTAGGCATAAATGGTGGTAATGAGTTTAGTTTAAGGAGAAAGCGGTCAAAGAATAATCTGGACTCCAAAGATGATATTGCATTACTTGAAATGAGAACGATGGGGATTTGATGATCAAAATTTTATTAGGATGAAGTCTGGTATGTTCAAGATACGTTACTCGACAAGAGAATTTCACAAACATTGGTCAAGGTCACAATAACATAAAACTTCACGTGACACGAGTAACGCTACTTCAGATAATATAACAGGAACACTTATATATAGGAAGTACCGGTGGCGTATCCACCATGTCCTTATCATATCACATTAGTTTCGTTACTATATGTCACGATAGGTTTTATGTCATAACACAAGACGTAATTTACTATGTTTTCTATGCACTGACTTTTATAATTACGTGTGCACCCGTAATTACTCGAATCATCGCATGGTCCGTATAGAACCTTCCGTTGTGTGCGGGTCAAGATAGGGCACTAAATTACTTAGTTCATGTGTATTGTTTTCACGTATAAGCTGCTAATGAATAACTGTGTCACTAGATAGTAAGGTCAATCAGGAAACTAAAGAGTAATAATGTAGTATAACTTAAAGTTCCACAGCTTACTCGTGTTTGAACAATAATACGTCAAACCCCGAGTAGTTTCAAAGTGTTACAGCTTCCTCGTGTTTGAACAAGAATTCGTCAAATCCCGGGTAGCTTCAATGTAAGGCCACAAACCGGGCACCCTACAGTTGGTTCTCATAACGGGTTATTCCCTTGAAAATACTCATTTTAGATATATTAAACTACAACGGAAGTCTTTCTAAAAACATTAATTACTATTTAATGTCATTAAGATACCTCACGAATGCTTGCACACCAATCCGAGTAGCACTGCTCCCAAGCCAAGATAAGTCAATGCAACGCTTACTTGCAAAACAATCTATCGTACACACAAAGTCAGCTACGCTGAGTGAGTTCTAATAGTTTAGTTTAGTTAAAAGCCAACTCGTCTCAAAAGTTATTTAGACTTTACTCAGGACCCACGATCCTTATAAAATAGGTCCACAATTCATTAATAAATAGATATTCCATGTTATCACCCGATATCCCATAATAGCTCAATACCCAAGACTCATCCCATAATAATAATAATCCCGCAGTCTCATCGACATAGGTCGAACGTACTATACTAATAACTCATACTCAAGTACACGTATTAACTCCACCCTTGGTTAACACAACCGATCCCTAAACATAAACTTACTCAGCCTTGACCCAGGCTCTTACAAATCAACTGACGTAACAGTTATGAACATCACATCATAATCCTGGCACCACAGCCAATCTAACTCCACTCATCACGTTAATACTATCTCAAGTACAATAAATATAACTCGACGCTTGTATGCATTTTAACACAATTATATAGGCACACAAACACATACCTCGTTGCTGCACCCTCGTTAGGGTTACCCTCGTCAGGGCATTCGACACACCCTGAGCTCATCACTGTCCTATTGGACATCGTCACCTTTGGTGACCTCCCGAAGGACATAGTCCTCCACAATCCCGTTTGCCGTGTCATAACGACAGTAATGCAAACACAATACCGACCGTGTCACAAGGACAACATCACAATGCACACACATATGTATAATCACATAACAATATAATCTCATAACATGACTCATTAACTGCACCTGCACTTCACACATAGCACTAGGACAGATATACTACACGTATCCATAAGCGTTTAGCTTATATCCCGACTCACCCTGACTAACTCGTAACACATTACACTGCTAATATAGCAACGCGCATACAAATACTATATCTCATTATTTAAGCATATACCATGTACATGCACAATCTGTGACTCTTCCTAGTCGTACCCATACTACCCGTTTACTACGATCCCGACTCACCCCTGTTAGGTCACTATACGACCCGTGACCATACACCCATCTTTAACCTACACGTATTAAGGGTAACGTCTAGTCCCTTAGCCTATATTTAAATAATTAACTTCATAAACTCGTCGGGTTAAACCCCGAAGCTCGATATACATATAATATAATAAAACATATCTAGAAAGTGTGTACGATAGCCCTAAATGTTAAAAACATTTAAAAGAGGGGATTAGAAACTCACAGATTATGCAGAGTCTCAGTCCTTGCTCTGCTACTCGTCCGTTCACGCTCGAAACCCGAACCTGTCAATGCATGATCACATGATCAGACACGTTCTAATCGTACGTTGAATGAATTATAACAACATAATAAATTCTCAACGTCCATCTCATCTTCTCATCAACACATCCCCATAAAATCCTAGTTTCACATGTGTACACGAACGTGTGCCATGCAAACCCTTAGCCGTCTAACCTCGTAATTGCTGACTCGTATCGGATTGCCCTCGACCCGTTTTAAAACCATGAACTTAAATCGAGTTCTCATGCATGCATATATGCGACCATGCAAACGTTCTAGCCCATTCGAACACGTTTACCAGAGTGGTTTTCCTCATACATGTGCGTGCATGCAAGCCATGCAAGAGTTCTCGTCGAGCTAGCCGTTGCAGCCGTACGAGCTCATCCCGTACCCTAACGTTCCCATCACCGTGCACCACCACCACTACTCGTCACTTCGTCCTCTTCGCCGGCAAGAAACCGAAGTCGGCTTCCGCCATGCACTCTCGTGCCGTCTCCATCTCCTCTACCGTGCTACGGCCTTAGCCGACGTACACCTCTGCTACCTTCACCAGTGGTCTCTATCTGAGACACCCTTCCTACTGGAAACGAAACAATCGTCACATCCCGCCGTTCACCGCCGTGAGACTCCACCATAGCCGCAGCAGCAACCATCGAGCACCACCATCACCTTTTCATGCCATCATAACCACCATCCCCCTTTCTTCCTATACGGCAACTAGACCATGCGCCACGGACCCACTCACACGTCGTCTTCTTCAACACCCGTAGCCACCCCCACATGTCACACCCCGACCGATGGCGGAATCATCGAGGCCGACAATGGAATGATTGTTCAAAAGCACATGATAACTAAAATGTTGCATAATTCATTAATTAAATTTAAAGACAACAAAGATCCAAATACAATACATTTCAAATAACCTAATCTAGTTCAAAACATTGATTTATTTAACTAGGTCCATAGTTCTTAAGTGGAGGAATCTTCGGCAAGCAATCACATATCCAAACCTGAAACATTATTTAAATCAAGTGTCAACTAAAAAGTTGGTGTGTACATAGGTGTGTAGTTCCGATAAGTAGTAGATAAAAACGTTTTGCAACTCGTTGTTTATCTTGTTAAATATAGTATATATGATGTATCATTTATTTAATCACAATTCAAACCGAGTTTGACGCGCTTGAACAGAGCACAACAGCTAAGTCCGGTATGTTTGAATATAGTTACCCACTATATCCGATATGTTTGAATATAACACGCGGTTATATCCGAGTATGCAGTAATAAACACCCTAACCGGGTGGGCTGGTCAGGCACAATAGATCTATCAATCTTACAGTTGGTTGTCTTGTGTTTAAATGCATGTACATCCAAAGAATAAGCATATAGTCTCATGTATAACACGTATAAACAATGTGAGTAGCATGTATAATGTTTCACCCCAAAACGTATAAAAATGTAAAATAGGGGCTATGTAACTCACCTGGCTAGCGGATATGATAATCCACGAATGCGGGTGATAAGGATGTTGAAACCTAAGCATGTTGGGACCCTATGTGGATAAATAGGTATCATTGTATGTTTATGTATGTGCGTATTCGTATTTAAATGTGTATAGGCTTTATAATAATATTCCTTAATATTTATTTGTATAAAATATGGTAGAAAAATGATAATGATTTTGTAAAACTTTAACTTATAAAAATATTTATATTGTTAAAATATTACATTTTTAAATAAGTAGTTATTATGTATTTATAAAAGTTTCTATTTATTTATTTATATTATCATTATTATATATATATTTTTTTTGCATATCGGTTATTAGTGCATTACAAATCTTTTTATACTAAATTATAATAAAATCTTTATTGCTTTCTTATGTTATTAATAGACCAAAATGACCTACTAATATGTTTATAAAAAGTAATGACTAATACTTAACCATTATAACCATAATAACATTTAGGATTTTATATCCTATGATTTCTAATCTTTACGTTAAATCTGTCTTTTATACGTCATTTAAAATACGAACCGGGTATAACCGTTTTATAATAATACCACCAACTAAATTAACGATAATAAAAATAGGATGAATGTGCTCACGTAAATAGTCGAGGAAAGGTGGCGGAGGTTACGCAAGACCCGGTTTCTTCTCGTGACGTCCCGTATGACTCGGTGAGCTCCTAACTAGCCCGTAAACTTCACGTAACCGCTATCCGATGACCGTTAGGGAGAAACGGAGACCCGTAATAATCGGTGGAGCTCGGTTCTCGTCCCGCAAAAGCCCGTAAAGGTGGTAGAGGCTGTGACGGGTGGAGGTGGTGTACTACGGTGGTTGAGTTGGTGTGGTGGTGATGGTATGGTTTTGCCGTGGAGCCAAGAGGAAACAAGAAGATATGAAGGGTGGTGTCGGGTGTGGTATAGCGGAGAGAAGAGGGAGAGAGCAAATGAGTGTTGGTGGTTTGTGATTTGAGTTTGTGTTGGTTGCATGCACCCATGCATGCTATTTATACACTCATCCATGTGTATTAACCTATGGATCTTGTGTTCCAAGGGAGACAGCCATGTCTAGTTCTCAAGGGACATTGTGGTCTTGTGGGTTAAGAAGAAACATCAATTTAGAAAGGTGTGTCCCCTCCATAGGGTGTCGGCCGAGAAGAGGTGAGCACGAGGGGGTAGGGTAGTGGTGTGGTGTAGGGGTATTGTAGGGGTGGGGTGTGATACCCGCTAGTCCAAGTTCGGTATAATACCCGGAATGTCACAGTCTCCCCATGTTAAAGGAATTTCGCCCCGAAATTCAACTAATGGTGGATATGAAAAGAGATGCGGATATTTGGTCTTCATTTGGTCTTCACCCAAGTGAACTCGGGTCCACGTTTAGACTCCCAACGGATTTTGACAATGGGGATGCGACTACGTTTGAGTTTCTTGACTTCACGGTCCACTATTTCCATGGGTTTTTCAACAAAGTGCATTTTTTTTGTAAATACGTACTTCATCAAGAGGGATGTGGATATTCTCGTCGGCTAGGCACTTTTTCAAATTAGATACGTGAAAAGACGGATGAACGTTGCTGAGCTCTGAAGGAAGATCGAGTTTGTAGGCCACTTTCCCCACCCTTTCGAGTATCTTGAATGGACCCACATATCGAGGTGCAAGTTTTCCTTTCTTTCCAAATCGGACTACGCCTTTCCAAGGTGATACCTTTAGAAGAACCATATCCCCAACTTGAAATTCCGAGGGTTTTCGTCGTTTATCGGCATAGCTCTTTTGCCGACTCCTTGCTACTCGAATGTTGTCACGAATAAGAGAGATTTTATCGGTGGTCTCTTGGATAAGCTCGGGACCGGTGATTTGTGCTTCACCAATTTCGTTCTAATAAATCGGTGAACGACATTTCCGTCCATAAAGAGCCTCAAACGGCGCCATGTTAATACTTGTGTGGTAGCTGTTGTTGTAGGAGAATTCAATCAGTGGTAGGTGGGAATCCCAATTGCCACCAAAGTCAATGACACAAGCTCTAAGCATATCTTCAAGAGTTTGGATTGTTCGCTCGGTTTATCCATCAGTTTGAGGATGGTAAGCCATACTTAAATCCAAACGAGTACCAAGCGCTGATTGTAATGATTGCCAAAATCGGGAAGTAAAACGCGAATCACGATCGGAGATGATGTTCAAAGGGATTCCGTGACGACTCATAATTTCATTAATGTAGATCCGAGCCAATTTCTCGACCCGATAGTCCTCACGAATAGGCAAGAAATGAGCAGACTTTGTAAGTCGGTCGATAATAACCCAGATACTATCGTGCCCACTAGAAGTGCGTGGGAGTTTGGTGATGAAGTCCATAGCAAGGTTCTCCCATTTCCACACGGGAATTTCAGGTTGTTCGAGAAGTCCGGAAGGTTTCTGGTGTTCGGCCTTTACTTTAGAGCAAGTTAAGCATTTTTCCACAAAGAGGGCAATATCCTTTTTCATGCCGGGCCACCAATATTGTTGACGAAGACCCATGTACATCTTATCAGCTCCGGGATGTACCGAATATCGAGTCTTATGGGACTCGTTCATCAAAAACATACGAAGATCGTCGCGATCGGGAACCCAGATACGATTTAAGTAATACAATAGGCCGTTGGCTTTAGTTTCTAACAAGAGTTCCACACCACATGCCATCTCGTGATACATGTTTCCCTCGGTAACCGAGGTGTGTTGTGCTTGGAGAATGTGGGCTTGGATATCGTTATGAATACGAACACTATGAAGCATGATACGTTCTTTACGACTCCAAGCGTCGGCTACAACATTTGCTTTGTAGGGGTAGTAGCGAATCTCGCAGTCGTAGTCGTTTAGAAGTTCAACCCATCGTCGTTGCCTCATATTAAGCTCTTTTTGATTGAAAATATGTTGGAGACTTTTGTGGTCGGTGAAAACCACGCATTTGGTGCCATATAGATAGTGTCTCCAAATTTTCAAGGCGAAAACGACAGCACCAAGCTCGAGATCATGGGTCGTATAGTTCTTCTCATGGACTTTGAGTTGACGTGATGCGTATGCAATTACTTGACCTCGTTGCATAAGAACACAACCAAGACCTTGGTTAGATGCATCATAATAAACGACAAAGTCGTCATTACCACTAGGGAGAGTTAGAATAGGAGCATTGCAGAGCTTGTGCTTTAGAGTTTAGAAAGCTTCCTCTTGCTTAGGTCCCCACTCGTAGTGCTTACCTTTGTGAGTCAAGGCAGTGAGAGGGACCGCAATCTTGGAGAAATTTGAGATGAAACGACGATAGTAACCTGCTAGTCCAAGGAATGAACGAATCTCGGTAGGAGTCTTAGGAGTACTCCAATTCTTTACCGCTTCGATTTTTGCCGGGTCCACATGAATCCCTTTATCGTTGACTATGTGTCCCAAAAACTGAACCTCCTTTAGCCAGAATTCACACTTGGAGAACTTGGCGTATAGTCGTTCTTTCTTCAAGAGCTCCAAAATCAAACGAAGATGTTGTTCATGCTCTGCTTTCGTTTTGGAATAGATGAGAATGTCGTCAATGAAAACGATCACGAACTTGTCCAAATAAGGTTTGCATACACGGTTCATGAGGTCCATGAAGACCGCAGGTGCATTAGTCAAACCGAATGGCATGACCATGAACTCGTAGTGACCGTACCTAGTCCGAAAGGCAGTCTTCGGAATGTCTTCATCGAGAACACGAAGTTGATGGTACCCGGAACGAAGGTCAATCTTGGAGAAACATGTTGAACCTTGAAGCTGATCGAAAAGATCGTCGATATGGGGTAAAGGATAACGGTTCTTAATTGTAAGTTTGTTGAGTTCACGATAATCGATGCACATTCGAAACGATCCATCCTTTTTCTTTACGAATAGTACGGGAGCACCCCAAGGTGAATGGCTCGGGCGGATGAATCCTTTGGATGAGAGTTCTTGTAATTAACTTGCAAGCTCTTGCATCTCGGAAGGTGCAAGACGATAGGGAGCTTTTGCCACGGGAGTTGCTCCGGGCACAAGGTCGATACGAAACTCCACTTGTCTAGGGGGAGGAAGACCAGGTAAATCCTCGAGGAATACCTCGGGAAAATCTCAGATGATTGGAATGTCTTGCAATTTCTTACCCTTGTCTTTTGTGTCAACTATGTGGGCCAAGAAGGCAACGTACTTTTTCCGCAAGTACTTTTGTGCCAATGTGCATAACATGATTTGAAGACCACGACACGGTTTTTCACCGAAAATAACTAACGTGTCGCCTGAAGGGAGAGGTATACGAATGCACTTTTCGTAGCAAATAACCTCGGCATGGTGCTTGGATAACCAATCCATGCCAATTATAATATCAAAGCTTCCCAATTGCATTGGAAGGAGATCAACAGAGAATTCATGATTATTAAGCTCGAGATTGCAGTCGCGGATAACAGAATTTATAGTAATAGATTTTCCGTTTGCTATCTCCACGGAATAAGAATTGTCAAGTTTCGTTCTTTGTTTAGCAAGTCGGGATTCAAAGGTAAGAGATACAAAACTCCTATCGGCACCGGTATCAAACAAAATGGATGCATAATGATTGTTTACGAGAAACGTACCGTTTACCACGTCGTTGTTTGCTTGAGCCTCAATAGCATTTATGTTAAACGCTCGCCCTTGAGGACCACCTTGATGATGCAGCTTTGGGCATCGGTCACGGAAATGGTTTGGGTCTCCACATTCGTAACATGCCCGACCATTGATAGGTGCCGGGTAGATTGGGCGGTTGGCTGGAGCAGCTTGATGGACGGGAGGACGGGTACGGCAAGTAGTGACCACGTGTCCATATCGTCTGCATCTTGAACATAATCGGCATGGTAAGTTGGCAGGATGATGGTACTTGCAGGTCTGGCATTGGGGATTTGGGCCCTGATAAGTTTTCGGGTTTTGACCCAAAGGGGCCGCTTGAATAGCAGGTACGGCGGGAGTTACGACTGCGAAGTTCCGACCCTTTCGTTTCTTGTTGCGGTTAGAAGACTCGGGTTTTACATCTTTGACGGCCGCAAGAGTAGAAACAACCTTCTTGGAACCCTTTCTTGTTAAGGTTCCGGCTTTGACATGGTTCCGGCTTTGACATTGTTGTCGGATAGTGTAGCAGCTAGACGGATAGCAGCTTCAAGTGTAGGAGGGTTGCTTCCTAGCACAACATCTTGAATTTGCATAGGCAGGCCGCCTATGTATTTTTCAATCCCCCGAGCAAGGGGAGTGATCATATGAGGCACCAGCAGACTTAGCTCTTGAAACCGGGTGGTGTAGGCCAGATTATCCCCGCTGTCTTGGGCAAGATCCCAAAACTCAGCCTCGAGCTTCCTTATTTCATTCCGATGATAGAATTCATCAGTCATGGCCTTGTTCAGATCATCCCATGATAAGGATGTAGCAACCTCAGCACCACAGGTGTGTTTCTCACCGTTCCACCAGGTGAGGGCTCTCTTTTGGAGTACACTTGTGGCATAACGAACCCGAAGATTATCGGGACAGTCGCTGTTTAGGAATGTGCTTTCCATGCTTTCAAACCATTGAAGTAGGCCGGTAGCACCTTCAGTCCCGAAGAATTTTGTAGGATTGCACGAGTTAAAGTGCTTAAACGTGCAGTGAGGCGTGTTGGTACCACCGTTCCCTTGGATGTTGTGAGACCCGTCACTGTTGTTATTTGCTTGGGACATTTGCCCTACCAGCTGGGCAAGAAGAGTAGCAAGATCCGGGTTGGAAGTGCTAGAGTTTGCACATCGAGGAGGCATTCTAACACCATAAGAAAAGACAATGATATTTTAGATAAGATGGATATATATGAGTTATAGCGGGAAATAATGTAAGTAGAAAAACGGGATTCATCATGAGACGTGCCAGTGCATGTGTATTTATTCTAAGTTGATGGGGGAAACTAAGTCATCTATTCCGGGTAGGACATGATGTTATAGATCATTATTTGCATAATAGGAATTACCGGGACTTGCGTGCATTACAAATCGTCATTACGTGTGCACCCGTAATAATGATTTGCTTTGCATGTTTGTCTAGTTCTTCCTATCTTGCTATAACGTCCCCCAAATTTTGAGTTTAAGTTTGGATTGTATCCTTGCGAATACATTGACTTATCAACGTTAAATAATTCCCCGAAACTTTCCAAGAGACATGCTTTAGCCTATAGGTAAACACTCACTTCAGGATTTCCCAGGAAAGCATACGTGTCCGTTTATTTGGATTTATACGAAATGCTTTCCTAGACAGAAAACCCAATGTACAGGTGTCACCCTTCCAGATTTCACGTGTCCTTTACTGGTCTCAAGAAATTAAGTCGTTGACGAGATAAGATTTTGATAGACTTGAGAGTCCATGAGTATAAAATGTGTAGGAATTGTTGCAATTAATACGGATTAGGAAGGAGTATGGATAAGGATGGGTAGTGTATTTGTTTGCATAAGTTTGTTTGTCAAATATGTATGTACAATATGTATCATGTATCAAAGTCTTGTATGTATGTGTATAAGTCTCATGTACCAAACTCGGGAAAATTCAAATAATACCTAACTACAAATAATTCACATAGCAATTTATCATTTAGCACATAACACATAAAAGGGAGTCCTAGGGTTATAGTCTAGGTCATTGTGTCTAATAACCTAATTCCCTATAACCATGTCTCTGATACCAATCTGTCACACCCCGACCGATGGCGGAAGCATCGAGGCCGACAATGGAATGATTGTTCAAAAGCACATGATAACTAAAATGTTGCATAATTCATTAATTAAATTTAAAGACAACAAAGATCCAAATACAATACATTTCAAATAACCTAATCTAGTTCAAAACATTGATTTATTTAACTAGGTCCATAGTTCTTAAGTGGAGGAATCTTCGGCAAGCAATCACATATCCAAACCTAAAACATTATTTAAATCAAGTGTCAACTAAAAAGTTGGTGAGTACATAGGTGTGTAGTTCCGATAAGTAGTAGATAAAAACGTTTTGCAACTCATTGTTTATCTTGTTAAATATAGTATATATGATGTATCATTTATTTAATCACAATTCAAACCGAGTTTGACGCGCTTGAACAGAGCACAACAGCTAAGTCCGGTATGTTTGAATATAGTTACCCACTATATCCGATATGTTTGAATATAACACGCGGTTATATCCGAGTATGCAGTAATAAACACCCTAACCGGGTGGGCTGGTCAGGCACAATAGATCTATCAATATTACAGTTGGTTGTCTTGTGTTTAAATGCATGTACATCCAAAGAATAAGCATATAGTCTCATGTATAACACGTATAAACAATGTGAGTAGCATGTATAATGTTTCACCCCAATACGTATAAAAATGTAAAATAGGGGCTATGTAACTCACCTGGCTAGCGGGTATGATAATCCACGAATGCGGGTGATAAGGATGTTGAAACCTAAGCGTGTTGGGACCCTATGTGGATAAATAGGTATTATTGTATGTTTATATATGTGCGTATTCGTATTTAAATGTGTATAGGCTTTATAATAATATTCCTTAATATTTATTTGTATAAAATATGGTAGAAAAATGATAATGATTTTGTAAAACTTTAACTTATAAAAATATTTATATTGTTAAAATATTACATTTTTAAATAAGTAGTTATTATGTATTTATAAAAGTTTCTATTTATTTATTTATATTATCATTATTATATATATATTTTTTTTGCATATCGGTTATTAGTGCATTACAAATCTTTTTATACTAAATTATAATAAAATCTTTATTGCTTTCTTATGTTATTAATAGACCAAAATGACCTACTAATATGTTTATAAAAAGTAATGACTAATACTTAACCATAATAACATTTAGGATTTTATATCCTATGATTTCTAATCTTTACGTTAAATCCGTCTTTTATACGTCATTTAAAATACGAACCGGGTATAACCGTTTTATAATAATACCACCAACTAAATTAACGATAATAAAAATAGGATGAATGTGCTCACGTAAATAGTCGAGGAAAGGTGGCGGAGGTTACGCGAGACCCGGTTTCTTCTCGTGACGTCCCGTATGACTCGGTGAGCTCCTAACTAGCACGTAAACTTCACGTAACCGCTATCCGATGACAGTTAGGGAGAAACGGAGACCCGTAACAATCGGTTCCCGCAAAAGCCCGTAAAGGTGGTAGAGGCTGTGACGGGTGGAGGTGGTGTACTACAGTGGTTGAGGTGGTGTGGTGGTGATGGTATGGTTTTGCCGTGGAGCCAAGAGGAAACAAGAAGAGATGAAGGGTGGTGTCGGGTGTGGTATAGCCGAGAGAAGAGGGAGAGAGCAAATGAGTGTTGGTGGTTTGTGATTTGAGTTTGTGTTGGTTGCATGCACCCATGCATGCTATTTATACACTCATCCATGTGTATTAACCTATGGATCTTGTGTTCCAAGGGAGACAGCCATGTCTAGTTCTCAAGGGACATTATGGTCTTGTGGGTTAAGAAGAAACATCAATTTAGAAGGGTGTGTCCCCTCCATAGGGTGTCGGCCGAGAAGAGGTGAGCACGAGGGGGTAGGGTAGTGGTGTGGTGTAGGGGTATGGTGTAGGGGTGTGGTGTGATACCCGCTAGTCCAAGTTCGGTATAATACCTGGAATGTCACACCACAGCCGGCCACAAGCGTCTCCATAGTCTCTTGTCGTCAGCCAAGATCAAACGCCCAAACCCTAATCGGGTTTTCTAAAAACACCAACCAAATGCATAAACAAACGTTAAAGAATGATCGAGCATTACCTTATAGCGTTATGGAAGTTCCTTGTGTGATACCAACGTCGGACTCTCCCCGTCGCCGACCTCCTCTCTCTCCCTTGCCGTCGTGCGCTACCTAGGCCAAATAGCCTAGGGTTTTTCCTTAGCAAGGTTTTTAAACCCTTAAACGTTATATCTGTGTCCCTCTAGGTCCGTTTTGGGCGTTTAAAATCCCGAGTTATGATTACAACGACTGACGGTGTCATTAATGTCGTTAAAATGCCCCATATATGACCAACCTTACTCCTCATTACGCTTAATACGTATATGGATCATCCACTAACCCGAACCACTGGCTTACGGGTTTTTGCGATGTTACATTCAAAGTGTTATAGTTTTCAACTTTAGTGAATAATGTGTATCATCATGCCTTGCGTATGATGTGATCAGTCAATTGCAACAATTGCAAACAATTTAGTTCCGTGTATAATGTAAACACTCAAGTTTCATGAATGATCTAGTGTTATGCACATTGTAAGCAAATAGGTTTCATGTATAATGTGAATAGTTTAGTACGATGTATATAGTAAACAAATGGGTTTTATGTATAAGGTTAACAATTCAATAGTTATGTATTTTGTAAACAAGTTTTCATGTATAATGTAAAAAACTGAGTATCATGTGTATCGTGAACAACTAAGTTCATGTATCATGTAATCAATCTTATGTATATTGTGAATCAACTAAGTCTTATGTACTATGTGACCAATCCAGTATCATCTATGTTACAAACAACATGTATCATGTAATCAATCTTCTATTATGTATAATGTAAATAACTAAGTTTTTATGTGATCAATCTAGTATTGTGTATCTTGTGAACGTTCATACGTAAGTTATTGAATCTCATGAGTGACGTAAACTAACGAATTTTGTAGTTGATCGAGTGTTGCGGACAAGCGTGTTGTTTGGTGTTCATATATAATGTGGGTAGTTGGGTTTTAGCTTTTTAAATCTCATTGAGGTTTATAAGGAAGGTTAACGTCTACGCGAAATGATTCATCTCTTTGAAGTGGCAAGTACACTCATACATTTCCGAAGGTGCAAGATATCGAGGAGGTTCTAAAAATATTTTGAGTAATGTGCTTACGAATAACTGATTTTGTTTGTAAATAAATAAGTAATTGTAATTTATTCTTGTTTGTAGATAGATAAGATAGTGAAACTAGTGAGTTGAATAATCTAAATAAATTTATAGGAAAATCTTTTTATTAAATTTTAATTATCATAAAGGGAGTGTTTCAAAGGAAAAATAATGGCTGGGTTATTTAGTAATTAAGCCAAGGTTTGATAATAATAAAATTTTATGAAACAAAAGTCATAATTTATTTAGATAATGTTTTTTAAAACGAGTCGTGTTTAAATTTTCTTTCGAAGTAAAAAGGTTTGTTGAAAATTTTTATATTCCAAATAATATTTATAAACTAAGTGCTTGATAGGTGCTTTGCTTGAGCAAAATAACGATGTTGTTTAAATAAATAAAATGATTAGTTTGCAAGGGAGGCTTAGGTACGCGTACTAATTTGCAACGAATGAGATGGCGATGTTTGGGTGATCTTGATGAAAATATGACGGTAATGATGAATCAACGAATAATGGCATTAAAGTTGTAAAATAAAACTTAGCATTAAATGATAAAATGTCAAGAGCTTAATCCAAACATAAGGTAGCGGTTTCAAACAGGAATTTAAAGACAAAAAGCAGAATAATCCAGCTAGCTTCTCATATAGCTCTTAACGAGGAAACATATGAGCATGAAGACGAGCATTCCTATGGTTACTCGGATAGCAAACCGGGCCTCAGCTCTAGCTGCTTCCGTGCGTGCATCAAGTATCTCCCTGTCTTCTTTGAGGCTTGATATATGGATCCACCAGGCTGTCAATTCTCTGACCTAACAGGTCGTGTCTTATCCCGTGCTCCATCCCTTGACTCACAAACTCTGAGGTTCTCACAAACTCTGAGGTTCTCACGTATTGGTGGATGGCATCAAATGGGACTCCTATAGCACTAGTGGGTGTCATGGTTTTCCTTGCCCTTGCGTTAGGGTGATATGGGTCGGGTGCTAGGTAGGGGTCTCTCATACGGGGTGGTAACTGGTTGTGTAGATGGGGTGCCTGATACGGGTTTCATGATGGAGGTGATACAGATGTTCAAAGTCTTGGTTCAGTGTTCCTGATCCAATCTGCCCTTATGTCAAACATTGATCTAGTAGCTGGGTGTGTTGGTGACCGATAGTCTGGTGATCCATTGTTTTCTTCCTGTTCAGACTCTGCTCTGGGACAGTATACCGGGAGGGTGGAGAGAAGGAGTCCATGTCTAGCAGACAAAAGGGAAAAGATTGTATCTGGTAGTAAAATACTAAGTGTCAAGTATAGGGGCTTTCATGGGTTCAGTGTTTAACTAGTCATAACACCGACTCTTCACAATAGTATTTTAGGAGTAACAATAGTCAGTCAAGAACCGAGTCAGATTATAAACAGATTTGTGGTGGAAATACAAAAAGGATTATTTACATTGTGTTGTTGATAGAGTTACACGTTCCACGTTGATCATGGATTCCGCACGTTATCACCGTGTCGTACCACGAGTCTAGAGATCCGGGACACCGCACCGGGACCTACAAGTGGTATAAGAGCTATTGCTCTCGATTAGTAGAAGATTTGTGGTGTTTTCATGTACAATCAACATCAAAGATCATTGATTTTGAAGAATTTTTCATCATTTTCGAGTACTTGAGAAAAATGGAGTAATTTTGATCATTTTGGATTGATTTTGGATTGATTTTGAGAATTTGATCCAATAGGATTGCTCGTAATCAGTTTCTAATCATTCCTATGGTTTAATTTCATCATATTCGATCATATACAACAGATATCATGATTTTTAGAGGTCTGAGTTCGTGTTTGGGTTTCCTCCATGGTTTTCAGTCGCGTCAGGCGAACTTGCTGATTCTGTTGCAGGCGAACTTAGCCTAGAGAACTTAACAAGTTCGCTCAAGCAGTTACAGGCGAACTTATCAAGTTTGCTTGAGCATCTTCGTTGGGTGTTTGCTGATTCAAGCTAACTAATCTAGTTCGCTTATAGGTCCTTACAGGCGAACTTGTCCAAGTTCGCTATAGTTAAAAAAAAATAAATAAATAAAAAAATAGTTTTTTAGCGGGAAAATTTTTCTTGCTCAAAATTTTGAGGGGACCTTTATACGAGTGTTTTGGGCTGTTTCTGTTAAAATTGTGATTTTGGAATTTTCTTTCACCGAAATCCATTTATTTTTGGAGGGAAATTTTTTCGTGGACATTTTCACAAGATTCTCAAGATGTCAACTTTTTCTGATAATAATGAGACCCGAACACATCTACCAAGGCTTTTGTGTATATCAGATTTTTATAGCTGGAAAGTCCGGTTTGAGCAGTTCGTTTCAGATACTGATGAAAATTTTTGGATACCCATCAGTGTAGGGTATTCACATCCTACATATTCATGTATGGGTTGTATTGATGTTCCTAAACCGATGTATGCTCTAAATGCTATAGAGAAGATACTCTATGATCGAGAGATGAAGACACTTGAGACTCTAATGATGTCTTTACCAAAAGAAATCCTTCGTACTTTCAAGAAGTGTACGGCTTCAAGAGATCTATGGGAAGCATTGATGATGCGATGTGAAGGTACTTTTGATGTGAAGAAGAGTAGGAGAGACTTGCTGAAGAAACAATTCATGGTTTTCAAGTATTTGGAGAATGAAACTATTGATGATATCGTTACCAGATACTACCATCTTTTGTGAGAGTTGGTAAAATGTGATGTTTCTTACACTAATACTGAGGTAAATGAGAAGATCTATTGAGTCTGACAAACCCACCCAGATTGGGGTGATTGATACCGACAACACAATTTTGCATGCTAGTTATAAAGGTTTGATTGTACTTGGTTACACAATAGCTGCTCCCCATAAATGCCTTATTTATCATGTTATGTAAAGGATTTGGTTTACAAACTATATGCTATCTATATACAAACCTGTGTTATACTCACCAACTTTTTAGTTGACTTTATTTTTTTCATGTTTCAGGTTCTAATGTGTGAGGTTGTTCAAGATGTGCTACACGTAGGCTTGGACTTAGTTAATTTAAATAAAAAGAACTCTATGAATTTCAATTTCGTTATATCTTGAATTTGGTTGTATTTGGATTACTTGCAATGAAATTTGATGTTTAATATATTCAATTTAGTCAACCTTGTGCTTATGAACAGTCTATATGTCCCGCCCCGATGATTCCGCCATCGGTCGGGGTGTGACATCAATCCTAGGTAATGGATATTTGTTCTTTATAGTAAGCTTATTCAGCTCCCGGTAGTCTATACACATACGCATACTACCATCCTTCTTCTTTACAAATAGTACCAGAGCACCCCAAGGCGAGATACTCGGTCTGATGAAACCTCTGTCTAACAATTCTTGTAGTTGAGACATCAGTTCCTTCATTTCTGATGGAGCTAAACGATAAGGTGCCTTAGCTACAGGCTAATCACTAGACACTAAGTCAATTCAGAACTCCACTTTTCTTTCAGGAATTCTTCTGGAAATACATTATGAATGTCACAGACTATTAACACGTCTTTTAATTTCTTAGTTTTCACTTTGGAATCAATAGCGTATGCCAAGTAGGCCTCATTTCCTTGATTCATAAACTTCATAGCTTTCATCATGGAAATGATTCTAACAGCTGATCTCATCTTATCACATTGGATTGTGATCCAATTGCCGTCCGGAGTCTGTATTTGAACTGCTTTCTTGTTGCAAATGATCTGGGCATCGTTTGCTGCCAACCAGTCCATTCCCAAGACTATATTAAATCCCTCGAGGATCATCGGATATAGTTTAATGGGAAATGTGTGCCCTTCAAGATTGATGAAACCATCTTGAATGACTTCTGCCACCTTCATCGTCTTTCCAATAGCCGTTTCTACTTCAAATATTTCGTCCAATCTTACGGTAGGTCTAGCTAAGGAAGGATAGAATTCTAAGGATACGAAACTTTTGCTAGCACCGAAATAAAATAATACAGTAGCAGGTACATGATTAACAAGAAACGTACCAGATACTACGTTTGGCAACGCCTTAGCCTCTTCGATTGTTAGGGTATAAGCCCTACTCCTAGCTTTGGAGTCTTCTCCTTCCTTCACCTCCAAAGGCTCAGGATTGTTAATCTTAAGAGTTGGGCATTCCAACATTCTATGCCTAATTTCTCCACACCTAATTTCTCCACAATTCTTACCACAGTTAGTACATGTAGTGACACCACTAGTAGTTATCTTTTTCTTCAATCCACCATCGTTCTGCTTCTTATGGCCCTGAGAACTTTCAGACCACTTTCTTTTCTATTCCACTGGGCGTGAACCATAGACCTCGTCGTACATAGTCGAAGCAAGTTGTACGGCGGATCTAAATCTTTTTAACTCCAAAGTTTTCACTAACCTTCGGATCTCAGATGGTAACCCTTGTACATATCTTTTAATGCGTACTGCTTCAGGGGTTACTAAATGAGGTACCTATTGAATTTTGTAGTATACTCTTGATGAGTCATACTACCGGCTTCTAGCCTGAGAAAATCTCTCTCGAGTTTGTCCATTTTGTTATCTCGACAAAACTCATCTATTAACAACCTCTTCAGCTCTTCCCAAGAAATCCGGTCGATAGCCTTCTCACCCATAGCTATGATTAGGTTCTCCCATCAACATAACGCCTCTGATACGAATGAGTGAGCGGCGTATTTAACCTTCTGATCTTCTCTGCATCACTGATCTTGATTACTGTTTCTATCTCCCGGATCCACTGATGAGTGACCGTGGCATTCTTTGTACCATCAAACTTTGGAGGACTGCCATCCTTGAATGCTTTGTAGGAGCATCCCTTCCTTCTTTTCTTCACTGGTCTTACTTCATAAGAATCGTCAGATTCATATTCGGAATGATCGTCGTTGTTAATAGCTTCATCTATCTTATCTTTCTTTCTACTTTCCTCGAGGCTAGCCAATAAGATAGGCAAAGCCGTATCTAAGGCTTTTGCATTTGGGGTTCAACTACTGGTTAATTTAGTTCAACATGATCCCTATTTTCTATTTCAGGTTCGGCATTTACGGTAGACCACGTCTTCCTTCTGGGAGTATTGGGATTAACCCTTCCTCCACTTTTACCCTTTGCTCTACCGACCATTTTTTTCTACAAAATATATGTAGTGTTTTAGTATTCACATGATTGACTGATAGCTCAGAACACAAGTGTATTGTAAACATGAATAACTGTGGCCATGACGAAATTAATTATTTACGCCACTTTCGGTGCTCTAGGTATATTTCTATTATGTTCCTACTAAATACTTATACCTTTTTCTTTTACCCTTGGCATCAGGCTATCTTGACTGGCATTTCTGTTGGCATTCTTATGTTCCCTTAATCCTAGTTTAAGTGTAGATACTTGGACAAGTATCTAAATCTCTTAAACTATAGCTCTGATACCAACTTGTGACACCTACATCCCGGATCCCCCTGAATGTCGGTCACTTGTCGAATTTACCCATGAACATATAGTAATCAGAGAAACATACACAGCGTAAGACTTTTAAAGTATTATTTATTTATTTATAAACTTGTCTTTGAGTACATTCTAAGAAAGTATAACATAATACTAATGCCATTCTTTTAGCTTGGATGCCAGATAGCCTGCTCATGATGCCTCCTTGCCCTTACTGCTTGAGACCATACTCTTACCTGACACACATGCTTAAACATGGGTCAGCTTATGCTGGTTGTTCTGAGTTTAAATCAACATATCCTTGACCCATTCAAAATGGTTTGTAAATGAAATGTTTTAAAACTTTACTTTTACCTTTCACATACGCCCTTGCCTAAACATGATATTTTTCTTGCACAACTTACATCTTTATCGAGTTTCGTAAACCTCTTAAGTGGTCGTCACCACATTCCATAACCTTTATAAAGGTCCATTCCCCCGTTACATACCATGAAGGAATGCAACGGTCCACATTCAATTCATCCCTTTTTCAGAGATATAGCAATCACTACCCACAAGTTGCAAGATATTATGTGGGATTTGACAAAAAAACATTCCTTTACAGACCAAAATGGTCAAAACATTCCATGCCAATTAAATCACTGTCAATGATATCCTTTCATCATTACTTATCTTGGTAAACCAGGACAAGTCTTGAAAACATTTTTACGTGTCAAACCATAATCTTCTCTTTCTTTAAAACATTACAAGGTGATTATATTTCCAGAGTAGTACCGCCAACATATAAGTTCTGTAACATCCATGATTTTTCGGCCTTATATTATTTTATAAAATAATAACACTACATTTAAACCCCGTGCTGGTCCAACATAATATGTCACATCAATTATCATTTTTTTATATATCAATTCAAATTTCCATCCTTGCATTACATATTATTCCTCTATTATATATAACACATGTAAGTATATTTATATAGACATAAGTAAACCTTTTGTTATAATAAATACCTATCACAGTAAAACATGTGAGTTTTTAACCATGTATTTACATCTTTTATTTTTGTCATATATATATATATATATATATATATATGTATTTATTTGTAAATATATATATATATATATATATATATGTGTGTGTATTTGATTATTCTAAATAAATAAATTATGCAACCTATAATTTTATAAAAAATCAGAGTTTTTATTTTATAAAATAGTATAATTAAAACAAATAATGTTTAGTTTTTATAAATTTTATAAAAACAATTTTTATAAACAAATAAAGTGAATTTAAATCAAATAAATGTGATCTTGAACCCTATCACCTGAAAAAAAAACCCCCCCCCTTTTCACCTCCTTTGAACTCCCACCCTTAGTGTTGAACACCCCCCCCCCCCCACTATTTTCAATTCCTGAACCCTGGAACGATCTAAAGCTAATTTTGACTTTTCAAAAGTCAAACCGATTCAAATCCTTCTCATAACCTGTAAATCTGGAATTGAAATCCTTACAAAAATTTAAGACCATTTAAGGAGTTAAGGTCGTGAGTTTCAAACCCACTAATCAAGTTCAAATTCTCCCATTTTCGTCCAAATATCAACTACTAACGCATTATAAATCACACCCATTGCATACCTAATTCGATTACAAGCATCATCACCTCAAAAAAATTCGTTTATGTCTTCTTGGTTTCTTTTTTAATCTGCGCCTAAGGGAGGAGGGGGAAGAGACTCACAATCGACGACACTGATGTCTTCGATCTGGTCCAGCTCGCATACACCAGGTATTCCTTCTTCCCCGTAATCGCTACTGGTCTAACCTCATTTTGGGAATTAGGGTTTTGAGAGGGGAAGCCTTGTTGCATCTGGTTTATTTAAAGAAGAAGATAACATGTCCTTTTTCTTTATAAAATCTTAATGTTCTAATCATTTAAACAAGCAGATGCCCTAGACCAACCGGTTAATGCTCTAAACACTTATACGCAAGGTCGCGGGTTCTAAACCCTGCCCAACCCAGTTTTGCTTCTTTTATTTTGTTATTCTCATGTTTTACTCCTTTTTCACACTCACACACACACATATATATACAGATATATTTATATATACATAAGTACATGTAATCTTATAGAGATAAATGGTAAAATACATATTTTTAACTATAACCAAACATTTACAATTTTAAATAATTTATAAACTTTTGAGTGTGTAAATAAATATATATATATATATATATATATATATATTCATCGTTTTAAACCAATCCTTTTATAAACATTCAAGGGTTTACAAACAACCATCATTTTCAAATAAAAATATAGAACTATGTCTAAATTACTATTATCACGAACGTGTAAAAAATAATATGTGAGCATTATTATTTCTAACACGTGTATTGGTTCATTTTATATATTATAATTGAAAGCTTTGGACTATAAAATATTTTTGACACATAAAAGAAATTGTTTTTATAAATAAATTGTGTTGTAAAACAATAAACCCTTTTATTTAATATATTTTATAACCTTTTAAAAATTGTATACTTTTAATCAATAATTAAGTATGATTTAATTATTTATTAATTAGATCATTATTTTTAACACTCAATTTCATGGAATTCAAGCTATAAATAAATATAAGAATTTATTTATGTAACTATTTATTTATTTATTCCTTTACTTATTTATTCATTATTAATTTATTCAATTAAAAACAATGAAAAATTCCTTAATTATTTACTTGTTCATTTATTTACAAACAAAAGAGCACTATTTATTTGTTCATATATTTATTTACGTATTTACAAACAAATGAAATCATTTAATTATTCTTTCATTTATTCAAATTAAATTACAATTATTTATCAAGATTTACATAAATATTATTTGAAACTCAAATAATCATTTTACTATTAAGGACACCCACAACAATCCCTTCGAGCATTAGATTTCCCTATTTCGTTTGTACAAATCATTGATACACGTATACCATCAAAAATAGGTTAATCTTGTGATTAGCTAGAATAATTGTGCAACAACAACATACTTGTGTGACATTCAAGCTGCTCATTTGCATGGTGAGTTTACATAGCTCCTTTTTCATTTTTATACATTTTGGGGTGAAACATGATTTCATTAAACATTATTTGCAATTACATAATACAATTCTACATTATGAACATACGTGCAATTTGTGCCTTATGCTTGAACACTATGAGTTCTAACTACATTTTATATACTTTAGTGCATAGTGCAAATGCAATCATTAACTCTGTACAAGTCGACGGTAACAATGATGGATCTACTGTGTCTGACAAACCCTCCCAGGTAGGGTGATTGTTGCCGAAATTACATTTGGGATAATATTGTGTGTAGTCACAAGGTTTGGTTGTACGCCCCCAGTTTTAACTATATTGGTTCTCCATAATTGCCTTATTAAAACATGTTTCATATGAATTGTACATAAACACCTGGAAACTATATGTGGTGTCAAAACCTATGTATGCTCACCAACTATTTTTAGTTGACCTTGTTTTCATCATGTTTCAGGTACAAATCTTTGAGTTCATGTTCAAGTTGCTACACATAGGAAATGAGGACCTAGTTAAATAAACAATTGATCATGTTGGTGTACCTTATTTCTTTGTATGTTTGATTGTGTTCTGTTTGAAAAAATGTTATGGAAATTGGAATAATTTAATATATGATACTTTAGTTTGATCATGTGCTTATGAACAGTCTCCGTGTCCCGCCGTCGGTTGGGGTGTGACAGATATGTATCAGAGCCATGGTTATAGGGAATTAGGTAATTAGAAACCCATGACCTATACTATAACCTTAGGACACCTATTGTAACATTTCTGATTTTTAGTATTCATATTTCAATTCAATGTAATGCAATTTCGAATTCAATACTCGTGCACTGTCTTACTATTTTTCTCACCGTAAACTAAACGCAATGACTCGATACAAATTCGCAAGTTTTACCCAATTATATACATTTAAACACTATGCAAGAAACTATTTAATTCAAACACATTAAACCTGAAAATTTGTAACATCCCGAGTTTGAGAGCACGAGAGAATTCACGAGGAATTAAAACTTAAATAAAAAGAAAGGAATCGGGCTTGGGCCGGGGTGTATGGGCCGAAAGGGGCAAGGGTCGGGCCCTTATAAGCCTCAAGATCAGCCAAAAGCTCTCATTTCCACTATCATTTTCGTTTCTAGAGAGAGAAGGTGAGAGAGAGTCTAGAGAGAGAAAGTCCCGTTTTTCAAATCCGAGCTCATAGGACTGTGGGCATACGTATCTGGACCGTTTAGCTGTGAAGGAGAAGCGATTTCAGGTAACCTATTCTCTTAGATCTGAGTTTTAGTTCGTTTTTGGGATTTTCGGGTTTTGGATAAAAAGGCAACGATTTTGCGGATGGAACTTGAAAATGAGCTTAGGTATAGCATCTAGAATGGAAACCGAACATTTCGATCTAAGAAAAGTTGAGATACTGACTCGATCAGACTCGCATGCAAAAGCTTCAGATTTTTGGAAAGACAATCTGAGCAGACCCATCGAAACTACCTAGTTTCGATATGTGCAGACCCATCGAAACTACCTAGTTTCGATATGTTCAGACTCCATCGAAACTACAAGTTTCGATATGTTCAGACCCCATCGAAACTACAAGTTTCGATATGTTCAGACTCCATCGAAACTACAAGTTTCGATATGTTCAGACCCCATCGAAACTACAAGTTTCGATATGTTCAGACCCCATCGAAACTACAAGTTTCGATATGTTCAGACCCCATCGAAACTACAAGTTTCGATATGTGCAGACCCATCGAAACTACCTAGTTTCGATAGGTGCAAATCCATCGAAACTACTAGGTTTAAGCATAGAGATGTCTAGTGTCATCTAAGAGCACTACCTTACAAGTACGGCTTTATTATAACAGATCGTGGGTGACATTAGTGACGCGCAGTAAACAGCTAAGAGTATTTCAGAACTGCTTATCAGGTGAGTTCTAATCCCCTTTTTGCCTTCTTTAGGGGTGGTATGCATACTTAGTGTAAAGTGTTTATTATATTTTATATATTATAAACTGAAGAGAAAAGCTATGTTTTAGTGAAAGGTTTAAAAGAGGCAAAAGTATGTTTTCAGCAAAGTAAGATATATCATTTGGCAAGCGTTTACTATATTTTTATATACATAAACAAAGGCATGATATATATGATAAGCTATGTTTCAGAAAGCAAGATGTATTTTATGATAAGCTATGTTTTAGAAAGAAAGATATATCATTTGGCAAGCGTTTACTATATTTTCATATACATAAACAAAGGCATGATATATGTGCTAGTATGTTTTCAGTAAAGTAAGATATATCATTTGGCAAGCGTTTACTATATTTTCATATACATAAACAAAGGCATGATATATATGATAAGCTATGTTTCAGAAAGTAAGATGTATTTTATGATAAGCTATGTTTCAGTAAAAGCAAAGATATATCACTTGGCAAGCGTTTACTATATTTTTATATACATAAACAAAGGCATGATATATGTTAAGTTATGAACAAGATTTACAGAAAGATTTATGAACAGTAAAGTGAACAGTAAAGAGAACAGTTTTCCTTCGGGAATATGTACCAGCTATAAAGGTCCTTGGGACAGATGTTACTTGTACAAGATGTCAGATATGGGTTCTACCCATTAGTAAGAACCTTAGGGTTCGTTAACAGTTGTACAACTGGGATGAGTGACGGCGGTTGCTCGGGAGGTCCACGCAACCTCCCCTTAGCGTTAAGCGGTATTGTCGGTTCATGGATGTAAGCCATGGGGGCATTGACCAGGGTATTGTCGGTTCATGGTCGTTGATCATGGGGGCATTGACCAGGTACTCGTCGGTTCATGGATGAAAGCCATGGGGGCGGTACAGTAGTGACAAGGAATTGACGGATAAGCGGTATTGTCGGTTCATGGTCGTTGATCATGGGGGCATTGACCAGGTACTCGTCGGTTCATGGATGAAAGCCATGGGGGCGGTACAGTAGTGACAAGGAATTGACGGATAAGCGGTATTGTCGGTTCATGGTCGTTGATCATGGGGGCATTGACCAGGTACTCGTCGGTTCATGGATGAAAGCCATGGGGGCGGTACAGTAGTGACAAGGAATTGACGGATAAGCGGTATTGTCGGTTCATGGTCGTTGATCATGGGGGCATTGACCAGGTACTTGTCGGTTCATGGATGTAAGCCATGAGGGCAGTACAGTAAAGAGGAATTGACGGTTTATTATACGTTTTAAACTGTTTGAAAAGTAAAGTGTGTTAAGTTTAGCCTTAATGGCAGTATATATATGTTTGAAAAGTAAAGTGTGTTAAGTTTAGCCTTAATGGCAGTATATATATGTTTGAAAAGTAAAGTGTGTTAAGTTTAGCCTTATTGGCAGTATATATGTTTTAGTAAATCTTTTGTATAATTGATTTAAAGTAAACGTTAGAACTCACTCAGCGTTGCTGATTTTTAGTATGCATATCAGTTAAGTGCAGGTTTAGATGATGGATGTGGATGCTTGGGCTTAGAGAGAAGAGTTACCCGAAGATCAGTGTCTGGCATCCCGATTATGTTTATGTTATATTTTAGCTTGACGTTGTTAAAGACAATTTGTATTAGACATGTTTATGTTTCCGCTGCGTATGTAAAGAAGATTAAATCGTTTCCGCTGTATTAATGAATGCCTTACGTTTAAAGTGCTATGTGTTGATGAGTAAATCCAATAAGTGAGGTCTCCCGGGATCGGGGCCTCACAAGTTGGTATCAGAGCCATAGTTTGAGAGATTTGGACATCCCCGATGTCCAGACTTAAACTGAGAATGGGACAAGTAGCGGATGCCAGTAACGGGTAACTCAAGCCAAAGCATCAGAAGCGTATAGTAAGTAAGGTTTACCTTTTAGAGTGTCAAGATAAGAATAGAGGCTTTAGTGGAATCATGAAAGCGAATAAATGGAAAACGAAAAGTGATGTAATGGTTAATTGCAGATGGCCAGTGTATATTAACATCTTACCTTACTTATTGTGTTCTACATATTCCCTAGCATGATGAAATTAAATCTTTTGTTCTCTATCTTTCAGTTAGAAATGGCTAGACGTGGAGGAACTAGAGGGGGTGGAGGAGGAAGACGTGGTGGGCGTACAGGCCGCCACGATGGAGCTAGCACAAACCAAGTGATTGAAGGGTTATTTCCTTGAATGATTAGTTAGCCCCATCAGCTTAGGAGCCTTAGAACTAGATATTACCCGGATTAGATCCTCAGCGGTAGTTAATCACAATGGCCTTCATGACCAAGCTGCCTTGCATAGCTACGGTTTATGCCACCCATTCTGTGATTTGCTATCAGTATAGCTTATGGCAGGTTTCGAGGACGAAACCTATTGTAAGGAGGGTAGACTTGTAACATCCCGAGTTTTAGAGCACGAGAGAATTCACGAGGAATTAAAACTTAAATAAAAAGAAAGGAATCGGGCTTGGGCCGGGGTGTATGGGCCGAAAGGGGCAAGGGTCGGGCCCTTATAAGCCTCAAGATCAGCCAAAAGCTCTCATTTCCACTATCATTTTCGTTTCTAGAGAGAGAAGGTGAGAGAGAGTCTAGAGAGAGAAAGTCCCGTTTTTCAAATCCGAGCTCATAGGACTGTGGGCATACGTATCTGGACCGTTTAGCTGTGAAGGAGAAGCGATTTCAGGTAACCTATTCTCTTAGATCTGAGTTTTAGTTCGTTTTTGGGATTTTCGGGTTTTGGATAAAAAGGCAACGATTTTGCGGATGGAACTTGAAAATGAGCTTAGGTATAGCATCTAGAATGGAAACCGAACATTTCGATCTAAGAAAAGTTGAGATACTGACTCGATCAGACTCGCATGCAAAAGCTTCAGATTTTTGGAAAGACAATCTGAGCAGACCCATCGAAACTACCTAGTTTCGATATGTGCAGACCCATCGAAACTACCTAGTTTCGATATGTTCAGACTCCATCGAAACTACAAGTTTCGATATGTTCAGACCCCATCGAAACTACAAGTTTCGATATGTTCAGACTCCATCGAAACTACAAGTTTCGATATGTTCAGACCCCATCGAAACTACAAGTTTCGATATGTTCAGACCCCATCGAAACTACAAGTTTCGATATGTTCAGACCCCATCGAAACTACAAGTTTCGATATGTGCAGACCCATCGAAACTACCTAGTTTCGATAGGTGCAAATCCATCGAAACTACTAGGTTTAAGCATAGAGATGTCTAGTGTCATCTAAGAGCACTACCTTACAAGTACGGCTTTATTATAACAGATCGTGGGTGACATTAGTGACGCGCAGTAAACAGCTAAGAGTATTTCAGAACTGCTTATCAGGTGAGTTCTAATCCCCTTTTTGCCTTCTTTAGGGGTGGTATGCATACTTAGTGTAAAGTGTTTATTATATTTTATATATTATAAACTGAAGAGAAAAGCTATGTTTTAGTGAAAGGTTTAAAAGAGGCAAAAGTATGTTTTCAGCAAAGTAAGATATATCATTTGGCAAGCGTTTACTATATTTTTATATACATAAACAAAGGCATGATATATATGATAAGCTATGTTTCAGAAAGCAAGATGTATTTTATGATAAGCTATGTTTTAGAAAGAAAGATATATCATTTGGCAAGCGTTTACTATATTTTCATATACATAAACAAAGGCATGATATATGTGCTAGTATGTTTTCAGTAAAGTAAGATATATCATTTGGCAAGCGTTTACTATATTTTCATATACATAAACAAAGGCATGATATATATGATAAGCTATGTTTCAGAAAGTAAGATGTATTTTATGATAAGCTATGTTTCAGTAAAAGCAAAGATATATCACTTGGCAAGCGTTTACTATATTTTTATATACATAAACAAAGGCATGATATATGTTAAGTTATGAACAAGATTTACAGAAAGATTTATGAACAGTAAAGTGAACAGTAAAGAGAACAGTTTTCCTTCGGGAATATGTACCAGCTATAAAGGTCCTTGGGACAGATGTTACTTGTACAAGATGTCAGATATGGGTTCTACCCATTAGTAAGAACCTTAGGGTTCGTTAACAGTTGTACAACTGGGATGAGTGACGGCGGTTGCTCGGGAGGTCCACGCAACCTCCCCTTAGCGTTAAGCGGTATTGTCGGTTCATGGATGTAAGCCATGGGGGCATTGACCAGGGTATTGTCGGTTCATGGTCGTTGATCATGGGGGCATTGACCAGGTACTCGTCGGTTCATGGATGAAAGCCATGGGGGCGGTACAGTAGTGACAAGGAATTGACGGATAAGCGGTATTGTCGGTTCATGGTCGTTGATCATGGGGGCATTGACCAGGTACTCGTCGGTTCATGGATGAAAGCCATGGGGGCGGTACAGTAGTGACAAGGAATTGACGGATAAGCGGTATTGTCGGTTCATGGTCGTTGATCATGGGGGCATTGACCAGGTACTCGTCGGTTCATGGATGAAAGCCATGGGGGCGGTACAGTAGTGACAAGGAATTGACGGATAAGCGGTATTGTCGGTTCATGGTCGTTGATCATGGGGGCATTGACCAGGTACTTGTCGGTTCATGGATGTAAGCCATGAGGGCAGTACAGTAAAGAGGAATTGACGGTTTATTATACGTTTTAAACTGTTTGAAAAGTAAAGTGTGTTAAGTTTAGCCTTAATGGCAGTATATATATGTTTGAAAAGTAAAGTGTGTTAAGTTTAGCCTTAATGGCAGTATATATATGTTTGAAAAGTAAAGTGTGTTAAGTTTAGCCTTATTGGCAGTATATATGTTTTAGTAAATCTTTTGTATAATTGATTTAAAGTAAACGTTAGAACTCACTCAGCGTTGCTGATTTTTAGTATGCATATCAGTTAAGTGCAGGTTTAGATGATGGATGTGGATGCTTGGGCTTAGAGAGAAGAGTTACCCGAAGATCAGTGTCTGGCATCCCGATTATGTTTATGTTATATTTTAGCTTGACGTTGTTAAAGACAATTTGTATTAGACATGTTTATGTTTCCGCTGCGTATGTAAAGAAGATTAAATCGTTTCCGCTGTATTAATGAATGCCTTACGTTTAAAGTGCTATGTGTTGATGAGTAAATCCAATAAGTGAGGTCTCCCGGGATCGGGGCCTCACAAGTTGGTATCAGAGCCATAGTTTGAGAGATTTGGACATCCCCGATGTCCAGACTTAAACTGAGAATGGGACAAGTAGCGGATGCCAGTAACGGGTAACTCAAGCCAAAGCATCAGAAGCGTATAGTAAGTAAGGTTTACCTTTTAGAGTGTCAAGATAAGAATAGAGGCTTTAGTGGAATCATGAAAGCGAATAAATGGAAAACGAAAAGTGATGTAATGGTTAATTGCAGATGGCCAGTGTATATTAACATCTTACCTTACTTATTGTGTTCTACATATTCCCTAGCATGATGAAATTAAATCTTTTGTTCTCTATCTTTCAGTTAGAAATGGCTAGACGTGGAGGAACTAGAGGGGGTGGAGGAGGAAGACGTGGTGGGCGTACAGGCCGCCACGATGGAGCTAGCACAAACCAAGTGATTGAAGGGTTATTTCCTTGAATGATTAGTTAGCCCCATCAGCTTAGGAGCCTTAGAACTAGATATTACCCGGATTAGATCCTCAGCGGTAGTTAATCACAATGGCCTTCATGACCAAGCTGCCTTGCATAGCTACGGTTTATGCCACCCATTCTGTGATTTGCTATCAGTATAGCTTATGGCAGGTTTCGAGGACGAAACCTATTGTAAGGAGGGTAGACTTGTAACATCCCGAGTTTTAGAGCACGAGAGAATTCACGAGGAATTAAAACTTAAATAAAAAGAAAGGAATCGGGCTTGGGCCGGGGTGTATGGGCCGAAAGGGGCAAGGGTCGGGCCCTTATAAGCCTCAAGATCAGCCAAAAGCTCTCATTTCCACTATCATTTTCGTTTCTAGAGAGAGAAGGTGAGAGAGAGTCTAGAGAGAGAAAGTCCCGTTTTTCAAATCCGAGCTCATAGGACTGTGGGCATACGTATCTGGACCGTTTAGCTGTGAAGGAGAAGCGATTTCAGGTAACCTATTCTCTTAGATCTGAGTTTTAGTTCGTTTTTGGGATTTTCGGGTTTTGGATAAAAAGGCAACGATTTTGCGGATGGAACTTGAAAATGAGCTTAGGTATAGCATCTAGAATGGAAACCGAACATTTCGATCTAAGAAAAGTTGAGATACTGACTCGATCAGACTCGCATGCAAAAGCTTCAGATTTTTGGAAAGACAATCTGAGCAGACCCATCGAAACTACCTAGTTTCGATATGTGCAGACCCATCGAAACTACCTAGTTTCGATATGTTCAGACTCCATCGAAACTACAAGTTTCGATATGTTCAGACCCCATCGAAACTACAAGTTTCGATATGTTCAGACTCCATCGAAACTACAAGTTTCGATATGTTCAGACCCCATCGAAACTACAAGTTTCGATATGTTCAGACCCCATCGAAACTACAAGTTTCGATATGTTCAGACCCCATCGAAACTACAAGTTTCGATATGTGCAGACCCATCGAAACTACCTAGTTTCGATAGGTGCAAATCCATCGAAACTACTAGGTTTAAGCATAGAGATGTCTAGTGTCATCTAAGAGCACTACCTTACAAGTACGGCTTTATTATAACAGATCGTGGGTGACATTAGTGACGCGCAGTAAACAGCTAAGAGTATTTCAGAACTGCTTATCAGGTGAGTTCTAATCCCCTTTTTGCCTTCTTTAGGGGTGGTATGCATACTTAGTGTAAAGTGTTTATTATATTTTATATATTATAAACTGAAGAGAAAAGCTATGTTTTAGTGAAAGGTTTAAAAGAGGCAAAAGTATGTTTTCAGCAAAGTAAGATATATCATTTGGCAAGCGTTTACTATATTTTTATATACATAAACAAAGGCATGATATATATGATAAGCTATGTTTCAGAAAGCAAGATGTATTTTATGATAAGCTATGTTTTAGAAAGAAAGATATATCATTTGGCAAGCGTTTACTATATTTTCATATACATAAACAAAGGCATGATATATGTGCTAGTATGTTTTCAGTAAAGTAAGATATATCATTTGGCAAGCGTTTACTATATTTTCATATACATAAACAAAGGCATGATATATATGATAAGCTATGTTTCAGAAAGTAAGATGTATTTTATGATAAGCTATGTTTCAGTAAAAGCAAAGATATATCACTTGGCAAGCGTTTACTATATTTTTATATACATAAACAAAGGCATGATATATGTTAAGTTATGAACAAGATTTACAGAAAGATTTATGAACAGTAAAGTGAACAGTAAAGAGAACAGTTTTCCTTCGGGAATATGTACCAGCTATAAAGGTCCTTGGGACAGATGTTACTTGTACAAGATGTCAGATATGGGTTCTACCCATTAGTAAGAACCTTAGGGTTCGTTAACAGTTGTACAACTGGGATGAGTGACGGCGGTTGCTCGGGAGGTCCACGCAACCTCCCCTTAGCGTTAAGCGGTATTGTCGGTTCATGGATGTAAGCCATGGGGGCATTGACCAGGGTATTGTCGGTTCATGGTCGTTGATCATGGGGGCATTGACCAGGTACTCGTCGGTTCATGGATGAAAGCCATGGGGGCGGTACAGTAGTGACAAGGAATTGACGGATAAGCGGTATTGTCGGTTCATGGTCGTTGATCATGGGGGCATTGACCAGGTACTCGTCGGTTCATGGATGAAAGCCATGGGGGCGGTACAGTAGTGACAAGGAATTGACGGATAAGCGGTATTGTCGGTTCATGGTCGTTGATCATGGGGGCATTGACCAGGTACTCGTCGGTTCATGGATGAAAGCCATGGGGGCGGTACAGTAGTGACAAGGAATTGACGGATAAGCGGTATTGTCGGTTCATGGTCGTTGATCATGGGGGCATTGACCAGGTACTTGTCGGTTCATGGATGTAAGCCATGAGGGCAGTACAGTAAAGAGGAATTGACGGTTTATTATACGTTTTAAACTGTTTGAAAAGTAAAGTGTGTTAAGTTTAGCCTTAATGGCAGTATATATATGTTTGAAAAGTAAAGTGTGTTAAGTTTAGCCTTAATGGCAGTATATATATGTTTGAAAAGTAAAGTGTGTTAAGTTTAGCCTTATTGGCAGTATATATGTTTTAGTAAATCTTTTGTATAATTGATTTAAAGTAAACGTTAGAACTCACTCAGCGTTGCTGATTTTTAGTATGCATATCAGTTAAGTGCAGGTTTAGATGATGGATGTGGATGCTTGGGCTTAGAGAGAAGAGTTACCCGAAGATCAGTGTCTGGCATCCCGATTATGTTTATGTTATATTTTAGCTTGACGTTGTTAAAGACAATTTGTATTAGACATGTTTATGTTTCCGCTGCGTATGTAAAGAAGATTAAATCGTTTCCGCTGTATTAATGAATGCCTTACGTTTAAAGTGCTATGTGTTGATGAGTAAATCCAATAAGTGAGGTCTCCCGGGATCGGGGCCTCACAAAATTCAAGGACAAGAAACCCTAGTCTAGCACGGTCGTGCTTCGTCCTGGCACGGTCGCCCCAAGTGCCTCGGCACGATCGCGCGACTGGTCCTGAAACGATCGCGCCCGGTGCCTAGGCACGGTCGCGCCTGTGTAACAGTTGAAACATAAATGCGGTTTAATCACCCGATCGTTGAGAATCCGTAACAGTCCTACGTTTCTTTTCCCTTAACGAGTGTATCACCATTCTCAAATTTTATAAACGTCTCAGTTTCATACTATCAACCTCGAAATCTCTCAAGCAATTCAAGCAAAAAAACTCGAATCCTCCTCTGAACCCAAATCCTCCCAATCAAGAAAGGAATTCGCATCTCCTGAATCTCGTCAAGTCTCTGGACTCTCTGGCCTAGCCGGAATTGCAGCCGAAGTCGCCGGAAGCCGTTACCGTCGACGCCGGAACTCTCTTCTACCGATCGCTATCAATTCCTTACTATTTGAGGTAATTGAATCATCCCTCCTTTTCGTTTCGGTCCATATATCAAAAGCCCCCTATCAATATGGGCTTTCATTACAGAAATCGTCCGAATCAGAATGATTATTTTAATAAGAAAATATTTAATCGAATCCATACTTAAACACGATTTACATGCAATTAAATTATATGAAAACACTCGTAATAACTCAGTAATCAAAAGCCCTATCAATTCCATCGTTATAAATACAAAAATTGTTCAATTCGTGTCTGACTTGGAAGAGACACGGTCGCGCTAATCATCTGGCGCGGTCGTGCCTCATGTAGCGCGGTCGTGTCCTCCTGTCCAGACCTAGTCATGCCCTTTGGGCTAGCCTCTTTTGTGTCTAAAAATCATAGACACGACCGTGCTAGGCCAAGGCACGGTCGTGCCTGTTGACTGGTCTAGTTTGTGCCCTCTGTTGATCAACCCGGTCGCGCCCCGACAAGCGCGGTCGTGCCCGTGGCTTGAGCACGATCGTGCCCTTCCGAGGCACGGTCGTGTGTGACTCAGAAATTTTAACAGAATTATAATTTTATATTTTTCAATCAATAAATTTTTCAAATTTTATAAAAATATGTTTTCTGTATTTGAAGAGATAATATTATTTATTTAAAAGTTTATTTAAAAATTTATAAAAATTAAATTTATATTTATCTTACACTTAAATGATGTTTTAAATGATTAAGTTACAAGTTTATAAATAAATAAGATAATAATTATTTATTTAATATTTAAACAAAAATCATTTATTTATTTATACTTAATTACAATCAATATTTATATTATTTCATAAACTACAATCATTTATTTATTTATTAATTTACATTTAACACATGCATTATTTTCATAATCAACAATTTTACAAAAAATTCTATTTTATTATTTAAATTTCAAACTTTAATCAAATGTTCCAAAAATGGTTACTACAACTTTATATATTTCATTTACTACTTTTTATACACAAACTCAACCTTCAATGTTAGACTTAAACTTGGTACACCGATTTGATTCAATATACATTACTATATAGGTTAACCCGTGCGTATCAAGAACCCTTATTTTATCTATACTCTTTGTTAGCTACATCTCCATACCAAGTGAGTATTCACAACCCCTTTTTACTCTTTTACACTTTTGGGGTGGAACATGAACTCTATACACATTACACATTTACATTTACGCAAACAACACAAGTGCAAAATCCTATTTACATACATGTGTGCAAAATTTGAGCTTTGTGCCCGAGTGCTAGTTGTGCTAACCTTTGTATGCGATTATGTGCAATCATTAACTATACAAGCCGACGGTTTTCAATGATAGATCTATTGAGTCTGACAAACCCACCCAGGTGCGCGGTGATTGAAACCGACAACACAATTTTTGCATGCTAGTTACAAGGTTTGGTTGTACATGGTTACACAATAGCTGCTCCCCATAAATGCCTTATTTTATCATGTTTTGTAAAGGATTTGTTTTCAACTATATGCTATCTATTTACAACTGTGTTATACTCACCAACTTTTTAGTTGACTTTATTTTATTCTTGTTTCAGGCCATAATATGTGAGAATGATTCAAGACGTGCTCAATATAGGATTTGGACTTAGCAATTTAAATCAAGAATTTTATGAGTTGTTTTTATGTTTCTTGTTTGAAATTGGTTTGTACTTGGATTATTTGTAATGAAAATTTAACTTTAATATATTTCAATTTAGTCAACCATGTGCTATGAACAGTCTTACATGTCCCGCCCCGATGATTCCGCCATCGGTCGGGGTGTGACAGATTGGTATCAGAGCCTTGGTTATAGGGAATTAGGTTATTAGACACCTTGACCTAGACTATAACTTTAAGACACCCATTTATGCTATATTTCATGACTTTGTGCTATGTGTGACATGCTATGTGCTACATGCTCACCATGATTAATTATTATTATATTTGATACCTTACTTGTTAGAAATTCATGACTCATTAGGATCTTCTTGAATAATAATTAAATAAATAATATCCTTTCATATATTCTAAAACCTCATAATATTTCTATCTCCTTTTCTATCCTTATCCTTTCTAAGCATGTGGAAAATCCTTGAAACAAAAAATCTCTAAAATTTTTATTTCTTCGTTAAGGTTTTAAACTTGTTAAATTATTTGAGGACACGTGCAATCTGGAATGGTGACACCTGTATTTTGGGTTTTCTGTCTAGGAAAGTATTTCGCATAAATCCCAATCAACCGAGTGACCCGTATGCTTTCCTGGGAATTCCCGAGATGAGTGTTTACTTATAGGCTAAAGCATGTCTTCTTGAAAAATTTTATAAGTTTAATTAACCTTAATGTGTCATGGTATTCAAGTGATTTTGTCACTTTTGAGTACAATCCAAACTAAGAATATCTATTTTTATTTTTGTTACCTCATTCTATTAAACCCTATCAAATCTCATAAGTTCTTACAATCTTTCTTGTCTTGTGAAAATCTGTAGAATGCCTCCTCGTCGTGCACCCGCAACCAACACCAACACCGACATTGCTGCTATTCTTACCCAATTGGTGACACAACTCACCCAAGCCAATGGTGCCACCAATGGCAACAATGGTGGAAATGGAAGCAATAGTGGTAATAATGGTGGAAATGGTGGAAATGGTGGTAACAATCCATCACAATGCACCTTCAAGCACTTCAACTCGTGCAATCCCCTAAAGTTCTATGGTACCGAAGGAGCTACTGGACTCCTTCAATGGTTCGAAAGCATTGAGAATACCTTTCTCAATAGTGACTGTCCCGACAACCTCCGTGTTCGTCATGCTACAAGTGTCCTACAAAAACGGGCACTTACATGGTGGAATGGGGAGAAAAGGAATAGGGGTGTTGATGTAGCTATGGCCTTACCTTGGGATGAGGTCAAAAGGCTTATGACCGAGGAGTTCTGTCCTCGAAATGAAGTGAAAAAGCTAGAATCTGAATTTTGGGATCTTGCCCAAGATAGCGGGGAAAGCTTAGCATATACAACTCGATTCCATGAGTTGAGTCTTCTCGTGCCCCACATGGTCAATCCTTTGTCCCGTTGTATCGAGAAGTATATTGGTGGGCTACCAAGACAAATCCAAGTTACTGTCTTAGGTAGAAATCCTGCTACCCTGGAGGATGCTATTCGTCTATCCGCTACTTTAACTGATAATCATGTGAAAGCTGGAACTCTTACCAAAAAGGGTTCTAAGAAAGTTTCTGAAACCATAACCCCTCCTACTCACAACAAAGAAGCCACAACCGAGCCCTCTCGCAATAATAGAAAGAGGAAGGTTAGAAATTTTGCTGTGCTTACTCCTGCTGTTCCCATCAACCAAGATGCACCTATGGTTCAAGCGCCGGCTAAAAAGCCATATGTTGGGATCTACCCTCTTTGTGCCACCTGCAACTACCATCATCCCTAAAACATCCCATGTCGCCTTTGTACTTATTGTGGGAGATATGGTCATACGGTTAGTGTTTGTAGGACCAAAGCTCTTACGGGCCAAGTCAACCCTCCGAACCGAACCGTACCTCAAGTGGCTAATCAAGGTGCTCCCGCCATTGCTAATGGACGTGTTTGCTATGAGTGTGGTGACCCGAACCATTTTCGTGATCAATGTCCAAGACTTGCAAATGCTAGACAAGGTGGAGCTCGTGGGCGTGCGTTCAACATAAACGCCAACGAAGCTCAAGCCAACAATGACGTGGTCAATGGTACGTTTCTTGTTAATAGTCAATATGCCTCCATTTTATTCGATACCGGAGCCGATAAAAGTTTTGGGTCACTTAATTTTGAACCTTTACTTGCAAAGACCCCGTCCCAATTAGAGAAAACATTTACCGTTGAAGTAGCAAATGGTGACTCCCTTACAATTGAGTCCATTATCTATGATTGCTCTTTAGAACTTAATGATCACACATTCCCAATCAACCTTGTTCCAATGCCACTAGGAAGATTTGATATTATCATAGGTATGGATTGGCTATCAAATCATCATGCCAAAGTCATTTGCTTTTAAAAGTGCATCCAAATTCCGCTACCATCGGGAGAAACCTTAAGAGTTTTTGGTGAAAAGCCTTGCAAAGGACTTAAGTTGATGTCGTGTACTACCTCTCAAAAGTACTTACGAAAGAAGTACATTGCTTTCTTAGCTCATATTGTTCAAAAGGATGTCAAGGAGAAGAGTATCCAAGACATTTCGATCATTCGGGATTTTCCCGAAGTTTTTCCTAAGGATTTATCCGGTCTTCCTCCCGTTCGTCAAGTAGAGTTCCGTATTGATCTTATACCTGGAGCTAACCTCGTTGCTAGAGCTCCTTATCGTCTTGCACCTTCCGAAATGCAAGAGCTTGCAAGTCAACTTTAAGAGCTCTCCGACAAAGGTTTCATTCGCCCGAGTCATTCACCGTGGGGTGCACCTGTCTTATTTGTTAAGAAGAAGGATGGATCGTTTCGCATGTGTATTGACTACCGCGAACTCAACAAACTTACTATCAAGAACCGTTATCCTTTGCCTAGAATCGATGATCTTTTTGATCAACTTCAATGTTCTACTTGCTTCTCAAAGATTGATCTTCGATCCTGTTATCATCAGCTTCGTGTTCAAGAAGATGACATTCCTAAGACTGCTTTTCAAACAAGGTATGGTCATTACGAGTTCATGGTTATGCCTTTCGGGTTAACCAATGCACCCACAGTTTTCATGGATCTCATGAATCGTGTGTGCAAACCGTACCTTGATAAATTCGTGATTGTCTTCATCGACGATATCTTAATCTATTCCAAGACTAAAGACGATCATGAACAACACCTTAGATTGGTTTTGGGCCTCTTGAGAAAAGAACAACTATATGCCAAATTCTCCAAATGTGAATTCTGGCTAAAGGAAGTTCAATTTCTTGGTCACATCGTCAACGACAAGGGTATTCATGTTGATCCTGCTAAGATTGAAACGATTAAGAATTGGAATGCCCCGAAGACTCCTACCGACGTTCGTTCATTTCTTGGTCTTGCGGGTTATTATCGTCGTTTCATCTCAAACTTCTCAAAGATTGCTGTCCCTCTTACCGCTTTGACCCACAAGGGTAAGACTTATGAATGGGGACCGAAACAAGAACAAGCTTTTCAAACCCTCAAGCAAAAGCTGTGCAATGCTCCCATATTGACTCTCCCCGATGGAAATGATGATTTAGTTGTCTATTGTGATGCTTCTAACCAAGGTCTTGGTTGTGTTCTCATGCAACGAGGCAAAGTAATCGCTTATGCATCAAGGCAACTCAAAATTCATGAGAAGAATTATACGACGCACGATCTCGAGTTGGGTGCGGTCGTATTCGCGTGAAAGATTTGGAGACATTACCTATATGTCACGAAATGTGTGGTGTTCACTGACCACAAAAGTCTTCAACATATTTTCAACCAAAAAGAACTCAATATGAGGCAACGACGTTGGGTCGAACTCCTTAACGACTACGACTGCGAGATTCGTTACCATCCCGGTAAGGCGAATGTTGTAGCCGATGCTTTGAGTCGAAAGGACCATGTTATGCTTCATTGTGCCCGTATTCAAACCGATATTCAAACCCGTATCTTAGAAGCTCAACACGTCTCGGTAACCGAGGGTAACATGTACGAAGAAATGTCATGTGGTGTTGAACTTCTTCTTGAATCAAAACCCAATGGCTTACTCTATTACTTGAACCGTATTTGGGTTCCCGATTGCGACGATCTCCGTGCATTTCTCATGAACGAGGCTCATAAGACTCGTTATTCTATTCATCCTGGTGCGGATAAAATGTACCAAGATCTTCGCCAACAATATTGGTGGCCCGGTATGAAAAAGGACATTGCTCTTTATGTTGCCAAATGTTTAACCTGCTCCAAAGTCAAAGCCGAACATCAACGTCCTTCTGTTTTGCTTGAACAACCGGAAATTCCCGTGTGGAAATGGGAGAACTTAGCCATGGATTTTATTACCAAACTCCCTCGCACCTCGAGTGGTTATGATAGTATTTGGGTGATCATTGATCGACTCACCAAATCTGCTCATTTCTTGCCTATCCGTGAAGACTATCGGTTTGAGAAACTAGCCCGAATTTACATCGACGAAATCATGAGTCGTCATGGTGTTCCCTTGAACATAATATCTGATCGAGATGCCCGGTTCACTTCTCGATTTTGGCAATCTCTCCAAACTGCTCTTGGCACATGATTGGATTTGAGCACGGCTTACCAACCCCAAACTGATGGTCAAACCGAGCGAACAATCCAAACTCTTGAAGACATGCTTAGAGCTTGCGTAATCGATTTTGGTGGCAATTGGGATTCACATTTATCCCTCAGTGAGTTCTCTTACAATAATAGCTACCACACAAGTATCAACATGGCTCCATTTGAAGCTCTCTATGGTCGCAAGTGTCGTTCTCCTATCTGTTGGAACGAGATTGGTGGAGCACAAATCACCGGTCCCGAGTTAATTCAAGAAACATCCGACAAGGTTATTCAAATCCGAGACAATATGCGAGTAGCGAGGAGTCGGCAAAAGAGTTATGCCGACAAACGTCGAAAACCCTTGGAATTCCAAGTCGGTGATCTTGTTCTTCTTAAGGTGTCTCCATGGAAGGGCGTGATCTGTTTTGGAAAGAAAGGCAAGTTAGCACCTCGTTATGTTGGTCCATTCAAGATCCTTGAAAGGATTGGGAAGGTGGCTTACAAGCTCGAGTTACCTCCATCTCTTGGCAATGTGCATCCTACATTTCATATATCTAATCTGAAGAAGTGTCTCGTTGATGAAAATCTCCATATACCGCTTGACGACGTGCGCATTGATGAAACGATGCACTTCGTTGAGAAGCCGGTGGAAATTATGGATCGTGAAGTCAAACAGCTCAAGCGAAGTCGCATTCCTATTGTCAAAGTTCGTTGGGAATCTAAGCGTTGTCCTGAGTTCACTTGGGAACGAGAAGACCAAATGAAGCTCAAGTACCCTCATCTTTTTACTAATACCGTTGTTTCCTCTAGCTAAATTTCGGGACGAAATTCTCTCAACATGGGGAGACTGTAACATTTCTGATTTTTAGTATTCATATTTCAATTCAATGTAATGCAATTTCGAATTCAATACTCGTGCACTGTCTTACTATTTTTCTCACCGTAAACTAAACGCAATGACTCGATACAAATTCGCAAGATTTACGCAATTATATACATTTAAACACTATGCAAGAAACTATTTAATTCAAACACATTAAACCTGAAAAGTCAAGGACAAGAAACCCTAGTCTAGCACGTTCGTGCTTCGTCTTGGCACGGTCGCGCCAAGTGCCTTGGCACGATCGCGCGACTGGTCCTGGAACGATCGCGCCCGGTGCCTAGGTACGGTCGCGCCATATTTGGGCACGGTCGCGCCTGTGTAACAGTTGAAACATAAATGCAGTTTAATCACCCGATCGTTGAGAATCCGTAACAGTCCTACGTTTCTTTTCCCTTAACGAGTGTATCACCATTCTCAAATTTTACAAACGTCTCAGTTTCATACTATCAACCTCGAAATCTCTCAAGCAATTCAAGCAAAAAAACTCGAATCCTCCTCTGAACCCAAATCCTCCCAATCAAGAAAGGAATTCGCATCTCCTGAATCTCGTCAAGTCTCTGGACTCTCTGGCCTAGCCGGAATTGCAGCCGAAGTCGCCGGAAGCCATTACCGCCGACGCCGGAACTCTCTTCTACCGATCGCTATCAATTCCTTACTATTTGAGGTAATTGAATCATCCCTCCTTTTTGTTTCGGTCCATATATCAAAAGCCCCTATCAATCTGGGCTTTCATTACAGAAATCGTTCGAATCAGAATGATTATTTTAATAAGAAAAGATTTAATCGAATCCATACTTAAACACGATTTACATGCAATTAAATTATATGAAAAGACTCGTAATAACTCAGTAATCAAAAGCCCTATCAATTCCATCGTTATAAATACAAAAATTGTTCAATTCGTGTCTGACTTGGAAGAGACACGGTCGCGCTAATCATCTGGCGCGGCCGTGCCTCATGTAGCGCGGTCGTGCCGACTAGCAGCGCGGTCGTGTCCTCCAGTCCAGACCTAGTCATGCCCTTTGGGCTAGCCTCTGTTGTGTCTAAAAATCATAGACACGACCGTGCCAGGCCAAGGCACGGTCGTGCCTGTTGACTGGTCTAGTTTGTGCCCTCTGTTGATCAACCCGGTCACGCCCGTGGCTTGAGCACGATCGTGCCCTTCCGAGGCACGGTCGTGTGTGACTCAGAAATTTTAACAGAATTATAATTTTATATTTTTCAATCAATAAATGTTTCAAATTTTATAAAAATATGTTTTCTGTATTTGAAGAGATAAATATTATTTATTTAAAAGTTTATTTAAAAATTTATAAAAATTAAATTTATATTTATCTTACACTTAAATGATGTTTTAAATGATTAAGTTACAAGTTTATAAATAAATAAGATAATAATTATTTATTTAATATTTAAACAAAAATCATTTATTTATTTATACTTAATTACAATCAATATTTACATTATTTCATAAACTACAATCATTTATTTATTTATTAATTTACATTTAACACATGCATTATTTTCATAATCAACAATTTTACAAAAAATTCTATTTTATTATTTAAATTCCATACTTTAATCAAATGTTCCAAAAATGGTTACTACAACTTTATATATTTCCTTTACTACTTTTTATACACAAACTCAACCTTCAATGTTAGACTTAAACTTGGTACACCGATTTGATTCAATATACATTACTATCTAGGTTAACCCGTGCGTATCAAGAACCCTTATTTTATCTATACTCTTTGTTATCTACATCTCCATACCAAGTGAGTATTCACAACCCCTTTTTACTCTTTTACACTTTTGGGTGGAACATGAACTCTATACACATTACACATTTACATTTACGCAAACAACACAAGTGCAAAATCCTATTTACATACATGTGTGCAAAATTTGAGCTTTGTGCCCGAGTGCTAGTTGTGCTAACCTTTGTATGCGATTATGTGCAATCATTAACTATACAAGCCGACGGTTTTCAATGATAGATCTATTGAGTCTGACAAACCCACCCAGGTGCGCGGTGATTGAAACCGACAACACAATTTTTGCATGCTAGTTACAAGGTTTGGTTGTACATGGTTACACAAAAGCTGCTCCCCATAAATGCCTTATTTTATCATGTTTTGTAAAGGATTTGTTTTCAACTATATGCTATCTATTTACAACTGTGTTATACTCACCAACTTTTTAGTTGACTTTATTTTATTCATGTTTCAGGCCCTAATATGTGAGAATGATTCAAGACGTGCTCAATATAGGATTTGGACTTAGCAATTTAAATCAAGAATTTTATGAGTTGTTTTTATGTTTCTTGTTTGAAGTTGGTTTGTACTTGGATTATTTGTAATGGAAATTTAACTTTAATATATTTCAATTTAGTCAACCATGTGCTATGAACAATCTTACATGTCCCGCCCCGATGATTCCGCCATCGGTCGGGGTGTGACACCTATCTTATGACATGCTACATAATTTAATATATGAAACTTTACATGCTTACTACTTATTGTGTTAAACTACTAGATGCCCTACTTGTTAGACTACCTGACTTACTAGGCTCTACCCTTAATGACAAACTAAATAATACTACTAACACCCCTATCCTAAGCCTCTCATTCTTCTTACCTCTTTCTATGTCATCATCATCTTCGCGTGTGGAACGTCATACTCATAGGCACAAGTCTATTAAAACTCTTAAACCCTGTCAAGGTTTTTGTCACACCCCGCCATGGCGGAAATGTGAGGTGTAACATTCACTAGTTACCAAAGCATATGATTACCACAAACACATGCATGATAATTGGATACATAATCAAGTTTAAAGTTTTACATCTCAAATATCATTTAAGATTACAAAAAGTTAAGATTTCGTAAATATGACCCATATCTAATGAGTTATCTAAGAGAAATCCTCCAAAAGCCGTATCCATCATCCATGCATGTAATCCTACATTGCTAACCTTGAGAACACGTTCAATTTCCTGAAAGACATACTTAAAAACTGTTAACACGAGGTTGGTGAGTTCATAGGTTTTGATCAAATGTTCTTGTAGTTCCAACGTTAACAAACATTCAAATGTATAAGTTTTTCAGATCAAAAGTATATGTATAACTAATGAATTGAACAACGAATAACTAATTGACCCAATTTGTAAACTATCTAGGAATACAAATAATATGTAATACACGAGACCGTAACCAAACCATGACTAGTGAATGCCCTTCCCTCGCTATTCGACGAGATTGGAATAAGACAATATGCGGCCATTTGACCCTTCAAGTCCTGGTTAGTGTGACTAACCATGACAGGGGGCGTCACCCCCAATAGTACTATTCATAGAATCCTAGGCTAAGTCCATAGCTAATGATTACAAAATGTTAATGTTGTTTAGGGGACTTTTAGCGCTCTATTGTTCCTCATGCAAACATAACGGTCTTTGTTCATTTCTTTTATATATGAAAATATGTACAACTATGTTTCATCCCCAAAACATTTCAAAAACAAGAAAAAGGGAACAGTGAAACTCACCTCGACAAAAGTGTATGCTAGAAAATATTTGAATAATTGTAAGCCCCGCTTATCCGTACCCTAATTACACAAGGATACCTTATATGTTAAGACTTGTTAGGACATAGTTTGTAATGACAAAAGCTTGTAATAGTTAGATTTTATGTCTTTATGTTTTTGTTATGTAAATGTCAAATGTCACTAAGTGTTTTACAAGTATAGCCTAGAGGCGAACTTGTTAAGTTCAGCTGGTCTAACAGAGGCGAACTTAATAATTTCGCTTAAGTCTAACTGAGGCGAACTTGTTAAGTTCGCTTAAGCTGTTAGAGGCGAACTTAATAAGTTCGCCTATATCAGGTCAGTTATCTATATATATGTTTACAGAGTCAGTCGTTCAAGATAGATAAGAACAGAACCAAATAGAACAGAGAAGTCCGATTGAGTCTGTAAACATCATTGTGATTTGAAATACGAATTGAGAAGGTTATTTACTTGCTTGTTTGCATTGTCTTTTATGCGTATAGACGTTGACTCGTTGGAATCCGCACTACGAGTAAACGTCATTTCTTATCACGAGATCGATCCGTAGACGTGCCATAGGGACCTACAAGTGGTATCAGAGCTTTTGCTCGTGATTCTTGTTGATTCTAGACGATTTTATATGCAAATTGACATCAAATTCATCATTTTTGAGTTTTTCATTTCAATGGAGTTTTCAAGACTGATTTTGATCTGATTTGATGTTTTTGAAGAGGATTATGATGAAATTGATCCGATAGAAAGCTTCTAATTGACAAATTACACGATCCTACTGTCCAATTTTGTTTAATTCCTTCAATTCAGTGATTAATGACGATTTTTGAATGTTCTTGGTTCGCGATTTTGGTCTGAAGAAGTTCTTGATCTTGATACTGTTACGGCAAGCGAACTTGCTGATTTCTGTGTAGGCGAACTTAGCAAGCGAACTTGTCAAGTTCGCTTCTCACAGGGTTAAGCGAACTTATTTTAGGCGAACTTAATCAGATTGTTGAATTCTAATTTAAGCGAACTTATTAAGTTCGCTTAGGTGTATTATAGGCGAACTTATTATCTTCGCCTGAGGGTAAGACTGTTCAGCACTTGGAAATTTCTCAGAAAATTTGTTTAAAAAAGGTAAATATGGTTCAAGTCACGAATATGTTCAATTATGACAGTGAGATCGGTACATCTCAAAAACCTCCGAAGTTGTTGAATCTAGCTGATTATTCTAATTGGAAAGATCGGTTTGACCAGTTTGTATCTTTTACCGATACTAGTTTGTGGATTCCGATTTTGGAAGGATATACGCATCCTACTTATTCGTGATGGAAAAGGATGATGTTCCGAAGCCGGTGTCAGCGTTAACTACTGAAGAGAAGTTGTTATTTTATAGGGAAAAGAAAGCGATGGCTAGTATTTCGATGTCTATTACAAAGGAAATATATCACAGTTTTAAATAGTTCAAGTCTTCTCAACAACTGTGGGAAGCATTACAGAAAAATGTGTGAAGGAAGTTTGGATGTGAAGAAGAGTAGAAGGAAGTTACTAAAGAAGCAGTTCCTGGTCTTTAAACATTTTCAAAATGAATCCTTGGATGATCTTGCTACAAGATTCTATCATCTTCTTAGTGAACTGGCTAGTGCGTCTGTGGTGTATGAGACTGAGGAAATCAATGATAAATTCTTGGAGGCTTTACCATCAAAATTTGATGTGTATACGGTTTTAATCAAAGAGAATATTAAGTACAAAACCATGTCTCTTGAAGAAGTTCTAGGGAAGATTCAGTCGCATGACATGACTATGAAGAAGAAAGAGACTAATATAGAGCATATCCAGGATCCCTCAATGTATTTTGCCAAATCTACTGGTAAATTTGGTACTAGAGTGGCATTCTTTTCTGGTGATACTCAAGAGTCTTCAAATGATCAGTGTTCTGGAGTTCCAATTTATTCTGGTCATTCAAGCCATTGTGGATTTTCTGCGACTACAGCTTCAACATCATCTGGATCTCATTTGAATCAGAAAGTTGCTGATGATTATCTTGCTATGTTTTCATCTTTCATGTCATCATATGAGAATTTTATTGGAGGGAAAATACATGATCCTGAGGTTATAGAAGAAGATTTCAGACAGATTGACCCTGTTGATCTGGAAGAAATGAATATCCAATGGAATATGGCTATGTTGATGCGCCAAGCTAAAGATTTCTTAAAGAAAACTGGCAGAAAATATATTGGTTCAAATAGCCGATCTCGTATGGGTTTTGATAAGAGCAAAGTTCGTTGTTACAACTGCCAAGAGTATGGTCACTTTGCTAAGGAGTGTGTGAAGATGAAGGTAGAATTTGATTCTAAAAAGAAGCAGAATAATTTTCAAAACAATCAGCCTAACTTTCAGCATAATCGGAATCAATCACATGGTTCTTATGGTAATACAAATCATGCATTTGCATCATCAGCATTGGTTGCTCAAAACGACGAAAACTATGACTGTGGCATTCATCTGGAAGACTTGGTGGGTGCTGTGAGTCAGGTTTTTGTTGCAGAAATTCACTCTGAAAAACCAGAGGAGTCTACTGATGATGAAAGTTCTAGTGATGATTCATGTGATAGTGATAGTGTTCCAAGCGTTGATGATGAGGTAGAACAAGGGCAGAATATTGATTCTGATGCTGCATCAGGGGTTGCTGAGGAGGATATTGTTCTTACAGAAAATGATTCAGAGAATATTCCCATTGCCAAAGTATTCATGGCAGACATGTCTGATCCGTCTAAGGTAAATGACTCTGTTTGTCATATTTACTGTTCTAACTGCATTTCTGTTAAAGATAAACTGCAAAAGGTCATGGATGATAACACAAACTTGATTTGTGACATGAAATCAATGCATTCAGTTAATCAGAAACTGAAAGATAATGATAAGCTGTGCATTGATAGAATTGAGTCTTTGAAAAGTGACTTAAATTCTCTTGGGCTAAAATACAAAGAGCAGGGTTATCATCTAGATATGGCTTATGCTGAAATAGAAAAACGTAATGAAGCTGTTGCCCAAAAGAATAAAGAAATATCTGACAAAGAGTCTTAGGTGATCAAACTTCATCGAAAGTTGGAACAATTTGAAAGTTCTTCAGTTGTTTTGGATTATTTTAACTCAAATGCTGATCCTACTAAGCGTGTTGCTGGTATTGGATTTATTCCTCCACCGTTTAATGCAAATTATGTGGTGGAACCTGAAATCATAAATGAAGAGGAGATAGATCCAAAAACTGTGTTAAAGGTGAATCCGGTAACTGGGGAGGATATGGTGTATGTGTCTGATTCTGAAGATGAGATGTTCGATGAAAAGAAGGTCGAGGGCATTCCAAAAGAAGTGAAAATTGATGAACCAACAGTTGTTAAAACTGTTACCCGGGATAGACGCATTATGACTGAACCCGAAGAGGTGAAAGTTGTTCCAACTAAACTTTCTCCAATCTTACAGTCAAGTGGGTTTGTTGCGGCTGGTTATCAAAAAGTGAATTCTTCAAATGTGCCAACACAGACTTATGTTCCAAAGAAGCCGATAAATTGTTCTGGACATTCCTCTGAAGCTTATTCCTCTGATAGATACTCAAATTCAAAGAAAACTTCTTATTTCAGAACTTATCAAGAAAGAAGAGTGTGTTTTCATTGCAACGAAGCTGGTCACATTCTAATCAACTGTCCATACAAGAACCAGGGTAAAATGAAGATTGTTCCTTCACAACCGAAAGTGGTGAAGATTCTGAAAAGAAAAGATGAGGGAAAGTCGTCATCTAGCTTGGAGAAAAATTTGCCTGCTCAATATTTTGTTAAATCCTCTGGATTTAAACAACAAGATAAATTGAATTCTAAATCTTTTGTATGCAAAGAGAAACTTGAGATTCCACATGTTGGAATTTCAAAAGATTCTCAACAGGAGGTTAAATTGTCTAGACCTTAAAGGAGAAGAAGAAACAGAAAATTAAAGAAAATTTTGGAAACATCCGAATTTGACAATAATATATCAAATAATGTTTTTCAAAATAATCAAAATGGTTCTTCTTTGAAAAAATCTTAAAGTCAAACTTCTGTTCCAAAAGTGAATGATAAGATTGATTGTAAATTATAAGAAGTTGTTTATTTTGATCAATCTGGTCGACCCAAGACCACGATGGCTTGGGTTTCGATTTATAACTGATTCTCGTTGTTTATGTAGGGACAACCAAGGAGGACTATCAACAATACTTGGTATGTGGATAGTGGTTGCTCTCGACATATGACAGGGAATGTTAGACTGCTTGAAGAAGTTAAACAAATTGATGGTGGTTATATCGCTTTTGCGGGTATAAAGGCGGGTACATAACTGGACAGGGAACGTTAAAGAATGACAAAGTCAAATTTGAAAAGGTGAATTATGTTGAGCAGCTGGAACACAATCTTTTAAGCATATCACAAGTCTGTGACAAGAAGTTTTCGTTCCATTTCAACGATGCTGAATGCTATATTTTGAAACCGGGCTTCGTGATTCCTGATGAATGGATTCTCATGAAGGCTCCAAGGAGAAATGACACGTATGTCCTTGACATGAGTGTCGCCACTACAAAGGATTCAATTCCTACCTGTTTACTCTCCAAGGCGTCTGAATCTGATTCAATATTGTGGCACAGGAAGCTAGCTCACATTAACTACTGGAAGATGAACTATATTGTTCGGAATGATCTGGTTCTTGGTATTCCGAAGATGAAATTCTAAGTTCCTGATGACTGTATTCCTTGCAGGAAGGGGAAGCAAAGAAAGAAAGTCTTGAGGAATCTTCTTTAACGGTATCTTGTGAATAGCACGCACTGGTTTATACTTGTATCTCCAGGTCACTTTCCCAGTCTTTGGATCTGTGTTCTTCACTCTCTTTCCCTTTTGTGGTTTCAGCCGATCATACTTTCCTGAACTTCCTTTTTCTTGATCAAGTTTGCTATCACATCAGCCAAACCATTCTTCGATCTATTAATGAGTGGCTTTGAAGCTAAACCATTTATTTCACACCTTGGCAAGGTATTGAAATACTTGATCCTCGGCTTTAAGTATTGAACACCGTCAGATCATTTAATTGCAAATAATTTTGATTCATCATCATAGAACCAACTTATGATCCTTCCTACACACTGCTCTTTATTCACATATTTCTCTTTCTGAGCAGGTTGTGCTGGAGACTTGGGTAGCACCTTCATCCAACTGTTTATAACTTCTCTCCACTGTTCTCGTGTCATCACTGTATTTCTGTACATCACAGGTTCTTCATTAACCTTCGGAGACTCAGTGTGAGTAGTTTCAGTTTCAGCATCTTTATTAGTATCCATCTTTGAATCAGCAGTATCTTCAGGCATTGTGATGTCTTCAGCACAGTCCATAGAGTCTGTTACTCCTTCATAAGTAAATTCAGGAATAACATCATCTTGGATGAAGTTATATGGCACTTTAAGACCATCACAGCCTTCATAAGTAACACTATCTTTATCTTTCTCTATCTCAATCTCTACTATTTCTTCTTCATTAGTACCAGAAGTATCTTTGTTTCCTTCAAGTGATTGTGATGTCGACTCCCCCTGAACCCTAGATATAGGATTAGCGTCAGTGTATTGACGATCACCCTCAATATTTCCAGCAGGAACATTGTCTTCATCATCACGTCTTTGAATAGACTCTGTGTGACAAGTATCAGGTATCCTCAACTCCCCCTGACCGTCAAGACGCTGAACGAGTTTAGTCACCAATGCTTGCATATCAGCTATCTGTTGAGCTTGAGTGTGAATCACCAACTGTCGTTGTCAATCAGTAGACACAAGAGTATCTACCTGAGCTTGTAGTGTAAGCATTTGAGATTCAAGGTAAATAATCCTTTTAGAATCAGAAGGCTTAGACGGACCAGCTGTCGATTGTGGAACTGAAGGACTTGCAGTAGGAGTAATGATCGGAGGAGCAGGAGTTCTAACCGGAGATGTATCTTTAGATCTTGGAGGAGTAATAATCAAGGAAGCAACAAAATTAGCATCCTCTACTCCCTGAGAAGATTGTGCAGCAGCAATGGAAGCAGACATTAACTTTTGAGTCTTAGGATCTAGATTAAAGTCACTATCAGACTCAGTACTTTCATCAACCAAGGATCTTTTTCCATGTACTGAACCGGAAGGAGGATCCCGAACATTCTTTCTTCTTGGTCGTCTGGCATGAGATTTAATGCGTTTTCCAGCATTGGCCAGTGGAATTGTAGCCAACCGCTCATAATGATCTGAGGAAAAATCCCTAGATTCATCAGAGTCAGTAGCTTGAGTAACAGGTAATATCGTCTCACTTGAGCTGGAACTAGATTCATCATCAGTCACCACATTCCCTTCAGCTTCTTGAATGGGTGAGTTCACAGCATCATCAACGAAATCATCCATGTTCATTCCTAGATCGTGTTCAGGTTCATGAACGACCTCCTCTTGAACTGGTTCCCGAATAGGTATTTCAACCTCAGCTTGTGGAATAGGAACTTGTTCAGGAATAGGAATTTGTGGTTGTACGGGAACTTGTACTTGTTGAACTGGTATCTGTTGTTGTGGAACTTGTTGTTGTGCTAGTTGTTGTGGTTGTTGTTGTTGTTGTTGTTGTTGAACATTGAAGCCTGGAACCTAAGCAATTTCTTCTGGATGAAACCAGTTGTCATTCAGTGGTGCAACATAATCAGGATTGATTAAGTGCCAAAACAATGGAGCATGAACCGGTATCAATGCGGCATTCTACTGTTTAAATTTTGTGCAATCAGTAAAGGTACGCTTTGACATCGGAGTCAAAGTTAATCTTATAGGATGTTGTGGAAGATCCGGAATTAGATGATTAAGAATCGGTTGAATAAAACGAGGATACATCAGAAATCCTTGAGCTTCAGCTGGATTAATTTGCATGACCATCTCCCTATAGAAGTAAAGTGCAAAATTGAATCGCTTATTCAATGTTAAAGCAACCATTACAATTTGAAGAGCCATCTTCAAGCCATCGGTACCAGCTTTGCGAGGAGAGATGCACTGAATAAGCACATGCATAAAGTACCTCCATTCACCAACTATGCCACCTTTACGTGCTTGTGTATCATTCTGTTTCCCACGATATCCCATTCTTTGAAAACAACAAAGAATAAGGGTTCCTGGATAAGATAACGGATCTTCAGCATTTCCACCCAAATCAAGAGCAGCACGAATCGTCTCTTCAGAAATGGCAATCTCGGTATTATTAATAGTGGCACGAAGAACATGAGGTTCAACGTCCGTATCTTGATGTACTGTGTCCCAAAATTGCTGTATGTACACGAGACTTATGTAAGGATCCGCAGATAAAGCAACGTGAAGACGTGATCTGTTCAAAAATCCTATAATGCCTTGAAAATTTACAGCCTTGGACATGTTAGGATCTAACAATGCCACTTGATTATGTTTATATTCGAGACGTCGAGCCATCTGAAAATGTTGGACAACAAACATATTAGCAAAAATAACAAACACGAACAAACAACAAAACAAAATAAATTTTTTTTTTTAAAAATGTAAAAAAAAATTATTTTGAACACACACAAAAAAATTTACAAGTCCAAATCTTCCCTGACCCCTAGGCGAACTTAATAAGTTCGCTTAGTGTTGCAAGAACAAGTTCGCTTGGAACAAGTTCCCTTGGAACAAGTTCGCCTGAACCTGTGACGATTCAAATTCAAACACAGACGTTCAAAAATCAACAAATCAAGTTAAACTCATGGAATAAGCAATGAACATCAGTCGAATATCAATTAACAACCAATTAGAATGATCAATTTTATAAGTCCGGTCAAAATTAGGTCAAAAAACCGTTCGTTCAAATATTTGACAGAAACCGAGAAGAAAATCATCAAATTCTCACAATTGAACGGATGAAATTCAACAAAATTACCTTGGTTGTGTTCGCAATTCAATTTGGATTATGATAGAATCGGTAAACAACTCCAACAACACAGATTAAAATTTTTGAAAATTTCAGATAAGTTCGCTTCGAACGAATGAAGACGATGACTGTCAAGTTCGCTTGACCAAGAGTCTTATACACATTAAGTTCGCTTATTTAGGCGAACTTGTTAAGTTCGCTTAACAAGCCATCGGCGAACTTGATAAGTTCGCTTCACCATCCACAGACAACCAGATTAAGTTCGCTTCACTGTACACAGGCAAACTTAATATCTATTCACTTTTGACTTGAACCAAATTTTATCAACTTCAACCTGTCAAATCTTAAACTTTCGTCAGCAACATATATTCGATCCAATCCCGAACATTTTTAATAAAAGTTTAGAATTTTCATGGAAAATAAAAATCAAAATCTTTTTGAGTTTTATCTATACAAACGGAATCACTTATTTTTGGATTTTATCTGTACAAACGGAAACACATATTTTTGGATTTTATCTGTACAAACGGAAACACATATCTTTGGATTTTATCTGTACAAACGGAAACACATATTTTTTGATTTTATCTGTACAAACGGAAACACATATTTTTAGATTTTATCTGTACAAACGGAAACACATATTTTTGACTAAACATCATGAGCAAGAAGATCATATCAGTATCCAATTAATTCATCAAACATTTTAGCAATAACAAAGGGTAACCTATAATATGAAACCATCCAACTCAGTCTTGTGCACTTTGCAACTTAATTTTTTTTTATTTTTTTTATTTTGAAGCTCATTCAATTTGAATAATATTTGAAATGATACGCGATAAATTTCAAAGTAAACAAGACCAGTTATAAAATGCTCTTTTATTTATACCGAATTTAAAATATAAAGCATGAATTCTTAAATTTGTCAATATTATAAAATTTGAAACTATAAGCGTTTATTCTCCAAATTCATGTGATTTAGTACCATTTAGATGAAAAACATCATGTACCCCACATATATGCCAAACAGAAAGATAAATTGCACTATCTTCAAGACATATACAGTTTATGTTAAGATTAGATCAATTTCCAAGATGAAATTATCCCTTTTAGCACAAGTATAGAAGCAGATCCCAAAGGATATAAGAATCATGATGATTCAGAATCAAAAGATTCTAATGAATTGGCTGATAATGAGAATCAACAGATTCAGGTATGAGGATCCAACTATTATCTGGATAAACTTCAATTGAGTTAGACTAGATGATGTATCTAACTGATCCAAGGGCGAATATATGTTTCAACAGAATTTGAAAGCATATCTTAGTTCAACAACACCTTGCATGTTTTCGGGGCATGGGCAGTGAAGTGAACTGAAATAGATTTGTGCTAAAGATATAATTCGATATTAGTCTCATGAAATTCTTTAAAACCATATATTCTTTATCTGATAATAAGCTTTTACACACACACAGGCATATAATGGATTCAAATCACAGATGTAATCATATCTTATTTAATTTTCACACTACTATTGATTTCAAAACGCTTCTAGTCTATTGACAATTCAAGTTTCAAAACTCATACACAAATTTAAAAACAAATTATCAAGATTAGAGCATTCAAAACACTATCATTTCTTATTTACGCAGACTTTGAGATTTAGATCAAATCAACTCATATTAAGCAATCATAAATCAAAGGTCTACTAAGGTCATGTGCAATGAAATAATCACTGATGTACTATCATTTCTTCTCTAACTTCAAATGATGTCAAATTTTATATTTTTCACTTTGTTTTGACTTTTTATAAGTTAACAACTTTTTGACTGAAATGTAAATGCAAAAATGTAATAAAGCAGTAAAAGACATTAAAAATAAAAATTTTCCATGAAATTCTGATTTTGAAAAACTTTTATTCGGGATTGATCATACCAATCATTTTAATTAGAAATTCAAACCTGGTACGATCAAATGCCTTGGTAAACAAATCAGCAAAATTATCGTCAGTGTGTACCTTGACCAGCTCAATCAACCTTTTCTCTGCACAATCACGAATAAAATTATATCGAATCTCTATGTGCTTAGTTTTACTATGTTTAACAGGATTATTAGTTATGGACATAGTAGCATTATTATCAATAAGCATAGGGGTTCCTGTGAAATTCAAACTGTAATATCTCAATTGCTGCTGTATCCACAGGATCTGTGAACAACAACTCGCAGCAGCGATATATTCTGCTTCGCATGTTGAAATCGAGACCGTGGTTTGCTTTTTGCATTGCCAGGACACAAGTCGATTACCTAAGAACTGGCAACCACCTGTTGTAGATTTCCTGTCCAGACAACAACCACCAAAATCAGAATCTGTATAAGCATTGAAATCAAAGTTAGAACCATGAGGATACCATAGCCCCAAACGTTGTTTTCCTTTTAAATACCGAAAGATTCTTTTCACAGCGATTAAGTGAGATTCTTTTGGCTTTGCCTGAAATCTGGAACAGATGCACACGGCGAACATTATATCCGGCCTTGAAGCGGTTAAGTACATGAGGGATCCAATCATAGCTCTGTAAAGTCGACAATCCACATCTTTTCCTTCCGGGTCAGAATTCAACTTATGATTGACCGGAATTGGAGTATCATATGGGGTACAGTCCTCCATCTTGAACCGGCTCAAGACGTCTTTGACATACTTGGACTGATGAATAAAGAAACCATCTTCCTTTTGATTTACTTGTAAACCTAAGAAAAAAGATAACTCTCCCATAGCAGACATTTCAAATTTCGACTTCAAAACACCCTCAAAGTCTTTACATAACCCTTCGTTTGTTGAGCCAAAAATAATATCGTCCACATAAATCTGCACCAGTAGGTAATCTTCCCCTGATTTCTTTATGAATAAGGTCGAGTCTATCTTTCCACGAAAAAATTCATTCACCAAAAGATGTGTGGATAAAATTTCATACCACGCACGAGGAGCCTGATGAAGACCACAGAGGACCTTATCAAGCTTGAAAACCATGTTCGGATGAAGCGGATCTTCAAACTCCGGCGGCTGACATACATAGACTTCCTCCTTGACCTTACCATATAAAAACGCACTTTTTACATCTAATTGAAACACCTTATAACCTTTAAAAGAAGCAAAAGCTAGAAACAGCCTTATAGCCTCGAGCCTCGCAACCGGCGCATAAACCTCGGTGTAATCAATTCCTTCCTGTTGATTAAAGCCCTGGACAACTAATCTTGCCTTGTTGCGTACCACGACACCTCGATCGCCTTTCTTACATTTAAACACCCATTTTGTTCCTATCGGATACACATCCTTCAAAAGATCAACAAGATTCCAAACCTTAAGTTTGTCAAATTGAGCAAGTTCTTCCTACATAGCTTCTATCCAATTGTTGTCATTTAAAGCCATCTCAACATTCTTGGGTTCAACCTGCGAAATAAAGCAAGAATGTGAGCAATCATCAAGAACACTAGAATCTTTAATGCAGGTATACAAACAAGTATTGACAACAAGAGAACGTGTTTTCACTCCATCCTGTAAATTTCCAATTATATTCGTCGCAGGATGATCTTTGAGTTCCTTGATGGATGCAACCTCAGGAACTGGCAACACGTCAACTTGAGTAGAATCAGATTGATAAGAATAATCTTGATTAATTGGAATTTCCGAGTCTAAATTTGTAGGAATCTCCCCCTGAGCCTGTGTCGAAGATAATGGATCATCTCCCAACAACGGTTCAGCAGAAGAATCTTGAAAAATAGCATTATCCTCCTCACTCTTTGAATTTTGTGGACCTGAACAAGAAGCAACATTAGGATCGGGAGCAGAAGTAGATGGAATCGAAGAAGTTGGAACTGCATTTGGTAGAAATCCATTGTGCTGTGCATCCTGACAAGAATCATAAAGAACAACAGCATCTTCAGCAGAAATATCAGAAGGTAAATGAAAAGACTTGAATAAGTTTTCATAATCAAATGCCCAATCCAGACCAATCGCCATTTGTGGTAAAGACCGATTTGAACAGTCAATATGGAACCATTCTTCAACTTGGCGCGTCTCTTTGTTATAAAACCTCTTTGTTGTCGAATTAGCTACATACCCCAAAAAAATCCCTTCAATAGCCTTCGCACTGAATTTTGTTAGGACATCTCGTACTTTCAATAGGGTGGAAGGATTACCAAAAGGTAGTAAATAATTCAGATTAGACTTTCGATTATTCAGCAATTCGTAGCAAGTCTTGTTATGTCGCTTGATGGGCAAGACCCTGTTCAAAACATGACACATAGTATTCACAGTTTCAGCCCAAAAGGTGACTGGAAGCTTAGAATCCGCAAGCATCGTGCGAGCTGTTTCGACCAAAGTCATGTTCTTTCGTTCAGCGACACCGTTTTGTTGAGGAACATATGGCGCACTGAATTCATGATGTATTCCTTTTTGTAGACAGAATAAGCCCATTTTTCTATTCTTAAATTCGCTGCCATTGTCACTCCTTATTCTTCTGACTTTCAGATTGAATAAATTTTCCAAACCCAGGATTAAGTATTGTACCAACTCAGTGGTTTCAGCTTTAGAGGAAAGAAACTTAACCCATGAAAATCTGGAGTAATCATCAGTTACTACCAAGCAGTAAGATTTTCCACCAATGCTCCTGATACTGATAGGACCGAACAAATCCATATGCAGCAACTCCAAAAAAGTTAAGATAGAATTCGTCGATTTAGATTTGTGAGATCCAGTGCGTGCTATTCATAAGATACCGTTAAAGAAGATTCCTCAAGACTTTCTTGGGAATATGAAATGGTGGTATGTTGATGTTAATACTGGTGAAGCAAAGATTGAATATAAAGACAATAAGGTCATTGTATGTTTCTATGATGCAATGAATCTTATCAATTTCTCAAAGAAAGATCAGAGGACGTTGCGAAAGAATGAAATAATGTTCACTGATGTTTGGAGAGAACAAGGTCTATAGTACAAAAGAGTTTTGGAGATATGCAGAAGATATGGAGTGCATGCTGGCAGCAGACTACCGGATAACTGGAAGAGTTCAAGATAAAGACTGAAGACTGAAGATCAAGCTTTTGTCAAGGGGGAGTCTGTTAGGACATAGTTTGTAATGACAAAAGCTTGTAATAGTTAGATTTTATGTCTTTATGTTTAATGTCACTAAGTGTTTTACAAGTATAGCCTAGAGGCGAACTTGTTAAGTTCGCCTGGTCTATCAGAGGCGAACTTAATAAGTTCGCTTAAGTCTAACTGAGGCGAACTTGTTAAGTTCACTTAAGCTGTTAGAGGCGAACTTAATAAGTTCGCCTATATCAGGTCAGTTATCTATATATATGTTTACAGAGTCAGTCGTTCAAGATAGAAAAGAACAGAACCAAATAGAACAGAGAAGTCCGATTGAGTCTGTAAACATCATTGTGATTTGAAATACGAATTGAGAAGGTTATTTACTTGCTTGTTTGCATTGTCTTTTATGCGTATAAACGTTGACTCGTTGGATTCCGCACTCCGAGTAAACGTCATGTCTTATCACGAGATCGATCCGTAGACGCGCCATAGGGACCTACAAGACTAACCGTCTTAAAGGCAAGTTTTTCACCCGATTTAACGATTCCCGTTAAGTACGTCTTTGTTTAGAAAAACAGTGTTTTCATGTGACGACTCGTTGATGATTATTATTCTAGTATAGACGCTTACATATTTTCTGAGAAAATATTATTTTTCCATATTGGTGACATATTAAGTTTAACAAAAATAAATATTATTTTTGTAACAACTCATAATATATTCATATTATAGCTTACGTATAAACATATAATTATTTCTTAAAAATAATCATATAAATTCACAAATATCATTCAAGTATATTCATGCATGTTATATATTCCACGTACGTATAGACCACGTTACTACGTTCACATGCAAATACTTTCATTCCGAACGACATTTATTAACTTTTTTACGTTCATCATGCATTTATTTTTACCAATATATGCATACAAGTATAACCACATTTCAACATAAGCCCAAATTTGTTTCACGAAGACATGTGATTATTTATTTTTAACCGAACGTTTTTTTGATTTCATGCATATGAACTCATCTATGATTATATCATCATGGTACATGCATATATGCTCTTTATATTTACCAAACGTTCTAAACATTTCGATCATAACAAGTTTCATGTCAACACCTAACCATAATTTTTCAAGTTCCCAATCCTTTAAATGTTTCATCTAATATTTTCTCATGATCTTTTTAACAATAATTCTATATGCATGCATATACACCTACATATATACATATATATTGGTTCTTATACACGCATACACACACTTTAATAATTTCCATGTTAATAAACTTTGAACACACACATTTATATATATGATCACGATTTATATACATATATATACACTCCACTTTAATCAAGTTTTAACCACATTTTTAGATTATTAATTATACTTTTAATTCAACATCTACAACTTATCACCATAAAATCAAAACAACAAGATATACATATAAACATATAAATTTTTGGCCCTATGTATATATCTATACAAAACTATACTTTTTAAACATAATAAAGTTAAACTTTATAAAAACTCATTAGCTCTTTAAATCTCTTTGATTTTTATGGTGAACAACATGTCGTAACAAGAAAATAAGAATGAATCTAAAGTGTGGTGTCGGTTTCATACCACTAGACAAAGAAAATAAGAAGAAATACGGGTGGGAGGTGATGAGGGCTCGAGTAGCTTAGCAAATCCGACTCCTAACCTTCAAGACTTCTTGGATTTCCAAATCCCTAGCTAAAATTCTCTAGGATTTGTGTTCTTGGATTTTGAAAGAGCAAAGTGTGCATGTGTGTATCGGTATATATAGATGTAAAAAGGTGTCGGAGTGTGTGATACACCATCATCATTACAAGGCATATAGGTATTTGTTGGATTAGACACTTGCTTGGTTTACACTTGATTGAGAATGGTTCAATATGACACAAGGATGGATGATGAGATTCGAGGTGAAGTGTGCATGGCTCCCACACTTTCGGTCGAGAGGGGTGTTTGGGAGGAGGGTTGGGTCTTGTCTCATCCATAGTTGCAATCTAAATATTAGTTAGGTGGTGTAAACCCGGTAGGTGATCCCGTGATTTAATACCCGATGTATGAACTTTTAAGATCAAAATATTTACATATTTTGTGTATCTTGACTAGTTTTCATAGTTTACTAGTGTATCCCGACATAGTTATAGTCTTAATTATATCATTCATGCTTACACATATAAATAACTTAAGACCAAGTAACACACAATTTTATGTTCACTTTTAAAGGTTTAGTCATCAATATATATGTTTTTATATTAAAATGGGTTTCTAGACTTTATTTGTAAAAATCTTGTTAATCACCAACGAGCATACATTGCGGGTTATAATTGTTTATTACCTAGTAGTTCGTATATTTACTAAAATATGACACGTGTTCCCTTGCTAGACTCCTGACAATACCTTATCAAATCAATGATCCAGGAAATATAAAATATGAACGTGTAATTTTGAATATGGATATTGACCTGAAATGCTGGGTGTCACATTCTCCCCATGTTAAAGAGAATTTCGTCCCAAAATTCAGTTGTTGTTATCTTGACTTGGAGTGTTCGTGAACTACTTGGCTTTCATTTGATCTTCTCGTTCCCATGTATACTCAGGGCAACGCTTTGAGTTCCAACGTACCTTAACAAATTTAACTCGTCTACGTCTTGTTTTCTAAACTTTCCAATGTGATCTCAATGGGTTCCTCAACGAAGTGCAGCTTGTCATCTATGTGAATCTCTTCAGACGGTATGATCAAAGTTGCGTCTAATAAACACTTCTTGAGATTGGACACATGAAACGTATCATGTACATTGCTTAGTTCTTGTGGCAACTTAAGTTTGTATGCTACAGGGCCAACCCTAGCCAGTATTTCAAATGGTCCAATGTACCTGGGGTTAAGCTTGCCACGGTTGCCAAATCTTGCAACTCCCTTCCAACGTGAGACTTTCAACATAACCCGGTCTCTAACTTGGATTTCTAACAGTCTTCGTCTGTTATCCACGTAACTCTTTTGTATGTCACGGGCGGCCTTCAGACGATCCTTGATTTTGAAAATCTTGTCAGTGGTTTCCTGAATAACCTCAGGACCCGTTAAGTGCTTGTCGCCAACCTCCGCCCAACATAGCGGTGAACGACATTTATGACTGTATAAAGCCTCAAACGGAGCGGCTTTTATGCTGGTATGGTAACTGTTATTGTATGAAAACTCAGCCAATGGCAAATGAGTATCCCAATTTCCTCTGAAATCAATTGCACACGCACGGAGCATATCTTCTAAAGTTTGAATGGTCCTTTCACTCTGACCATCTGTTTGTGGATGATATGCCATGCTCATGTCAAAACGTGTGCCCAAGGCTTCTTGTAATGATTGCCAGATTCTCGACATGAATCTGATGTCTCTATCAAAGATAATTGAGATTGGCACTCCATGCCTAGCCACAATTTCCTTGATATAAAGCCTTGCAAGCTTCTCGGTTTTATCCGTCTCTTTGATGGGCAGAAAATGAGCTGACTTCGTCAAACGATCGACGATTACCCATATAGTGTAATAACTGCTCGACGTCTTGGGTAACTTTATGATGAAATCCATGGAAATTTGTTCCCATTTCCATTGAGGAATCTCGGGTTGTTGTAACAATCCAGACGGTTTCTGATATTCTGCCTTTACCTTGGAACACATCAGACATTTGCCAACATAGATAGTAATTTCCCCTTTCATGTTTGGCCACCAATAGAGTTCCTTCAGATCCTTATACATCTTATCTGAACCTGGGTGAATGGAGTACCTTTACTTGTAGGCTTCGTCCATAACCAACTCCCGTAGATTACCGGTATGTGGCATCCAAATTCTATCCATGAAGTATAAAGTATCATCGGACTTAGGTTCCAACTGTCTGATCATTCCTCGTAGAGCTTCATTTTGAACATTTTCTTCCTTAAGTGCCTCTTGTTGTGCCATTCAGATTTGAGTCATGAGACTCATATGAATTGTCAATCCTAGGGCATGAACACGAAGATTTTTAACTCGTTCTTTATGACTCAAGGCATCTGCTATGACATTTGCCTTACCAGGGTGATACTTGATATCACAGTCGTAATCATTCAGTAGTTCTACCCAACGGCGTTGCCTCATGTTGAGTTTTTTCTGATTAAAGATGTGCTGGAGACTTTTATGATCTATAAAGATAGTACATTTTCTACCATATAAGTAATGTCTCCAAATCTTGAGTGCAAACACGACGGCACCCAATTACAAATCGTGAGTCGTATAATTTTTCTCAAAGACTTTCAGCTGTCTGGATGCATATGCCATGACTTTTTCTTTCGGCATCAGCACGCATCCCAGACCTTGGTGTGATGCGTCACAGTACACGATGAAATTGTTGGTTCCCTCGGGAAGTGATAGAACAGGTGCACTGCAAAGCTTCTGATTTAGCAATAGAAAAGCTGATTCTTGTTTATCAGTCCAATCAAACGTTTTGTCCTTCTGGGTTAACATGGTCAAAGGCAGGGCTATTTTTGAAAAATTCTCGATAAATCGCCTGTAATAGCCGGAGTTCTTGGTGCTTCCATGTTTTTGATAGCTTCAATATTGGACTGGTCTACGTGAATACCCTTCTTATTGATCATATGTCCAAGAAAATGAACTTCTTGGTTCCAAAACTCACACTTAGAGAATTTGGCATATAATTTCTCATTTCTGAGTAGTTCCAAGATTAACTTCAAATGATGTTCATGTTCCTCCTTGGTTCGTGAATATATCAATATGTCATCGATAAACACAATCATGAATTTATCCAAGTATGGCTTGCACACGCGGTTCATGAGATCCATGGAAACTGCCGGTGCATTAGACAAACCAAATGGCATAACTAGAAACTCGTAGTGACCGTAACGAGTCCTAAAAGCAGTCTTTGGTATATCTTCCTCCTGGATTCTCAGTTGATGATACCCTGATCATAGATCAATCTTAGAATAGAAGCTGGAACCTTGAAGTTGGTCAAATAAATCGTCTATTCGAGGAAGTGGATACCGGTTTTTAATTGTAAGTTTGTTCAACTCCCGGTAATCAATACACATTCTAAAGGTTCCATCCTTTTTCTTCACAAACAAGACCGGAGCTCCCCAGGGTGAAAGACTCGGTCTTATGAAACCTTCATCAAGCAACTCTTGCAGTTGGCTTGATAATTCCTGCATCTCGGAAGGTGCTAGGTGCTACGGTGATCGTGCAACTGGTGCTGATCCTGGTATTAGGTCGATCCGGAACTCGAATTGTCTTGGTGGCGGTAGTCTAGGTAAGTCTTCCCGAAATACCTCAGGGAAATCCCTCACGATCAGTATGTCCTCAAGTCGACATTCCTCGGGTTTCTTCTCGACGAAGTGAGCTAGAAATGCGTAATAACCCTTGCGTAGATACTTATGGTCTTTAATGCAGTTTAATATCTTCAACATTGTTCCACCCTTTTCGCCTTGAATTGAAAGAATTTCTCCTCTTGGTAGTGGGATACGTACAATCTTTTTGAAACATACGACCTTGGCATGATTTTTCGATAACCAATCCATGCCAATGACGATGTCAAAACTCCCAGATCAATAGGTAGAAGGTCTATACTAAATGTATGGTTTTCTAGACATAAAGTACAACCCTTAATGACCTCTCCGTTCTTAATTAATTCCCATTTGCTAATTCAATTGTATAACTTTGATCTAGTTTGTTGGCCTTAATACTGAGTAAAGATTTAAAATCATTTGACACAAAGCTCATATCAGCACCCGAATCTAAAAGTACAGAGGCATAGTGATTATTTATCGGGAACGTACCAGTGACAATGTTCGAATCCTGGCGTGCGTCCCCGACACCCATCACAAATGCCCTCCCTGGTGCCTGAGCGTTGTTCTGATTCTTCCATTTGGGATAGTCTTTCTTGAATTGGTTCAGATCACCACACTTGAAACATCCTTGTTTAGCTTTACCCGTGGGGTTGGTGTTGATTAGACAGTTTTGTGTGGTATGCCCAAACCTACCACATTTCCCACATTTAATACATCCAGCCCCATGATGATATCCACACTTCTTACACCTCGGCAGTGTCCCATCATACTCTTTTCTCTTCGTAGTATTGGCTGCAAAAGCCTTCACCGTTTCTTGTTTCTTGAATCCTTGTTTCCCAGATTTGTTACTTGGATTTCCCATCCATTTCCTTTTCTCCCCAGATTTACCTTCCTCATTCTCCTTCTTCGCAAACAATCCATTGCGCACAACATCATCTCTTAACTTGAATGCAAAAGTTATAGCACTCTTGGCATCCATTGTGTGACAATCCGGACTTCTCAGTTAGTCCCGTTAGAAATCCCCGTTAAATTTGCTATTAAATCATAACCCAATTAACTCAATCTTAAACCCAAGGGACCAATTCTGTCATTTCCTGATCTCAAACTTTAGGGACTAATCCTACCAAATCCCTAAACCTATTATGTTGACTTTGAAAGTCAAAATTGAATGATTTTTGTTCCTGTTGACTTGTAAAAGTCAAATCCGTAGCCTCTTTGATCCAAATTCACAAGCTATAACTGACATTGGTCCAAACCTGTAACTAAAATGCACGTTGATGTCATAAACGTTCATATTTGAGTCAATTAACATCACCATTACTGAGCAAATTAAACTCAATTATGAGCTTTAAACCGAAACCGTCGACCTCATTGTTCTTATCAACCAAACCAGATCAATTCGATATCACTCCATCAAATTGATCACCTTCACACATTGAACGAGACCTTGTGAAGCTATTATACGCGTCAATTTCACCGGAAACCCAACAGAAGTCGCCGGGAACCAAATCAGTCATCGTCGGCCTCGGTCTTAGTCGACCACACTCGATTTGTCATCTATTCTGGTAATTATCTACACCTATAGCTTCGTTTTTATCCGTAGAATGAAAGCCCTAAACCAATTAGGGCTTATAACACTGATTCGATCAAGAACAGATTCTAGGGCTCTTAGGGTTTCCAATTTAATCGAACCCTACCTTAAAACATGTTTTAATGCAATTAACTTATACCTTTAGACTTGTAATGATCTTTGTAATGAAAGCCCCATATCAATTTAACCTTATAACATCGAATTGATCTTGATCCGATATTTATGGTTTGTTCATTTACGGATTTGGGGTTTTTGATCTTAGACTCATTTTAAATTCAATTAAAACATGTGACTAGTTTCGTAATCTCTTACTGATCAAAAGTCCTATGCTAATTCGATCTTTCAATATCGAATTTATGATGAACGAAATCTAGGATTCATATACGTTCCTATGTGATCGAAATCCTACCTACGCTTGATTTTAACGAAATTAAACTATATCATCAGTTTCGCAAAGTCTTAATCTTTAAGAACCCCATGAATTCAACAATTCTTATAACATCGTTTAATCAATTTGAATTCACAATCTAAAACTAGGGTTTCGACACTTCTTTTTGAGAATAAACGATCTATAACTCGTTGTTTTCCATTTAAAATCACCCATAAATTCGTATAACTTGAATAATCAAATCCCCTCTATAATCTGGTTATATCACGACCGGATTGATGGAATTCAGGGCTGGGATTCGATCGCAGGCATATTTTGGGGGTAGAACCATTGGACTTGTATGTTATAATCACATGGAACCGGGTTTAGTCGCGATACCTTAGCAGGCTGACTTGGTTAAGGCTCACCACTCTCACGCAGGAGACCCGGGTTCGAGTCCGGTCTCCTGCATTCTTTTTGGGACTTTTTCCTGAATATTTAATTAATAAAAATCATTCTTAATATTGTTATATTAATATATAAAAGTGTTTTAGCCCCGGAAAACACCCGAAGGCTCGGGTGTAATTTTATAAATAGCATTTTCACTTATAAAATAATATATTTATATTATTTTTAAACCACGACTCCGAATAAAATAATATATTTATATTATTTTCAACCCGTGACTCTAACTAAAAATAATATATATTCTTATATTATTTTTACCACATTTATAAACTTTATGAAACGTTCTAAACTATTAAATAATATTATTATTTATATTATTTACCCTCGGTTTTATACTCGAATAAAAATAATATATTTATTATTTTTGCCACACAAATGATTATTTTAATTTTACGAACTTAAAAATATCATATTTAGTTATATTATTTTCCTAAACCATTTTAAATGGTACAACCGCCTGAATATTTTTTTACTAATATTATTCGCAATCAGAATTGCTCGACACGAAACGTATTTACCTTAATAATTATTTTATTAAGAAACCCTCATTCCAGTGGACACGTTCGTCTACTCGTTGGTCCTACGTATACTTTTGGGCATTCACATCTTCCGTGTCGTCGTCACGTATCCCAATAAATCCCATATTTTTGTCCCTAACTTATGTGTTTATAATTTTAGGGCATCCGTAAGTCGTTTGAGACTTACACACGTGGTTCCAACTTGTCCTTTGTGTGATACTACCTACAACGCAACGCAGGTGAGTTTTCACGGCCCCTTTTTACTGTTTTAACTTGGGGGAGAAAACATGATTAAACAATTTTGGATTTTGTAATTCGTATGATATCAATGTTATATGCTAAGCGTAACACGCTATCACAGAAAGTCCTCATCTTATATCGAACCCTTAATATGGATCTTAGCGAGGTAATATTTAGTAGTACTACTGGGTTTGACAAATCCCACCCTCTTTAGTCGCGTTAACTCGTTTAGATATCGAACGGGTGAAATGTTAGCCTACTCACACCGCCATTGTTGATAGACCTGGCAGGAGGCAATAAACAAACAGTCAGCTTCGGTTGCGAGCGCTTGAGCTGAACATGAACATAGGTTAGCTACCTATAGATACGTACTGAATGAACATAAATCTGGTAAACGCTTATTTACATATATTGAAACCGGTGAACTCACCAACCTCGTGTTGACATATTTTCTTACATGTTTTCTCAGGTCGCTAAGATAAGACACAGGTGCACGTTAGGGCATGCATGGGATTCAACTAATTTGATTATCACTTATTTATGTTTGTTTGAATTATTCTATTGTACTTGTTTTGGTTGGACGTTTTGGACTTTTTGGACTTTTGAACTTTGGTTTTGGGCGCGTGTATTTTGCGCATTTATTTTCTTTACGCTTCCGCATTGATACTCTGATTTGAATGATATTTTCATTTTGAGTCCCATGTAGAGTAGTTCAAAGTAACTAATGTCTGAGATCCTAGTTCGTCACTTCCTAAACGGTAAAACTCCGTTAGTTGAAATTGGGGGTGTGACACATTGGATTAGATGAAGTTACCATGCTGCGAATTTGAGGCGCAAGGCCCCACAAATACCTCTCGACACGCTTATGTTCTGGAGTGACTATGTGTGGCACTTGGATTTCCAGTTCATTGAAATGATCGGTGTAACCACCCACGTCATCTCTGATCATTTTCAAATTCCACATCTAACCCTCAATCTTTTGTAACTCGTTTCGAGGAAAGTATTCCTTAATCGTCATACATGTCAGTTCTTCCCATGATAATTGATATGTTGTATGCCTCCCCAAAGTCTTTACTTGAGAATTCCATCAAGTTATTGCCTTATTAGTGAGCGTGCCAGTAGAATACTTCACCATGCAGTCAGCGGTGCATTCACTAATATCATTCACTGACTCCATCTTCTTAATCCGCCTTATCAGACCTACTGCACCCTCGGTGCCATTAAAGCTGCGAGGGCTGTAGGATAGGAAGGCCTTATAGGTGCACTTCCTACTAGAAGCATCTCCAGAACCTCCGGCTGTGCCACTGCCTCCTACACCTCCTTCGCCGGTACCGCTGTAATTCCCTCCGCCGTTATTCCGGTTGGCTTCATATAGCTCCATGGCGGCAGCTACCTGTTGTGATATGAGTTGCTCCACATTTGTGGAAATCGTCTCATAGTTATTACCAGTGCTGTCATGGGTCACCCCCAATAGTACTATTCATAGAATCCTAGGCTAAGTCAATAGCTAATGGTTACAAAATGTTAATGTTGTTAAGGGGACTTTTAGCCATCTATTGTTCCTCATGCAAACATAACGGTCTGGTCTTTGTTCGTTTCATTTATATATGAAAATATGTACAAGTATGTTTCTTCCCCAAAACATTTAAAAACCAGAAAAATGGGACAGTGAAACTCACCTCGACAAAAGTGTATACTAGCAAATATTTGAATAATTGTAAGCCCCGCTTATCCGTACCAATTACACAAGAATACCTTATATGTTAAGAATACCCGTCTTAAACGCAAGTTGTTCACCCGACTTAACGAATCCCATTAAGCACGTCTTTGTTTAGAAAAACAGTGTTTTCATGTGACGACTCGTTGATGATTATTATTCTAGTCTAGACGCTTACATATTTTCCAAGAAAATATTATGTTTCGATATTGGTGAAATATTAAGTTTACAAAAAATAAATATTATTTTTGTAACAACTCATAATATATTCATATTATAGCTTACGTATAAACATATAATTATTTCTTAAAAATAATCATATAAATTCTCAAATATCATTCAAGTATATTCACGCATGTTATATATTCCACGTACGTATAGACCACGTTACTACGTCCACATGCAAATACTTATGTTTCGAACGACCTTTATTAACTTGTTTACATTCATCATGCATTTATTTTTTCCAATATATGCATACAAGAGTATCCACATTTCAACATATGCCCAAATTTGTTTCAAGAAGACATGTGATTATTTATTTTTAACCGAACGTTTTTAGATTTCATGCATATGATCTCACCTATGATTATATCATCAAGGTACAAGCATATATGCTCTTTATATTTACCAAATGTTCTAAACATTTCGATCATAACAAGTTTCATGTCAACACCTAACCATAATTTTTCAAGTTTCTAATCCTTTTAATGTTTCATCTAATATTTTCTGATGATCTATTTAACAATAATTCTATATGCATGCATATATACCTATATATCTACATATATATTGGTTCTTATACACGCATACGCACACTTTAATAATTTCCAAGTTAATAAACTTTGAACACACACATTTATATATATATGCTCATGATTTATATACATATATATACACTCTACTTTTCATCAAGTTCTAACCACATTTTTAGATTATTAATTATACTTTTAATTCAACATCTACAACTTATCACCGTAAAATCAAAACAACAAGATATACATATAAACATATAAATTTTCGGCCATATGTATATATCTATACAAAACTATAGTTTTTAAACTTAATAAAGTTAAACTTTATAAAAACTCATTAGCTCTTTAAATCTCTTTGATTTTTATGGTAAACAACATGCCGTAACAAGAAAATAAGAATGAATCTAAAGTGTGGTGTCGGTTTCATACCACTAGACAAAGCTAGGAGAAGAAATACGGGTGGGAGGTGATGAGGACTCGAGTAGCGTAGGAAATCCGACTCCTAACCTTCAAGACTTCTTGGATCTCCAAATCCCTAGCTAAAATTCTATAGGATTTGTGTTCTTGGATTTTGAAAGAGCAAAGTGTGCAAGTGTGCATGTGTGTATCGATATATATAGATGTAAAAAGGTGTTGGAGTGTTTGATACACCATCATCATTACAAGGCATGTAGGTATTTGATGGATTAGACACTTGCTTGGTTTACACTTGATTGAGAATGGTTCAATATGACACAAGGATGGATGATGAGATTGGAGGTGAAGTGTAGGTGGCCCCCACATTTTCGGCCGAGAGGGGTGTTTGGGTCTTGTCTCATCCATAGTTGCAATCTAAATATTAGTTAGGTGGTTTTTAGGTTGTGTAAACCCGGTAGGTGATCCTGTGATTTAATACCCGGTGTATGAACTTTTAAGATCAAAATCTTTATATATTTTGTGTATCTTGACTAGTTTTCATAGTTTACTAGTGTATCCCAACATAGTTATAGTCTTAACTATATCATTCATGTTTACACATATAAATAACTTAATACCAAGTAACACACATTTTTATGTTCTGTTGGGTATAAAATTGAGACTGATGCTGTCAATAGAAACTATAGTATCGAAACTACCTAGTTTTGATACCTGTTTTTCAGGCCCATTTGGCGGTGGCTTGGAAAACAAGGCATTTGTGCTTGGCCTCATATAAATATCAGATTATTTCATAGGAGGAGTATGTGTCTGTAGAGGGAATCACCACCCTATGGGGAGCTCACCATGGGGTGAGACTAATTGTGAGTGTGTGAGGATCTTTATCATTTTCATATCAATGAAAGAATCACACGTTTTATGCTTTCAATTATCTGTTCTTTTTCACTTTTATATATTTATGTTTGTGTATGTGATTCCCGCACCCGTCTCTACCTTTTTCTGAGTCGAGAGTGATACCGGATCAAGGGATTCCGCCTCTTGATTCATGTCGTTTGATGGATTTCTCCGTAGATCTATGTTTGCGGATCTGCTCAGGACCTACATGTTTGTTGGAGCATATTCTGGTGACAACGAGCTTGATGATATTATGTCTTAGTCTTAGAGTCTTTGACTTGTAATTGATAGAATTGTTAGCAACAGTTAAAGGGGAGTCTGTTAGGACATGTTTTGTAACTGTTGATAAAATTCTGTGTAAGTTCACAGTAAGAATCTTTAGGAGCGAACTTGTTAAGTTCGCCTAAGGAATCCTAAGTGCAAGTTCATAGAAGTTCGCCTAAGCATCTATAGAGGCGAACTTGTTAAGTTCGCCTATAGCAGGTCTGTGGCTATAAATAGGAGATATCAGTAGACTTGAGAGAGACACGATATCAGGAGGAACTGATTAGAGACAGAATTATTGTAAACTGATATTGTGGTGGAAATACGAAGAGTTTATTTACACCGTTGTTGTTGATTGAGTTACACGAGCACGTTGATCATGGATTCCGCACGTTATCACCTTGTCGTACCGCGAGTCTAGAGATCCGTCACGCACCGAATTAGGGACCTACAATTGGTATCAGAGCCTCGCACTCTTGATTTGAGTGGATACGAATTGATTCTGGATGATTTCTGACTAGTACTAGCACTGATTACAAGTTCTCTCGATTAAATTTGGTTGAAATTGATGAATTTTTGAAGTTTCTGTTCTTGTTCTTCATGTTCGTCATTTTTTTATGGATTTTCAGAAATTGGACATCATTTAGTGTTTGGATTGAAGTTTTGATCACTTAGGGTTGTTTAGATTCTGTTTTTGATCATTCTTAGTGGATCAACTACACAATTACATCACTATTTGAGGATTTTAGTAAAATTTTTATTTATTTTTTATTGTCAGACATTGTTCGAACATGTTGATAACATTCATAGCATAGATCCTTCAAATTGGACATCAAAACGTGTTTTAATGAAAGATTTGTTCGTTTAGGGTTCTTTAGTTTTGGTTCTAGATCAATCCTCTTGAAAAATTGGTTCAGATCCATCAAGTTTTATGAATATTAGATTTTTCCGGTGACCGGAGTTGGCCGGAATCTGAACAAACTGGTGAACCTGACATGAACTATCTAGTGCAGATTACTAAGTTCGCTTGAAATTTTACATCAAGTTCGCTCGATTATCTGATTCAATATCTTCGCCTGATTTGATTTCTCACATGCACATGATTGAATGTTCTGAACAGAGGTGTATCTGAGCTAATTGCAAGTTCGTTTGAGGAAAAATCAAGTTCGCTTGATGTACTTTGTTATCTGCGCTTGTTATCTGAGATTATATGTTCGCCTGGCCAAATTAAGTTCGCATGAGATATTAAGTTCGCCGAGCAATTTCAAAGTATTTCAGTCAAGTGCGCATGACCAAGTGCTAAATACGCTTGAATAAAAGTTCAGATTGGTAAATTGCTCTTGAGCTCAGTAGCTTCTTTATTTGGTCACAGAGTTGTAATGTGTGAATGTTTTTACGGTGTTTTGCGGACTAGTTTTCGGGGCACTAACGTGTACATTCGGGAAAACGAAAGTAACCTCAAGTGTCTCGGATATGATGCGCATTGGTTCGGGAAAATTTTGAAGGATTTTGAACTCGTTTTGAGCTGTTTCGAATAGCTTAAAAACGTGTAATTGAAGCATACAAGTCGTTTTTTGAGTTTTTCGAACACGGATTTCGGTGGTTTATCGTTGTTTCCGGGAAATACGACTTGGTTTTCTAGAGACACGAATGTGACTTCTAGTTGTTTGGAAATTTTTTGGATTTTTCATAACTCGTTTAAAGCTGTTTCGGTTGGTCTCAAAGTGGGACAAGAAAGTGTTCATTATTTCTAAAAACTACTTTTCAAGATTTTCGATCATGATTTACGGGGTGATAAAGACGTCACCGCTTGAAATAAATATTCTTTGTTGAAACTAGAACGTGATTTTTAGTTGGACGAGAAAGTTCGAGATTGTTTCGGTTTCATTTTATATTGGTTTGGACGTGCTCTAAATTGGTTCACTTGTTGAAGATTTTAATTCCGTCGAGCGTTACAATCATGTTGACGTTCAACAATATGTTAGGAACTTCGTCACCTCCTAGACTCGTATCTTTCGCGGATTATTCTACCTGGAAAGCTCGGTTTATGGAGTATGTTTCTTTGTCCGATACAGATTTTTGGAGACCAATAACAGAAGGATATAAACATCCTACTTATTCATTCATGGGTCAAGATGCTCCTAAACCCATGACAGCTCTTACTAAAGTAGAAAAGCAGAAGTTTGATCAAGAGATGAAAACGTGTGAAACTTTAAAATTGTCTTTACCGAAAGAAATCATTCATAGTCTCGGGAAGTGTCCAACTTCAAGAGATCTATGGGAAGCATTGAAGAAAAAGGGTGAAGCAACTTCTCAAGCGTTTGAGGTCTTGATCAAAGAAGTATTGAAGAAGCAGGGTGATTGTCAAAGTGATTCTTCTGCAGATTGAACTGATAGTGAGAGTATTCGTTATGGTGAAAGTACTCAATCTACTGAGACTGATGTGATGACTGAAAAAAGCTTTCAAACTGTTGAAGATGATCTGAGTGAATTAGAAACTTATGCAGAGCCTGTCATTGTTGATCAAAAGAATGAAGTTGATGATGACGTATTCATGGATCCTGGTGCATCTTCTTTAGAAGAAGAGGATACGGTAGTTTCTAACTCTGAAACGTTTTGTTCTAACTGTATTTCGGTGAAGGATAAAATGATGAGGGTTATGGATGACAACGTAAACCTCATTTGTGATATGAAATCCATGCACACGGTAAATCAGAAATTAAAAGATAATGAGAATGTGTGTATTGAGAGAATAGAATCATTAAAGAGGGATATCAGTTCTCTGACTTTGAAGATCAAAGAGCAGGCATATCACCTGGATATGTCCGTTGCAGAAATTGAGAAACGAAATAATGATCTTGTTGCGAAAGATAAGGAACTAGCTGAATCTAAAGCAGAGGTGATCAGATTGCATAGAAAGTTAGAAAGCTTTGGAAATTCATCATTCTTATTAGGACATTATCATGATAATACTAAAGAGGGGAAGGGAACTAATGGTATTGGTTATGTTCCTCCACCATTCAACGGAAATTATTATGTTACACCTGAGATTATAAACGTTGAGGATTTAGATCCTAAGACTGTGTTGAAAGTGAATCCAGTCACAGGTGAAGATATGGTGTATTCTGATGAGAGTCATGATGAATATATTGATGAAGCTAAGGTAGAGGGGATACTGTAGGATCGTGAAAGTACAAGATGGTTATGTTCTTAGTTGAAATTGGGGGAAACAATAGCAACTACACAAGTATAATTGAGTAAACAGAAAGAATGCTAATAAGAACACTGTTGTATTAAGCTTTTGTGAATAAACGATTACAAATGAAAACTCTATCAAGAAGCACACATACAATGAAGTTTTTACATAGTATTTATACTAACTTAGAATCAAGACAGACCCTTGATTCTAAGGATCAGATCTAACACAGACCGTTGATCTTTTGTACAAAGCTAATAATACAAGTTTAGTCTAAACTAGCTAAATTTATTGAAGCGTCTTCTTTATGCATCATTACTTGCATGCTTGAAGAAGAGCATTGTTGTCCGTCATTGGTTGTACCATTGAGGTTCCTTCTGCTTTGAGTGTGTCAGTAGCTTTTGCAGAAAGTTATCAGTGACGCTTGGCATGGATAGTCAGCTGCAACGATTTATCTTCAAGGCACAAGGCTGTCAGCAGCAAGGATGAGGATCAGCATCAGGACTGATCTGTTGAACGCTGCTGATAAGCCTATTAGCAGCAACAAGTGTTGAATGCTGCTAATAAGCCTGTCAGCAGCAACAAGTGTTGAATGCTGCTGATAAGCCTATCAGCAGCAACAAGTGTTAAATGCTGCTGATAGTCTATCAGCAGCAACAAGTGTTGAACGCTACTGATAAGCCTATCATATCAGCAACATTTGTACTTAGAAGAATTTTTTTGCAATCAGTCTTTGGTTCTACAAACTCCCCCTAGACTGATGCTAACAAAATTCCTCTAATCTCTTTGTTGCTGAAGCTTTTGCATGTGGCAGACTATCCCTGCAACCTCATAGCCTCTTGGATCCTTGCTGGGACTGTTCAGTGGAAGCTCAGACAGAGTCTTGATGTCTTTACTTGGCATTTTGAAAATTGTCTTGCTTGAACATCTCATCTACTGCTTCTTAACATCAGTTAAGGTGAACTCATCCAGATCAGCATTGTAGGACCAACATACAAATGGAGAGTGGGACTGAAGTGATTTGATATCTATGATCACATCTTTGCTAGGGTTGAGATGGTGTTTGATTGCTAGCATAAGACGTTTCCCACCCTCATTCGCAGGCTCATGAGCTTCATCCATCTCCAGAATTCTACTGAGATCTAAATCTGGTAATTGTAGAACTTCATCAACAGATTTGTAAATAGATCTCCTTCTTTTAGTTCTCCCCCTGAAGATCTCAAACCACTGATCCTGTAAACTGTAGAACCAATCAACTATATCTCTGGATTCTTCTGGTTTAGGTGTGGGTTTGGATTCTTCTGGTTTAGGTATGGGTTTGGATTTCTTCAGTAGAGGCTGTTGATGAGTGGGAGCTGGGTGAGATGTTTTAGACTTTTTGGGTGGAGGAGAGGAAGGTTTAGGGATATTTGTGGAAGGTTTTTGGATAGTGGAAGTAGTGTCTAGGGCAGAAGTCTTTTGTTTCTTGACTGGTCTCTTGTCTTCCTTTTCTGTGACCCTTGTCTTGAAGACTTTCTTTCCTAGTCTTTCTTCTTTTTCCTTCTTTACTTGTCTGTACAAGGCTTGTAGGTTGATGAATGTCATGGGACCTAGCCTCCTTCCACTTTCCCCCTTTGCCTTTAGGAAGTCAGTCATGACCTTCCTTTCTTCATGGGTTCTCTGGTTAAGTGTAATGGCCTTCTTGGATTTTTGACGAGCCTTTTCTTCCTCTCCAGCTCTCTTCTTCTTTGCCAATTGCCCCTGCTGACCCATGACGGCTCTATAGATCTCTTTGTTTGAAAGTTTTTCAAGGTAGTCAACATCCTCACCTTGAGAGATCAAAGCTTCAATCCACTCCTCCCTTATTTCTTTTGCTATTTTAGAATAAGAGATTCTGAATTTAGCATCTTCCTTCTTTTTCTTTTCTTCCTCCTCCTCTACTTCTTTGTTTAGTTGTTCCTGCAGCTGTCTAGCAAGTTCTTCATCTTCGTCAACTTGAGACACTACATGGAGTTTGACTTTCATCTCATCCAACTGTTTGGCATACTGCTGGATAAGTTGTTCTCTGAGGAGCATGGCTGTTTTTCTTTTTTGAGCCTTTTTCAGGTCAGCCATCTCCTCTTCTTCTCTTTTCCATCTTATTTCTTCCTTTTCTCTCTTCTCTCTGAGCAACCTCTCTTCATCTTCTTTGGTCATAATTCCCTTCCATTTGTTTACACTAGATGCCTCTGCTTCAGCTTCACCGATCACAACAGCATATGATTGTGCTGCTGTTGGGATCTCAGCCTCAGCTTCATTGGCAAGTTGAGAGGTTGATAAGGGAAGGGCATTAGCTCCATCTGATTTGCACTCAGGACTTGTAAATTCTATCAACATTTCTTGGACAGTGGATCTTGACTCATATGCTGCAGCCAAGATGTCTACTCGAGGGGAAGCTGAGTCAGAATCAGTGTCAGAATTTGACACATATACTGCCGCAGCAATCCTTCCTTCTTGTTCAAGATGGGCTCTGACAGTAGCTATCATTGCCTGGCTTTCAAGGGAGTTGACATTGCAGATAGTTGCCCTGAGTTGAAAGATCTTGTAAAGAAAGTCTGTAGGCAGTAGTAGGATGTTCCTGGTGTTGATGGAGAGAGAGGAGTCGTTGCTTAGTAGAAAGGTGTGGTCAAAAGACTTAGTGCTTACCCATCCTAGCACATCTAAGTCCTTGACAATGGAGTTGTACAGAAATCTTCTTAAGCACAGAACTTCTTCTTCAGTGAGAAGACTACTCCGTATTATTTCAAGTCTTCTAGGAGTCAGTCTTCTTTCTGCTGCTGCTGAAGATTCAGGATAGGCTACCCTTTTTGCTGCTTGTATTTGTCTTTCGAACTTGTGTAGATTATCCTCCATCAAGTCATAGAACCTGCCAATAGCAAGTTCTGCTGAGAGGTCCTTAGAGTTGTTGATGCATTGTAGATGGTATAGGTGAAGGACTTGGATGCTGTTGAGAAAGTCCCAATTTAGCTCTTCTACTCCGCTAAACTCCCAACCAATCCAAAACCTCTCAGACTTTCCATCATACCCCCAAGCTAGTATTATGTCAAACTCTAGCTGTGTTGAAGTCAGTGGAAATTGGGGGGCTGTGGATTGACTTATGATGGCTGCTGCTTCAGAGATGATGCTGAAAGATGTATATATTTGTTCTTTGTCTTCAACATCAATCAGCACCTCATCAACAGCCCTGACGACTAACTTCCAGTATTCAGAAGTCTCTTCTTCTTCATCATCTGAAGCTGGCAAGTCATGAACCTGTAAAAAAATGGCTTGAATAGTGTACTTTGAAATGCAGCCTGCTCTTGAATCTAGTCGTCAAGACTGTCTAAGTCTTCTTCCATTGGGACTATCTCCCCCTTTTTGGTTGCATCAGTGGACAAATAATCATCAGTTTGGGTGCCCACTGAGACACGGGAGGGAGAAGCCATGGAGGGGCATTGATGGGCTTCATGCAGAAGGATCTGATGTTGTAGTTTTGACACCTCAACCTCAAGCATAGCCACCCTGGCCGTCAATTCCTGATTTTTAAGTTGCATACTGTCCTCATCCACAGTTGTGGAATCCTTGGAGCTAGATGGGGCCTTAGGCCTAGCCTCTGCATCCCCATCACCCATGGTTTCTTGGCGCCTGGGATTCCTCTCAGTGAGGGGAGTTTCCAAGGAAACATCTTCACTGTGAGTTGCCGTGGTTGAGGTCTTAGCGATGTTGTCACTATCCTCCTGTTCATTTGATGGACTAGCAGTAGTGACAGCCTCTTCCACATCCACTCTGTCATAACTCCTAGAGTGGACCTTCAGGGGTGTAGAACTTGGGTTGGGTGTGTTGAAAGCAAGATCAATCAGTACCTCCGAGATAGTGGCAGTTGGAGAAGGTACATCATCTTGATCAGGTTCCTTAACACTTAAGTTCAGAAGAGAGAGTAGTGGCTCAAGGGGCTGTTCTATGGATCCGGGAAGTGATCCTGATCCTAATAGAGAGACATCCGAAGGAGTCTCCCTTACAATGTGGCTGTCCCTTATGATATTCTCACCAGAATGTTGTGATTCTGAATGAGGGATGTTAGGTTGGGTTTGGGCCTTGGAGGTAAGAGAAGAAGGAGTTCTCTTGCCCCTTTTTCTGGTATATGTCGTTGCAACCGGGGCCCTGTGTTCCGGTTGAACGATAACATCCAAAAGAGGTGTAAGTGATTTTTGTACCTGTGCATCCTTAGTAGTATGCACAGGGGTTCGAATGGTGGAAGCAGATTGTTGTTCAAGATGTGATGTGGAGGGTGTGGGATCAGTATCAGTTGGGATTGCTGAACTGTCACCCGGGGTAATTTGTATGTTCAGCATTGTAGATAACAATGGAACATTGACCCCTGAGAAATTTTTGGAAACAGTTCTCATACTTTCAAAAATATTATTTTTATGTCCCAACATGATGTAGATTCTTGCAGGTTTTGAAACTTCTTTTAGTTCTTGATTGAAAACCTCCTGCAAGAATCTTGGGTACATAAAAAATTGTTTCTTTGCACCCTCTTGAAGGTTATATCTCAAACCCTCAAAGATGAGGTGTGCAAATTTGAAACCAAGGCAAGTAATCATACCATGGAAGGCGGAGACAAGTGCGGAGCTCACTTGATGCCATCCACTTCTCTTCTGAGATATGCATTGGAGAAGAGTGTGGCAGAGATACTTCCATGGAGGGCCCATCAGCGCCTTCTCTATTGTATACTCATTTTTATTTCCAGTGTACCCTATGGATACAAAGGTCCTCATGTACTCGTCCTTTGAGTATGAGATGGCTGCTCCCTTATCTTAAAGCTTAAGGTGTTTTCGGAGTGTGGCTTCCGAGATGGTGATGTCCTTGCCGTCTACCTTGGCTTTAATTTGGGGGATCCCCTGTTCGGTAGAGTAGATGGTGGTATTCCAGAAATCCTCCATGTGAGGGATATATATGGTAGGGTTGGTTGTGAGGGCAAAATGGATCTTTGATCGGCATAGGAAGTCGATCATATCATCGAATCCTTCAGATTTCTTTCCCTTGGTTAAGTACGTTGTAAGGTTGTGGTACGGGGAGAACTTGTCATTTTTAGAGTACCAAAGCCCAAGTCTTGGGGCTCCTTTTAGGTATCTAATAATTCTCTTGACAGCTTGAAGATGTGAAACCTTTGGAGTTGCTTGAAATCTTGCACAGAGACATACTGCATACATGATATCTGGCCTTGAGGCAGTGAGATACATGAGAGGCCCTATCATTGCACGGTACTGATGTTGAGCAGTGTCTTGGCCATCTTTGTCTGGTGTCAGCTGATGGTGTACTTGCATAGGGGTTCTTACAGCAGAGCAGTCAGCCATCATGAATTTTTCTAAAATGCTCTTTACATATTTGGATTGGCTGATGAAGATTCCATTTGAGACTTGTTTGACTTGTAGACCCAAGAAGAAATTTAGTTCACCCATTGAACTCATTTCAAACTTTGAGTGCATCAGAATTTCAAAGTCTTTGCACAGCTTTTTCCTTGTTGATCCAAAGATGATATCATCAACATAGATTTGAACTAGTAAGATTTCTCCACCTTCATCTTTGATAAACAAAGTTTGGTCAATAGCACCTCTTCTGAAGTTGTTGCTTAGTAGATATCCTGACAAGGTTTCATACCAGGCTCTTGGTGCTTGATGTAGGCCATACAGAGCTTTGTCTAGTTTGAACACTTGAGTAGCATGTGCAGGATCTACAAAACCTGGAGGCTATTTCACGTATACTTCCTCACCAATCTTCCCATACAGAAAGACACTTTTTACATCCATTTGATAGACAGTGAAGTTCTTGGATGCAGCCTATGCCAGGAAGATTCTGATGGCCTCCAGCCTGGCAACAAGAGCAAAGACTTCATCATAGTCAATTCCTTCTTCTTGAGTGTAACCTTGAGCGACAAGTCTGGCTTTGTTCTTGACTACAATACCTCTCTCATCTTACTTGTTCCTGAAAACCCATCGTGTGCCAATAGCATATTTACCTGGTGGAAGATCAACAAGTTTCCAGACATCCTGCCTCTTGAATTGCAGCAATTCTTCCTACATTGCCTCAATCCAGCTGCTGTGTTTGTGTACTTCATCTATCTTCTTGGGTTCCACCTGAGATAGAAAACATGAAAACAAGCATATATTGGCCTTGTGAGATTTGCTTCTTGTGAACTCCTTGGTGGACTTGGCCAATAATATTTTCTTGAGGATGTTCTTTGTGAATCCTCTGTGCTGGTACTACTTCCAGCTGTATCCTTTGCTCCAGATTGCTTTGATTTTGATCAGGGGTCTCTTCATTCAAGGTAGAAGAGTCTTCAACATCAGCAGCCACATCAATATTTTCAGCAATAGCATCAACAGCATATACAACATTTATCGAAGTGTCTTCATCTAAATTTTTAGTTTCAGAATGGCTGCTGCTGGTTACATTCGAGAGTCTTGTTCCGGCTTCACTTGCTTCAATTGCTTCCACAACTGATGGAGGATCAATGGATGGTCTTCTCAGTATGATAGAAGATTTAGGAAAGTTTAGTCTGTAGTCAATGGATGAAGTGGAGGCAGGTGATTGTGTAGAGGTAGAATCCATATTTGAGAAGATGAGTGGCTCAAATATTTGGGAGAAGGAGTCTATGTCAAAGAGCCAGTTTGGGCCTTTTCCCTGCTCACAGATGATATGTTCTCTACATTCTACATTTGCTGATTCTTCCACAGTTCTTGTTCTTGAATTGAATACTCTGTAGGCCTTTGATTGAGAGGAATAGCCCACAAAGTATCCTTCATCAGATTTGGCACCAAACTTAGGAAGAATGTGTGATGAGAATGGTGCATGGACACCCAAAAGGCTTTAGAAACCCAATGTAGGGAAATCATTGAAACCAAAGTTCATAAGGTGTCTTGTTGAGGGGTTTGATAATAAGAACTCTATTTTGCACATAGCAGGCTGTGCTAACTGCTTCTGCCCAGAATGTGAGAGGCAGTTTTGAGTCAGCCAACATAGATCTTGCTGACTTAATTAGAGTTCTGTTTCTCCTTTCAGCGACTCCATTTTGTTGAGGAGTTCTTGGAGCACTGTATTGTCTTTCTATCCCCTTGCTTTCATAGAAACAGTTTAAAGTGTGGTTCTTGAACTCTGTGCCCTGATCACACCTTATGATCTTCACCTTTTGATTGCTTTGATTCTCTACCCTAAGAATGTAGGATTTAAGAATTTCAGCAGTTTCATCTTTAGTTCTCAACCCATGAGAATCTGGTGTAGTCATCAGTTATCACTAGACAGTATGACTTCTTGCCCATTGACATGAAATTTTTAGGACCGAAGAGATCCATATGCAGCAGTTGTAGTGGAGTGTCATTTGTATTCACGGTCTTGTGCTTCTGAGAACTCTTGTGTTGCTTCCCCTTTAAGCAAGCAATGCAGTGGTCTTCTAGCTGGAATTCTTTGTCAGGAAGCCCTTTGACAAGATTATCCTTCCCCAGTTTGTTAATAGTTTTGTTATTAACATGACTTAATCTCCTGTGCTAGAGAGCTGATTCATCAACTGAGGCTTTTGATAGAAAACAGGAAACACTCCCGGATAGAGTGACTTCATTCATGTCCAGTACATAGAGATTTTCTTTTCTGTGAGCAGTTAATAAAATCTTTTCTGGAGGAGGTATGGATAAGCCTGGAGACAGTACAAAGCATTCTTTATCCGTGAAGAGCATCCAATGCTTTTGGTTATAGACCTGGGAAACACTCATGAGATTGAAGTCCAATTCTTTGACATAGTTGACCTTATCAATGCTCATTCTTTCGTTGGACACAGTTCCTTGTCCAGTAATGGATTCTCCCTTTGAGTCACTTCCAAAGGCAACATATCCTCCATTGAAGTGTCTGAAGTTGGTGAGGATGGATCTGTTGCCTGTCATGTGCATGGAACAACCACTGTCTACTACCCAAGTGTTATTCTTGTGACCTGGCTGTCCCTGCACATGATAGAGATCTAGTTAGTGGGAGGAGTCCAAGAGCTTGCATCCTTGAAGAAAAGGGTTCTTGGAATGTTAGATTCATCACGTGTGCATTCAACAGAACCTATGATGAGTCTTGGAGTGATAGAAATTGGGATCTTGGCTTTCCATTGTTGAGGAGTTGGTCTTCCTGTTCTCTTTTCTCTGTCAGCAGCTGATTTTGCTTTGGCTGCTGATGGATGTTCTTTAACAGCAGCATATTTTGCTGTTGGGGACTTTAACTTATCAGCAGCAGATTTTGTTGCTGTTGATTTCCTTGGCTTCTCAGCAGTAGATTTTGTTGCTGCTGAATTAAGCTTATCAGCAGCAGATGTTGTTGCTGCTGATGGTTTTGCTTGAGAAGCAGCAGATTTGGCTGCTGAAGGCTTTGCCTGCTGAAGGCTTTGCCTTGGATTTTTCCTTATCAGCAGGGGACATTTTTGCTGCTGAAGGCTTAACTTTTGTTTCTCTAGACTTTTCAAGATCAGCAGCTATTTTGTTTACTCCTGATGGTGTAAATCTAGGTGAGCAGTTAGCAATCTGGTTGAAGAGAATAAATCTGCATTTGGCAGAAAAGTGGTTGGTTTCACCACAAATGATACAGGTTTGTTGAGGTCTTGACACCTTCACTCTTGGGGGAGATAGAGACTCCCTGAACTTAGTTGCTTTGGCCTCGTAGATTCTTACCTTATTGTTTCTGTTAGTCTTTTCAAAGCTATGCTGCTTTGAATTTCTTTGGTATTCCAGGTAATGAAAGCAGGTGCTGGCAGTGTGATTATATCTGCCAAACACAAAGCATGATCTGGCCAGTTTGTCTCTTGAAAGGTAGACATAGTCCTTTCTTTGGAACAGATCCTTGAAGTTCCATGGATGAGCTTTGTTATGTTCAAAAGTGGCTTCTTCTAGGGTCTTTTGAACATATGGAACTTTTTCTCCAGGCGTATGACATATATCAAACACCTTCCTCTTTGTGATCAGCTTTGACTGAGGTTTGGGGTTAGTGGATCCTGATGTCTCTCCCTTTTCAATGTTTAGCTTTCATCTATCTGGAGGATAGCTAATCTTGATCTGTTTGAATGGGACAGGGGCTGGAATAGCTGGAATAACAGCAAGAACTTCAGCTCTATTTAGAACAGCTTCAGATGGGGCTGCACTGGTTTCATCATGGTCTTAGCAGGTTGACTCAGATTCCGATGAGGTAGTGTAGTCTTCGACGAAAGGTTCATCCGTTGAAGGATCAAGATTTCGGTTTGTAGTGTCAAGATTTACAACATTGAAGCTTAGTTCGTGAATGGCAATATAGTCAGCAGGAGGAGGAACAGATTTGTACTGATCATTGTTATACCCAAGTCCAGTCTTTACCTTCTCATGGACTTGAATGTCTAAAAGTCTTTGTAACGTTTTGGAGGAAAATTCATATTATTCAACATGAACTCTGTTCTGCCAGTTCAGCTCTGGTAGCTTTTAGTTTGAACAGTAGATCATCAATCTGAGTTTCAAGATTAGTTTGTTCGTGTTTTAACAATGAAATCTCTTTCTTAAGGCAGTTAATCTTTTCTTTATAAGTATTTTCAACATTTTTGAACTCAGATTTCATCTGATGAAACTTTTCATTTTGATCTATAAGGTTTTGGTTATGCTTTCTAAAACTTTATCAATACAAGCTTGAGTGCAAAGATGTTCAAATACCTGAGGTGGTATCTCTGCAGTGTCTGCCATAAGAGCTTGGTTGGTGGTAGGAACATCTTCATTTTGAAAACTCCAGTCAAAGTCTGAAGTTCCAACATTTGCACAAGCTGCAGTTTGAGCTACTGGAGTTCCTTGTTGTTGTTGCTGCTGTTGCCTGGGCTGACCTTGGTAGCCTTGTCTTTGATGGCTGACACCCGGATTCACTTTTGGCACCTTGCACTCCCTAGCAAAGTGACCCAATTGGTTACAGTTGTAACACCGGATCTTGCTTTTATCCAACCCCACTCTGGTGTTTGAGTTGTTGCTTGGAACAGATCTCCCGGTTCTAGAATAAAACCTTTTTGCTCTGAGGGAGAGCATGGCATATGAGTACTGAATATCCATTTCTTCAAGATCATCTGGATGAAAGCATTCCAGATCCTCTTTTATGAAGTACATGTTGCTTGAGTTATCAGAGACAAAAGCAGTAGAGGTTGACTGTTGAGGAGGGGCTTCAAGAAGAAGTGGTGATGAGTTGGATTGTGAAGCAGTTGGTGTTTGATGATGAGTGACGATGGGGGGGGATAGTAATTACTTGCACTTGTAGGTTCTCATGGCACTTCTACGGATCATTCTCGTGATAAGACGTGTCGTTAACTCGAAGTGCGGAATCCAACGAATCAACGATTGCATACACAAAAGACAATATAGAAAATCAAGTAAATAACATTCACACTTGTATTCCAATTCTCAATAGAGTTTACAGACTCAATCGTTCAACTCTGTTCGTTTTCTGATTCTCTACTCAAACTGACTCTGTAAACACTATTTATAGACATCTGACCTGCATTAGGCGAACTTAACAAGTTCGCCTCAAACAGACTAAGCGAACTTAACAAGTTCGCCTCAGATAGAATTAAGCGAACTTAACAAGTTTGCCTCTGTTAAGTTCGCCCCTAGCATAACTTGCATAAACACTTAGAACATTTACATTACAAAAACATAAAGACATTAGATCTAAACTATTACAAAGCTTTTGTCATTACAAACTATGTCCTAACAGATCCCCCCTTGACAATAGCTTGATCTTCAGTCTTCTGTCTTTATGAAGAGATCTTCAAATTATCCTATAATCTGCTGCATGCATGCACTCCATATCTTCTACATATCTCCAACACTCTCTTGTACTGCAATCCTTGTTCTTTCCATTCATCAGTGTACATGATCTCATTCTTTCTCAATGTCCTCTGATCTTTCTTTGAAAAATTAATAAGATTCATTGCGTCATAGAAACACACAATGATCTTATTGTCTTTATCATCAATCCTTGCTTCACCAGTATTAACATCGACATACCACCATTTCATATTCCCAAGGAAATCTTGAGGAATCTTCTTCAATGGTATTTTGTGTACAGCATGTACTGGTTTTAATTTGTACTTCCAGGTCATTTTCCCAGTCTTTTGATCTATGTTATTCACTCTCTTTCCTTTTTGAGGCTTTAGCCTTTCATACTTCCCCGAACCACCTTCTCTCTTGATCAGATTTGCAATCACATCAGCTAAACCAATCTTGGATCTATTAATAAGTGGCTTTGAAGCTAGACCATTCATTTCACACCTTGGCAAGGTATTGAAATATTTGATCCTCGGCTTTAAGTACTGAACACCATCAGATCTTTTAATAGCAAATAATTTTGTGTTATTATCATAAAACCAACTTATGATTCTTCCTACCACCTCTCTTTATTCACATATTTTTCTTTCTGAGCAGGCTGTGCTTGAGACTTGGGTAGCACCTTCATCCAGCTATTCACAACTTCTCTCCTCTGTTCTCTAGTCATACCTGTATTTCTGTACATCACAGGTTCTTTGTAGGTCCCTCGGGTGTGGCGGATCGTCACATGCAAGTGGGTCTACTAGTCGGACCGGGTGCGGAATACCCGTGACTAGGCGGAGAGTCAAACTAAACAAAGTAAACATACAAGAGAAAACACTTTAAACGTTCTTTGTATTATAAACACTTGAAGGTTACAGAGAGAAGCACTGAGATTACAATTTGCGTATTTGTTAATATGTCTGCGTACTTAACTTCTGTCAACCTATCATATTTATACAAGACCTGATGCCTACGCACTTAGCAAGTGTGCAAGGAAAGATGCTCTTGCGTACTTAGCAAGTACGCAAAGTTACTCTTGCGTACTTGCTAAGTACGCAGGAGCTTTCTCCTGCGCACTTACAAGTGCGCAAAACACTTAGAGAATTTTGCAACATTCAATATGTAAAAGTAAATACAACTCGATAAACTAATACATAAACACTCTTACATACAAAGACAATTACAAACAAGACAATACAACCTAAGACTAAGACTCTATCTATCCAAAGTGTTTGTCACAGGAAAGTGCTTCAACAAACTCCCCCTTGACAACAGCTCTGGATAATCTTCAGTCTTCGTTCTTCACATCTTCAGTCTTCATAGCACTTGATCTTTATCTTCCATCTTCTTCTTGTAATCAAGGGAGAACTTAATCACCTTGTTATATTTAGAAGCAGGGAGCTTTGTCCATTCATCGGTGTAGACACAGTACCTGTCTGCTAGTGCCTCTAGATCTTTCACAGAAAAGTTGATGAAGCAGACTTCATCAAATATTCTGATCAGTTCCTTTGGCACTATGTTCCCGCTCTCTGAACGTCCTTTACCCATGATCACAGCCTCGCCCGTCTTTGGATCTACGTACCAGTACCACATGTCACCAAGAAAATCCTGAGATAACTTGCTCAGGGGAATCTTAGTTTCACATCGCACTGGCTTGTATACCAATTTCTTTAAGTGCTTCTTAGTCACAGGATGTATAGCGTGCTTATCCTTGACTCTCTTGGGCACTTGAGGCTTGAACATCTCAAATTTCCCCGATCTTGCTTCCCTCTGCAGAACCACTCACAAACCCATCGCCACTGCGTGATTGGAATGACCCAGCAGCTCTCAGTTTGCTAGGTTCACAAGGTCGTATTTGGGTAAGGAGCTGAACGCTTCACTGGTGGGTTTCAAGTATTGAACCCCGCCAGATCTTTTGATAGCGAACAGCTGCTTATCCTCCTCGAACCTTACAGCCAAGATCATCCCTGTTGCTCCGTGTTTGTCTATAATAGACGTCTTTTGCCACACAGGAGCTGGACCCTTTGATGAAGTAGAAGGCATGTCTGTTTCTTTCGGTGCCTCTGGGTCCACAGGTGCAGGGTCAACTGGGGAGGCTTCAGTAGAGGCTTCTACATTACTAGCCTGCTCGACTGAACCTGTGTCGAGCGGAGCTTCGAAGGATGGAAATTCAAAGATTTCTCCATCTTCTGACTCGTACTCTCCTTCCCCGTCACCTTTGGGAATTTCGATCACAACATCTTGATCATCATCATCATCCCAATCGTCACCAGAGTCGATCTCTCCTTCTTCTAGATTAAAGAGAGCATCGATCTGTCCTTCTTTGGAATAGTCAGGCTCTAGATATAGGATCTCATCATGAGATAAGTCCTTAAGCACTTCAGCCACTGACTTTCCTTTGTCACCACCACCACCAGAGGTATCACCACCCTCTTGATGAGTAGACTCCCCCTGAGCCATTGGAACAACAGAGATGGGCACGATTGCTAAAGCTTGGTGCTCACCTCCACTAGGATCGGCTTCGGGATCCTTGTCTTTGTCGTCATCCTTTGTCAAGTCGACAAGATGACACGCCTCATCACCAGTGGTTTTCTTTTCTTTCTCTTTCTCTTTCTCCCCCTGAGCATCAAGCTTCTTGGTCAGATCAGCAATCAGCTTGACCATCAGCTCATGCTCCTTTCTTTGAGTATCAAACCTCAGCTCCAAGGACGATCCATGACCCAGAATCATTTCATTTGTCTTGATTAGGAGCTCGTTCTGGGCCATGACGTTCTTTATTCGTTCCTCAGTCCCCGTTCTCTGGCTACGAAGGATTCTGACTTCGTCTACCAAAGAATTGATCTGTGCTTGTTAAGCGTCAGACTCCTCCTTTGATTTCCGAACAGTCTCCAGTAGTTCATCAACTTGGGTTTCCAGAACATCTATCCTTTCATCATTCGGATCAGGATGTCTGGATGAGGACGCCTCAGCATTATGAGTAGGGGAGGAGAATATGGTATCAAAGTCAAACCCTTGTGTGAAATCTCCATAATTGAAGGGTTGACTTAAAGGCTCAGTGGTGGTGGTTGGGATTGAGGATGTGATGAGTGTTGTAGGGGTAATGGTAGGGGTGATGGTGACTGACTTCGTGAGAATTGGAGTAGTCACTGCTACCTGAGTAGTTGTGGTAGGGAGGGTCACTATCACAGGGATCTCCGCTGTGATTGAAGTGACGGCCACTTCACTTTGCACCTGCGGCCTCCTCCTCCTACGGTAAAGCTGCTGTGAAGGTAGGGTGGAGGCTGAATCAGGACTAGCAGCTGACACTTGTACTTGCTGCTTAGCCTCCACCTCACTAGGGATAGAAGGCTGTTACCTATCGCCCCTGTTCTTGTGAATGCTTTCTCTTCTTTGTCTTTGTATAGCAGCGTCAGAGTCAGAGTCTGGCTCGTATTTGCTGCTAGAGGACTGTCTCTTTCTCTTGGAGGATGACTCAGGTAGGGTTACCTTAGCCGTTCTCCTCGGGTGTACCTGCGACGGTGCATCATCGGAATCAGAAGAATCTGACTCGGTCGCTTCCGAGTCGGATCCCTCAGCACCATCATTTCCTCATTCGTCGTCTCCATCATCAGACGAACCATCATCACTCTCCATTTCCTCCTGTTGTTGTTGCTGTTGTTCGTCGGAGTGTTCACTCAATTCAGGCTCCGAATCGTGACTGTCCCATCTCCAGTCACCTGGGGCCACATACGCTTCATTGATGAGGTGGCCAAAGAGTTCTACATGCACAGGGGTAGGATCTACACTGCCTGGCTTTAGGAATTGGGCGAATACTCTTTTGTCCACCCTCTTTACTTGCAGTCTCTCCCCTATAGCAGGAAGGTTTGGCAATTCATCATTAATAAATAGTTGCACAAACCGAGGGTATAATAAGAACCGAAACCTCTCCGCTGTGTTGATCTGGTCATTGATGGCCTTAAAGATGTAGCGGGAGAAGTTGTAGCCCTTATTGAGAGAAAGGCCGACCATGGCTGCTGCAAGGTCATGACCCATGGCATCTTTCCCAGCTTTCCTTGATGAGATGCACATGATCATGACGTGGGCGAAGTATCTCCATTGGTCTAACACCCACATCTTCTTGTATGAAGCATAGTCCCTCGCACCGACATAGCCCATTTGTAACATCTCTGAATTTAGTATTCATATTTCAATTCAATGTAATGCAGTTTCAAATTCATTACTCATGCACTGCCTTGTTATTTTGCTTACCGTAAACTAAATGCAATGATTCAACACAAATTTACAAGTTTTGCTCGATTATATACACTTAAACGCTATACAAGTAACTATTTATTTCAAACTAACCAAACCTGAAAAGTCAAGGACTAAAGTTGAAAAATGTCAAGAAACCCTAGTCTAGCACGGTCGTGCTTCGTCCTGGCACGGTCGCGCCAAGTGCCTCGGCACGATCGCGCGACTGGTCCTGGAACGATCGCGCCCAGTGCCTAGGCACGGTCACGTCCCTCTTGGGCACGGTCGCGCCTGCGTAACAGTTGAAACGTAAATGCAGTTTAATCACCCGATCATTTGAAATCCATAACAGTCATCCGTTTCTTTTCCCCTTAACGAATGAATCACAATTATCGAATTCCTCAAACGTCTCAGTTTCATATTACCAATTTCGAAAAACTCTCTCAAGCTTTCCAAGAAACTAGAATCCGCTGTTCGATCCGAATCCTCTCAATCCAGCAGCAGAGACTCGATACTCAATCATCCCTGAAGTTGCAGCTAATTGGATTGGCCGGAGTTGCAGTAAAGATCGCCGGAACTCGAGCCGTCGACGCCGGAACTCCTTCTTGCCGATCTCTATCAATCCTCTACTGTTTCGGGTAATTGAAATCATTTATTTCAGTTAATTAATTTCTATATCGAAAGCCCCATAATAATTTAGGCTTCCATCATAGAATTTACCCCGAATCAGAATCGATGTTTTATTTAAAATAATTTAATCGAATCCACTGTTAAAAATGTTGTTAATACAATTAAAATATCCCAAAAGACTCGTAATAACCCATTAATCAAAAGCCCTAACAATTCCAGCGTTTAAAATACAAGCATTTGTCAATTCGTGTCTGATTTGGAAGAGACACGGTCGCGCTAATCATCTAGCGCGGTCGTGCCTCATAGAGCGTGGTCGTGCTGACTAGCAGCGCGGTCGTGTCCTCCTGTCCAGACCTTGTCACGCCCTCTGGGCTAGTCTCCGTTGTGTCTAAAGATCATAGACACGACCGTGCCGGGCCAAGGCACGGTCGTGCCTGTTGACTTGTCTAGATTGTGCTCCTGTTGATCAACCCGGTCGCGCCCCGACTAGCGCGGTCATGCCCGTGGCTTGAGCACGATCGTGACCTTCCGAGCCACGGTCGTGTGAGACTCAGAACCTTTTAACAGAATTATAAATTTTTATATTTTAAATCAGTAAATGTTTTAGATTTTATAAAAATATGTTTTCTGTATTTAAAAATGGATTAAAAGTTTAATCTTGGCATAAATATAATTTATTTAAAAGTTTATGAAAATTTAATTTATATTTATTACCTTACACTTAAATGATATTTTAAATAATTAAGTTACAAAATTTATAAATAAATGAGATAATGATTATTTATTTAATTTACATTTTAAATCAAAATCATTTATTTATTTATTTATACTTAATTACAATTAATATTCACATTATTTCATAAACTATAATTATATATTTATTTAATTATTCAATTCAAACCTAATCAAATTGTTTCAAAAATATTTTACTTCAAACTCTATATATTTTATTCAATACTTTTAAATACAAATCAATAGTTTTATACACAAATTCAACTTTCATTTTAGACTTAAACTTTATGCATCTATTTGATTCAATACACATTACTCTTTAGGTTAAATTGTGCATTTCGAGGATCATATTTGCTATCTATAATCTTTGTTAGCTACACTTCCATACCATGTGAGTATTCACAACCCCTTTTTACTCTTTTACACTTTTGGGGTGGAACATGAACTCTATACTCATTACACATTACACATTTACATTTACGCAAACAACATAAGTGCAAAAATCCTATTTACATACATGTGTACAAAAATTTGAGCTTTGTGCCCGAGTGCTAGGTGTGCTAACCTTTGTATGCTCTTATGTGCAATCATTAACTATACAAGCCGACGGTTTTCAATGATAGATCTATTGAGTCTGACAAACCCACCCATGGTACGCGGTGATTGAAACCGACAACACATTTGTTTTGCATGCTAGTTACAAGGTTTGATTGTACATTTGGTTACACAATAGCTGCTCCCCATAAACGCCTTATTTATCATGTCATGTAAAGGATTTGTTTTCATCTATATGTTATCTATATACAACTGTGTTATACTCACCAACTTTTTAGTTGACTTTATTTTATTCATGTTTCAGGCCCCAATATGTGAGATTGATTCAAGACGTGTTCAACATAGGATTTGGACTTAGCAATTTAAATCAAGAACTTTATGAATTATTTTATGTATCTTGTTTGAACTTGGTTTGTACTTGGATTATTTGTAATGGAAAATTTACTTTAATATATTTCAATTTAGTCAACCATGTGCTATGAACAGTCTTACATGTCCCGCCCCGATGATTCCGCCATCGGTCGGGGTGTGACAGATTGGTATCAGAGCCAGGTTATAGGGAATTAGGTTATTCGACACCTTGACCTAGACTATAACTTTAGGACACCCACTTATACTATGCTTCATGATTTTTGTGCTATGTGTTACATGCTATGTGCTATATGTTATATATTACATGTTTAGTATGATTACTTATTATTGCATCATGATGACTTATGTGCTTTAAATCCATGACTTATTAGGATATTCTTAATAATTAAATAAATAATATCCTTTCCTATATTCTAAAACCTCATAATATTTCTATTTTCTTTTCTATCTTTATCCTTTCTTAGCATGTGGAAGAACTCTTGAAGTAAAAATCTTTAAAAATATTTTTTATTTCTTCGTTAAGGTTTTTAAACTTGTGAAATTATTTGAGGACACGTGCAATCTGGAAGGGTGACACCTGTATTTTGGGTTTTCTGTCTAGGAAAGCATTTCGCATAAATCCCAATCAACCGAGGGACCCGTATGCTTTCCTGGGAATTCCTGAGATGAGTGTTTACTTATAGGCTAAAGCATGTCTCCTTGAAAATTTTATAAGTTTAATTAACCTTAATGTGCCATGGTATTCAAGTGATTTTGTCACTTTTGAGTACAATCCAAACTAAGAATATCTATTTTATTTTGTATCTCATTCTATTAAATCCTATCAAATCTCATAAGTCCTCACAATTTTTTTCTTGTCTTGTGACAATCTGTAGAATGCCTCCTCGTCGTGCTCCCGCAACCAACGCCAACGCCGACATTGCTGCTATTCTCACCCAATTGGTGACACAACTCACCCAAGCCAATGGTGCCACCAATGGCAACAATGGTGGAAATGGAAGCAATAGTGGTAATAATGTTGGAAATGGTGGAAATGGTGGTAACAATCCATCTCAATGCACCTTCAAGCACTTCAACTCGTGCAATCCCCTAAAGTTTTATGGAACCGAAGGAGCTACTGGACTCCTTCAATGGTTTGAAAGCATTGAGAATACCTTTCTCAATAGTGACTGTCCCGACAACCTCCGTGTTCGTCATGCTACAAGTGTCCTACAAAAACGGGCACTTACATGGTGGAATGGGGAGAAAAGAAATAGGGGTGTTGACATAGCTATGGCCTTACCTTGGGATGAGGTCAAAAGGCTTATGACCGAGGAGTTCTGTCCTCGAAATGAAGTGAAAAAGTTGGAAGCTGAATTTTGGGATCTTGCCCAAGATAGTGGGGAAAGCTTAGCATATACAACTCGGTTCCATGAGTTGAGTCTTCTAGTGCCCCACATGGTCACTCCGTTATCCCGTTGTATCGAAAAGTACATTGGTGGACTACCAAGACAAATCCAAGATACTGTCTTAGGTAGAAATCCTGCTACTTTGGAAGATGCCATCCGCCTGTCTGCTACCCTAACTGATAATCATGTAAAAGCTGGAACTCTTACCAAAAAGGGTTCTAAGAAAGTTTCTGAAACCGTAACCCCTCCTGCTCACAACAAAGAAGCCACAACCGAGCCCTCTCGTAATAATAGAAAGAGGAAACTTAGAAATTTTGCTATGGTTACTCCTGCTCTTCCCGTCAACCAAGCTGCACCTATGGTTCCAGCATTGGTCAAAAAGCCATATGGTGGAATTTACCCACTTTGTGCCACCTGCAACTACCATCATCCCCAAAACATCCCATGTCGCCTTTGTACTTATTGTGGGAGATATGGTCATACGGTTAGTATTTGTAGGACCAAAGCTCTTACGGGCCAAGTCAACCCTCCAAACCGAACCGTACCTCAAGTGGCTAACCAAGGTGCTCCCGCCATTGCTAATGGGCGTGCTTGCTATGAGTGTGGTGACCCGAACCATTTTCGTGATCAATGTCCAAGACATGCAAATGCTAGGCAAGGTGGAGCTCGTGGGCGTGCGTTCAACATAAACGCCAACGAAGCTCAAGCCAACAATGACGTGGTCAATGGTACGTTTCTTGTTAATAGTCAATATGCCTCCATTTTATTCGATACCGGAGCCGATAAAAGTTTTGTGTCACTTAATTTTGAACCTTTACTTGCAAAGACTCGGTCCCAATTAGAGAAAACATTTACCGTTGAAGTAGCAAATGGTGACTCCCTTACAATTGAGTCCATTATCTATGATTGCTCTTTAGAACTTAATGATCACACATTTCCAATCAACCTTGTTCCAATGCCACTAGGAAGCTTTGATAATATCATAGGTATGGATTGGCTATCAAATCATCATGCCAAAGTCATTTGCTTTGAAAAGTGTATCCAAATTCCGCTACCATCGGGAGAAACCTTAAGAGTTTGTGGTGAAAAGCCTTGCAAGGGACTTAAGTTGATGTCGTGTACTACCGCTCAAAAGTACTTACGAAAGAAGTACATTGCTTTCTTAGCTCACATTGTTCAAAAGGATGTCAAGGAGAAGAGTATCCGAGACATTCCCATTATTCGAGATTTTCCCGAGGTTTTTCCTAAGGATTTATCCGGTCTTCCTCCCGTTCGTCAAGTAGAGTTCCGTATTGATCTTATACCGGGAGCTAACCCCATTGCTAGAGCTCCCTATCGTCTTGCACCATCTGAAATGCAAGAACTTGCAAGTCAACTTCAAGAACTCTCCGACAAGGGAGTCATCCGTTCGAGTCATTCACCGTGGGGTGCACCTGTCTTATTTGTTAAGAAGAAGGATGGATCATTTCGCATGTGTATTGACTACCACGAACTTAACAAGCTTACTATCAAGAACCGTTATCCTTTGCCTAGAATCGATGATCTCTTTGATCAACTTCAAGGTTCTACTTACTTCTCGAAGATCGATCTTCGATCCGGTTATCATCAGCTTCGTGTTCAAGAAGATGACATTCCTAAGACTGCTTTTCGAACAAGGTATGGTCATTACGAGTTCATGGTTATGCCTTTCGGGTTAACCAATGCACCCGCAGTTTTCATGGATCTTATGAATCGTGTGTGCAAACCGTACCTTGATAAATTCGTGATTGTCTTCATTGACGATATCTTAATCTATTCCAAGACTAAAGCCGACCATGAAGAACATCTTAGATTGATTTTGGATCTCTTAAAGAAGGAACAACTTTATGCCAAATTCTCCAAATGTGAATTTTGGCTAAAGGAAGTTCAATTTGTTGGTCATATTGTCAATGACAAGGGTATCCATGTTGATCCTGCTAAGATTGAAACGATTAAGAATTGGAATGCCCCGAAGACTCCTACCGAAGTTCGTTCATTCCTTGGTCTTGCGGGTTATTATCGCCGTTTCATCTCAAACTTCTCAAAGATTTCTGTCCCTCTTACCGCTTTGACCCACAAGTGTAAGACTTATGAATGGGGACCGAAACAAGAGGAAGCTTTCCAAACCCTTAAACAAAAGTTGTGCAATGCTCCTATATTGACTCTCCCCGATGGAATCGATGATTTAGTTGTCTATTATGATGCTTCTAACCAAGGTCTTGGTTGTGTTCTCATGCAACGAGGCAAAGTAATCGCTTATGCATCAAGGCAACTCAAAGTTCATGAAAAGAATTATACGACGCACGATCTCTAGTTGGGTGCGGTCGTATTCGCGTTAAAGATTTGGAGACATTACCTATATGGCACGAAATGTGTGGTATTCACCGACCACAAAAGTCTTCAACATATTTTCAACCAAAAAGAACTTAATATGAGGCAACGACGTTGGGTCGAACTCCTTAACGTCTACGACTGCGAGATTCGATACCATCCCGGCAAAGCGAATGTTGTAGCCGATGCTTTGAGTCGAAAGGACCATGTTATGCTTCATTTTGCCCGTATTCAAACCGATATTCAAACCCGTATTTTAGAAGCTCAGCATGTCTCGGTAACCGAGGGTAATATGTACGAAGAAATGTCATGTGGTGTTGAACTCCTTCTTGAATCAAAGCCCAATGGCTTACTCTACTACTTGAACCGTATTTGGATTCCCGATCGCGACGATCTCCGTACATTTCTCATGAACGAGGCTCATAAGACTCGTTATTCTATTCATCCTGGTGCGGATAAAATGTACCAAGATCTTCGCCAACTTTATTGGTGGCCCGGTATGAAGAAAGGCATTGCTCTTTATGTGGCCAAATGCTTAACCTGTTCCAAAGTTAAAGCCGAACATCAACGTCCATCTGGTTTACTCGAACAACCAGAAATTCCCGTGTGGAAATGGGAGATTCTAGCTATGGATTTTATTACCAAACTCCCTCGCACCTCGAGTGGTTATGATAGTATTTGGGTGATCATTGATCGACTCACAAAATCTGCTCACTTCTTGCCTATTCGTGAAGACTTCAAAGTGGAGAAATTAGCCCGAATTTACATTGATGAAATTGTGAGCCGTCATGGTGTTCCCTTGAACATAATATCCGATAGAGACGCTCGGTTCACTTCTCGATTTTGGCAATCTCTCCAAAAGGCTCTTGGTACTCGATTAGATTTGAGCACGGCGTACCATCCCCAAACTGATGGTCAAACCGAGCGAACAATCCAAACTCTTGAAGACATGCTTAAAGCTTGTGTAATCGATTTTGGTGGCAATTGGGATTCACATTTATCCCATATTGAGTTTTCGTACAACAATAGCTACCACACAAGTATCAACATGGCTCCATTCGAAGCTCTCTATGGTCGCAAGTGTCGTTCTCCTATCTGTTGGAACGAGATTGGTGAAGCACAAATCACCGGTCCCGAGCTAATTCAAGAAACATCCGACAAGATTATTCAAATCCGTGACAATATTCAAGTAGCGAGGAGTCGGCAAAAGAGTTATGCCGACAAACGTCGAAAACCCTTGGAATTTCAAGTCGGTGATCTGGTTCTTCTTAAGGTGTCTCCATGGAAGGGCGTGATCCGTTTTGGAAAGAAAGGCAAGTTAGCACCTCGCTATGTTGGTCCATTCAAGATCCTTGAAAGGATTGGGAAAGTGGCTTACAAGCTCGAGTTACCTCAATCACTTGGCAATGTGCACCTACATTTCATGTATCTAATCTGAAGAAGTGTTTCGCTGATGAAAATCTCCATATACCGCTTGACGACGTGCGCATTGATGAAACGATGCACTTCGTTGAGAAGCCGGTGGAAATTATGGATCGTGAAGTCAAACAACTAAAGCGAAGTCGCATTCCCACGTGAGTTCACTTGGGAACGAGAAGACCAAATGAAGCTCAAGTACCCTCATCTTTTTACTAATACTGTAGTATCCTCTAGCTAAATTTCGGGACGAAATTCTCTCAACATGGGGAGACTGTAACATCTCTGAATTTAGTATTCATATTTCAATTCAATGTAATGCAGTTTCAAATTCATTACTCATGCACTGCCTTGTTATTTTGCTTACCGTAAACTAAATGCAATGATTCAATACAAATTTACAAGTTTTGCTTTATTATATACACTTAAACGCTATACAAGTAACTATTTATTTCAAACTAACCAAACCTGAAAAGTCAAGGACTAAAGTTGAAAAATGTCAAGAAACCCTAGTCTAGCACGGTCGTGCTTCGTCCTGGCACGGTCGCGCCAAGTGCCTCGGCACGATCGCGCGACTGGTCCTGGAACGATCGCGCCCGGTGCCTAGGCACGGTCGCGTCCCTCTTGGGCACGGTCGCGCCTGCTAACAGTTAAAACGTAAATGCAGTTTAATCACCCGATCATTTGAAATCCGTAACAGTCATCCGTTTCTTTTCCCCTTAACGAATGAATCACAATTATCGAATTCCTCAAACGTCTCAGTTTCATATTACCAATTTCGAAAAACTCTCTCAAGCTTTCCAAGAAACTAGAATCCGCTGTTCGATCCGAATCCTCTCAATCCAGCAGCAGAGACTCGATACTCAATCATCCCTGAAGTTCCCAGGCTAATTGGATTGGCCGGAGTTGCAGTAAAGATCGCCGGAACTCAAGCCGTCGACGCCGGAACTCCTTCTTGCCGATCTCTATCAATCCTCTACTGTTTCGGGTAATTGAAATCATTTATTTCAGTTAATTAATTTCTATATCGAAAGCCCCATAATAATTTAGGCTTCTATCATAGAATTTACCCCGAATCAGAATCGATGTTTTATTTAAAATAATTTAATCGAATACACTGTTAAAAATGTTGTTAATACAATTAAAATATCCCAAAAGACTCGTAATAACCCATTAATCAAAAGCCCTAACAATTCCAGCGTTTAAAATACAAGCATTTGTCAATTCGTGTCTGATTTGGAAGAGACACGGTTGCGCTAATCATCTAGCGCGGCCGTGCCTCATAGAGCGCAGTCCTGTCCTCCTGTCCAGACCTTGTCACGCCCTCTGGGCTAGTCTCTGTTGTGTCTAAAGATCATAGACACGACCGTGCCGGGCCAAGGCACGGTCGTGCCTGTTGACTTGTCTAGATTGTGCTCCTGTTGATCAACATGGTCGCGCCCCGACTAGCGCGGTCACGCCCGTGGCTTGAGAGGCACGGTCGTGTAAGACTCAGAACCTTTTAACAAAATTATAAATTTTTATATTTTAAATCAGTAAATGTTTCTGATTTTATAAAAATATGTTTTCTGTATTTAAAAATGGATTAAAAGTTTAATCTTGGCATAAATATAATTTATTTAAAAGTTTATGAAAATTTAATTTATATTTATTACCTTACACTTAAATGATATTTTAAATAATTAAGTTACAAAATTTATAAATGAATAAGATAATGATTATTTATTTAATTTACATTTTAAATCAAAATCATTTATTTATTTATTTATACTTAATTACAATTAATATTCACATTATTTCATAAACTATAATTATATATTTATTCAATTATTCAATTCAAACCTAATCAAATTGTTTTAAAAATATTTTACTTCAAACTCTATATATTTTATTCAATACTTTTAAATACAAATCAATAGTTTTATACACAAATTCAACTTTCATTTTAGACTTAAACTTTATGCATCTATTTGATTCAATACACATTACTCTTTAGGTTAAATTGTGCATTTCGAGGATCATATTTGCTATCTATAATCTTTGTTAGCTACACTTCCATACCATGTGAGTATTCACAACCCCTTTTTACTCTTTTACACTTTTGGGGTGGAACATGAACTCTATACTCATTACACATTACACATTTACATTTACGCAAACAACACAAGTGCAAAAATCCTATTTACATACATGTGTACAAAAATTTGAGCTTTGTGCCCGAGTGCTAGGTGTGCTAACCTTTGTATGCTCTTATGTGCAATCATTAACTATACAAGCCGACGGTTTTCAATGATAGATCTATTGAGTCTGACACCCACCCATGGTACGCGGTGATTGAAACCGACAACACATTTGTTTTGCATGCTATTTACAAGGTTTGATTGTACATTTGGTTACACAATAGCTGCTCCCCATAAACGCCTTATTTATCATGTCATGTAAAGGATTTGTTTTCATCTATATGCTATCTATATACAACTGTGTTATACTCACCAACTTTTTAGTTGACTTTATTTTATTCATGTTTCAGGCCCCAATATGTGAGATTGATTCAAGACGTGTTCAACATAGGATTTGGACTTAGCAATTTAAATCAAGAACTTTATGAATTATTTTATGTATCTTGTTTGAACTTGGTTTGTACTTGGATTATTTGTAATGGAAAATTTACTTTAATATATTTCAATTTAGTCAACCATGTGCTATGAACAGTCTTACATGTCCCGCCCCGATGATTCCGCCATCGGTCGGGGTGTGACACCATTCTTTGTCTCCAACAGCCGTCCACAAAGTAGTCTGGATAGGCTGTCGGGTCGGTCGCGAGATCTCTGAATTGAAGGACCCTTATTATAGTATCTTCAGAGAAAGCAATAGCATGACCAGCAATGGTAGCCCTTATAACGTTGGGGGTTACCGTGCAGTCGTGCTCTGCCGTCTCCCAAAACTGCTCGAGATAGGGTCTTGACACGATCGGGTCAGCAGAAATGGCGTAGCTGATTCTTGAACGGTTTAAGAAATCAACTATGTCTCTGTACTGCAATGCTGCACCCTTCCATTCTGGTTCAGTGCTAGCTAACAGGTTGAATTCGTTAGTAAACGCACGAGCCATGATCTGCAAAAACACACAGAAAACAGAATCAGAACAACACGTATCATTGGAAATGGATAAACATGACTTGTTATAGCAGTTACACTTTGAACTGAATTTCAGACTTAGGAATTTTTGCCAAGTGTTGGTCCTGCGTACTTAGCAAGTACGCAGGAGTTTCCTCTTGCGTACTTAACAAGTACGCATGAAGTGCTTCTTGCGTACTTGTTAAGTGCGGAGGAAACGCACTTGGTGAAAAATTCATAAGTTTGAAATTCAACTGATGTTCAAAAATTGGTGTGTATTGGGTCGCCACTAGGTCGGAATAAAAGATTCTAGCCTATGGGACCAACAACAACACCAAATACCTGCTAAACTTGACCTATTTTGTTCTAACAGTCGAACGAGGCGACCGTCGGTTCAATTCGAGCCCAAAGTCAAAATCAAAGACTCGAATGGACGATTAAGGGTCGATTAGTGATCGATTAATGATTAGTAACAAGTTTTAGTTATTAGGTATTACCCAAACAACCCAAAAATTGTCTAAAAATCTCGAACAAAAAGCTAAGATAATCGGTCCAAAATCAAGATTTTTGTGGATGGATTAAGCCCAAAATCTCACCAAATCGATGTAATGAAGTGATGAAACTAGCAATGGGATGAAAAATCGGATTGGAACACTTGAATTTTCGAGTGAAAGTCGGATGGAATATTAACCGGTTTGAAAGTGTTAAGGTTCTGAAAATTTTCTAAGTCCGGTTTGTATACCCCACGCAAAAAGGTCGTGCGTACTTAGCAAGTGCGCACGTTTTAACTCGTGCGTACTTACAAGTTCGCAAGACTTAACTCTTTCGTACTTACAAGTGCGCAAGACTTAACTCTTGCGTACTTGTTAAGTACGCAGGGCTTACTTCATGCGCACAAACCCTTAAGTGCGCAAACTTTCAACTCAAATTTATGAAGATTTTCAAGTCAAATAACGAACAAGTTAGAAATATTCAACCAGGAAGATTCAAGTACAATTCAGGAAGGTTAAACACAAATATTTTTGGCTTTTCTGAATAAAATTGAACTATGCATAAACATAAAATCTTTTTGATCTTTTCTCATAGAAAAGCACATAAACAAGTAATTCAAGTTGACAATATTATAAGATTTGAAACTATAAGAATATTTGTATCACGTTCTTGTGTATTAAGGTATTAATTATAAGATATACAACGTGTACCCCACTGATATGCTACATTAATGTAAATTGCACTATCTCAAGGCATCTAAGATTTTCCCAATGATTTTCTAAATTTTCAGAATGAAGTTACATCTGTTAGCACCGGTAAAGTCAAGCAGAATACATAAGGATTATCAGGAATCATAAGATTCAGAATCGAGTGATTCATTTGTCTTGGTTTCATTTGATTTTCTTCATTGAATATTGGTATGATGATTCAGGATAATATATATGGTGTTTGAGTTTTAAGGTAAGGGGATCCAACTTTTATCTGGATTTGATTTCAATGAATCAGCAGTGATTCAAGGGTGAATACATGCTCAACGGTTAATGTAGAGACATGTCTTGATTCAATCTCTTCTTGCATACTTGTGAGTATGGGCAGTGAGAGGAACCGTATTAATTGTGCTAACGACAGAACCCGAAACTGACCTCAAAAGAAAATTATTGCCAAAATCTAACATCCTTTATCTGATAATGATCTTTTCTATTCTTTTACGCACACACACTTGCAAACATGGGTTCAAATCACAGTTGTAATTTAGATTTAGTTTCCACACTACTAGTTATTTAAAGACGCATACAGCCTACTGACAATTCAAATTACTAGTAAATAAGCATATTAAAAACATAATAATTTAAACAATTAAGTAAGCATGACGTAATCATTTCCCATATGAGCAGTATATGATGTATAGATCATTTCTGATGTACTATCATTTCCTTTTTTCTCAAGATAACTTTGAAATTTTCTCCATTTTCTATTTTGTTTTTTTTTATTTTGTAAAATATTTTTGAAACTTAAAAGAACTATACAGAAAATTTAAAAGAAATAAAATTTAACTTCCATGAATTGAATTGATTTAAGAAAAATTAATTTTCACTCAGGATTGAACATTCCTATCAAGTTGACAAGATGCTCAAAACGGGATCGATCAAATGCCTTTGTGAAAAGGTCAGCAATATTGTCATCCGTGTGAACTTTTACAAGTTCAATTAAATGCTTTTCAGCACAATCACGGATGAAATGATGGCGAATCTCTATATGTTTAGTTTTGGAATGTTTCACCGGGTTATTTGTGATGGACATGGTGGCATTGTTGTCAATGAATAAAGGAGTTCCAGTGAAGTTTAAGCCGTAGTCTCTCAATTGCTGCTGAATCCACAATATCTGAGAACAACCGCTCGCCGCAGCAATGTATTCTGCTTCACAAGTTAAGATAGAAACCGTTGACTGCTTCTTGCACTTCCAGGAGACCAGTCTGTCTCCTAAGAATTGACATCCACCAGAAGTTGACTTTCTGTCAAGGTTACAACCGCCATAATCTGAATCAGTGTAGGCTTTGAAGTCGAATGACTGCTGCTTAGAGTACCAAAGACCCAATCGAGGTTTCCCTTTCAAGTATATGAAAATTCTCTTCACGGCTATCATATGTGACTCCTTCAGTTGAGACTGAAACCTTGAGCACAAGCACACAGAAAACATTATATCGGGTCTTGAAGCTGTGAGATACATAAGTGATCCGATCATCCCACGGTACAATCTGCTATCTACATCCTTTCCATCTTTTTCAGGATGCAGACCATGATTGACTGGGATAGGTGTGCCATAAGTACTGCTATCATTCATCTTGTATTTTGACAAGATGTCCTACACATACTTTGTTTGATGTAGATAAATGCCATCCTCTCTTTGACTGACTTGCAGACCCAGGAAGAATGACAATTCACCCATGTTACTCATTTCGAACTTGGACTTCATCACCTTTTCGAATTCCCTACACATCCCTTCATTGGTAGATCCAAAAATAATGTCCTCGACGTATACTTGTACAAGAAGAATGTCACCTCCTGCTTTCCTAATGAAGAGAGTCGAGTCAATCTGTCCACGGTCGAAAATATTAGACAGTAAATGCTTAGATAATGTCTCATACCATGCCCGCGGTGCTTGATGAAGACCATAAAGTGCTTTGTCGAGCTTATACACTTTATTGATATTATGCGGATCTTCAAAGCCGGGAGGTTGAGTGACATAGACTTCTTCATGAACTTTACCATAAAGGAAAGCACTCTTCACATCAAGTTGATAGACCTTGAAGCCGACATATGTGGCATAAGCCAAGAACAGTCAAATGGCCTCAATTCTAGCAACTGGGGCATATACTTTCGTGTAATCCAAGCCCTCTTGTTGATAAAAACCCTGAACAACCAATCTTTCTTTGTTCTTCACAACAACATGACGATCACCCGTCTTGCATTTGAACACCTATCTGGTTCCAATTGGCTGAAAGCCTTTTGGCAAGTCAACCAAATCCACATGTGCAAATTTTGGAATTGATACAATTCATCTTGCATTGCCTCAATCTAGCAATTGTCAGTGAGAGCCTCCTTCACATTCTTCGGCTCTAACTGGGACATGAATGTAGCATGCAGACATGTTTCCATGACACCAGTGTCAAGTATCTCTGTGTAAAGACTGGTGTTCTCAGTGATGGTTCGATGACGAGTCTGAACACCGGCATAAGTATCACCAATAATGTTGTCGATTGGATGATTCCTATGCACTCTCATCTCCGGTACAATCGGTTCCTGAATTTCTGAATCGAGATTCCTGCTTAACTCCCCCATTTCCGGTGTTCCAGAGGAAGAGGATTCAATGGTAATATGATCAGCTGGAGCTTCATTTCCTACAGTTGTGTTAGGATTAGCTTGAGCGTCATCTCCATCAACATGAACATCTTCACTGTTATCACTGTCATGAGTTCCAGATGCAGATGCAACATTGGAATCAGGAGTTATAATTGGTACAATAGCACGAGTAGAGAAACTGTAGTCATCGCCGCCACCCAATAATTCATAAACATTTGCGGCGTCCAGGAAGATTGAATGACTTGCATAGCGCATCATAATCAAAACCCCAAGCTGGACCTGTTGGTTTGGGTGGAATGCTGTGTTTACTGCAATCCACTTCAAACCATTCCTCAACAGTACCAGTTCCTATGTTGTACACTCTCTTGCAAGGCGAGTTGGCAACGTATCCTAAGAAGATGCCTTCCACCGCTTTTGCATGAAACTTAGACTGGCGGTCTTTGTACTGTAGCAACAAGGAACAAGGACTACTAAAATGAACTAGGTAATCAAGATTGGGAAGTCGATTGTTGATCAACTCGTAACAAGTCTTGTTGTGCCTCTTCACAACCAGAACTCTGTTTAAGACGTGACAAGCTATATTAACTACTTCTTCCCAGAAAGTGACAGGAAGCTTTGCATCCAACAGCATAGTCCTTGCAGTCTCAATCAGTGTTTTGTTCTTCCGTTCAGCAACTCCATTCTGCTGAGGCGTGTACGGCGCGTACGGCGCGCTGAATTCGTGACGGATCCCTTTCTTGAGAAAGAAAAGCTCCATCAAGTTATTCTTGAACTCAGTTCCGTTGTCGCTCCTTATCCTTCTAACTTTCAGCTTGCAAAGAGATTCCAAGCTCAGGATCAAGTATTGAAGAATATCAGCAGTCTCGTCTTTAGTACCTAAAAAGTGCACCGAAGAAAAACGTGAGAAATCATCAGTTACAACCAGACAGAACGACTTACCTCCAATACTCCTGATACTTATGGGGCCAAGCAGATCCATGTGTAATAGCTCCAAAGGGGTATAAATAGAGTTTTGGAGCTTGGGCTTATGAGACTTCCGTTGCTGTTTGCCCTTTTTACAAGGCATACAGTCATCTGTAATGGTAAATCTCAGCTTAGGAACCCCGGTTACCAAACCGTTTCGGACAAGATGGTTCATTTTACGATATGAAAAATGTCTGAGTTTCCTATGCCACAAGATAGAGTCAAGCTCTGTCGCTTTGGTAAGCAAACAAGTAGCAACTGATGTGGTGGTTGTTGCCACACTCATATCGATCTGATAGGTGTCGTTTGTTCTTGGCGCTCTCATCAGGATCCAATCTTCGGGAACTTCAAAACCAGGTTTGAGAATCAGGCATTCTGACTTGTCAAACATGACCGAGTACTCCTTGTCACACATTTGGGAAACACTCAACAGGTTATGCTTCATCTGCTCGCAAAAGTTGACATTGTCAAAGCTGACACAACCATTCGAAACCACGCCTTGACACGTGATGCTGCCGCCTTTTTCTTCAGCAAAGGCCACATAGCCGCCTCTGAATGGTTTAACGTCTTGAAGCAAGGCCATGTTTCCTGTCATGTGCCGGGAGCATCCACTATCTACATACCAGCGGTTAGAGATAGTACCCTTCGGACGTCCCTGCACGAGTAACAAAAGAATTAGTTAGATTTGGAGACCCAAGCCATTGTGGTCTTGGGTCGTCCATCCTTTTCAAAATAAACTACTTCCTTTAACTCACAGTCGTGATGACTGTTCACAACGGATGAATCATTCAAAGAATTAGGACAAGGAGATTGAGAAGTTTTGGATTTGGCAGTCCAGGATCTCTTCTGTTTCTTAACCAGAACAGGAGACTTTGGTTCAACAACAGCAGGTGAACTAGTGGAAGCTTCACCTGATTGAACTGAAGTCAGCTGTTCTAGCTTTCTCAACCTCTTGTTCCTTCTTCTTCTCTATGGCTTTGACTTGCCACAAGTTTCTCACCAGTACGTGTACTACCAGAGGTAGATACACGAGGTACAGCAGGTTGCGTTACCTTTCTTGAAACTGATGGTTTAGCTTCAGATTTGATCTTTGAATTTACCATCGATTTGACTGGTGGTTTCACCACATTTTGCTTTGGACATTTGGGAGGGGTCACTGATGGCGACGTAGGGATAACAGCTGGTTGTGAAACAACAGGCCGTTTCCCTTGGTTCTTTGAAGGACAGTTCACAAAAATGTGACCAACCAAGCCACAGTGAAAACAATTCCTCTTGTCTACATAAGTTCTCCTGTAAGGTTCATTAGATCTGGCCTTAGATAACTCAGCATTATGAGCAGGAGGAGTTGGTTTATAAACAGGAGTCTGAACCTTTGTAGTTTGGTTTTTGGGAGTATAGTATTTTTGAAAATTTTCTTTGTAACCAAGCCCATAGTGAGCAGAAAAAGCCTCTTTCTTTACTCGGTTAAGACTTTTATAACCCCCATAAAGCATTACCTTTAGTTTTATCATTTGTTTCAATGATATCGGGTTCAGTTAAAATGCAGTTATCACCATTAGTGATAATGCTTTTCTTTACTTTCTGTTCAGTTAACAACTCCTCAGATACTACTCCTTCAGGGCAAGCGCTAACCGACCCATCATCAGAAGCAGTAAAGAACTCCTCACTAGATGTGGAGTTAGCCTTGCTTAAGGATTCATCCTTTTTAGGGGAATCATCCTTATCAGAGGACTCGTCTAGACAAGTGAGATCAATGTCTATTAAGCTATTGACAAACTTCCCGCTTACTGGTGGAGGAATGGAATTAGTACCCAGCCCTAACCCATTCATTTGTCTCATTACAGATTCGTAGTGTTCCACCACAAAACGAGAGTTTTTCAACTTCTCATTAGAACATTTTAACTACAAGATCTCATTTTGCAGTTTGTTGATTTCATTGTTCCATTTTTCCAACCCCCTGTATGCAACATCTAAATGAACCTGTTGATCGCTTATTTTTAGAGAATATTCACATTTTTCTTTTTTCAACGTTTCAATAGAATCTTTAAAACGTTTTTCATTTTCTTTATAGTTTAGAGCTGCCATACTTAGGGGTTCGATTTTGTCTTGGAGCCTAGAATTTTCAAGTTTTAGCCCTAGACATTTAGAACATGAAATAACAGAAAAGGGGTAAGAATCTACCTCAGAAGATGAACTTGTTGCTTCTCCAATGGCCATGAGAGTAACAACAGTGGTCGATTCCTCCTTATCAGCTACAAAAGCTTCCTTTTCTTCAGCTTCCTTCTCTTCAGCTTCCTTCTCTTCTTCTGTAGCAGCATTAGTAGACTCTTCTAAGTCAGCCATAGAAGCTTCCCTTTTCTCTGCTTCCATCATCTCCATGATCTCAGCCATGAGACCAACCTGTGTTTGTGCGATGATGGCATCCTCAAGATGAACACCCCAATCAAAGCTTTCGTCCTGTTGGGCTACCAGTGCATTGGACGTTCCAGCTTGGCTTTGATTGTGGTGGTTTGAGTTGTTGTGGCCATGGCTGTTTCCTTGGCTGGGTCGGGTAAAACCAGAGGCCGGTGCTTTGTCTTTCTGACACTCACGAGCAAAGTGTCCAAAAGTTAGACACTTATAGCATTTGGCCTTTGATTTGTCAAACCCGACCTTGGCATTAGGATGCCCGCCAATAAACTTTCTTCATGTTCTGTTCAGGAAACGCTTGGCTCTCCTCAATATCATGGCCATATTCCATTGAATATCCATGTCCTCCATGTCATCAGGATCCACTTAATTAAAATCTTCTTCAATCGTCTCGGGATCAATAAGCTTGCCACCAATGAAATTCTCATACGCAAGCATACAAGACGAGAATAGTGCTACATGATCTTCAGCTATTCTGGCTATAGCTAATTGGTTAGCTGAAGAAGCAGCAGGAGGATTTCTTGAGGTATGTTGATGATGAGACCCCAACCCTGATCCAGATGCATAGCATGCATGACCACCACAACCATTTGAGTGGTCTTCTTCAGTAGGGTTTCCAGTGAAAAGGGCAATTCCAGAGCCCGATGACTTGGATGTAGAAGTCGCCCCATGATACATAGAAGGGTCTTGTATCTGAGGTCTTCCTGAGATCTCCTTTCTTTTTAGGTTCATGTCATGAGCTTGAACCTTTCCTATAGCCTCCTCCACTGTCAACTCATAGAACTTTGGATTTTCCCTCATCAGGGTTGTGTACATCACAAACTTGGGTGGCAAAGCATCCAAAAACTTTTCCACCATCTCTTCATCTGGATACCTGAGTTCAAAAGCCTTCAACTCAGTCTGTAGATGATAGAATCTAGAGATGAGGTCATCTAAAGATTCGTTCTCTAAAAATCTGAAGCATTCATATTGCTTCCGGAGTAGATCCCGCTTACTCTTCTTGATGTCACTATTTCCTTCGAATCTTTTCTGCAAAGCTTTCCAAAGATCCTTAGAATTGTCATAACCTCGGAAACTGTGGAACAATTCTCGAGTTAATGCCATAGTGATCGAACTAAGTGCCTTCTTTTCTCTCTCATAAGCTTTCTTTTCTTCGTCAGAAAGTTTAAAGATAGGTTTGGGCATGGCTTCATCAAGATAGATGTGTGTGGGATGCTTATCTCCCTCAAGGATTGGTATCCATATCGATGAGTCGGTATAAGAAATGTAGTGCTCAAAACGTGCTTTCCAATTAGAATAATCGTTTACGTTCAGCAACTTTGGCGGTTTCTGTGGTGTACCGATCTCATTATCATAGTTTAACATGTTTCCAAGATTCTGATGATTCGACATAGTGAACACTTAGTCAAATTTCAGAAAATTCAGACACAGTTGCGTACTTGATTTTGGGCTTGCGCACTTGAGAAATGGTCTTGCGTATTTAGATTTGCTCTTGCGTACTTGATAAGTACGCATGAGTAAATGATAAGTACGTAGGATATAGCTTAAGTTCGCAGAAGATCAGTCTTGCGCACTTGTAAGTACGCAGGAGATTAGTCTTGCGTATTTAGTAAGTATGCACAGAACTGTACTTTTTGCCAGAAATGGTAAGTACGCACAACACCTTTTCAGCAACTCTCACCAAACTTTTCCGGTCACCTGAAAATCGCCGGAGATGGTAAAAATTGAACTGATGATTAATGAAAATGAGCCAAAAGGTCAGAAACTTGTTTCTAACCAACCTTTGATGCTCAAAACACTCAAATACACAACACAAATCAGTTTTTGAGTGATTTTTGCTTCTAAAATAGTGCTCAAGAGCTAACCCTATTTTATCACAAAAATCAACAAAAATACCTCTTTTTGTTTGTAAAAACTCGGTAGAAACTCTCCAAACTCACTCACAACACTCGAAATCAGGAGCAACGCTCTGATACCACTTGTAGGTCCCTTGGGTGTGGCGGATCGTCACATGCAAGTGGGTCTACTAGTTGGATCGGGTGCGGAATACCCGTGACTAGGCGGAGATTCAAACTAAACAAAGTAAACCGACAAGAGAAAACACTTTAAACGTTCTTTGTATTATAAATACTTGAAGGTTACAGAGAGAAGCACTGAGATTACAATTTGCGTATTTGTTAATATGCCTGCGTACTTAACTTCTGTCAACCTATCCTATTTATACAAGACCTGATGCCTGCGCACTTAGAAAGTGCGCAGGGCAAAATGCTCTTGCGTACTTAGCAAGTACGCAAAGTTACTCTTGCGTACATGCTAAGTACGCAGGAGCTTTCTCCTGCGCACTTACAAGTGCGCAAAACACTTAGAGAATTTTGCAACATTCAATATGTAAAAGTAAATACAACTCGATAAACTAATACATAAAGACTCTTACATACAAAGACAATTACAAACAAGACAATACAACCTAAGACTAAGACTCTATCTATCCAGAGTGTTTGTCACAGGAAAGTGCTACAACATTCTTCATTCACCTTTGGAGACTCAGTGTGAGTAGTATCAGCTTCAACATCTTTATTGGATTGAATGTTCTCATCATCAGTATCAATCTTAGAATCAGCAGTATCTTCAGGCAGTGTGATGTCTTCAAAAGAGTCCATAGAATCTGTAACTCCTTCATAAGTGAACTCAGGAATAACATCATCTTGGATGAAGTTATAAGGGACATTAAGACCATCACAGCCTTCATAAGTCACTTTATCTTGACCTTTCTCTATCCTTATCTCCACTATCTCTCCTTCTTCTATTTCATTATCCGACACATCATATTCTATGTCATTGAATAATTCATCAATGTCATCAAGACATGCTATCTTTTCAGCTTCTTCCTCCTCAGACTCTGCAAAGAACTCCAATAATAAAATTTCTTCTTCATTAACTCCAGAAGTATCTTTGTTTCCTTCAATGGATTGTGATGTCGACTCCCCCTGAACTTTAGATATAGGGTTAACGTCAGCGTATTGACGATCACCCTCAATATTACCAGAAGGATCATTGTCTTCATCATCATGTCTTTGAATAGACTCAGTGTGACATGTATCACGTATGCTTAACTCCCCTTGAGCGTCAAGACGCTCAACAAGTTTGGACACTAATGCTTGCATGGCAGCAATTTGCGTAGCTTGAGTCTGAATCACCAGCTGTCTTTGAGTATCAGTAGATACAAGAGTATCCACCTGAGGTTGTAAAGCAAGCACTTGAGATTCAAGGAAAGTAATCCTATCAGAATCAGAAGGCTTGGAAGGACCAGCCGAAGATTGAGGAACCGAAGGATTAGGAGTAGGAATAATCACAGGAGGAACATGAGTTAGAACATGAGATGGATCTTTAGAACGTGGAGGTGTAACAATTAAGAATGCAACAAAAGTGGCATCCTCTACACCTGTGAAGATTGAGCAGCAGCAATCGAAGCAGACAAAAGCTTTTGAGTTTTAGGATCCGGAGTAAAATCACTATCAGAACTCTCATCCACCAATGTTCTTTTTCCATGTACTGATCCGGAAGGAGGATCCCGAACAGACTTACGTCTTTGTCTTCTGGCTGTAGATTTAAGACGTTTACCAGCATTAGCCAATGGTATACGAGCCAACCTTTCATAATGATCTGAGGAAAAATCTCTAGATTCATCAGATTCGGTTTCTTCAAAAATAGGTAAAATCGTATCACTTGAGCTAGAACTAGACTCATTATCTGTAACCACATTCCCTTCAGTTTCATGAACGGGTGAGTTCACAGCGTCATCAACGAAATCATCCATATTCATTCCTAGATCTTGTTCATGTTCATTAACGACCTCTTCTGGAACATGTTCATTAACAGGTATATCAACCTGAGCTTGTTGAATTAGAACTTGTTCTTGAATAGGAATTTGTTGTTGTACGGGAACTTGTTGTTGTTGAACTAATATTGGTTGTTGAATAGGTTGTTGTGGTTGTTGTTGTTTTTGAACATTCAGACCTTGCACTTGAGCTATCTCATCAGGATGAAACCAGTTGTCATTCGGTGGTTCAGCATAATCAGGATTGATTAAGTGACCAAACAATGGAGTATTAACAGGAATCAATGCGGCATTCTGTTGTTTCACCTTAGTGCAATCAGTAAAGATACGCTTGGACATCGGAGTCAAAGTTATCGAATCGGATGCTGTGGGAGATCAGGAAGAATGTGATTCAGAATCATCTGGATAAACCTAGGATACATCAAAAATCCTTGACCTTCAGCAGGTGTGATTTGCATAACCATCTCCCGATAAATGTAAAGTGCAAAATTGAACCGTTTGTTCAAGGTCAAAGCCACCATTGTAGCTTGTAGAGCAATCTTTAATCCATCAGTACCAGCTTTACGAGGAGATATGCATTGGATAATCACATGCATGAAGTATCTCCATTCACCAACCAAACCACCTTTACGAGCTTGTGTATCATTAGGTTTTCCATGGTAACCCATCCTCTGAAAGCATCCCATAATCAATGTACTAGGAAATGACATAGGATCATAAGCAGCACCACCTAGAGCAAGAGCAGCACGAATAGTTTCTTCCGATATCGCAATCTCCGTATTCTTTTACAGTGGCACGAAGAACATGAGGTTCTACGTCAGTATCTTGATGAATTGTGTCCCAAAATTGTTGAATATACACCAGACTTATGTATGGATCTGCAGATAATGCAACACGTAGTCGGGAACGATTCAGAAATATAATAATTCCTTGAAAGTTTACAGCCTCTGACATTTAGGATCTAACAATGCCACCTGGTTATGTTTGTTGTCACACCCCCAATTTCAACTAACGGAGTTTTATCGTTTGGGAAGTGACGAACCAGGATCTCATACATTAGTTACTTTGAACGACTCTACATGGGACTCAAAATGAAAATATCATTCAAATCAGAGTATCAATGCGGAAGCGTAAAGAAAATAAATGCGCAAAATACACGCGCCCAAAACCAAAGTTCAAAAGTCCAAAAAGTCCAAAATGTCCAACCAAAACAAGTACAATAGAATAATTCAAACAATTATAAATAAGTCATAATTAAAGTAGTTGAATCCCATGCATGTCCTAACGTGCACCTGTGTCTTATCTTAGTGACCTGAGAAAACATGTAAGAAAATATGTCAACACGAGGTTGGTGAGTCCACAGGTTTCAATATATGTAAATAAGTGTTTACCAGATTTATGTTCATTCAGTATGTATCTATAGGTAGCTAACCTATGTTCGTGTTCAGCTCAAGCGCTCGCAACCGAAGCTGACTGTTTGTTTATTGCCTCCTGCCAGGTCTATCAACACTGGCAGTGTGAGTAGGCTAACATTTCACTCGTTCAATATCTAATCGAGTTAGCGCGACTAACGCGGGTGAGATTTGTCAAACCCAGTAGTACTACTAAATATTACCTCGCTAAGATCCATATTAACGGTCCGATATTAGTTGAGGACTTTCTGTGATAGCGTGTTACGCTTAGCATTTAACATTGATATCATACGAATTACAAAATCCAAAATTGTTTAGTCATGTTTCCTCCCCAAAGTTAAAACAGAAAAAGGGGCCGTCAAAACTCACCTGCGTTGCGTTGTAGGTAGTATCACACAAAGGACAAGTTGGAACCACGTGTGTAAGTCTCACACGACTTACGGATGCCCTAAAATTATAAACACATAAACTAGGGATATAATGGGAATTGTAACAATGACACGGAATGAGACACGTCCTAAAGAAATGCTCTAGTAACCGAGAGTAGACGAACGTGTCCACGGGAATAGAAATTCTTTAATTAGTAATTAAATTATATATACGTTACGCGACGAAAGACAACAATAATAATAAATACATTCGAGCATTTTGTCATTTACAAAAATTAGGAAAATAATATAATTTAACATATTATTTTTAGGTTCGAGAGAATATTATAATTACTCATTCGTGGTACAAAATAATAAATATAATATTTTTATGAACGTAATAAATACGAGTAAATAATATAATTAATTATATTATTATTTAGTTTCAAACGTTATACGAGGTTATAAAACGATACGAAATAATATATATATATATATATATATATATATAATTTAATAATACGAGTCACGGGTTGAAAATAATATAAACATATTATTTTATACAAAGTTATGGTAAATATATTATTTTTAAAAAGTGGGGAAATAATAACAAAAGTGGGTTAATAATTCAAACCCGAGCCTACGGGTTATTTCCCGGGCTAAAATATTAATCAAACATTCTGACAAAAGGCTTTCCCACACACGACCGCGCCTAAGACAAGACACAACCGTGTTCAGGACACGGGCACGACCGTGCTGGTCAGGGCGCGACCGTATTGATCAAACAGAAGACACAACAAAGTCTGGTCATCATGCACGACCGTGCTTGTGTCGGGAACGACCGTGTCTAGGGTTTTCTAGGCATGACCTTGTATGGCTAGCAGGCATGACCAGGTCAGGTACGAGGCACGACTGTGCTTGGATAGGCACGACCGCGCTAGAAGATTAGCGCGACCATGTCTGATTAATTTTAGAAATAAATCGATTAAATCTTATAATATTAACGTTGGAGTCTATGGGGCTTTCAATAAGCAAAGATTTTCGAAGCTATCCATGTATTTTAATTGGATTAACAACATAACTAGAGAAGTATTCGATTAATCCCAAAGTGTATGAACCATGGGTTTCTGATTGAGTTAAATTCGATAATATAAGCCCGAAATATGATAGGGCTTTTGATTAGAAGATTGAAACGAATCTAAGGATGAGTTTGATTACTAGAATAGATGATGGATTGATAGCGTACGGGTAGAACTCGGTCCGACGGCGACGGGTTTGGTCCTTGGTGTTTCCGGCCACTCTTCCGACCAAATTGGTATATTCAGAAGGCTTCTGGGAAGCTCGTCTAACGTGTGCAGATGCTAGATCGAGAGGATAATTGACGAATTTAGTCGAATTGGTGAGGAATAGCGATGAACTCGACGGTTTCAGTTTAATTACAATGATGGAGTTGAATTCGGCCATTACAAGTGTTAAAGTGCCGAATAATGGCTCAATGATGATCGCCATTAGAGATTTTACGTTACAACTTGATATTCGAACGGATTTGCGTTTAAAGGCTGAGTTTACGTTTCAACTGGGTAAGAGGCGTGACCGTGCCAATAGGAGGCGCGACCATGCCAGGACACTTGGCGCGACCGTGCCTACTAGGATTTCAAGATATTTACAAAGTTAGTCCCTACAACTTCAGCTTTGACAAAAATGATTCCTTGGCCTTAGAATTTGGGTTAACTTGGTTAGGATTTAATAGAATATTTAACGGGATCACTAACGGAATTAACTTGAAAAGTCGGATTGTCACATCATCCCCTAGTTGAAAGAATTTTCATCCCGAAAATTAAATAATATTAATAAAAAAAATTTTCGGGATATCACATCGTCCCCTAGTTGAAAGAATTTTCGTCCCAAAAATTTAAATAGTACCTTGAGAATTTGATGCGGAGTGCTTGAATAGATTAGGATATTTGTGCATCATCTGATCCTCGTGCTCCCATGTGAATTCCGGTCCGCGTTTCTAGTTCCAACGAACTCTGACAATTAGGATTTTACTATGCTTTAACGTTTTGACTTCCCTATCCATAATTTCTACGGGTTCTTCGATGAAACGTAACTGTTCATCAACGTGTAGTTCCTTAAGAGGAACTATGAGTGATTCATCTGCTAGGCATTTCTTTAAATTTGAGACGTGAAAGACGTTATGTACACCACTAAGTCCTTCAGGTAGGTCTAGTTGATATGCTACCGGACCGACTCTCTTCATTATCTTGAATGGTCCAACATAACGAGGATTCAGTTTGCCTCGTCTCCCGAAACGAATGACACCTTTCCAAGGTGAGACTTTGAGTATGACCATGTCACCTATTTGAAACTCTAAGGGTTTACGACGCTTGTCGGCGTAGCTCTTTTGACGATCACGAGCCGCCACCATACGGTTTCTAATTTGAACGATCTTTTCGGAAGTTTCAAATACGAGTTCAGGACCTGTGAGTTGGATATCCAACGGATAGGATAATGGCATTTCCGTCCATAAAGTGCTTCAAATGGAGCTGTCTTGATGCTAGTGTGATAACTGTTGCTATAGGAGAACTCCACCAACGGTAGGTGAGACTCACAACTGTTACCGAAATCAATCACACAAGCTCGCATCATGTCCTCCAGCGTTTAAATAGTATGTTCTATTTGGCCATCAGTTTGAGGATGGTAAGCTGTGCTCATATCTAGACGCGTGCCTAAGGCTTTATGTAATAACTGCCAGAAACGAGAAGTGAATCGTGCATCACGATCCGAAATGATAGAGATTGGCACCCCGTGCCGAGAGACTATTTCTTTCAAGTAAGTACGAGTAAGCTTATCCATTTTGTCGGTCTCTTTGATTGCTAAGAAGTGAGCGGACTTTGTTAATCGATCAACAATTACCCAAATGGTATTACATCCGGTAGGAGTTCGTGGTAATTTGGTGATGAAGTCCATGGATATTTGTTCCCATTTCCACATGGGGATTTCTGGTTGTTGCAGAAGACCGGATGGTTTTTGATATTCAACTTTGACCTTCGCGCAAGTCAGACACTTACTAACATAGGTGGCTATATCGGCCTTCATCTTCGGCCACCAATATAGCACCTTTAAATCATGGTACATTTAGTCGGAACCTGGATGTATTGAGTAACGAGATTTATGAGACTCATCCATAACTAGTTCCCTTAGGTTTTCGAATACTGGAACCCATATTCGCTCGGAAAAGTAGCGAATACCGTCAGATTTGACTTCAAGTTGTGCTTCCATACCGCGTGTACTTTCCAGCGGTAGATTTTCTTCTTTTAGGGCTTCGAGTTGAGCACTACGGATTTTGTAAGGTAATCCGAGGTGAATAGTAAGTTGTAATGCTCGAACTCATTTGGGTTTCGTTTCCTTTCGACTCAGGACATCAGCTACAACATTAGCTTTACCCGGGTGGTATCAGATCGCACAATCATAATCGTTTAAGAGTTCGACCCAACGACGTTGTCGCATGTTCAATTCTTTCTGCTCGAAGATGTGCTGAAGAATCTTGTGATCGGTGTAGATGGTGCACTTGGTACCGTACAAGTAATGTCTCCATATCTTAAGTGCGAAAACTACGGCTCCCAACTCTAAGTCATGAGTGGTGTAGTTTCTCTCGTGGACCTTTAGTTGTCGTGAAGCGTATGCGATCACCTTTTCGCGTTGCATTAAGACACAACCCAGACCTTGAATAGATGCATCACAATACACTACAAAATCATCGGTTCCTTCCGAAAGAGCTAGAATAGGAGCACTGCAAAGTTTCTGTTTAAGATGTTGGAATGCTGACTCTTGGTTATCGCCCCAATTATAGGCTTTACCCTTTTGAGTTAAAGCAGTGAGAGGTTGAGCAATTTTTGAAAATCCTTCGATGAATCGACGGTAGTATCCAGCCAATCCCAGAAATTGTCGCACCTCAGTCGGAGTCGTCGGTGCTGTCCAATTCTTAATGGCTTCTATCTTTGATGGGTCGACATGTATTCCTTTCTCGTTAACCACATGCCCTAGAAACTGAACTTCCCGGATCCAGAATTCACATTTGGAAAACTTAGCATACAGTTGCTCTTGCTTAAGTAATTCCAAAATTAGGCGTAGATGTTCCTCATGTTCTTCCTTGTTCTTGGAATAAATGAGGATGTCGTCTATGAAAACGATAACGAACTGGTCAAGGTAAGGCTTACACACACGGTTCATGAGATCCATGAATACCGCAGGTGCGTTGGTTAATCCGAAAGGCATGACCATAAACTCGTAATGGCCGTACCTCGTTCTGAATGCAGTTTTAGAGATATCCTCTTCTCGGACTCTTAACTGATGGTAGCCGGACCTAAGATCTATTTTGGAATAGAAACTCAATCCTTGGAGTTGATCAAAGAGGTCATCTATGCGAGGTAAAGGGTAGCGGTTCTTGATTGTGACTTTATTCAGCTCCCGGTAATCAATACACATACGAAAAGTTCCGTCCTTCTTATTGACAAATAGTACCGGAGCTCCCCATAGTGATGAACTAGGTAAGATGAAACCTTTATCCAACAAATCTTGCAGTTGAGTCGACAAATCTTGTAATTCACTGGGTGCCAGTCTGTAAGGCGCCCGAGCAATCAGTGCTGCTCCGGGTGCTAGATCAATTTGGAATTCAACTTGACGGTGCCGTGGCAGACCGGGCAGATCCTCGGGAAAAACTTCCAAAAATTCACGCACGATGGGAATATCTTCAATCCTCTTCTCTTCTGATGGCTGCTCAGCAACGAGAGCCAAAATAGCCGTATGCCCCTTTCGAAGGCATTTTTGTGCTTTCATAAAAGATATGATGCCCATGACTGCACCAACTCTTTCGCCTTGGACGGAAAGGGTTTCTCCACTCGGGAGAGGAATACGAACAATCATCTCATGACAGATAATTTCGGCTTGGTTTTTAGATAGCCAATCCATGCCGACAATTATATCAAAACTACCAAGTGTGACCGGCATAAGATCGATATTAAATACATGTTTAGCTAACTCAAGCTTACATCCCTTAAAAATGTGAGTTGCTTCAATTATTTGACCATCAGCTATCTCTATTATATACTTAGCTTCTAACAGTGTTTGAGTTCCTTTTATCATATCACTAAGTTTCTTAGATATAAAACTTCTATCAGCACCAGTGTCAAAAAGGACAAAAGCAAAGTAATTATTTAAGAGAAACTTACCGGTGACCATATTATGATCGTAACGGGCTTCTCCAGATCCTAGTACGAAGGCTCGTCCCTTCGCACCATTTCCTCCACCATTGCCATTGTTACCACCATTGCCATTGTTATTCGGGTTAGCATTGTGGTTTCCATTACTCCCTTTCTTCAATTGAGGAAAATTCTTCCAAATATGCCCTTCCTTTCCGCACTCAAAGCAACCCCTTGTGGATCCAGGTTGTTGAAAAGGTTGTTTATCTTGTAACTCACCCTGCAATCCTTAGCAGCATGACCTATTTTGCCGCACCTCTGGCAACGGTTGCAAAGCCCAAAGTGATGGAAGTTGCACTTGTTACACTTCGGAAACTTCCCCGCGTAACCACCCTGGTTTTGGCCTAAAGAGGTCGACTGGTTGAAGTTCTTAGTAAGCTCAAACCTACGCTGTTGCTGCTGCAGTTGATTAAACTGGGGTTGTTTGGGTTGGTGTCACACCCCAACCGATGGCGGAATCATCAGGGCGGGACTTGTAGACTGTTCATGAGCTCAAGGTTGACTAAATTGTAATATGTTAAATCCATTTCCATTCAAACAACATGAATCAAGTTCCAAGTACATAATGAAATACAATTTGTTTTTGAATTAATATTAACTAGGTCCAAAGCCTATGTATAGCATGTCTTGATCAAACTCATATGAAAGCACCTGAAACATGAATAAAATAAGGTCAACTAAAAAGTTGGTGAGTATAACACAGGTTTGTATATAGATAGCATATAGTTTGTAAAACAAATCCTTACATAACATGATAAATAAGGCATTTATGGGGAGCAGCTATTGTGTAACCAAGTACAATCAAACCTTTGAAACTAGCATGCAAAATTGTGTTGTCGGTATCAATCACCCCAATATGGGTGGGTTTGTCAGACTCAATAGATCTATCATTGAAAACCGTCGGCTTGAATAGTTAATGATTGCACATAATCGCATACAAAAGTTAGCACACATAGCACTCGGGCATAAAGCTCAAATTTGTACACATGAATGTAAATAGGATTTGTACTTGTGTTGTTTGTGTAAATGTAAACATGTAATTTGAATAGTGTTCATGTTTCACCCCAAAAATGTAAAAGAGTAAAAGGGGCTATGTATACTCACTTGATTCGAAGGCGTAGCTAACACGAGATACTAGATAGTAATGTGATCCTTATATTGCACAATGTTAACCTAGAGTGTAATGCATATTGCATTAATAATGCATAATAGTCTAAGTCTATATCTAAAGTTAAATTGGATAAAGTTAGTGATTGGTACTTGAAAGTATTGTATAAAATGAAAGATTTGAAATGAATATTTTTAGAATATTTTTGAATAATGTTTGAGTTTGGAATAGTTAAATATGTAAATTAAATAATTATTGTTTATGAAAATAATGTAAGTGTTAGATGTAATTAAGTATAACTAAATAAATGTTTTTGTTTAATTATAAATCAAATAAATAATTATTACCTTATTCATTTATTTATATAATGTAATTTATACATTAAAATATTATTTAAGTGTAGGGTTTATAAATTAAATGTTGAACTTTAAATAATTTCCATTTATTTTAAGATTAAATATTTGATCTTTTCTAAATAAAAATAATACAGATTTTTATAAATTTAATTATTTTTATTATAGAAATTAATCTGAAATACTAATTGTTTAGAATTATAAACATTCTGCTAACACACACGACCATGCCTAGGGTAGAGCACGATCGTGCTAGGGCGGGCGCCACCGTTCTAGACAGGGCGCGACCGTGTTGGTCAAACAGAGGACAACTAGCCAAACCACTAGGCACGACCGTGCCTTCGATAGGCACGACCGTGTCTATGCTTCTGGGGTAAGATCAAGTCTAGCCAACGAGCATGACTGGGTCTGAGCAGGAGGCACGACCGCGCTGGAAGTCAACACGACCGCGTCTCCCGAGGGACGACCACGCTAGATGATTAGCGCGACCGTGTCTCTTTCAAAACAGAAACGAATTGATTGATTCTTATATTAATAGTGCTGGAATGTATAGGGATTTCATTCACAAGGTTAGTACGAGTCTGTTGGTGTAGATTAATTGTGTTTAAAACATGTTTAAAGTTGGATTCGATTAAACCATTTTTAAATGAAACTTAGGATCGGGTTCGAGTAAATTTCGATATTGAGAGTCTAAATTGGATTAGGGCTTTTGATCTATAGAATAAATACATAGTTTTGAAAGTTTCAATTACCCTGTGAGACGATGAATTGATGGCCTACGGTGGGGACGAGTTCTGGCTATGACGGGTGTGGTCTCCGGTGCTTTCTGCTACAACTCCGGCCAAGTTGATGTGTTCTGGAGCTTTAGGGGGAATCGACTAAGGTGTTGGTTTGTTTGGTTGAGAGAATTTACAACGAAACGATGAAATCGATGGTCACAATGGAGAATATAGATAGTTTAGGAGAGGGATCGACCAAAATGGGTTTATTTGTTATAATTAAAATGATTAAACTCTTAATTGGGTCTGTTAATACAAGAAACAGTTACGAAATCGAATGGTCTTGCGATTAAAGGCTGCATTTACGTTTTAACTGATGTGAGGCGCGACCGTGCCTATAAGAGGCATGACCGTGCCACACGAGGCGCAACCGTGACAAAACGTGGCGCGACCGTGCCAGACGAGGCGCGACCGTGCCAAAACGTGGCGCGACCGTGCCTACTAGGGTTTCTGGTTATTTACAAAATCAGCCCTTGTAACTTCAGCTTTGACAGAATTAGCTTGGTTAGGATTTAACAGAACACCTAACGGGATTACTAACTGGATTAACTCTAAGAGGTGTTACCACTTGATTATGAGTTCTAAATCCTTGAATTGAATACGATCGGCTAACGATTAATGAGGTGTAGGTTTGAACAAGTATATGATTCAATGTCGTGTTGTTATTTTATTAGTTAAAATAAGTTAAATTAGGGTCGGAAAATCATGGATGTTATAGTTGGGGTCCTTTGGAGTGAGAGTTGGAATGGTTGTGGGTGTTGGAATGGTCATCAAACTTGCGTTTGTGAGTGTCGGTGGGTTTAGAAACCGAACCTCTCGGAGGTAGAGTCCCTAGTGTCACCGTTTGATGTTAGGACATGTGTTTGTAACTGTTGATAAAATTCTTTATAAGTTCTCAGAGAGGCGAACTTGTTTATCAGAGGCGAACTTATTAAGTTCGCTTAGTCTATCTGAGGCGAACTTAATAAGTTCGCTTAGCCTATTATAAGTTCGCCTAAGCATCTATGAGGTGAACTTAATAAGTTCGACTACTGCAGAACTGGTGCTTATATATACAGTTAAAGAGTCTGTTAGAAACAATAAGAAGAGACGATATCAGGAGGAACTGATTAGAGACAGAATTATTGTAAACTGATATTGTGGTGGAAATACAAAGAGTTTATTTACACCGTTGTTGTTGATTGAGTTACACGAGCACGTTGATCATGGATTCCGCACGTTATCACCGTGTCGTACCGCGAGTCTAGAGATACGTCACGCACCGAATTAGGGACCTATAAGTGGTATCAGAGCTTTTGCTCTTGATTAGCAGAAAATTCGTAGAAGCGCCATGAGGACCTACAAGTGGTATCAGAGCTATTGCTCATGATTCTTGTTGATTCTAGACGGTTTTATATGCAAATTGACATGAAATTCGTCATTTTTGAGTTTTTCATTTCCATGGAGTTTTCAAGACTGATTCAGATTTGATTTGGTGTTATTGAAGAGGATTTTGACGAAATTGATCCGATAGAAAACTTCTAATAGAGAAAGTATACAATCCTACGGTCCAATTTTGATTAATTCCTTCAAATCAATGATTAATGATGATTTCAGAATGTCTCTGGTTCACGAAAGTGGTCTGAAGTGTTCTTGATCTTGATTCTGTTACTGCAAGCGAACTTGCTGATTTGTGTGCAGGCGAACTTAGCAGTCGAACTTGTCAACTTCGCTTCTCATAGGATTAAGCGAACTTATTTCTAAGCGAACTTAAGTAGATTTCAAGTTTCTGGTTTAAGCGAACTTATTAAGTTCGCTTCTCATTAAGTTCGCTTGGGTGTCTCAGAGGCGAACTTATTATCTTCGCCTAAGGGTAAAGGGAGTTCCACACTTGGAAATTTTTCAAGAAAATGGAAAATATGGTTCAAGTCACGAATATGTTCAATTATGACAATGAGATCGGTACATCTCAAAAACCTCCGAAGTTGTTGAATCTATCTGATTATTCTAATTGGAAAGATTGGTTCGACCAGTTTGTATCTTTTACCGATACCAGTTTGTGGATTCTGATTTTGGAAGGTTATACGCATCCGACTTATTCGTGGATGGGACAGGATGATGTTCCAAAGCCGGTGTCAGCGTTAACTACTGAAGAGAAGTTGCTATTAGACAGGGAAAAGAAAGCGATGGCTAGTATTTCGATGTCTCTTCCGAATGAAATATATCACAGTTTCAAACAGTTCAAGTCTTCTCAACAACTGTCGGAAGCATTACAGAAAAGGTGTGAAGGAAGTTTGGATGTGAAGAAGAGTAGAAAGGAGCTACTAAAGAAGCAGTTCTTGGTCTTTAAACATTTTCAAAACGAATCCTTGGATGATCTTACTACAAGATTCTATCATCTTCTTAGTGAACTGCAAGTGCGTCTGTGGTATATGAGACTGAGGAAATCAATGATAAATTCTTAGAGGCTTTATTATCAAAATTTGATGTGTATACGGTTTTAATCAAAGAGAACATTAAGTACAAAACCATGTCTCTTGAAGAAGTTCTAGGGAAGATTCAGTCGGATGACATGAATATGAAGAAGAAAGAGACTAACTTGGAGCATATCCAGGATCCCTCAATTTATTTTGCCAAATCTACTGGTAAAACTGGTACTGGAGTGGCATTCTTTTCTGGCGATACTCAAGATTCTTCAAATGATCAGTGTTCTGGAGTTCCGATTCATTCTGGCCATTCAAGCCATTCTGGATTTTCTGCGACTACAACTTCTACTTCATCTGGATCTCATTTGAATCAGAAGGTTGCTGATGATTATCTTGCTATGTTTTCCTCATTCATGGCATCATATGAGAATTTTATTGGAGGTAAAATACATGATCCTGAGGATATAGAAGAAGATTTCAGACAGATTGACCCTTTTGATTTGGAATGAAATGAATATCCAATGGAATATGGCCATGTTGATGCGTCAAGCTAAAGATTTCTTGAAGAAAACTGGCAGAAAATATATTGTCTCAAATAGTCGATGTCGCATGGGTTTTGATAAAAGCAAAGTTCGGTGTTACAACTGTCAAGAATATGGTCACTTTGCTAAGGAATGTGTGAAGCCAAAGGTCAAGTTTGATTCTCAAAAGAAGCAGCCTAATTTTCAGCATAATAGGAATCAGTCACATGGTTCATCTGGTAATACAAATCATGCATCTGTTTCATCGGCATTGGTTGCTCAGAACGACGAAAACTATGACTGGGGCATTCATCTGGAAGACTTGGTGGGTGCTGTGAGTCAGGCTTTTGTAGCAGAAATTCATTCTGAAAAACCAGAGGAGTCGACCGATGATGAAAGTTCTAGTGATGATTCTTGTGATGGTGACAGTGTTCCAAGCGTTGATGAAGAAATAGAACAAGTGCAGAATATTGATTCTGATGCTGCATCAGGTGTTGCTGAGGAGGATATTGTTCTTACTCAAAATGCTTCTGATGGTGCTGATTCAGAAAATATTCCCATTGCCAAAGTATTCATGGCAGACATGTCTGATCCGTCTAAGGTAAAAGACTCTGTTTGTCATATTTACTGTTCTAACTGCATTACTGTTAAAGATAAACTGCAAAAGGTCATGGATGATAACACAAATTTGATTTGTGATATGAAATCGATGCATTCAGTTAACCAGAAACAGAAAGATAATGATAAATTGTGCATCGATAGAATTGTGTCTTTGAAAAGAGACATAAATTCTCTTGGGCTAAAATACAAAGAGCAGGGTTATCATCTAGATATGGCTTATGTTGAGATAGAAAAACGTAATGAAGTTGTTGCTCAAAAGAATAAAGAAATATCTGACAAAGAGTCTGAAGTGATCAAACTTCATAGAAAGATGGAAAAATTTGAAAATTCTTCGGTTGTTCTGGATTATCTTAACTCAAATGCTGATCCTACTAAGCGTGTTGCTGGAATTGGATTTATTCCTCCACCGTTCAATGCAAATTATGTGGTGGAACCTGAAATCATACATGAAGAGGAGATAGATCCAAAGACTGTGTTAAAGGTGAATCCGGTAACTGGGGAGGATATGATGTATGAGTCTGATTCTGAAGATGAGGTGTTCGATGAAAAGAAGGTCGAGGGCATTCCAAAAGAGGTAAAAATTGATGACCCAACGGTTGTTAAATCTGTTACCCGGGATAGATGCACTCTGACTGAACCTGAAGAGGTGAAAGTTGGTACATCTAAGCTTTCTCCGATTTTACAGTCAAGTGGTTTTGTCGCGGCTGGTTATCAAAAAGTGTATTCTTCAAAGGTGCCAACACAAGCTTATGTTCCAAAGAAGCCGATAAACTGTTCTGGACATTCCTCTGAAGCTTATTCCTCTGATGGATCCTCAAATTCAAAGAAAACTCCTTATTTCAGAACTTATCAAGAAAGAAGAGTGTGTTTTCATTGCAACGAGGCTGGTCACATTTTGATCAATTGTCCTTACAAGAACCAGGGTAAAATGAAGACTGTTCCTTCACAACCGAAAGTGGTGAAGATTCTGAAAAGAAAAGATGAGGGAAAGTCGTCTTCTAGCTTGGAGAAAAATTTTCCTGGTCGATCTTTTGTTAAATCCTCTGGATTTAAACAACATGATAAATTGAAATCTAAATCATTTGTGTGTCAAGAGAAATCTGAGATTCCTCGTGTTGGAATTTCAAAGGATTCTCAATCTGAAATAAAATTGTCTAGACCTCAAAAGAGAAGACGAAACAGAAAGTTGAAGAAAATTTTGGAAACATTCGAATCTGACAATAATATATCAAATAATGTTTTTCAAAATAATAAAAATGGATCTTCTTTGAAAAAGTGTGATTGTCAAACTTCTGTTCCAAAAGTGAATGATAAGATTGATTGTAAATTACAAGAAGTTGTTTATTTTGATCAAACTGGACGACCCAAGACCACGATGGCTTGGGTTCCTATTTCTAACTGATTCTCGTTGTTTATGTAGGGACAACAAAGGAGGACTATCAACAATACATGGTATGTGGATAGTGGTTGCTCTCGACATATGACAGGGAATGTTAGATTGCTTGAGGATGTTAAACAAAATGATGGAGGTTATGTCGCTTTTGCGAGTAATAAAGGAGGGTATATAACTGGACAGGGTACGTTAAAGAATGACAAAGTCAAATTTGAGAAGGTGAATTATGTTTAGCAGCTGGAACACAATCTTTTAAGTGTATCACAAGTTTGTGACAAGAAGTTTTCGTTCCATTTCAACGACGTTGGATGCTATATTTTGAAACCGGGCTTCGTGATTCCTGATGAATGGATTCTAATGAAGGCTCCGAGGAGAAATGACACGTATGTCCTTGACATGAGTGTCGCCACTACAACGGATTCAATTCCTACTTGTTTACTCTCCAAGGCGTCAGAATCTGATTCAATATTGTGGCACAGGAAGCTAGCTCACATTAACTATAGGAAGATGAACTACATTGTTAGGAATGATCTGGTTCTTAGTATTTCGAAGATGAAATTCTCAGTTCCTGATGATTGAATTACTTGCAAGAAGGGGAAGCAAAGAAAGAAATCTCACAAATCTAAATCGACGAATTATATCGTAACTCCTTTGGAGTTGCGGCATATGGATTTGTTCGGTCCTATCAGTATCAAGAGCATTGGTGGAAAATCGTACTGCTTGGTAGTAACTGATGATTACTCCAGATTTTCATGGGTTAAGTTTCTTTCCTCTAAAGCTGAAACCACTGAATTGGTACAATACTTAATCTTGGGTTTGGAGAATTTATTCAATCTGAAAGTCAGAAGAATCAGGAGTGACAATGACAGCGAATTTAAGAATAGCAAAATGGGCTTTTTCTGTCTACAAAAAGGAATTCATCATGAATTCAGTGCGCCATATGTTCCTCAACAAAATGGTGTTGCTGAACGAAAGAACAGGACGCTGGTTGAAACGGCACAAACTATGCTTGCAGATTCTAAGCTTCCAGTTACTTTTTGGGCTGAGGCTGTGAATACTGCGTGTCATGTTTTGAATGGGGTCTTGACCGTCAAGCGACAAAACAAGACTTGCTATGAATTGCTGAATAATCGAAAGCCGAATATGGATTATTTACTACCATTTGGTAATCATTGCACCCTATTGAAAGTTTGAGATCTACCAAAAAAATTCAGTGCGAAGGCTATTGAAGGGATTTTTCTGGGGTATATGGCTAATTCGACAACCAAGAGGGTTTATAACAAAGAGACGCGCCAAGTTGAAGAATGGTTCCATATTGACAGTTCAAATCGGTCTTTACCACAAATGGCGATTGGTCCGGATTGGGCATTTGATTATGAAAACTTATTCAAGTCTTTTCATTTACCTTCTGATATTTCTGCTGAAGATGCTGCTGTTCTTTATGATTCTTGTCAGGATGCACAGCACAATGGATTTCTACCAAATGCAGTTCCAAATTCATCGATTCCATCTACTTCTGTTCCCGATCCTAATGTTGCTTCTTGTTCAGGTCCACAAGATTCAGAGAGTGAGGAGGATAATGCTATTTTTCAAGATTCTTCTGCTGATCCATTGTTGGGTGATGATCCATTACCTTCGACACAGGCTCAGGGGGAGATTCCTACAAATTTAGACTCAGAAATTCCTATTAATCAAGATTATTCTTATCAATCTAAATCTACTCAAGCTGAAGTGTTGCCGGTTCCTGAGGTTGCATTCATCAAGGAACTCAAAAATCATCCAGTGACAAATATAATTGGAAATTTACAGGATGGAGTGAAAACACGTTCTCTTGTTGACAATACTTGTTTGTATACCTGCATTAAAGATTCTGGTGTTCTTGATGATTGCTCACATTCATGCTTTATTTCGCAGGTTGAACCTAAAAATGTTGAGACGGCTTTAAATGACAACAATTGGATAGAAGCTATGCAGGAAGAACTTGCTCAATTTGACAAACTTAAGGTTTGGAATCTTGTTGATCTTTCGAAGGGTGCGTATCCGATAGGAAAAAAATGGGTGTTTAAATGTAAGAAAGACGATCGAGGTGTCGTGGTACGTAACAAGGCAAGATTAGTTGTCCAGAGCTTCAATCAACAAGAAGGAATTGATTACACCGAGGTTTATGCGCCTGTTGCGAGGCTCAAAGCTATAAGGCTGTTTCTAGCTTTTGCTTCTTTTAAAGGTTTTAAGGTGTTTCAATTAGACGTGAAAAGTGCGTTTCTATATGGAAAAGTCAAGGAGGAAGTCTATGTGAGTCAGCCGCCGGGGTTTGAAGATCCACTGAATCCGAATATGGTTTTCAAGCTTGATAAGGCCCTCTATGGTCTTCATTAGGCTCCTCGTGCGTGGTATGAAACATTATCCACACATCTTTTGGCAAATGACTTTGTTCGTGGAAAGATAGACTTGACCTTATTCATAAAGAAATCAGGGGAGATTACCTACTGGTGCAGATTTATGTGGACGATATTATTTTTGGCTCAACAAACGAAGGGTTATGCAAAGATTTTGAGGGTGTTATGAAGTCAAAATTTGAAATGTCAGCTATGGGAGAGTTATCATTTTTCTTAGGTTTGTAGGTAAATCAAAAGGAAGATGGTTTCTTTATTCATCAGTTCAAGTATGTCAAACACATCTTGAGCCGGTTCAAGATGGAGGACTGTACCCCATATAATACTCCAATTCCGATCAATCATAAGTTGAATTCTGACCCGGATGGAAAAGATGTGGATTGTCGACTTTACAGAGCTATGATTGGATCCCTCATGTACTTAACCGCTTCAAGGCCGGATATAATGTTCGCCGTGTGCATCTGTTGCAAAGCCAAAAGAATCTCACTTAATTGCTGTGAAAAGAATATTTTGATATTTGAAAGGAAAACAACGTTTGGGGCTATGGTATCCTTATGGTTCTAACTTTGATTTCAATGCTTATACTGATTCTGATTTTGGTGGTTGTTGTTTGGACAGGAAATCTACAACAGGTGGTTGCCAGTTCTTAGGTAATCGACTTGTGTCCTGACAATGCAAAAAGCAAACCACAGTCTCCATTTCTACATGCGAAGCAGAATACATCGTTGCTGCAAGTTGTTGTTTACAGATCATGTGGATACAACAGCAATTGAGAGATTACGGTTTAAATTTCTCAGGAACCCCTATGCTTATTGATAATAATGCTACTATGTCTATAACTAATAATCCTGTTAAACATAGTAAAACTAAGCACATCGAGATTCGATATCATTTTATTCGTGATTGTGCAGAGAAAAGGTTGATTAAGCTGGTCAAGGTACACACTGACGATAATTTTGCTGATTTGTTTACCAAGGCATTTGATCGTACCAGGTTTGAATTCCTAATTAAAATGATTGGTATGATCAATCCCGAATAAAAGCTTTTCAAAATTAGAATTTCATGAAAAAAAAAATTTAATGTCTTTTATTGCTTTATTACATTTCTACATTTACATTTCAGTCAAAAAGTTTTTAATTTATAAAAAGTCAAAACAAATTGAAAAATATAAAATTTGACATCATTTAAGGTTAGAGAAGAAATGATAGTACATCAGTGATTAGTTCATTTCACACGACCTTAGTAGACCTTTGATATATGATTGATTAAACTGAGTTGATTTGATCTAAATTTCAAAGTCTGCATAAATGAGAAATGATAGTGTTGTGAATGCTCTAATCTTGATAATTTGTTTTCAAATTTGTGTATGAGTTTTGAAACTTAAATTGTCAATAGACTAAAAGCGTTTTGAAATCAATAGTAGTGTGAAAATTAAATATGATATGATTACATCTGTGATTTGAATCCATTATATGCCTGTGTGTGTGTAAAAGATCATTATCAGATAAAGAATATATGGTTTTAAAGAATTTCATGAGACCAATATCGAATTATATATTTAGCACAAATTTATTTCAGTTCACTTCACTGCCCATGCCCCGAAAAACATGCAAGGTGTTGTTGAACTAAGATATGTTTTCAAAATCTGTTGAAACATATATTCACCCTTGGATCAGTTAAATACATCTTCTAGTCTGACTCCATTGAATTTTATCCAGATAATAGTTGGATCCTCTTACCTGAATCTGTTGATTCTCATTATACAGCCAATTTATTAGAATATTCTGATTCTGAATCATCATGATTCTTATATCCTTTGGGATCTGCTTCTATGCTTGTGCTAAATGAGATAATTTCATCTTGGAAATTGATCTAATCTTAACATAAACTGTATATGTCTTGAAGATAGTGCAAATTATATTTCTGTTTGGCATATATGTGGGGTACACGATGTTTTTCATCTAAATGGTACTAAATCACATGAATTTGGAGAATAAACGCTTATAGTTTCAAATCTTATAATATTGACAAATTTAAGAATTCATGCTTTATATTTCAAATTCGGTATAAATAAAAGAGCATTTTATAACCTGATCTTATTTACGTTGAAATTTATCGCGTATCATTTCAAATATTTTTCAAATTGAATGAGTTTCAAAATGAAAAAGATGCAAAGTGCATAAGACTGAGTTAGATGGTTTCATATTATAGGTTACCCTTTATTATTGCTAAAATGTGTGATGAATTAATTAGATACTGATATGATCTTCTTGCTCATGATGTTTATTCAAAAATATGTGATTTCAGTTTAGTCAGATAAAAATCCAAAAATATGTGTTTCCGTTTGTACAGATAAAAATCCAAAAATATGTGTTTCCGTTTGTATAGATAAAATTCAAAAAGATTTTGTTTTTTATTTTCCATGAAAATTCTAAACTTTTATTAAAATTGTTCGACATTGGATCGGATACATGATGCTGACGGAAGTTCAAGACTTGAAAGGTTGAAATTGGTAAAATTTTGTTCAAGGCAAAAGTGAATAGATATTATGTTCGCCTGTGTACAGTGAAGCGAACTTAATATGTTCGCCCAAGAACAGTGAAGCGAACTTAATCTGTTTGCCTGTGGATGGTGAAGCGAACTTAGCATGTTCACAGAAGGCTTGTTAAGCGAACATAACAAGTTCGCCTAAATAAGCGAACTTAATGTGTATAAGGCTTTTGGCCAAGCGAACTTATTCAGTCATCGTCTTCATTGTTCCAAGCGAACTTATCTGAATTTTCTTCAAAATTTTTAATCTGTGTTTTTAGGGTTGTTTGTTGATTCCATTATATTCAAAATTGAATTGCGATCCTTTCCAAGGTAATTTGGTTGAATTTCATCCGTTCAATCGTGAGTATTTTGAAATTTTCTTCTCGGTTTACTTCACGATTTTGACAGACCTGTTTTGACTTGAAATATAAAATTGATCATTCTAATTGGTTGCTAAGTGATAATCGACCGATGTACATTGCTTATTTCATGATTTTAACTCGATTTGCCGATTTTTGAAATTCTGTGTTTGGTATTTGAATCGTCACAAGTTCAGGCGAACTTGTTCCAAGCGAACTTGTTCGAAGCGAACTTGTCCAGGCGAACTTAATAAGTTCGCCTCTTGCAACACTAAGCGAACTTATTAAGTTCGACTAGGGGTCAGAGGGTATTTGGACTTTTGATTTTTTAGTGTTAGAAAATTTTTTTGTAAATTTTTTTTTTTGTTTAGATTTTTTTTTTTGTGTTTGTTACTTTTACTAATGTGTTTGTTGTCCAAATGTTTTCAAATGGCTCGACGTGTCGAATATAAGCATAACCAGGTGGCATTGTTAGATTCTAACATGTCAGAGGCAGTCGATTTTCAAGGAATAATCGGATTTCTAAACCGTTCGCGTCTCCATAATGCTTTATCTGCTGATCCTTACAGCAGTCTGGTATACATACAGCAATTTTGGGATACAGTTCATCAGGATATGGACGTAGAACCTCATGTTCTTCGTGCCACTGTCAATAATACTGAAATTGCCATATCTGAAGAGACAATTCGTGCTGCTCTTGCTTTGGGTGGCAATGTTGAAGATCCGTTGTCATATCCGGGTACTCTTATTATGGGTTGTTTTCAAAGAATGGGTTATCGTGGGAGACATAATGATACACAAGCACGTAAAGGTTTAGTCGGTGAATGGAGATACTTCATGCATGTGATTATTCAATGCATCTCTCCTCGTAAAGCTGGAACCGGTGGCTTAAAGATGGCTCTTCAAACTGCAATGGTGGCTTTAACGTTGAATAAGCGATTCAATTTTGCACTTTACATCTATCGGGAGATGGTCATGCAAATTAATCATGCTGAAGGTCAAGGATTTTTGATGTATCCTCGCTTTATTCAAATGATTCTAAATCATCTTATTCCGGATCTTCCACAACATCCTATAAGATTAACTTTGACTCCGATGTCAAAGCGTATTTTTACTGATTGCACGAAGGTGAAAGAGCAGAATGTCTTATTGATAGCGGTTAATACTCCTTTGTTTAGTCACTTCATCAATCCTGATTATGTTGCACCACCTAATGACACCTGGTTTCATCCTGATGAAATTGCTCAAGTTCAAGGCTTAAATGTTCCACAACAACAACAGCAACCACAACAACAACAAGTTCCACAACAACCGATACAACAACAAGTTCCAGTTCAACAAGCTCAAGTTCTCGTACAACCACAAATTCCTATTCCTGAACAAGTTCCAATTCCACCAGATGAGGTTGAAATACCTATTCATGAACATGTTCAAGAGGAGGTCGTTCATGCACATGAACAAGATCTAGGAATGAACATGGATGATTTCGTTGATGATGCTGTGAACTCGCCCATTCATGAAGCTGAAGGGAATGTGGTGACTGATGATGAATCAAGTTCAAGCTCAAGTGAGACGATATTACATGTTACTGAAGGCACTGACTCTGATGAATCTAGGGATTTTTCCTCGGATCATTATGAGCGGTTAGCTGCTATTCCACTGGATAATGCTGGAAAACGCATTAAATCACAAGGACCAAGAAGAAAGTCTGTTCGGGATCCTCCTTCCGGTTCAGTACTTGGAAAACGATCCTTGGTTGATGAAAGTACTGATTCTAATAGTGACTTCAATCCAGATCCAAAAACTCAAAAGCTAATGTCTGCTTCTATAGGTGCTGCTCAATCTTCGCAGGGAGTAAAGGATGCTAATTTTGTTGCTTCCTTGATTATTACTCCTCCAAGATCTAAAGATACATCTCCAGTTATAACTCATGTTCCTCCCGTTATTACTCCTACTGCAAGTCCTTCAGTTCCACAATCGTCAGCTGGTCCGTCAAAGCCTTCTGATTCTGAAAGAATTACTATCCTTGAATATCAAGTGCTTGCACTTCAAGCTCAGGTGGATACTATTGTGTCTACTGATTCACAATGGCAGCTGGTGATTCAGAGTCAAGCTCGACAGATAGCTGACATGCAAGCATTGGTGTCTAAACTCGTTCAGCGTCTTGACACTCAGGAGGAGTTGAGGATACACGATACATGTCACACAGAGTCTATTCAAAGATGTGATGATGAAGACAATGATCCTGCTGGAAATGTTGAGGGTGATCGTCAATACACTGACGCTAATCCTATATCAAGGGTTTAGGGGGAGTCGACATCACAATCACTTGAAGGAAACAAAGATACTTCTGGTGTTAATGAAGAAGAAATTCTATTATTGGAGTTCTTTGTAGATTCTGAAGAAGAAGAAGCTGAAAAGATTGCATGTCTTGATGACATTGATGATTTATTCAATGATATGGACGATGAAGTGTCTGATAATGAAATAGAAGAAGGAGAGATAGTGGAGATGGAGATAGAGATAGAGAAAGATAAAGATAATGTTACTTATGAAGGCTGTGATGGTCTTAAAGGGTCGTATAACTTCATCCAAGATGATGTTATTCCTGAATTCACTTATGAAGAAGTAACAGATTCTATGGACTCTGTTGAAGACGTCACATTTCCTGAAGATACTGCTGATTCAAAGATGGATACTGATGATGAGAATATTCAATCCAAGAAAGATACTGAAGCTGATACTACTCACACTGAGTCTCCAAAGGTTAATGAAGAACCTGTGATGTACATAAATACAGGGATGACAAGAGAACAGTGGAGAGAAGTTGTAAACAGTTGGATGAAGGTGCTACCCAAGTCTCCAACACAAGCTGCTCAGAAAGAGAAATATGTGAATAACGAGCGGTGTGTAGGAAGGATCATAAGTTGGTTCTATGATGGTGATACAAAATTATTTGCAATTAAAAGATCTGACGGTGTTCAATACTTAGAGTCGAGGATCAAGTATTTCAATACCTTGCCATGGTGTGAAATGAATGGTCTAGCTTCAAAGCCTCTTATTAATAGATCGAAGAATGGTTTGGCTGATGTGATAGCAAACTTGATCAAGAGAGAAGGTAGTTCAGGAAAGTATGAAAGACTGAAACCACAAAAAGGAAAGAGAGTGAAGAACACAGATCAAAAGACTGGGAAGGTGACCTGGAAGTACAAGTATAAAGCAGTTCGTGATGTACACAAGATACCATTAAAGACGATTCCTCAAGATTTCCTTGGGAATATGAATTGGTGGTATGTCGATGTTAATACTGGTGAAGCAAGTATTGAAGATAAAGACAATAAGGTCATTGTGTGTTTCTATGACGCAATGAATGTTATCAATTTTTCAAAGAAAGATCAGAGGACGTTGCGAAAGAATGAAATAATGTTCACTGATGAATGGAAAGAACAAGGATTACAGTACAAAAGAGTTTTGGAGATTTGCAGAAGATATGGAGTGCATGCTGGCAGCAGACTACCGGATAGCTGGAAAAGCTCATCATGAAGACTGAAGACTGAAGATCAAACTATTGTCAAGGGGGAGTCTGTTAGGACATAGTTTGTAATGATAAAAGCTTATAATAGTTAGATCTTTTGTCTTTATGTTTTTGTTATGTAAAAGTCACTAAGTGTTTATTCAAGTTTACCTAGAGGCGAACTTGTTAAGTTCGCCTGGTCTAACAGAGGCGAACTTAATAAGTTCGCTTAAGTCTATATGAGGCGAACTTGTTAAGTTCGCTTAGTCTGTTAGAGGCGAACTTAATAAGTTCGCCTATATCAGGTCAGATGGCTATATATATGTGTTTACAGAGTCAGTCATAAAAAAAAAGTAGAGAATATACAGAACAAGTCTGATTGAGTCTGTAAACACCATTGTGATTTGGAATACAATTGAGAATGTTATTTACTTGATTGTTTACATTGTCTTTTGTGCGTATAAACGTTGATTCATTGGATTCCGCACTTCGAGTTAACGTCACGTCTTATCACGAGATCGATCCGTAGAAGCATCATGAGGACCTACACTTGATCGTTTAACTTATGGGCAAGTCGGATAGTTTGTTGGATAGTGGTAGGATTGGATGAAGTAACCATGCTTTGTATTTGAGGCACTAGACCTCCAATGTAAAGCTCAATTCTCTTGTAATCAGGAGTTACCATATGCGGGCACATAGTAGCAAGTTCATGGGAACGTGTGGTGTAGAGTTCAATTTCAGAACCTTCCGTCTTTAGGTTCCAAAACTCTCCCTCTAACTTCTGGATTTCATCGCGAGGACAGTATTCCTCCTTCATCATTGATTTAAATTCCTCCCACGGGAGTCCATTCGCCATGGCCAGACCCCACATTTGGACCTGGGCGTTCCACCATGTGAGTGCCGGGCCCTCCAAAGTTCCGGCGGCAAACTTTACCTGATTAGCCACGGGACAGTTGCACATGGCAATCACCAATTCAACTTTAATGCAAACCAACGAAGTAGTCCAACGGCTCCTTCATCTCCACTATAGGCGTGGGGCTTGCAATCCATGAATGCCTTGAAAGTGCAGGCGGGTTGTTGGTTTTGCTGGCCTGTATTTAGAAATAAAAATAGGATTTGAATTATAGAGTTTAGGGTAAATGTTTTTAGAAGATGGATTGGCATCATTTGTCAATAGCTAAAGCATTTACCTGCAGCATTCTATGCTGCTAGAGCCTCCGCCACACTATCGTTTATTAGTACCGCTAGCTTTGCTGCCGTCATGTTAATGGTACCCCGACCACCGGCACGGCCTCCACGTCCTCTCCCTGACATGATATTTCACAATCACAAAAGAAAAACAATGAGAAATATATCGCATATTAAACATTATTCAGGTATGAGTAAGGAGGTATAACATTTAATATTTTGAAAATTAAATAAATTGTAAGGCTACAAAATAAATAACTCAAACATTAAACTTCTCATGCTTTTATTGGATGGGAACAACCTTACCCATCTAGGTTTGAAAAGAGAAATAACATCAACAAAAATAGGCATGAAAAGGAAGATAGAATAGGACGATCGTCAAGCATCTTCGTCATCGGAAGAAACATACGATTGTGCATCGTCTATCTCCACTAGTTCCTCCTCCAAGGGCTCTTCCTCAAAAGGTTCCTCCTCAAAAGGTTCCTCCTCGCCATCAGAAAGTGGAATCTCCTCAGAAAATAAAGTGGCTTGTAGTTGAGCTTCCGAGTGAGTCACCCTCTCTTGAAGACCTTCAACGGTGTGGTTTGCTACATGTAGATGAGCTTCCATAGCAGCTACTCTCTCCAGAACTCCTTCCATGTCATTGTCCGAGGTGTCCACCCTCGTCTCCAAGTGTGTCACACGATCCACCAGAAGGTTATGGACCTGGTCAGTTACTGCTAGTTCAGCAGTTAGAAGTTCTATCCCTACTTTATTCTCCTCTATTTGAGGCTCTCTCTTCAAAATATCCGGTATCTCATCGGTTGTATCTTTCACAATGCTTAACTCTCTACACATATAAAACACAAAGGCTGCAAAAGCTTGTTCCATAGTACATGGCAAGCTAGGCAAGGTAGGTGATGAGGAAGTAGAACCGAAGTTAGGTGATGGGACATTTCCCATTTTGATCCATCTTTGGATCATTTGTGGGTATGTGTTCCAGTTTCGAGCAGGATTCATTGTTTGCGTGCTGCTCGCTTCCCCTTGGTCAACTGAATAGTCACTGGAAGTAGTCCGGCGCCTTTTGGGCTCCGGGGATGCTAGGATAGGTGCCTTATGTCTTGGTGCCTTAGGTGATGAAGGTGGGGTTGATGACATGTTCCTGTAACAATACATATAAGTGCCAAACATCCAAATGACATGTAACTAATGTGTGAGGCTATAGTCTAGTATGCAATCCTAGTTCTCTATAACCAATTGCTCTGATACCAATGTGTCACACCCCTAATTTCAACTAACGGAGTTTTACCGTTTGGGAAGTGACGAACCAGGATCTCAGACATTAGTTACTTTGAACGACTCTACATGGGACTCAAAATGAAAATATCATTCAAATCAGAGTATCAATGCGAAAGCGTAAAGAAAATAAATGCGCAAAATACACGCGCCCAAAACAAAAGTCCAAAAGTCCAAAAAGTCCAACCAAAACAAGTACAATAGAATAATTCAAACAATTATAAATAAGTCATAATTAAAGTAGTTGAATCCCATGCATGTTCAAACGTGCACCTGTGTCTTATCTTAGCGACCTGAGAAAACATGTAAGAAAATATGTCAACACGAGGTTGGTGAGTCCACAGGTTTCAATATATGTAAATAAGCGTTTACCAGATTTATGTTCATTCAGTAAGTATCTATAGGTAGCTAACCTATGTTCGTGTTCAGCTCAAGCGCTCGCAACCGAAGCTGACTGTTTGTTTATTACCTCCTGCCAGGTCTATCAACACTGGCGGTGTGAGTAGGCTAACATTTCACCCGTTAGATATCTAATCGAGTTAGCGCGACTAACGCGGGTGGGATTTGTCAAACCCAGTAGTACTACTAAATATTACCTCGCTAAGATCCATATTAACGGTCCGATATTAGTTGAGGACTTTCTGTGATAGCGTGTTACGCTTAGCATTTAACATTGATATCATACGAATTACAAAATCCAAAATTGTTTAGTCATGTTTCCTCCCCCAAGTTAAAACAGTAAAAGGGTCCGTGAAAACTCACATGCGTTGCGTTGTAGGTAGTATCACACAAAGGACAAGTTGGAACCACGTGTGTAAGCCTCAAACGACTTACGGATGCCCTAAAATTATAAACACATAAATTAGGGATGTAATGGGAATTGTGACAATGACACGGAATGAGACACGTCCTAAAGAAACGCTCTAGTAACCGAGAGTAGACGAACGTGTCCACGGGAATAGAAATTCTTTAATTAGTAATTAAATTATATATACGTTACGCGACGAATGACAACAATAATAATAAATACATTCGAGCGTTTTGTCATTTACAAAAATTAGGAAAATAATATAATTTAATATATTATTTTTAGGTTCGAGAGAATATTCTAATTACTCATTCGTGGTACAAAATAATAAATATATTATTTTTATGAACGTAATAAATACGAGTAAATAATATAATTAATTATATTATTATTTAGTTTCAAACGTTATACGAGGTTATAAAACGATACGAAATAATATATATATATATATATATATATATATATATATATATTATTTAATAATACGAGTCACGGGTTGAAAATAATATAAACATATTATTTTATACAAAGTTATGGTAAATATATTATTTTTAAAAGTGGAGAAATAATAACAAAAGTGGGTTAATAATTCAAACCCGAGCCTACGGGTTGTTTCCCGGGCTAAAATATTAATCAAACATTCTGACAAAAGGCTTTCCACACACGACCGCGCCTAAGACAAGGCACGACCATGTTCAGGACACGGGCGCGACCGTGCTGGTCAGGGCGCGACCGTGTTAATCAAACAAAAGACACAACAAAGTCTGGTCATCAGGCACGACCGTGCTTGTGTTGGGCACGACCGTGTCTAGGGTTTTCTAGGCATGACCTTGTCTGGCTAGCAGGCACGACCAGGTCAGGTACGGGGCACGACAGTGCTCGGATAGGCACGACCGCGCTAGAAGATTAGCGCGACCGTGTCTGATTAGTTTCAGAAATAAATCAATTAAATCTTATAATATTAACGTTGGAGTTATGGGGCTTTCAATAAGCAAAGATTTTCGAAGCTATCCATGTATTTTAATTGGATTAACAACATATCTAGATTAGTATTCGATTAATCCGAAAGTGTATGAACCCTGGGTTTCTGATTGAGTTAAATTCGATAATGTAAGCCCGAAATATGATATGGCTTTTGATTAGAAGATTGAAACGAATCTAAGGATGAGTTTGATTACCAGAATAGATGATGGATTGATAGCGTACGGTTGGAACTCGGTCCGACAGCGACGGGTTTGGTCCTCGGTGTTTCCGGCCACTCTTCCGACCAAATTGGTATATTCAGAAGGCTTCTGGGAGGCTCGTCTAACGTGTGCAGATGCTAGATAGAGAGGATAATTGACGAATTTACTCGAATTGGTGAGGAATAGCGATGAACTCGACGGTTTCAGTTTAATTACAATGATGGAGTTGAATTCGGCCATTACTAGTGTTAAAGTGCCGAATAATGGCTCAATGATGATCGTCATTAGAGATTTTACGTTACAACTTGATATTCGAACGGATTTGCGTTTAGAGGCTGAGTTTACGTTTCAACTGGGCAAGAGGCGCGACCGTGCCAGTAGGAGGCGCGACCGTGCCAGGACACTTGGCGGGACCGTGCCAAAACAAGGCGCGACTGTGCCTACTAGGATTTCTAGATATTTACAAAGCTAGTCCCTGCAACTTCAGCTTTGACAGAAATGATTCCTTGGCCTTAGAATTTCGGTTAACTTGGTTAGGATTTAACAGAATATTTAACGGGATCACTAACGGAATTAACTTGAAAAGTCGGATTGTCACATTTGTATTCAACACGAAGAGCCATCTGAAAAATATTTGGACAACAAACACATTAGACAAATAACAAACACAAACAACAAGAAAAATTTTAAACAAAAACAAACAAAAAAAATTTTAACAAAAAAAATTTCAAACAAAAAAATTTTACAAGTCCAAAAACCCTTCTAACCCCTAGGCGAACTTAATAAGTTCGCTTAGTGTTGCAAGAGGCGAACTTATTAAGTTCGCCTAGACAAGTTCGCTTGAACAAGTTCGCCTGAACTGTCTGACGTTTCAAATACCAATCCCAGAAATGAAAAATCTTTCAAACCGATTGGAAATCATGAAATAAGCAAAGGAATCACATCGATTAGCACTAATGGAACATTATCAAAAATTAATTTTATGATTTAAGTCTGATATAACGACAATTAGGGTAAAACAGTAGGTTCAAAATAGCGATGAAAAACCGAGAAAAAACTTCAATTTTCTCACTATTGAACGGATGAAAATCGATGAAAATACCTTAGTCACGTTCACAATTCAAATTCGAACCAGAAGATACCGGTAACAACCCAACAACCGCTGATTTTGAAAATTTTAAAAAATTCTTCAACAGACAAGTTCGCTTGAAATGTGAAGAAGATGAGTGATTAAGTTCGCCTGTACAAAACCTTATACAGATTAAGTTCGCTTATTTAGGCGAACTTGTTAAGTTCGCTTAACAAGCCTTAGGCGAACATAATAAGTTCGCTTCACCAACATCAGGCGAACATATTATGTTCGCTTCACCAGAGTTAGGCGAACATAATGACTTCAACTTTTCCCTTTGATCAAATTTTTACTAACTTTCAACCCGTCACTTCTTGAACTTCCATCAGCAGCATGTAATCGATCCAATCCCGAACAATTTAATAAAAGCTTAGAATTTTCATGGAAAATAAAAAACAAAATCTTTTTGAATTTTATCTATACAAACAAAATCACATATTTTTGGATTTTTATCTGTACAAACGGAATCACATATTTTTGAATTTTTATCTGAATAAACTGAAATCATATATTTTTGAATGAACATCATGAGTAAGAAGATCATATCAGTATCTGAGTAGTTCATCACACATTTTAGCAATAACCAAGAGTAACCTATGAAATGAAACAATCCAACTCATTATTGTGTGCTTTACAACTTTTTCATTTTTATACATTTTTTCAGTATTTGAAATGATACGCGATCAATTTCAAAGTAAATGAGATCAGGTTATGAAAAGCTCAATTATTCATACCGAATTTGTAATATAAAGCATGAATTCTTAAATTTGTCAATATTATATGATTTGAAACTATAAGCGTTTATTCACCAAATTCATGTGATTTAGTACCATTTAGATGAAAAACATCGTGTACCCCACATATATGCCAAACAGAAATAAAAAATGCACTACCTTTAAGACATATACAATTTATTTTTAAGATTAGATCAATTTCCAAGATCAATTATCTCATTCGATATTGGTCTCATGAAATTCTTTAAAACCATATATTCTTTATCTGATAATGATCTTTTACACACACACCCAGGCATATAATGGATTCAAATCACATATGTAATCATATCATATTTAATTTTCACACTACTATTAGTTTCAAAACGCTTCTAGTCTATTGACAATTTAAGTTTCAAAACTCATACACAAATTTAAAAACAAATTATCAAGTTTAGAGCATTCAAAACACTATCATTTCTCATTTATGTAGACTTTGAAATTTAGATCAAATCAACTCAGTTTAATCAATCATAAATCAAAGGTCTTCTAAAGTCGTGTGAAATGAACTAATCACTGATGTACTATCATTTCTTCTCCAACTTCAAATGAATTAAAATTTTATATTTTTCACTTTGTTTTGAAATTTAAAATGCAGAAATGTAATAAAGCAATAAAATAAAATAAAAAACAAAATTTTCATGAAAATCTGATTTTGAAAAACTTTTATTCGGGATTGATCATACCTATCATTTTGATTAGAAATTCAAACCTGGTACGATCAAATGCCTTGGTAAACAAATCAGCAAAATTATCATCAGTATGAACCTTTACCAACTCAATCAATCTTTTCTCTGCACAATCACAAATGAAATGATATCTAATCTCACAGGATTATTAGTTATAGATATTGTAGCATTATTGTCAATAAGCATAGGGGTTCCTGTGAAATTCAAACCGTAATCTCTTAATTGCTGTTGTATCCACAGGATTTGTGAACAACAACTTGCAGCAGCGATGTATTCTGTTTCGCATGTAGAAATGGAGAATGTGGTTTGCTTTTTTGCATTGCCAGGAAACAATTCGATTACCCAAGAACTGGCAACCACCTGTTGTAGATTTCCTGTCCAAACAACAACCACCAAAATCAGAATCAGTATATGCATTGAAATCAAAGTTAGAACCATGTGGATACCATAGTTCCAATCTTTGTTTTCCTTTCAAATAACGAAAGATTCTTTTTACAGCTATTAAGTGAGATTCTTTTGGTTTTGCCTGGAATCTAGAACAGATGCACACAGTGAACATTATATCCGGCCTTGAAGCGGTTAAGTACATGAGAGATCTAATCATTGCTCTGTAAAGTCGACAATCCACATCTTTTCCATCCTGGTCAGAATTCAACTTATGATTGACCGGAATCGGAGTATCATATGGGGTACAGTCCTCCATCTTGAACCGGCTCAAGATGTCTTTGACATACTTGGACTGATGAATAAATAAACCATCTTCCTTTTGATTTACTTGTAAACCTAAGAAAAACGATAACTCTCCCATAGCTGACATTTCAAACTTCGGCTTCATAACACTCTCAAAATCTTTGCATAACCCTTCATTTGTTGATCCAAAAATAATATCATCCACATATATCTGCACCAATAGGTAATCTCCCCTGATTTCTTTATGAATAAGGTCGAGTCAATCTTGCCACGAACAAAATCATTTGCCAAAAGATGTGTGGAAAACGTTTCATACCACGCTCGAGGAGCCTGATGAAGACCATAGAGGGCCTTATCATGCTTGAAAACCATATTAGGATTAAGTGGATCTTCAAATCCCGATGGCTGACTAACATAAACCTCCTCCTTGACCTTTCCATATAAAAACGCACTTTTCACATCCAATTGATACACCTTAAAACCTTTATAAGAAGCAAATGCTAGAAACAACCGTATAGCTTCAAGCCTCGCAACAGGCGCATAAACTTCGGTGTAATCAATTCCCTCTTGTTGATTGAAACCCTGGACAAATAATCTTGCCTTGTTTCTTACCACGACACCTCGATCGTCTTTCTTACATTTAAACACCCATTTAGTACCAATCGAATACACACCCTTTGGAAGATCTACAAGATTCCAAACCTTAAGTTTGTCAAACTGAGCAAGTTTTTCCTGCATGGCCTCTATCCAATTGTTATCATTTAAAGCCATTTCAACATTTTTGGGTTCGACCTGAGAAATAAAACATGAATGTGAGCAATCATCAAGAACACCAGAATCTTTAATACATGTATACAAACAAGTATTGTCAACAATAGAACGTGTTTTCACTCCATCCTGCAAATTACCGATTATATTTGTCACCGGATGATCTTTGAGTTCCTTGATGGAAGCAACCTCAGGAACCGGCAACACTTCAACATGAGTTGTATCAAATTGATAAGACAAATCATGATTAATTGGAATTTCCGAGTCTAAATTTGAAGGAATCTCCCTCGAATCCTGTGTCGAAGGTAATAGATCATCACCCAACAAAGGATCAGCAGAAGAATCTTAAAAAATAGCATTGTCTTCCTCAGTCTCTGAATCTTGTGGTCCCGAACAAGAAGCAACATTAAGATCGGGAGCAGAAGTAGATGGAACCGATGAATGTGGAACTGCATTTTGTAGAAAGCCATTGTGCTGTGCATCCTGACATGAATCATAAAGAACAGCAGCTTTATCAGGAGAAATATCAGAAGGTAAATGAAAAGACTTGAATAAGTTTTCATAATCAAATGCCCAATCTGGTCCAATCGCCATTTGAGGTAAAGACCGATTTGAACAGTCAATATGGAACCATTCTTCAACTTGGCACGTCTCTTTGTTATAAACTCTCTTGATAGTAGAATTTGCAACATACCCCAGAAAAATCCCTTCAATAGCCTTAGCACTGAATTTGGTTGGGACATCTCTAACTTTCAACAGGGTGCAAGGATTACCAAAAGGTAGTATATAATCCAGATTCGGCTTTCGATTATTCAACAACTCGTAGCAAGTCTTGTTGTGTCGCTTGACTGTCAAGACCCTGTTCAAAACGTGACATGCATTATTCACAGCTTCAGCCCAAAAAGTAACTGGAAGCTTAGAATCTGCAAGCATCGTGCGTGCTGTTTCAACTAAATTCATGTTCTTTCGTTCAACAACACCATTTTGTTGAGGAACATATGGCGCACTGAATTCATTATGAATTCCCTTTTGTAGACAGAATAAGCCCATCTTTCTATTCTTAAACTCGCTGCCATTGTCACTCCTAATTCTTCTGACATTTAGATTGAACAAATTCTCCAAACCCAGGATTAAGTATTGTACCAACTCAGTGGTTTCAGCTTTAGAAGAAAGAAACTTAAACCATGAAAATCTGGAAAAATCGTCAGTGACTACCAAACAGTATGATTTTCCACCAATGCTCCTGATACTAATCGGACCGAACAAATCCATATGCAGAAGCTCCAAAGGGGTTACTATAGAATTCTTTGATTTAGATTTGTGTGATTTCTTTCGTTGTTTCCCCTTCTTGCAAGAAATACAATCATCAAGAACTGAGAATTTCATCTTCGGAATACCAAGAACCAGATCATTCTTAACAATATAGTTCATCTTCCGATAGTTGATGTGAGTTAGCTTCCTGTGCCACAAAATAGAATCTGATTCCGACGCCTTGGAGAGTAAACATGTAGAAATTGAATCCGTTGTAGTAGCAACACTCATGTCAAGGACATACGTGTCATTTCTCCTCGGAGCCTTCATGAGAATCCATTCGTCAGGAATAACGAAACCCGGTTTCAAGATATAACACTCAGCATCGTTGAAATGGAACGAAAACTTCTTGTCACAAACTTGTGATACACTCAAAAGATTGTGTTCAAGCTGCTCCACATAATTCACCTTCTCAAATTTGACTTTGTCATTCTTTAAAGTACCCTGTCCAGTTATGTACCCGCCTTTATTACCCGCAAAAGCGACATAACCTCCATCAATATTTTTAACATCTTCAAGTAAACTAATATTCCCTGTTATATGTCGAGAGCAACCACTATCCACATACCATGTATTGTTCATAGTCCTCCTTGGTTGTCCCTACATAAACAACGAAAATCAGTTAGAAATAGGAACCCAAGCCATTGTGGTCTTGGGTCGTCCAGAATGATCAAAATAAACAACTTCTAGCAATTCACAATCAATGTTATCATTAATCTTTGGAATAGAAGTTTCACCATCAGACTTTTTTAAAGAAGACACATTTTGATTATTTTGAAAAACATTATTAGATATATTATTATCAGATTCAGATGTTTCCAAAATTTTCTTCAATTTTCTGTTTCGTCTTCTCCTTTGAGGTCTAGACAATTTAACTTCAGAATTAGAATCTTATGAAATTCTAACATTAGGAATCTCAAGTTTCTCGTGACAAACAAATGATTTAGAATTCAATTTATCCTGCTGTTTAAATCCAGAGGATTTAACAAAAGATCGACAGGACATATTTTTCTCCAAACTAAATGATGACTTTCCCTCATCTGTTCTTTTTAGAATCTTCACCACTTTTGGTTGTGAAGGAACAGTCTTCAATTTTCCCTGGATCTTATAAGGACAATTGACCAGAATGTGACCAGCCTCGTTGCAATGAAAACAAACTCTTCTCTCTTTATAAGTTCTGAAATAAGAAGTGTTCTTTGAGTTTGAGGAGCCATCAGAAGAATAAACTTCAGAAGATTTTCCAAAACCGTTTACTGACTTCTTTGGAACATAAACCTGTGTAGGCACCTTTGATGAATGCACCTTTTGATGACCAGCAGCGACAAAACCATATGACTGTAGAATTAGGGAAAGCTTAGGTGTAACAACTTTCACCTTATCAGGTTCAGTCAGAATGCATCTATCACGGGTAACAGTTTTTACAACTGTTGGTTCATCAATTTTCACCTCTTTTGGAATACCTTCAACCTTCTTTCCATTGAACACCTCATACTCAGAATCAGACTCATAAAACATATCCTCACCAGTTACCGGATTGACCTTCAACACTGTTTTTGGATCTATTTCCTCTTCATGTATGAATTCAGGTTCAACCACATAATTTACATTAAATGGAGGAGGAACAAATCCAATACCAGCAACCCGCTTAGTAGGATCAGCATTTAAATTAAAATAATCCAAAACAACCGATGAATTTTCAAACTTTTCTATTTTTCTATGAAGTTTGATTTCTTCAGACTCTTTGTCAGAAATTTCTTTATTCTTTTGAGCGACAACTTCATTTCGTTTTTCTATCTCAGCATAAGCCATATCCAGATGATAAGCTTGTTCTTTATATTTCAACCCCAGAGAATTTAAGTCTCTTTTCAAAGACTCAATTCTATCGATGCACAATTTATCATTATCTTTCATTTTCTGATTAACTGAATGCATCGATTTCATATCACAAATCAAGTTTGTGTTATCATCCATGACTTTTTGCAATTTATCTTTATAGTAATGCAGTTAGAACAGTAAATATGATAAACAAAGTCTTTTACCTTTGACGGATCAGACATGTCTGCCATGAAAACTTTGGCAATGGGAATATTCTCTGAATCAGCACCATCTGAAGCATTTTGTGTTAGAACAATATCATCTTCAGCAACACCTGATGCAACATCAGAATCAATATGTTGCACTTGTTCTATTTCTTCATCAACAATCTGCACACTTTCACTATCACTCGAACCATCACTTGAACCATCACTTGAATTGTCATCATCAGTCACCTCCTCTGATTTTTCAGAATGAATTTCTGCTACAAAGGCTTGACTTACAGCACCTACTAAATCTTCCAGATGAATACCCCAGTCATAGTTTTCATCGTTCTGAGCAACCAACGTCGATGATGCAGATGCATGATTTGAATTTCCAGATGAACCATGTGATTGATTACGATTATTCTGAAAATTATTCTGCTTCTTCTGAGAATCAAGCTCAACCTTTTGCTTCACACACTCTTTAGCAAAGTGACCATACTCTTGACAGTTATAACAGCGCACTTTGTTTTTATCAAATCCCATGCGTGATCGACTATTACACCCAATATACTCTCTGCAGTTTTCTTCAAGAAATCCTTTGCTTGACGCATCGACATGGCCATATTCCATTGGATGTTCATTTCTTCCAGATCAACATGGTCAATCTGCCTGAAATCTTCTTCAATAACCTCAGGATCATGAATTTTCCCTCGAATAAAATTCTCATATGAAGCCATGAATGAGGAAAACATAGCTAGATAATCATCAGCAACCTTTTGATTTATATGAGATCCAGAGGATGTAGAAACTGTAGTTGCAGAAAATCCAGAATGACTAGAATGACCAGAATGAATAGGAACTCCAGAACACTGATTATTAGAAGAATCTTGAGCATCGCCAGAAAATAATGCAACTCCTGTAGCAGTTTTACCAGAAGTCTTGGAAAAATACATTGAAGGATCCTGGATATGCTCCAAGTTAGTCTCTTTCTTCTTCATATTCAGGTCATGCGATTTAATCTTCCCAAGAACTTCTTCAAGAGACATGGTTTTGTACTTGATATTTTCTTTTTTATCAAAACCGTATACACATCAAATTTTTATTGTAATGCGTCCAAGAACTTATCATTAATTTCTTCGGTCTCATACACCACAGAAGCACTCGACAGTTCACTAAGCAGATGCTAGAATCTGGTAGCAAGATCATCCAAGGATTCATTTTGAAAATGTTTAAAGACCAAGAATTGCTTCTTCAGTAACTCTTTTCTACTCTTCTTTACATCCAAACTTGTAACACCCCGACCGATGGCAGAATCATCGAGGCGGACAATGTGATGATTGTTCAAAAGCACATGATACTAAAGGTTGCATAATTCATTAATTTAATTTAAAGACAACAAGTTCCAAATACAATACATTTCAAATAACCTAGTCTAGTTCAAAACATTAATTTATTTAACTAGGTCCATAGTTCCTAAATGGAGAGATCTTCGGCAAGCAGTCACATATCCAAACCTGAAACATTATTTAAATCAAGTGTCAACTAAAAAGTTGGTGAGTACATAGGTTTAGTATTTCCTGTAAATAGTGGTTGTAAATCGTTTTGCAACTCATTGTTTATATTGTTAAACATAGTATATGATGTAACATTTATTTAATCACAATTCAAACCGAGTTTGACGCGCTTGAACAGAGCACAACAGCTAAGTCCGGTATGCTTGAATATAGTTACCCACTATATCCGGTATGATTGAATATAACACGCGGTTATATCCGAGTATGCAGTAATAAACACCCTAACGGGGTGGGCAGGTCAGGCACAATAGATCTATCAATATTACAGTTGGTTGTCTTGTGTTTAAATGTATGTACATCCAAAGAATAAGCATATAGTCTCATGTATAACACGTATAAACAATGTGAGTAGCATGTATAATGTTTCACCCCAAAACGTATGAAAAAAAATGTAAAATAGGGGCTATGTAACTCACCTTGCAAGCGGGTATTTTTCCACGCGTGTAGGTGATAAGTATGTGGAAACCTAAGCACGTTGATACCCTATGTAGACAAATGGGTATTATTGTATGCACATAGGTGTGTATTTGTATTTAAATGTATATAGATTTTAATAAAATTTTCTTTAATATTTATTTGTATAAAGTATGGAAATAGAATAATAATGGTTTTTTTTGTAAAACTTTAACTTATAAGGATATATATATATATATTGTTTTAAACAAGTATTATTATATTTAATGTATTTATATAATAATAACAAATAAAAGAAAAGTCTTTATTTATTTAAACAAGTTTATTGAAAATATTGCTTGGTTCATATAAAAATGAGGCATTTTATATATTAAATGTATTTTAATAAGTTTATAAAAATGTTACATGATTTATAAAAATATAGGACATTTTATATATTAAATGTAATTAAATAATTTTATAAAAATATTACAAGATTTATAAAAGTATGGGATATTTTATATATAAGAAAATGTATTTAAATATTACAAGTTTTATAAAAATAGGATAGTTTATGGATTAAAGATCATTTAACTGGTTTCAAAGTAACCGAACCAGTTAACCGACTCGTTTTAGTTTTTATTGTATGAGAAAAATGTTAAAATAAGTTAAAGTGATTAAATAAATTAAATAAAATGAAAACAGTAATAAAAAAATTGGGCCGAAGGCCAACCGGTTTCGAACCCGCGACCTCCGGATCAAACACACACACGCATAACCAGCCGGGCTACTGCCCATCGCTGGTTATGTGTGTATTGAATAACTTAAGTACACAAGGGAGGAGTTGGTCGCTGGTCCTCGGTGACCGGCAAAGGGATTCCGTGACGACTTACGATCTCATCAATGTAGATCCGAGCCAATTTCTCAACTCGATAGTCCTCACGAATGGGCAAGAAATGAGCAGACTTTGTGAGTCGATCGATAATAACCCAGATACTATCGTGCCCACTAGAAGTGCGTGGGAGTTTGGTGATGAAGTCCATAGCAAGGTTCTCCCACTTCTACACGGGAATTTCAGGTTGTTCGAGGAGTCCGGAAGGCTTTTGGTGTTCGGCCTTCACTTTAGAACAAGTAAGGCATTTTGCCACAAAGAGGGCAATATCCTTTTTCATGCCGGGCCACCAATATTGCTGACAGAGACCCATGTACATCTTATCAGCTCCGGGATGTACCGAATATCGAGTTTTGTGGGACTCGTTCATCAAAAATATACGAAGATCGTCGCGATCGGGAACCCAGATACGGTCCAAGTAATACAATAGGCCGTTGGCTTTGGTTTCTAACAGGAGTTCTACACCACATGCCATTTCTTGATGCATGTTTCCCTCGGTAACCGAGGTGTGTTGTGCTTTGAGAACACGGGCCTGGATATCGTTATGAATATAAACACTATGAAGCATGATACGTTCTTTACAACTCAAGGCGTCGGCTACAACGTTTGCTTTGCCGGGGTGGTAGCGGATCTCGCAGTCGTAGTCGTTTAGAAGTTCAATCCATCGTCGTTGCCTCATATTAAGCTCTTTTTGATTGAAAATATGTTGGAGACTTTTGTGGTCGGTGAAAACCACACATTTGGTGCCATATAGATAGTGTCTCCAAATTTTCAAGGCGAAAACGACAGCACCAAGCTCGAGATCATGGGTCGTATAGTTCTTCTCATGGACTTTGAGTTGTCGTGATGCGTATGCAATTACTTGACCTCGTTGCATAAGAACACAACCAAGACCTTGGTTGGATGCATCACAATAAACGACAAAGTCGTCATTACCACTAGGAAGAGTTAGAATAGGAGCATTGTAGAGCTTGTGCTTTAGAGTTTGGAAAGCTTCCTCTTGCTTGGGTCCCCACTCGTAGTGCTTACCTTTGTGAGTCAAGGCAGTGAGCGGGACCGCAATCTTGGAGAAATTTGAGATGAAACGACGATAGTAACCTGCTAGACCAAGAAATGAACGAATCTCGGTAGGAGTCCTAGGAGTACTCCAGTTCTTCACCGCCTCGATCTTTGCCGGGTCCACATGAATTCCCTTATCGTTGACTATGTGACCCAAAAATTGAACCTATTTTAGCCAGAATTCACAATTGGAGAATTTGGCGTATAGTTGTTCTTTCTTCAAGAGTTCCAAAATCAAACGAAGATGTTGTTCATGTTCCGCTTTCGTTTTAGAATAGATGAGAATGTCGTCAATGAAAACGATCACAAACTTGTCCAAATAAGGTTTGCATACACTGTTCATGAGGTCCATGAAGACCGCAGGTGCATTAGTCAAACCGAATGGCATGACCATAAACTCGTAGTGACCATATCTAGTCCGAAAGGCAGTCTTTGGAATGTCTTCATCGAGAACACGAAGTTGATGGTATCCGGAACGAAGGTCAATCTTGGAGAAACATGTTGAACCTTGAAGCAAATCGAAAAGATCGTCGATACGAGGTAAAGGATATCGGTTCTTAATTGTAAGTTTGTTGAGTTCACGATAATCGATGCACATTCGAAACGATCCATCCTTTTTCTTTACGAACAGCACGGGAGCACCCCAAGGTGAATGGCTCGGGCGGATGAATCCTTTGGATGAGAGTTCTTGTAATTGACTCGCAAACTCTTGCATCTCGGAAGGCGCAAGACGATAGGGGGCTTTTGCCACGGGAGTTGCCCCGGGCACATGGTCGATACGAAACTCCACTTGTCTAGTAGGAGGAAGACCGGGTAAATCCTCGGGGAATACTCCGGGAAAGTCTCGAATGATCGGAATGTCTTGCAATTTCTTACCTTTGTCTTTCGTGTCAACGACGTGAGCCAAGAAGGCAACGTACTTTTTCCGCAAGTACTTTTGTGCCAAGGTGCAAGACATGAGTTGAAGACCACGACACGGTTTTTCACCGAAAATAACTAACGTGTCTCCCGAAAGGAGAGGTATACGAATGCACTTTTCGTAGCAAATAACCTCGGCATGGTGCTTGGATAACCAGTCCATGCCAATTATAATATCGAAGCTTCCCAATTCCATTGGAAGGAGATCAACAGAGAATTCATGATTATTAAGCTCGAGATTGCAGTTGCGGATAACAGAGTTTATAGCAATAGATTTCCCGTTTGCTATCTCCACGGAATAGGGGTTGTCAAGTTTCGTTCTTTGTTTAGCAAGTCGAGATTCAAAGGTAAGAGACACAAAACTCCTATCGGCACCAGTATCAAATAAAATGGATGCATAATGATTGTTTACGAGAAATGTACCGTTTATCACGTCGTTGTTTGCTTGTGCCTCATTAGCGTTTATATTAAACGCTCGTCCTTGGGGACCACCTTGATGATGAAGTTTTGGGCATCGGTCACGGAAGTGGTTTGGGTCTCCACATTCGTAACATGCCCGACCATTGAGAGGTGCCGGATAGACGGGACGGTTGGTTGGAGCAGCTTGATGGACGGGAGGACGGGTACGGCAGGTAGTGACCACATGCCCATATCTCCCGCAGCTTGAGCACAATCGGCATGGTAGATTGGCAGGATGATGGTACTTGCAGGTCTGGCATTGGGGATTCGGGCCCTGATAAATTTTCGGGTTTTGACCCAAAGGGGCCGCTTGAATAGCAGGTACAGCGGGAGTTACGGCTGCGAAGTTTCGACCCTTACGTTTCTTGTTGCGGTTAGAAGACTCGGGTTTCACATCTTTGACTGCCGCAAGAGTAGACACAACCTTCTTGGAACCCTTTCTTGTTAAGGTTCCGGCTTTGACATGGTTGTCGGATAATGTAGCAGATAGGCGGATAGCAGCTTCAAGAGTAGGAGGATTGCTTCCTAGCACAGCATCTTGAATTTGCATAGGCAGGCCGCCTATGTACTTTTCAATTCCCCGAGTAAGGGGAGTGATCATGTGAGGCACCAACAGACTTAGTTCTTGGAACCGGGTGGTATAAGCCATATTATCCCCGCTGTCTTGGGCAAGATCCCAAAATTCAGCCTCGAGCTTTCTCATTTCATTCCGAGGACAGAATTCATCAGTCATGGCCTTCTTCAGATCATCCCATGATAAGGATGTAGCAACCTCAGCACCACGAGTGCGTTTCTCACCGTTCCACCAGGTGAGGGCTCTCTTTTGGAGTACACTTGTGGCATAACGAACCCGAAGATTATCGGGACAGTCGCTGTTTAGGAATGTGCTTTCCATGCTTTCAAACCATTGGAGTAGGCCGGTAGCACCTTCAGTCCCGAAGAATTTAGTAGGATTGCACGAGTTAAAGTGCTTAAACGTGCAATGAGGCGGGTTGGTACCACCGTTTCCTTGGATGTTGTGAGACCCGTCACTGTTGTTATTTGCTTGAGTCATTTGCCCTACTAGTTGGGCAAGAAGAGTAGCAAGATCCGGGTTGGAAGTGCTAGAGTTTGCACGTCGAGGAGGCATTCTAACTCCATAAGAAAAGACAAGGATATTTTAGATAAGACGGATAAATATGAGTTATAGCGGGAAATAATGTAAGCAGAAATACGAGATTTATCATGACGCGTGCTAGTGCATGTGTATTTATTCTAAGTTGATAGGGGAAACTAAATCATCTATTCCGGGTAGGACATGATGTTATAGATTATTATTTGCGTAATAGGAATTGCCGGGACTTGCATGCACTACAAATTGTTATTACGTGTGCACCCGTAATAATGATTCGTTTTACATGTTCGTCTAGTTTTTTTCCTATTTTGCTATAATGTCCCCAGATTTTTTAGTACAAATTCGGATTGTATCTTTGCGAATACATTGACTTATCAACGTTAAATAATTCCCCGAAACTTTCAAAGAGACATGCTTTAGCCTATAGGTAAACACTCACTTCAGGAATTCCCAGGAAAGCATACGGGTCCGTTTATTTGGATTTATACGAAATGCTTTCCTAGACAGAAAACCCAATGTACAGGTGTCACCCTTCCAGATTGCACGTGTCTTTTACTGGTTTCAGGAAATTAAGTCGTTGACGAGATTTTCGAGATTTTAATAGATTTGAGAGTCTATGAATATAAAATGTGTAGGAAGGTTGCAATTTATAAGGATTAAGAGAGAGTATGGACAAGGATAAGTAGTGTATTTGTTTTCATAAGTTTGCTTGTCAAGTGTGTATGTAAAGCATGCATCATGTATCAAAGTCTTGTATGTATGTGTATAAGTCTCATGTACCAAACTCGGGAAAATTCAAATAATACCTAACTACAAATAATTCACATAGTAATTTATCATTTAGCACATAACACATAAAAGGGAGTCCTAGGGTTATAGTCTAGGTCATTGTGTCTAATAACCTAATTCCCTATAACCATGGCTCTGATACCAATCTGTCACACCCCGACCGATGGCGGAATCATCGAGGCGGACAATGTGATGATTGTTCAAAAGCACATGATACTAAAGGTTGCATAATTCATTAATTTAATTTAAAGACAACAAGTTCCAAATACAATACATTTCAAATAACCTAGTCTAGTTCAAAACATTAATTTATTTAACTAGGTCCATAGTTCCTAAATGGAGAGATCTTCGGCAAGCAGTCACATATCCAAACCTGAAACATTATTTAAATCAAGTGTCAACTAAAAAGTTGGTGAGTACATAGGTTTAGTATTTCCTGTAAATAGTGGTTGTAAATCGTTTTGCAACTCATTGTTTATATTGTTAAACATAGTATATGATGTAACATTTATTTAATCACAATTCAAACCGAGTTTGACGCGCTTGAACAGAGCACAACAGCTAAGTCCGGTATGCTTGAATATAGTTACCCACTATATCCGGTATGATTGAATATAACACGCGGTTATATCCGAGTATGCAGTAATAAACACCCTAACGGGGTGGGCTGGTCAGGCACAATAGATCTATCAATATTACAGTTGGTTGTCTTGTGTTTAAATGTATGTACATCCAAAGAATAAGCATATAGTCTCATGTATAACACGTATAAACAATGTGAGTAGCATGTATAATGTTTCACCGCAAAACGTATGAAAAAAAATGTAAAATAGGGGCTATGTAACTCACCTTGCAAGCGGGTATTTTTCCACGCGTGTAGGTGATAAGTATGTGGAAACCTAAGCACGTTGATACCCTATGTAGACAAATGAGTATTATTGTATGCGCATAGGTGTGTATTTGTATTTAAATGTATATAGATTTTAATAAAATTTTCTTTAATATTTATTTGTATAAAGTATGAAAATAGAATGATAATGGTTTTTTTTGTAAAACTTTAACTTATAAGGATATATATATATATTGTTTTAAACAAGTATTATTATATTTAATGTATTTATATAATAATAACAAATAAAAGAAAAGTCTTTATTTATTTAAACAAGTTTATTGAATATATTGCTAGGTTCATATAAAAATGAGGCATTTTATATATTAAATGTATTTTAATAAGTTTATAAAAATGTTACATGATTTATAAAAATATAGGACATTTTATATATTAAATGTAATTAAATAATTTTATAAAAATATTACAAGATTTATAAAAGTATGGGATATTTTATATATAAGAAAATGTATTTAAATATTACAAGTTTTATAAAAATAGGATAGTTTATGGATTAAAGATCGTTTAACCGGTTTCAAAGTAACCGAACCAGTTAACCGACTCGTTTTAGTTTTTATTGTATGAGAAAAATGTTAAAATAAGTTAAAGTGATTAAATAAATTAAATAAAATGAAAACAGTAATAAAAAAATTGGGCCGAAGGCCAACCGGTTTCGAACCCGCGACCTCCGGATCAAACACACACACGCATAACCAGCCGGGCTACTGCCCATCGCTGGTTATGTGTGTATCGAATAACTTAAGTACACAAGGGAGGAGTTGGTCGCTGGTCCTCGGTGACCGGCAAACCGTGTCCGAGGACACTTGGCTTGCCCGGTAACTCTCGTGCGATTGCCGAGTTTTCGTCTGGGATTGATTACCTGACGATGACAGAAGCTAATGGACCCGAAATGAGGCTCGAACTTGGTCGCGAAGTGTCCGGTCGGCAAAGGTTTGAAGTCCGAAAAAGTCAAGAGTGGGAATCAGCTTCTGGATGGAATTAGACTTCGAAACTTTGGATGTAGCTTCCCTCAGAGGCGACGAATGCAATGGTAGTTTCAATTTGGAGTGAGAGTGGGTGCAGAGGAGATGACGAGCTCGCACAGGTTCGGCTATGGCTATTTATAGCCGGGCTTGATCCTGATAATAAGACAAGCAATTGAGCATGCACCGACACTCGTCTGGACGAGACGAAACTGTCGAGCCCTTTAGCAGGCGTGGAGGTGTCCTGTCGGGCACGAATTCGGACGTGGTATCTCGGCCACCAACAGGATCGGATGATCCTTATGTTGGGGGAACAAATTGGTCGAGGGGTCTGGTTCGCGTGGGGGAGACGAAGTCAGAGATGCTTTTGTCGGGCGTTGAGGTGCAGGGAACAGCCCTGTCGGGGTGTTCGCCGGAGAAAGCCTTGGACCGCCGGACAAATCGAAGGGGGTGACCGGAAATGCGAATAGAGGATTGGCAACTTTGGTCCCTGGAGTTTGTTTTTGTTTTAATTTAGTCCCTGAATTAATTACGGATGAGTCCCTAAGGTTTGGTTTGTCCAGAAACAGCCCTTCAACAGATTTCTGTTTTAAAACCCTCTAGTTTGATTAATTACAAAACGAACCCTAAACTTTTTATTAAATAAATTAATTTAATTTCTTTTAAATCTATTTATATTTTATAAATTTATTTTCATTATTATTATTAATAATAATTTTTATAAAAGCTATTTATCTCATTTAAATAGGTTATTTCATTGAATGTGCAACTTTTATTTTAGAAATTTTTTTTTTATTTTTTTTTTATATAAAATTTTATAAATTTAAAACTTATAAAATTTTAATTGTTTTAAATCCATAAAATAATATATATATATTTTGTACAAAATTAAATAAAAACACTCGCATTTCATTTAATAGAAATATAATACAAGTGCGAGAACGAAAAATCCGAAACGTTACAGTCTCCCCATGTTAGAGGAATTTCGCCCCGAAATTCAACTAGTGGAGGCTATGAAAAGAGATGCGGATACTTGGTCTTCATTTGGTCTTCGCGTTCCCAAGTGAACTCGGGTCCACGTTTAGATTCCTAACGGACCTTGACAATGGGAATGCGGCTACGTTTGAGTTTCTTGACTTCTCGGTCAATGATTTCCACGGGTTTTTCAACAAAATGCATTTTTTCGTCAATACGCACTTCGTCAAGAGGGATGTGGAGATTCTCGTCGGCTAGACACTTTTTCAAATTAGACACATGAAAGGTCGGATGAACGTTGCTGAGTTCTGAAGGAAGGTCGAGTTTGTAGGCCACTTTTCCTACCCTCTCGAGTATCTTGAATGGGCCCACATATCGAGGTGCAAGTTTTCCTTTCTTTCCAAATCGGACTACGCCTTTCCAAGGTGATACCTTTAGAAGAACCATATCTCTAACTTGAAATTCCAAGGGTTTTCGTCGTTTATCGGCATAGCTCTTTTGTCGACTCTTTGCTACTCGAATGTTGTCACGGATGAGAGAGACTTTATCGGTGGTCTCTTGGATAAGCTCGGGACCGGTGATTTGTGCTTCACCAATTTCGTTCCAACAAATTGGTGAACGACATTTTCGTCCATAAAGAGCTTCAAGCGGTGCCATGTTAATACTTGTGTGGTAGCTGTTGTTGTAGGAAAATTCGATCAGCGGTAGGTGAGAATCCCAATTGCCACCAAAGTCAATGACACAAGCCCTAAGCATATCCTCGAGAGTTTGGATTGTTCGTTCGGTTTGTCCATCAGTTTGAGGATGGTAAGCCGTACTCAAATCCAAACGAGTGCCAAGTGCTGATTGCAATGATTGCCAAAATCGGGAAGTAAAACACGAATCACGATCGGAGATGATGTTCAAAGGGATTCCGTGACGACTTACGATCTCATCAATGTAGATCCGAGCCAATTTCTCAACTCGATAGTCCTCACGAATGGGCAAGAAATGAGCAGACTTTGTGAGTCGATCGATAATAACCCAGATACTATCGTGCCCACTAGAAGTGCGTGGGAGTTTGGTGATGAAGTCCATAGCAAGGTTCTCCCACTTCCACACGGGAATTTCAGGTTGTTCGAGGAGTCCGGAAGGCTTTTGGTGTTCGGCCTTCACTTTAGAACAAGTAAGGCATTTTGCCACAAAGAGGGCAATATCCTTTTTCATGCCGGGCCACCAATATTGCTGACGGAGACCCATGTACATCTTATCAGCTCCGGGATGTACCGAATATCGAGTTTTGTGGGACTCGTTCATCAAAAATATACGAAGATCGTCGCGATCGGGAACCCAGATACGGTCCAAGTAATACAATAGGCCATTGGCTTTGGTTTCTAACAGGAGTTCTACACCACATGCCATTTCTTGATACATGTTTCCCTCGGTAACCGAGGTGTGTTGTGCTTTGAGAACACGGGCCTGGATATCGTTATGAATATAAACACTATGAAGCATGATACGTTCTTTACAACTCAAGGCGTCGGCTACAACGTTTGCTTTGCCGGGGTGGTAGCGGATCTCGCAGTCGTAGTCGTTTAGAAGTTCAATCCATCGTCGTTGCCTCATATTAAGCTCTTTTTGATTGAAAATATGTTGGAGACTTTTGTGGTCGGTGAAAACCACACATTTGGTGCCATATAGATAGTGTCTCCAAATTTTCAAGGCGAAAACGACAGCACCAAGCTCGAGATCATGGGTCGTATAGTTCTTCTCATGGACTTTGAGTTGTCGTGATGCGTATGCAATTACTTGACCTCGTTGCATAAGAACACAACCAAGACCTTGGTTGGATGCATCACAATAAACGACAAAGTCGTCATTACCACTAGGAAGAGTTAGAATAGGAGCATTGTAGAGCTTGTGCTTTAGAGTTTGGAAAGCTTCCTCTTGCTTGGGTCCCCACTCGTAGTGCTTACCTTTGTGAGTCAAGGCAGTGAGCGGGACCGCAATCTTGGAGAAATTTGAGATGAAACGACGATAGTAACCTGCTAGACCAAGAAATGAACGAATCTCGGTAGGAGTCCTAGGAGTACTCCAGTTCTTCACCGCCTCGATCTTTGCCGGGTCCACATGAATTCCCTTATCGTTGACTATGTGACCCAAAAATTGAACCTATTTTAGCCAGAATTCACACTTGGAGAATTTGGCGTATAGTTGTTCTTTCTTCAAGAGTTCCAAAATCAAACGAAGATGTTGTTCATGTTCCGCTTTCGTTTTAGAATAGATGAGAATGTCGTCAATGAAAACGATCACAAACTTGTCCAAATAAGGTTTGCATACACTGTTCATGAGGTCCATGAAGACCGCAGGTGCATTAGTCAAACCGAATGGCATGACCATAAACTCGTAGTGACCATATCTAGTCCGAAAGGCAGTCTTTGGAATGTCTTCATCGAGAACACGAAGTTGATGGTATCCGGAACGAAGGTCAATCTTGGAGAAACATGTTGAACCTTGAAGCAAATCGAAAAGATCGTCGATACGAGGTAAAGGATATCGGTTCTTAATTGTAAGTTTGTTGAGTTCACGATAATCGATGCACATTCGAAACGATCCATCCTTTTTCTTTACGAACAGCACGGGAGCACCCCAAGGTGAATGGCTCGGGCGGATGAATCCTTTGGATGAGAGTTCTTGTAATTGACTCGCAAACTCTTGCATCTCGGAAGGCGCAAGACGATAGGGGGCTTTTGCCACGGGAGTTGCCCCGGGCACATGGTCGATACGAAACTCCACTTGTCTAGTAGGAGGAAGACCGGGTAAATCCTCGGGGAATACTCCGGGAAAGTCTCGAATGATCGGAATGTCTTGCAATTTCTTACCTTTGTCTTTCGTGTCAACGACGTGAGCCAAGAAGGCAACGTACTTTTTCCGCAAGTACTTTTGTGCCAAGGTGCAAGACATGAGTTGAAGACCACGACACGGTTTTTCACCGAAAATAACTAACGTGTCTCCCGAAAGGAGAGGTATACGAATGCACTTTTCGTAGCAAATAACCTCGGCATGGTGCTTGGATAACCAGTCCATGCCAATTATAATATCGAAGCTTTCCAATTCCATTGGAAGGAGATCAACAGAGAATTCATGATTATTAAGCTCGAGATTGCAGTTGCGGATAACAGAGTTTATAGCAATAGATTTCCCGTTTGCTATCTCCACGGAATAGGGGTTGTCAAGTTTCGTTCTTTGTTTAGCAAGTCGAGATTCAAAGGTAAGAGACACGAAACTCCTATCGGCACCAGTATCAAATAAAATGGATGCATAATGATTGTTTACGAGAAATGTACCGTTTATCACGTCGTTGTTTGCTTGTGCCTCATTAGCGTTTATATTAAACGCTCGTCCTTGGGGACCACCTTGATGATGAAGTTTTGGGCATCGGTCACGGAAGTGGTTTGGGTCTCCACATTCGTAACATGCCCGACCATTGAGAGGTGCCGGATAGACGGGACGGTTGGTTGGAGCAGCTTGATGGACGGGAGGACGGGTACGGCAGGTAGTGACCACATGTCCATATCTCCCGCAGCTTGAGCACAATCGGCATGGTAGATTGGCAGGATGATGGTACTTGCAGGTCTGGCATTGGGGATTCGGGCCCTGATAAATTTTCGGGTTTTGACCCAAAGGGGCCGCTTGAATAGCAGGTACAGCGGGAGTTACGGCTGCGAAGTTTCGACCCTTACGTTTCTTGTTGCGGTTAGAAGACTCGGGTTTCACATCTTTGACTGCCGCAAGAGTAGACACAACCTTCTTGGAACCCTTTCTTGTTAAGGTTCCGGCTTTGACATGGTTGTCGGATAATGTAGCAGATAGGCGGATAGCAGCTTCAAGAGTAGGAGGATTGCTTCCTAGCACAGCATCTTGAATTTGCATAGGCAGGCCGCCTATGTACTTTTCAATTCCCCGAGTAAGGGGAGTGATCATGTGAGGCACCAACAGACTTAGTTCTTGGAACCGGGTGGTGTAAGCCAGATTATCCCCGCTGTCTTGGGCAAGATCCCAAAATTCAGCCTCGAGCTTTCTCATTTCATTCCGAGGACAGAATTCATCAGTCATGGCCTTCTTCAGATCATCCCATGATAAGGATGTAGCAACCTCAGCACCACGAGTGCGTTTCTCACCGTTCCACCAGGTGAGGGCTCTCTTTTGGAGTACACTTGTGGCATAACGAACCCGAAGATTATCGGGACAGTCGCTGTTTAGGAATGTGCTTTCCATGCTTTCAAACCATTGGAGTAGGCCGGTAGCACCTTCAGTCCCGAAGAATTTAGTAGGATTGCACGAGTTAAAGTGCTTAAACGTGCAATGAGGCGGGTTGGTACCACCGTTTCCTTGGATGTTGTGAGACCCGTCACTGTTGTTATTTGCTTGAGTCATTTGCCCTACTAGTTGGGCAAGAAGAGTAGCAAGATCCGGGTTGGAAGTGCTAGAGTTTGCACGTCGAGGAGGCATTCTAACTCCATAAGAAAAGACAAGGATATTTTAGATAAGACGGATAAATATGAGTTATAGCGGGAAATAATGTAAGCAGAAATACGAAATTTATCATGACGCGTGCTAGTGCATGTGTATTTATTCTAAGTTGATAGGGGAAACTAAATCATCTATTCCGGGTAGGACATGATGTTATAGATTATTATTTGCGTAATAGGAATTGCCGGGACTTGCATGCACTACAAATTGTTATTACGTGTGCACCCGTAATAATGATTCGTTTTACATGTTCGTCTAGTTTTTTTCCTATTTTGCTATAATGTCCCCAGATTTTTTAGTACAAATTCGGATTGTATCTTTGCGAATACATTGACTTATCAACGTTAAATAATTCCCCGAAACTTTCAAAGAGACATGCTTTAGCCTATAGGTAAACACTCACTTCAGGAATTCCCAGGAAAGCATACGGGTCCGTTTATTTGGATTTATACGAAATGCTTTCCTAGACAGAAAACCCAATGTACAGGTGTCACCCTTCCAGATTGCACGTGTCTTTTACTGGTTTTAGGAAATTAAGTCGTTGACGAGATTTTCGAGATTTTAATAGATTTGAGAGTCTATGAATATAAAATGTGTAGGAAGGTTGCAATTTATAAGGATTAAGAGAGAGTATGGACAAGGATAAGTAGTGTATTTGTTTTCATAAGTTTGCTTGTCAAGTGTGTATGTAAAGCATGCATCATGTATCAAAGTCTTGTATGTATGTGTATAAGTCTCATGTACCAAACTCGGGAAAATTCAAATAATACCTAACTACAAATAATTCACATAGTAATTTATCATTTAGCACATAACACATAAAAGGGAGTCCTAGGGTTATAGTCTAGGTCATTGTGTCTAATAACCTAATTCCCTATAACCATGGCTCTGATACCAATCTGTCACACCCCGACCGATGGCGGAATCATCGAGGCGGACAATGTGATGATTGTTCAAAAGCACATGATACTAAAGGTTGCATAATTCATTAATTTAATTTAAAGACAACAAGTTCCAAATACAATACATTTCAAATAACCTAGTCTAGTTCAAAACATTAATTTATTTAACTAGGTCCATAGTTCCTAAATGGAGAGATCTTCGGCAAGCAGTCACATATCCAAACCTGAAACATTATTTAAATCAAGTGTCAACTAAAAAGTTGGTGAGTACATAGGTTTAGTATTTCCTGTAAATAGTGGTTGTAAATCGTTTTGCAACTCATTGTTTATATTGTTAAACATAGTATATGATGTAACATTTATTTAATCACAATTCAAACCGAGTTTGACGCGCTTGAACAGAGCACAACAGCTAAGTCCGGTATGCTTGAATATAGTTACCCACTATATCCGGTATGATTGAATATAACACGCGGTTATATCCGAGTATGCAGTAATAAACACCCTAACGGGGTGGGCTGGTCAGGCACAATAGATCTATCAATATTACAGTTGGTTGTCTTGTGTTTAAATGTATGTACATCCAAAGAATAAGCATATAGTCTCATGTATAACACGTATAAACAATGTGAGTAGCATGTATAATGTTTCACCCCAAAACGTATGAAAAAAAATGTAAAATAGGGGCTATGTAACTCACCTTGCAAGCGGGTATTTTTCCACGCGTGTAGGTGATAAGTATGTGGAAACCTAAGCACGTTGATACCCTATGTAGACAAATGGGTATTATTGTATGCACATAGGTGTGTATTTGTATTTAAATGTATATAGATTTTAATAAAATTTTCTTTAATATTTATTTGTATAAAGTATGGAAATAGAATAATAATGGTTTTTTTTGTAAAACTTTAACTTATAAGGATATATATATATATATTGTTTTAAACAAGTATTATTATATTTAATGTATTTATATAATAATAACAAATAAAAGAAAAGTCTTTATTTATTTAAACAAGTTTATTGAAAATATTGCTTGGTTCATATAAAAATGAGGCATTTTATATATTAAATGTATTTTAATAAGTTTATAAAAATGTTACATGATTTATAAAAATATAGGACATTTTATATATTAAATGTAATTAAATAATTTTATAAAAATATTACAAGATTTATAAAAGTATGGGATATTTTATATATAAGAAAATGTATTTAAATATTACAAGTTTTATAAAAATAGGATAGTTTATGGATTAAAGATCATTTAACTGGTTTCAAAGTAACCGAACCAGTTAACCGACTCGTTTTAGTTTTTATTGTATGAGAAAAATGTTAAAATAAGTTAAAGTGATTAAATAAATTAAATAAAATGAAAACAGTAATAAAAAAATTGGGCCGAAGGCCAACCGGTTTCGAACCCGCGACCTCCGGATCAAACACACACACGCATAACCAGCCGGGCTACTGCCCATCGCTGGTTATGTGTGTATTGAATAACTTAAGTACACAAGGGAGGAGTTGGTCGCTGGTCCTCGGTGACCGGCAAAGGGATTCCGTGACGACTTACGATCTCATCAATGTAGATCCGAGCCAATTTCTCAACTCGATAGTCCTCACGAATGGGCAAGAAATGAGCAGACTTTGTGAGTCGATCGATAATAACCCAGATACTATCGTGCCCACTAGAAGTGCGTGGGAGTTTGGTGATGAAGTCCATAGCAAGGTTCTCCCACTTCCACACGGGAATTTCAGGTTGTTCGAGGAGTCCGGAAGGCTTTTGGTGTTCGGCCTTCACTTTAGAACAAGTAAGGCATTTTGCCACAAAGAGGGCAATATCCTTTTTCATGCCGGGCCACCAATATTGCTGACGGAGACCCATGTACATCTTATCAGCTCCGGGATGTACCGAATATCGAGTTTTGTGGGACTCGTTCATCAAAAATATACGAAGATCGTCGCGATCGGGAACCCAGATACGGTCCAAGTAATACAATAGGCCGTTGGCTTTGGTTTCTAACAGGAGTTCTACACCACATGCCATTTCTTGATACATGTTTCCCTCGGTAACCGAGGTGTGTTGTGCTTTGAGAACACGGGCCTGGATATCGTTATGAATATAAACACTATGAAGCATGATACGTTCTTTACAACTCAAGGCGTCGGCTACAACGTTTGCTTTGCCGGGGTGGTAGCGGATCTCGCAGTCGTAGTCGTTTAGAAGTTCAATCCATCGTCGTTGCCTCATATTAAGCTCTTTTTGATTGAAAATATGTTGGAGACTTTTGTGGTCGGTGAAAACCACACATTTGGTGCCATATAGATAGTGTCTCCAAATTTTCAAGGCGAAAACGACAGCACCAAGCTCGAGATCATGGGTCGTATAGTTCTTCTCATGGACTTTGAGTTGTCGTGATGCGTATGCAATTACTTGACCTCGTTGCATAAGAACACAACCAAGACCTTGGTTGGATGCATCACAATAAACGACAAAGTCGTCATTACCACTAGGAAGAGTTAGAATAGGAGCATTGTAGAGCTTGTGCTTTAGAGTTTGGAAAGCTTCCTCTTGCTTGGGTCCCCACTCGTAGTGCTTACCTTTGTGAGTCAAGGCAGTGAGCGGGACCGCAATCTTGGAGAAATTTGAGATGAAACGACGATAGTAACCTGCTAGACCAAGAAATGAACGAATCTCGGTAGGAGTCCTAGGAGTACTCCAGTTCTTCACCGCCTCGATCTTTGCCGGGTCCACATGAATTCCCTTATCGTTGACTATGTGACCCAAAAATTGAACCTATTTTAGCCAGAATTCACACTTGGAGAATTTGGCGTATAGTTGTTCTTTCTTCAAGAGTTCCAAAATCAAACGAAGATGTTGTTCATGTTCCGCTTTCGTTTTAGAATAGATGAGAATGTCGTCAATGAAAACGATCACAAACTTGTCCAAATAAGGTTTGCATACACTGTTCATGAGGTCCATGAAGACCGCAGGTGCATTAGTCAAACCGAATGGCATGACCATAAACTCGTAGTGACCATATCTAGTCCGAAAGGCAGTCTTTGGAATGTCTTCATCGAGAACACGAAGTTGATGGTATCCGGAACGAAGGTCAATCTTGGAGAAACATGTTGAACCTTGAAGCAAATCGAAAAGATCGTCGATACGAGGTAAAGGATATCGGATCTTAATTGTAAGTTTGTTGAGTTCACGATAATCGATGCACATTCGAAACGATCCATCCTTTTTCTTTACGAACAGCACGGGAGCACCCCAAGGTGAATGGCTCGGGCGGATGAATCCTTTGGATGAGAGTTCTTGTAATTGACTCGCAAACTCTTGCATCTCGGAAGGCGCAAGACGATAGGGGGCTTTTGCCACGGGAGTTGCCCCGGGCACATGGTCGATACGAAACTCCACTTGTCTAGTAGGAGGAAGACCGGGTAAATCCTCGGGGAATACTCCGGGAAAGTCTCGAATGATCGGAATGTCTTGCAATTTCTTACCTTTGTCTTTCGTGTCAACGACGTGAGCCAAGAAGGCAACGTACTTTTTCCGCAAGTACTTTTGTGCCAAGGTGCAAGACATGAGTTGAAGACCACGACACGGTTTTTCACCGAAAATAACTAACGTGTCTCCCGAAAGGAGAGGTATACGAATGCACTTTTCGTAGCAAATAACCTCGGCATGGTGCTTGGATAACCAGTCCATGCCAATTATAATATCGAAGCTTCCCAATTCCATTGGAAGGAGATCAACAGAGAATTCATGATTATTAAGCTCGAGATTGCAGTTGCGGATAACAGAGTTTATAGCAATAGATTTCCCGTTTGCTATCTCCACGGAATAGGGGTTGTCAAGTTTCGTTCTTTGTTTAGCAAGTCGAGATTCAAAGGTAAGAGACACGAAACTCCTATCGGCACCAGTATCAAATAAAATGGATGCATAATGATTGTTTACGAGAAATGTACCGTTTATCACGTCGTTGTTTGCTTGTGCCTCATTAGCGTTTATATTAAACGCTCGTCCTTGGGGACCACCTTGATGATGAAGTTTTGGGCATCGGTCACGGAAGTGGTTTGGGTCTCCACATTCGTAACATGCCCGACCATTGAGAGGTGCCGGATAGACGGGACGGTTGGTTGGAGCAGCTTGATGGACGGGAGGACGGGTACGGCAGGTAGTGACCACATGTCCATATCTCCCGCAGCTTGAGCACAATCGGCATGGTAGATTGGCAGGATGATGGTACTTGCAGGTCTGGCATTGGGGATTCGGGCCCTGATAAATTTTCGGGTTTTGACCCAAAGGGGCCGCTTGAATAGCAGGTACAGCGGGAGTTACGGCTGCGAAGTTTCGACCCTTACGTTTCTTGTTGCGGTTAGAAGACTCGGGTTTCACATCTTTGACTGCCGCAAGAGTAGACACAACCTTCTTGGAACCCTTTCTTGTTAAGGTTCCGGCTTTGACATGGTTGTCGGATAATGTAGCAGATAGGCGGATAGCAGCTTCAAGAGTAGGAGGATTGCTTCCTAGCACAGCATCTTGAATTTGCATAGGCAGGCCGCCTATGTACTTTTCAATTCCCCGAGTAAGGGGAGTGATCATGTGAGGCACCAACAGACTTAGTTCTTGGAACCGGGTGGTGTAAGCCAGATTATCCCCGCTGTCTTGGGCAAGATCCCAAAATTCAGCCTCGAGCTTTCTCATTTCATTCCGAGGACAGAATTCATCAGTCATGACCTTCTTCAGATCATCCCATGATAAGGATGTAGCAACCTCAGCACCACGAGTGCGTTTCTCACCGTTCCACCAGGTGAGGGCTCTCTTTTGGAGTACACTTGTGGCATAACGAACCCGAAGATTATCGGGACAGTCGCTGTTTAGGAATGTGCTTTCCATGCTTTCAAACCATTGGAGTAGGCCGGTAGCACCTTCAGTCCCGAAGAATTTAGTAGGATTGCACGAGTTAAAGTGCTTAAACGTGCAATGAGGCGGGTTGGTACCACCGTTTCCTTGGATGTTGTGAGACCCGTCACTGTTGTTGTTTGCTTGAGTCATTTGCCCTACTAGTTGGGCAAGAAGAGTAGCAAGATCCGGGTTGGAAGTGCTAGAGTTTGCACGTCGAGGAGGCATTCTAACTCCATAAGAAAAGACAAGGATATTTTAGATAAGACGGATAAATATGAGTTATAGCGGGAAATAATGTAAGCAGAAATACGAGATTTATCATGACGCGTGCTAGTGCATGTGTATTTATTCTAAGTTGATAGGGGAAACTAAATCATCTATTCCGGGTAGGACATGATGTTATAGATTATTATTTGCGTAATAGGAATTGCCGGGACTTGCATGCACTACAAATTGTTATTACGTGTGCACCCGTAATAATGATTCGTTTTACATGTTCGTCTAGTTTTTTTCCTATTTTGCTATAATGTCCCCAGATTTTTTAGTACAAATTCGGATTGTATCTTTGCGAATACATTGACTTATCAACGTTAAATAATTCCCCGAAACTTTCAAAGAGACATGCTTTAGCCTATAGGTAAACACTCACTTCAGGAATTCCCAGGAAAGCATACGGGTCCGTTTATTTGGATTTATACGAAATGCTTTCCTAGACAGAAAACCCAATGTACAGGTGTCACCCTTCCAGATTGCACGTGTCTTTTACTGGTTTCAGGAAATTAAGTCGTTGACGAGATTTTCAAGATTTTAATAGATTTGAGAGTCTATGAATATAAAATGTGTAGGAAGGTTGCAATTTATAAGGATTAAGAGAGAGTATGGACAAGGATAAGTAGTGTATTTGTTTTCATAAGTTTGCTTGTCAAGTGTGTATGTAAAGCATGCATCATGTATCAAAGTCTTGTATGTATGTGTATAAGTCTCATGTACCAAACTCGAAAAAATTCAAATAATACCTAACTACAAATAATTCACATAGTAATTTATCATTTAGCACATAACACATAAAAGGGAGTCCTAGGGTTATAGTCTAGGTCATTGTGTCTAATAACCTAATTCCCTATAACCATGGCTATGATACCAATCTGTCACACCCCGACCGATGGCGGAATCATCGAGGCGGACAATGTGATGATTGTTCAAAAGCACATGATACTAAAGGTTGCATAATTCATTAATTTAATTTAAAGACAACAAGTTCCAAATACAATACATTTCAAATAACCTAGTCTAGTTCAAAACATTAATTTATTTAACTAGGTCCATAGTTCCTAAATGGAGAGATCTTCGGCAAGCAGTCACATATCCAAACCTGAAACATTATTTAAATCAAGTGTCAACTAAAAAGTTGGTGAGTACATAGGTTTAGTATTTCCTGTAAATAGTGGTTGTAAATCGTTTTGCAACTCATTGTTTATATTGTTAAACATAGTATATGATGTAACATTTATTTAATCACAATTCAAACCGAGTTTGACGCGCTTGAACAGAGCACAACAGCTAAGTCCGGTATGCTTGAATATAGTTACCCACTATATCCGGTATGATTGAATATAACACGCGGTTATATCCGAGTATGCAGTAATAAACACCCTAACGGGGTGGGCTGGTCAGGCACAATAGATCTATCAATATTACAGTTGGTTGTCTTGTGTTTAAATGTATGTACATCCAAAGAATAAGCATATAGTCTCATGTATAACACGTATAAACAATGTGAGTAGCATGTATAATGTTTCACCCCAAAACGTATGAAAAAAAATGTAAAATAGGGGCTATGTAACTCACCTTGCAAGCGGGTATTTTTCCACGCGTGTAGGTGATAAGTATGTGGAAACCTAAGCACGTTGATACCCTATGTAGACAAATGAGTATTATTGCATGCGCATAGGTGTGTATTTGTATTTAAATGTATATAGATTTTAATAAAATTTTCTTTAATATTTATTTGTATAAAGTATGAAAATAGAATGATAATGGTTTTTTTTGTAAAACTTTAACTTATAAGGATATATATATATATTGTTTTAAACAAGTATTATTATATTTAATGTATTTATATAATAATAACAAATAAAAGAAAAGTCTTTATTTATTTAAACAAGTTTATTGAATATATTGCTAGGTTCATATAAAAATGAGGCATTTTATATATTAAATGTATTTTAATAAGTTTATAAAAATGTTACATGATTTATAAAAATATAGGACATTTTATATATTAAATGTAATTAAATAATTTTATAAAAATATTACAAGATTTATAAAAGTATGGGATATTTTATATATAAGAAAATGTATTTAAATATTACAAGTTTTATAAAAATAGGATAGTTTATGGATTAAAGATCGTTTAACCGGTTTCAAAGTAACCGAACCAGTTAACCGACTCGTTTTAGTTTTTATTGTATGAGAAAAATGTTAAAATAAGTTAAAGTGATTAAATAAATTAAATAAAATGAAAACAGTAATAAAAAAATTGGGCCGAAGGCCAACCGGTTTCGAACCCGCGACCTCCGGATCAAACACACACACGCATAACCAGCCGGGCTACTGCCCATCGCTGGTTATGTGTGTATCGAATAACTTAAGTACACAAGGGAGGAGTTGGTCGCTGGTCCTCGGTGACCGGCAAACCGTGTCCGAGGACACTTGGCTTGCCCGGTAACTCTCGTGCGATTGCCGAGTTTTCGTCTGGGATTGATTACCTCACGATGACAGAAGCTAATGGACCCGAAATGAGGCTCGAACTTGGTCGCGAAGTGTCCGGTCGGCAAAGGTTTGAAGTCCGAAAAAGTCAAGAGTGGGAATCAGCTTCTGGATGGAATTAGACTTCGAAACTTTGGATGTAGCTTCCCTCAGAGGCGACGAATGCAATGGTAGTTTCAATTTGGAGTGAGAGTGGGTGCAGAGGAGATGACGAGCTCGCACAGGTTCGGCTATGGCTATTTATAGCCGGGCTTGATCCTGATAATAAGACAAGCAATTGAGCATGCCCCGACACTCGTCTGGACGAGACGAAACTGTCGAGCCCTTTAGCAGGCGTGGAGGTGTCCTGTCGGGCACGAATTCGGACGTGGTATCTCGGCCACCAACAGGATCGGATGATCCTTATGTTGGGGGAACAAATTGGTCGAGGGGTCTGGTTCGCGTGGGGGAGACGAAGTCAGAGATGCTTTTGTCGGGCGTTGAGGTGCAGGGAACAGCCCTGTCGGGGTGTTCGCCGGAGAAAGCCTTGGACCGCCGGACAAATCGAAGGCGGTGACCGGAAATGCGAATAGAGGATTGGCAACTTTGGTCCCTGGAGTTTGTTTTTGTTTTAATTTAGTCCCTGAATTAATTACGGATGAGTCCCTGAGGTTTGGTTTGTCCAGAAACAGCCCTTCAACAGATTTCTGTTTTAAAACCCTCTAGTTTGATTAATTACAAAACGAACCCTAAACTTTTTATTAAATAAATTAATTTAATTTCTTTTAAATCTATTTATATTTTATAAATTTATTTTCATTATTATTATTAATAATAATTTTTATAAAAGCTATTTATCTCATTTAAATAGGTTATTTCATTGAATGTGCAACTTTTATTTTAGAAATTTTTTTTTTATTTTTTTTTTATATAAAATTTTATAAATTTAAAACTTATAAAATTTTAATTGTTTTAAATCCATAAAATAATATATATATATTTTGTACAAAATTAAATAAAAACACTCGCATTTCATTTAATAGAAATATAATACAAGTGCGAGAACGAAAAATCCGAAACGTTACAGTCTCCCCATGTTAGAGGAATTTCGCCCCGAAATTCAACTAGTGGAGGCTATGAAAAGAGATGCGGATACTTGGTCTTCATTTGGTCTTCGCGTTCCCAAGTGAACTCGGGTCCACGTTTAGATTCCTAACGGACCTTGACAATGGGAATGCGGCTACGTTTGAGTTTCTTGACTTCTCGGTCAATGATTTCCACGGGTTTTTCAACAAAATGCATTTTTTCGTCAATACGCACTTCGTCAAGAGGGATGTGGAGATTCTCGTCGGCTAGACACTTTTTCAAATTAGACACATGAAAGGTCGGATGAACGTTGCTGAGTTCTGAAGGAAGGTCGAGTTTGTAGGCCACTTTTCCTACCCTCTCGAGTATCTTGAATGGGCCCACATATCGAGGTGCAAGTTTTCCTTTCTTTCCAAATCGGACTACGCCTTTCCAAGGTGATACCTTTAGAAGAACCATATCTCTAACTTGAAATTCCAAGGGTTTTCGTCGTTTATCGGCATAGCTCTTTTGTCGACTCCTTGCTACTCGAATGTTGTCACGGATGAGAGAGACTTTATCGGTGGTCTCTTGGATAAGCTCGGGACCGGTGATTTGTGCTTCACCAATTTCGTTCCAACAAATTGGTGAACGACATTTTCGTCCATAAAGAGCTTCAAGCGGTGCCATGTTAATACTTGTGTGGTAGCTGTTGTTGTAGGAAAATTCGATCAGCGGTAGGTGAGAATCCCAATTGCCACCAAAGTCAATGACACAAGCCCTAAGCATATCCTCGAGAGTTTGGATTGTTCGTTCGGTTTGTCCATCAGTTTGAGGATGGTAAGCCGTACTCAAATCCAAACGAGTGCCAAGTGCTGATTGCAATGATTGCCAAAATCGGGAAGTAAAACACGAATCACGATCGGAGATGATGTTCAAAGGGATTCCGTGACGACTTACGATCTCATCAATGTAGATCCGAGCCAATTTCTCAACTCGATAGTCCTCACGAATGGGCAAGAAATGAGCAGACTTTGTGAGTCGATCGATAATAACCCAGATACTATCGTGCCCACTAGAAGTGCGTGGGAGTTTGGTGATGAAGTCCATAGCAAGGTTCTCCCACTTCCACACGGGAATTTCAGGTTGTTCGAGGAGTCCGGAAGGCTTTTGGTGTTCGGCCTTCACTTTAGAACAAGTAAGGCATTTTGCCACAAAGAGGGCAATATCCTTTTTCATGCCGGGCCACCAATATTGCTGACGGAGACCCATGTACATCTTATCAGCTCCGGGATGTACCGAATATCGAGTTTTGTGGGACTCGTTCATCAAAAATATACGAAGATCGTCGCGATCGGGAACCCAGATACGGTCCAAGTAATACAATAGGCCGTTGGCTTTGGTTTCTAACAGGAGTTCTACACCACATGCCATTTCTTGATACATGTTTCCCTCGGTAACCGAGGTGTGTTGTGCTTTGAGAACACGGGCCTGGATATCGTTATGAATATAAACACTATGAAGCATGATACGTTCTTTACAACTCAAGGCGTCGGCTACAACGTTTGCTTTGTCGGGGTGGTAGCGGATCTCGCAGTCGTAGTCGTTTAGAAGTTCAATCCATCGTCGTTGCCTCATATTAAGCTCTTTTTGATTGAAAATATGTTGGAGACTTTTGTGGTCGGTGAAAACCACACATTTGGTGCCATATAGATAGTGTCTCCAAATTTTCAAGGCGAAAACGACAGCACCAAGCTCGAGATCATGGGTCGTATAGTTCTTCTCATGGACTTTGAGTTGTCGTGATGCGTATGCAATTACTTGACCTCGTTGCATAAGAACACAACCAAGACCTTGGTTGGATGCATCATAATAAACGACAAAGTCGTCATTACCACTAGGAAGAGTTAGAATAGGAGCATTGTAGAGCTTGTGCTTTAGAGTTTGGAAAGCTTCCTCTTGCTTGGGTCCCCACTCGTAGTGCTTACCTTTGTGAGTCAAGGCAGTGAGCGGGACCGCAATCTTGGAGAAATTTGAGATGAAACGACGATAGTAACCTGCTAGACCAAGAAATGAACGAATCTCGGTAGGAGTCCTAGGAGTACTCCAGTTCTTCACCGCCTCGATCTTTGCCGAGTCCACATGAATTCCCTTATCGTTGACTATGTGACCCAAAAATTGAACCTATTTTAGCCAGAATTCACACTTGGAGAATTTGGCGTATAGTTGTTCTTTCTTCAAGAGTTCCAAAATCAAACGAAGATGTTGTTCATGTTCCGCTTTCGTTTTAGAATAGATGAGAATGTCGTCAATGAAAACGATCACAAACTTGTCCAAATAAGGTTTGCATACACTGTTCATGAGGTCCATGAAGACCGCAGGTGCATTAGTCAAACCGAATGGCATGACCATAAACTCGTAGTGACCATATCTAGTCCGAAAGGCAGTCTTTGGAATGTCTTCATCGAGAACACGAAGTTGATGGTATCCGGAACGAAGGTCAATCTTGGAGAAACATGTTGAACCTTGAAGCAAATCGAAAAGATCGTCGATACGAGGTAAAGGATATTGGTTCTTAATTGTAAGTTTGTTGAGTTCACGATAATCGATGCACATTCGAAACGATCCATCCTTTTTCTTTACGAACAGCACGGGAGCACCCCAAGGTGAATGGCTCGGGCGGATGAATCCTTTGGATGAGAGTTCTTGTAATTGACTCGCAAACTCTTGCATCTCGGAAGGCGCAAGACGATAGGGGGCTTTTGCCACGGGAGTTGCCCCGGGCACATGGTCGATACGAAACTCCACTTGTCTAGTAGGAGGAAGACCGGGTAAATCCTCGGGGAATACTCCGGGAAAGTCTTGAATGATCGGAATGTCTTGCAATTTCTTACCTTTGTCTTTCGTGTCAACGACGTGAGCCAAGAAGGCAACGTACTTTTTCCGCAAGTACTTTTGTGCCAAGGTGCAAGACATGAGTTGAAGACCACGACACGGTTTTTCACCGAAAATAACTAACGTGTCTCCCGAAAGGAGAGGTATACGAATGCACTTTTCGTAGCAAATAACCTCGGCATGGTGCTTGGATAACCAGTCCATGCCAATTATAATATCGAAGCTTCCCAATTCCATTGGAAGGAGATCAACAGAGAATTCATGATTATTAAGCTCGAGATTGCAGTTGCGGATAACAGAGTTTATAGCAATAGATTTCCCGTTTGCTATCTCCACGGAATAGGGGTTGTCAAGTTTCGTTCTTTGTTTAGCAAGTCGAGATTCAAAGGTAAGAGACACGAAACTCCTATCGGCACCAGTATCAAATAAAATGGATGCATAATGATTGTTTACGAGAAATGTACCGTTTATCACGTCGTTGTTTGCTTGTGCCTCATTAGCGTTTATATTAAACGCTCGTCCTTGGGGACCACCTTGATGATGAAGTTTTGGGCATCGGTCACGGAAGTGGTTTGGGTCTCCACATTCGTAACATGCCCGACCATTGAGAGGTGCCGGATAGACGGGACGGTTGGTTGGAGCAGCTTGATGGACGGGAGGACGGGTACGGCAGGTAGTGACCACATGTCCATATCTCCCGCAGCTTGAGCACAATCGGCATGGTAGATTGGCAGGATGATGGTACTTGCAGGTCTGGCATTGGGGATTCGGGCCCTGATAAATTTTCGGGTTTTGACCCAAAGGGGCCGCTTGAATAGCAGGTACAGCGGGAGTTACGGCTGCGAAGTTTCGACCCTTACGTTTCTTGTTGCGGTTAGAAGACTCGGGTTTCACATCTTTGACTGCCGCAAGAGTAGACACAACCTTCTTGGAACCCTTTCTTGTTAAGGTTCCGGCTTTGACATGGTTGTCGGATAATGTAGCAGATAGGCGGATAGCAGCTTCAAGAGTAGGAGGATTGCTTCCTAGCACAGCATCTTGAATTTGCATAGGCAGGCCGCCTATGTACTTTTCAATTCCCCGAGTAAGGGGAGTGATCATGTGAGGCACCAACAGACTTAGTTCTTGGAACCGGGTGGTGTAAGCCAGATTATCCCCGCTGTCTTGGGCAAGATCCCAAAATTCAGCCTCGAGCTTTCTCATTTCATTCCGAGGACAGAATTCATCAGTCATGGCCTTCTTCAGATCATCCCATGATAAGGATGTAGCAACCTCAGCACCACGAGTGCGTTTCTCACCGTTCCACCAGGTGAGGGCTCTCTTTTGGAGTACACTTGTGGCATAATGAACCCGAAGATTATCGGGACAGTCGCTGTTTAGGAATGTGCTTTCCATGCTTTCAAACCATTGGAGTAGGCCGGTAGCACCTTCAGTCCCGAAGAATTTAGTAGGATTGCACGAGTTAAAGTGCTTAAACGTGCAATGAGGCGGGTTGGTACCACCGTTTCCTTGGATGTTGTGAGACCCGTCACTGTTGTTATTTGCTTGAGTCATTTGCCCTACTAGTTGGGCAAGAAGAGTAGCAAGATCCGGGTTGGAAGTGCTAGAGTTTGCACGTCGAGGAGGCATTCTAACTCCATAAGAAAAGACAAGGATATTTTAGATAAGACGGATAAATATGAGTTATAGCGGGAAATAATGTAAGCAGAAATACGAAATTTATCATGACGCGTGCTAGTGCATGTGTATTTATTCTAAGTTGATAGGGGAAACTAAATCATCTATTCCGGGTAGGACATGATGTTATAGATTATTATTTGCGTAATAGGAATTGCCGGGACTTGCATGCACTACAAATTGTTATTACGTGTGCACCCGTAATAATGATTCGTTTTACATGTTCGTCTAGTTTTTTTCCTATTTTGCTATAATGTCCCCAGATTTTTTAGTACAAATTCGGATTGTATCTTTGCGAATACATTGACTTATCAACGTTAAATAATTCCCCGAAACTTTCAAAGAGACATGCTTTAGCCTATAGGTAAACACTCACTTCAGGAATTCCCAGGAAAGCATACGGGTCCGTTTATTTGGATTTATACGAAATGCTTTCCTAGACAGAAAACCCAATGTACAGGTGTCACCCTTCCAGATTGCACGTGTCTTTTACTGGTTTCAGGAAATTAAGTCGTTGACGAGATTTTCGAGATTTTAATAGATTTGAGAGTCTATGAATATAAAATGTGTAGGAAGGTTGCAATTTATAAGGATTAAGAGAGAGTATGGACAAGGATAAGTAGTGTATTTGTTTTCATAAGTTTGCTTGTCAAGTGTGTATGTAAAGCATGCATCATGTATCAAAGTCTTGTATGTATGTGTATAAGTCTCATGTACCAAACTCGGGAAAATTCAAATAATACCTAACTACAAATAATTCACATAGTAATTTATCATTTAGCACATAACACATAAAAGGGAGTCCTAGGGTTATAGTCTAGGTCATTGTGTCTAATAACCTAATTCCCTATAACCATGGCTCTGATACCAATCTGTCACACCCCGACCGATGGCGGAATCATCGAGGCGGACAATGTGATGATTGTTCAAAAGCACATGATACTAAAGGTTGCATAATTCATTAATTTAATTTAAAGACAACAAGTTCCAAATACAATACATTTCAAATAACCTAGTCTAGTTCAAAACATTAATTTATTTAACTAGGTCCATAGTTCCTAAATGGAGAGATCTTCGGCAAGCAGTCACATATCCAAACCTGAAACATTATTTAAATCAAGTGTCAACTAAAAAGTTGGTGAGTACATAGGTTTAGTATTTCCTGTAAATAGTGGTTGTAAATCGTTTTGCAACTCATTGTTTATATTGTTAAACATAGTATATGATGTAACATTTATTTAATCACAATTCAAACCGAGTTTGACGCGCTTGAACAGAGCACAACAGCTAAGTCCGGTATGCTTGAATATAGTTACCCACTATATCCGGTATGATTGAATATAACACGCGGTTATATCCGAGTATGCAGTAATAAACACCCTAACGGGGTGGGCTGGTCAGGCACAATAGATCTATCAATATTACAGTTGGTTGTCTTGTGTTTAAATGTATGTACATCCAAAGAATAAGCATATAGTCTCATGTATAACACGTATAAACAATGTGAGTAGCATGTATAATGTTTCACCCCAAAACGTATGAAAAAAAATGTAAAATAGGGGCTATGTAACTCACCTTGCAAGCGGGTATTTTTCCACGCGTGTAGGTGATAAGTATGTGGAAACCTAAGCACGTTGATACCCTATGTAGACAAATGAGTATTATTGTATGCGCATAGGTGTGTATTTGTATTTAAATGTATATAGATTTTAATAAAATTTTCTTTAATATTTATTTGTATAAAGTATGAAAATAGAATGATAATGGTTTTTTTTGTAAAACTTTAACTTATAAGGATATATATATATATTGTTTTAAACAAGTATTATTATATTTAATGTATTTATATAATAATAACAAATAAAAGAAAAGTCTTTATTTATTTAAACAAGTTTATTGAATATATTGCTAGGTTCATATAAAAATGAGGCATTTTATATATTAAATGTATTTTAATAAGTTTATAAAAATGTTACATGATTTATAAAAATATAGGACATTTTATATATTAAATGTAATTAAATAATTTTATAAAAATATTACAAGATTTATAAAAGTATGGGATATTTTATATATAAGAAAATGTATTTAAATATTACAAGTTTTATAAAAATAGGATAGTTTATGGATTAAAGATCGTTTAACCGGTTTCAAAGTAACCGAACCAGTTAACCGACTCGTTTTAGTTTTTATTGTATGAGAAAAATGTTAAAATAAGTTAAAGTGATTAAATAAATTAAATAAAATGAAAACAGTAATAAAAAAATTGGGCCGAAGGCCAACCGGTTTCGAACCCGCAACCTCCGGATCAAACACACACACGCATAACCAGCCGGGCTACTGCCCATCGCTGGTTATGTGTGTATCGAATAACTTAAGTACACAAGGGAGGAGTTGGTCGCTGGTCCTCGGTGACCGGCAAACCGTGTCCGAGGACACTTGGCTTGCCCGGTAACTCTCGTGCGATTGCCGAGTTTTCGTCTGGGATTGATTACCTGACGATGACAGAAGCTAATGGACCCGAAATGAGGCTCGAACTTGGTCGCGAAGTGTCCGGTCGGCAAAGGTTTGAAGTCCGAAAAAGTCAAGAGTGGGAATCAGCTTCTGGATGGAATTAGACTTCGAAACTTTGGATGTAGCTTCCCTCAGAGGCGACGAATGCAATGGTAGTTTCAATTTGGAGTGAGAGTGGGTGCAGAGGAGATGACGAGCTCGCACAGGTTCGGCTATGGCTATTTATAGCCGGGCTTGATCCTGATAATAAGACAAGCAATTGAGCATGCCCCGACACTCGTCTGGACGAGACGAAACTGTCGAGCCCTTTAGCAGGCGTGGAGGTGTCCTGTCGGGCACGAATTCGGACGTGGTATCTCGGCCACCAACAGGATCGGATGATCCTTATGTTGGGGGAACAAATTGGTCGAGGGGTCTGGTTCGCGTGGGGGAGACGAAGTCAGAGATGCTTTTGTCGGGCGTTGAGGTGCAGGGAACAGCCCTGTCGGGGTGTTCGCCGGAGAAAGCCTTGGACCGCCGGACAAATCGAAGGGGGTGACCGGAAATGCGAATAGAGGATTGGCAACTTTGGTCCCTGGAGTTTGTTTTTGTTTTAATTTAGTCCCTGAATTAATTACGGATGAGTCCCTGAGGTTTGGTTTGTCTAGAAACAGCCCTTCAACAGATTTCTGTTTTAAAACCCTCTAGTTTGATTAATTACAAAACGAACCCTAAACTTTTTATTAAATAAATTAATTTAATTTCTTTTAAATCTATTTATATTTTATAAATTTATTTTCATTATTATTATTAATAATAATTTTTATAAAAGCTATTTATCTCATTTAAATAGGTTATTTCATTGAATGTGCAACTTTTATTTTAGAATTTTTTTTTTTTTTTTTATATAAAATTTTATAAATTTAAAACTTATAAAATTTTAATTGTTTTAAATCCATAAAATAATATATATATATTTTGTACAAAATTAAATAAAAACACTCGCATTTCATTTAATAGAAATATAATACAAGTGCGAGAACGAAAAATCCGAAACGTTACAAAACTACCTTCACATCTTTTCTGTAATGCTTTCGACAGTTGTTGAGAAGACTTGAATTGTTTGAAACTGTGATATATTTCCTTCGGAAGAGACATCGAAATACTTTCCATCGCTTTCTTTTCCCTATCAAACAGCAACTTTTCTTCAGTAGTTAACGCTGACACCGGCTTTGGAACATCATCCTTTCCCATCCACGAATAAGTCGGATGCGTATAACCTTCTAAAATAGGAATCCATAGACTAGTATCAGTTAAAGATACGAACTGATCAAACCTATCTTTCCAATTAGAATAGTCAACAAGATTCAACAACTTCGGCGGTTTTTGAGATGTACCAATCTTATTATCATAATTGAACATATTCGTTACTTGTACCATATTTGCCATTTTTTTGAAAAATTTCCAAGTGTTGAACACCTACTACCCTTAGGCGAAGATAATAAGTTCGCTTCTGTGATACCCAAGCTTAACCAGAATCTAGAAAATCTGATTTTCGCCTAAAAATAAGTTCGCATAATTTGTGAGAAGCGAACTTGACAAGTTCTCCTAATAAGTTCGCTTGCACACCAAATCAGCAAGTTCGCTTGCTTCAGCAAAATCAAAATCAAGAACAGCTTCAACTCAAAAACACGAACAAAACTTCACCAAAAATCTTCATAATTCACTAATTTGAAGGAATTAGTCAAAATCAAACCATTGGATTGTGTAATTTCTCAATTAGAATCTTTCTATCGGATCAATTTCTTCAAAATCCTCTTCAAAAACACCAAATCAGAACCAAATTAAGCTTGAAAACTCCATGGAAATGAAAATTTCAAAGATGATGAATTTCTTGTCAATTTGCATACAAAACCGTCTAGAATCACCAAGAATCACGAGCATAAGCTCTGATACCACTTGTAGGTCCTCATGGCACTTCTACGGATCATTCTCGTGATAAGACGTGTCATTAACTCGAAGTGCGAAATCCAACGAATCAACGATTGCATACACAAAAGACAATATAGACAATCAAGTAAATAACATTCACACTTGTATTCCAATTCTCAATAGAGTTTACAGACTCAATCGTTCAACTTTGTTCATTTTCTGATTCTCTACTCAAACTGACTCTGTAAACACTATTTATAGACATCTGACCTGCATTAGGCGAACTTAACAAGTTCGCCTCTAACAGACAAAGCGAACTTAACAAGTTCGCCTCAGATAGACTTAAGCGAACTTAACATGTTCGCCTCTGTTAGACTAGGCGAACTTAACAAGTTTGCCTCTAGCATAACTTGCATAAACACTTAGAACATTTACATTACAAAAACATAAAGACATTAGATCTAAACTATTACAAAGCTTTTGTCATTACAAACTATGTCCTAACATCACTAGGACCGGAGTGATCATAGTGAAGCGCAAACGAGATGGTGGATGAAGTAGAGGCTGATTGATGATTGGAGCTCCTTTCCTTGGCTTGAATCATTTCTAATTCATATGTTTTCAGCATGCCAAAGAGCTCTGTCATTTGGAGAGTTTTTAAATTCTCCGTTCTTCTTATAGACACTGTATATATAGTGTCCATCAGCTCGGGAGAGATCTGATAAACTTTTTGAGAATATCTTCATTCTCTAGCTTTACTTTGGAGCACTGTAGTTCTCCCACCAGGTACGTGTACCTATTATACAAAACGGTTAGTGACTCACCTTCCTTCCAGATGAAGTTTTCGTACTGGCTGCCTCAGGATGTCCCTTCTGTATTCTTTGACTTCCTCTGAGCTAGCAAACATCTTCTCAGGAGCCTCCCAGAGCTCCTTAGCAGTTTTGTAACTTCTGAAGTTATGAAAAACTTCATTTGGAAGGCACATTTAGATAGCTCCCAGTGCCTTGAAGTCCACCTCCATCTTCTTTATGTCATCTTCTGAGTACTTGGAGGGCTCCTTCGGGACTAGTGGTCCTCCAGAATTAGCAGAGGCCACCATGGGAGTGTAGGGTCCATCCCTGATGGATTTCCACATTCCGTGCTCCTGATAACAGAAGACGCTTTCCATCTGATTCTTCCACATGTCATAGTCTTCCCCAGATACCAACCTTGGTGGTCGGTTGATGCTGCCGATGTCTTCAAATCCATTTCTCTGTGCCATCTTTCTTTTGTGATTTTGGGTGACTTGATCAAAGAGAATGTTTAGAAAAGAACCAGAAGTGATTAAACAAGTGTGAGTTTGTTTAATCTGAGCCAAAGCTCTGATACCACTTGTAGGATCGTGAAAGTACAAGATGGTTATGTTCTTAGTTGAAATTGGCGGAAATAATAGAAACTACACAAGTATAATCGAGTAAACAGAAAGAATACTAATAAAAACACTGTTGTATTAAGATTTTGTGAATAAACGATTACAAATGAAAACTCTATCAAGAAGCACACATACAATGAAGTGTTTACACAGTATTTAAACTAACTTAGAATCAAGACAGACCCTTGATTCTAAGGATCAGATCTAACACAGACCATTGATCTTTTGTACAAAGCTAATAATACAAGTTTAGTCTAAACTTGCTAACTTTATTGAAGCGTCTTCTTTATGCATCATTACTTGCATGCTTGGAGAAGAGCATTGTTGTCCATCATTGGTTGCACCATTGAGGTTCCTTCTACTTTGAGTGTGTCAGTAGCTTTTGCAGAAATTTGTCAGTGACGCTTGGCATGGATAGTCAGCTGCAATGATTTATCTTCAAGGCACAAGGCTGTCAGTAGCAAGGATGAGGATCAGCATCAGGACTGATCTGTTGAACGCTGCTGATAAGCCTATCAACAGCAACAAGCGTTGAATGCTGCTGATAAGCCTGTCAGCAGCAACAAGTGTTGAATGCTGCTGATAAGCCTATCAGCAGCAACAAGTGTTGAATGCTGCTGATAAGTCTATCAGCAGCAAGAAGTGTTGAACGATGCTGATAAGCCTATCAGCAACATTTTTACATAGAAGAATTTTGTTGCAATCAGTCTTTGGTTCTATCATAGTATTCGTTCTGGTGAAAGTACTCAATCTACTGAGACTGATGTGATGACTGAAGAAAGCTTTCAGACTGTTGAAGATGATCTGAGTGAATTAGAAACTTATGCAGAGCATGTCATTGTTGATCAAAAGAATGAAGCTGATGATGACGTATTCATGGATCCTGGTGCATCTTCTTTAGATGAAGAGGATACGGTAGTTTCTAACTCTGAAACGTTTTGTTCTAACAGTATTTCAGTGAAGGATAAAATGATGAGGGTTATGGATGACAACGTAAACCTCATTTATGATATGAAATCCATGCACACGGTAAATCAGAAATTAAAAGATAATGAGAATGTGTGTATTGAGAGAATAGAATCATTAAAGAGGGATATCAGTTCTCTGACTTTGAAGATCAAAGAGCAGGCATATCATCTGGATATGTCCTTTTGCAGAAATTGAGAAACGAAATAATGATCTTGTTGCGAAAGATAAGGAACTAGCTGAATCTAAAGCAGAGGTGATCAGATTGCATAAAAAGTTAGAAAGTTTTAGAAATTCATCATTCTTATTAGGACATTATCATAATAATACTAAAGAGGGGAAGGGAACTAATGGTATTGGTTATGTTCCTCCACCATTCAACGGAAATTATTCTGTTACACCTGAGATTATAAACGTTAGGGATTTAGATCCTAAGACTGTTGTAGGATCGTGAAAGTACAAGATGGTTCTGTTCTTAGTTGAGATTGGCGGAAACAATAACAACTACACAAGTATAACCGAGTAAACAGAATGAATACTAATAAGAACACTGTTGTATTAAGCTTTGTGAATAAACGATTACAAATGAAAACTCAGTGAAGAAGCACACTTACAATGAAGTGTTTACACAGTATTTATACTAACTTAGAATCAGGACAGACCCTTGATTCTAAGTATCAGATCTAACACAGACCGTTGATCTGTTGTGTCTTGCTAACTATTACACGTTTTGTCTATATCTAGTTAACTTTATTGAAGCGTCTTCTTTATGCATCATTACTTGCATGCTTGGAGAAGAACATTGTTGTCCGTCATTGGTTGTGCCATTGAGGTTCCTTCTACTTTGAGTGTGTCAGTTGCTTTTGTAGAAAGTTGTCAGTGACGCTTGGTATGGATAGTCAACTGCAATGATTTGTCTTCAAGGAACACAGCTATCAGCAGCAAGAATGAGAATGATGCTGCTGATAAGCCTATCAGCAGCAACAAGTGTTGAATGCTGCTGATAAGCCTATCAGCAGCGCATCAACATGTGTTGAATGCTGCTGATAAGTCTATCAGCAGCATTTATACTTAGAATAATTTAGAAGCAATCAGTCTTTGGTTCTACAAACTCCCCCTAGACTGATGCGACCAAAATTCTTCTAATCACTTTGCTGCTGAAGCTTTTGCATGTGGCTGACTATCCTTTCAACTTCATAGCCTCTTGGATCCTTGCTGGGATTGTTCAGCGGAAGTGCAGACAGAGTCTTGATGTCTTTATGTGGCATTTTGTAGATTGTTTTGCTTGAACATCTCATCTTCTGCTTCCTTACATCAGTTAAAGTGAACTCGTTCAAATCAGCATTGTAGGACCAACTTACAAATGGAGAGTGGGACTTGAGTGGTTTGATGTCAATGATCACATCTTTGCTAGGGTTGAAGTAGTGTTTGATGGCTAGCACAAGAAGTTTACCACCCTCATTTGCAGGCTCATGAGCTTTACTCAGCTCCAAAATTCTGCCAAGATCTGAATCTGGCAATTGTAGAACTTCATCAACAGATCTATGGATAGATCTTCTTCTTTCAGTTCTCCCCCTGAAAATCTCAAACCTTTGATCCTGTGGATTATAGACCCAATCAACTATGTCTCTTAAGTTTTCTGGTTTAGGTGTGGGTTTGGATTTCTTCAAGGGAGGCTGTTGATGAGTGGGATCTGGGTGGAATGGTTTGGACTTTTTGGGTGGAGGAGTGGAAGGTTTGGGGAGGAGAGTGGAAGGTTGTTGGACTGAGGAAGAGGTAGGTAAGGAAGAAGGCTTGGGTTTCTTTGCTTTTGTTTCTTCTTCTTCCTGAATATGTACCCTTTTCTTGGAGCCCTTCTTCCCCAATCTTTCTTCCTCATCCTTCTTGACTTTGAAGTAGACGGCTTGCAGGTTCATGAATTTCATGGGACCTAGCCTCTTTCCATTATCTCCTCTAGTCTTAAGGAAGTCAATCATGACCTTCCTTTCTTCATAGGTCCGTTTATTAAAGGCAATGGTCTTTTTGGACTTTTGTTTGGCTTTTTCTTCTTCTTCAGCCTGTTTCTTCTTTGCCAATTGACCTTGCTGACACATGAAGGCTCTGTAGACTTCTTTATTTGATAGTTTCTCAAGGTAGTCTGTATCCTCACCTTGAGAAACTAGAGCCTTTACCCACTCCTCCCTCATTTCTTTGGCTAGTTCAGAATCGGTTATTCTGAACTTAGCCTCTTCTTTCTTCTTCTTCTCCAATTCTTCCTCTTCTCAGTTAAATTGTTCCTGCAGTTGAAGAGCAAGAGCTGCATCTTCTTCAATCTGGTCAACTGCAGGAATCTGTCTTTTTAGTTCATCCAGCTGTCTAGCATACAGCTGGATGGTTTGTTCTCTGAGGAGAATGGCTGTTTTTCTTTCTTGAGCCTTTTTAATGTCAGCCATTTCCTCTTCTTATCTTCTTCTTCTCTTCTCTTCCCTCTCTCTTTTCTCTTTTAGCAATCTCTCTTCATCTTCATCTGTCATAATTCCCTTTCCCTGGTTTATATTGGATGCCTTTGCTTCAGCTTCACTGACCACAACAGCAGATGATGGTGCTGCTATTGGGATCTCAGCCTCAGCTTCATTGGCACATTGAGAGGTGAACAGGGGAAGGTCATTGGCCTCATCCATTTTGCACTAAGGACCTGTGAATTCTTTCAGCATTTCTTTGATAGTTGATCTTGACTCATATGCTGCAGCAAAGATGTCTACTCGAGGGGAAGCTGAGTCAGTATCAGTGTCAGAGTTTGTCACATATACTTCCTCAGTAATTCTTCCTTCTTGTTCAAGATGGGCTCTGACAGTAGCTATCATTGTCTGGCTTTCAAGGGAGTTGACATTGCAGATATTTGCCCTGAGTTGAAAGATCTTGTAGAGAAAGTCTATAGGAAGTGACAGGATGTTCCTGGTGTTGATGGTGAGAGAGGAGCCGTTGCTTAGTAAGAAGGTGTGGTCAAGAGACTTAGTGCTTTTCCATCCCAGCATATCTAAGTCTTTGACAATGAAGGAGTACAGAAATCTTCTTAAGCATCAAACTTCTTCTTTAGTGAGAAGACTGCTCCTTATAATTTCAAGTCTTCTAGGAGTCAGTCTTCTTTCTGCTGCTGCCGAAGATTCAGGATAAGCTACCCGTTTTGCTGTTTGTATGAGTCTTTCGAAGTTGGGTAGATTTTCCTCCATCAAGTCATAGAACCTGCCAATGGCAAGTTCTGTTGAGAGATCTGATGAAGTGTTGATGCAGTTAGTTAAATACAGTTGTAGGTCTTGGAAGGAATTGAGAGAGTTCCAGTTTAGCTCTTCTACTCCACTAAACTCCCATCCAATCCAAAATCTCTTAGCTGATCCATCATACCCCCAAGCTAGAATGGAGTCAAATTCTAGCTTCTGTGAAGTTTGAAAGAGTTGGGGGGTAATGGATTGACTTATGATGGCTGCTGCTTCAGGGAGGATGTTGAAGGATGCATATTTTTGTTCTTTGTCTTCAGCTTCATTCAGCACCTCGTCAACAGCCCTGACGACAAACTTCCAGTCTTCAGTTGTTTCTTCTTCTTCGTTATCTGAAACTGGTAAGTCATGGACCTGTACAAAAACTGGCTTGAAAAGTGTACTTTTAAAAACAGCCTGCTCTTGAATCCAGTCGTCAAGACTGTCTGTGTCTTCCTCCACTGGGACCATCTCCCCCTTTTTGGTTGCATCAGTGGAAAAATAAGCATCAGTTTGGGTGCCCACTCATACAAGAGAGGCAGAAGGTACAGTTGGGCATTGATGGGCTTCATGCATAGAGACTTGGTGTCTTAGTTTAGACACTTCAGCCTCTAGCATAGCCACCCTGGCTGTCAATTCTAGGTTATGAAGTTTCAGTCTGTCCTTATCCACAGTTGTGGAATCCTTGGATCCAGATGGGGCCTTAGGCCTAGCCTCTTCATCCCCATCACCCATGGTTTCTTGGCGCCTGGGATTCCTCTCAGTGAGGGGAGTTTCCAAGGAAGCATCCTCACTGTGAGTTGCCATGGTTGAGGTCTTAGCAATGTTGTCACTGTTCTCCTAGTCATTTGATGGACCAACAGTAGATACAGCCTCTTCCACATCCACTCTTTCATAACTCCTAGAGTGGTCCTTCAGGGTAGAAGAAATTGGGTTGGGTGTGTTGGAAGCAAGATCAATCAGTACCTCCGAGATGGTGGTAGTTGGAGAAGGTACATCATCTTGATCAGGTTCCTCAGCACTTAAGTTCAGAAGAGAAAGGAAGGGCTCAGGGGGCTGTTCTACAGATCCGGGAAGTGATCCTGATCCTAATATAGAGATATCCAAAGAAGTCTCCCTAATAATGTGGCTTTCCCTTATGATATTCTCCCCAGAATGTTGGGATTCTGAGTGAGGGCTGTTAGGTTGAGTTTGGGCCTTGGAGGCAAGAGAAGAAGGATTTCTCTTACCCCTTTTTCTAGTATAAGTTGTTGCAACCGGGGCCCTGTGTTCCGGTTGAACGATAACATCCAAAAGAGGTGTAAGTAATTTTTGTGCCTGTACATCCTTAGTATTATACACAGGGGTTCGAATGGTAGAAGCAGATTGTTATTCAGGATGTGAGGTGGAGGGTGTGGGATCAGTATCAGCTGGGATTGCTGAACTGTCACCCGGGGTTCTTTTGCATGTTCAGCATTGTAGATAACAATGGAACATTGACCCCCGAGAACTTTTTGGAAACAGTACTCATGCTTTGAAAAATGTTATTTTTATGACCCAACATGATGTAGATTCTTGCAGGTTTTGAAAGTTCTTTTAGTTCTTGATTGAAAACTTCCTACAAGAATCTTGGGTACATAAAGAATTGCTGCTTTGCACCCTCTTGAAGGTTATATCTCAAACCCTCAAAGATGAGGTATGCAAAGTTGAAGCCTTGGTTAGTGACCATACCATGGAAGAAGGAGGCAAGTTCAGAGCTCACCTGATGCCATCCACTCCTCTTCTGAGATATGCATTGGAGAAGAGTGTAGCTTCCGAGATGGGGATATCCTTGCCGTCTTCCTTGGCTTTGATTTGGGGAATCCCTTGTTCGGTAGAGTAGATGGCGGTACTCGAGAAATCCTCCATATGAGGGATATGTGTGACATGGTTGGTTGTGAGGGCAAATTGGATCTTTGATCGACATAAGAAGTCGATCATATCATTGAATCCTTCGGATATCTTTCACTTGGTTGGGTATGAAAGTGAGGGATGAAGGGCTTTGAAAGTGATGGGGGCTTGAAAGAAAGTGATGGGGACTTGAAGGAAAGTGATGTTGGTTTAAGGAGAAGTGGAAGGTGAAGAGGTGGAAATTTGATTTGTTTTATAATGGCAGAGGAGAGAAAAAGCAAAATGATTTGTACAGTACAACCCAATTCACCTTTTATTGTTACAGCTGTAATGCACCGAGGCAGTCATGGTAAAGACTGACGGGAATTTTAACAACGGTTAAAGGTTAATTTGGACTTAAATTTACCAATCTGCAGCAAACTTGATTGTTGTGGATGCGGAAGGTTAAGTCTGTCAGTAGTAAAGTTATCTGCTGCTGATGGATTTAATAGTCCGCAGCAAGGATGTTGCTGCTGACAGTCTTAAAGAAATCCGCTGGAAGCCTATTCCTGCTGATAACTTAAAGCAGTCAGCTGCAAATCTTTTGCTGCTGAGGATTAAACCTGTCAGCAGCTGAAGGACAAAAATGATGCTTACTTATAAGTTTTATTTACAACATAAGACAAAACACAAAAATAAAGTGGAGAAGAATTTTAATCAAAGTTCATCATACCAATTGATTCAACTAAATATTTAAATCTAGCTTCATCAAAAGGTTTTGTAAACAAATTAGCATATTGCTCATTCGTATGAACTTTGGTTAAAATAATCCTCTTTTTCTCAGCTTGATCTCTTATGAAATGATACCTGATGTCAATGTGCTTTGTCTTTGAGTGCTAAACCGGATTGTTTGTGATTGAGATAGCACTCATGTTTTCAATGTGAATTGGAGTTGCCATGAAAGTCATCCCATAATCCAACATTTGATTTTGTATCCAGATGACTTGTGCACAACAACTTGAAGCTGCAATGTATTCTGCTTCAGCTGTAGAAGTTGAAAAACATGTTTGCTTCTTGCACTGCCATGAAATCAATCTCCCTCCCAGAAACTGACATCCCCCTGAAGTGGACTTTTTGTCCAAGTTGCATCCCCCATAGTCACTGTCAGTGTATGCATATAGATTAAACATGTCATTTTTAGAGTACCATAGTCCAAGTCTTGGGGCACCCTTTAGGTATCTAAAGATTCTCTTGACAGCCTGAAGATGTGAAACTTTTGGAGCTGCTTGAAATCTTGTACAGAGGCATACTGCAAACATGATATCTGGCCTTGAGGCAGTGAGATAGATGAGAGACCCTATCATTGCACGATACTGATGTTGATCAGTGTCTTGGCCATCTTTGTCTGGAGTCAGTTGATGATGCACTTGCATGGGTGTTCTTGCAGCAGAGTAGTCAGCCATCTTGAATCTTTCCAGAATATTCTTTACATATTTGGATTGGCTGATGAAGATTCCATTTGGGACATGTTTTACTTGTAGACCCAAGAAGAAATTTAGTTCACCCATTGAACTCATTTCAAACTTTTAGTGCATCAGAGTCTCAAAGTCTTTGCACAGCTGTTTCCTTATTGATCCAAAGATGATATCATCAACTTAAATTTGAACTAGTAAGATTTCTCCCCCTTCATCTTTGATAAACAGAGTCTGGTCTATGGCACCTCTTCTGAAGTTGTTGCTTAGTAGATATCCAGACAAGGTTTCATACCAGGCTCTTGGTGCCTGATGTAGGCCATACAGAGCTTTGTCCAGTTTGAACACTTGAGTAGGATGTACAGGATTTATAAAGCCCGGAGGTTGTTTGACGTAAACTTCCTCACCAATCTTCCCATATAGAAAGGCACTATTGACATCCATTTGATAGACAGTGAAATTCTTGGATGCAGCATACGCCAGGAAGATTCTGATGGCTTCCAGTCTGGCAACAGGAGCAACGACTTCGTCATAGTCAATCCCTTCTTCCTGAGTGTAGCCTTGAGCTACAAGTCTGGCTTTGTTCTTGACTACAATGCCTCTCTCATCTTGCTTGTTCCTGAAAACCCATCGTGTGCCAATAGCATATTTACCTGGTGGAAGATCAACAAGTTTCCAGACATCCTGCCTCTTGAATTGCAGCAACTCTTCCTGCATTGCTTCAATCCAGCTGCTGTGTTTGAGTGCTTCATCTATCTTCTTGGGTTCCACCTGAGATAAGAAACTAGAAAACAGGCATATATTGGCCTCATGAGATTTGCTTCTTGTGAGAACTCCTTGGTGTATTTGACCAATAATATTCTCTTGAGGATGTTCTTTGTGGATCCTCTGTGCTGGTACCACCTCCAGCTGTATCCCTTGCTCTAGATTGCTTTGATTTTGATCAGGGGCCTCTTCATTCATGGTGGAAGAGTCTTCAACTGCATTATCCACATCAATATTTTCAGCAAGAGCATCAGCAGCATCTACAGCATTTACCGAAGAGTCTTCATTTAGATTTTCAGTTTCAGACAGGCTGTTGCTGGTGATATTAGACCGTCTTGTTCCTGCTTCACTTGCTTTAATTGCTTCCACAACTGATGGAGGATCAATTGATGGTCTTCTCAGACTGACAAAAGATTTTGGAAAATCCAGTGTGTAGTCAGTGGATGAAGTGGAGGCAGGTGTTTGTGTAGACGTAGACTCCATATTTGAGAAGATGAGAGGCTCAAATATTTGGGAGAATGAGTCTATGTCAAAGAGCCAGTTTGGTCCTCTTCCCTGCTCACAGACAATGTGTTCTCTGCATTCCACATTTGCTGATTCTTCAACAATTCTTGTTCTTGAATTGAATACTCGATAGGCCTTTGATTGAGAGGAATAGCCTACGAAATATCCTTCATCAGATTTGGCACCAAACTTAGGAAGAATCCCATGTGTGATGAGAATGGTGCATGGACACCCAAAAGGTTTTAGAAACCCAATATAGGGAATTCTTTGAAACCAAAGTTCATAGGGTGTTTTGTTGAGGGGTTTGACAATTAGAACTCTGTTTTGCACATAACAGGCTGTGCTAACTGCTTCTGCCCAGAATGTGAGTGGCAGTTTTGAGTCAGCCAACATAGATCTTGCTGACTCAATAAGAGTTCTATTTCATCTTTCAGCAACTCCATTTTGTTGAGGAGTTCTTGGAGCACTGTATTGTCTTTCTATCCCCTTGCTTTCACAGAAAGAGTTTAAGGTGTAGTTCTTGAACTCTGTTCCTTGATCACACCTTATGATCTTCACCTTTTGATTACTTTGATTCTCTACCATGAGAATGTAGGATTTGAGAATTTCAGCAGTTTATCTTTAGTTCTCAAGAAGTATACCCATGAGAATCTGATGTAGTCATCAGTTATCACCAGACAGTACGACTTCTTGCCCATTGACATGACATTTGTAGGACCAAAGAGATCCATATGCAGCAGTTGCAGTGGAGGGTCATTTATATTCAAGGTATTGGGCTTGTGAGAGCTTTTGTGTTGTTTCCCCTTTAAGCATGCAATGCAGTGGTCTTCCAGCTAAAATTCTTTGTCAGGAATCCCTCTGACAAGATTATTCTTCACCAATTTGTTGATAGTTTTGATATTAACGTGGCTTAATCTCCTATGCAAGAGAGCTGATTCATCAACTGAGGCCTTTGATAAAAAGCAGGAAACACTCCCAGATGGAGTGACTTCATTCATGTCCAGTACATAGAGATTTTCTTTTCTCTAAGCAGTTAATAAAATGCTTTCTGGAAGAGGTGTGGATAAGCCTGGAGTCAGTACAAAACATTCTTTATCTGTGAAGAGCATCCAATGCTTTTGGTCGCAGACCTGGGAAACACTCATGAGATTGAAGTCCAATTCTTTAACATAGTTGACCTTATCAATGCTCATTCTTTTGTTGGACACAGTTCCTTGTCCAGTAATGGATCCTCCCTTTGAGTCACTTCCAAAGGCAACATATCCTCCATTGAACTGTCTGAAGTTTGAGAGGATGGATCTGTTGCCTGTCATGTGCCTGGAACACCCACTGTCTACCACCCAAGTGTTATTCTTGTGACCTGGCTGTCCCTGCACATGATATATTTCTAATTAGTAGAAGGAACCCAAGAGTCTGCACTTGAAAAAGATGGTTGTTAGTTTATCCTTTTCAGTATGTTTGCAGTCAATGGAACCAATGACAGTGCTTGAAGATGGTTTGGCTTTCCATTGCCTTATTGGTGATTTTCTAGTTTTCCTCACACTATCAGCAGCAGATTTTGCTACTGATGTTTCTGGCTTGTTGACAGCAGATCCTGCTGCTGATAGCTTTGTTGAAGTGTCAGCATTCTTTCCTACTGTGGGCTTTGACTTGGATTTTGCCTTATTAGCAGTGGACACTCTTGCTGCTGATGTCTTTGCCTTATCAGTAGCAGATTTTGCTGTGGAGGATTTTAGCTTGTCAGCAGCAGATTTGGTTGCTGCTAAGAGCTTTTGCTTTGTTTTCTTGAGCTTAACTGGACTAACAACCGATGTATGATGATCCTTCATTACCCTTTGTCCTTGAGGGGCTTGAAGAAGGATCTGGTTGAAAGGGTTAAACTTACAGTTTGCAGCAAAGTGGTCTGATTCACCACAAATGATGCAAGTTTGTTGAGATTTAGGCAGCTTCACTCTTGAGGGAGATAGAGACTTTCTAAACTTTGTTGCTTTGTCTTCGTAGCTTCTTACCTTCTTATTTTTGTTAGTCTTTTCAAGGGCATGTTGTTTGAGGTTTCTTTGCTGCTGAAGGTAGTAGAAGCAGGTGCTGGCAGTGTGGTTATATTTTCCACAGACAAAACATGATTTTGCCAGTTTATCCCTTGAAAGATACACATAATCCTTTCTTTTGAAAAGGTCTTTGAAATTCCAAGGGTGAGCTTTGTTGTGCTCAAAAGTAGCTTCTTCCAATGTCTTTTGAACATATGGAACCCTTTCTCCAGGCGCATGACATATGTCAAACACCTTCCTTGGCTGGACTGAAGATGAGGACTGGCCCTTTTCAGTATTTAGCTTCCTACCTTCTGGAGGATAGCTAATTTTGATTTGTTTGAATGGTGTATGAACTGGTACTGAAATGGCTGGTACTGGTGCTGAATGGATAATGCGGACTTCATCTTTAGTCAGAATGACTTTAGGGGCAGGAGGAGATGAAGTAGTGGATTCTTGTACCAAATAGGAAGCTTCACTTGTTTTAGTGGAGTCTGAGAAAGTTGAATTAGACTCTGATGAGGTAGTGCATTCTTGTACCAAAGGTTCATCCTTAGAAGGATCAAGATTTCTGTTAGCCATATCAAGATTTGCATGATTGAAGCTTGGTTCATGAATGGCAACGTAGTCAACAGGAGGTGCAACGGCTTGATATTGTTCAGTATGATACCCCAGACCAGTTTTTACCTTTTCATGAATTTGAGCATCCAAAAGTCTTTGCAGCTTTTTGGATGCAAATTCATATTTGTCGACATGAACTTTTTGTTCTGCCAATTCTGCTCTGGTAGCTTTTAATCTGGCCAGTAGATCATCAATCTGAGTTTCAAGATTGGTTTGTTCATGTTTTAATGATGAAATCTCTTTCTTTAAGCAGTTAATTTTTTCTTTGTAACTGTCTTCGACCTTTTTGAATTCAGATTTCATTTGATGAAACTCTTCATTTTGATCTATGAGGTTTTAATTATGCTTTCTGTAGCCTAAAACCTTATCAATATAGGCTTGGGAACATAGATGTTCATATACCTGAGGCGGTATCTCAGTTGTGTCTGCCATAAGAGCTTGGTTGTTAGCAGGCAGATCTTCATACTGGAAGCTCAAGTCAAAGTTAGATGTTCCAACAGCTGCACAAGCTGCAGTTTGAGCTGGAGGAGTAGCTTGTTGATGTTGTCTAGGTTGGCTAGGTTGGCTTTGTCTTGTTCGATCCTCAGCAAGGTTTGCCCTAGGTGCCTTGCAATCTCTAGCAAAATGACCCAGTTGGTTACAGTTGTAACATCTCAAATTACTTTTATCTAAGCCAACTCTGGTGTTGGAGCTGTTGCTTGGAATGGGTCTTCCGGTTCTAGAGTAGAACCTTTTTGCTCTTATAGAGAGCATGGCATAGCAGTGATGTATATCCATTTCTTCTAGATCATCTGGATGGAAGCACTCAAGATCCTCCTTGATAAAGTACATGTTGCTTGAGTTTTCAGAAACAAAAGCAGCGGAGGTTGAGGCTTGAGAAGGAGCTTCAAGAAGAAATGGTGATATGTTGGTTTTAGAGGTAGGAGTTTGAGGATGTGTGACTATGGGAGGATAGTAGTTGCTAGTACTAGGACCTGAGTGCTCAGAGTGAAAAGCAGAAGAGGTGGTGGTGGATGTTGAAGCTGTTTGGTAGCTTGAGCTTCGTTCTTTTGCCTGAATCATCTCTAGCTCATAAGTTTTCAGCATACCGAAGAGCTGAGTCATTTGGTGTCACACCCCGACCGATGGCGGAATCATCGGGGCGGGACATGTAGACTGTTCATAAGCACAAGGTTGACTAAATTGAAATATATTAATTGCCAAATTTCATTACAAACATTCAATCAAAAGAAATTCCAACAAAAGAAACATAATTGAAATACATAAGTTCTTTATTTATTTTAACTAAGTCCAAGCATATATGTAGCACATCTTGATCAATCTCACATATTAGGACCTGAAACATGAATAAAATAAAGTCAACTAAAAAGTTGGTGAGTATAACACAGGTTTGTATATAGATAGCATATAGTTGTAAAACAAATCCTTACATAACATGATAAATAAGGCATTTATGGGGAGCAACTATTGTGTAACCAAGTACAATCAAACTTTTGTAACTAGCATGCAAATTGTGTTGTTGGTATCAATCACCCCAATCTGGGGGGGTTTGTCAGACTCAATAGATCTATCATTGAAAATAGTCGGCTTGAATAGTTAATGATTGCACATAAGTGTTCACAAAAGTTAGCACACATAGCACTCGGGCATAAAGCTCAAATTGCACACATGAATGTAAATAGGATTTGTATTTGTGTTGTTTGTGTAAATGTAAACATGTAATTTGATAGAGTTCATGTATCACCCCAAAAGTGTAAAAGAGTAAAAGGGGCTATGAAATACTCACTTGGTTTGAAGGCGTAGCTAACAAAGATACTAGATAGAATAAAGATCCTTGAAATGCACAAGTTAACCTAATGTGTAATGTATATGGTATTAATAGTGTGCGCAAAAGTTTAAGTCTAAAGTTGTATTTGGACTTGTGTAAAAAGTCATTGATTTGTAATTGAAAGTATTGAATAAAATATAAAGTTTGAAAGAATATTTTTAGAGTATTTTGATTAAGGTTTGAGTTTGAATAATTAAATAAGTAATGTAAATAATTATTGTTTATGAAAACATTGTAAGTATTAGTTATAATTTAGTATAAATAATTAATTGTTTTTGTTTAAATATAAATTAAATAAATAATTATTTCTTTATTTATTTATTTATAATATATGTAACGTAACCATTAAAATACTTTTTAAGATTTAACAATAAGTGTAAATTAAATTTTATAAACTTTAAATAAATAATTTTCTATTTATTCCAAGATTAAATATTTGATATTTCTAAATAGGATTAAATGCATTTTTATAAAAATCAACTATTTTTATTTTGTAATTTAATCAGAATATTTATTGTTTGAAAAATATATAAAATTATAATTCTGCAAAAATTTAACTCACACACGACCGTGCCTGGGAAGGGCACGATCGTGCTCGAACCACGGGCGCAACCATGCTAGTCAGGGCGCGACTGTGTTGATCAAACAGAATGCACAATTGGGTTGTTCTCTAGGCACGATCGTGTCCTGGACTAGGCACGACCGTGTCTAGGGTTTTGAGGCATGACCAAGTCTAGCCAAGGGCATGACTGGATCTGAGTGTGTGAGGCACGACCGCGCTGGTATTTGGCGTGACCATGTCTCATGAAGCACGACCGCGCTAGAAGACTAGCGCGACCGTGTTTGTTCCAAAGCAGGAACGAATTGACTGATTCTTATAATGTTAACGTTGGACTTCATAGGGCTTTCATCTGTAGATTTATTACGAGTATTTTGGGATACATTAATTGTATTTTAAACGTGTTCAAGGTAGGGTTCGATTAAATCTATTTTGAACGAAAACTAGACTTGGGTTCGTGATGATTCCCATATTGTAAGCCCAAATTAGATTATGGCTTTTGATTAGTAGACTAAAACGTAAGTGTGAGATGTTTCAATTACCCGGAAGAACGACGAATTGATAGTGTTCGGTAGAGAGAAATTCCGGCGACGACGGGTTCTGTCTCTGGCGTCCTCTGCTACAATTCCGACTAAACCAGCGTGTCCAGAAGCCTTATAGAGGATCGATGGTATGTTGGCTTGGAAGAATTGTAATCAAATTGGTGAATTTGGTGATTTCGTGAGAGAATTTGGTGATTATGAGGTAATTCGATGAAAATAAGTTCATTTGTTGTAATGGTGATGATTAAAGGGCTTAATGGAGTTTGTTAATGACGAAAACGTGTAGAATGGTTATGAAATCTAACGTCTCTGTGATTAAAGTCTGCATTTACGTTTCAACTGATGAGAGGCGCGACCGTGCCAATATGAGGCGCTACCGTGCCAAGGTACCGGACGCGACTGTTCCGAAGCAAGGCGCGCGACCGTGCCATAGCACTTGGCGTGACCGTTCCAGAACGAGGCGCGACCGTGCCTATTAGGGTTTCTTGTAAATTTTCAACATCAGACCTTGTAACTTTAGTCTTTTGACGTATTGGTATAAATAGATACTTATGTAGTGTTTTAATAGAATATAACCGAGTAAAATTTGTGGATTTGCATTGAAGTATAGTATTTAATTGATGGTACGAATAGAACAAAACAGTGCACTAGAATTGAGTTTGAAATGCATTACATTGAATTGAAATACGGATACTAGAAATCAGAAATGTTACAGTCTCCCCATGTTGAGGGAATTTCGTCCCGAAATTTAGTTAGAGGAAGCTACGGCATCAGTAAAAAGATGGGGGTACTTGAGTTTCATTTGGTCCTCTCGTTCCCAAGTGAATTCAGGACCACGCTTAGACTCCCAACGAACTTTGACAATAGGAATACGACTTCGCTTGAGTTGCTTGATTTCACGATCCATAATTTCTACCGGTCTCTCAACGAAGTGCATCGTTTCATCAATGCGCACGTCATCAAGTGGTATATGGAGATTCTCATCAGCGAGACATTTCTTCAGATTAGATACATGAAATGTAGGATGAACATTCCCAAGAGATGGAGGTAACTCGAGTTTGTAAGCCACTTTCCCAATCCTTTCAAGGATCTTGAATGGACCAACAAAGCGAGGGGCTAACTTGCCTTTCTTTCCAAAACGGATCACACCCTTCCACAGGGACACCTTAAGAAGAACCAGGTCACCGACTTGGAATTCCAAGGGTTTTCGACGTTTGTCGGCATAACTCTTTTGCCGACTCCTCGCCACTCGAATATTGTCACGGATTTGAATGATCTTATCGGATGTTTCTTGAATTAGCTCGGGACCGGTGATTTGTGCTTCACCAATCTCGTTCCAACAGATAGGAGAACGACACTTGCGACCATAAAGAGCTTCGAATGGAGCCATGTTGATACCTGTGTGGTAGCTATTATTGTAAGAGAATGAGGGATAAATGTGAATCCCAATTGCCACCAAAATCGATTACACAAGCTCTAAGCATGTCTTCAAGAGTTTGGATTGTTCGCTCGGTTTGACCATCAGTTTGAGGATGGTAAGCCGTGCTCAAATCCAATCGTGTGCCAAGAGCAGTTTGGAGAGATTTCCAAAATCGAGAAGTGAATCGAACGTCTCTATCAGATATTATGTTTAAGGGAACACCGTGATGGCTCACAATTTCATCAATGTAAATTCGGGCTAGTTTCTCAACCTTATAGTCTTCACGGATAGGCAAGAAATGAGCAGATTTGGTGAGACGATCAATGATTACCCGAATGCTATCATAACCCCTCGAAGTGCGAGGGAGTTTGGTAATAAAATCCATGGCTAAGTTCTCCCATTTCCACACGGGAATTTCCAGTTGTTCAAGTAATCCGGAAGGACGTTGGTGTTCGGCTTTGACTTTGGAACACGTTAGACATTTGGCAACATAGAGAGCAATGTCCTTTTTCATACCGGGCCACCAATATTGTTGGCGAAGATCTTGGTACATTTTATCTGCACCAGGATGAATAGAATAACGAGTCTTGTGAGCCTCGTTCATGAGAAATGTACGGAGATCATCGCGATTGGGAATCCAAATACGGTTCAAGTAATAAAGTAAGCCATTGGATTTTGATTCGAGTAGGAGTTCAATACCACACGACATTTCCTCATACATGTTACCCTTGGCGACTGAGACGTGTTGAGCTTCTAAGATGCGGTTTTGATGTCGGTTTGAATTCGGGCACAATGAAGCATAACATGGTCCTTTCGACTCAAAGCGTCGGCTACAACATTCGCTTTGCCGGGATGATAACGAATCTCGCAGTCGTAGTCGTTAAGGAGTTCAACCCAATGTCGTTGCCTCATGTTGAGTTCTTTTTGGTTGAAAATGTGTTGAAGACTTTTGTGGTCGGTGAACACCACACATTTTGTGCCATAGAGGTAATGTCTCCAAATCTTCAATGCAAATACGACCGCACCCAACTCGAAATCGTGCGCCGTATAATTCTTCTCATGAATCTTAAGTTGCCTTGATGCATAAGAGATTACTTTGCCTCATTGCATGAGGACACAACCGAGACCTTGGTTAGAAGCATCACAGTAGACAACTAAATCATCATTCCCATCAGGGAGAGTCAAAATGGGAGCATTGCACAACTTTTGCTTAAGGGTTTGGAAAGCTTCTTCTTGTTTTGGTCCCCATTCATAAGTCTTACCCTTGTGGGTCAAAGCGGTAAGGGGGACAGCAATCTTAGAGAAGTTTGAGATGAAACGACGGTAATATCCCGCAAGACCAAGAAATGAACGAACTTCAGTGGGAGTCTTCGGGGCATTCCAATTCTTAACCGTTTCGATCTTAACAGGGTCAAGATGAATACCCTTGTCGTTGACAATATGACCAAGGAATTGAACTTCTTTTAACCAAAATTCACATTTGGAGAATTTGGCATATAGTTGTTCTTTCATCAAGAGATCCAAAACCAATCTAAGATGTTGCTCATGATCGGCTTTAGTCTTGGAATAGATTAAGATGTCATCGACGAAAACGATCACGAACTTATCAAGGTACAGTTTGCACACACGATTCATGAGGTCCATGAAAACTGCGGGTGCATTGGTTAGTCCAAAAGGCATAACCATGAACTCATAGTGACCATACCTTGTTCGGAAGGCAGTCTTTGGAATATCGTCTTCTTGCACATGGAGTTGGTGATAACCGGATCGAAGGTCAATCTTCAAGAAGCAAGTAGAGCCTTGAAGTTGATCGAATAGATCATCAATTCTAGGAAAGGGTAACGGTTCTTGATGGTAAGCTTGTTGAGTTCGCGGTAGTCAATACACACGCGGAATGATCCATCTTTCTTTTTGACAAATAAGACAGGTGCACCCTACGATGAATGACTTGGATGAATGAATCCCTTGTCGGAGAGCTCTTGAGTTGACTCGCAAGTTCTTGCATTTCAGAAGGTGCAAGACGGTATGGAGCTCTAGCCACGGGGTTAGCTCCGGGCACAAGATCAATGCGAAATTCTACTTGTCGAACGGGTGGAAGACCGGATAGATCTTCGGGAAATACTTTGGGAAAATCTCGAATGATAGGAATGTCTTGTATAGTCTTCTCTTTGACATCCTTTTGAACAATATGAGCTAAGAAAGCGATGTACTTTTTTCGTAAGTACTTTTGAGCAGTAGTGCACGACATTAACTTAAGTCCTTTGCAAGGCTTTTCACCAAAGACTCTTAACGTTTCCCCTGACGGAAGGGGTATTCGGATGCACTTCTCAAAACAAATTACTTCGGCATGGTGACTTGACAACCAATCCATGCCTATGATGATATCAAAGCTTCCTAGTGGCATTGGAACAAGGTTTATTGGGAATGTATGATCATTAAGTTCTAAAGAGCAATCATAGATAATGGATTCAATTGTAAGAGAGTCACCATTTGCTACTTCAACGGTAAATGTTTTCTCTAAAAGGGATCGTGTCTTTGCAAGTAAAGGTTCAAAGTTAAGCGACAAAAAACTTTTATCGGCACCGGTATCAAATAAAATGGAGGCATATTGACTATTTACAAGGAACGTACCATTGACCACATCATTGTTGGCTTGAGATTCGTTGGCGTTTATGTTGAAAGCACGCCCACGAGCTCCACCTTGTCTAGCATTGGCAAATCTTGGGCATTGATCACGGAAATGGTTCGGGTTGCCACATTCATAACATGCACGCCCATTTGCAATAGCGGGAGTACCTTGATTAGTCACTTGGGTGTTGGTTTGGTGGGTTGACTTGGCCCGTAAGAGCTTTGGCCCTACAAACATTGACCGTATGGCCATATCTCCCACAATGAGTACAAAGGCGACATGGGATGCTTTGGGGATGATGATAGTTGCAGGTGGCACAAAGCGGGTAGATTCCAACATATGGCTTTTTGGCCGGTGCTTGAACCATAGGTGCAGCTTGGTTAACAGGTATAGCAGGAGTGACCACAGCAAATTTTCTAGCCTTTCTCTTCTTATTGTGCCGGGAGGGCTCAGTTATGGCTTCTTTGTTGTGGGTGGAAGGAGTTGCAGTGTCGGAGACTTTCTTTGCGCCCTTTTTAGTAAGAGTACCCGCCTTCACATGGTTATCAGTTAAGGTAGCGGATAAACGGATAGCATCCTCAAGTGTTGCAGGATTCCTTCCTAGGACAGTATCTTGAATTTGCCTAGGTAGTCCCCCAATATACTTTTCAATGCAGCGGGACAAAGGAGTGACCATGTGGGGCACGAGAAGACTTAATTCGTGAAACTGAGTTGTATATGCCAAGATTTCGCCACTATCTTGGGCAAGATCCCAAAATTCGGCTTCAAGTTTCTTTACTTCATTTCGAGGACAGAATTACTCGGTCATTAGCCTTTTAACCTCATCCCAAGGTAAGGCCATTGCCATATCCACACCTTTATTCCTTTTCTCCCCATTCCACCACGTGAGTGCCCGTTTTTGTAGAACACTTGTGGCATGACGAACACGAAGGTTGTCGGGGCAGTCACTATTAAGAAAGGTATTCTTAATGCTTTCGAACCATTGAAGGAGTCCAGTAGCTCCTTCGGTACCATAGAACTTGGGAGGATTACACGAGTTGAAATGTTTGAAAGTGCATTGAGATGGGTTGTTACCACCATTACCACCATTACCACTATTACTACCATTACCACCATTGTTGCCATTTGTGGCACTATTAGCTTGAGTGAGTTGTGTCACGAGTTGTGCAAGAATAACAGCAATGTCGGTATTGGTGTAATGTCGGTATTGGTGTTGGCCGCGGGAGCACGACGAGGAGGCATTCTACAGATTTTCACAAGACAAGAAAAGATGTAAGAACTTATGAGAATTGTTTGGATTTAATAGAATAAGATAACAAAATAAATAGATAATCATAGTTTGGATTGTACTCAAATAGTGATATAATCACTCGAATACTATGACACATTAAGGTTAATTAAACTTATATAATTTTCAAGGAGACATGCTTTAGCCTATAAGTAAACATTCATCTCGGGAATTCCCAGGAAAGCATACGGGTCTCTCGGTTGATTGGGATTTATGCGAAATGCTTTCTTAGACAGAAAACCCAAAATACAGGTGTCACTCTTCCAGATTGCACGTGTCCTCAAATAATTAACAAAGCTTAAAAACCTTAACGAGGAAATAAAGAAATTTTTATGGATTTAGCTTCATGAAGTTTCCACATGCTTAGAAAGATAAAGATAGAGAAGAAGATAAGAATATTATGAGGTTTTAGGATATAGGAAAGAATATTTTTTATTTAATTTATCATTTAAGTATATACTAATAAGTCATTGGTTTTTTATTTTTTTTTAACAAATAAGTCATCAAATAAGATAATAACTAATCATAGTAAGCATGTAGCACATAGCATGTAACACATAACATATAACATATAGCATGTAGCATATAACATGTAATCATGAAACATAGCATAAGTAGGTGTCCTAAAGTTATAGTCTAGGTCAAGGTGTCTAATAACCTAATTCCCTATAACCAAGGCTCTGATACCAATCTGTCACACCCCGACCGATGTCGGAATCATCGGGGCGGGACATTTAAACTGTTCATAAGCACAAGGTTGACTAAACTGAAATATATTAATTGCCAAATTCCATTACGAACAATCAATCAAAAACAGTTCCAAGAAAAGAAACATAATTGAAATACATAAGTTCTTTATTTATTTTAACTAAGTCCAAGCCTATATGTAGCACATGATGATCAATCTCACATATTAGGACCTGAAACATGAATAAAATAAAGTCAACTAAAAAGTTGGTGAGTATAACACAGGTTTGTATATAGATAGCATATAGTTGTAAAACAAATCCTTACATAACATGATAAATAAGGCATTTATGGGGAGCAGCTATTGTGTAACCAAGTACAATCAAACCTTTGTAACTAGCATGCAAATTGTGTTGTCGGTATCAATCATCCCAATCTAGGGGGTTTGTCAGACTCAATAAATCTATCATTGAAAACCGTCGGCTTGAATAGTTAATGATTGCACATAAGTGTTCACAAAAGTTAGCACACATAGCACTCGGGCATAAAGCTCAAATTGCACACATGAATGTAAATAGGATTTGTATTTGTGTTGTTTGTATAAATGTAAACATGTAATTTGATAGAGTTCATGTATCACCCCAAAAGTGTAAAAGAGTAAAAGGGGCTATGAAATACTCACTTGGTTTGAAGGCGTAGCTAACAAAGATACTAGATAGAATAAAGATCCTTGAAATGCACAAGTTAACCTAAAGTGTAATGTATATGGTATTAATAGTGTGCACAAAAGTTTAAGTCTAAAGTTATATTTTGACTTGTGTAAAAAGTTATTGATTTGTAATTGAAAGTATTGAATAAAATATAAAGTTTGAAAGAATATTTTTAGAGTATTTTGATTAAGGTTTGAGTTTGAATAATTAAATAAGTAATGTAAATAATTATTGTTTATGAAAACATTGTAAGTATTAGTTATAATTTAGTATAAATAATTAATTGTTTTTGTTTAAATATATATTAAATAAATAATCATTTCTTTATTTATTTATTTATAATATATGTAACGTAACCCTTAAAATACTTTTTAAGATTTAACAATAAGTGTAAATTAAATTTTATAAACTTTAAATAAATAATTTTCTATTTATTCCAAGATTAAATATTTAATCTTTCTAAATAGGATTAAATGCATTTTTATAAAAATCAACTATTTTTATTTTGTAATTTAATCAGAATATTTATTGTTTGAAAAATATATAAAATTATAATTCTGCAAAAAATTTAACTCACACACGACCGTGCCTGGGAAGGTCACGATCGTGCTCGAACCACGGGCTCGACCATGCTAGTCAGGGCGCGACCGTGTTGATCAAACAGAATGCACAATTGGGTTGTTCTCTAGGCACGATCGTGTCCTAGACTAGGCACACCCGTGTCTAGGGTTTTGAGGCATGACCAAGTCTAGCCAAAGGCATGACTGGATCTGAGTGTGTGAGGCACGACCGCGCTGGTATTTGGCGTGACCGTGTCTCATGAAGCACGACCGCTCTAGAAGACTAGCGCGACCGTGTTTGTTCCAAAGCAGGAACGAATTGACTGATTCTTATAATGTTAACGTTGGATTTCATAGGGCTTTCATCTGTAGATTTATTACGAGTATTTTGGGATACATTAATTGTATTTTAAACGTGTTCAAGGTAAGGTTCGATTAAATCTATTTTGAACGAAAACTAGACTTGGGTTCGTGATGATTCCCATATTGTAAGCCCAAATTAGATTATGGCTTTTGATTAGTAGACTAAAACGTAAGTGTGAGATGTTTCAATTACCCGGAAGAACGACGAATTGATAGTGTTCGGTAGAGAGAAATTCCGACGACGACGGGTTCTGTCTCCGGCGTCCTCTGCTACAATTCCGACTAAACCAGCGTGTCCAGAAGCCTTATAGAGGATCGATGGTATGTTGCTTGGAAGAATTGTAATCAAATTGGTGAATTTGGTGATTTCGTGAGAGAATTTGGTGATTATGAGGTAATTCGATGAAAATAAGTTCATTTGTTGTAATGGTGATGATTAAAGGGCTTAATGGAGTTTGTTAATGACGAAAACGTGTAGAACGGTTATGAAATCGAACGTCTCTGTGATTAAAGTCTGCATTTACGTTTCAACTGATGAGAGGCGCGACCGTGCCAATATGAGGCACGACCGTGCCAAGGCACCGGGCGCAACCGTTCCGAAGCAAGGCGCGCGACCGTGCCATAGCACTTGGCGCGACCGTGCCAGAACGAGGCGCGACCGTGCCTATTAGGGTTTCTTGTAAATTTTCAACATCAGACCTTGTAACTTTAGTCTTTTGACGTATTGGTATAAATAGATACTTATGTAGTGTTTTAATAGAATATAACCGAGTAAAATTTGTGGATTTGCATTGCAGTATAGTATTTAATTGATGGGATGAATAGAACAAAACAGTGCACTAGAATTGAGTTTGAAATGCATTACATTGAATTGAAATACGGATACTAGAAATCAGAAATGTTACATTTGGAGAGTCTTCAGATTCTCAGTTCTTCTAATGGACACCGTGTAGAGTGTCCCGCAGCTAGGAAAAGACGTGATGAACTTTTTGAGAATATCCTAATTCTCCAGTTTCACCTTTGAGCATTGCAGCTCACCTACAAGATAAGTAAGTCTGTTATATAAAATAGTTAGGGACTCACATTCCTTCCATACGAAGTTTTCGTACTGCTGCTTCAGGATGTCCCTTCTGTTTTCTTTGACTTCTTCTGAGCCAGCAAACATCTTCTCAAGAGCCTCCTAGAGCTCTTTGGCGGTTTTGTAACTTCTGAAGTTATGAGAAACTTCATTTGGAAGGCACATTTGGAAGGCTCCTTCTGCCTTGAAGTCCACCTCCATCTTTTTTATATCCTCTTCTGAGTACTTAGAGGGATCCTTTGGAACTGATGGTCCTCAGAGTCAGCAGATGCCACCATGGGAATGTAGGGTCCATCCCTGATGGATTTCCTCAATCCGTACTCCTGATAGCAGAAAAAAATTTCCATGCGATTTTTCCACATGTCGTAGTCTTCTCCAGACACCAATCTTGGTGGTCGGTTGATGCTGCCGATGTCTTCAAAACCATTGCTTTGTGCCATTTTTGTTTCGTGATTTTGGGTGACTTGATCAAAGAGAGGGAGTTTAGAATAGAACCAGAAGTGATTAAACAAGTGTGAGTTTGTTTAATCATGATAATACTAAAGAGGGGAAGGGAACTAATGGTATTGGTTATGTTCCTCCACCATTCAACGGAAATTATTCTGTTACACCTGAGATTATAAACGTTAGGGATTTAGATCCTAAGACTGTTGTAGGATCGTGAAAGTACAATATGGTTCTGTTCTTAGTTGAGATTAGCGGAAACAATAACAACTACACAAGTATAATCGAGTAAACAGAATGAATACTAATAAGAACACTGTTGTATTAAGCTTTGTTAATAAACGATTACAAATGAAAACTCAGTGAAGAAGCACACTTACAATGAAGTGTTTACACAGTATTTATACTAACTTAGAATCAGGACAGACCCTTGATTCTAAGTATCAGATCTAACACAGACCGTTGATCTGTTGTGTCTTGCTAACTATTACACGTTTTGTCTATATCTAGTTAACTTTATTGAAGCGTCTTCTTTATGCATCATTACTTGAATGCTTGGAGAAGAGCATTGTTGTCCGTCATTGGTTGTGCCATTGAGGTTCCTTCTGCTTTGAGTGTGTCAGTTGCTTTTACAGAAAGTTGTCAGTGACGCTTGGTATGGATAGTCAGCTGCAACGATTTGTCTTCAAGGAACACAGCTATCAGCAGCAAGAATGAGAATGATGCTGCTGATAAGCCTATCAACAGCAACAAGTGTTGAATGCTGCTGATAACCCTATCAGCAGCAACATGTGTTGAATGCTGCTGATAAGCCTATCAGCAGCATTTGTACTTAGAATAATTTAGAAGCAATCAGTCTTTGGTTCTACAACTGTGTTGAAAGTGAATCCAGTCACAGGTGAAGATATGGTGTATTCTGATGAGAGTGATGATGAATATTTTGATGAAGCTAAGGTAGAGGGGATACCGAAAGAGGTTAAGAAAGAAGACTCAAAGATTGATTCTAATTCATCTGGAAATTATACATTTGGAAGTTCTTCAAACTCAAGGAGAGTTCCATATGTCAGAGATTATAAAGACAGACGTACATGTTTTCATTGTAATGAGATAGGACACATTGTGGTGAACTGTCCTTACAAAAATAAAAGGAAGAAGCATGTAGTTCCTGAGAAGATGAAGCCTGAATCAAAACCTGTTGAGAAAAAGATTGTTCAGTCTCAAACTCCAAAAGAAGTTCATATAGGAGAATCTTCTTCAAGTGCATCTAATCGTGTGAAGATTCCTTATATGAGAGATTATCGTGAGACGAGATCTAGCTTTTCTTGTGGTCTTGTGGGTCACATTAGGATTGCTTGTCCTCACAACGCCAAAGGTAACCGACATGTTACTCTAGAAATGGTAAGAACTCATGGTAAGCCTTATGTTAACCCAGATGTGGTTAAACCTCATGATGCATTAAAGAGTAACTCAAAATCTGAGGTTAGGCTTTCTAGACCTCAAAGACAGAGGAGAAACAGAAGATTGAGAAAAATTTTAGAACAACAAGAGTTTTCACAATCAAATCAATTTTCAAATGAACGAAAATGTTCAAACACTTCACATTTTAAGCAAAAAGAACTTAATGAACATAAGTATGTTTGGAAATCTAAAGTTTCTGTTTCTGACTCGTCGGATCAATCTCCGAAAATCGATGAGAGATTCGATTGTGAATGGAGTGAGGTTTATTATTTTGATACAGATGGACGACCCATGACTACCATGGCTTGGGTCCCAATTTCAAATTAACGTTTCTTGTTAGATGTGCAAGATTTACCAAGAGGGACTATTAATAACATTTTGGTTGTTGATAGTGGTGGTTCTAAGCACATGACACTTTCTCAAAAAACCATCTATTGAGCTCGAACCGAAAATCCCAAAAAAATCATAAAAACTCAGATTATGATCGAACGCTTACCTGGGTTGGATTTCTGATTCGGAGGAGATGATCACGAGCACAGCAGCAACGTTCTCCTGAATTCCCGAGTCGATCTGTCACTTTCTCTCTCTAGACCCGAGCTCTCTTCTCTCTCTCTAGAACTTGTGAATGGTAGAAATAAAGGTTTGGAGCAGCCCTTGCCCTTATATACTTGGGCTTCCTTCGGCCCGTTGGAGCCGAGCCCAAGCCCATCCATTTTTCTTTCGCCATTTAAAAATTATAAATTTCGATCGTGTCATTATTTACTTATTACCAGTTTTGGGATGTTACAAGTCTACCCCCCTTAGAAAGGTTTCGTCCTCGAAACCAATTATACGTTAAACAACTGAGGGTATAGTTCCCGCATCTCGTCTTCTTTCTCCCATGTAGATTCCGATCCCTTTCTGTGCTTCCATTGAATTTTGACCAATTGGATTGACTTGTTGCATAGTCGTTTCTCAGCTCGGTCAAGAATGGCTATTGGTTCCTCTACATAATTTAGACTGTTATCCACTTCGATCTCGTCGTAAGGTATGTGAGCTGTGTCGTCAGCTAGGCACTTGCGTAAGTGCGACACGTGGAACGTAGGGTGTATTCCACTAAGCTCAACGGGTAGGTCGAGTCTGTAAGCAACTTGACCCACTTTCGCTAGAATCTTGAAAGGTCCGACAAACCTTGGACTTAGTTTGCCACGCTTTCTGAATCGGATGATTCCTTTCCATGGTGATACCTTTAACAATACCATGTCCCCTACTTGAAACTCTAAATCCCTTCTTCTCTTATCCGCGTATGATTTCTGTCTGTCTTTTACGGCTTTCATTCGAGCCTTGATTTGATCAAATTTCTCGGAAGTAGCTTTGACCACTTCGAGACTTGCAAAATCCTTCTGTCCAATTTCCCCTCAACAAACCGGGGTCCTACATTTCCTCCCATATAACATTTCAAATGGAAGCATACCAATAGTTGTGTGATAGCTGTTGTTATATGAAAATTCTGCCAATGGTAGATGGCTGTCCCAGCTCCCTCCGAAGTCAATGATACAGGCCCGGAGCATATCCTCCAAGGTCTGAATGGTCCTTTCAGATTGACCATCGGTTTGAGGGTGGTAAGAGGTGTTGATGTTCAATCTAGTGCCCATCGCTTCATTGAATTTCTTCCAAAACCTTGGTGTAAATCTAGTATCCATGTCGGACACAATCGAAAGCGGCATACCATGTCTGCTTACAATTTCCTTGATAAATACTTCTGCTAGTCTTTCTGACGAAGAAGTCTCACGTATTGGCAAGAAGTGAGCACTTTTCGTCAAACGGTCGACGATCACCCAAATGGTATCATTGCCTTTAGCTGTTCGCGGTAGCTTGGTAATGAAGTCCATCGTGATCTCCTCCCACTTCCATTCTGGTATTGGTAAAGGTTGCATTTTACCGCATGGTTTCTGGTGCTCGGCCTTAACTAGAGAACACGTTAGGCACTTGCTCACGTACTCTGTCACATCATTCTTCATGCCAGGCCACCAGTACTCCTTCTTCAAGTCTTGATACATTTTGTTTGTCCCGGGGTGGATAGAATAGCGAGACTTATGGGCCTCATCGAGTATTTTGGTTCTAAGCTCGCCCATCTTAGGTATCCACATTCGGCCAAACCTAGTTCGTACACTGTATGCATTTGCATCCAAATTCCCTTGTTGTCTAACTATTCTTTCCCATTTTATATTTCCTTCTAATAGCGCTTCGTCCTGTGCCTTTGATATTTCACTCATCAAATCTGGTGTTATAATTAGCTGACACGCTTTGATCTGTATAGGTTCCGATTCTTCCTTTCTGCTTAAAGCGTCAGCCACCACGTTTGCTTTGCCTGGATGGTACAATATCTCACATTCATAGTCCTTCAGTAGCTCTAACAACCTCCTTTGCCTCATGTTTAATTCCTTTTGCCCGAAAAAGTACTTCAGGCTTTTGTGATCGAAGTAAATGGTGCATTTAACTCCATACAGATAGTGCCTCCATATTTTCAATGCGAAAACTACTGCCACTAACTCTAGATCGTGTGTTGGGTAGTTAATCTCGTGAATCTTTAGTTTTCGTGAGGCGTAGGCAATTACCTTTCCTCGTTGCATAAGTACGCAACCTAAACCCTGACCCGAAGCGTCAGAGTAGACTACTAAGTCTTCATTTCCCTCAGGTAGTGCCAAGACTGGAGCTTGGGTTAATCGTGCCTTAAGTTCCTCAAACGCGTTGTTTTGGGTTGGACCCCATTCATATTTCACTTCCTTCCGTGTCAACTTAGTTAGTGGCAAGGCTATTCTTGAAAAATCTTGAATGAACCTTCGATAGTAGCCTGCTAATCCCAGGAAGCTTCGTATCTCTGTTGGTGTCTTTGGGATGTTCCATTCCTTTAATTTCTCGATCTTTGCAGGATCCACCATAATGTCGTTTGGGTTTATTACATGACCTAGGAATTAGACTTCCCTAAGCCAGAACGCACATTTGGAGAATATACCAGTATTTCGTGGTGACAGTGGTGATCACCCTAGAACCTCTCTTAGGTGACAGTGGTGATCACCTAGGAATTAACTTTTCCTGCTTTAGCACCTCCAGAACCTCTCTTAGGTGACAGTGGTGATCACCCTCGCTTTTCGAATATACCAGTATTTCGTCTATAAAAACTATCACCGATCGATCCAACATTGGTCGACATACTCTATTCATCAAATCCATGAATGCTGCTGGTGCGTTGGTCAATCCGAAGGACATCACGAGAAACTCATAATGCCCATAACGCGTGCGAAACACGATTTTTGGTACGTCTTTCTCTCTTACTTTCAACTGATGGTAACCCGACCTAAGATCGATCTTTGAGAACCAACTCGCACCTTGCAGTTGATCAAAAAGGTCATCTATTCTAGGAAGTGGGTATTCGTTCTTTACTGTCCTCTTGTTCAGTTCACGGTAGTCAATGCACATGCGCATGCTACCGTCTTTCTTCTTTACGAATAGTACCGGAGCACCCCATGGTGAAATGCTCGGTCTAATAAATCCTTTTTCTGTTAATTCCTGTAGTTGAGACATCAATTCTTTCATTTCTGAAGGAGCCAATCGGTAGGGGGCTTTGGCAACAGGCTCAGCTCCTGGCAGTAAGTCAATCTGAAATTCTATTTCCCGATCGGGTGGCAACCCAGATAGCTCCTCTGGAAATACTTCTGGAAAATTGCACACCACGGGTACATTCTTGAGTGCTTTCGTTTTCATTCTATCGTCAATAACATACGCCAGATAAGCTTCGCAACCGCGTCTCATGTAACTTTCGGCCTTGATCATCGAAATGACGTTTGGTATTGTGCAATTCCAATCCCCATAAACCGTAATTGGACTTCCGCTAGGAGCTTTGAGGTGTATCCTCTTACGTTTACATATGATTTGAGCTTCGTTGGCAGCTAACCAATCCATACCCAATACTATATCGAATCCTCCTAAGGTGAGAAGGAATAATCTAGAAGGACACTTATGGCCCTCTATTTCTATGATACAATCCTCTGTTACTTGAAACACTGTTGAATTTTTACCCACGACAGTTTGTACGCTAAAGGCCTTTACTATGGTGTTGATAGTGCAATCAAGTTTACGACTAAATGCATTTGATATGAAGCTTTTACTAGCACCAGAGTCAAATAAAATAGCAGCATTTTCATCATTTACTAGAAACGTACCTGACACAACATCAGGATTTCCTTTTGCTTCTTCCTCAGTCCGTGCATAGGCTCGAGTCCTAGCCCTTGGCTGTTCCTTTTCAGCTTCCTTTTCCTTTCCCGAACCGGATTGTCTGGTTTTCCTGCAATCCCTAGTCAGGTGTCCATATTTTCCACAACTCTGGCACTTGACATCCTTTAAACACTCTCGGGAGAAGTGTCCCGGCTTCCCGCACCTATAACACATGATGGTGCCAATTCGGCACTCGCCAAGATGGTGCTTTCCACACTTCTTGCAAGTTTCATATTCATCTGACCTTGGTCTCTTAACTTCAGCTGCTGCATCCCTTTTCCCCGTGCCCCTAGACGGGTTCTCCCACTTTCTCTTTTGTGTCTCAGGTGCCGGGTCCTCATTGGCATAGTCGTCGTAGACGATTCCGCTCAGATTCACTACCGACTCGAAGGTCGAGGGTAGGTTAGTTTTGACATGGACACGGACCCTTTGCGGCAAACCCTTGACATAGTACTTAATCAGACGGTCTTCAGTCTCCACTAAGTGTGGTACCAGTTGGGCCAGCTCATTGAATCTCGAAGTATACTCGCGATGAGTCTTGTTGCCAGCCTTGAAGTTCAGGAACTCGTTCTCCACACGATCAATCTCGTTCTGTGGGCAGAATTTTTTGGATTATCAGCTTCTTTAAGTCTTCCCATGTCATTCTGGCAATAGCGTTTGGCGACTTTATTCTCTGAATGTTTCTCCACCAACCTAGTGCTTCATTGGTGAAAGAATGTGCAACATACTTAACAGCCTGGTCCGGTCGACACTCGCTTATGTTGATTACAGCGTTCATCCTCTCAATCCATTCGAACGTAGCCACTGAATCCTTGTTCCCATCAAACTTGGGTGGGTCTCCGTCCTTGAAACCTTTATAGGTGCACCCCCTATTGCTTGATCCTATCTTTATTTCGTCCCCATCAATGTCATATACTTTTTCCTCATGGTTTACTTCATCATCTTCCTTAATTTTCTTTAATGCTTCAGACAGCAAGTCAGGCAATACATTCTTTAAAGTGAGCACGACCTCACGGGAAATAGCATCTCTGACCTCGGGTTCCAACTGTAGAGACCCTTGATGGTCGCCCCCGGTTGGGGTGACATTAGTTTGGTGCACGCTCTCTGTGCTTTCCGTGTGCACATCCTCTTCTTCTTGATGTCTTGGATTCATTGGAGGCCTACAGACTCGGCCCGTGCGACCGCCTCGGCGTCCTGTTCTCCCTCCACCTGCCATTGTCTTTAGATTTCCTGATAGTCATAAAGGGTATACATCAATATCATTCTCTCAGATCATAGTCTTAGAACAGTACGAACAAGGTAAATTTTTAATTACAGTGACCGGTTTGTGATTAGAAATTTACATTGCTTTTCGGGTTCCAAACTCTTCAAATTGGTCGTGACATTGACATCTATTGGTTCTAGGTTAGAGTATCTATTCTTATCCAAGTGTATTAACCTTAGTACTTACTTACCTTGCTGGCGTTGGCGTTGGCTACCCAGACTGACATCCGTGCGTTGGTCCCATAATCAGCTTGAGTCCAGACATTTAGGGATGTCTGAATCTCTCAAACTATTGCTCTGATACCAACTTGTAAGGCCCCTTATCCCGGGTAACCTCACTTGTTGGGTTTACTCATAAACAAAGTCATTAATACTGAACTTTAAATTTAACACGTTCAATTAACAACAAAAACATTCACGTTTGAGTACATTACAGCGGAAGTCTCAACATTTAAAACATACATCATTGTTTAACAAAAGAAAACATAAATCGGAATGTCAGTCTCTAGCCGGGCAGCCTTCACACGACCCTTTTCTTTGTTACCTGAAATGTATACTAAAAGTCAGCTAACGCTGGTGAGTTCTAGTTTAAAAGATTAGATATAAACATTATTTCTTCAAAAGTATACATAAGTTTATATATAAAGAACATAAATACGTATTCTTAACTTTTACTTTTCTTTCATCATTCTTGAGTGACTACATTGATATGCATCCACCTTTAGTTTTTCCTTAACATTCATTTGGGCGTACACATAAGGGTGATCAACCCGTCTTTTACTACGTATGTCACAAAGACATACGCCATGAAGCTACCGTCGTAGCCCTTTGACTCGTCCGGTCCTAGAAACCGTCCGCCTTAAAACCGTCCGGCCAACCTTCGGCCGTCTGTCGTAAACCGTCCTACCGTCGTAGTCCGTCCTTTTCGCCCGTCTACCCGAAGGTATCCGTTTCCCACATGCTACCATGTTTGCAACCGTTCTACATATGATTTGGCATTTGCTTCGACCGTCCATTAATGCCCCTTTTTATTTCCTAGCTGATGAAGGAATATTTTTGTTCCGGTTGCAAGATAGTCACGTGGTCGTCCGTCTACCGTAGTAGCCATTAGCATCGAAGCGTCCATAAAATTCATGTATATTCATAACATGCAGTATATATTATATAAAGCAAGATTTCATTCATTCATATTTATATATATATATATATGAAAATGAATTATGATCAAAGAATGAAACGTAGTATATATTATATAAAGCAAGATTTCATTCATTCATATTTTGTCATTCTTTCATTCATACTTTGTAAACATACGTTTCATTCTTTGATCATAATTCATTTTCATATATATATATATATATATATAAATATATATATTTGTATATCACGTATGATCACATTGGCATTCATAGTATTTATTCATTTAGTGTATACACTTCAGCCCCAAAACATTTAATAAGGTTTGCACATAACATAGAAAGGGGCACATAGAACTCACCTGATGAGTAGTTTCTGAGATACACCTAGCTGGTTACTGAGCGTCACTAATGTCACTCACAATCTGTATAATAAATTCATACACGTAAGGTAGTGCTCCTAGATGACACTAGACATTACTATGCTTGAACCTAGTAGTTTCGATGGATTTGCTTATATCGAAACTTGGTAGTTTCGATAGGTTGCTTATGTCGAAACTTGGTAGTTTCGATAGGTTGCTTATGTCGAAACTTGGTAGTTTCGATAGGTTGCTTCTGTCGAAACTTGGTAGTTTCGAGTCATGGGTTCATATCGAAACTATGGTAGTTTCGGTAAGTAACTTATGTATTATCTTAGCTTCGGATCGTGGGCATATCGAAACTAGGTAGTTTCGATGGGTCTGTATATATATATATCGAAACTAAGTAGTTTCTATGGGTCTGTATATATATCGAAACTAAGTAGTTTCGATGAATCAGTTTTCTTCCCCAAAAACCCGAAGGTTCTGCATGCGACTCTGATTGTGTCGATATCTAAATTTTCTTTGATCAAAACGTTCGGTTTTCATTCTACATGCTATACCTAAGCTCATTTTCAAGTTTTATCCGTAAAATCATCATCTATTGGGCTAGAACCGAAAATCCCAAAAAAATCATAAAAACTCAGATTAAGATCGAACGCTTACCTGGGTTGGATTTTTGATTCGAAGGAGATGATCACGAGCACAGCAGCAACGTTCTCCTGAATTCCCGAGTCGATCTGTCACTTTCTCTCTCTAGACCCGAGCTCTCTTCTCTCTCTCTTGAACTTGTGAATGGTAGAAATGAAAGGTTTGGAGCAGCCCTTGCCCTTATATACTTGGGCTTCCTTCGGCCCGTTGGAGCCGAGCCCAAGCCCATCCGTTTTTCTTTCGCCATTTAAAAATTATAAATTTCGATCGTGTCATTATTTACTTATTACCAGTTTTGGGATGTTACATTTACAAACAAGAACAAATTGCAATTACTTGTTTATTTACAAACAAAGAGCACAAATTAGTTATTCATTAGCACACTACTCTGAATATCTACACAACCTTCTCCTTATCTTACACATTCGAAAATGTATACTAGGCACTACAAGGAGATTAATCATTTCGTGTAGGCGTTAACCAACCATATAAACCTCAACAAGATTGAAAAAAAATTATAACCCAACTACCCGCATTATACATAAACGTCAAGCAACACGCTTGTCAGCAACACTCGAACACCTACAAAATTTGATAGTTTACGTTACACAAGAGATTCAATAACTTACATATGAACATTCACAATATGCATGATACTTGATTGATCACATGATACATGAAACTTGTTTGTTTGCAATATACATAATACTAGATTAATCACATGAAACTTATTTACAAAATACATTGTACTAAATTGTTTACATTATACATGAAAACCTATTTATTTACAAAATACATTATACATGAAAACTTATTGATACTAAATTGTTTACATTATACATAAAAACTTATTTATTTACAAAATACGTTATACTAAATTGTTTACATTATACATGAAAACTTATTTATTTACAAAATACATTATACTAAATTGTTTACATTATATATGTTTATTTACAAAATATATAATACTAAATTGTTTGCATCATACCTGAAAACTTATTTGTTTACAAAATACATTATACTAAATAGTTTACATTATACATGTAAACTTATTGATACTAAATTGTTTACATTATACATGAAAACTTATTTATTTACAAAATACATTATACTAAATGGTTTACATTATACATGAAAACTTATTGATACTAAATTATTTACATTATACATGAAAACTTATTTATTTACAAAATATGTTATACTAAATTGTTTACATTATACATATTTATTTACAAAATACATAATACTAAAATTGTTCGCATTATATCTGAAACTTATTTATTTACGATATATATGATACTACATTTATACATGATACTAAACACATAATACTAAAATTGTTTGCATTATACATGATACTTATTTATTTACGATATATATGACACTACATTTATACATGATACTAAACACATAATACTAAAATTGTTCGCGTTATACATGAAACTTATTTATTTACGATATATATGATACTACATTTATACATGATGCTAAACACATGATACTACATTGCTCACATTATACATGAAACTTATTTGGTTACAATATACTTGATACTAAATTGCTTACAGTATACATAAAGCCCATTTGTTTACAATGTACATGACAGTAAATCATACATGAACTTGAGTGCTTACATTATACACAGAACTAGATTGTTTACATTGTGACAATTGATTAAGTCCATCATACACAAGGCATGATTATTCACCTTATCCATGAAAGCTACTCGGTGTTTGACATATTCTTGTTCAAACACGAGGAATGCTATGGGATCATAAATTATGCCACGTTATTACTCTTTAGTATTTGATTGACTCAAGCATCTATGGACATAGTTATTCGTTAGCAACACATACGTGAAAGCAATAGTTACGGATTAAGTGTTTTTGTGTTACCCCCTGGACCCCACACACAATGGGATAAACTATGTGGACCATGCGACGATTTGGATAATTACGGGTGCACACGTAATTATAAAGATCAGCGCATGGAAGACATAGTGAAATCTGTCGTGTGTTATGACATGAAACCTATCGTGGTACATAGTAACAAAAACTAATGGGATATGATAAGGACATGGTGGATACGCCGTTGGTACTTCCTATATATAAGTGTTCCTGTCATAAAATCAGAAGTAGCGTTATTCTTGCCACGTAAAGTTTTATGTTGTTTAACGGGGCCAATGTTTGTGAAATCCTTTATACACTGATAATCCTTGAACATATTCGATTACATCTCAACAAACCTTGATCATCTAGTTCCCATCAATTCCATTCTAAGTAATACATTCCATCTGTAGAATCCAAAATATTCTTCAATAGTTTTCCCCTTAATTTCATTCAAACTAAACCCACTACCACCATCTATGCCTGACACGATGACCAGACTTGAACCTTGACATCAGCTATACTCCTTAAACCGACAATCCAAGCTCACCTCCTTCCTAATTCAGTAGTCTCCAAACAATTGAATTTCGGGATGAAATTCCATCAACTTGGGGATACTGTAACATCCAAGATTTTTCTAATACTACATTATTTTACTTTATACAGTAACGACACTCCTAATGAACCCCATACTTGTTCAAAACAATATGTCACTTTAATTATTATTTTAACATCTATCAATTTAGATTTTTGATCTTACATTTAAATATTACCCTCCTATTATATATATAACATATGTATGTACATTCATATATATATATATATATATATATATATTTATATATGATTATATCAAATAAATCAATTATACAACTTTTGATATAGGGCTTATACATCTTTAATCACGTTTTTACATATTGTTCTATATAGATATAGGAATCTAATTATAAATATTTATATATGATATATGTATTTGATGTTATTAAATTAATCATCTATACAAATTGTAAGTTTTAAAATTTATGAGCATTAATCAAGGGTTTACATTTT